>JAWNOB010000069.1:0-1342564 GCA_035046265.1 Drosophila bunnanda | reverse complement strand
CATCATCCAAAAAAATCTAAGGGGTTTCATCGTGCAATTTCCAAAAATCTAAAAAAAAAATTATTTTTTAAAATATTATCTTTCCGGTATGCAGATTTGTTAATCTCCAAAAAACTAGCACAGGACTTGCTTCAGAATTAAAATTAATGCATTTTTGACTTAGTTATGCGGTTTTTAAGTTTCGATTTTCCCAAAAAACATCATCCAAAAAAATCTAAGGGGTTTCATCGTGCAATTTCCAAAAATCTAAAAAAAAAATTATTTTTTAAAATATTATCCTTCCGGTATGCAGATTTGTTAATCTCCAAAAAACTAGCACAGGACTTGCTTCAGAATTAAAATTAATGCATTTTTGACTTAGTTATGCGGTTTTTAAGTTTCGATTTTCCCAAAAAACATCATCCAAAAAAATCTAAGGGGTTTCATCGTGCAATTTCCAAAAATCTAAAAAAAAAATTATTTTTTAAAATATTATCTTTCCGGTATGCAGATTTGTTAATCTCCAAAAAACTAGCACAGGACTTGCTTCAGAATTAAAATTAATGCATTTTTGACTTAGTTATGCGGTTTTTAAGTTTCGATTTTCCCAAAAAACATCATCCAAAAAAATCTAAGGGGTTTCATCGTGCAATTTCCAAAAATCTAAAAAAAAAATTATTTTTTAAAATATTATCTTTCCGGTATGCAGATTTGTTAATCTCCAAAAAACTAGCACAGGACTTGCTTCAGAATTAAAATTAATGCATTTTTGACTTAGTTATGCGGTTTTTAAGTTTCGATTTTCCCAAAAAACATCATCCAAAAAAATCTAAGGGGTTTCATCGTGCAATTTCCAAAAATCTAAAAAAAAATTATTTTTTAAAATATTATCTTTCCGGTATGCAGATTTGTTAATCTCCAAAAAACTAGCACAGGACTTGCTTCAGAATTAAAATTAATGCATTTTTGACTTAGTTATGCGGTTTTTAAGTTTCGATTTTCCCAAAAAACATCATCCAAAAAAATCTAAGGGGTTTCATCGTGCAATTTCCAAAAATCTAAAAAAAAAATTATTTTTTAAAATATTATCTTTCCGGTATGCAGATTTGTTAATCTCCAAAAAACTAGCACAGGACTTGCTTCAGAATTAAAATTAATGCATTTTTGACTTAGTTATGCGGTTTTTAAGTTTCGATTTTCCCAAAAAACATCATCCAAAAAAATCTAAGGGGTTTCATCGTGCAATTTCCAAAAATCTAAAAAAAAAATTATTTTTGAAAATATTATCTTTCCGGTATGCAGATTTGTTAATCTCCAAAAAACTAGCACAGGACTTGCTTCAGAATTAAAATTAATGCATTTTTGACTTAGTTATGCGGTTTTTAAGTTTCGATTTTCCCAAAAAACATCATCCAAAAAAATCTAAGGGGTTTCATCGTGCAATTTCCAAAAATCTAAAAAAAAATTATTTTTTAAAATATTATCTTTCCGGTATGCAGATTTGTTAATCTCCAAAAAACTAGCACAGGACTTGCTTCAGAATTAAAATTAATGCATTTTTGACTTAGTTATGCGGTTTTTAAGTTTCGATTTTCCCAAAAAACATCATCCAAAAAAATCTAAGGGGTTTCATCGTGCAATTTCCAAAAATCTAAAAAAAAAATATTTTTTTCAAATATTATCTTTCCGGTATGCAGATTTGTTAATCTCCAAAAAACTAGCACAGGACTTGCTTCAGAATTAAAATTAATGCATTTTTGACTTAGTTATGCGGTTTTTAAGTTTCGATTTTCCCAAAAAACATCATCCAAAAAAATCTAAGGGGTTTCATCGTGCAATTTCCAAAAATCTAAAAAAAAAATTATTTTTGAAAATATTATCTTTCCGGTATGCAGATTTGTTAATCTCCAAAAAACTAGCACAGGACTTGCTTCAGAATTAAAATTAATGCATTTTTGACTTAGTTATGCGGTTTTTAAGTTTCGATTTTCCCAAAAAACATCATCCAAAAAAATCTAAGGGGTTTCATCGTGCAATTTCCAAAAATCTAAAAAAAAAATTATTTTTTAAAATATTATCTTTCCGGTATGCAGATTTGTTAATCTCCAAAAAACTAGCACAGGACTTGCTTCAGAATTAAAATTAATGCATTTTTGACTTAGTTATGCGGTTTTTAAGTTTCGATTTTCCCAAAAAACATCATCCAAAAAAATCTAAGGGGTTTCATCGTGCAATTTCCAAAAATCTAAAAAAAAAATTATTTTTTAAAATATTATCTTTCCGGTATGCAGATTTGTTAATCTCCAAAAAACTAGCACAGGACTTGCTTCAGAATTAAAATTAATGCATTTTTGACTTAGTTATGCGGTTTTTAAGTTTCGATTTTCCCAAAAAACATCATCCAAAAAAATCTAAGGGGTTTCATCGTGCAATTTCCAAAAATCTAAAAAAAAAATTATTTTTTAAAATATTATCTTTCCGGTATGCAGATTTGTTAATCTCCAAAAAACTAGCACAGGACTTGCTTCAGAATTAAAATTAATGCATTTTTGACTTAGTTATGCGGTTTTTAAGTTTCGATTTTCCCAAAAAACATCATCCAAAAAAATCTAAGGGGTTTCATCGTGCAATTTCCAAAAATCTAAAAAAAAAATTATTTTTTAAAATATTATCTTTCCGGTATGCAGATTTGTTAATCTCCAAAAAACTAGCACAGGACTTGCTTCAGAATTAAAATTAATGCATTTTTGACTTAGTTATGCGGTTTTTAAGTTTCGATTTTCCCAAAAAACATCATCCAAAAAAATCTAAGGGGTTTCATCGTGCAATTTCCAAAAATCTAAAAAAAAATTATTTTTTAAAATATTATCTTTCCGGTATGCAGATTTGTTAATCTCCAAAAAACTAGCACAGGACTTGCTTCAGAATTAAAATTAATGCATTTTTGACTTAGTTATGCGGTTTTTAAGTTTCGATTTTCCCAAAAAACATCATCCAAAAAAATCTAAGGGGTTTCATCGTGCAATTTCCAAAAATCTAAAAAAAAAATTATTTTTTAAAATATTATCTTTCCGGTATGCAGATTTGTTAATCTCCAAAAAACTAGCACAGGACTTGCTTCAGAATTAAAATTAATGCATTTTTGACTTAGTTATGCGGTTTTTAAGTTTCGATTTTCCCAAAAAACATCATCCAAAAAAATCTAAGGGGTTTCATCGTGCAATTTCCAAAAATCTAAAAAAAAAATATTTTTTTCAAATATTATCTTTCCGGTATGCAGATTTGTTAATCTCCAAAAAACTAGCACAGGACTTGCTTCAGAATTAAAATTAATGCATTTTTGACTTAGTTATGCGGTTTTTAAGTTTCGATTTTCCCAAAAAACATCATCCAAAAAAATCTAAGGGGTTTCATCGTGCAATTTCCAAAAATCTAAAAAAAAAATTATTTTTTAAAATATTATCTTTCCGGTATGCAGATTTGTTAATCTCCAAAAAACTAGCACAGGACTTGCTTCAGAATTAAAATTAATGCATTTTTGACTTAGTTATGCGGTTTTTAAGTTTCGATTTTCCCAAAAAACATCATCCAAAAAAATCTAAGGGGTTTCATCGTGCAATTTCCAAAAATCTAAAAAAAAATTATTTTTGAAAATATTATCCTTCCGGTATGCAGATCTGTTAATCTCCAAAAAACTAGCACAGGACTTGCTTCAGAATTAAAATTAATGCATTTTTGACTTAGTTATGCGGTTTTTAAGTTTCGATTTTCCCAAAAAACATCATCCAAAAAAATCTAAGGGGTTTCATCGTGCAATTTCCAAAAATCTAAAAATAAAAATTATTTTTTAAAATATTATCTTTCCGGTATGCAGATTTGTTAATCTCCAAAAAACTAGCACAGGACTTGCTTCAGAATTAAAATTAATGCATTTTTGACTTAGTTATGCGGTTTTTAAGTTTCGATTTTCCCAAAAAACATCATCCAAAAAAATCTAAGGGGTTTCATCGTGCAATTTCCAAAAATCTAAAAAAAAAATTATTTTTTAAAATATTATCTTTCCGGTATGCAGATTTGTTAATCTCCAAAAAACTAGCACAGGACTTGCTTCAGAATTAAAATTAATGCATTTTTGACTTAGTTATGCGGTTTTTAAGTTTCGATTTTCCCAAAAAACATCATCCAAAAAAAATCTAAGGGGTTTCATCGTGCAATTTCCAAAAATCTAAAAAAAAAATTATTTTTTAAAATATTATCTTTCCGGTATGCAGATTTGTTAATCTCCAAAAAACTAGCACAGGACTTGCTTCAGAATTAAAATTAATGCATTTTTGACTTAGTTATGCGGTTTTTAAGTTTCGATTTTCCCAAAAAACATCATCCAAAAAAATCTAAGGGGTTTCATCGTGCAATTTCCAAAAATCTAAAAAAAAAATTATTTTTGAAAATATTATCTTTCCGGTATGCAGATTTGTTAATCTCCAAAAAACTAGCACAGGACTTGCTTCAGAATTAAAATTAATGCATTTTTGACTTAGTTATGCGGTTTTTAAGTTTCGATTTTCCCAAAAAACATCATCCAAAAAAATCTAAGGGGTTTCATCGTGCAATTTCCAAAAATCTAAAAAAAAATTATTTTTTAAAATATTATCTTTCCGGTATGCAGATTTGTTAATCTCCAAAAAACTAGCACAGGACTTGCTTCAGAATTAAAATTAATGCATTTTTGACTTAGTTATGCGGTTTTTAAGTTTCGATTTTCCCAAAAAACATCATCCAAAAAAATCTAAGGGGTTTCATCGTGCAATTTCCAAAAATCTAAAAAAAAAATTATTTTTTAAAATATTATCTTTCCGGTATGCAGATTTGTTAATCTCCAAAAAACTAGCACAGGACTTGCTTCAGAATTAAAATTAATGCATTTTTGACTTAGTTATGCGGTTTTTAAGTTTCGATTTTCCCAAAAAACATCATCCAAAAAAATCTAAGGGGTTTCATCGTGCAATTTCCAAAAATCTAAAAAAAAAATTATTTTTGAAAATATTATCTTTCCGGTATGCAGATTTGTTAATCTCCAAAAAACTAGCACAGGACTTGCTTCAGAATTAAAATTAATGCATTTTTGACTTAGTTATGCGGTTTTTAAGTTTCGATTTTCCCAAAAAACATCATCCAAAAAAATCGAAGGGGTTTCATCGTGCAATTTCCAAAAATCTAAAAAAAAAATTATTTTTTAAAATATTATCTTTCCGGTATGCAGATTTGTTAATCTCCAAAAAACTAGCACAGGACTTGCTTCAGAATTAAAATTAATGCATTTTTGACTTAGTTATGCGGTTTTTAAGTTTCGATTTTCCCAAAAAACATCATCCAAAAAAATCTAAGGGGTTTCATCGTGCAATTTCCAAAAATCTAAAAAAAAAATTATTTTTTTATAAATATTATCTTTCCGGTATGCAGATTTGTTAATCTCCAAAAAACTAGCACAGGACTTGCTTCAGAATTAAAATTAATGCATTTTTGACTTAGTTATGCGGTTTTTAAGTTTCGATTTTCCCAAAAAACATCATCCAAAAAAATCTAAGGGGTTTCATCGTGCAATTTCCAAAAATCTAAAAAAAAAATTATTTTTTAAAATATTATCTTTCCGGTATGCAGATTTGTTAATCTCCAAAAAACTAGCACAGGACTTGCTTCAGAATTAAAATTAATGCATTTTTGACTTAGTTATGCGGTTTTTAAGTTTCGATTTTCCCAAAAAACATCATCCAAAAAAATCTAAGGGGTTTCATCGTGCAATTTCCAAAAATCTAAAAAAAAAATTATTTTTGAAAATATTATCCTTCCGGTATGCAGATCTGTTAATCTCCAAAAAACTAGCACAGGACTTGCTTCAGAATTAAAATTAATGCATTTTTGACTTAGTTATGCGGTTTTTAAGTTTCGATTTTCCCAAAAAACATCATCCAAAAAAATCTAAGGGGTTTCATCGTGCAATTTCCAAAAATCTAAAAAAAAATTATTTTTTAAAATATTATCCTTCCGGTATGCAGATTTGTTAATCTCCAAAAAACTAGCACAGGACTTGCTTCAGAATTAAAATTAATGCATTTTTGACTTAGTTATGCGGTTTTTAAGTTTCGATTTTCCCAAAAAACATCATCCAAAAAAATCTAAGGGGTTTCATCGTGCAATTTCCAAAAATCTAAAAAAAAAATTATTTTTTAAAATATTATCTTTCCGGTATGCAGATTTGTTAATCTCCAAAAAACTAGCACAGGACTTGCTTCAGAATTAAAATTAATGCATTTTTGACTTAGTTATGCGGTTTTTAAGTTTCGATTTTCCCAAAAAACATCATCCAAAAAAATCTAAGGGGTTTCATCGTGCAATTTCCAAAAATCTAAAAAAAAATTATTTTTTAAAATATTATCTTTCCGGTATGCAGATTTGTTAATCTCCAAAAAACTAGCACAGGACTTGCTTCAGAATTAAAATTAATGCATTTTTGACTTAGTTATGCGGTTTTTAAGTTTCGATTTTCCCAAAAAACATCATCCAAAAAAATCTAAGGGGTTTCATCGTGCAATTTCCAAAAATCTAAAAAAAAAATTATTTTTTAAAATATTATCTTTCCGGTATGCAGATTTGTTAATCTCCAAAAAACTAGCACAGGACTTGCTTCAGAATTAAAATTAATGCATTTTTGACTTAGTTATGCGGTTTTTAAGTTTCGATTTTCCCAAAAAACATCATCCAAAAAAATCTAAGGGGTTTCATCGTGCAATTTCCAAAAATCTAAAAAAAAATTATTTTTTAAAATATTATTTTTTGTTTTTTAAAATTAATGCATTTTTGACTTAGTTATGCGGTTTTTAAGTTTCGATTTTCCCAAAAAACATCATCCAAAAAAATCTAAGGGGTTTCATCGTGCAATTTCCAAAAATCTAAAAAAAAAATTATTTTTTAAAATATTATCTTTCCGGTATGCAGATTTGTTAATCTCCAAAAAACTAGCACAGGACTTGCTTCAGAATTAAAATTAATGCATTTTTGACTTAGTTATGCGGTTTTTAAGTTTCGATTTTCCCAAAAAACATCATCCAAAAAAATCTAAGGGGTTTCATCGTGCAATTTCCAAAAATCTAAAAAAAAAATTATTTTTTAAAATATTATCTTTCCGGTATGCAGATTTGTTAATCTCCAAAAAACTAGCACAGGACTTGCTTCAGAATTAAAATTAATGCATTTTTGACTTAGTTATGCGGTTTTTAAGTTTCGATTTTCCCAAAAAACATCATCCAAAAAAATCTAAGGGGTTTCATCGTGCAATTTCCAAAAATCTAAAAAAAAAATTATTTTTTAAAATATTATCTTTCCGGTATGCAGATTTGTTAATCTCCAAAAAACTAGCACAGGACTTGCTTCAGAATTAAAATTAATGCATTTTTGACTTAGTTATGCGGTTTTTAAGTTTCGATTTTCCCAAAAAACATCATCCAAAAAAATCTAAGGGGTTTCATCGTGCAATTTCCAAAAATCTAAAAAAAAAATTATTTTTTAAAATATTATCTTTCCGGTATGCAGATTTGTTAATCTCCAAAAAACTAGCACAGGACTTGCTTCAGAATTAAAATTAATGCATTTTTGACTTAGTTATGCGGTTTTTAAGTTTCGATTTTCCCAAAAAACATCATCCAAAAAAATCTAAGGGGTTTCATCGTGCAATTTCCAAAAATCTAAAAAAAAAATTATTTTTTAAAATATTATCTTTCCGGTATGCAGATTTGTTAATCTCCAAAAAACTAGCACAGGACTTGCTTCAGAATTAAAATTAATGCATTTTTGACTTAGTTATGCGGTTTTTAAGTTTCGATTTTCCCAAAAAACATCATCCAAAAAAATCTAAGGGGTTTCATCGTGCAATTTCCAAAAATCTAAAAAAAAAATATATTTTTTAAAATATTATCTTTCCGGTATGCAGATTTGTTAATCTCCAAAAAACTAGCACAGGACTTGCTTCAGAATTAAAATTAATGCATTTTTGACTTAGTTATGCGGTTTTTAAGTTTCGATTTTCCCAAAAAACATCATCCAAAAAAATCTAAGGGGTTTCATCGTGCAATTTCCAAAAATCTAAAAAAAAAATTATTTTTTAAAATATTATCTTTCCGGTATGCAGATTTGTTAATCTCCAAAAAACTAGCACAGGACTTGCTTCAGAATTAAAATTAATGCATTTTTGACTTAGTTATGCGGTTTTTAAGTTTCGATTTTCCCAAAAAACATCATCCAAAAAAATCTAAGGGGTTTCATCGTGCAATTTCCAAAAATCTAAAAAAAAATTATTTTTTAAAATATTATCCTTCCGGTATGCAGATTTGTTAATCTCCAAAAAACTAGCACAGGACTTGCTTCAGAATTAAAATTAATGCATTTTTGACTTAGTTATGCGGTTTTTAAGTTTCGATTTTCCCAAAAAACATCATCCAAAAAAATCTAAGGGGTTTCATCGTGCAATTTCCAAAAATCTAAAAAAAAATTATTTTTTAAAATATTATCCTTCCGGTATGCAGATCTGTTAATCTCCAAAAAACTAGCACAGGACTTGCTTCAGAATTAAAATTAATGCATTTTTGACTTAGTTATGCGGTTTTTAAGTTTCGATTTTCCCAAAAAACATCATCCAAAAAAATCTAAGGGGTTTCATCGTGCAATTTCCAAAAATCTAAAAAAAAAATTATTTTTTAAAATATTATCTTTCCGGTATGCAGATTTGTTAATCTCCAAAAAACTAGCACAGGACTTGCTTCAGAATTAAAATTAATGCATTTTTGACTTAGTTATGCGGTTTTTAAGTTTCGATTTTCCCAAAAAACATCATCCAAAAAAATCTAAGGGGTTTCATCGTGCAATTTCCAAAAATCTAAAAAAAAAATTATTTTTTAAAATATTATCTTTCCGGTATGCAGATTTGTTAATCTCCAAAAAACTAGCACAGGACTTGCTTCAGAATTAAAATTAATGCATTTTTGACTTAGTTATGCGGTTTTTAAGTTTCGATTTTCCCAAAAAACATCATCCAAAAAAATCTAAGGGGTTTCATCGTGCAATTTCCAAAAATCTAAAAAAAAAATTATTTTTTAAAATATTATCTTTCCGGTATGCAGATTTGTTAATCTCCAAAAAACTAGCACAGGACTTGCTTCAGAATTAAAATTAATGCATTTTTGACTTAGTTATGCGGTTTTTAAGTTTCGATTTTCCCAAAAAACATCATCCAAAAAAATCTAAGGGGTTTCATCGTGCAATTTCCAAAAATCTAAAAAAAAAATTATTTTTTAAAATATTATCTTTCCGGTATGCAGATTTGTTAATCTCCAAAAAACTAGCACAGGACTTGCTTCAGAATTAAAATTAATGCATTTTTGACTTAGTTATGCGGTTTTTAAGTTTCGATTTTCCCAAAAAACATCATCCAAAAAAATCTAAGGGGTTTCATCGTGCAATTTCCAAAAATCTAAAAAAAAAATTATTTTTTAAAATATTATCTTTCCGGTATGCAGATTTGTTAATCTCCAAAAAACTAGCACAGGACTTGCTTCAGAATTAAAATTAATGCATTTTTGACTTAGTTATGCGGTTTTTAAGTTTCGATTTTCCCAAAAAACATCATCCAAAAAAATCTAAGGGGTTTCATCGTGCAATTTCCAAAAATCTAAAAAAAAAATTATTTTTTAAAATATTATCTTTCCGGTATGCAGATTTGTTAATCTCCAAAAAACTAGCACAGGACTTGCTTCAGAATTAAAATTAATGCATTTTTGACTTAGTTATGCGGTTTTTAAGTTTCGATTTTCCCAAAAAACATCATCCAAAAAAATCTAAGGGGTTTCATCGTGCAATTTCCAAAAATCTAAAAAAAAAATTATTTTTGAAAATATTATCCTTCCGGTATGCAGATTTGTTAATCTCCAAAAAACTAGCACAGGACTTGCTTCAGAATTAAAATTAATGCATTTTTGACTTAGTTATGCGGTTTTTAAGTTTCGATTTTCCCAAAAAACATCATCCAAAAAAATCTAAGGGGTTTCATCGTGCAATTTCCAAAAATCTAAAAAAAAAATTATTTTTTAAAATATTATCTTTCCGGTATGCAGATTTGTTAATCTCCAAAAAACTAGCACAGGACTTGCTTCAGAATTAAAATTAATGCATTTTTGACTTAGTTATGCGGTTTTTAAGTTTCGATTTTCCCAAAAAACATCATCCAAAAAAATCTAAGGGGTTTCATCGTGCAATTTCCAAAAATCTAAAAAAAAAATTATTTTTTAAAATATTATCTTTCCGGTATGCAGATTTGTTAATCTCCAAAAAACTAGCACAGGACTTGCTTCAGAATTAAAATTAATGCATTTTTGACTTAGTTATGCGGTTTTTAAGTTTCGATTTTCCCAAAAAACATCATCCAAAAAAATCTAAGGGGTTTCATCGTGCAATTTCCAAAAATCTAAAAAAAAAATTATTTTTTAAAATATTATCTTTCCGGTATGCAGATTTGTTAATCTCCAAAAAACTAGCACAGGACTTGCTTCAGAATTAAAATTAATGCATTTTTGACTTAGTTATGCGGTTTTTAAGTTTCGATTTTCCCAAAAAACATCATCCAAAAAAATCTAAGGGGTTTCATCGTGCAATTTCCAAAAATCTAAAAAAAAAATTATTTTTTAAAATATTATCTTTCCGGTATGCAGATTTGTTAATCTCCAAAAAACTAGCACAGGACTTGCTTCAGAATTAAAATTAATGCATTTTTGACTTAGTTATGCGGTTTTTAAGTTTCGATTTTCCCAAAAAACATCATCCAAAAAAATCTAAGGGGTTTCATCGTGCAATTTCCAAAAATCTAAAAAAAAATTATTTTTTAAAATATTATCTTTCCGGTATGCAGATTTGTTAATCTCCAAAAAACTAGCACAGGACTTGCTTCAGAATTAAAATTAATGCATTTTTGACTTAGTTATGCGGTTTTTAAGTTTCGATTTTCCCAAAAAACATCATCCAAAAAAATCTAAGGGGTTTCATCGTGCAATTTCCAAAAATCTAAAAAAAAAATTATTTTTTAAAATATTATCTTTCCGGTATGCAGATTTGTTAATCTCCAAAAAACTAGCACAGGACTTGCTTCAGAATTAAAATTAATGCATTTTTGACTTAGTTATGCGGTTTTTAAGTTTCGATTTTCCCAAAAAACATCATCCAAAAAAATCTAAGGGGTTTCATCGTGCAATTTCCAAAAATCTAAAAAAAAAATATTTTTTTCAAATATTATCTTTCCGGTATGCAGATTTGTTAATCTCCAAAAAACTAGCACAGGACTTGCTTCAGAATTAAAATTAATGCATTTTTGACTTAGTTATGCGATTTTTAAGTTTCGATTTTCCCAAAAAACATCATCCAAAAAAATCTAAGGGGTTTCATCGTGCAATTTCCAAAAATCTAAAAAAAAATTATTTTTTAAAATATTATCTTTCCGGTATGCAGATTTGTTAATCTCCAAAAAACTAGCACAGGACTTGCTTCAGAATTAAAATTAATGCATTTTTGACTTAGTTATGCGGTTTTTAAGTTTCGATTTTCCCAAAAAACATCATCCAAAAAAATCTAAGGGGTTTCATCGTGCAATTTCCAAAAATCTAAAAAAAAATTATTTTTGAAAATATTATCCTTCCGGTATGCAGATCTGTTAATCTCCAAAAAACTAGCACAGGACTTGCTTCAGAATTAAAATTAATGCATTTTTGACTTAGTTATGCGGTTTTTAAGTTTCGATTTTCCCAAAAAACATCATCCAAAAAAATCTAAGGGGTTTCATCGTGCAATTTCCAAAAATCTAAAAAAAAAATATTTTTTAAAATATTATCTTTCCGGTATGCAGATTTGTTAATCTCCAAAAAACTAGCACAGGACTTGCTTCAGAATTAAAATTAATGCATTTTTGACTTAGTTATGCGGTTTTTAAGTTTCGATTTTCCCAAAAAACATCATCCAAAAAAATCTAAGGGGTTTCATCGTGCAATTTCCAAAAATCTAAAAAAAAATTATTTTTTAAAATATTATCCTTCCGGTATGCAGATCTGTTAATCTTCAAAAAACTAGCACAGGACTTGCTTCAGAATTAAAATTAATGCATTTTTGACTTAGTTATGCGGTTTTTAAGTTTCGATTTTCCCAAAAAACATCATCCAAAAAAATCTAAGGGGTTTCATCGTGCAATTTCCAAAAATCTAAAAAAAAAATTATTTTTTAAAATATTATCTTTCCGGTATGCAGATTTGTTAATCTCCAAAAAACTAGCACAGGACTTGCTTCAGAATTAAAATTAATGCATTTTTGACTTAGTTATGCGGTTTTTAAGTTTCGATTTTCCCAAAAAACATCATCCAAAAAAATCTAAGGGGTTTCATCGTGCAATTTCCAAAAATCTAAAAAAAAAATTATTTTTTAAAATATTATCTTTCCGGTATGCAGATTTGTTAATCTCCAAAAAACTAGCACAGGACTTGCTTCAGAATTAAAATTAATGCATTTTTGACTTAGTTATGCGGTTTTTAAGTTTCGATTTTCCCAAAAAACATCATCCAAAAAAATCTAAGGGGTTTCATCGTGCAATTTCCAAAAATCTAAAAAAAAAATTATTTTTTAAAATATTATCTTTCCGGTATGCAGATTTGTTAATCTCCAAAAAACTAGCACAGGACTTGCTTCAGAATTAAAATTAATGCATTTTTGACTTAGTTATGCGGTTTTTAAGTTTCGATTTTCCCAAAAAACATCATCCAAAAAAATCTAAGGGGTTTCATCGTGCAATTTCCAAAAATCTAAAAAAAAAATTATTTTTTAAAATATTATCTTTCCGGTATGCAGATTTGTTAATCTCCAAAAAACTAGCACAGGACTTGCTTCAGAATTAAAATTAATGCATTTTTGACTTAGTTATGCGGTTTTTAAGTTTCGATTTTCCCAAAAAACATCATCCAAAAAAATCTAAGGGGTTTCATCGTGCAATTTCCAAAAATCTAAAAAAAAAATTATTTTTTAAAATATTATCTTTCCGGTATGCAGATTTGTTAATCTCCAAAAAACTAGCACAGGACTTGCTTCAGAATTAAAATTAATGCATTTTTGACTTAGTTATGCGGTTTTTAAGTTTCGATTTTCCCAAAAAACATCATCCAAAAAAATCTAAGGGGTTTCATCGTGCAATTTCCAAAAATCTAAAAAAAAAATTATTTTTTAAAATATTATCTTTCCGGTATGCAGATTTGTTAATCTCCAAAAAACTAGCACAGGACTTGCTTCAGAATTAAAATTAATGCATTTTTGACTTAGTTATGCGGTTTTTAAGTTTCGATTTTCCCAAAAAACATCATCCAAAAAAATCTAAGGGGTTTCATCGTGCAATTTCCAAAAATCTAAAAAAAAAATTATTTTTTAAAATATTATCTTTCCGGTATGCAGATTTGTTAATCTCCAAAAAACTAGCACAGGACTTGCTTCAGAATTAAAATTAATGCATTTTTGACTTAGTTATGCGGTTTTTAAGTTTCGATTTTCCCAAAAAACATCATCCAAAAAAATCTAAGGGGTTTCATCGTGCAATTTCCAAAAATCTAAAAAAAAAATATTTTTTAAAATATTATCTTTCCGGTATGCAGATTTGTTAATCTCCAAAAAACTAGCACAGGACTTGCTTCAGAATTAAAATTAATGCATTTTTGACTTAGTTATGCGGTTTTTAAGTTTCGATTTTCCCAAAAAACATCATCCAAAAAAATCTAAGGGGTTTCATCGTGCAATTTCCAAAAATCTAAAAAAAAATTATTTTTTAAAATATTATCTTTCCGGTATGCAGATTTGTTAATCTCCAAAAAACTAGCACAGGACTTGCTTCAGAATTAAAATTAATGCATTTTTGACTTAGTTATGCGGTTTTTAAGTTTCGATTTTCCCAAAAAACATCATCCAAAAAAATCTAAGGGGTTTCATCGTGCAATTTCCAAAAATCTAAAAAAAAAATTATCTTTTAAAATATTATCTTTCCGGTATGCAGATTTGTTAATCTCCAAAAAACTAGCACAGGACTTGCTTCAGAATTAAAATTAATGCATTTTTGACTTAGTTATGCGGTTTTTAAGTTTCGATTTTCCCAAAAAACATCATCCAAAAAAATCTAAGGGGTTTCATCGTGCAATTTCCAAAAATCTAAAAAAAAAATTATTTTTTAAAATATTATCTTTCCGGTATGCAGATTTGTTAATCTCCAAAAAACTAGCACAGGACTTGCTTCAGAATTAAAATTAATGCATTTTTGACTTAGTTATGCGGTTTTTAAGTTTCGATTTTCCCAAAAAACATCATCCAAAAAAATCTAAGGGGTTTCATCGTGCAATTTCCAAAAATCTAAAAAAAAATTATTTTTTAAAATATTATCTTTCCGGTATGCAGATTTGTTAATCTCCAAAAAACTAGCACAGGACTTGCTTCAGAATTAAAATTAATGCATTTTTGACTTAGTTATGCGGTTTTTAAGTTTCGATTTTCCCAAAAAACATCATCCAAAAAAATCTAAGGGGTTTCATCGTGCAATTTCCAAAAATCTAAAAAAAAAATTATTTTTTAAAATATTATCTTTCCGGTATGCAGATTTGTTAATCTCCAAAAAACTAGCACAGGACTTGCTTCAGAATTAAAATTAATGCATTTTTGACTTAGTTATGCGGTTTTTAAGTTTCGATTTTCCCAAAAAACATCATCCAAAAAAATCTAAGGGGTTTCATCGTGCAATTTCCAAAAATCTAAAAAAAAAATTATTTTTTAAAATATTATCTTTCCGGTATGCAGATTTGTTAATCTCCAAAAAACTAGCACAGGACTTGCTTCAGAATTAAAATTAATGCATTTTTGACTTAGTTATGCGGTTTTTAAGTTTCGATTTTCCCAAAAAACATCATCCAAAAAAATCTAAGGGGTTTCATCGTGCAATTTCCAAAAATCAAAAAAAAAATTATTTTTTATAATATTATCTTTCCGGTATGCAGATTTGTTAATCTCCAAAAAACTAGCACAGGACTTGCTTCAGAATTAAAATTAATGCATTTTTGACTTAGTTATGCGGTTTTTAAGTTTCGATTTTCCCAAAAAACATCATCCAAAAAAATCTAAGGGGTTTCATCGTGCAATTTCCAAAAATCTAAAAAAAAAATTATTTTTTAAAATATTATCTTTCCGGTATGCAGATTTGTTAATCTCCAAAAAACTAGCACAGGACTTGCTTCAGAATTAAAATTAATGCATTTTTGACTTAGTTATGCGGTTTTTAAGTTTCGATTTTCCCAAAAAACATCATCCAAAAAAATCTAAGGGGTTTCATCGTGCAATTTCCAAAAATCAAAAAAAAAAATTATTTTTTATAATATTATCTTTCCGGTATGCAGATTTGTTAATCTCCAAAAAACTAGCACAGGACTTGCTTCAGAATTAAAATTAATGCATTTTTGACTTAGTTATGCGGTTTTTAAGTTTCGATTTTCCCAAAAAACATCATCCAAAAAAATCTAAGGGGTTTCATCGTGCAATTTCCAAAAATCTAAAAAAAAAATTATTTTTTAAAATATTATCTTTCCGGTATGCAGATTTGTTAATCTCCAAAAAACTAGCACAGGACTTGCTTCAGAATTAAAATTAATGCATTTTTGACTTAGTTATGCGGTTTTTAAGTTTCGATTTTCCCAAAAAACATCATCCAAAAAAATCTAAGGGGTTTCATCGTGCAATTTCCAAAAATCTAAAAAAAAAATTATTTTTTAAAATATTATCTTTCCGGTATGCAGATTTGTTAATCTCCAAAAAACTAGCACAGGACTTGCTTCAGAATTAAAATTAATGCATTTTTGACTTAGTTATGCGGTTTTTAAGTTTCGATTTTCCCAAAAAACATCATCCAAAAAAATCTAAGGGGTTTCATCGTGCAATTTCCAAAAATCAAAAAAAAAAAATTATTTTTTATAATATTATCTTTCCGGTATGCAGATTTGTTAATCTCCAAAAAACTAGCACAGGACTTGCTTCAGAATTAAAATTAATGCATTTTTGACTTAGTTATGCGGTTTTTAAGTTTCGATTTTCCCAAAAAACATCATCCAAAAAAATCTAAGGGGTTTCATCGTGCAATTTCCAAAAATCAAAAAAAAAAATTATTTTTTATAATATTATCTTTCCGGTATGCAGATTTGTTAATCTCCAAAAAACTAGCACAGGACTTGCTTCAGAATTAAAATTAATGCATTTTTGACTTAGTTATGCGGTTTTTAAGTTTCGATTTTCCCAAAAAACATCATCCAAAAAAATCTAAGGGGTTTCATCGTGCAATTTCCAAAAATCTAAAAAAAAAATTATTTTTTAAAATATTATCTTTCCGGTATGCAGATTTGTTAATCTCCAAAAAACTAGCACAGGACTTGCTTCAGAATTAAAATTAATGCATTTTTGACTTAGTTATGCGGTTTTTAAGTTTCGATTTTCCCAAAAAACATCATCCAAAAAAATCTAAGGGGTTTCATCGTGCAATTTCCAAAAATCTAAAAAAAAATTATCTTTTAAAATATTATCTTTCCGGTATGCAGATTTGTTAATCTCCAAAAAACTAGCACAGGACTTGCTTCAGAATTAAAATTAATGCATTTTTGACTTAGTTATGCGGTTTTTAAGTTTCGATTTTCCCAAAAAACATCATCCAAAAAAATCTAAGGGGTTTCATCGTGCAATTTCCAAAAATCTAAAAAAAAAATTATTTTTTAAAATATTATCTTTCCGGTATGCAGATTTGTTAATCTCCAAAAAACTAGCACAGGACTTGCTTCAGAATTAAAATTAATGCATTTTTGACTTAGTTATGCGGTTTTTAAGTTTCGATTTTCCCAAAAAACATCATCCAAAAAAATCTAAGGGGTTTCATCGTGCAATTTCCAAAAATCTAAAAAAAAATTATTTTTTAAAATATTATCTTTCCGGTATGCAGATTTGTTAATCTCCAAAAAACTAGCACAGGACTTGCTTCAGAATTAAAATTAATGCATTTTTGACTTAGTTATGCGGTTTTTAAGTTTCGATTTTCCCAAAAAACATCATCCAAAAAAATCTAAGGGGTTTCATCGTGCAATTTCCAAAAATCAAAAAAAAAATTATTTTTTAAAATATTATCTTTCCGGTATGCAGATTTGTTAATCTCCAAAAAACTAGCACAGGACTTGCTTCAGAATTAAAATTAATGCATTTTTGACTTAGTTATGCGGTTTTTAAGTTTCGATTTTCCCAAAAAACATCATCCAAAAAAATCTAAGGGGTTTCATCGTGCAATTTCCAAAAATCTAAAAAAAAAATTATTTTTTAAAATATTATCTTTCCGGTATGCAGATTTGTTAATCTCCAAAAAACTAGCACAGGACTTGCTTCAGAATTAAAATTAATGCATTTTTGACTTAGTTATGCGGTTTTTAAGTTTCGATTTTCCCAAAAAACATCATCCAAAAAAATCTAAGGGGTTTCATCGTGCAATTTCCAAAAATCAAAAAAAAAAAATTATTTTTTATAATATTATCTTTCCGGTATGCAGATTTGTTAATCTCCAAAAAACTAGCACAGGACTTGCTTCAGAATTAAAATTAATGCATTTTTGACTTAGTTATGCGGTTTTTAAGTTTCGATTTTCCCAAAAAACATCATCCAAAAAAATCTAAGGGGTTTCATCGTGCAATTTCCAAAAATCTAAAAAAAAAATTATTTTTTAAAATATTATCTTTCCGGTATGCAGATTTGTTAATCTCCAAAAAACTAGCACAGGACTTGCTTCAGAATTAAAATTAATGCATTTTTGACTTAGTTATGCGGTTTTTAAGTTTCGATTTTCCCAAAAAACATCATCCAAAAAAATCTAAGGGGTTTCATCGTGCAATTTCCAAAAATCTAAAAAAAAAATTATTTTTTAAAATATTATCTTTCCGGTATGCAGATTTGTTAATCTCCAAAAAACTAGCACAGGACTTGCTTCAGAATTAAAATTAATGCATTTTTGACTTAGTTATGCGGTTTTTAAGTTTCGATTTTCCCAAAAAACATCATCCAAAAAAATCTAAGGGGTTTCATCGTGCAATTTCCAAAAATCAAAAAAAAAAATTATTTTTTAAAATATTATCTTTCCGGTATGCAGATTTGTTAATCTCCAAAAAACTAGCACAGGACTTGCTTCAGAATTAAAATTAATGCATTTTTGACTTAGTTATGCGGTTTTTAAGTTTCGATTTTCCCAAAAAACATCATCCAAAAAAATCTAAGGGGTTTCATCGTGCAATTTCCAAAAATCAAAAAAAAAAAATTATTTTTTATAATATTATCTTTCCGGTATGCAGATTTGTTAATCTCCAAAAAACTAGCACAGGACTTGCTTCAGAATTAAAATTAATGCATTTTTGACTTAGTTATGCGGTTTTTAAGTTTCGATTTTCCCAAAAAACATCATCCAAAAAAATCTAAGGGGTTTCATCGTGCAATTTCCAAAAATCTAAAAAAAAATTATTTTTTAAAATATTATCCTTCCGGTATGCAGATTTGTTAATCTCCAAAAAACTAGCACAGGACTTGCTTCAGAATTAAAATTAATGCATTTTTGACTTAGTTATGCGGTTTTTAAGTTTCGATTTTCCCAAAAAACATCATCCAAAAAAATCTAAGGGGTTTCATCGTGCAATTTCCAAAAATCTAAAAAAAAAAATTATTTTTTAAAATATTATCTTTCCGGTATGCAGATTTGTTAATCTCCAAAAAACTAGCACAGGACTTGCTTCAGAATTAAAATTAATGCATTTTTGACTTAGTTATGCGGTTTTTAAGTTTCGATTTTCCCAAAAAACATCATCCAAAAAAATCTAAGGGGTTTCATCGTGCAATTTCCAAAAATCTAAAAAAAAAATTATTTTTTAAAATATTATCTTTCCGGTATGCAGATTTGTTAATCTCCAAAAAACTAGCACAGGACTTGCTTCAGAATTAAAATTAATGCATTTTTGACTTAGTTATGCGGTTTTTAAGTTTCGATTTTCCCAAAAAACATCATCCAAAAAAATCTAAGGGGTTTCATCGTGCAATTTCCAAAAATCTAAAAAAAAATTATTTTTTAAAATATTATCCTTCCGGTATGCAGATTTGTTAATCTCCAAAAAACTAGCACAGGACTTGCTTCAGAATTAAAATTAATGCATTTTTGACTTAGTTATGCGGTTTTTAAGTTTCGATTTTCCCAAAAAACATCATCCAAAAAAATCTAAGGGGTTTCATCGTGCAATTTCCAAAAATCTAAAAAAAAATTATTTTTTAAAATATTATCTTTCCGGTATGCAGATTTGTTAATCTCCAAAAAACTAGCACAGGACTTGCTTCAGAATTAAAATTAATGCATTTTTGACTTAGTTATGCGGTTTTTAAGTTTCGATTTTCCCAAAAAACATCATCCAAAAAAATCTAAGGGGTTTCATCGTGCAATTTCCAAAAATCAAAAAAAAAATTATTTTTTATAATATTATCTTTCCGGTATGCAGATTTGTTAATCTCCAAAAAACTAGCACAGGACTTGCTTCAGAATTAAAATTAATGCATTTTTGACTTAGTTATGCGGTTTTTAAGTTTCGATTTTCCCAAAAAACATCATCCAAAAAAATCTAAGGGGTTTCATCGTGCAATTTCCAAAAATCTAAAAAAAAAATTATTTTTTAAAATATTATCTTTCCGGTATGCAGATTTGTTAATCTCCAAAAAACTAGCACAGGACTTGCTTCAGAATTAAAATTAATGCATTTTTGACTTAGTTATGCGGTTTTTAAGTTTCGATTTTCCCAAAAAACATCATCCAAAAAAATCTAAGGGGTTTCATCGTGCAATTTCCAAAAATCTAAAAAAAAATTATTTTTTAAAATATTATCCTTCCGGTATGCAGATTTGTTAATCTCCAAAAAACTAGCACAGGACTTGCTTCAGAATTAAAATTAATGCATTTTTGACTTAGTTATGCGGTTTTTAAGTTTCGATTTTCCCAAAAAACATCATCCAAAAAAATCTAAGGGGTTTCATCGTGCAATTTCCAAAAATCTAAAAAAAAAATTATTTTTTAAAATATTATCTTTCCGGTATGCAGATTTGTTAATCTCCAAAAAACTAGCACAGGACTTGCTTCAGAATTAAAATTAATGCATTTTTGACTTAGTTATGCGGTTTTTAAGTTTCGATTTTCCCAAAAAACATCATCCAAAAAAATCTAAGGGGTTTCATCGTGCAATTTCCAAAAATCTAAAAAAAAATTATTTTTTAAAATATTATCCTTCCGGTATGCAGATTTGTTAATCTCCAAAAAACTAGCACAGGACTTGCTTCAGAATTAAAATTAATGCATTTTTGACTTAGTTATGCGGTTTTTAAGTTTCGATTTTCCCAAAAAACATCATCCAAAAAAATCTAAGGGGTTTCATCGTGCAATTTCCAAAAATCTAAAAAAAAAATATTTTTTAAAATATTATCTTTCCGGTATGCAGATTTGTTAATCTCCAAAAAACTAGCACAGGACTTGCTTCAGAATTAAAATTAATGCATTTTTGACTTAGTTATGCGGTTTTTAAGTTTCGATTTTCCCAAAAAACATCATCCAAAAAAATCTAAGGGGTTTCATCGTGCAATTTCCAAAAATCTAAAAAAAAATATTTTTTAAAATATTATCTTTCCGGTATGCAGATTTGTTAATCTCCAAAAAACTAGCACAGGACTTGCTTCAGAATTAAAATTAATGCATTTTTGACTTAGTTATGCGGTTTTTAAGTTTCGATTTTCCCAAAAAACATCATCCAAAAAAATCTAAGGGGTTTCATCGTGCAATTTCCAAAAATCTAAAAAAAAAATTATTTTTTAAAATATTATCTTTCCGGTATGCAGATTTGTTAATCTCCAAAAAACTAGCACAGGACTTGCTTCAGAATTAAAATTAATGCATTTTTGACTTAGTTATGCGGTTTTTAAGTTTCGATTTTCCCAAAAAACATCATCCAAAAAAATCTAAGGGGTTTCATCGTGCAATTTCCAAAAATCTAAAAAAAAATTATTTTTTAAAATATTATCCTTCCGGTATGCAGATTTGTTAATCTCCAAAAAACTAGCACAGGACTTGCTTCAGAATTAAAATTAATGCATTTTTGACTTAGTTATGCGGTTTTTAAGTTTCGATTTTCCCAAAAAACATCATCCAAAAAAATCTAAGGGGTTTCATCGTGCAATTTCCAAAAATCTAAAAAAAAAATATTTTTTAAAATATTATCTTTCCGGTATGCAGATTTGTTAATCTCCAAAAAACTAGCACAGGACTTGCTTCAGAATTAAAATTAATGCATTTTTGACTTAGTTATGCGGTTTTTAAGTTTCGATTTTCCCAAAAAACATCATCCAAAAAAATCTAAGGGGTTTCATCGTGCAATTTCCAAAAATCTAAAAAAAAAATTTTTTTTTAAATATTATCTTTCCGGTATGCAGATTTGTTAATCTCCAAAAAACTAGCACAGGACTTGCTTCAGAATTAAAATTAATGCATTTTTGACTTAGTTATGCGGTTTTTAAGTTTCGATTTTCCCAAAAAACATCATCCAAAAAAATCTAAGGGGTTTCATCGTGCAATTTCCAAAAATCTAAAAAAAAATTATTTTTTAAAATATTATCCTTCCGGTATGCAGATTTGTTAATCTCCAAAAAACTAGCACAGGACTTGCTTCAGAATTAAAATTAATGCATTTTTGACTTAGTTATGCGGTTTTTAAGTTTCGATTTTCCCAAAAAACATCATCCAAAAAAATCTAAGGGGTTTCATCGTGCAATTTCCAAAAATCTAAAAAAAAAATTATTTTTTAAAATATTATCTTTCCGGTATGCAGATTTGTTAATCTCCAAAAAACTAGCACAGGACTTGCTTCAGAATTAAAATTAATGCATTTTTGACTTAGTTATGCGGTTTTTAAGTTTCGATTTTCCCAAAAAACATCATCCAAAAAAATCTAAGGGGTTTCATCGTGCAATTTCCAAAAATCTAAAAAAAAATTATTTTTTAAAATATTATCCTTCCGGTATGCAGATTTGTTAATCTCCAAAAAACTAGCACAGGACTTGCTTCAGAATTAAAATTAATGCATTTTTGACTTAGTTATGCGGTTTTTAAGTTTCGATTTTCCCAAAAAACATCATCCAAAAAAATCTAAGGGGTTTCATCGTGCAATTTCCAAAAATCTAAAAAAAAAATTATTTTTTCAAATATTATCTTTCCGGTATGCAGATTTGTTAATCTCCAAAAAACTAGCACAGGATTTGCTTCAGAATTAAAATTAATGCATTTTTGACTTAGTTATGCGGTTTTTAAGTTTCGATTTTCCCAAAAAACATCATCCAAAAAAATCTAAGGGGTTTCATCGTGCAATTTCCAAAAATCTAAAAAAAAAATTATTTTTTAAAATATTATCTTTCCGGTATGCAGATTTGTTAATCTCCAAAAAACTAGCACAGGACTTGCTTCAGAATTAAAATTAATGCATTTTTGACTTAGTTATGCGGTTTTTAAGTTTCGATTTTCCCAAAAAACATCATCCAAAAAAATCTAAGGGGTTTCATCGTGCAATTTCCAAAAATCTAAAAAAAAAATATTTTTTAAAATATTATCTTTCCGGTATGCAGATTTGTTAATCTCCAAAAAACTAGCACAGGACTTGCTTCAGAATTAAAATTAATGCATTTTTGACTTAGTTATGTGGTTTTTAAGTTTCGATTTTCCCAAAAAACATCATCCAAAAAAATCTAAGGGGTTTCATCGTGCAATTTCCAAAAATCTAAAAAAAAAATTATTTTTTAAAATATTATATTTCCGGTATGCAGATTTGTTAATCTCCAAAAAACTAGCACAGGACTTGCTTCAGAATTAAAATTAATGCATTTTTGACTTAGTTATGCGGTTTTTAAGTTTCGATTTTCCCAAAAAACATCATCCAAAAAAATCTAAGGGGTTTCATCGTGCAATTTCCAAAAATCTAAAAAAAAATTATTTTTTAAAATATTATCTTTCCGGTATGCAGATTTGTTAATCTCCAAAAAACTAGCACAGGACTTGCTTCAGAATTAAAATTAATGCATTTTTGACTTAGTTATGCGGTTTTTAAGTTTCGATTTTCCCAAAAAACATCATCCAAAAAAATCTAAGGGGTTTCATCGTGCAATTTCCAAAAATCTAAAAAAAAATTATTTTTTAAAATATTATCCTTCCGGTATGCAGATTTGTTAATCTCCAAAAAACTAGCACAGGACTTGCTTCAGAATTAAAATTAATGCATTTTTGACTTAGTTATGCGGTTTTTAAGTTTCGATTTTCCCAAAAAACATCATCCAAAAAAATCTAAGGGGTTTCATCGTGCAATTTCCAAAAATCTAAAAAAAAAATTATTTTTTCAAATATTATCTTTCCGGTATGCAGATTTGTTAATCTCAAAAAAACTAGCACAGGATTTGCTTCAGAAATAAAATTAATGCATTTTTGACTTAGTTATGCGGTTTTTAAGTTTCGATTTTCCCAAAAAACATCATCCAAAAAAATCTAAGGGGTTTCATCGTGCAATTTCCAAAAATCTAAAAACAAAATTATTTTTTCAAATATTATCTTTCCGGTATGCAGATTTGTTAATCTCCAAAAAACTAGCACAGGACTTGCTTCAGAAATAAAATTAATGCATTTTTGACTTAGTTATGCGGTTTTTAAGTTTCGATTTTCCCAAAAAACATCATCCAAAAAAATCTAAGGGGTTTCATCGTGCAATTTCCAAAAATCTAAAAAAAAAATTATTTTTTAAAATATTATCTTTCCGGTATGCAGATTTGTTAATCTCCAAAAAACTAGCACAGGACTTGCTTCAGAATTAAAATTAATGCATTTTTGACTTAGTTATGCGGTTTTTAAGTTTCGATTTTCCCAAAAAACATCATCCAAAAAAATCTAAGGGGTTACATCGTGCAATTTCCAAAAATCTAAAAAAAAAATTATTTTTTAAAATATTATCTTTCCGGTATGCAGATTTGTTAATCTCCAAAAAACTAGCACAGGACTTGCTTCAGAATTAAAATTAATGCATTTTTGACTTAGTTATGCGGTTTTTAAGTTTCGATTTTCCCAAAAAACATCATCCAAAAAAATCTAAGGGGTTTCATCGTGCAATTTCCAAAAATCTAAAAAAAAAATTATTTTTTCAAATATTATCTTTCCGGTATGCAGATTTGTTAATCTCAAAAAAACTAGCACAGGATTTGCTTCAGAAATAAAATTAATGCATTTTTGACTTAGTTATGCGGTTTTTAAGTTTCGATTTTCCCAAAAAACATCATCCAAAAAAATCTAAGGGGTTTCATCGTGCAATTTCCAAAAATCTAAAAACAAAATTATTTTTTCAAATATTATCTTTCCGGTATGCAGATTTGTTAATCTCCAAAAAACTAGCACAGGACTTGCTTCAGAAATAAAATTAATGCATTTTTGACTTAGTTATGCGGTTTTTAAGTTTCGATTTTCCCAAAAAACATCATCCAAAAAAATCTAAGGGGTTTCATCGTGCAATTTCCAAAAATCTAAAAAAAAAATTATTTTTTAAAATATTATCTTTCCGGTATGCAGATTTGTTAATCTCCAAAAAACTAGCACAGGACTTGCTTCAGAATTAAAATTAATGCATTTTTGACTTAGTTATGCGGTTTTTAAGTTTCGATTTTCCCAAAAAACATCATCCAAAAAAATCTAAGGGGTTTCATCGTGCAATTTCCAAAAATCTAAAAAAAAAATATTTTTTAAAATATTATCTTTCCGGTATGCAGATTTGTTAATCTCCAAAAAACTAGCACAGGACTTGCTTCAGAATTAAAATTAATGCATTTTTGACTTAGTTATGCGGTTTTTAAGTTTCGATTTTCCCAAAAAACATCATCCAAAAAAATCTAAGGGGTTTCATCGTGCAATTTCCAAAAATCTAAAAAAAAAAATATTTTTTAAAATATTATCTTTCCGGTATGCAGATTTGTTAATCTCCAAAAAACTAGCACAGGACTTGCTTCAGAATTAAAATTAATGCATTTTTGACTTAGTTATGCGGTTTTTAAGTTTCGATTTTCCCAAAAAACATCATCCAAAAAAATCTAAGGGGTTACATCGTGCAATTTCCAAAAATCTAAAAAAAAAATTATTTTTTAAAATATTATCTTTCCGGTATGCAGATTTGTTAATCTCCAAAAAACTAGCACAGGACTTGCTTCAGAATTAAAATTAATGCATTTTTGACTTAGTTATGCGGTTTTTAAGTTTCGATTTTCCCAAAAAACATCATCCAAAAAAATCTAAGGGGTTTCATCGTGCAATTTCCAAAAATCTAAAAAAAAAATATTTTTTAAAATATTATCTTTCCGGTATGCAGATTTGTTAATCTCCAAAAAACTAGCACAGGACTTGCTTCAGAATTAAAATTAATGCATTTTTGACTTAGTTATGCGGTTTTTAAGTTTCGATTTTCCCAAAAAACATCATCCAAAAAAATCTAAGGGGTTTCATCGTGCAATTTCCAAAAATCTAAAAAAAAAAATATTTTTTAAAATATTATCTTTCCGGTATGCAGATTTGTTAATCTCCAAAAAACTAGCACAGGACTTAACTCAGAATTAAAATTAATGCATTTTTGACTTAGTTATGCGTTTTTTAAGTTTCGATTGTCCCAAAAATACAACAAAATCTACTAATAAATCTATTTCAAGAGTCTTCCAGAGGAAAATACCATTTTAATCAGTGAAGGACTCGTTTCCGACTCCGTTTACTTTGTTGGCTGAGTTATGAGATTTTTTAACTGTATTTTGTCATATGAAAGGCCATTAGTGCAGGAAACGTATACCTAATCATAATTAATATTTATGGAACAGAGACTGCAGCCAGGTAATAATTATAGTAATTTCTTCTTTAAATTATATATATATATATATATAATATTTTGTATTTTATTTATAAGTATACATAAAATATAATATCGCATTTTCCTGCACCAATAAATACCTTTAAATTCAAATGACTTTCCCCTGAACGCATTTTCTTAAAGAGCCGCACACACCTAGACCTCGATAAGCAAATTTTCTAATCATATTTTAAATACTTTCACTTTCAATCAGTGCTTTCCTTGGCTTACCCCCGTCGCGGGCATTTTCCACCCCCCCCTCGCCGGCGACCCTTGGCAGCCGTTACGCAATTCAATGGGCCATGACCGACCGCAGCCGTTGGCCAGAATAAAATGAAACAAAAATTATGCAGGCCAAAGGAAAGGCGTTGAAAAAGGGTTGAAGGTACACAGAAATCAATTTTGCTATCTCTTAATTGTTTAGAAAAAAATTAACAACATTTTAGAAATTAGTGTTGCTTTAAAATAGAAAAGGATTCAAAATCTTATATAAGAAATTATAAAAATAAAATGAATTATTTATTGGATGCTTCACATATTTGGTTATCAATTTAATTGAATAATTTATTTGATTCAAAATTGAAAGATTATAGTTAATTTTTCTTCTCTCTGGATTACAATTTTTCCTAAATTAATAATAAATCAAACCATTAAGTAGCAAACATAATTATATAATCATATAATCCTTAACTTTTACCAATTATCTTTTATTTCTTTGTATATCTCTTGTTAACCTTTTGAAATAATTAAAGAAATAAAAAAATTGACCATATTTTCTTCTTGTGCACCTGCCGCAGCATCTTCGCTATCAGAAATTGACTTTTAATGAAAACAATTGAGAATTCTCGGTGTCTGTGCCGGAGACCCAAAATGTTGTTCCATCCGAAAGCCACGGGGTTCTCAACCAACTGGCCAAAAACTGGCTGCGGTTATTAATTTCAATTAAAGCATTTAACCGGAGAGCCGCCGAAAGTCAGCAATATGGCCATGGCCGTGTCCGTGGCCCACCTCCTTTGTTTACACAACGCAATGCCACCACCAATTTCCCATTTTCCCAGCCCCACCCCCCGTACATTAATTAAGGCGAGAAAATGCCCCAGTTGAAGTTTTTCCAGCCATAGGTGCCACGGCCCCTGGGAATAAAGTCTCAGCGTCGACTAATAAAGTTGATTCGAGCGAGATTTTCGAGGCCATTGGGCGGGCAAAGGAGCGGAAATCTCGATTCCCAAGTATCGTAATTCATGAGACCATCAAATTAGCCCAGTCAGGAGCAGGACTCAGAGAGGCGAGCACGCAGATAAACAACCAGATGGAGAATGCATTTCCGCTGGCAAATCACAAGGGAAATTGCCACTCTTGTCCTGCCCACATATACAAGATGATAATTATAGTCTACGAATGTCCTGGGATAAACATAATTTTAAGCATTTGTATATACACATATAAAATTTAGATTAAACGCTTTTAAATCGGTATGGTTTTAAGCTTGCATTTGGTTGCAGAACTATTTACTTTATTAATTATTGCATGATCCTGTATCCTTGCTCCTTGTCAGCAGCTTCCTTATTCGAGTGCTCGCAGTGGCGCATTTCATCGCATTTCTAATCATCAAATTAGCCAGTCAGCAGCAGAAACTCCATAGCCACAGGCATTTAAAGTCCGCCAAACAAACAGGAAAATGAACAACCAAATGCAAAGGACGACCAAGTGCAGGAAGGCAAGGTTGGGTGGCCATTTGGGGGGAACGCCGGCAGACAGTAGACAGTGATAAGAGAATGAGAGTCTGGACCAGCTTTTTGGGTTTTAGCCGGGCTCCTTCTGAAATAAACACCACCCTTCAAGGAAAGAGGATATAATTATTTTACAGATCTCCACGTTTCGGCAAAAAGAACCACCTTCTGCAGTTGCAAAATAGTTCAAATACTTAATAACTTAGTTAAAAAATATAGTTATGATAATAAGTAACTAAAGACATCTCTCTGATATCAGAAATATTCAACAACTGACGTTGTTCTCCATTTTTCATACTATCAAGTAGTTTTAAATATATTTTTGAAATACATGAGGTATTCTTAGGTATTATTTTAAACTTTATTTAAAAATCAACACGAGTTAACCTTGTAATATTTTCAACATAATAAAATGGTTTTTCATATTTAAAGGTCGCAGTGTTTTTATGTTCTCAATTAATATTACAATAGAATTTTGGTGTCTAAAAAATACGTATACTTATTGCTTTATTTAACTATACTTCTCCATATTGATTTGAGTGCTTTCACTTAGAGTATCTGGAAAAAATATGGATAATATTAAAACAGAACATTCACCAAATAATTTCAGAAAAAGGAAGAAATAATGCTAAGCCGAAAGGGAAGCCGAAATTTATATACCTTTGCATTTAGCAACTAAGCCAAAACAAGTATTCATTTCAAATGAAATTAATAATGTATTTCAAAACAGATATACATTTACAAAAATTTTATTTTAGAAAAATTAATTATTAATTTAGAAAAATTTGGAAACATTTCCTAAAGCAATTTTTTGCAATATTTTATTATGAAATGATTAAGATTCTAAAGGCATTTTGGCATCCTCTCCTGGCCTAAATTTTTTGACAAATTAAAGTTTTTAAAAACCGATAACTTAGTTAAAAATAAATTGAACTCAATTCCGAATTTATTAGATTAACAAAACAGCGTAATATAAAATTTATAAAAAATCTGCAGCATTTTTTTATTTCGAACATGACTATATCGACTCGGCTGTTGATGCTGAACAAGAAATGACTCCTTTACTGCGGTGCAAACTCTTGAATAAAATTACAATACCCTGCAAAGATACACTTTTACTTGTTGGCCTTCAAATATATTTTATTATTACATAATATTTCTCTATATATGTATGTACACGTTTTTTATACCACAAATTGTATTAAAATTAAATTAAAACTGCAAAGAATGTGTTTTTCCTTAAATGCGGTGAAAAATAAAATTGCATCGACGTTTCCGCATCGATTAAAATGCTTTCAATATTCAAATATTTTCCCCTCAGTAGTCCGGGTGATAACTGTTTACTTTTGCCCCGATTTTCCGGTCTCAGGCCAGAAAAAAAAAATTGAGAGAGGAACGCGGAAAAAACGCTTTAACCTTTAGGCGGTTGCCTGGCATTACTCCGCACTTACACTGCACACACACACACACACACACACACGCGCGCAGCTGTGGCAACCGCGTTGTCAACTGCTTTATCGATAAGTTTGTTTTGTTTGTTGGACGTCACGGAACCGGCTCAGTTGCAAGAACACATCAAAGGAGAGTGGTCCTGGAACTAGGGAGTCCTTGAATAAAGCATAAATAAGGAGAAACAGCGAGAGCAAACGCCGCCAAAATGGTGAGTAATAAGTTGTTAAATCAGCGCCAGCAGCCGCCATATCAACAAGCAGAGCACTGCTTGGCCCATCTCTCTCTGTTCTCCTCCCCCCCAAACCTCCCCCCGCTCAACACATTGACTTTGACTGCCTCTTTGACTCCTCCTGCCGCTCCTTCTTCTTCTTGCTCCCGTTTTCCGGCTCCGAGTCCGGCTCCCCGCTCTCCTTTCAGCTTCAGTTGCATTCAATTTTTCATGCCAAGCCAGGCTGTTGCTGCATATACAACACAACTGCATACTGGCGTGCCTGTAAATGTATGCATAGTGGGTACAGTGGAGCCAAAGTGAGATAAATCCTGTTTCCGTAATGCTGTACTGCTTTCCAATAATTATTTTTTTTTACTTAATACTACAGATGCTTTCAATTTACCTGACTTCTAGCTCTTTCTAAGTCTTATTCTTAATTCTTATTCCGTATTTTCGGGATTCGAGTTAGACTTTCAAGACCCAACCCTGTTTAAGGATACGAAACTGGCCTTAAATTAAAAAATTTAATTTTAATTATATTATATATATATTTATATTTCCCACCCCATAGTACATAAATTCTTGAACAGCGTCAACAGTCGAGTTGATCTAACCATCTTCGTCTGTCATAAATTTAATCAGAAGCTTTCAATGCAATGAAAAATAGATTTCCAACCCTATAAATCATATATATTCTAGATCAGCATCGCTAGCCGGTTCGATCTAGCCATGTCCGGTAAAAATACATTTTCCAAATTTTTTCTAAATTCCAAAATTTAAATTTCTCAAAATTTAAAAAAAATGTATTTATTTTTCATTTTAAAACTCACTATGCAGATTTGTTAGCCCTATTAAAACTAGCATAGAAAAGCTTTTTGAATTGAAATGAAGTCATTTTTGGATTAGTTATAATATTTTTAAAACTATAATTTACCCCAACATTTGCATTTATGGTACATATATTGATCTAATAGGCAAAGAAACAAAGACCAAGAAGCCAATAATTGCCGAAACTCATATATATTTAGATTTGCAATTAAAATCTTAATAAATAAAGAATAAATCATGTGCAAATACCATAATTCCTAAAAATAAATTTAACTGCGTTTATTCAAAATTTTATAAGGAGTAACAACATTAAACTAAAGTAAAAACTTTGTAATATTTTAAATATTAAAGCCCAATATGCTGGTATCCAAATTCAAGTAAACACAAAAGAGAGATTTACAAATTGATATTTATGGCTAACTGCAAGGGTATACAAACTTTGGCCTCTAGAAGTAAGCTTCATTTCTTATTTTTTAATTTTATTGTACTAAGAATTCGAATGTCGAATTTAATTTTCTATGGCTTTGTGGCATACCAAAGCTGTAACTCCCATTTAATGCATCTCCACTGTATATTTATGGGGCAGCCAAGCTGGAGTCCTCAGAGCTCGCTCGCCTTGCCCTCGTTTGTTGTCTATTTTCGATCATTTGTTTATGTATAGACCTGGCCATACATATAGTTGCCATTGTTTCGTTACGCTTTCCCTTCTTTTTTTCTTAGTTTTTGTTTTACATATTTATTTATATATGTATATATTTATTTGTATTTTGCGCCTTCGGACAGACACGAGAGGAGGGACATGGGTAAAAAGCGCGGTCGCCGGGCGCAGGCGGCTTCGAAAATTTTTGAATAATTTGCAGTCATAAAATATGCAATAAGCCAGCAGCCAACAGCCAACAGCTGTTGCGAAATTGTTTTGAAAGCCGCGCCATCACATTATTTAAAGCGACGATGGCAGCTCCCCACCGGTTCCCACTTGGCGCGCCGGGCGCAAGAGTGCGAGGGAATCGAATTAAGCGCTGTTAAAGGATTTAAAGTGCGAAAAATAGTTGCCGCCAGCAGACGACAATTGCGCCAGTTACAAACACCATTTTCCCACCCATTTCCCTTGCATTTTCCCCGCCCCCTGAAGAAAGCTCCGATTCAATTTGCATAGACAAATGTGGAAATTCTTTGGGGCAACTTTGGCTTCCCTTCTCTGCTGGCACTGGTGGGAAGTCGTCTCGGGCTCATCTGCGGTCAAATATTTGACAAGTTCACGGGGATTCTTCTCGGTGATGATATGTTCTATCAAGGGAATACCCACCTCTTAGAGTTTGATATTTTTTGCAATAAGTTGTACTTACAAAATATACCCTTTTCTTTCAGCCGCCAAAGGGGAAAAAGGGCAAGAAGGGCAAAAAAATGCCAGGTAAGTGAAGTTTTTATTTAAAATCTTGGTAATTCATTTTCAAATTTGATTTTAATATTTGTTATATGAAGAGCTTTATTTTAAGATTTATTCACTGTGAAAATAAAAATACGAGTTATTAATAATCTGTTTAAAATGCAAGTTAAATACTGATAAGTGTTAATATTGATTATTATACATTCTTAAATGTTTTATCTTCTTTTTTTTAATTTTTGTAGTAGTTTAGGGTTTTTTTTTTAATTTTGTAAATGTTACTTACATAATTATTACAGTTCCTTAGATATTATAATTGAACAAGTATTATAATTGAACATTTTTTAAAATCATCAATCAAGATACTTGCAAACATTTGAATACTCTTTTCTTTACTTAACATTTAATTACAATATCCTAAAAAATAAAATTATTTTCCCTCAAAACTCAATTGATAAATAAGCCTTTAGCCTTGAGGATAGTCCAAAACATTTTCCATATTTTTCCCATAAACTACTCCTCTTTAATTTGGCCAGTGGTTAAAGGCTCTCCGAAAGGAGACAAGCGAACGAGGATGGGCACGGGGACGACTGCCTGGCAATTCATTTTCGGAACATTAATGGCAGCAGGGTGCCAAAGGAGCTGGGAATGGGCGGACATTGGTCATTCAGGGCAATTTAAAAAGGCCAAGCAAAACAATTAGTAAATAACGATAATCTGCGTGAGGAGAGGAGCGGGCCCGCACAGATGGCAGGGATGAGGTCCTCGGCGGGCCAGAAGGACCCGATGCAGTTCCTCTGGCCAGGCCCGAAATGAAGAGGGAAAAAATCAGGGGGCCACGGGAGGTCGGCAAACTGTCCACTTAATTTCCACGAGTGAGCTCACTGCAGTTGCTCCTGGCTCCCGGCTCCCGCCGCCGTTTCCTACGACATCTAACGCACTTAATTGTTTCTATGCAGGCACTGTGAGAAAAGTATGGCAAGAATTAACGAAGTTAGAGCGACATTTTTCTGTCCAGCTATTAATTATTAATTAATTCAGTCGAATAACCCTATAAATATACCCTTAAAGTCAGATTTAAAGTCTTATTAAAGTTAGGTTTTGACATATCCTTGTAGTTTTTTGGCTCCGTGTGATTTCTAGTTGGAGTCCTAGTCGTAGTCCTGCTGCTAGTCCGAGTCCTGGCTCCTGGCACCAGCCGGCCCACGATGCCAATTACAGAAAACAATTACAACACGGTCTGCTGCCGGGCCACATATGCGGGCGGTGGCCAAGAAAGGGGTGCAGGGCACAATGAAGGAAGAGGGTCCGCCCAAGGGGTAGCCAGGCGTGCCGCTCTCATTAAATTGCCATAAAGCTGGGAACCCCCAAAATGCGGCCTAAGTCCACTCCCTCACTCATTTGATCCAAAACGCTGGCCAAATAAGAACAGAGTCGAGTCAACTTAAATAACGAAAATGCTAGAACTTAACTCGAATATGATAGCTACTTTCTTAGGGCTTAAAGCAGGATTAAGCACATTAAGCACACATTTATAATCACTGGTCATCCTTGACTCCAGTTCTTATCGATGGCGTGGACACCTCGGCCATGACCCGTGACCAGCTGGAGGCCTTTGCCCTCCGGCTGAAGGCGGAAATGGATCGGGAGAGGGAGGAGCGCAACTACTTCCAGCTGGAGCGGGACAAGATCCGGACCTTTTGGGAGATCACGCGCCAGCAGCTGGGTAAGGTTTACCATATTATCCCTCACGGTTGGAGAGATTCCTTTCACCATGACCCCTGACCCCTTGCAGATGAGACCCGCTACGAGCTGCAGCAGAAGGACAAGGAGATCGAGGCCACACAGGACCTGGCGGACATCGACACCAAGCATGTGATGCAGCAGATGAAGCACCTGCAGTTCGAGAACCACAACAAGCTGGGGGAACTGCGGGCGGAGGCGATGACGCAGCTGAAGCTGGCCCAGGAGCACCACGCCATCCAGGAGAACGAGCTGCAGCGGGACAAGCGCCAGCTGCGCCGGATGCTCCGCGAGCGGAGTGAGATTGGCGAGATGCAGCTGCGTCAGATGGAGTCCCACTTCAACGAGAAGCTGCTGTGGGTATACCCTAACTCTCCTTGAAATTTCCCGCTCATTGTCCTGCTGCTTTCGATCCAGGGAGCAGCGCATCACCTTCGAGCGCGAGCGCAGGGACAACGAGATGCTGCACGAGGAGAAGATGATCGAGCAGAAGGCCAAGCTCGATCTGTTCTACGGCACCCAGATGTTCGAGGTGGAGGAGCGCAAGAACCAGCAGATCAAGGACCTGCAGGACCACCACGACCTGGCCTTCAACGACATGAAGAACTACTACAACGACATCACCATCAATAACCTGGCGCTGATTGGCAGCATGAAGGAGCAGCTGGAGCATCTCCGGAAGCAGGCGGAGCGCTCCGACAGGATCGCTGCCGACACGGCAGCAGAGAACCGGCGCCTGAAGGAGCCCCTGGAGGCTGCCAACATCCAGTTGAACGAGCTGCGCAGGAAGCTCGGCTTCTACGATCGGGATAAGCAGCAGCTGAGTCGCCTCAAGGTACGCAACACGCGCCTGGAGAAGAAGGTCAGGGGTCTCACCTGGGAGGCGGAAACGCTTATCCTGCGCAACGACTCCCTGGTCACCGAGCGGGAGGCACTCAAGGAACGCTTCAACGACGTCATTGTGGAGCTGCAGCAAAAGACTGGCCTGAAGAATGTCCTGTTGGAGCGAAAGATCGCAGCCCTGATGCGGGAGGACGAGAAGCGCAGCATAGTCCTGCACGAGACCATAGCCACCTGTGCACCGAACTTTGCCGAGAAGCTGTTGTCCCTGGACGAGCGCGTAGACAACATTGTTGATGAAAAGAACAAGATTATTCTGGACCTGCGCTACGAGGTGGCCAAGGCGCGCAAGGCCCACGACGACCTGCTGGAGACCTACGAGAGCAAGCTCAAACAGTATGGAATCCCAATTGATGAGCTCGGCTTCAAGCCGCTGAAGGAGCGGGATCATCAGCAGCTATATGTGTGTGGTCCGGCGGGTTTAGTCACGGAGAATAAGTAGGAAAGGGCATGGAAGCGGAAACGGAAATGGAAATGAAAGCGGAAACGGAAACAGGATAACTAAAGAGCACAACAAGAGACATCGGAAACGGGCAAGATTTTCTCCAGAAAGGCATCATTTAAATCTATGAAGAAATGCAAAGTAAGATCCTGCTTATATTTTATCAGGAAAGAGTCGAGTATGTTAATAAATTTAAGAAGTAATAAACATTTTAAATTCAGAAGAACGAAGGGTCTTAAAATAATTTCTAATTGACAGAACGGAAAAGGATAAAAGGGGAAAGCCTCATAGATTACTCAAGAACCCCAGTATCCATCCCAATAAATGCAATTCACTCGTGCTGTTCGAATCATTCAGAATTTATTGAACTTTAGCCTAGATTAGTGTATAAGAAGTATGTATACGTATATGTATATGCTTATAAAAAACCTTCTGGAATACGTTAGCAAGGATTTCGATCGTTTTCTGGAGACTGCGCGTACAATCCGAATTTCGACTAACTCTACGACAGACAGAGAAGTGGCTACAGAGTGAGAGTGTGAGAAGGATAGAGATAAAGGTAAGTAGAAAGCGAGAGAGAGAGTCAAAGTCGAGCCATGTATTTTGCTGTTGTGTGTGTAATTTGTACGTAATACTCAATGGGTCGGTCTGTGGTGCGGGTTCTTAAGTAACTCTTCCAACGGGAAATTATACAAAATCTTCGTCTTCGTCATCGTCTTCAACTTCAACTTCAAACATTGTTTTTCTGAACGCTTCGTGGCTTTAGGCTAATTTTACTATATTCTGCTTCTGCATCTGTTTTATGGTTAGGGTTCCTTTCTTTAGTTTTGTCAATTGATTTATTTTTGAAATAGATATCACATGATGTTTTGCTTCTTGTTGCTGCTTTACTACGGATTTAATTCAATTCGTTTCGTTTCGTTTCGTTTCGAGTCGATTTCAGTTTAGCTTTTAGTTCATAGTTTCGGTTAAATTGATTTGATTTGATCAACAACAATAATTTTCCTTATGCTCGTTTTAAATTTAAATTTTCCCTAACTGAAATGTGTGTGTGTTTCCTTGGCATTACGTTTTATTGTTTAACTTGCATTCAACTTGTTCTGTAACTTTACGGTCAACGGTTTGGTTTGAGTTGCTGTGCTTGGGATACACTTTACAAGCTGAGGTTCTCTTTTTACATCTTAACATAACAATTATCGCGTAAATAAAATCAAATATAATCAATTTGGAATGGTTAAATTCATATTCGTAGTGATTTCTTAGGAATATTCCAAATCGGACCACAGTCATTGTCTTGCTTAAAACTAGGGTTTTTGAAAACTTAGGCTAGAAATGTTTTGTAAATGAAATAATACAAGGCAGACCTCGTAAAAATTATAAAAATGATATATCTATCTCCTGGCTGCTTATGGTTTCTAACCTCTTTCGAAGAGAGTTTACAAATGGGCCTTAAGAATAGTAACAATCAATCCAAATCAAGGTGAGGTTCGCTCCCCAAACTTCTGTAAAGTGTATGCGATTCTGCGGTAGTCCGTAGTTCCTTCCGTTTAGCCTTTCCTGATCCTTCGGTCTGGCTTAATCCTCGATTTCCTTCCAGGCAGCGCGGGTTAGTTTGTGTAGATTTTCGTTTTTGTTGCTTGATTCGATTCGTGTGCCGTTCGCTTGCTTTTCACTTTGATTTGTTTAATTTTTAGTTGTTGCTTTTGTGGTATAGGTACTTTTCGGTTACGCTCACAAACTATATATAGAATAACTTATAGCTTCCTGTTTGCTGTTCTTGATTTCTGTATGTAGTTTTGTAGTTTTGTATTTACGTTTTTGTATTTGTTTAAATCAAAAATTTAAAGCGATCACAACGGTTTACTTCACAGACGCGTGTGTTTGGAAACATTTTGGTTAGAAATGCCCGTAGAAATATTTCTATTTTTTCCCATATCATTTTCATTTTCATTTTCATTTTCGGTTAGGTAATTTTTCGTTTCTCCTATTTCGGTTTCCGGTTTCCGGCTTTCAGTTATCAGTTTTGCTTTCCTCTATACAAGTGTAAATGTAATTTAATTTTAATCTGAGTATAATTTCACTTAACTAATTCCTCAAGTCAAATTGGTTGCGCGTTTTGCTCGTCATTATTGTTCTCTCTGTATGGTTTTCGGTTTCACAATCTTAATAAATACATACTGATCGAGTGAGACTGTGTTTCTGTGAGTGTATGGGTGTGTGTGTGTGTGTGTATGGCACATTGGGAGTTTTCCGTTTCGGTTTCCTTTTTGGATTCTAAATACTTTCCTCCGTTTTCCTTGTACGCGTTCAGACTATTTAGCTAATTTAATTCGATTCTAATCGAGCACACAACGTGATAGTTCTATATGACCGATCAGAGGCTATAACTTTTGATTTGCTTTACGTGATTGGTGATTATTGCTTGCGACCTTGGACTATTTATTACGTTTACGATTAATATTCAATATGTTTTACGTTAGTTTACACATTTAACTTTAACTTTATCTAAATGCCATCATAATTTGTTTGTATTTCAGTTTCAGTTCCAGTTTCGATTCGATTTTGAAAAAGTCGTCAACTAAAATGAAAGTTTTACTAACATTTTTTGTTTGTAAGGCAATTTGTTTGTTGTTCTTTTTTTCGGTTTTTTGTATTTTTGTATCTTTGCTTTTTGTTGCTTGCGTTTGCTTTTGCTTTTGAGATTGTTTTTAATCCAAATTGAATTTAGATTGAGTTCAGTTCAGTTGATTCAGTTTCGATTTCAAAAAATATAAATCCACCAAATCGAGTAAAAAAATACGAATACAAAAACGAGCCTGTTCAAAATATCTAACTAGCCCGGGGGCGCCATAATTAATTACCCAGTAATTAGTATGATTCTTCAGTTAATGCTAATTAAGGTTTGGCTCGATTATACACCAAGGATCTCTATGTTACATGAAAGCTATTTGAACGGGAGCGAGCGGTTGATGGTAGGAGGTGGGCGATGGTGTGGGTGTGGGTGTGGGTGTGGGAGCGGGAAAGAGAGCACCTTAGCACCTTAGCGTCTATGAAAGCGAGTGAGACGGCAGATGGCAACGAACAAGAGGCCATCGTCCCTCAACGAATACGATTAGTAGAACTTTCTGCGAGCAAAGGCGTTGATCAGTCGCGGCGTGTGCTCGTCCAGGCTGCACAGCTCCAGCAGATTCTCGTTGCGCTCCACGCCATACCGCATGGAGCCGTGGTGCTGCCGCAGAGTCACCATAATGAATCTGGAGAACCCCAGATATTGCAATCAAATGCAATCGATGGAAATGCAATCAATACTCACTTGGCATTGGAGCTCCGCTTCTCGCGATACTCGTCCAGCAGGGCTGCCAACTTCTTGGAGCTGTTGCCCGGATTTCCGCGCCCTGCTCCCGGCACCAGCACCAGGAACACATCGTACGTGTTCTTGTCATCCTCCAGAGCCCGATCCAAGATGTCTGTCAGCGTTTGCTTGATCTTAAGCACCTGCAGCGGACGAACGAAGGATCAAATAACAGCTGGTAAGGCTTAAGACTATGCTAACCTTTTGATTCTCGCAGCAGGCCGTGGCCTCCGCCAACGTCATCTCCTTGGTCCAGGGCAGCGTCTTCAGCTGGCCACTGCGATCGTGCCAGAACTGCACCGTAACCTTGGAATCGCTGCGAAAATAGCCAAAGGCCAGGGCCACCAATGCATCTACGTATTTGAGTGACCGACAGTGACCGGTGAGGTTTTCTAGAGAGAGAGTGGAAGTAGTGGAAAAGTGATGGATGGATGAGGTAACGCCACACTCACTGCCCATGTAACACTGCTCCAGATTAAGAGTGATGTGCAATCGACGGCCCAGCGCCTTGTTCAGGCCAAAGGATCTCTCGTATACGCTGTGCAGGAAGCTGGCGCTCGCATGGATTTGTCCCTTGATTAAGTATTAATTAATTAACTAACCAAATCTTTGATTTATTAAGTAACTTACCACCCTCTTGGGCTTCCTCACTCGCATGTCCTCCAGCAGTAGTCGCACCGGCACCACATTGCCCGCCTTCAGCCTCTTCTCGTCCTTCAGTTGCTCCTCAAGGGGACGCACATGGCGATGGCGTCTCGACAAGCGTGTCCAGCTCTGCAGCATCTGGTCGTAGCTCATCCGTGGCAGCAGAAACTTTGAGAGACCGGGATCGTGCAACAGGTGAAACGGCACATGTTCCCAGCTCAGCGCCAGCTTCTTCACAATGGGCAGAGCTTCGTGGGAATCGTGCAGAAGTCGCAGCCTGACAACACCCTCAATAATCGGCCGACAACTGACCAGCGGACTCAAGAAGCTGGGCCACTTTGATAGCTCGCTGGGTGACGAGGAAAGTAGCTTCAGTGCAGCCATAATCTCCGGCTGAAAGTCCTCGTCCTGGAAGTGACAGCGATGCAGCAGATCGCGATGTGTCGACCACCGGGCCGCGTCCCCCACGGACCACAAGTGCAGCAGCTTGTCCAGCGATTGCTTGCCATACCATCCGAGGACCGCCTTGCGCACAGTGCGATTGAAGGGTGTCTTTCGGTCGAGCACCTTCTGCAGCCTCTTCACCAGCTGGACGAACAGCAGCAGCTCTCTTTCGTCGGCTACAAGATCGGCAAACTTATTGCGCACGATTTTGCGCTGCTTAATGTCGCCGTGCGTGCTGAGAAAGACGGCCAGAATAAGGAGCGGCTCATCCGCTCGCGGCAGATGCTCCGCATTGGGTCCGCTGCCCAAGACACTCGCCAGGCACTCCACCAGCTCGGACTCGCTCACCTGGCCGCAGAGATCCTGCAGCGCCGCATGGTTGCTCTCCACGATGACGTCCAGGGTGGGGATGGTGTAAACGGGTGCATCTATCGAGCCAATGAAGCAGAAGCGACGCAGCTTGTCAATCGCCGGAATGGATGAGGCGGTGGCCCTAATGGGTTCATCGTTGTCAGCGGGCTCAGCCTTAACGACAGGCTCCTTCTTCACTGCAGCTGTAATTTTACGTACATTTATTAAAAACAGTTTTAGATAAAAGAAACCATATATTCTATAATTTGATTTTAATAGATATTAAGTAATTAATTAGCATAAATAAGCATTTATTTTAACTTTGCTTCTGCTACGCATTTTTAGCAATAAACGCAAATGTTGAAAAATATTCAAAGCTTGGGTAAAACATAATTGTTAACTGTTTATTTATATTTGTTTATCCGATTTTTATCAACATTAAAATCAAGCTACGTGCAGTAACATCACACACTGGCACATCCTGTGAGTGTGTACTCGCGTATGTATGGGAATGAGCACATGTATCGGTTGGCTTGTACTCACATTCCTTGGCAGCCAGCGCTTCCCCCGCCTTTACTGGCTGCTGCTGCCGCTCCTGGCGCTTCGCCTGATCCTCCTCCGATCCGTTGTGGGCCGCGTAGGATCTCTTGGACCCCGCCGAGCCCTTCTTCATGGCCAGGGACTCCTATTGCTGTTCCAAATCGGAAGCTCGGCGATCCCTTTCGGTGTGGAGTTGAGAAAACACGCAATTGGCGAGAGCTGCTCATCCGTCCGGATCCGAAGATTGCTGCCAGGGCAGGCGGGCAGGAGGACATCAAAAATCCACGGGCCCGGGATGGAGACGCGAAAATTGACAATAACAACACAAGCAGTGCTGCCAATTTGGATTTTTTCCCCGTCAAAACTGGCTTTTTTCGAGGGCTAACAGCGGGAAAAATTTGTGAATTGCGGGAATTGTGAAGAGCAGGAATTCTGGTTCTTATCGATAGTTCGATACTTTTCCGGAGAGAACCCTGTTAGGTTACGCTCCCCCCGTGTTAAGTTACGCTCTCTCTCTCCCATCTGTTAATTTCCACATGAGAATTCGAATTAATAAATTGTTATTTTTGTTGACCTTTTTTTTTCTTACATATTTGTTTTTAGCTTTTTATTTTTTATCATTTTTTTACAGCATTATTCTTCATTCTTCCCGTCAAAAACTGCTTAAGTTGGCAGCACTGAACAGAAGAAACACAAAATGATTTAGGGGTGTTTAAAATATATATGAGTCAATGTATCGATAGGGGAGGTAATATCGTTGAATCGCTTAGAGGTATCGATATTTGCTCAGCTCTAATTGGGGAATTTTTCAAAAATAGGTTGACTGTGACCGTTATATTGACGAGGAAAAAAAACCAAATGTTGAAAACCAAGGACAAAAGGGCGATTTTCTATAGCGCCCCCCGGGGCTTGAGCTTAAATGTTCTTCGACTGAACAACTTGTAAAAAAACAGAAAAAATTTAATTCAATATTAATAATACAATAGGTGTGTTATAGTTGTTAACTTGTTGCTCCAGAAATAAATAATCGCAAAAATTGCTTGTTTAATTTATTAATTTACAAAAAGCGGGTGGAAACTGGCAAACAGTGTAAATTCCATTGGACTGAATTTATTATGACTATTCTTGTCTTCTTTGCAACCAACACAAATTTTGTTGCTGCCAAATCTGAGGTGGGATCGCAATTCGTCCTATCTTAACAATATACAAAATATTTGTGAAAATAATAAATTTATATTTTGGTTTGTTCAAACATTTTATGCAACCGAGCACGAGGGCCCCGGCGCTCCGGCTCTCACGACTCCCGTGCGCTTCCACTTTGGCTATTGTAAAAAAAAAAAATAAAAATAAATATATAAATTTCCCATCTAATAAATATACTACTTGTCACCTGCAAAAAAAGAAACATTTTTACTCAAACATCTATATTGAGGGCTGACAGTTTTAGACAGTTCCTCCAATTCCATGAGTTCAATAATTCTGTAATGTGTTCCTTTAATTTTCAAGTGCTGGAGAATTTTTGTAGTATTTAGAGTAAATTATTTTCAGGAGAGAATCACATTCATTAAATTTTTTCAAACAATTTCTTCGCTTAAAATATCTTCGAATGATGATTAAAATTTTTAACTTTATAATGAGTTTACATTTAATATTTATTTGAGAATAATTTGTAAATTCTAATTCCCCAATTTTAACTTTTAGCGCTTCAAAGATGTGTAATTTAATTTTATTTGCTTTTGAATATTGCAACTCAACAAGAATAAACTTAAAATTGTGCCCCATTGAATTGCGTTTCCGTTGTTAATATTACTTACTGGTGTTACCTAAAAGAAAACTTCAAATTTTTTATTTTTGGTTGAAAGATAAGAGTTTGTATTTTTATATAATTTTTCAGTATTTTAGCTGTGTTGTTCTTTGCTGTTCTTTGCTTGTTCTTCTTGCTGTTCGTTATTGTTATAACTTATTTTAATTAGCTTTTCGAATTATTAGTATTAAATGTGGTTTTAAAAGTGAAATGTAAACAATTTGCCCTCGTCGTTTCTTCATCTCTGCAATCCGCCAAAACATTTATATATAGTGTACATAATGCTGGCATTATATACGCATGTAATTGAGTGGATCGTCTGATATATATTATTTCGTTTTCTAGTAACTTAGAAAAATAATACGATCGTTATTGCGGTATTGCTTGTTAATGTATCTTGTATATATTTGTTTATAGTTAGGGCTATATGCAAGCGTCTGAATTGGATTTGGTTTTTGGTTTTCCCTCGATTTTCTAAGCAACCCTAAGCGACCCTGCAATTAATTTTCGAAAAATCTAAAGTAAAGCTGATCTCGTGTGTGGTGTGGGTGTGTGTACACTGGTGCAGTAACAAATGGTGATCCCGTGTGTGAACACTTCTCTCCTTCCTCATTTTCGTTCGCTCTTGTGTGTGAGTATTCCTGTGTGTGTGTGTGTGTGTGTGTACGCTTGGCGTGGACTCAATTTGAAATCAAGTGGTTTCTCTCAGTGTCGTTCGTGTTTTTTTGTTGGTTTTGCAAAGGATTTTGCTCTATGCGAAGTTAACTTATGAAGTTCTCACCACATTTGGCTAATGTGTGTATAATATAATTATTTACTTGTTTAATTTAATATTAATATTTATTATTGCCAGTTTCGATAAGAAAATAATTTTAAGATTTATTATTATTATTATTTTTATATACGCTTCTCGTTTAGGTATCTTCTCCTCCATTTTGTTTTGTTTTTGCAATTGTTATAAATATTTGTTGTTTGGTGTAAAGTAAAATTTGTTGACTAGATTTTATCTCTACCGCTTCTGCTTCTTTCCTTCCTATATCTGCGCTTGCTGTCTCGCTCTGGCTTAATACTTTCCGTTACATTTTTGTTTTTGTTTGTGTTGTATAACTATAATGTTGTGTGTGTGTGTGTGTGTGTGTGTGGTTACTTTCAGGCTTAAGCATTTTAATTGCTGATTCTCATTCGATTTTACTAGCTACGGGTTAATAATAATCGTAATCGTAATAATAATAATCATGGTAATATTTGCAATAACAACAGACTAAAATTAATCTCATAAATCGGATGTGCAACTGTGAGTGTGTGTGTGTGTGTATGGTTGTTATTGTTTATGTACATCAATTTGTTAGTTGAACTTGTTTCAGCACTATTTTGCATTATTGCTTTCCGGTTCACACGTCGTGGCCTTTTCTTGGGGGCGTGGCCACAATTGATGATTGGATCTATCGATTGGCGCTGCTCGTTCATCGATTAACCGTTAGGCCTAGGAATATTCAAAGTATTTCGTGAATTTCTTGAAAAGATTGGTTTTTTTTATACAATTTTTGTTTGCATTAATTTTGAGTAATAGTTTAAACAAGAAATAACCATAATTCACTTATTTGTAGATATGTATTCGACCTGATTCAGCAATTTTTGAATAAACGAGATTCTGCAACATTACGATCACAACCTTTAAATAACTAATTTTGAGCATTCATATTTGACATTTTTGTGAAATTAATTAGAAAATGAAACGCTAACAGGAATGCTTCTTCATAGAAGAACCTTTGATTTGGAATAAGCCAGTATACTATATCTTTAAATTGTGATCAGCTTAAATGTTATCGATTGGAAATGAAGTAGGCCATCAGTTATTGGTTATCGGCTAAGCAGCGCCCGATCGTTATTCGATTCATTTGGTTGGCCGTTTGTTGAGGACGGATTAACTACTTACTAAAAAATGCAATTACTCTCATATATATGTACAAGAGCTCCCTATATATGTAAGTGTAACTGTGTATATCCTGCGTGTGATCTGATGGAGCTAAATCAATATATATATATATTCTTATTTGTCGGCGCGGGACGATTTCTCAAGCAACAGTGCAAGGAACGCGGGGTTATATATCGGTGTAAATGGTGGCGTGTGTATAATGTATTCCGATCTGGAACTGAAGTTTGAGGAAACCGGCCCCCGGCTGGGTTATATTCGATCCGATCTGATCCATTCCGCTGCGTGTTTCTCCGCTTGTTATACGTTATTATTCGTTATTAAGGCAATCGCATTTGGTTAATTAATTGTAGAGTAGAGTAGTTAGTATATAATGCCGTTCGATTTGAAAAATTGCTATTTGGTTTCGCTTTTGTCGTGTTCTCTAAATATGTATGTTCGTTATGTACAGTTACAGGTGTACATAGGAGGCGTGTGTGAGACGGTGTCTGTGTGTGAGTGTCTATCTGAGAGATGCATCTCCCGAATGAGCTTAGCACTTAGTTTACATTAGGTTAGATGTAAGTTATTAAATCGTCATTAATACAATTAATTCATTACATTATTTACGATTACTTTTATATGAAATCACAGTCCGTATGTGAGAAAGACTTTATATATGTACTCGATAATGATGATAAAATACATGGGCCTGGATCTGGGGAAGTCGGGAGCTTCTAAATATGTATATATAACCTACTGCAGTATTTGGTGTTTTGTTTTATTAGTTTTAGATATACGGGATATCGGGATAATGAGACTATATATTTCTTCGGGTGAGGCTTTGATGTCTGAAACTACAATTAATAAATAACAATTTGTTGCTGCTGGCTTTTATTTCATCGCTTTCGTATTCTTCACATATTTATGTGTGTGTGTATATCTACATATATACTGCATTTATTTAAAATATAAATTTGTTGTTCTTGTTGTTGTTGTTGTTGTTGCTGTTATGAAAGGCATTTGTTTAATCATGTTTGGTTTTGGTTTTCATTTAGTTTTTTGTTTTTTTTTTTGTTGTTTTTTACGTTTTGTTGATTTAAAAAATGTTCGCTTGAATTGTTATCGTTTTAACTACATAATGCTAGTAATGTCTATATAATAAGATTTGATTTGAATTGTTCATTGTTTTTCATTTTGTTTTCATTAGTTAAATTTTCGTTTAGCTAAAATTGATTTATCTGATGAACTCCCTCTGCGTTTATCGTTTTAATCGTTAATCGTTAATCGTTAATCGTAAATTGCTATCGCTAATCGCTAGTCGCTCCTCCATTCGTTACAATCATTTAACATTCGTTAAGTCTACAAATCGAATAATCCGAAAGATATTCATACAAGGTTTCTCTGCATTACCTTCCATATTTTTGTTAGTTTTCTTGCTTTTGGGTTTCCACTTGATATGAACTCTCACAGTAAGATGATTATGGATCGATCTTTATATTAGCTTTTTGTTTTCTCTTTCTTTTTCAGTTTTCTTTTTTTTTTAGGGGCCAGAACGCAGGTTAGTTTTCAGAGCTTTTGCCAGGCGATAGTTAACGATAGTACACGATAGTTAGGATCTAATATTGTCATAAAAGTTGGGACGATGTGATGCACGAGGGGTATTAAATATATATTCAATTGCTGGGGCTTCATAGAGAGACAGAGAGAAGAAGAGAGGAGAGAGAGAGTTAAAGATATGAAATGTTATGTTCCTTTATCCTTGTCCTTTATCTACTATCTTTAGTTATTTTCGAGTCCTAGGCATAATAGACCGTAATAATCGTAAGGATAGATCCACAAAAAAGTCCCTTCTTACTAGTGTTATTATTGATTTTCTTTTTGGATTTTCTTATTTTTCTTTTTTCTTTTTTCTTTACTAGATAAAAATTCATAAGCGCCATTTTGTCAGCCGATTTCTGAATCAGATTTGATCAACAGTTGTTAGCATATATTGCACCCATTATCTTAGCTTTTCTCTGATTTACAGAGAATTTCCAAACCTATATCCCTAACTGCAATACGTTTTCTTCATAGTTTTAGAATCAGTTTTTCAAATAGTTGCTTTTGTCAAGGGGTTCATGGAACCCCCCCTAGATATTAACCAATATTTTCCCATTTTCATTATATTTTCAAGCCTTACTGCAGCGCATTTCCCTCGACTTGCTCTCAATTTCCCAGATTTTCTTTTAGAAGGCCATGCTGGTTCTCCTGCCCCCCAAGCCACCGCCCCCACCGAATGCTCCGCCCCTGGTCAGGCCGCTGTGCGAAACACTTCGACCCATCCTGGCCTCGCTACCCTTGCGCTCCCTGGCCCTCCGGAGCAAGTCCGAGGTGCTGGGCCTTCTGCTATCCTGGGCGGACCCGCCTCCACCGGCTCCTGCTCCTGCTCCAGCTCCTACTCCTCCTCCTCCTGCTCCCCCTGTCCCTGCCCCTCCACCAGCGCCCTTCTTGCAATTCACTATATCGGAAGTTGAGGATCTCCTGATGGTGGCCACATCGGCCGAGGGCAGCTGAAGGCTAACTGCTGCTCCGCCTCCTGCTCCGCTGTAGGGTGAAAGGAAGCTGGGGGAATGTCCTGAGAGTGCTGTTCCATCGCTGCCATCGCCTCCTGCGGTCCTCCGGAGCCCCGGCTCGCCCTCGGGGTCCACGCTCTCCACCCGCAGATATGGCATCCTGCGCTGAACCTGATCCACTGCCGGCGCAGAGCTATTGGGCTGACTGGAGCTGGCTCCAGGGCCCGAGGAGGAGTGACTCCTGAGGCCGCTGTACAGGGACTTGAGATGGAAGTCGAGGGACTTGAAGTTGAGCAGGGAGCGACGCTTCTGGGTGTCAGTGGCTCCATTCGTTGGCTGCTCCGAGCTGCCGTTGCTGTGGTTATTGTTTATTGTGTCGAACTGCAGGTCTGCCGGTCCCGATCCTGATCCCGATGCAGCCACCTCGCTGGAGTTGCTGCTGGACGGGAGATGTTGCTGCTGCTGTTGCTGATGCAGGGAAAAATACGACTGGTGTTGCTGTTGAAGTTGCACATATTGCTGCTGCTGCTGGAGATGTTGCTGCTGTTGCTGTTGCTGCTGCTGCTGCTGCTGCTGCTGCTGCATCTCCTGCCTGCTTATTGTTGTCGTCATGGTATTGCTACTTAGGCTAGTTTTACTGCTAATCACTTTCAAAAATTTATTATCGTTATCTAAGGACTCCTTTCGTCACTGGATGAGGCAGAAGCCCTGCTTGGCAGCGTCCTTGGCAGCGTCCACCTCCTCGATGAAGGCCTCATCCTCGTGCTTGGGCGAGTCGGCGCCGCAGGGTCCGCCGCCGCTCAGGCTGAGCGGCCCCTGCGGGCACGCTGATTGTCACCGCAGCGCCAGCGTCGAGATCATCGGCGGCCGCACCGGCTTGTTCTCCAGTATCCGCTCCAGCTCCAGCATCACGCTCGATGAGAGCCGCGGCAGCAGCTGCATGAAAATCCAGCATTAATTATTCACAAATCAAGGCGGAAAATTATGAAAAATTTTAAATATATTAAATAAATCATCATCACTCACCTGCAGCGACTGCAGACTCTGGTGGAGCTGCTCCGCCGAGGTGGCGCCCAGCAGCAGGCACTGGACGGGCTCATGCTTCAGCGACCAGGCGATGGACAACTGGGTGGGGCTGCAGCCCAGCTTCTCGGCAAGGGCGGCCAGGTCGCGCAGCCGGTCGCAGTGGCGTCGTCCCTCCTCGATCCGATCCTTGCCCCAGCTGCCCTGCGGCGACAGAGCGGCCTGCAACACCACCAGTATATAATTATAAACTCCTTCTAATAATAATAAGGCGCTGGGCACTCACATTGCGATTGATCTCGTCCTCGGTCCACGAGAAGCTCTTGGTCTTGAAGGACCCCTTGGGCAGGAAGAGCTTGTCCCCGTTCTGGGTGTCGCTGAGGGCCATCGACAGGGGTCCCCAGGCCATCAGGCCCACGCCGATCTTGTTGTACATCTCCGGCAGATACAGCTCGCACTTCTCCCGACAGAACATATGGTACTCCGACTGCTCCACAATGGGGGTTATGCAATTGAACTGGCGGCAATTGGTGTACGCCTCCATGATCTCCACCTGGCTCCAGCGAGCGGTGCCCCAGTACATCGCCCAGCCCTGCTGTATCACATAGCTCATGGCACGCACCACTTCTGGAAGATGGAAGGAATAGTGGTTATACACAAGGTAAGTGTTAAAAGTTATGCCTACTTAAGGACACCGAAAATATGTGTGAAATCTGTGAAATATCTGTGAAGCAATTTAGTTTAAACGGAAGTACATATTTTGTTAATTAAAGACTAGAACTAGGTTCTATATACTATAAAAACTCTTTATTTACAAGATAAGGACATTATTTAAGGACACCGTAAGCCTCAATGAAATGTCTGTGAAACACTATAGTTTAAACGGAATTAAGGACTAGAACTAGCTTCTAGATACTGCAAAAACTCTTTATTTATAAGATTAGGACACTACTTAAGGACACCGGAAGCCTCAATGACATATCTGTGAAGCACTTTAGTTTAAACAGAAGTACATATATGTATATTGTTAGTTAAGGAGTAGAACTAGGTTCTAAATAGTGCAAGAACTCTTTATTTATAAGATAAGATGTCTGTAATTAATTAAGAGCACTCACCTTCCATGGGACACATGGGATCCGCCTTGTGAATGATGACAATATCGATGTACTGCAGCTGCAACCTCTGCAAGCTGGCTCGAACACACTCGATGATGTGCTTCCTCGAAAGGCCACGCTCCTCAGACCTAAAGAAAAGTGTTTTAATATATTTTAATTTTAATTTGTAACTTTAAATACCAATATATTTCGATTTAAAATATTAAAAAATATATTTGTTTCACTCTGAACACTCTGTGCTCTCTGTACTCACTTGGTGCTCCAGTAGACCTTCGTGGTGATGACGTAGGCGGTCCGCTTCCATCCCGCCCGCTGCAGGATCTTGCCAATCTCCGTCTCCGAGTGCGCCTCCGAGATGTCAAACAAATTGATGCCGCTCTCGATGGCCAGCTTGAGAATGGCCTCCGCCTGGTCATCGCTCACGCCGGGCGAGAAGACCGGCCAGGTGCCGAGGCCCACGTTGGAGATGCGGAGGCCGCTCTTGCCCAGGTTCTTGTACCGCAGGCCCGGCGTCGGCGTGGAGCCGTGCCGCAACGGCAGCGCCGGATTGGAGCCCAGGCTGATGGAGCGACCTGCTCGTAGGGGAATGCCCAGAAAAACCGACATTGTTGGTCGAGTGTTGTTCGTTCAGGTGTCCAGGCGATGTTGTTCGGGGATTCAGGTGCCGCATGGGAATGAAAAACAGTTTCGTTCGGGGAAAGTGCGTTCCGTTAGTGGGAAATCCTTAACGCGAAGAGGCGGGGCTCTCAAAGTGCCGGGAAACGTGCAAAAACCAACAGCAACGCAACGCAACGCAACAGCAACAAGAATGGTAACAACACAAACGCAATTCAACGATAAAAGTTTAACTAAAATGCCCAAAATGACGAAGTTTAAATACTCTATTTGAGGTAGGTTTAACATTTTAGAATTAAATACTATAAAAACTACAAAGATCCAACAATTGCTCGTAACACCTAATAAAAGAGTTCAATGCCTAATATAAAGGTATAAAGGTTTTTAAAACTTACTTGCGAATTTGATGGATTTTCTTAAATTATATATTTTATATAAAATATATAAAATATGGAATATTTTCAAAAGAAATCATAAAAACCTATGGGAAATTTTAAAAATCTTTCTGTTTTTATATCCTTTTAGGGTATTATAATTTTAGTTAGAAAACTTCAATATATATATTCTCGATCAGCATCAACAGGTAAATCTTTCTAGTCATGTTTGAAAGAATAAAATTTGTTGGCCATTTTTTCAAAATTTTATAAGGGGTTACATCATTAAAATTAAGAAAAATTCGAAAAATAAAAATTAGATTTTGTAAATTGCATCCTTTTTGCCGATTTGTTAACCTAATAAAAACTTGCATAGAAAAGATGTTCGAATTAAAATGAATACATTTTTGGGTTAGATATGATCGATCGAAACTGAAAGGGTATCCAAACATCGGCTTTCCACCCTACCTTCTTTTCTCATTAGAGTTATTTAGGTCTGCTGCAGTTTTCACTTTTTGTTTGCGATTTCTATTAAAGAATTCTTCACATTTTAAAGAAAAAAAAACTTTTTAAAAACGTTTAAAATATGTTATTAAATTTAAATAAATGCTTAAGCCTGCACCTCTTTTAACAACATGTTTTTAAGGAATTTGAGGTAAAAAATGTTGTATATATATTCGTTTAATTAAAATAAATATAGGAACATGATCCTTATTGAAGATTCGCTGTCTCTTTATGCTGCATTGTTTTTGTCTTAATGTTAAATTTTTAAAACGTATTAGACAATTAATAAAGTTAATGTAATATTTCCTTTCAGTATAAATTGTTTATTATCTAAATTGAATATTTAATATATTTATGTGTAAACTGGCTACCTTTTTGGGGATTCAACTACACACCTTCGGGCCCCCGAAATTAAACTTTCAACGTTTGCAAAGGACGAAAAGAAAAAAAAGTGTGCCTTGCCACTTAGCTAATTGAGGCAACCGCTTAGCAGAGTATATTAAAAAGTACAAAAGCGCGGCATGCAATGAACATGAATAAACAAAAGTGACATTTTTTTGTTGGTCGGTTCCTTCCCTTATGTGTTTTATCCCCTTCCTGTTTTTTTTTTACCCACCCGCCTTCCTGTTGTTGTTGTTTTGTACTTGACAAAAAGTGCGTGCGTCCGGTGCGCGTGTTTCGGGTGCGTGATTGTGGCAGGTGGCTTGAGTGGGTGGAATTTTCGGGATAAAAAAGTGTTTGTAGGTGTTTTTTTGTGCCATGGGTTTTCCCCGCAAACGAATAAAATAAATTACAACTTTAATTATATGTTTGGCCATTACGCGAGCATTACTCCCTGGCCTCCTTGGAGGTCAGCTAATTCGCCAAAAAAAAAAAACAACCAAAACCCACAATTATCGATAATAATTTTGGTTACGATTAATATGGATTCAAGTGCGGTGGCATGCAGAAACAATCGAAATAATCGAACAATCGGGCAATCGAAAACGTGGAGCAATCGAAGGGAAACAACATAAATGATAAGCCTATATGATAGTGAGAAATTTGATACCGAAATCAAGATGACCGCCCGTACCACTGAACTCCTCCATACAGTCGAGTGACGCAATGGGAGCCCGGCACCTGGAAAACGCACGAAAAGAACATATAGATCGGGTCAGATCAAATCGGAGAAAATTAGGGAGTATATAAACATATTTATAATAATTATAATCATTTGATAGAAGCCGTACCCAAGGCAGTACTATATATTTAGGTTTAACTCTGGCATTTTGTTATAAAATATTATCTAATGGTTCTTAAATGATTTCAATATGTGATATCCATCTCGATTAAAGTGTTCTAATTATATACTGTTTTGACTGTTATTAATTATATAGAGATTGAATAATGAACATAGTTTTTTCCTTTAAGATTGTTTAAGAATGGCTCCTTATTTAATATAAGAATTGTCCACTGTATATTTTGACATTATTAAATATTAGTCTATAATTATATTACTTTTTTGATATTGTATAAATTGTATATAAGATATTCTTAATATTATCTTATTGATAATTTACCTTAACAAAGTACTTAAATTTGTGTTGATTAAGCTAATTAGGATCCACGATCTATATATCTAAGACTATAGTTTAATAAGAATCAAAGGTATATTTTGTAATCGCCTGATCTTGCTTAATATTAAATTAACATTAACAAATCAATGGAATACGGGTGAAAATAAAGTGAAAATATCGATCGAATATGTATAATTTATATTCTTTGCTGAAATTATCTTCCTTTCTTGTTAATTATTTAAATATTATTTTCTAGAAAAAGCTGCAAGAAGCCCATCAAATTGGATCGCTTTTCCACTCCAGGTCGACACTGCAGGTTTTTTTGGAAGCGCTCAGCTGATATTGACGACATCTCCGCATCCCCCCTCTCGCGAACACTTCGGCCGAAGTTCGGCTCAACATCGTCGTCTTCGATAATCGCGAAGCGTCATCTCCCGATGCACGTCGTAATTCAGTTCATCCAGAGCCGCGGAGCAAAGCGGAGGGGAAAAAACGAAAAGCAAAGCGCGCGCGATCGGGCAAAAAAGTGAAAACGCGGAAAAGTAGCGGAAAATCGGCGAGTTCGCGCAGTGAAAAGTGTTAGTGTAGTGGCCACAACACCTGGAAAAGCTCCGAAGCTAAAGCCGAGCCGCAGCCGTGTGGTTTTACCCATTTTTTTCATTTCTTTTACAGTGCCAAGATCAGTGCGTGTTTTCTGTGCAAGTGCAAAAAAGGTACCGCAAGTTTCCGTTCTCTCGCCTCCTCGCAATCGTTTCGCTACACTGCGACAAAAATGTGTCGGTGGTGCGATTATAAAAAAGAAAAGTAATGGAGAGATATGGTAGAAGCGGTTAAAATGCATTAAAGTGTGCCCTTCAATAAATTAGAAGGTTATTATATATTTTATTTTTTTATATTTTTTGTTTTGTGTGTGCCTTCGTCAACTATTTTTAATTCACCGTTGGGATGTGCAGCAATGGGTAAGTGAACCAATTTTATCATATTATATTCAATTTTCTGTTTGCCCCCGTTTTTGTCAGTGAAGGCAGCACGCATTCTTTTTGCTTCTCCCTTGCCCTTGAATTTGCTTGCTGTAAAGTGCCGTTACTTGGCTTTTGCTTGTTCTCGCTTTGGTAGGTGGAACCTAAAAACGAGAGAGCGACTTAAAGAATACGATCCACTCTTGTGGGTGTCAATTTGGACATGTGGAATGCAGCTGCTGCCTTTGTTTACCTTTTTTAACCCTTGCAGGGGGATTCTAAGTTTAGTTAGAAGCTTAAAACGCCTTGAAGGAATCATTTACGCCCCTATAAATTATATATATTCTTGATCAGCATTAACAGTAGAGTCGATCTAGCCATATATTTTTTAAGGCTTATTTTAATTTTCATTACTATTACTAGTAGATTTTCTAATATTAAAGTTTGAGAAATATTTGCGTGGTAATTTATTATATTTATATTATTTTATGTTTAAAAAAATGTAAATGTAAAATTTACCTTTACATTCTACCTTTTCGTAATACAAAAATTCTATATATAAAATATTACTCGATATTTCATTCGATATATCGATTTTTTATGCAATCTTGAAAATGTATACGATATTTTTCTCTTGATAAAAAACCATTGTGGCTTTTATGTTTTCTAGATTAAATATATATATATATATTTATAAAAAACAGACAAACTCACTCCTTTACACCTGTGTACGGAGCCATTTTTACCTGTAAATGGTGACCGGGTTCGATTCGTCGCTAGTATTGTCCACATTGTTGTTGTTGTTGTTATTATTATTGTTGTCATTGGTCGAGGGCGCAACGGCGCCGTTGAGGATCATCAGCTGCTGGTGCTGCTGCGTCAGTGGCTGCGTCGTGGGTCCCGTTACGAAATTGAGATTGGCGGGCAGCGCCATCAGCAGCGGCGGCGGCGGTTGCGGCGGCAATGGCAGCGACGCCGGCTGCGGCTGCGCATCGCTGCCGGAAGCGGGCATTTCAATGGCCGTGACTGTACCATCGACAGCGATGTCGGCACCGCCGCCGCCGCCGCCGCCGCTCCCACTGCCCTCTGCTGGACCGCTGCCAGCGCCGCCGCTGTGGTCGTGGCCCAGGAGCAGCGGCGTCGTGGCACTGCTGGCGTCCATCAGGCTCTCCTGCGGCTGCGACGCCGGCTGCGAGGCGCTGCCGTCGCCATTGAGGTTGCATAACGCCATGGACATGATGGCTTTGCTGCTGCTGCTGCTGACGTCGTCGTCGACGTCGACGCTGCTGGGCTGTACTTTGTTTCTTTTAATTTTCAATTTTATTTCTCCCTTTTGCGGCTGATTTTTTGGTTCTTTTTTGTTTGTTTTTCTATTTTTTTTTTATATAGTTTTATTTTTTTAGACACTATTGGACGCCATTGTTTATTCTAGATCTGCACGGGATTCAATAATTATTTTTTTTTATATTTAAAATGTATTATTGTTAGCTTTTAACTTGTTTTGGTGTAGTTTTGCTTATTTAAGCATTTTTGCACACTCAGTTATTTATTTATGTTTGTTTACGTATTGATTTCTTCTATTTGAGAATTTATTTTATTGAATTTATTTTATTTTAATTGTTTATTTAGGTCTTTGCATTTTATATATTTACATATATTGTTTGTTTAGGCTTCGGGGTTTTATCAATTTCCTTCTATTTAATTAAATTTAGTTTGTGATTTATTGCAATTTTGAGTGTATGTTTTTATTTTTATCAATTTAATATCTTTGATTATGTTAAAAATTTGAGAACTAAATTTTTTAGTAATTTTTTCATTAATATTAGTTATAGTATATATTAGTTTACTTCCAAGACATACCTTTTCTTGCTTTTTTTTGTTTTGTTTAGTTCAATTAATTATTATTTCCACTTATTGGCATTTTTAAAGTTACACACTATTAAGACTGGACTACAAATCACAAGGGATTCTGTCTGTATATATATATAGCATACTTTTAAGGCAAAGTCCAGTCGGATATATGTTTAGTTTCTTGTCGCTGTTGATTGGAAAATTGGTAAACAAACGAAAAAACGCATTCTTATCACCTAAAATCTGTTTTGCCGAAAAAAACAAAGCCCAAAGCTTGATCGAAACTTTTGCCAAAAGTTTTTCCACAAATAATTAAGCAAAAAGAAAACTAAAGTCATTTGGCAGAGACAAGAGAAAGAGAAATAGAGAGCTTTTCACCACACTCAGAGAAAAGAGAGGACGCTGAGAATCACATTAATAACGGCCATAAACTTCAGGTGCACTTGAATGATAAATGGCACCGCCACTTGTTAACAAGCGACCTGATCTTGTCCAACATCAAAATACCTATAGATGTGAGCCCTGTTTTTCTTTTAGATTTTTTTTATTATTATATATATTAAAATATATATATATATTTCTATATTTTATTTAGGAATGATAAAGCTGATAGGTTTCAGAGTAAAAAACTTGCTTTACTGTATATTACATATTTTTTTTAACATATTAAAACTTATATATTATCATAAATGGAAATATTAAGCGAATATATTTTCGGAAGAAATATATGTAAGGGATTCTAAGAAATATATTTTCCCTGATTAAAATATGCAGATATATTAATATAATATGCAAATTATATATGTATCTTTATCTACAACCAATAATTAAGTGATCATTCCTTAAAGAAATGATTTAAAAATCCAATACAATATATGCATAAACACTCCCAATTAATTTTTTCAACAATGTGACATAATTAATTTATTAGAATAAATGAATTCTCACATTCTTGTTGAAAATCTTGTGAACAATTTCTCACTTCATAGAACCAATGAGGGGCTGTATATAATTTCAAGGCAATAAATTCGCAGAAAATGTATATATTTAGAGTCTTCAGATATCGAACGGGGCACTTTACATTAGCGCCGAAATATCCGAGCACATAAATAGACATTTGATGGCTGATAATTTTAGCTCGTCGCCGGCGGCTCATTTAATCCGCCTCGTGCCGAGCAGCGTTGGATACAGATACATCCGTATCTGTATCTGTATCTGCTTGTGTTTCCAATCTTTTTGATTTCCCATTATCGAAGGTTAATTATAGATTAACCTTGACAATGGATTCAGAACCGGTCAGACAGCTTTTCCGTCTTCATTAGCAGCGGGATCAGTTTGGAAAATCCGGAGAATGCACTATTTTCCGCTGCCCTAGGGCTGGGGGGGGAGGGTTGTTGGGAAAGCGAGACAGCTTTTCACCACGACCGGTGTGTAGTTGACGCCACAACGAAAACAACACGAATAGGGCACACAATTTGCGCCTGCTTTTCCCCTGCATTTCCTTTCGCCTTTCCCCCGAGGAAAACTTTTGACGTTTATGCAACGGTTTACACAATAAAACTGACACCTCCACAGGTAGCTAAAATTCAGGGCAAACGGGCGGGGTATATACACTTGCCAACAAGTTTTCACATCGGCTGAGTTCTAGGTAATTGTAAATGTTTCATTTCTTTAAGTTCTTGACAGAAAAAAAATATATTTTTAAGTGTCAGTATTCTAGGATTGTATTAAAAAAGGAATGAATAATAAATACTGTTTTACTTTAATATAAATAGTATACAAAAAGTAATATAAGTTTCTTTTCTTTTTTAACAAACTCTACTTTACTTAATAATACTTATTACACAAAGAATTCACACAGAATTTGAATTTTTGAACTTGAAAAGGTGTTCAAAATTATGCTACCAAAGTTTAAAATGAATTTAATACCTCAAAAATGATATAGCAAACTTTTAGATATATTTTAAAGGATTCTAAAAACTCAAGTGATTTCTAAAGCATCTATGTATATTAGCTCAGGTTTTTTTTTGCTTAGTAATATATATATTTTCCCTATAGTTACTCCCCGTTCAACATAGCCTACTTGTTTGGGGATCAATGACCATCTGACAGCGCTGCATCTCCACGAAAAGTTTCGAGTGCCAGCTGCAAACTTTGCCAGGACAATAAATTCCATTTCTAGGCCAAAATGACAGTTGACTGAGCAGCGCAGAGAGAACAGGAATATATATATATAAATATATATCCTACATGTTAGTGGAAGGTGTCGGTGTGTCCCGAGGGGCGGCAGCAGAGGCGGCTAATCTACAAATTAAACTTTTAGTCAGGTGCTCGCACACACACGCCCGCCACTTTCGGTATCCCCCGATTCGTTATCCTTGTTATCCTCGCCCGGCCCACAAGTGGGCGGTGTGTGTTCGACACCGAGGCAAGTGGCAGGTGGCAAGTGGCAAGTGGCCGAGATTATCGGGCCAAGTCACAAGCCAACAACCAAGCTTGATGTTGGTTTAAGGCCCACAGAATTCACAACTCGTTAAGATAAATGTATTTGATTTTGTATAATTGGCAACTATATCTAAGCTTAATTTAAAATATATGAAATAAATGGGCTAATGGTAATAATGAGGGGAAAAATATATATATTTTTTAAGAGAATCACTTGGTAAGCGGTCTTCTTTAAAGCCAGTAATAAAACTGGTTTAAAATATAATTATTTCCAAAGTTCCCTGATATCTTAAGACACATAATTATTTATTTTTGGCTTTGTAGATTTATGTTTTCTTTTTATTTAAATTCCTAAGATCCTTACTCAAACTTTAAACATAACTTTTATATACTTTTGTACACGATTTAAGGCTCGATTTACCTAAATACGATTGAACTTGAACTCAAGGATTGATATATTAGCCCTGGCATTCATATTCATGATTTATGTCAATTAGGCCTTCCACGCTTTCCACGCTTTCCCCATTTCCGGTTAAGTGGAAACGAAACTATTGAAATGCACTTGATCTGTTTGCCATTTGCAGTCGCACGTGTGTCAAATCAATTCACTTTCCCTTAGCCTCATATTATTGCCTCCCCCCCTCAAACCCATTTTTTGTTTGATTTCTGAATTTTCCGATTTGTTTTTTTTTTTTTTTTTGTTTTTCGGGTTTTCCTGTCGTTGCCACTGACACTTGGCCGTCTGCACTTAAAATCGCATCATTGGCGATTATCTTCTCCTGTCGTTTTCCTGGCATTTGTTGTGACGACTTTGACTCGTGCACGAATTGGAAAATGTGTTTTCCTTGTTTTCTTTTTTGTTTGTTTTTTTTTCTCCTTTTTTTATTGTAGTTTCTGTGCTATTACTGAAGGCCAGGCGTCTAAGCTGTTTACAAGCTTATGGCAGCTACAAAAGAAAACTGGTTTACAGTGTCAGCCTCTGGTTCCTAATTATGTGACCCGCAGATGGGGCGGCGAACAGCCAAAAAGGGGGGCGTGGAAAAGGGGCAGAAAGGTGCACTGAGAATATTGTTTTTTAAGAGGAAAAACTATATATATATATAAACATATTCATATGAACATAATTATTTGTGACATGAAGACCAGAAATACTTTACCAAATAATGAAATATTGTTTAAGGAAAGCCTTATTATCCTTAAGTAAAATTCTAAAACCAATCTTTATTCAATAATCTAAAGCTTCGTATCATTTAAAAATGTTTAAACATTTAAATGTTTAACACATTTAAAGGCATTTAAAGGGTTTTTGTTGATGAAATTGAACTTGAAAGATTCAACTTGAACAAAAAATACAATGATTCTGATAAGCTAATCTATATTTTATCCATCTATATCTATATACCAGCTATATATTTACTTATATTTTTTATTTATATTTCCCAGCTATACCAATTATTTAAAAATATGTTTATCATAATTAAACTCACTTAAAATACTTTTGTTGAAATTTTTATACTTTAAAGAATAAAGTCAAACAAAAGTAATTATTCAAATTATCTTTTCCTTTCTTAAACTAATTTTCTGATTGGCTGATCGATAAGCTATGTATGTATTTATATATATGTATATCCCAGCTATATATTACTCTCATTTAAAAATATATAAAAAATACTTTTGTTGAAATAATTAAACTTTAAAGATTAAACTCAAACGAAAGTAATCTTGGCCAAAATGTCTTTCACATTCTCAAACTAATTTTCAATTAAGCTGATATATAATCTATATAAGAAGATATATACAGCTATATATTTCTCTCAGTGCATGGGTGGCTGGAGAAGACAGCTGAGACGAACGGGGGCCATAAGGAAAAATCCAATTTAAGGTACTTGCCTGCTACTTTCTAGCTGCAACATCATCAACATCACAGCAACCTTGACTGCAACTGCAACTGCAACTCATATATGTATATGTGTGTATGTGTGAGTGTGTCCTCTGCGCTTGTATGTGTTTTTATAGAACAAGTGTGTGTCGGTGTGAGGCTCAAAGGAATTGCCATAGGCTTTGGTATTCCGCCTTTTTGGCACAGCACGTAGCCAAAAGTGCAAATAATAAAATAAATATATAATACACATGTGCATACATATATGCATGTTGCTGTGTGTGTCTGTGTGTTTTCTGTTTTTCCTGACTTTTTGTTGTTGTTGTGTTGTGTCTTTGTATGTTTTTTTTTTTTTTTTTAGCAACCGCAGCATGGCGTGACACCAACACCGGTCGATATGCCGCATTCCTCTCCGGCTCGCTCTCAATTTCCCCCATTTTCCTCTCCCATTTTTCGGCTTTCCCTAGCCCGAGAGAGAGAGAGAGAGAGAGAGCGCGAGAGGAGCCACAGTGTGTGAGAGAGCGAGAGGGGAGCCGTGACCCACTGACGCGATGACCGGCCTACGGCAACGGCTACGGTTACGGTTACGGTTACGGCGGATACGGGCCCCGAGAATATGCGGATATAGATATGGATTCCGTTCCGGTTGCGCTCTGTTTGCTAGCAATTTTCGGGAAAAGTGCACTCAGGCAGGCACAAAGCATTCGATAATCGATTAGGGGGAAAATATCGCGGACTCGAAAGGCAGCCGGAAAGAGGAAGCGGGCAAAAGGGAAACGGGAAACGGGAAACGGGAAACAGGAAGAGGGACACCGGATCCGGATATAGGCCTGCCACATTTCATGTTTGCCGCCAACGATGATGGGTCAAAAGTGCTCGAGATTTCCCTTTACATACTTATAATGATCTGTCAGGGGCTTAAAGTCCGAAATTGTTACGATTTACTGCAGATATTTTCTGAACTCAAGCGAAAGAAAAGATTAATCTTTTACAATTGAATAAGCATGGAGTAATTGTTTACTTTAAACAGTTTAAATGCTAAAAGATGGAACGATAGATTCATATTCTTTTAATATATATCTTCTAAATTGTTTAAAAGCTCTAAAAGCCTTAAGACGCAAACAGAAACATTCCTCAGCCTTTCATTTAAAAGTAATGTCCATTAGGTCCAACCTGAAGTTGGATTTAAAACGAATTTCGTTCAATTAATAATGTGCACTTGTCGACACTTTTACCCCACACATTTGCTGCTTAAATCTTAGCCACCATCTTATGCAATTGCCCATTTTCCATTTTCCATTTTCCATATCCCATCATATCAGCGGCCAGATCGAGTGACACGTGGCATGTCATATTGGAATTACATTTCTCACACGAATCCAAAGTCAAAGTCCCTTGTGGAGCCTCCGACTTCCGACTTGCCTTTTCCCTTGTTTTCTTTCCCTCTTCGCTTTTCCCTTTTCCCTCTTCGCTTTTCCGATTTTCCCATAACCGAATCTTGGCTGCATTATATTCCCATCAGGGCCGGCAGGGGCGGAGTTGAATCAACAAGGTTATGCCGGAGCCCAGGGGCAAGGCAAGGCAAGGCAAGGCAAGGCAAGGCAAGGATATTTCCCACCCACCACCCCCCACTCTCCGCACTCCATATGCCAGCAAGCCGAGTGATTTTTATTCGTTCGTGTAGGCACTACAGTCAATCCTCCAGAACGTGAACAGCTCTGCAAATTTATGGTGAATAATTCTAGCCTATTAATAATTAGCCCAGTTTTCAGATCATTTCCATTATCTGGCTTAGATTTATGACTTGGCATTGCACTAGGATTTCCTAATGGTTCCCTAAAGGTTATTAATGAGCCCTTATGCCTAGAAACAGCTGTATTTTCCAGCTGGAAAACTAAGGACTCTCTACTTTAGAACATTTTTCTTAGGCATATGATCTTATTTAGGTAATATTATCAACCCTGGTAGATTTTCCTTGGCTATAGAAATTTATTTAAATAGTAAAACAACCTGTCGTTTGAACAGAATCCCCACTGTATGTTTGCCTGCCTTTTAGATTTGTTCTTTACGACGTTTTGCTTTGTGGCAAGTCGTCGGGTTTATCGATATCAGCCGCAAACACCAACACAATCGCAGACTAATAAAAATATAAATACATATAGAAATACAGCGACTGTGGCGTGACTGGATAATTACTTACTAAACACAATTTTTTCCTGTTGCTGCCGCTGAATCGAATGCAATTCACACGACATTAAAGTTCCGCACGCGGAGTTATTGAACCATTTTTTTTGTTTTTTGGTTTTTTGCGTACATTTCCCCAATGTTGCTCGGTTTTTCCACTCAATCCCCTAGAATTTTCCCCCTTCCCCAAAAAAGGAAAAGGCAGCCAGAAATTAGAGCGTTGACACACATGCAAACCGCACAAACACAAACACAAAAGGCACACATGGGAAATGGTTTTTGGCACAGATGTTGGCCTGCCTTTTGTTTATAACGGTATCCTCCGCAGTGAGTGTGCCAGTGTGTGTGTGTGTGTGTGGGTAGTAGAAGAAGCAGAGTTCCAACCCAAATCAGCCTACAATGCAAAGAGATGCCTCAATGCCTTAGAAATATGCAATAGATATCAGAATAGACCCATGTATCAGTTAGATTGGAGTGAATTATTCACCTCTAGAGACATTTTTTTACTTTCCTATATATATGTATATATGTTTATTATTTCCCACATGGAGGAATTAATCTTTGTGTTCTATGGAAAGAGATCAACAATGTTTGATTTTATGCTATGTTACTTATGCACTAAGTTGAATAATAGAGGGGCCTGTTTTTCACTGGATATTCCCATATGTTCAGCCTTAATAATTATACAAATCGAGGAGGAAGTAATATATAGCAGATTTTATATTAAATATAAAATTTAAATTATTTAGCTTGCAAACTTAGTTAGTTAGTTAGTTAGTTAACTACTGTAGTAACTAGTTGTCTAGTAATTGTATGGAAGTTAACTTTAGGATTTAATTTCAAAGAAAATAATCTAAATAAATAAATTAGGTAATATATAAACATTTTATTCCTCCATTTTTGACTTCTAGGTAGGATTTTAATTTAGAAAAAATAAAGCAAGCTTAAAATGAAAGTAACATAAATAATTAAATGGGGTGAAACATAAACATTTTATCCATCTTCCGGATTATTAATTTTAAATACTTTAAATGGTTATAATCAAATTTCATTGCGTTTATAATTCGATTTTAGAGCAATATTTAACAGCTCCTTCAATCCTGAACACTCAAGAATCGTTATAGTGCAGCTTGCTCAAGCGGCCTTTGATTTACACAAATAAATTATATAAAGAGCAAACTTGACACTTCAACATTGATTTGACACACATTAAAAAAAAAAACAAAGAATACAAGAAAATTGCTCAGACTCAGCGTAATACTTAATTAGTTAGAAAAACTAATACAAACTGGGTGGCTCTCTATGATTGCCAATTAACAACACACATCCTTGAGGGCACTGTGATGGCTTAACCGGAATATTGTGAGTTGCCTTGGACCACGCTGCGTATGCGTTATGTGCGCTTGGTGCTTGGTGCTTGGTGGCTTCTTCCAAAACAATATGGCCACCGTGTGTAACGGCAATGTTTACACACGCCAGCACATGTAACGGGGCACTGCTAACGGTAAACGCAACGGAATCACTGCCCCGACCTTCTCGCGTTGCCTCTGCTTCTTGCCACTGCTCCTTTGACAGCCATGATTTATAAGCATATTTATTTGCCACAGCACACATATAAGTAGTTCTTCTTTAGATTCTTTTTTTTTGTGTTCCTCTTTTTATTATTTATATTTTTTTTTTGGCACTAAACAAAAACTAGCAACAACAGAAAAAAAAAGACAGCATTGGGAAAACATTAGGCAGGCATTCTCTGTGCAGTTTCGGGCTTTGTTATTTTTCTTTTTGAATTTTCTAGTTGAGGTTGTCTTTCTCTTGTTTATTTTCTTTGCATTTTCCGCCTTGTCGTTTTTCTTTTTACAATTATTTATAAATTGTTATTAAATAATTTCGCCCAAATGGTCGCCGCCAACGGAGCGCGCGCGACGCGTACCGAAGCGTCTGACACGCGAAACACGTAACACCGCAATGAGGACCAGAAGCCTCGCCGCTTCGCCACTCGCTCACTCGCTCAGTTTCCCACTTGCTCACTTTCCCACTTTCGCACTTGCTCATTTTCTCAATCGCCGAGCAACATACACGACTTTTTTTTTTCTTTTATTTCGGCCTCGCTGCCGAAATCGGAAAATGCAAACTGGCAAAACGGTGACCAGAGCGCAGAGGGAAAACCAATGCCAGCTGGTTGGAGGTAGGACTGGCTATTTCGCTATTTTAGCTATTTGTTTGGTACGAAAAATCAATTTTTAAATATTGGAATCAAGGAAATATTATATATTTAATATTGTTAATTGTAGGAAACACTCTTGACCCTATAATAAATATCAAAATTAGCTAAAACTGTTTACTATATTAAAGTATTATTATAAAATAATGTTAGAAACCTTACAAAATATTATCTACCAATCATAAAACATCCAGATTCACGAATATTTAATAAGATATTATGTATAAAAACCTTAAAATTTATTATTTACCAATCATCAAATATCTATATTAAGGGTCATACTGCCACAGAAATGTATAATTTCCATATTACGTATACGTCACGTAGAACAGCCCAAACCACATCACACCACATTATCTACCAATCATAAAATATCCAGATTCACGAGTATGTATTATGATATTCTATATAATTATTGACCAATCATCAAATATCTATATACAGACATGTATAATTTCCATATTACGTATACGACACGTAGATCATCCCAAAACAACATCACACCACATTATCTGCCAATCATAAAATATCCAGATTCACGAGTATTTATTATGATATTCTATATAAAACCCTTAAAATTTATTATTTACCAATCATCAAATATCTATATACAGAAATGTATAATTTCCATATTACGTATACGACACGTAGAACATCCCAAACCACATCGAACTTTTCCCCATCAAATTTGAAGCCAAAATTGAGCCTACAGAAATGACTATAACTAAAAAATAGAAATATTTGCACTTAAACTAATTACACACCCTTTCAATTTAAATATTTTACTTTTAGTAATTGGACAAAATAGAATTATTTTTTGGCTATTTTTCGCAATTGAAAATGGGCAGCACTGTGAGAATGAGGCGAAAGAGAGGCGAAGCGAGCGAAAACAGAACGTAACGGTAACCGAGCAAATTCGGGGCGGTGGGCGGTACGCCGAAGGGCGCCATGGGGGAAAAGGAAAAGGGGACAGTTACGACAAATGCACGTGTTATTTGCAAACTGAAGGAAACAGCAGAGAAACAACAAAACGAAAATAAAACATGAGCAGAGTGGAAAGCTAACGAGAGGTTCGAATTTCTAATACCCTACAAATTATATATTTCGAATACTGGCACATGTAAATTTGTAAATTTGTTATAAATTAATTTACTAGTCATTCAAAATTTATTTTATATAATATAACTCTTATTTCTTTAAATTTATTTTAAAAGGCGTTTCATACGGCGTTTTTACTAAAGGTTGTTGAATACTTTGCTTACTTTTTGTGTAACTTTAGGAACAAATTGATAATCGAAAATAAATTAAAAATATTATATCAATTATTAATCTCTCTGTCTAATTATATTAATTTTTGAAGCTTAATTTATCACATCAAGACCAGTAAATACTACAGAAACTATCTGTGCTCAGAAATAATTATTATTAATCTATATCTTTTTTAAGGAACAAATTAAATGATAACATAAAATATATAAATATAATATAATAACATTTAACAAAAAATCCTACAGAAGTTTTAGGCCTAAAATACCAACAGTTTATTTGTAATTCCTTAAGGAAATTCTCCAAACATATTTTTTATTTTCGGGAACTTTTGTTGATAGCAATTTTCCTATTAATTTTAGGACGACTTAGTTTCCGATTCAGGTTCTGTTTAAATTTTTAAACACTCGCCCAGAGAGAAAGAGAACGAGCAACAAGGAGCCAAAAAGAGAGAGAAAGAGAGGCATAAAGAGACACAGAAAGAGAGAGAGGGAGAGAGAGAGAGCTGGCGCGCGCAATTTTCAAGCATCCGAGCTTTTTTCGGCTGCCTCTCTGTTTTTGTGGTGAATTTTGGAGAAACGCACGTGTCCCAATTCGGCAAAGCCCACCATCAATAGGCCGCCCTCTCTGTTTCTCTTTCTCTCACACTATCCCTCTTTCTCTCTCTCTTTCCCTCTCTCTCTCTCTAACCTCTGGCCCCTCTCTCACTCGCTCCCAATAGTGTTTCTTCTTTTGCGGTTGCAAATTGGCCCGGCATGTTTCTTTATTCTCCGTGTGGGAGTGTGTGTAAGTGGGAGTCTGTCTTCGAGAGTCCTTGCCAGAGTGTGAGTCGGTGTCCTGCAATGACAATTCGAGCCAGAGTGTCCATGTGTGTGTGTGTGTGGATGGATGGCAGTGCGTGTTTTTTACGAGATTGCCTTTTCCGCTTTTTCTCTGGGGCCTACATGGCCTTCCCTTCTGCCTAAGGATAAATATCCAATGCACACAAAAATATATATAAAATATATATAAAAATATATACTCCTCCTATTTACTGCATATATATGTACGTGTATATATATGCAGGCGATACGTGCATATAACTGCCGCATAAATATTTACCGAGCACCGATCACATCCCCATTCCGCACATCCTTAAGGTGTGATTCTGCTGCGATAACTTTGGCGGGGGAATTTTACGGGCGCCCTCATAAGTAGGCAATATAAATTCACTTCGAGTGCATATCAAATCGTGGCATGAATTTAACACACAAAATATGTATTTCCCTCGAATATACTTTTTGTCAGTGTATCCAAATGGAAAATATTAGAAACTTGCAATCAATCAATTTTTTTTTGTTCTTGGAAATACTCGCAATTGGGCCAAGAAAATTATTTCTTAATTGTTGGAAAATGCATTAGAAATCGCCGCCAGTCTTTGGCATAAATTGCCTGGCAACTTGGCTGGAAGCAAGCCAAATATTGCACAAATGGCGCCGCCAGCGACCTTCTCCATATACATATTGTACATATACATATAGTATATAAATATATATATACATATATGCTTTCCGGTCATACCCCAGGATATTAATAATGAATAATGGATAAATGCAAAGAAGTAATTTGCCAACGGCCATTACAAGCACCACACACCGCACACTTACTACACCACGGTTCATAAAGCATATATATATATATATTTATAATACACAATGTCGACCGGTCGGAATATTAAGGAACACTTATCGCCGTTCCGCCGAAATTAAGACCTGAAAGTCCGGCAATTATTAGGCACTTACTGATTCCCAATGCAGACTTTAGTTTTTGCCACATAAACACTGGCCAATGTGGAGGGGAAATTGCTTCGATCCGATGGCCGGAACTGTGGATGGCAGACTGCAAGCTGTGCCAAATCAGACACAATATAGCCCTGGCCGAGAAGGAACAAATGCAATGCAATGTTTGAGAATGCACCTGGGCGCCGGCCGTACGTTTAAGTGCGTATGTGTGTCGGCGCTGGGCTCTGTTAAGGACTAAAGTCCTAATGAAAAATTAACTATTTTAATTTGAGGCCAGCCTGACAACATGTAATTTGCCAATCACAATCGCCGAGTCAAATTGAAGGGCAGCGGAGTCCCTTGATTGTCCAGGAATAAGGACTAGAGGCACAGAGCCACGTTAAGTAGTAGGGTAATTTATTTAAGTTGCTACATAAAGCCCTGTCAGATCTTGAACGAATTCAAAATGAGACAAACTAGATAACATATGAAAGTTGTAAAGGAATATATACAAAAATATATGCTATAAATATTAGCATAAAGTGTAGCTAAAGGATTTTTTTAATTTATATAAAATCATTTCTAATTATGAAATGTTTCCAGTTCATTTTAAATATATTTTAGATCTGTTAAGTACTTTTGAAATGATTCAACACTATTGGCTTTAATAGTTATAGCTATTCCTTCGTTTGTTAAACTTTAAAACAATTTTATTGTATTACTGAAACTTCTATATAGAATATTAAATCTCACAAAGCGAAAGGCACAAGAAAATGTTCCTAGAATCGTTGTTGATCGTCTCTCCCAACTCTCTTTATATATCGACAGACTAAAACCTTAAATATTTAACACATTTAAAATCGATGCAAACTGTTTCATCTACAGCTTTAAGTTGAAAATAAATACATTATAGTTTAATGCAAGTTTTTATGAATAATTTCGCACTGGCGCCATCTTTGAGCATGCAACTGCAATTGATGCCAGAGAGCCACGTGGCGTATACTTGATTTCATGCTGGAATTCTACATGAATCTCTACATTCTACATGCAACTTTTATGGCATACCTTTTGGGGCTAAGGAAAACTGCAAGTCCGGAGACACTTTCTCAGAACTTTTGTTACATTTTCCCAGGCACCCTTTCATTCTATTTAATCACATTAATTATTAACAAATCTGCTGTTGAGGGGGTTAGAAATGAAAAGCGGATGAAGATTTTCCCTTGCTGCACTTTCCATTTCCAAGCTTTCAGAGAGAAAGCCACCAAAGCAGACATAGCAGAGAGAACGAGAGAGAGCGCGAAAGCGGGTAAGAGAGAAAAAATAAGGAAAATAGTGTAGAAAATGCGAATACAAATCGCAAAATCGCCGAATGACCCCAGGCTAAAGGTTGCCTGATTTAATGCTAACGAGCGCAGTTTAAATGATGCAAGCCGAATAAGAACACAAATAAAACGCGGCTGTATAAACATGTTTATATTTCTCAAAACCACCAACCAGCCCTCTGCCCCAAAATAAAAAAAAATCATACACACACACAGGATTCATGTGAATGTTTACCTGGCCCACCGAATACAATTTGAATATCAGATGCCTGTCAAGGGGATCGATTTAAATTCTGTTTGTTTTCATTTCATATGTCTTGTAGTTGTTGTTTCTTAATGCACTATATATCGAGGAAAAAGGAAATAATATGCCTTTCAAATGAAAACAATTTTTTATTCAATGCATGGGATTGAGCGTGACAATTAATAACATCGATTAGTTAAACATTTATCGATTCCGATTATTAATTGTGCACTTCTGTTTCTCTTTGAGATATGGTTAGAAATTATGGATTATGATTTCCCCATCATATCCTATTAAATATTCTACCTCACTTTAAATCGATCTTAAATAAGAGTATAGTAATTGATCCTTAAGGAAAGGACATTTCTACTCAGATGATGCGAAAACAATTGTTTATTCAATGCAGGGGATTGAGCGTGACAATTAATAACATCGATTAATTAAACATTTATCGATTCCGATTATTTATTGTGCACTCCGTTTTTAAGTCGCAACTTCTCTTTGAGATATGGTTATAAATTATGGATTATATCTTTCGAGGACGGTGAAGTTGTAATTTTAATTTGGAAATGTGGAAATATATCCTTCTAATATCAAAACGTAGAGATATGGCTTATGTCCCTCTAAGTTTGTCTTACATTTCTCTATATTTCCAAAAATAAATATTATTAATATTATTAAAAATATCTTAACTTACTTAAGGCAACTATTTCTTTTAGTACACTTCTCTCCATTCATTTTAATAGAGAATTTGATTTGATTTTTACCTAAATTGAGATGATTTCCCCAACATTTCCTTTTGAATATTCTAGCTCACTTTAAATCGAACTTAAATAAGAGTATAGTAATTGAGATCCTTAAGGAAAGGACATTTCTACTCACATGATGCGATGGTAGGCATCGAGCTGGCTGTGCGCACAGGTCACGGACTGCTCGGACTCGGTGGAATCATCGCGCAGCGTCGCAACGCCGAGCGGCAGTATCGGGATGATAGCAGCTGTGGCAGCTGCGGCCGTTGCCGGCGGCCCCGCCAATGTCGTCGTTTGTCCTGCTGCCGCTGTCCCGCTACCGCTTCCACTTCCGCTCGCAGGCGCCGCTGCCGCTGCCGCTCCTGTCGCCGCTGCTCTGCCCGGAAAAGTCTGCTGGGCGGAGGATGATGATGTTGTCGTGCTGTCGAGCTCCTGTGCGAGTTGAGTTTGTTTAAACAAAATTATTTCAAGTTAATAGAGCTTTTTTGTAATGGTGAAAAAATAATCGGGGATCGACAAGTGATTTAAATCGATATAGGGTTTTACTTTTTGAAGGCTTTAACGAAATTAAATGCAAAAAAATACTATAAGATTGCTTTGATGGCTTAAAATAAGTTTTTCTAAATATAAATTATACATTTTAAATTCTCACCCTTTCAAAATCAATATATTTATTAGGATTTTAAGAAATACCATATAAATTACAATTCAAGTAAAGCAAGCTATACAACAAAATAATACAAAATAAACACTTAAATTAGTAAATTAAATATAACATTAAACAAAACAATTTCTTACATATGTTTAGAATCAAAAATAATACATATTTCAAGTGCTTGAATATTAATTAATAAACTTATTTAAATATTGAACTAAATAGATCATTAATATAAAATGTGAAAAGTATTTTTCCTTAAGGAAATACAATAGGTCTCGCAATTCAATATAATACACGGAGTAATTTTTTAACAAATAAAAACAATTCACAGTTTTAAATAATTATTAAAAATAAAATAACTATGTAAATAAAATAAATATATACAAATTAAAATAAATTCCAATACGTTAGCTCGATCCTTGGCAGGCTAATAGAGATTTTTCTCCAGGAACTAGGATCGTTTGGCTAGAGTACAGGGTGCAGGATGCAGGGTGCAGGGTGCTGGGGCAGATGCAGGTGCAGATCGTGGAGGAGGAACTGGGGGGAGCTTTGTGCAGGGGTTGATGATGGAAAACCTTGATCTCGCCGGCTTCCGGCTGTGAGAATCGCTTGCGCTCGTAGAGAATCTCCCGCTCGATGGAGCGGCTGCGAAAGGCGGGCGGCAGCGAGCGATCGGGGGGCGGGGTCTGCAACTTGGGGGTGACGGGGGTGTTGCTGCTGCCGCTGCCCGTCGACTGTTGCTGCTGCTGGTGCTGCAGGTGCTGCTGCTGCAGGTGCAACTGCTGGCGCTGCTGGTGCTGCTGCTGCTGCACCTGATGCTGATGCTGCTGCGAGGTGGACGAGGTGGGGGGACTCTTCTCGCTGGAGGATTGCTGCTGCTGCTGCTGCTGCTGCTGGTGCTGCTCCCGCTGCTGTTGCTGCTGGTCGCGATGCTGCTCGCGCTGCTGCTCCCGCTGCTGGTGCTGCTGCTCGCGGTGCTGCTGCAGTTGCTGCTGCTGCTGGCGCTGCTGCTGCTGCTCGTCGCGCTTCTGCTGGCGCCGGATCTCAAAGTCCAGCAGACGGGCCTCGCGTTGCTCCTTGTCGCGCTGTTTGCATGCAATTGTCGCAAAGTGCATTCTTACTATCAGGTTAAGTGGTTATCGCATTGCCATCGTTATCGTTATCGTTATGGTTATCGTTATTGCTGCTTCATTTTGATTTGAATTTACTTTTAGCAGATTTTCGTATATGTATATATATATTTTTTTGGTTTCTTTTCGTTAAATTTTCATTGAATTTTGTTTGTTTTTTTTTTATAATAGTAGAATTTTCTCTCTTTTCGATTTCGATTTAGTTTCGATTATATATATTTTTTTTATTGGAATTTCACACGCGTGGGCGATCATACACACACACACACACATACGGATTTACACCGAATTTAGGCGCGATAGAAATAGATAGGGAGAGGCAGAGACAGAGAGAGAGAGAGAGACGCACACACCCACACACTCACCTTGTAGTTGATGGCGTCCTGCTCTTCCTTTTTGGCCTCTCGCTCGTTGCGCTGTCGATCGCGCTGCTTTTCCTCGTCCGTCTGTGAATTTTTGCTGTCTACAGGAGGGTAAGATACCATTTTTTACCAGAAAAATACCAGGAAAAAATACCAGGAAAATACCAGAAATATACAACAAAAAAAGATACATTTTCAAATAAAAAATGAAAAGGAAATGAAGAATTATTGGATAGAACCAAGATAAGTACCAGTAGTAAATACAGAAAAGGATGGGAAGAAAGAGAGCCAGAGAGTGGGAAATAGAGAGAGCAAGAGAAAGACGGGGAAGAGAGAAAGAGAGAGAGAGAGAGAGAGATGGAAATGTTCAAGCTGTTGTCAATAGTAATTCGTTATAGGTTTTCTTTCTTTTTTTTTAATTTTTAATTCCTCTGTCATTGGATATGCAAACTACACACACATGCACGCACATGATGAAAGTGCTAAACGGGGGGCATACAAGTACGGGGTGGGAAGATTAAAAAATAAAAAATAAATGAACACAAAACACAAAAAAAAAAAACGAAAAAAAAAACACTTGCAGCATGCATCTACAGCTGGCAAAACACACACTAAAATAAACACAATTATTGAAGGCCACGAAACGCGCGCCCCCTTTGCCGAACTGCCGCCTACTTACGCTCCCCATCGCGCCCACGAACGGCCATCAAGTAGCGACTCAGCCGGGGCGGCGACATTCCACCCCACGCACCTTTCGACAGGTGACAGGTGACAGGTGCGCCGTGGAAGAATCAACAGCCGTCAGTTGCCCTCGAAGAGCCAGGCGACACTGACACTGAACAGCGAACGCTAAGCGCGCCGGACTAACACGGCTGAAGAACTGAAAGACTGCAAAGCGGAAAGACACTGTGAACCCGAAACACTAAAAAACTAAACACTCGACACTAGACACTGACCGCGGCCCAATTAGTGGCATCTTGGCTCAAGCGTTGCGCGGGAACGTAAAGAAAATCATAACAGTGTGGCCAGGCTGACGGGGCACTTTGCAAAAGAACTGGTCACACTTTTAACTAGCATCAAAAATCATTTGTTGCTGTTGAGTCTGAGTTTTGAGTTTGCTCTCGAGTGACTTTGAGCTAGCCTTTAGATATTCATAACTACCAACTGGAAAAACTTTAATACTCTGTAAAAGTTGACTTTTTTTTGTATAGTTATTTATCTAGTATTTACTATGGCTTGTGTGTATGTACATATCTACAGAGAGCAGCGGTCTGTGGCCAACTGCTCAACAAATGTTTGCTGCCCGTAGGTTTTATTTGGCTTGTACATGTACATATGGTGCCATGCATATTTGAGCTTTGAGCTTTGACCTTGGCTTCAACCGGTTGCTGTCTATACCGTTTCAGAACCGTTAGCCTACCCACCACAAGAACCGTTAGCCTTCGGCAACACAGCTGCCATGGCAAAAGCGGCATTTGTATTAATTTAGAAAGATATTAGCCACCGAAAGTGGGTTTTAAATTAAGAAATATACATATTAGGTGTGTACAGTCAACAACCAGTGTGACCATTACAAGTTATAAAGCATGATGCTGCTTATAATATTAATAGTGTGACCATGTCAGTCATTGCAGGTTATAAACAGTGTCTTTCGTAATATAAAGCCCACAAACTTTTAATTAGTTCACAGCTTGAATTTGTCTAACTTTTAATTAACGGGGTCTTACATTTAAAATGTAGTGGGTCTGTGCATTAACTCATTTATTACATAATTCTACTGTCACTGTTCAGTCAGTACTTTGCCCATTAAAAGCCCCACATTCTCGGCACTTTGGGCGATTTCAAAGAGTGAAGTGGAACACTGGATGCCACAAGTTGACAGCCAACGTGAGAACACTTTCCTTTCCTTTGACCCCATTCCATTCATGCACACCTTTATGTATGTGTGTATGTATGCACCCACACAGCTGGGACATCATTATAATCCATCATTATCCTTATCATCATCGTCCTCCCATCATCACCACCATCATCATCATCATCATCATCATCGTCATCGTCAGCATCAACAACTCAAAGCGCTACAAAAAATGCGACAACAAAAAATCCAACCAAATGAAAGACAACTAAGGGGAAACAAGGAACGTGGAACGAAACGAACTACATGTAACGGAACGACCAACGAACGGAACGGCGGAATAACAGAAACACTTTCAACTATGTATGCAAGGGGTTTTTCTTTTTGGGTCTAAAAATGGTTTTCAAAGGGGTTTTGTTTTTTCTTTTGTATGGTTTAATGGGGGAAATTCCATTTAGCCAACACTACGAGACCAGATGGAGAAAGACAGAGAGCGAGAGAGCGAGAGAGAGAGAGAGACAGAGCGATAGAGAGAGGCAGAGTGTGTGAGACAGTGAGAAAGAAATACTTCCTTACCTCAAAGTGTATCAGATGTTGTTGTACTAGTTGTGATGATGTTGTTGTTGTTATTGTTGTTGTTGTTGATGTTCTTGTTGTTGTTGTTGTTGTTATTGTAATTGTTGTTGTGTCGATTTTGTTATTATTTCTTATTAGCGATTTTAATTGCATTTAGTTAATTTTTAAATCACGATCGCGACACGAAACCGGAACGATTGGAATGGAATCCTTTAAAACCGTTAGGTGAGTGCGGAGTGTCTGTGTGTGTCTTTTCATAAAGAGATAGATACATATAGATAGACAGAGATAGGTAGAGAGATAGAGAGCGGGAGAGAGATGCTGAAGAGTGAGAGAGAGAGAGAGAGGGAGCGATCGCCTAGCACACGAAGATTCTCTCAATCTCTGTATAGTTTTTTTTTTGTTTGTTTAGTATTTAATTTGATTCTAATAGATAGATAATCTTTGTTTTTTTCTTTTTCTTTTTTAAAGTTTTTCGTATTTTGTGTTTGTTATGCTTTATTCCTTATGCGTTTACAATATGAACTGGCTACAGTTTTTTTGTGTGTCAAAAAATAGAAGACAATACAATCAAAGAAGAGCAAAGAAAAGAAGGACAAAACACAAATCTTTAATTATTAGTACTTGAATTTAAACTAAATCTTAGCCTTATCATTTGGGGAAGTAGCCAACAACCAAGCCTAATAATACCCACATCCGGCCGATCATAGATACTCGAATTTGCACTGTTCTTTAAGGACATTCATTGTCCTGTTGTTGACCAAGCCCCACTATTTGAATGATTGCATTACGTATAAAACCGTATAGCGGTCGCTAAGAAAAATCATAGAGAACTTAGGGAAACCAGGAATGATAACTCTATAACCTATTCATATTTCCCGATTACCTCTCTCTTCGGTTCATGGCGCTGGTTCTAGGTTTCTTGGCCTTGACTACAGTCGAATGAGATACGCTATATACGTTATATGGTGGCAATATATATATACCTAACTAAGATCAACAACAAAGGGGAATCGGTTATATGCGACAATATATATATATATAGAGAGATATATGTGGCGTACACAACTATGTAGGTTTATATATGTATACGAAGAGAGGAGTCACTTATTAACAAACGTACCACATACAGACATATGCATATGTAAGGATAATATACATATATATAAAATACAGATAGATATACAGAGAGAGGACTCACAGGATGGCCTAGTTATACGAAAAAGGAAAACCAAGGATTAAACGATAATCGCACTGCCTATTGACTAAACATGGGCTATATCATGATCACTTTCGGTTATATCGATCAATCAGATTACATAGACATCGAGGGACGAACAACACAAACGAAGTGGGATCGGTTTCTTTTGTTTTTGTTCTGGGTTTTGGTTTGGTTTGGTTTGGGTTTTGGTTTGGTTTGGTTTGGGTTTGGTTTTGGTTTGGGTTTGAGGGGACTATGAGGATAACGAGTGGTTGAGGGTCCAAACCAAGGTGATGCCGCACATGCGAAACCGAAAGACTCACTTGAGGAACCGCCGCCAGCGCCCGGTGGCGGGTAGGAGAACCAAAATTGATGGGCCAGTTTGGAGTAAAGCCCAGCCAATGGGCTATCTGAAATCGAAGAAATTAAAACAATTAATTAACTTGCCTTTGAATAAGCAAAAACAAATTAAATCATACATTTTTGCAATATTTTCTTTCTTTCAAATAACCGGGAAATCCTTTGAAATTATGCAATCAATTATAAGAGCTTCCAAGTGTAACATTAATTACATTAAAACAGATTTTCGGAACTTTTCCTAGTGTTTTCTTAAACAAAAGTATATAGGTAAAACCCCATTGGTTCCTCTTAATAATCAGTTTTTAATACCGTTTCTAAATTCATAAAAACTAGATAATTAATTGTTTTATAACTTACAAAAAAAAAACTATTGGAAGAAGAATCTATAAGTTTGAAATTCTTTAAGCAATTATTGTAATTAAGGTTCGAAGTACCAAACTCTGTGTTGTGAATTTGTTTTTTTTGCGATACAACTTTTTGTAGCATAGTTTTGAGCAGCCTTTTAAGAGATTTCAAAAACATTGTGATTTCTTTAAGCCCCCTGTTAACATTTTTCGAAATTCAAAATTGTTTTTACTGAATTTAATAAGGGAAAATATAAAGAAAGGTTATATTACATACTTAAAGTACTTCAAGACCCCAAACCTTATTTTAATGAAAAGGACACAGCTGAAGCCTTTTTTTTAAAGACTTATGACATTATGAATTAAATAATTCATAAAAATAGAAACTTAACAAAATATAATAAATCTAGGTCGTACTTTCAATGATCTCTTGAACCTTGAGGCTCGTCCTTGTTATCAGGCTCTCTCATGGTGATATTTTGTGGCCATCTTTGCTCTAATTGGAATACTCACCGATGGACGAGTCCTTTTGCTTGCGCCTGTGTTTCCGTGCGTTTGTGTGTAAGGGGGCCTCAGTCGGTTCGCTTGGTTTTTCGGCTTTCCAGTTTTATGGCTTTCCAGTTCTCTAGTTGCTCGAGTTGAGTTTTCCGCACTCCATGTCCTGGCGGGCACGTGCGATAAGATAAGTGGGGTTAGGTCCGACTGGGGATGGCCGGATAGAGAAGCCCCGGGGGCGTGTCAGTGGCTCATTGCGGCCGGCGACTGGGCGACTGGGTTACTGGGCGACTGGGGATTCGCTGAGCAACAAGGCGGCGCTGGTCACCCGCTGGGGCACCAATGGGTTAACTAATGGGAGCCGAAAAGCAAACAAATTAGAGTCGTACGCAAATTGAGGCCATCAACTTACTGACTTATCTCGTCACCCATGTGGCAAGTAATCAGCCAGTCCTACACTCTGATCCACATACACACGGACATTAACATATGTGCACTGAGAGAAATGAATGCGCCAAGTGCAGGGTACGAAAGCTTGGAAATGTGTAGGAAATCCACTGGAAAAAAAGATGCGATGCAAGCCAAATGTTTATATTTATATATGTACAAATGTGTGGGAGAGGGAGATTATCTAATATTATTGGGAATCAATTTTAAAATTTTAATATTTATAATTTGTTTGAAAATAGAAAATATGTTTGAGGTGTGGGTGCAATGAAAATGTTCAACTAATGTAAAGTATTTTCTTAAAATACCATTTTATTAAATTTAATTATTAAGCATTAATATTCTTCAATCACATGGCAATTTTGCACAGTGTGGTCCTTTTACATAGGCGCTAGAAACCGCAAAATGCCGAATGACTGTGGCCATGGCAAGCAAATCTGGTTAACCATGGCAAATCAAATCGAATGGCATTACATCAGCGAGAGCCACTCGAGGGTTAAGTGGCTGGCTGCATGGGTTAATGGCTTGATGGGCGAAGAAGAGCAGTTAGCTTTTTATGCCATCTGAACGGGCTTAGGCCCAGCATGTGAAAATGGGTCAAAAACGTGACTCTTCAACGATAAGAATGGGGCTCAAAAGGGGGCTGCGAGGCGGGGCACTTGAAGCCGCACACACACACACACACAAGCACACCCCCTCCTTAAACACAAAAAAAAAATAATGATAATAAAATGAAATAAAAAGTCAAGACCCTACAACAAAATGGCAATGCTTTCATTTTTGCCATTTTTATTCCTATCCCCAGAAATATAAAAAAAGCATCCTGCTAATCATTATTTTTATGTCCTGCGATGTTGTTGTCTTCTTTCAATTAAATTTAATTGATTTATTTCGGGTTTCTATTAAACGGGACTCATTCCTGATGATTAACACAGTTTTATGGACTAATAATGAGCTAAATGCTTTTAATGTGCTTCCTTTTTTAATTAAATTAATAATGTTTGCCTTCTCAGCGAAGGAAATCCATTTTGTTATTATTATTATTATTATTATTTGTTATTATTTTTAAATTCAATTTAATTTTGTATACTATCTATCTTTCGAATTTTGGATGTTTTCCTTTGCTTTAAATAATTTTTAAAGGCTGTACCAATTTGTTATTTAAAAACATTGTAAGGATAGTATGCATTTAAGTCTCAATTCTTTCTTGATTGCCTGTTTCTGGGAATTTTTTAAAAAATCGTATTTTTTATTTTCTGTATCAGAGTGCCTTTGGCTTTTCCTTTTCCATTTATTGAATGGATTTTCTTAAACATGTGTGGTTTCCTTCGCATATTTGGGTCACTTTATCAGCGGAAGTTTCTCCTTTTCCATCTCTTTGACTTTGCTTTTGCAACTTCCGTTTTTGGAGTCGCTTTCTCGCCTATTTTCCTATCCTATCCTTTTTCTTTTTATTATTTTTGTTGGCCTTCTTGTTTCCTATTGATGTGTGTGTGTAATATTTTGATGTTTTATGCTATATTGCACTGGCTTTTTGTTTAATTGAGAGTGCTTTTTGTGGTTGCTGGACGGAGGAGGGGGCTGCTTTAGGACCTACAACACCATTATGACATTTTATTGCCTTTTACACACACACACACAAAACACACACTCGCATAGCACATACACTCGCCTACAAGCGAATGAAAAAAAAAATGAAGAAAACAACACTAAAATCGGCCTACACACCCATTTAGAATATGTGTGACGTAGTCAAGGAGCATGAAGAGGAGAATGAGGTGGAGTGGGATAGGAGGGGCAGAGGGGAAGAGGGGAAGAGGTAGTGGGGGAGTAGGGAGCGCGAAAGAGATGGGACATTGGGGGGCCTGTTGCGACCCAAAAGGGAAAACAACCGTTAATTAAGACTATTGTGAATTTTTAGCACTTTTCCGTGCAGTTGTTTTTCTTTTCCTTTTTTTGTAATTTTGCACTTCCCGCACTTTTTGTAGAAAAAAAAATTAACATCACACACTGATAAAAAAAGAGAGAGCCAGCAACAACAGCAGCAGCTTATAAAATATTTTGATAAATCAACAAAAAAAAAAAGAGAAAGAGTGAAGGAGAAAGAGGGAGAGCAAAAATCGCGAATAGCTGAAAAGGAATTTGGCACACGCGTCGCACATTTACCGTTGCGATTTACCGTTGTACCACTCACTGCTTCCTCTTCTTCAGCTGCCGCTGCTGCTGCTGCTGCTGCTGGTGCTGCATTTTGTTGTTTTTGTTTTCCTTGTTTCTTTTACTCTCATATTATTTTTACTACTGCTAAATCAGGACACGTTCCTAATGCGTAAAACGGGTGGAAAAAGAGCGAAGAAAATAGGAGGATAAAGGCGAAGAAAACGAAGTAGAACTCAACTCGACGGAGGCGGCGCCCTTGCAACTGCTTGCTGCTCTGCTTGCGACTGCGACTGTCTGCTTGCGATTTTGCGACTGCTGCTGCTTGGCAGCTGCTGCGGCGGCTTCTCTGCTGCGCCGCTACTGCTGCTGCTGCTTCTGCGACTGCTGCTGCTGCTACTGCTGCTGCTGCTGCTGCTGCTGCTTTTACTGCGTCGTCTCCTCTCGCGAATGCGAATGCCATGCGATGCGTACGACGATGATGAGGGGCCAAGGAAGCTGCGGCACAGGAGCAAAGCAGAGCGCGTGGCACATGATTAAAAAGCTAACGGGAACACTCGCAGCAGCAGCTTCACGAGAGAGCGGCGCATGCCGCCACATGAGAGAGAGCGTGGGAGAGCCGCAAGCAGTGCTGGCCCGATTTTTGATAGGAAAAAGCTGTTATTTAGCCAAATTCTTTAAATGTCCAAAGAACCTGTATAATATATTAATTTTTTTATTTTTTATTTGTACATATACATTACTTTCTAAGTACTAGCTTTTCCATAGAGATTAGGCTGATCTTCGTAAGATTTGAAACAAGAAAGGAAGCTCGTATATTCTTGCAAATTTAAATTCGATTATTAATAATTAATATAAAATAAATTCTATATATATATAATTGTGTTAAAAAACAACTAAGTTGCAATACTACACTACTACTACACTTTCATGACAGTCACCTATATATACTTATTGTATTTACAATTTTATTGATACAGTTTTACACTTTTCCTCTATATTTAACGATAGTTTCTACAGTTTCTTCTAATAGTCATACGATTTTCATGAAATTCTGAAATAATACAAAGGTCTATATGTTAAATTAGATGCAAATATGTTGAAAACTGAAAAGGTTCTAATATTCTTTCTAAAAATTTTCCGATCATTCCTATGGCAGCTATATGATATAGTCGTCCGATCTGTCCCGTTTCATCATATATGTATGCTAGGAAGAGTAAATAGAAGACTAAATGCAAAGTTTCAATCAGATAGCTTCATAACTAAGTAACTAGTTTGCGTAGAAACGGACAGACAGATGGACATGGCTAGATCGACTCCTCTGTTGATGCTCATCAAGTATACACATTATATGGTCGGAAATGAATCAGTTACTGCGTTACAAACTTCTAATTAATATTATAATATCCTGCAAGGGTATAAATAGTATACCGAAATTAAAACAATTTCACGAATTTATTTAAGTAATATGATGAAACCTTGTGCAATACACAACATATTATAAATAAATATAAATATAAATATAAATATAAATAAATATAAATAAATATAAATAAATATAAATAAATATAAATAAATATAAATAAATATAAATAAATATAAATAAATATAAATAAATATAAATAAATATAAATAAATATAAATAAATATAAATAAATATAAATAAATATAAATAAATATAAATAAATATAAATAAATATAAATAAATATAAATAAATATAAATAAATATAAATAAATATAAATAAATAAAAATTAATATAAGTAAATATAAATAAATATAAATAAATAGGTATAGGCTAGGTAGATAGGTATCTTAAATAAAAAGTTGATAGTATCCAGCATCTATATTACTAATACAGCTTAAGGATCAGTTTTAACCCATTATCCTTTATACACAAGCTAGATTTTGGGAGGAAAAGCTAAGCTGTCAGCACCAAAGCTTGAACTGCCGATTGGCGTAAAATTTAAACGAAAAGCTTCTGAAAGTTAAACAGCTGATGAAGCTTACTTCAAGAAAGATAGCTAAGCTACCCTTACTTGAAAAGGGCAAAGCGATCAGTAGTGAAAAGCTTTAACAAGCATTAACAAATTATATTAATAATCAATGAAAAGATGTCCAACACTAGATTTATGACAATATTTTGAAAGATTTATGAGGTTTCTAAATAAATAAATAAAAAAAAACAAGAAATGAAATTATATTCGGGAATCCGATATATGTACATATACCCATGCAATTTGCAATCGAAATATATAACTGAATTGGAAATCGATCAAAACTAAGCTAAAAATAATTGAATTCTTTGAATCGATATTTTATATCACAAATTTTTCGGCGAAATAAGCATTTAAAAGAGCATTTCATTTTTAAAAAGCTTTTCTATGTTGGTTTTTATTAGATAAATAAATCTGCATACTCAATAAATCTGTAAATTCAAAAATGTTACAATTTTGTACAATTTTAATGATTTTTTTTTTTAATTTATACCACATTCTTTTTTTCTGCCGGAAATGTCTAGATCGACTCGGCAGTTGATGCTGAAATGAGTTCTTCACTGCGTTGCAAACTTCAGACTAAAATTATAACACCCTGCAGGGGTATAATAATAATTATATAAACTATTAATAATTAAATCTTTCCAAAGACATAATGTAAAAGATATTATAGCCATTATGACTATATTTTTGTTAACTTGGTATTATTATGTTCTAGCCAATAATAACTATTAATAACGTTCTCAGTTAAGAATAATATTTTATATGTCTCATATATGTACAAGTTATTTATGTTTACTTTCGCTTTATCTTGAAATATACAGTGTGTGTTTGTGTGATTTTTGGGGGCACGTTGGCCAGACCCAAAAGTCTGATAATGACCGTATCAGCGGAGATAAGCCCCGAAAGTGCTGGCCCATAAAATTATTAATTAGAACGAACTGCCGAATTGTGTAGTCCCAAAATTGAATGTTGAAATGTGTCATTTCGATTCGCTAATTCCACCTATCGACGAATCGGGGGCTATTGGCAGAGAGTAACGTGTACTATTTGACTGTCAGTATTTGCTTACTATTTTTTATTTTCGCACACGCATTCGCGGACTCACGCGATAAGGTTAAATATAGTACAGACATGTGTGCAAAGCATACAAACGTGTGCACATAAATACAGTGATACACAGGAAGAAAAATTATACCCATACTAACGAAGAACACTGTAAAATTCTTGTTACTCCAAATATGTTTAGAATTCCATACGCTTTTTGAAACATAATTTATGATTCAGAGTGAAGCCAGATTTTTTTCAACGTATATCCTATTTATGCTAAATATTGTTATGAATTAAAATATTGCTTAAAATAATAAAATGTTGAGTCAGGAAAAATGGTGTGCCTTTTGGATCGAATATCTTTATCGAATAAATATAATATTTCGGAATTCACAAGAATTTGTTGCTAAGCCAATGTTGCCAGGAACTTGTTTACCAATGTTAATAGATGCCCAGTATTTTTCAAAAACATTTTTTGTAAAAATCTACGTTTCAAAAATACATAACTAAGTCAAAAATTTATTAATTTCAATTCGGAAAACATTTCGGAGTTAGTTTTTCAAAGGTTAATAAATCTGCATACTGAGTTTAATATTTAAATAAAATCCAAATTTTTTCGAATTTTTGAAAGTTTTAACGATGTAACCTCATATAAAGTTTTGAAAAAATTGGAAAATTTGTTTTTCCCACAGCAGCTGGCTAGATCGACTCGGCTGTTAATGCTGATCAAGAATATATATGATTTATATGGTCGGAAACGACTCCTTCACTGATTAAAATGGCATTTTCCTCTGGAAGATACTTGAAGAGATTTATTAGTACATTTTTTGTATGATGTTTTTTTTTGGGACAATCACAGCTTAAAAAAAGCATAACTAAGTCAAAAATGCATTAATTTGAATTCTGAAACAAGTCCTGTGTTAGGACCGCAAAGATAATATTTTTTAAAACAATTTTTTTTTTTAGATTTCTGGAAATTTTACGATGAAACCCCTTAAAAAATTTTCAAAAATTGAAAAAGTCATATTTTTCGTTCAGGCATGACTAGAAAAAGTCGCCTGTTAATGCTGATCTAGAATATATATGATTTATAGGGTCGGAAATGACTCCTTCTCTGATTGAAATTATAATAACCTCTGCAAGATATTTGAAATCTAGATTTTAAGTGATAATAGATTTAGTGGTAATAAATATATAATAATGATAATGTTTGGAACTCTATTTTCGAAAAGTATTTTTTTTAACATAATGTTATATTTTATAATATTGAAGATTTTTTCTCAATGTATGCGAATCTTCGCATGCATATAAATGAACTCGGCGAAAATTGTGCTCAATTATTTAGCATGCGGCGAGCGAATGCAGTTATTTGGGCCCTCTCTTTGCCACCCCTTCTCGTCGATTCTCCGCCGCCCTGCCACGCCCCCGTTTTCATTGGCCTTTCGCTTAATTACAATGGTTTGTTGAACTTTGTCTCGTTATAAATATAGCGCTGAAAATAAAAGACACTCCAAGACACATTTTCCCGAATTTTCGAAATCAACAAAAATCAAATCTCCGTTCTTATCGCACCTTTCTTCGGTCGCCGCTCAGACGGTGACCTTGAGAAATTTGATAAAAACTGAAAACCGAAGGCAGGCTGAAAAAACTGAAAACCCAGAACGAAAACGAAAACGAAAACGAAAACAAACAACAAAGTCTGAGTTGAAACTCACAAAAAACGATACAGCAGCATGTGGTGTATGTGTTAGGCGGTGCTTGTGTATTTGTGTAGAACTCGTTTTTTAAAATGCGTCGTGCGTTTTTTATTAGCGCTTCTTATACAAATATATTGATATAAAAAAATGTATAAAACTTTAGTCTTTAGCTCTAAATACAAATTAAATACGTACAAAATGCTTAACTTAATTGATTGGCAACAAAAAACGCTTTTACAAATATATGTTTCAGAAATAATATAAATGGAACATGTGCTTAGGGTTAAATAATCACTAGGTACACAGAAAGAAAATATATAAATGGGTATTGATCAATGTGTTATATCAGGGCCAAATAAAAAAAAAATCATTTAAAAATAGTTGGCTAAATATTAACACATAATGCTCATGAATTTTTCATTTTAAAGAATAGAAAATATACAAAATATAGGAATGGGATCACTCTTAATATAGATGCGTAAATAATATATGGCTGGAGCTATGCTTGGGTTCAAAGAAATTAATTAATTAAGGCTAGAACCTGCTATTTTTATAGATACTTAAAAAATTGCATTAATTTCCTCCGTGTATAGGGGTTGTGTTGTTTTAATTGGATTTCCAAGCAAGAAAGCTTCTAGTGTCCTCTATTGAAGTGGCTGCTGATTACAGTTAGTGGCTCCGCCAGCTATATCCGCAATGTCACCTTGCACCTGGCCACCTGGAGGTCACTACTCCCGGTCGGAGGAGTTGCCGCCCATCTCCTTGCCGGAAGCCTTGCACTGCAGGCAATAGCGATAGGAGACCGGCTCCGGTGGCTTGCTGGTGGCACCCATGCCGGAATGTGTGGCCGCCGAGGCTGCTCCGCCCATGGAGTCGAAGGGATTCGGTTTGCTGTCCACCGGACTGATGGGGAAGTGCTGCCAGTGGGGACACGGCATCTGCTTGGGCGGATGGATGGGGAACGGCATCTTCACTGACTGGCCACAAAATATAATAAGTAAAAGCGACTGGATCTGGTCTCGATCCGCCAAAGTATCTGTATCTCTAGCTGGGGTGCTGGGTCACTGTATCTGTATCTGTATCTGTATCTGGAGTCGCTGCTGCTCGGCTTGAAGTCTCGATGCGAACTGTGCGGATTGCTAGAAGCGACGCCGCAACGTCAACGACCAAAACAAAAAACAAAAACAAGCCAAGCACAAAGAGAGGCGGCGTCAAGTCGCATGCGGGCCGAGTTGACCGACGAATACCCTGCAGGTGGAAATAATACTATATATAAAACATATACAAAATAATAAATAAATAAATTTATATAACAAAATAATAATTATATGAAAATTACTACATTTTTATATAATTATTATTATTATTTTGTATATGATTATTGTATTATTTAAATTTTTATATATATAATATATATATAATTGATATAATATTGATATAATTACTTCAGACTAATAATTATTTTTAAATGAAATTAATTTAAACATTTTTGATAAAAGTTTCTAACTTTATTTTAAGTAGTTTTTCTTAAATTCGAGTTTAAAAAATCATAGTCTTAGAATATTTTAAAATCAACTTGGTTGTAAAAATACTCTGCAAGCAAAGGCATTGCCATGCTACAAGGAGCACACAGATACACACACACATACACACTCACACACACACACACACTTAGGTGGCTCGGCGGGCTCGTCTAGTCAACAAAGAAGCAGCTACAACAACAGCAACAGCAGCGAGTAATGACAACAGAGAACACAAAGAGGCAGGGAGAATGAACGAGAGCAAACGGAGAGACCGGTCTGAGTGAGTATCAACTTTATCGCTCTCTCTCTCGCTCTCGCTCTCTCTCTGACTGTCTCTCTCAGTTGGGCGGTGAGTGGGTGGTAAGTGCAATAGTCGCTTTGGCACTCCACCGTTTTATGGTTCCACTTCCATACACCGTTACTCTCCCCCATTCCAAGAGATCTTATGCTGTGCAGGCAAAATTCGGACTTTGCCCGTCCATCGTTGTTAACCCTTTAAAGACTAAGTTGACAGATCTGTCACAGGGAATATTTTTATATTAATAAAGTATATTTTTAACTAGCATGTCAGTCAATTATATCATTAAACTATATTAAAAAGCAATCGAATAAGGGATAAAATATTTAAATTATAATAGCTACTATTGTATTGAAGTCAGTGATTTTTAGTAGGGTTAATCGACGGGGGTCGGGATGTGCGATGATTGGCGAACTGTCGCGACGGATTCCCTTTCCGGGTTCTCGAATCGCCGGCGAATGTTGTTAACCTCACCGCGTGCTTTGTGTTGTTCGCCTTTTGTGCAACTTTCTTCATTAAGTATACGCACCGTTGGCTCAACTGTGTTCGCATTCGCTTACTGACTGCATCTTACATCTATATTGGCTGCTCATTAATTGAGCTCGACGACAGCTTAAAGTGCCTTGTGAGGCAAATATACATATCTATGTACATATGAACAAACATATATATGTATGTATATATAGTGCACGGTCGGGGGGTATACTTGTCATAGTCAGACCAACTATGTACATATTATCCATGAATTGAACGTTTAAAATTATTTAGAGAATGAAAGGAAAAAGCTTAGCAAATATGGCAGCTTCTAATGACATTTGTCGTAAGAGCCTTGTTTACAAAGACAGCTAATGTAGGCAACCAAATTAAGTAAGCTCATTTGAAAGGTAATTAGTTTAGTTATATTTGAGAGCATGTTTATTGAGATTCTAAATCAAATAAAAAATGCAAATTTTCGAAATATAGGTACGTAGTCTGATTCCAGTCAAAACGGCTGGATATATGTATATTATATGCTGCCTTAAAAACAAGGGTATTATTTTTAAACCCTTGCAGGGTATTATAATTTCAGTCAGAAATTTGCAACGCAGTAAAGGAGTCATATCGGACCATATAAGGTATATATATTCTTGATCAGCATCAGCAGCCGAGTCGATCTAGCCATGTTCGTCTGTCCGTCTGTCCTGTTATAATATGTTTATTTTTCAACATGCTACAATTTTTATTTTTAAAATAGTTCTGTGCAAATCAAACTATTCTGTTCTGTATCTACATATGTGCCTACATACAAATATCAATATCTATAATTTTCTATCTATCTATCTATTTATCTATCTATCTATTTATCTATCTATATGTATATTTATTTATCATTCTTTCTATTTATCTATAAATGCCTTTCTCTTTTATTCATTCATTTTCTGTTTTTCACTTTCGTTTTTTTTTACTTTTTCCCTGTATATCTCTGTCTCTCTCTCTTTTTGTGTTTGAGTTTATCTCTAGAACTATCCATTGATATATCTCTTAATATAGTTCTCTTACTCTAACACTCCCCATACATTACTTATATCTTTCTTTCTCGCTTTCTTTTACTCTCTCACTTTATTTTTGCTGTCTCCTTACATATCTGTGTCTCTGTCTTTTTCTACATCTGTCTTTGTCTTCTCCTTTTCATTTATTTATTTTTTTTTTATATATGTATATCTGTCTCTCTTGCATCTTCTCAAATCTCAATCCTCCTATCCCTCTATTTCACTCTCCCTACCTATATCTACTTCTCGTTCCCACTCTCCATATCTGTGTTTTTATTTTTCTTCCTCTTTATTGCTCTTTCTTTCTAACTTTCTAGCTTTCTCTATCTGCTAATATATATCTCTCTCTCATTCTCTATTTATATCTTTTATTTCTTCCCTCTTTCAGGGGCTATAAATATAGGGATTCGTAAGGAGTACGAACCTCGTGTATACAGGTGAAATTAAGGAGATGAATTGAATGATGAGTCAAGTCCTCATGGATGTCCTACTGCGGTAAGTCCCAGTCAAGATTCTTAATATACAAAATATAGGCAAATTAGCTTATGTTACATACATCCTTTGATGATTGATTTTACCTATTTATGAATATATATCTTGTGTGGGATCAAATAAAATCTGAAAGGAAAATGGTCCAAGTCCAAGTAGGAAGTTCCCTTGAACTTGATGAAAAATTACGAAAGAATAGAATAGAAAAAGCCATGGTTATAAGTTAATTATTAGATCTTTATTAAACCTATGATTTAGGCAAAATACAATTGTCATTTCCAGCAGCTCAGGGACTGCCGGCCATGCACTACAATCAAAATGTTGCATTTACAAATTTCCATTCGAATCTGAATATTGACGTCTTCATTTTCGTCATCAGACAATTCTAGGCGACGCGTCGCCGCAATTCTAATTTGATCTAACACAAAAAAAAAATGTGTGTGGTGTAAAGACTATCCTTAGTTTCGACTTCGATTTACTTTCTGCTTTTAGTGGATTTCCCTCTGGTATTATTTGCATTTTTATGGTTTGATTTCATTTGATATTATATCGTTTCGTTAAAATGTTTCATTAAAATTCTTAGATTCCTTAGCCTAGGTCATTATTATTATTTCCTTTGTTTACTCTTGTTAGATCACTGTACACAGCACGGGCTGTGTATGTTACAATAGAAAAAAAAACAAACAATTAAATATTTCTACAATTCATGCTGCTGCTGCGTGTGGCTTACGACTATGGATTACATTTATAAATAGAATTAAAAATATGATTATTGTATTGGTATTGTTTATGTGTATAAAAAACCTTTACACTTGTTAAAAATTAAATTATCATTCGCTCAGCTCGTGCCATTGTATAATTACGTTTACGTTTTAACAATTGCCTACGTTTTATTTGATTTAGTTAAATACAAATATATATATTTATTTATTTATTTAATTGTATTCTCGTATAGGTATATTTAATTTAGTTTCGCTTTCGTTTCGCTTGATGTTCTGGAGCTAGGTCCTAGATTAGATTTATGCTTAAATATTTAGGCTACAAAGTAAACAATATTGTGTAAGAATATATATATATCTGTATACATATATATCTGTATAAATATCAATTCGATTTTCGTCGCCTGCCTTCATGTTGCGAGGAAAGTTAAGAAGTTATTTACACAACGAAAGTGATCAAAGATTCGAATTGGAAAGCATCAGATTATCTATATATACCGCCATGGCGGCATTGAATGCTTCAGAGATACGTAGAGTTACTTACGTAACTGGCTAGTTAGTCAGAAAGAGCCTTGTGAACGCAAGGTAAATCATAATTAGAACACCTGAGTTTTACATTTTACACATTTATGTATCATATATCATATATCTTCAATATCGTAAGTAATATCATTCGCCTTTAAATGGAAATTTTGAGGTCGCCTCACCGCCTCTGTCAAATATTGGGATTATTATTATATAGATTTTTGTTAAGTTAGAAAATCAAAGAGAGATAGAGAGAGAGAGTTTTTTGAGAATCTTGTGCAAACAGTTAAAAACTAAACTACGATATATCCGTTTTTTGGCTTCCTACATATACATATTCATATATATAAATATATATATATACTTGTATGTGCAAGCTTTATAAATATGTTACATTGAAAGATTCCCGCTGAGATTACGTGTAAGCTACCTAAAAACTTATAGAAAACTAACAAAAAAAAAAAAAAAATGGGTTGAGGGGAGGTGGTTTAGTGCTATCTCCCACACACATTAAGTATGCCATTTGCGAGAGCTAAGTAAGGTGCAAGGGGCTATGGACGGGCCAGCGAAGCCCGCTTACGAGGCATTGGAGGCTGGGAGCGTTACGGGCGCCTGCCTGTAGTACGCATTCGCCCCCTTGATCGGCAGGGGATGGGCCTCCGTGTTGAACACCCATTCGTCCAGCGGCAGCACCGAGTCGTCCGAGAACAGCAAGTACAGGTACTGTTCAGGAACAAATTAATCACATTAATGGGGAATTTTAAGTTAAAGAACTAATAACACCTCACCTTTAGCGTTTCGGCCAGGAAGAAGCTCTGCTGGACATCGTCCTTCTGCGGCTCCTGCTGGTAGACATTGCGCAGGCCGCAGTAGCCGTGGGCCGTGCGGCAGTGCTTCTCCAGGGCCAGGACCGCCTCCCAGCCCCAGTCGCGATACTTCTGGTCATGAGTGAGTCGCCACAGCACAAAGTAGCTCTCAAAGGTCTCCGGTCGCAGGATATAGTACTTCTCCTGTGATCGCAAGGCCCGGGCCTCTACAGCATCGCTGAATCTGTAATTGAAAAATCAGTGATTATATCTTTTGCTGTATTTATTTGAGAGTAGCTTTGACTTACCGAAAGGCCTCGGGTCCTAGTTGTGTGGGCGCTCTTATATAACTCTCGTGGCAGGTGTTTGTGATGCCCTTGCCCACCTCCATGTACTTGTCCGTGTAATCATTTTGCCTCGTGGCAGCTCCCAGGGCAAACAGGCCGCCTAGAAAAGTTAAAATAAATATTACAAATAATATAAATAAAGCGAATCCAGCTTGTACAGGATTGACTACTCACCCGAGAAGCAGGCCAAATGATCCATCTTGTGCTCCAGCCTGTCGAACTTGAGATCGGAGACGTAGGTCAGTCCGCCGGGGCTGGTGCGCACCATCTTGTCCAGAATGGCCAGCATGGCCTCGTCGAACATCTCGCGGGCCTCCTCGTCCGTTTGGCCCGACTGCAGCCAGGCCTTCAGCAAGTACTCGTAGTAGCTGTCGCCCAAAGCGCCCAGGGACATGTGAACTGCATTAAAAAATCTCCAGTTAGTTAAGCTTTTCACAATTCTATTAACAATCTACACTCACGTTGTCCCCATTTACCCGTCTTGGGGTTGAGGAAGTTCGGGTACAGGCCCTTTGGCTTCTCAATCTCCTTGAGCACCTGCCGGATGGTCTGCACCCGCTCGCGGTACAGCGGATTTCCAGTTATGTCGCTCAAGTAGGCAAACTCCAGATGCAGGGTACCAAACTCGGAGAGGATCGAACTGCCGCCCGATGCCCAGCCATAGTTCTTGGCCACACCGGTCTTCGTGTTGACCAGGGCATAGGGGATGCCCGTGGGCGTCTGGAAGGCTGGCAGGAGCTTGTCGGCGATATGCTGGGCCCGCTCCTTGTACAGCGGATCCCCGGTGAAGGCGTACAGCGTCAGCATGCCGCCGACGAACCGAATGTTCGTCTCGAAGACGCTCAGCTCGGCACTGATGTTGTCCAGGGAGAACTTCCGTTCGATCCAGTCGCGACCCTCGCGATACTCCTTCTCCAGTCCCATGATGTACAGGGTATCCAGGCCGTCCACAATTGTGGCGCCCAGGTCGTAGGAGCCAAAAATGCTGCCCGAATGGGGACGCTGCGACAGAGGACGCAGCTCGTTCTTGCCCCACGCATACAGCTTGTAGTTGTGCCAGGCGTGCTCCATCATCTGAGAGAAACATGTTTACAACAATTAATTAAATTGCTTAATTATATATATTATAATATGTAATATATAATATTTCTAGCATTTATGGGCTTGCCATGGAAATATCCTTCCAAGCTCTTGCAGTTTTCAATTACTTGCCAGAGACTTAGCTTTGGCTTTAAATGGAAATGAAAACTGGGATTAGTTTTCCATCGTTTTTTTTTTTTTTTCATGATCACGCATACAATATGCAGATTTGTGCGCATTTCACCTTATTTCTATATTTACTCGCCGTTTAATGTTTGGCCTTCAGTGGAATTCGTTTCATATTTAGTTTCTCGCTTTCAGCGCGGCTTGAAATGTTTGCATACGTCAGAGTGTCAGTGTGTGCGTTGATTTTCCTGCTGTTTTTCTTTTTTTCTGTTGGTCCTGCTTCAATTGAATATCGCCCACTCACACCCACCACACACAGCACACACACCCACAATTCGCGCACCTGAAAAGTCACGTAGCTGGCGGTAGCCGCAGAAATGTTAATGAAATGGACAGCGGAAAATCTTTTTCATTTGCACTACCCTCGCTGAAACCATATGAAGTTTTTGATGGGTTTTAATATGTTTTGCTCTTGTTTTTTTTTATGAACAAAAGGTTTCAAAAATAAGAGAAAAAATATATATGAAAGGAAACATACTATGTTATTTTTTTGTTAAAGGGAACTTCCATTCATTTTCGACCTGTACTTTGTGCTCTCCATATATCTAGGTTTTTTCGTAGCTCCCATTTGGCTTAGTGCAAGTATTTGGTTATGCACCTGTACGTGTGTATGTGTGTGTGTGTGTGTGTGTGGCCTCTGCAGGACTATTTTGCATTTTGCCATGTACATCCGCTCACACACACACACACACACACGCATACACACACACGCCCACATAGCATAATTTGGCATTGCATACTTTCGAGAGGCTCTCTTGTTAAACTCTTCGCCTCCCTCCTTTTGGTGTGGGTTACACTTTTGGGTGATTTGCCTGCCCCTCTTTTTAATACCCTGTATTTATGGGGAGAGCAGATAGCATAAAAAAATATAAATTAAGAATACAAAGCATGGAGTGTAACAAGTAACAAATATTCTTATGCCAAATATATACCTAATCATATATATAATTATCCATTTCAAAGGATACATTCTAAAAGCTTTGAAAAATGTATTTCATTAGAAATTTTTATATAGAGCCATGGTCAATGGTATAAGTAGATACCAAGTTACTTACTGCCTTAGTAAAATAATTGTTTCGCATTTGATTGCAGTTTGAGCATAATTAGAATTGTTTATAACAAGGAAATCTATTTGGTTTGCTTATTAGAAACATTTATATGCTCACATTGACAGAAGTACAAAGATGTCAAGTGAGTGGGTCAAGTGGCTAAGTAAAATAAATATTTTAAATATTTATTTTAAATATTTAAACCTAAAATACCAACTTTGTTTTCATAATGAATACTTTCCTTAAAATATACTTTTTCTTCATTTGAATGACTTTTGAAATTAATTAGATTCTTTTATAACAAGGCATGGTCACACTGGCAAAAATTAAAAAAATAGTTTTAAGCATAAATGCTAATTTTGGGATGATAATTAAATACTTTCCTAAAAACTAAGTTAGAAGAGGAATATAGTTTAATAGGATTTAATCTCTAAAGGAAAACGTAGAAGCTGCGAAACATATTTGAAGATATTACGAAGATTTAGAAAGCATGGGTATTCCAGTATCGAGGCATCTTTTGACCACACTGTTCTTTACTGTTTTTGCTGCAAAAATTAAATTACGACCACACGACAAAGCACTCAGCATGGTCCTTTTCCCCTTTCCCATCAAAACTGGCTCCGCCATCCTTGTCATGTTTGCTTTTGTTCGACGAAGGCGAAGGCAAAAAGGAGCCAGAGCGAGAGAGGACTGAACAAATATTAACAATTTTCCCGGTAATTAATTAAAGTCCAACGCGTTGACATAACCTACTGCTACTGTAACAATCCCGAACAACCAGCCGAAACCCTTAGGCAAAACCCGTGCCTGAGCGGCCCCCACTTAACCCATTGGGTCTCATGCAAAAGCTGTAATTGGGCACCAGTTGCAAGGTCGCCTCGAACGAAGGTTAAGGGATTAAGAACGGGTTAAGTATATGCAAATTTAATCAATTAATTTCCCTATTTGATTGCATAAATCCCGGGTAAATTCTTGCTAATTAAAACTGTGTACAAATTGCTTTGCTTCGCATAAAATTGAAACCATTGAAAATATATATTTTTATCTCAATATTCTTCTCTTGGCTTTCTTTTGGTTATAGGAATTAAATTTTCATTTATTTTCGGTTTACTTTGATAGAATTCGTATTTTTGCCGACTAATTGGCAGCATTTTATTTGCAAATTAAACTCTTAACGGACAAAGGTAAACCCCCGAAAAACATTCATTGGACGACGACACCATGCCTCTTTATTCCGCCCCCAAGCTGGGGAAAACCTCAAAGCCGGTGGTCAGCCCCAAACAGAGACAGATATACAAACAACAGAGACAGAGAGAGAAAGAGGGAGGTAGGGAATGAAGAGCCGCTGTCAGTGAATTAAAAGTCGAAATGTTTACAACCCGCAAAAACACTTTAAACGGATTACAACAGCTGCCAGAAAGTGCGAGGAGAAGGACACCGGGCGGGGCAAGGATAAAAGGCGGCCAATGTCGAAGGACAGAGGTCAGTCGGAGGCAACTTTTCGGTCCGTTTCTACTCTGATTTTCCTCGGATTTAATGAGCCGCAGCTCAGATTGATGGATGACAAGCAGAAATGTCAAGTGCGAGGCAAAACTGGGCGCATAAACGGAATTAAATAACATTTTGGACACAGAGACAGGAACGGAAACAAGGTACATAGTTGTATTATTACAATATTTTTTTATATATCTTATATATATATCATATAAATATATAACTCTTATGTATATCTTTCTATCCTTGTAAGCCGAAATGTTCTATTTTTGCATCTATCATTCTTTTGGTGAAATTTATGACTTTGGCAATTGGTGACCTTAAATTTCTGTTCTGGCCCTGAACTTTAAAGTTTATTGTCATTATATCTGAAGCCAAAATCCATAAAATTAATGCCTTTTATACGCATTAGTTTGAAATATTAAAAGGCTTTAAGATTTGCTTAAATTTTTCCAATTCAGAGAATATTTTCTTATAATTATTAGGGTATCTTTTATACAAAAGGTATAAAAATATCCAAAGGTTTATAAAGCATTTAAGATTTCCTTAAATTTGTATTCCTAAATATTTAAAAAAATAATTCCAACTCAGTGAATATTTTCTCAGAATTATTAAGAGGGTATCTTTTATACATTAAGTATACCATAAATATATCCACAGGTTTATAAAGTTTTTAAGATTGGCTTAAATTTGTATTCCGAAATATGTAAAAATCAGTCAAAGTCAGTGAATATTTTCTTATAATTATTAGGAGGGTATCTTTTATACATTAAGTATAAACATATCCAAAGGTTTATAAAAATAAGTGGTAGCTAAGCTGAGGGAAAACTGAGAATCTCGAAATCATCAAGTCGACTAATTTACGGAAATTGCTTGATGGATTTGACTGATTGATTGAATAATTTTCGTATTCTTGTGGCACCCACGCACACACAGACACACACACACACACACCACCACCTCATCCATTTCCACAAACATATAGCCTGATGTTTGTGCGCGAGTGTGTTTGGATGTCTTCATTAAGGATCAAGTTATATCCTGGCAATGTGCAAACGTCGGACAAAACGTGCCACAGGCGCAGGAATGTCAGCCTCAAATGGATGTGCGTGAGTGTGACATCGCCGTGCGGGTACAGTGAGACCTCGGCAATAATAAACAGCTGCAAATTGCAGCTCTTGCAGCTTACAGTAAAAGGTATTGAGAACAATAAATCAGGTTACTTTATAATTTAAAAAAATAGGGAAGAGTGCACTAATAATGGGGATAACTATTAAATATTGAAAAATATATATATCAAATGCACACAAATATTCATAAAATTAAATTGACTTCCCTGTAAATGTCACAGAATTGATTAAATGAAATAATCTCCTAACTTAAAAAATACTTCTTACCGTTAAAATAATATAAAAATAATCCTAATTTTAGCTAGATTTTTACAAGACATTTATTTTATGAATTTTTGTACCACTGAGTGCTCACTGTACTTGAACGTATGTGTTTTTGTGCATTGGTATGTTGGTACATAATTTCCGCAATGGAATGTCCCCACGTGGGAAGAGCGCGCGAGAGAGAGAGATAGCAAGGAGATGTTAGACAGAGTGAGAGACACTCGTCATATGTCACAATGTGTCCACATCCCAGAAGGCAGGTGTTGTAGCTACACCGAAAAAACAATAAATCAAGTGTTGGTGAACCAAAAAAAAAAAACTAGGATTATGAAATCCCTTTGAAAAAATGTGTCTATGCAATAAAAATTTAAAATTTAAACATTCTATAGCACACTTTTTGACACCTTTTTAAGAGATTTTAAAATCCTTGGAATTTCAGTAAGAATTTTGTGTATTTTTGTACTCTTCTATAAAAAAGGATAATCGTGCTTTTCATGGAAAGTGCAGTTTGAAATCCTTGAAAAAATGGCTGTAAAAGTATGCAATAAAAAATCAATGTATACATTTAACATTTTGTAGTACAATTTTGAAAACATTACAAAGAGAATTCAAAACCTTTGAGTTTTTAATTATTTAAATTAAGAAAAGAGCTCTTGTATTACTTATGAGATATTCCTATAACAATTTCTTATTCTTACTTATCTTTGAAGTGCAAAATTCAGCTGCAGAATAAGATATTTTTTCTCTTTCAAAATTTGTGTAGTTTTATATTATTTTTTAACGTGTATACTGATTGCTCTACACTGGAATTTTGTGTGGTGTCCCACAATTCTAGTCTGGGTTTGACGCGGAGCTGGAGCTATAGCTAAGGCTGAGGCTAAGGCTAGAGCTTGGGCCTGAGTCTAAGTTTGAGGCATGCCACAGCTGAAATGTTGGCACTCGGTGGAATTGTTTTTCGTCAGCCGCTGGCACGTGACTTTCGTCATTCACTTGATGGCATTTCATTTGAGTCGTGTTCCCGTTTTAAAAAGCCCCGCCGAAGGACAAGATAACTCCACTTGCCTTGCCGTGCCGTGCCGTATCGTATCGCATCGCATCGTGTCTTGTCGTCTCTTTCTGCAGCTCGCTGGCTGTCTCTTTCGCTGCTCCGATTTACCCCAAACACTGCTACGCAAGGCGAACGCCATCTTCCTCCATCTAACTTTAATGACAGTCCCTTGAGGACCCAGCGATTTACGAGCGCAATCTTAACAGCCAAAAAAAATGAAAAGTTGGATATTGCAGAAAAGGGACAGCAAGCGAGAGGGAGAGAGAGAGAGAGGGAGAGAGAGAGAGAGAGAGAGAGAGAGAGAGGGAGAAAATCACAGAGGGGTTACATTTAGAAGGGGAGCGAGCTGTTGGCCATCCATAATTGAATAATCCAAGATATTTTTTGAATGCAACTTTCCAGCACAAAGTTTTTATCCGCTTCACATACACACAATAACACACACACACACACACACAAAGAACACAAAGGATAGAGATAAAAGAGCACAACAAAAATACCGAAAAAATACCATAAAGGAGTAACTTGAAAATTCTTTGTAAAAATATGCATGCACACACTCACACACACACACATAAACAACTTCCTTGGCAGCAGAAAAGTTTAACCAGAAACTCTGGCAAAGAAAAATAATTTGCTTAAGGCCATAAAATAATGCAAAAGACGACGCTTTCTCCATTCTCTTTTCCCGCCCATCCAATCCAGTTATCCTTTCACTTCTCCAGTTTTGCTTAATCTTTCAGAATATATATATATTTATGCATATATATATATTTGTGCAAATCTCAGATTTTGAATAGAGTAACTCGAGGCTAAGGCTACCCTTTCGTTGGAAAGAGATCTTAAGGATCCTAGGAAAATACTAAACTATTTATGTAAGTCTGGAATATATACTGAAGTTTGTTGCTGGAAGCTAAACAGGTTATATATTTACTGTATTTAAAATTTAAATTTAAATTTATAATTATACGCGGTACTCTTGTTTAAAAAATATGAAGTGGAAGTTAAATAGCTTATATATATTAATATTTTAAATCTATTATTCTATGAATGTTAAAACTTTTTTAAATTAAAATTCTATGCTTCAGTTGAAAAATGATTATTAAAATACTAGGAAAATACCGCAGTATTTTTATAAGCTAAAAAAATATACTGAACGTAGTTGTTGAAGCATTATAACTTTGTTGAAAATAATCCTATTTGATTATTTTAGTAGTAAAGCAATATTTAAAATACTAGGAAAATACTGCAGTTGAAATTCTCAAAAATATACTATATATAAGGTATATAATTTCAGTCAAAATCTAAAACGGAGTGAAGGAGTCGTTTCCGACCCTATAAATCATATATATTCTTTATCAGCATCAGCAACATCCGAGTCGATCTAGCTTATGGCCGGTAGAACAAAAATTTTTCGAAATAATTTCAAAATTTTATAAGGGATTACATCATTAAAATTTTCATAATTAAAAAAATGTATATTTTATTAAATTGTAAATTTAATGTGTATGTGCATTTTTAATTGAGTAATGATCTATTTTTACTGCCAGGGTATTAACATTTTGGTTTCCGAATTTTGTTATCGTTCTGTTTTGTTTTTATTATTTTAACAATTTAATATAATAAATTGAATGAGAATAATTTTGTTTTTTGTTGAATATAGTGCTCTAGGGCATACGCACTCCCAACTATTTACAGGGTATTTCTTTTTTGTGAAAAACAATCTAACTATTTGCATTAAGGTGCCAGCGGCTGCTGTGACTGTGTGGGCGTATTCGGTTAGGGGGGGCGTGGCCGCATAACAAAATATGAACTCAAGTTTTTCTCTACTCCCCACCGAACCCCCAGATAAGGAAAAAGAAGAGTAGACAAAAGGCGGGGGAGCTTCGCTGATGACAGAACAAAGACACAAAAAGAAAACTATTAAGTGAAAGAGAAAAATTCTTTTATTTTTATAGAAAACTTAAAAAAAAGGGAAGAACACACAGTAAATAGTGCTTAATTCGTTAAGATTTCACTTTATACTGCACATTTCAAAGTGTTTTTTTGCAACTGGACATTCCCGGGTTGACCCTGTGCTATTGACAATGAAACTGGTCAAAACGTTCGAAAACATGGCCAACAACGAAGCAGAAATGCCAATAGCAAAAGCAATACCAATGCCAATACCAATACACATGAACACTGATCCAATTGGAGGACAACAGCAGTGTCAGTGCTGGCCGTTCCTATTGGATTTGGTTCCAACTGGTGACCGCTTGCACCGCATAGTGGTCGAAATCGAGGAAAATGTATTGAATTGAATTGAACTTTTAAGTGTCCTTATTTGTTACCCTTAAAGAGGGATCAAGAGGGGGCGATAGGGGTTCAGGCTGTCCAAAAAGGTTTAAAGACAGAGTTGTAACATCATTTTAATTACAGAACTATTTATCTTATATTTATAATTTCAGTAAAATCGTTATTATCTAAGGTTCTTCAGAAATCTCTGCGGGGGGTTTTAAAAACCCTTCAAAAAGTGTCGAAAAGTATGCAATTATATTTTGTTAATACCAAATATGTGGGGTATGTTTATTTACAGCAAAATTTTGGGCAGCCTTTTAAAGGTTTAAAAGCCTTGAGTAATTTAGGTATCCCCCTCCTCGTATCTGACACTCGTATTTAGACAATTTAAGGTTTTGTTGATGCACAAAAAACAAAATATTTCAATTCCCAAGGCAAACCTTTAGCCACTGTTCAGGCTTTGGTATTTGCTGTATTTGCTCGTTGTTTGTGTTTTCCAACTTGGCCATTTTTGGGGGCCGGTTCTTCCCCGAGTTTTCCATTTACTCGCTTCGCCCACCTCCTCCCCCGCTTTCCACCTTGAACAAGCTGCTCAGTTGTCTGCGCTTTTGGCTTTTCAATGCGTCCGTCGTCGTTCGATTGGGTCTGTTCGTTTTTCCCGTTGTAATTTGCATGGCCAATGGACGGGCGGAAAAGTGGGTAGTGTGGTGTTGTGTGTGTGAGTGTGTGCGTGTGTTTTGGGCCTTTGGGAGGTTTTCATGGGGCAGAGAGATTAGCAGGGGAAGAACACAATTCGATTATTAGCTGCCGACATGTGTAGAACACGAAAAGCAAAACAAGCCAACGTTAAAATGGGCAAAACAAACCAAGTGAAAAGTGAAGCGAATGGGGGAAAAAATGAATAAAGAACATCAGGAAAGAATGTAAAAGAGACCGAGCAAAAGGCGGGAAAATCGCCTACAAGGCTAAAGCTTTTCATATTGAAAATTCTGAACTTGAAATATTCGAACACTACTGAGAACAACTCCAGAGCTTTAGTCCTTTCAAACAAGCCGTGTCTAAAAGTATGCTACAAAAGGTTTCGAAACCAAATTACTCCAATTGTGGTGTCTTTAATTTTATTGCATACCTTTAGGGTGCTTTTAAAGCGATTTTAAAATCGCACTAAATTCTTTTTATCAACATTTTAATGCCTCACTTTCTTTTTTTGCTTTAACTGATAACTATTTACCATTCACATCAAATCAAGTCTGTATAATAAACGACAGATACTGCAATAATATATATCCCCTTATAAACATATGTAGATACATACTTGGAAAAGGGGTTTCAGTTGCCCCACACATACTTAGGCTTAGCACTTCAGCCGGCGTGAAAGGTGTATCACAACAATTTCGAGTTAACTCACCTGCAATGAGAAATAATCGGAAAAGAACAATGAATAAAACATCAGAGGCAACGGCAGGGCGATGAAGTATAAAAGGCTACGCAACAGCCGAAGAACAAGAAAGTTAAATTGCAACAGATTGTTTTTCCCTCCGGTTTCCCATTCCCATTTACCATTTTCCCTTCCCCAGCTCGCCCAGAGAAAATTGCAATGCTTAAGCTGCTTTTCTACATAAATGTCTTCATCTGTATTTCACCCCTGCCCGGTAGCATTTTCCAGGTAATCGTAATCAGTTGAACGAATGTATTCACATTCCCCAGCAATATTTGCACACAATTTTGCACTCCCCTTCACCGTTCCCAAATGGAAAGCATTGTCTTGTGATATATATCTCTGCTGGCAAATGCTAAATGAAAATTTAAGTCAATAGAATGCAATTTGGTTTCAGATTGCAGACAAAGTTTGGGCTCCAAATGATTAAGGCAGCTGCCAAGGGTATTGTTTCGTCTTATTACTATTTAATGCTCTTCACTTTGATTAACCGTGTGTGAAGTGTGCATACATCGAAGCCTATAGTTTGGCCTTCAGCTTAAGTTGGAACTATGGGTATTTTACACTTCTATTTAAGGCCATTCTTCGAGGTCCTAAAAGTTAAGTTATTCCCAAGCTATTACCAAGCAAGCTCAAAGTTTAAATTGCTAAATAATTTAAATAGGATTCTCTTTGGTGTAATTTTCCGCTTTTCTTCGCCGTCTTTTCGCACTTTAAATCCTTCTAAATGTATCCTAGCATTGGCTGTACTTTCTGAACTCCTTGTGCTGCAGTAGTGGCTCCTGCAGTTGTGAATCTACACTGAAAATTATTATTAAATACAAGCTTTGGAAGCGGAATTTAAATAATAATATAGCTCAAAGATTATTTTTAACTTTTTTTGGGAAACTAAAACTCAGTTAAGTTAAATTGGAATATAGACTTCTATTCGAATGTTTTTCAATGCCTTTTTCCATATTTACATTGCCAATGTAATGACCAGTTTAATTTAGTTAACCAAATTTGTGTTATGTGTGTGTTTTTTTATGTGTGCATTTGGTTGGAATTACCATTAGTTTAGGCGCACAGCCTGGCTCAAGGTCTCTATCTCCTTCCAGTTGGCACGGGCTTTTGAGCAGTGAAAGCGTAAAGCAATTGCCAAAGGACAGCCCCCTTCACTGCGAAAAAAAACGAGCGAAGAGGAGGGGAAACTATGGCCAACCACGTAATGGCAATTGTACAAGAGAAGGAGCCAAGTGAGCGTAATAAACGCCAAGATTTAGATCACATTCACTGGCTAAAACAAGGGGCTCGCAGAGGGGGTTAAAGGCGTGTGGGGCTTAGCCACACTTTGAGGAAAAGGGGTCGGAAAAATTCACTTTGAAAGGCTTTGAAATAATTAAATTGAACATTATTATTTAACTAAATTTGGTGCACAAAATATTAAAATATATTTAAAAAAAGATTACTACGATTTCGGACAATTAATTAATTGCAAATTTTAACTAGGGATATAAATCTAGGCGAAATTTGCGATATATTGCATTGCGCTCAATATCGAAAATGCCGTATTTTTAAAAATCGAAATTAAAAAATTAAAACAAAAAAGAGAAACTAATTTCGGGAAGCCGAAGTTTGTATACCCTTGCAGTTTGTAAATGAATTATAGGATGGAATCGAAAATCCATCTCAACCAAGCTTTCGATATATTCGTATTCTTTGAATCGATACTTATCGATATTTTTAAATGAAAATTTTTCCGAAAATTCAAAGTTTAAAAAACTCATAACATAGTCAAAAAAGCATTAATTTTAATTCGGAAAGCTTTCTTATGTTAGTTATTATTAGGTTAATAAATCTGCATTTTTAATTTAACATTTAAAAAAATTAAAATTTTTGCCAATTTTTGAAAATTTTAACGATGTAACCCCTTATAAAATTTTAAAAAAATTACAAAAAAAAATGTGTTTCGTCTGAAATAGCTAGATCGAATCGTCTGTTGATGCTGTTTAGGAATATATATGATATATAGGGTCGGAAATGCTTCATTCACAGCGTTTATTGCCTGTATAAAAATTTAAAGGGATGTATATCATGGGGAAATATTCGATACCACGCTCACTAGTATATTCAAAAAGAATAATTAAAAATATCGAAAAGGCATGTAGATTGATTGCAAATATCCGCTATGATATACCGATAATATATCCTGCTCAATATCGTTTCAAAAATACTGTACAATTTTACATATTGAAATTTCAAATAAAAAATATAGATTTTTACAATACAAATTTTGTCTTCCTTTCCATTTATATTGCTTCGATTTTTTAGCAACAAAATAACGATATATCGCAAATATAAAGAATAATCGATTTACCTTCGCATATCTGCACAGTAGCAATTTATCGATATATTCTGTCATTCCAAATCTGCCTTACAAATTTCCCCACACAAGGGTTAAGCCATGCTTAAATGGGATCGAAAAGGGGGGGGGGGGGGGGGGGCGCCTCCGAAGGGGTGTTGCTGGGGGTGTAGCACTTGGCACCACCTCCCCCCCCCCCCTAGTTGGTGTTGTTGCTGTTGTCACGTGCTTGTTTATCGCCGCACTGGTGTTTCAGTAAAACGAGCTCAATATCGCCATATATCCCTGTCCTTTTATCTGCGTGTATGTGTCTGCAACTTGAACATTGTCCTGGTGCTTAACCCCTAACCATACCCATTGCTCCTCCTCCTCCTCCTCGTAGTCCTGCTGCCTGGAAATCCTTCAAGTGTTTGGCTTGAAATAAAGGACCGAGGAGGAGGCAGAGCGAGTTGCAATAAGGTGCAAAAATTCCGCATTCCGCATTTCATTTGAAATATTTGCCACGAAATGGCAACAAGATGATCTAGGGCATGATGGATAATTAATGTGTCAGTTAGAGCGTTGAAAAATAAACGAATTTCCGGCACGATATCGGGTACACTTCTATATATACATTTAAATATATAAAGAATTTATTTAGACCCTCAATTCTCTAATTTAAAACGGAGAAGTTACTGAAAAACAATTTGATTATTAAAGCTTTTATAAATATTTATCCTTTCCTATCGAAGTCTGTGTACTTTTATAATGAAGAGGTCCCCCTTTTCGTATTGTAAATAAACAAAACATCTTGAGTTACGCCATTAAACATATTTAGTTTCATTGCAAATTTATGCAGAGTAATTTGAAAGGGACCCAAAGTTGTTTTGGCTGCGCATTTAAGGTAATCCGATTCCTGTCAGTCGCTTCCAAAAAGGTCAAGCATTTGAAATGGATACTACGCGTTGAGTTTGCACCTTTAACCCACCGCTTTGTTTTTTCTTTTTCTTTTTTAACCCCCCCTAGCCGGCATGCAGACGGCCTTTAACCCTTGACTCACCTTGACGACTTGGTTTCGCTTCTCGTAATCAATCAAACCACCGGAGGAGCCGTTGGTCTTGACCCCGCCGAAGGGAAAAGGTGGAGTGTCCACCGTGGAAGAAGTGGGAAAAACCGGAGCAACATAAGGAGCACGAGTGGCGGAAATGGCTGGTATTTCCGGTGAATTTTTCAATTGATTCTCCAGGATTTTTGGTGTAGTATCACCAATCACAGCCGATATCTTTGGCAACTCCAAATGCTCCTGAGTCTGCTCCTGCTCCTGCTCTCGCTGCATCTCATTGTTCCCATCGTTGGCCTCCTTGGTGGCATTTAACTTTAGATAAACATTCCTCGGATGATTATTCACATAGTTGAGCTCCTTGATTTGATTCTCATTGTTGCTGACACTATCGCTGGCCACCTTCTCGTTCAATCGAATGATATTCGATAGGTTTATGTTGTTGATCAGGGTTATTCCCGTGATGCCCACCAGAACGATGACAAAGCAAATGCCAGCGATCAGCAGCAAGGGTGTGGTTTTTGACGTCTTCGGGCACATTGTTATTGGGTTTATTTTGATTTTGTTATATATATTTTGATTTATATTTTAGTTGCTTTTGATTATGATTTATGTACTTTTTTGGCTTGGCATATTTGTGGCTTTGATTTTCTAGGAGGAGCAAGAACAACAGTTCCAAGTAAGTTCTTGTTAAATAATATATTAGAGAGCCCGTTCTACTCCTTGAAATTCCCTTTTCCACTTGTTAGAGATACCCTTAATTCTCGTTTGTCTTTGCAGCACTTAAAGCCTTCCCTCGTTACAGTCTGTCTTTCCCTAAGTACTTGTGCCAGCAGAGCAATATAAAAGTTGACAAGGTTTTATTGCATTCCTTCGTTTTTTTTCCCCCCACCTCCACCTCCACCTTTTTATTTTGTTTGTTTCCCGGCAAAAACCAAAGGGACATCCTGGCTAACAGTCACTCAAAGTACAAGAATTTCCTCGAACAAAAAGCACAACAAATAAAATGTCTCCGCGAAGGATGAGCAACAGAAAAAAAATAAATAAGGAAAAGTGACGAGGAGAGATGGAAACTTTTTAGGTGAGAACTGGACCCGTGTAATGTCTAAGTGTTTCTACTTTTTCCCAATATTTTCCTGCCTCATCTGTAGCTTTTCTATTCGCAATGCGTATTATGAATTTTCCCCAGTTTTGTTTGAGGCGCACGACTGCACTTTGGATTCGAGTAATCAATGGGAAATGGGGTCGAGGGAGGGGAGAAAAATCAGCGGAAAAATTAGGCAAACCCGACCAAAGTATGTATACAAAAATCCCTTGGATAGAACCTATAGAAAAGGTGCAAAAATATAGGAAAAGAAAGGGTCTTTTCAAATATTACGTATACGCCCCATATGACCAGCAATAAATCTTTACAAACGAACAAATGAGAAAAAATGAAAATAATGAAGACGTATTGGGACGTTGGGAAACTAGATCATATCAGATCAATCCAATGGCAGTCCATTCAGTTGTTTTCATTCATTCGATTTTGTTTTCATTCTATAATTATTTACCCCCTGAACCCCCTTTTCCCTCCCTTCTGTATTTTATTTACTTCGGAATTCCGACTCGGCGACTGTTTTTAATTGAATTCACATCAATTCAGCGCACGCCATTCAACAAAGTTATAGTATATATATTCCGGACTGTAAATTATCTAAAAGCGAGAGCCGCCTTGATAACAAACCCATTGTAAATTATCGAAAACTATGCAATGGTAATAGTTTTCTGTATTCTTCTTGAGTTTTCTATGTATATATTGTGTGTATATAAATATTTCTAAATGAATTTAAGCTCTTAGTCCCTTTGCTTTTTTGTTGGGAATTTTCTAAAAATATATCTAGTTTTTTTTTCCTTAGCTTTTTAATGGATTCTAGCTGTTCACACATAAATCATAAGAAATTAATTGATCTGTGATGTCAGAGAATATTTCAATGAATGCTATATAGTAGGAAAAGCTTGTAAAATATAAATTTCCATGATTATTTTGCTTTTAAATACTAATAAATTTAAATATTGTAACATATATAAGGTTGTATATATTATTTAGTACCATTAACATTAGAATTTTCCTATCTATCTCTCGTCAAGTCATACCCTCATACCATATTTCCTTTCCTCTATGTATTTTCTTTATTATGAAGTGTTTGTTTTGATTTTTCACAACTGTAGCTAGTTAGCGATGCAATGCGATGCGTCGTTTAAATATAGAGCCACGGGGGGGTTGCTCGAGGAAAGTGCGGAGAGGAAGCTCAAGGACGAGAGCCGGGCAGTTGGCAATTAAAAGAAACACGAAATGAAAATAAAACATAAACACAACAGAGTGACACACAAACAAGCACATGCACATGGAGTGCTTTTTCTTCATGGAAATGAGAGATGGAAAACCTGAGGCTGTGAGAAAATAAAAAAAAAAAAAAAACGTGTCAAGCGCAACGCGAAGAACGAAGCCAAAGCCTCGGGCCTCTCTAAACCTTTTCAGCAAACCAAAGAACCACCCCACACCCACAGCCACCCAGGCAACCACCCACTGCCCCCTGTGGCACCTGAGAGAGGGCGGAGAGCGGGAGTGGGCGTGGGAGGCTCTAAGGACGAAGTGAAATCGCACCCACAGGCTTCGCAAAGCGCTCTGTGCAGATTGCTCGAAAGTTGCGACAGGAGACTGTCATCCATTTGGATTTCTCAATCAATCTCTAATTCCATCGGCTCTAGAGGTTCATTGTTAGTTGCCACAAGTCATAAATGTTAAAAAGGTCAGTTTTAAGAACTTTCAGAAACACTTAAATGTTAAAAAGGTCAGTTTTGAGAACTGCAGAAAGAATTAAGTGTTGAAAATGTCAGTTTCCAAAGGAAGCATAATAAAAACACAAATCCTTTTGATATAAAAAAGATGACATGATGATGAACTATTGCAATTGGAAAGAAAATAAAGGCGTGTAATTGATTATCTATTTTAATAATTTTAACAAAGTTATGTTTTAGTTTTTCATTATTTTACTTGGTTAACCAATAGTTGATTTATAATAACAATAAGCCCCTGCAAATGGTACTCATTTGTTGTTGATTTTTTGATGTATTCATGAAATTATATACTTTATGGAATAAACTCTGACAATTTACAAACTTTTTAGTTTTTTTATAAGTGGCAAGATTTCATTCTATATCTTATTTGATTAATTTAAAATATTTATTTAATATTTATTTGAATAATTTAATAATTCTGTTTTTAATTATTTTACTTGGTATCAGAAACTTGAAATAAAATGAAGGCATCTTAATTCTTTATAAATTTGGATAATTTCAACAAAGTATCGTCTTAGTTTTTAAATATATTTCTTTGCAAATCAATAGTTTATGTATATAAACAATAAACCCCTCGAAAAGGATATCATTTGTTGTTGAATTTTTGATTTATTGTTAAATGTATATATTTTTTATAATTCTTAAAACTTCTCCTTTACTTGCTCATTTATTTTTTTTTACTCATTTTTTTAAGCTCATTTAATTAGTATACCAAAAATTTAAGGCACTCAACTCCTCACACATTTCGATATTGACCTAAATTTGAAGCTGTTATTGGCTATATATCGATATCCAGTAAATAAGTATAGAGTATTGTTACGGCTTTCGAGATATTTAATCATCATCACGCCGAGAGCGAGCACCTTTTCGTCTCGAAACTGGCCTTTGCTCTCGTCTCTCTGGATTATTTTGAGACCCCCCCTTAACACCCGATTGACCTGCCACAATCCACCCTTAACCCACCGAATACCCACCGCCCACTTGGAACTGTTGCTCTCGTGCAGCAGCGAGAATTCCTATTTATTTTCGGCTATAGCAAAATTTTAATTGAAACCTAAATTGGTCCGCTCGAAAGTTCACTGTTTCGGGGTTGCAGCAATATTCGTGACACATTTTATTTATAAATATAAATGAGTTCGTCTCTCCTCCGATATGCCTGATAGTTTCTCCTCGGTTTGTTTTTATCTGCATTTATATTTAATGCTGCTCTATGTTGTCGTTTTGTTTCTATTCTTTTTTATTTTCGCAATTTACGCGCGTTCCCGAAGCGCACAACTCGAAAGCAGAACGAACCGAATGCGGTGACTGAGGCAACACCAATGGGCCAACCGACCAACAAAATAAGCCAGAAAAAAAAAACCAGCAGAAGCCGAAAGCCAAAAGCCGAGCCACTCAGCGCTCAGAAAAGCGAGCGAAGGAACGGAGGCCAGAGAGATGCCCACTTGGCTTATATTTTTGTCTGCTTTATCAATAAGTTTCTATATATATGTTCAATTCAACTTTTAAACGTTGGAAGATATTTTGTTTTACTTTTTTAAATACTTTAAAATGCTTTATCAATATGTTTCTATATATCTGTTCAATTCAACATTAAATCTTTGGTAGATACTAGGGTTTACTTTTTAAAATGCTCTTTGAAATTTACAATTCAAATTAAGTATATGTATAGGAAAAATAAATAAAATAATGAATATAATAGGAGTAATATATTACATTATAATAAAAAATAGATATTGTAATAGTAAAGTAAAGTATATTGATCAAAGAACGTCCTTGAGTTTTAGGTCCGTGTGTTTTGATTCAATTCGGTTGCCTTTCCGATTATTTTCAATTTTAAAAATATTGGAAATTGTATATAAATATTCTTTAAAATATTACTCGATACGTTTTCTGTTATGTTATGTTAGATACTACAGTTTATAAATATTTAATATATGAAATAAGTTAAACTTTCTATATTTGTATGATGACAATCTATCTAGGGGGATTGTAAACTCTTAAAAAATGTGTCTGAAAGTATGCAATGCTATTTTTTAGTGGCCTAACGTCTTTAACTTCTCTTTAGAAAAATAGAAAACGGACCAGTAATTTTGAATGGAGCCTCCGAATATAAGAGTAATGTTTATCCATATTATCTATACAATTGTATTATTATTTTTTGAGATAATAATAATAATAATATTTTAAATAAGATAATTAATTAGATTTTGCACGTTTCATGTAACACAACACAATTTTTAAGTAATTATTAAACAAAGTTATTAATCTCCTTCTGGTGTGGATGGTAAATAATTATTTCACAAAAAATGTTCGACATATTTTTACCTTAAAAAGGTCACAAAAAGATTTAAGTCACCAAATAGTTGTTGGATTTCGATTTATTTTATTTTTATAGTTTTGCAGGGTATTATAATTTAGTCAGAAGACTGCAAATCAGTGAAGGAGTCATTTCCGACCCTATAAATCATAAATATTCTTGATCAGCATCAACAGTAAAATCGATCTAGCAATGTGTGGACAAAAACAAAATTTTAATAAAATTTTTCGAAATTCTATAAGGGGTTACATCATCAAATTATGAAAAATTTGAAGAAAAATTTAAATTATTGTAATAAATAGAATTCTTTATATAGATTTATTAAGCTAACAAAAACCAGCACAGTGATGTTTTTGAAATTGAAATAAATGAATTTTTGGCTTAGTTGTGATCGATCGAAACTGCAAGGGTATTCAAACTTCGGCTTTCCAAAGTTTCCAAGATAATAATTAAGTTAACAAGGAAAGAACTCGTTACTTGAAAAGTCAAATTTGTTTGCAGCTCTTAAATCTCTCCCCAGATTTTTATATTTTCAAATTTTGTAATAATCTTCGAGAAAACCTAGCTATTTTTGAGTTTGCCAACACTGGTGATGGAGAGATGGAACGGAAAGCGAAATGAAGAGCGGCGAAGGCGAACGACACGCGACACGACAGACGAGGAGACGACGTATTCGACGAAGTGCATCAAAAGCGAAAAACGAAGAGCGTCAAAGTGCTTAGCGATGCTGAGTGAGAGCGGAAAGTGCGGGAAATGGAACGGCAACAGGCGGAACAGAACGGAACGGAAAGGAAACGAAATGGAACAAAGCGCACACAACACTGACACACACACAGACGCATTGCAAAGCGCAACAATTTGGCAATGGAGCAGCATCGATGGAAGTGTGTAAAAAGCTCCCTCCAAAAAGCTAAATTTACCAACAACAAATTAGAGAAGAGGAAAATGGAGGCGGAGAGAAAAGAAATGGGTTTCCCACTCGAAGATGGAAAGCGGCCTTGACATTAAACTGGGCCAAGAGAATGATCCCCAAGTGATCAGTTGCACATGGAGATACATTTATGATAATATTAATGAATATTTATGTAATGAAAATGAATTAAAGTTAAATGGTTTAATTTAATTTTCTGGGCTGTACTTTTCCATTTTTTTTATTTCGAAAATAATACTAAAATATTGAAAATCTCAGAGAAATTTATTTTAAATATTTTACGGATAAGTAACATTTCCATTGCAAATTAATTAATTAATGTGAAAATAATTAATATTTAAAATCTAGCTTTTTAAATAATTTAATTTAATTTTCTGGGCTGTACTTTCAAATTTGTTTTTTGTTTTTTTAGAAAATAATGCTAAAATCTTGAAAATCTCAGAGAAATATTTTACGAGTAAATAACATTTCCATTGCAAATTAAATAATTAATGTGAAAATAATTAAACTTTAAAATCTAGCTTTTTAAATAACTTTTCTTGGGTTTGCTTTGAAAATTTTGGGTAATAATACAAATCAATAAAATCAAAAGTGAATAACATAAAAACTATATATCTATACATTGCAAATTACTTAATAAAATCAAATCACAGCACGGAAACAGAAAGCCATTTGAATAAATTACACATTAATGTGAAAATTCAGCACTGGTCAAAATAAAAATAAATAAATAACAAGAAAAGAAGCTAACTTGGGAACTTGCCGAAGTTTGTATACTCTTCCGTTCCGATTTATGTAAATACTAGTAAGAGTTTATAGAAAAGATTCATGCAAATAGCTTTAAAACTGAGGGACTAGTTTGTTTATAATCTAGACATGGCTAGATTGACTCGGCTGCTGATGCTATTCAAGAATACAAATACTTTATGGGTTCCCTGCAAGGGTATAAAAAGTAACCATTAATACCCATTGCAAATTAATTAATAAAATCAAAATCTCATCACGGAAACAGAGAGCCATTTGAATAAATTACACATTAATGTGAAAATATCGCAATGCTCAGAATAAAAACAAATGAATATAAAAAAGTGAGCCTGCAAATTAATGACTTTATGTAACATTTCTGCGGCAATTAATGGATGCCGATTAATTGCCACGAAGGCGGTTAATGGAATTAAAAGCACAAATATAGAATTATTTCGGATGCTAATTGTAAATTGATGGAAAAAAGGAAGCACACACGCAGTCACTACACACACTCATGTGCGTGTGTGCCACATACATTTTAATTATGCCTAATTTATGAGTGCTAAAAGGAAACCCAAGTAGGATGCCAAGGCTATAAAGTACCCCGCAGTTGAGTTTATAAATAATACAAGCGAGCCTTCGCCTAATTTATAGATGCCTAGATTATGAGTTATTTAATGACATGCTTTGTGCTTTTTAAACTTTTCTTTTTCTTTTTTCCGTTTTTTTCCTTTTTGTCTGGAAAACGGCAGCAGAAATGGCACTTTTCTTTGCAAACTGTGCTGGTTAAAAAATTAATGGGTTAAGCACGGGCGGGAAAAAGGCGATTCATAAAAACGTGTTAAGTATACGCCCTGTATGCACGAGATTAGGCAAAAGAAGGAAGTCAAGGAAGGGTGAAGGGTTGCGAAGGCGGCTGCTAAATGGCATAAATTTGTAAAGAAATTGGCAAAGCTGCGACTAATTAGGAAAGGTAACTGGGTTAAAATCTCCTTAAAGCCTCCGCCCAGCTAATGTTTATTTCTTTTTCTTGGCCTCTGGCAAGTTATAAGAATATGAACAAGTTTGCTTGAAACAAAGAATGAGAATAAAGAGCCTTGGAATTGAAGATTTTGTGGGATTTTTCTGCCTTAAATAAATATATATATAGTCCACATTAAATAAATTAAAACCCATGAAGTTTTCCATAAATAAAATCCAACTAGAACTCTTGAATATGCAAGTGGCTTTAAAGGTTCTCCGATTTCCGCTGCCTGTCGAAAAGTAGCTTCTCGAAAATTTCCCCCGGGAGTGAAATCCTTTGGCAGGATGTCGTTCTCTCGTTCTCTCACCTTTCACGGCTGTCATCTTCCTGCAGGCCTGAAAAATGTGCTCCACTAATTCCCTGTCAGCTTGGTTAATGTCCTTGCAGCCCTCCCCCCAGCCGCTCCTTTGCATTGTTTCTTTCGCCCCGCCCGCCTGCCAACATAAATTAATTCGCCTGCATTCCTTTCCTTTCAGGACACACAGGACACAGGACACAGCATCGCTCTCGCCTCTTTGTCTTGGCATTTTCATAACAATAACTTATTTGGCCATAAGCCCCACTAAGTAAGTAACTAACTGGGTAAGTGAGTGAGTAAGTAAGTACGAGTTACATTTTGGCACTTGTCGCCGGCTGCCGCCAGGACGAGGACGAGGACGAGGAGAACAACAATACAAATCCCTACACAACGGTGTCGAAGCTGGCAAAGTAAAACAATAAAGAGCCGTATCTGTGGCTGTTGCAGAAACATAAAGGCAAACAAAAGGGACTGAGGTGAAAAAGGGAAACAACTGTTAACGAATATATATACATAAATATGTGTGTTTGTGTGTGTGTATATATAGAAGGAAAAAAAATATACATAAGCCTTTTTTGGGGCTCTCTTCACGTTAATTAAAATGTTATGGCTATAATAAATTTTACCAAAGACACAGAAAACCAATTAACTAAAAACAGAATTTCTTTTTATATTAATAGATAAAAAAGAGACTTAATTAGTTTAAATAATTGCTCCATGAAAAATACAAAAGCATTATGTTTTTCAAAAGAAGTGTTCTTTTTCTGATTTGTTTCATTAACTTATTAATTTTCTTATTTAGAATATATAATTATAAAATAAAATATCAACAAATTATTAAACCTTTCAATTACACATAATTATTATTCACAACTTTTGTGTATACATTAAACAATACAATAATATTGAATAAACACATTATTTACTTAATGTGAAAAAATATTGCCTACTTAAGTGGGCAACACTAAGGACACGATTAACTATTTCCTTTTGGCCGTCTTTTTTGCAATTGCCGTTTTCTCTTTCTTTTAATAATAACCACACGACCAAAAGCATTTTTCTAATTAACTCTTCTTTATTATTTTTCCGCCTTCCTCCCAACCCCCCCATACATTTTCCCCGCATTTTCCTCGACTTTTTTCTTGTCTGTTCGCCTCTTTTTGTCTGCCCAAAGAAATCACGTACAAAGGCAAAGGCAAAGCGGATGAATGGAGGGAGAAAGTCGGCAGGATTCAGATTTGCATTGTTGTTTTGTTATGAGCGCTTGACGCCTTCGAAAAAAATACCCTTACACACTTTCTAGGCTGTCACGCTTTCACTTTCTCTCTCTCTTTTTTTTACCCTGCCTTTCTAATTCAAAAAAGAAACAAGACGAGATTGAAGAATCAGCCTAAGGAAGGTAACGATGACAACAATAACTGAGCACAAAAAAAAAGAATAAAAAAAAGCTCAAAACCAAGCTCAAGAGTGACAAAAAAACAAAACGGATAACAAAAGCAGGCAAAGGAAGTTTGTCTACAAAGAACAGCTAACAAAAAGTGTAAAAAGGGACAGAAAAAAAAAAGGAAAACGTAATTGTTTGATATAAATACTAGTTTTTTACTGAAATAACTATAGTGGAAGGATATAAATATATTCTAAAGGTTTTAATATACTTATTATTAAATATACATCAATTATAAATAAACAAAAATAGAGAGAAAGTCCTAAATAATGTATGGACAAAGATATTCCACTTAATATCATATAAATAATATCATAAATTTTAATAAATGGAATTTTTAAATAATTAAAAAAATCGCATTTAATGAAAAAAATATCGATATTATGGAAAAGCATTGTTTTATATGGGTTTCCCTTTCCAATTATATTATTTCGATGTATCAACATTGATTTATCGTCCATATAGAATAATTAGCATTTATATTATATATATATAACCTGGAGATATATAAATGCAGGATACCGATTTAATATATGAATATATCGATATTTCACTTGATATTAAATAGAAAATATTGTAAAATTATTGTAAAATATTGTTAAATATTGAAAATATGAAAAAAGCATTTAATGTTTAAATATCGATACTATAGAAGATGATTTTAAAAATATCGATATTGAAAATGATCTCGTTTTTTATGCTACCTTTTTCTAAGTTTGTTAGTTCGAAAGATGCATTAAAAATAATATTGATTTCTTGCACATGCATACATATGTGGAGATGATACAAAATCTATTTATATATTTATATATTATGTGTATCTTCTTCCAATTATTATGCTTTGATCGAAAAAGGAGCCTGTCTCTAAATTGGAGGCTCTTAATTGAGCCTCACCAATTATAGCTACCTACCTACTTACCATTGCTTCGATAATTTGTTTATTTATTGATTAATAATCAATCAAATATATATCGATATATATCACTGCACTATCGATATATCTATGCCTTCTGTTAGAGAATAGAATACCCCCAATGGAGGCGAGAATTAACTTTAATGCACAAAGAGCGGAAAAAAGAGAGCAATAGGAACATCAGCTCCTCGTCAGCTGCCTCGGTCTGAGCGCATTAATCCATTTACGAGTAATAACGAAAGTGGACAATGACAATAACCCACAAAGGACCCCCCCCCCCCCCAAAGTGGGCGTGGCCGGGTGCACAGTGCAGTTAAATTAACCCCATGACCCCTGCCCCACCCCGTTGCTGAGTGCCATAAATAAAGTGGCAGCAACGCAGAATAAACATTTTTTAAGGACTCCCAGAGAATCAGAGAGAGAGAGAAAGGGACTCCGGCTGCTTATCGTCACTTCCTCTTTTTATAGAATATGTTTATAGAATATTTATTGGCACTGCAAATAGTGCAAAGTGGCTATCACAAATGTGCTGAAAATATTTATGAATATGTCGCCGAGCTGGGGGGTTATTGTGGCGTTTTCAAAACATTCGACCTTTTCCCTGACAGCAGCAGCAGCAGCAAGAACATAAAAGCGGCGAAAAGGTCAGCTGGACGAAAATAAATAAATAGGAATAATAGGGATGCCAGGGGAAAAGGGACACCGAATTATCTGTCACAACTAATGAAATTGAAAAGTTGAATAAATTATATTTCAAATGGAATTTAATTAAAGCCACTCGATTGGATGCCAGGGTTTAAATAATTAAAACAAGAAGTTCTTAGATAAAATGTATGTCTCACTATATACAAATTGTTAAGAATAATAGATAATAGTTAAAAAAGGTTAACAGACATTTCCTATACCCAAATACAGAAAAAAAGGATATAATGTATTAAATTTAAAGTTTCAACTCAGTCAGGATGCGTGTCCTTTAGCTATATTATTGCTTTCAGAGAACTTAATTTACAGCATTGCAAATAATACAGACATAGAAAATAAATGGTTTCAGTTAAAAAAGATATTTGCCAGTTTTAGGGAAGTCACTGCAGTGCATTTTCTTTTGCCATTTATTTTATATTGTATTTTTTTTTTGTGTTTTCACATATGTAATTGCGTGCATGTGTGTGTGTGCCTGCTGCAGGACATTACACATACACTCGCACATTAAATTTATGGGCTCCAGTTGAAGGCAGCAAAAAAAAAAAAAAAAAACTGAACTGAACTGAAAAAGACGGCGCGAAATGAAAAGAAAATGGAAATAAAATGAAAACTCTTTACAACAAAAGGCACTAAACATTATGCCCACTTTGCGGGCCACGCCCCCAGTGGCACATAACGACCGAAAAGGGGGCGGTAAAAGGATCTGTTCCTGCCATCGACATGAGAGAAGAAAAAAAACAACAAACCAAAAACGACCCAAACTGCGGCCAAAAAGTAAGCGATAAAACCCAAAGCCAAAGCAATACAACACCAAATAAAGAAAGTTATAAAAAAATAATATTAAGAACATATATAGTAATATTTAAATGTATATGTATACATACAAAAAAATATATATATGTGTATATGTATAAAATAGATATATAAATATATATATTAAAGTATGCAAGTATGTATTTAAATAAATAAATAAATACCAAGAAAAGCTTTTTAGTAAAAACCTGGAATCCAATTTTCCAATCCAAATTCTATACAATTTTACTGCTTGAACTTTAGTAAAAATATTACTTAAATTACCTAAAAAAACTATGATTAATTTGAAAGCAAAGTTAAATAATGTAATGTAGAAATAAAAGAAGCCAAAGAAGCAAGGACACAAACAAAAAATAAAGAATTGAAATAAGCTAAATAAACAAGGATACCTAAAAATAAAAAAGAATTAAAATAAACTAAGGAAACAAGGATACCAAAAACAAAAATAAAAGAAGCTAAAGAAACAGGGATACATGAATATATATAAAAATATACATATAATATAATACCCCTTTGCTTAAAGGATTTATTTTTATTGATTTTGTAAGTAAATGTAAATTTTAAGCTTTATTTTTGTATATTTCAATTTGATTTCTATTCTATGCACTTTCTAAACTTTCATTTAATTTCCTTATTCTATTCCCTGAACCATTTAACCCCAATTTCACATCATTATAATTACAAATCAACTTGGATTTGTCTGGGCATTATTTAAGCTCAATTTAAACCCAACTCTGGCATAATTGCTGGGCATAGTCTTTGGCTTTCAGATACAGATTCAGTTTTTAAGCTGATGTGCCCTACTTTCAATCTACATTTCTAAGCGCGTTTCTTTTTCATTTCTTTTTTTTTATGGATATTTTTTTGTTTGTAGATTTCAATTAGCAGATAAATCGCAAATAAACAAACATTTGCGGCGGGGGAATGGAACAATTAGCACATCGAAGTCGGTGCCAAGAGGTGACCTTGATTTGCCGCTGATTTCGTTATGGGCACCTAATTGCTTGGCCAGCACTGTAATGCACTGCGAAAAATCAAATTAAAGCTGCACTTTATGACTTATAAATGTGTTTTAAGGGTATATTTAAATGTCTTCTAATTTATGTGATTTAAATCGAAACCCTTTAGACTTTAAGTTAAGCATTTATATATAAAAATATATATAATTTATATATCTCTAAAATTAAATGATTAAATTTCTTTTTTAAATTGGTATAATATATTTTTATATATTAATATGCAAAAAAATGTTTGAAATTAATTTATTTTCACGCATTTTCCTCAGTTTAATGTTGGTTTTCCGATGCTGTTGCTTCTACTACATTTGCTGCATTTTTGCTTGGTAATTAGATCGGGCGAATGCGGGGGGTGTATGTGGGTGGGGTTGCAACTGCGTTTAACGAACCTTGTGGCAGAAAATTCTGCCCCGACACTCTCCCCTATGGCAGTCATAACCGTAATCGCAATCATGAGCACAATTTCATTTCATTTCCAGAATTTTTCCTCAGCCTCAGTGCGGTGGAAAGTGTGGAAAGTGCGGAAAGTGGCAAAGAGGTGAGGAGTTTTTCGCTTTTCGAGTGCGTTTAATGAGGCTAATAAAGTGGAGGCCACCATTGCCGATGCCCCCCCTAATGCCTCGCTCCTAATGAGCTTATTGCGTAATAATTGATTTTTATTGCTTGAATACTCAAAACAAGCAGAAATTAGTAAGTGATTTTGAAAAATAATTCATCTAAATGGTTAAAAAATGAGGACAAATATTAAATTTGCATTTTAATAGAAGGATTTTAATGGAGACTATCAAGTAAATTGTTAGAAATAAACGTTTTTCCATTTTAAACACAACTTTGTGCTTTATCACATCGTATTTTTATGAAAAAAATCGGTGTTAAAGGTACAAATAAATTGCAACAGAAAAGGAAGCTTACTTTGGGAAGCCGAAATTTATATACCCTTGCATTTTACAATTGAATTATAGGACCATGCCGAAAATCCATCGGAAATAAGCTTAAAATATTCACATTCTTGGAATCGATATTTATCGATATAATCAAAGCATTAATTTTAATTCGGAAAGCTTTCCTACATTTGTTTTTATTAGGTCAATAAATAAACCTATACTTATTCCATTTAAATTTTTAATAAATCAAAATTTTTGACAATTTTAGAAAATTTTAACTAAATTTTATTTGCCTGTCAAAGGTGGCTAGATCATTGTGGCTGTTGCTGCTGATCAAGAACATTAAAATTAGAATACCCTGCACAGCTAAAAGAAAAAGGTTTTAAGTGGTATTTTTTAAAACATATCTTGAGTATATAGATAATGAAATCATTTGTAGTTAATCTTTGTGTTAATTAATTAATTAATCGATTATTAATTAATTGTGATCATAATTATTGCAAAATTATCCAACCTTACTTACATATCTTTGGCTATAAACTAGATAATAATAATAAAAAGTTTCTTTTTTGTTTATTTCTTTAAATATTCCTTTAAGCCTTATCAATTCCCCAGCATTAGGCCTCTAAGCGATTTGGGAAATCTGTCCCTTACTTTTTAATGTTATATAATTTTCCATCCTAAATCACCTATATAGCAAATTGAAACCCCCTCCACACCCCACACCCCTAAAACTTTGAAAAATTCCTGGGCCAAGACAGCAGTTAACCAATTTTGGGGGCATTAAATCTCGTCATTGAATCGCCTAATCTGCGGCCGAAGGGCAGGGGCGGCTGTTTCCAGCTGTGAAAGGGGGGTCATCGATTGAATTTCCATTTGCATGCGTGTGCGTGCAGGCTAAAGTGTGTACGTGTATGTGTGTGTGTGTGACATTATCGCAAAATGGCCGCCAATAATCATAATTCATGGACATTGTTTGCCAGAATTTCACAGCCCACAGCTCGAACAGCTGGCTGTCCTCATCCTTTGGCTCACCCCCCCCTCGCCAGGCCACGCCCCCGGATTTTCCCAGGCATTATCATCCCCATTATCATCGTCGCTATCATCCCTATCATCATCTTCATCATCATCATCATCATTATCCACATCGGCATCGGCGGCACTGAGAATGGCGTGTAAAACCAATTTTTCATTTGTGCGCCCGTCGAGCCATAAAACTTTTTACGTATTATTATTATTATGATTATTATTTTTGCCGCTCTTCTGCTTTTATTATTCCTTTTCCATTTTTATGCCCAGTCATAAATAAAAATATGTTTTATTCTATATTCATGTCCTAGTCCTTGGGCATTAAAGGCACTTTTAATATGGCAGCATTTTTGGGGGTTTGTTTTTTTAAATTGAAACATGTTGCTGCCCAGAGAAAAGACTACTTTTGTGTTTAATTGGTTAATATTTAATTTATTACTATAAAATTTAACAAATTATATCACCGAGAGACTTAAACATTTTTAATTTCAAATTTCGAGGAACTTTTGTAAATTCTTTTCTTGCAATAAATAATTTTTCCTGGAATGCCACACTTTAAAAATAGAATTTCTCAACTGCTTCCGTTATGGGGCGTTTTCCTGGGTCCTTTTCCAGGCTCCTTTTCCCCCTCTCACTGCTCCCCAGCCACCACACCCCCAGCGCTTGCCATGTTCCGGCTGATGGGTCGTATGCGTAATGTCTTTTATGCTGTCAAAGTCAAAGTTAATTTATGAGACGCCTTCGAGTAAATGGAACGGGAATGGGGGACGGGGGTTAAATTCAATAACCTTATGAAGTTAACGCGCATTAAATGCGACCAGCCAAAGGCATTATAAGAGGGTCCACAGCCAGAAGGGGGAGCAGGGTATCCTTGGAATCCTTGCGCCTGTCTGAGATGACTCATACGACCCGTAAGCCAATAAGAGAGCAGCCACCGCTTCTTCGTCGGCGGCGACAACCTGTTGCCTCTGACATTTTTATTTCATTAAATTGATTCATGTCTGAGAATGGCAAATATGTGTATCGCAGGATGCTATTTTTATACCTTTTCTGTGTTATATTTTACTAAATTTTAGTTCAGCTTATAACCAGAAAAAAAGGTGAAAACTTGCCTTAAACGAAATCAAGTTTAAAGTTGTCAAGTTTTTGTTTATTTTGTGTTGCCAGCATTCTGTTGGATTATTTTGATATGTGCATTAAATCCCTGTTTTATATACTGCTGTAATTCTCTGCAGGGAATTCGAATCGTTTAACTTTATTTCCATTTTTTTTTTTGTTATGTTTGCCTTTGTGTGGTGGACACGTTTATATATTTTCCTTTTTTTTACCATTTTGTTTGGCTTTCGTTTATTTGCATTTGATATGTGGACAATTTTATCAAAGTTTTCGCTTCGCTGAGCTTCAACTTTGTCCTTCTGCTCTCCATTTCTGCATGTTGCCACCTTGGCATTTAATTGTTAATATATCTTGTTTATTGTTGGCCAATATTGATATAAAAGGAAGGAATGGATTTATGGCCATTTATATATTGTTTGATTGGATTTTGATGTGAACGAAATGCAAATCGAAGGGGAATATTATTCATTTAAATTTATGCTTATTTTATGATTTATATGGAATAAATTGTTGCGAAATATTTGCACGAATTTCTAGCAATTGAAATTAATTTTTAAAACGTTTTCCTTTTTTGTTGGATTAGACATTATTTAATAGCTGATAAAACGTTCAATCAAATGAATTATTTAAGGGAAATTAATTCGGAATGTTTACCTGCAATTTCACAGTAAATTTATTCACAAATTTGCATAAAGAACTATAGAAAAAAAAACGTATTAAAATCACTCTTTACTGTACTCCTTGAATTATCCTTTTGCTTTGATTCAAAAATTCCTTTGCATTCCGTAAACATTTCACCTCAAAGTCTTCTCGCAATAAGCATTTCATGAGGCAACGTCAACATTTTGGTCTAATTGAAATAACATCCTTCTCACAAGGTCCTGTCCTGCCCGGTCGGTCCTGTGCTTATGCAAATCCAGCTCGGCGAGCTATGAATTTGATTTATGGTCGTCGGGCTTCCTGTTTCACTTCCAGCACATTTGCATATCAAATAGTTTTGCCAACATTAATGAATAAATATGCGATGTAATTGCATTTGCCGGCACTGCCAAGGGAAAATGCATTCGATTACGAGACTGGGTCCCAGCCCCCTCGAGAAGCAGGCGGAGGTGAAGCCAGGGGACCTCTGGCATAACTACATAATTGAATTGAGTTGAACCTTTGACCCACACGCCGACAACCCTCTGAAGGGTTGGATCATCATCGTCATCGCCGACCATGGACATGGCCCGCAATCCCCCAAAATCCAAGTGCCATTTGCCAGCCTTTGGCCAGAGATAATGCCGCAAGATTGACGTAATTCAGCCGGGTCATCCGCAAAACACAAAGCCCTCACCTTCGACTCGCCAAATTTGATTGAGTTCGCATTTCGGGCCCGACAATTTCACAAGAGCAAATATTGTGATAGGACACACATGCCGAGCTCCATCCAGCTCCATCACATTCCTATGCCCCGACATAACAAGCATAAAGTGTATTAATAACACAGCCAGGGGTTGACCGCAAAAACCAACTGAACCAGCTCAAATGCTTCGAGGAGGAAGAATACCCTCAAAAATTGGGCTCAAACGAGGTGAAATGCTTCGAGGACGAAAAATACCCTCTGAAATTGGGCTAAAAAGCTCGTTTTGAAAAAATATAAATAATACTTTTTTGAGAGAATATAAAATAAATGAGACATTCGATGCTTTAGATAAGAATAGGGCTTAAATATGGCTTTAATATTCTTCTTTAATATTTAATTTATATTTACTCAGTTGGGAATATGAATATGTTATACTAAAAATGCTGATACGAATTCGTGTTTGAACTCAGCTGTATATATAAACATTGCTGACAAAACGATCTCGAAACGATCTAAAATAATAATCGAGACAAGTGATGGCAACAAATATCGACATATCAATTCGTTATCGATACATAAGGCGAATGTTGATATATAAATAGATCTTATAACATTGTGATGTATATCGAAAGCAGACAAATAACGTAAATAAAATTCTGTGACATTTTTAAAAATGATCGATATTTCAATGTTAAAAGCGATACTTTTCGATGTTTTTAAATTTATAGGACATATACAACATAATAGGAAAGAAATAATAATAATAAGAATGCTATTTTTTAATAACATCAATATTTTAAAGTTAAATACGAGATTTTTCGATAATTTACTTTCAATGTTTTAAAATATCGATTTAGTTTTAATCATATATCAAACCAATATAAACAGAATATGGAAGGAATCAAATTTAATATTATTCAATAATATTGATATTTACACGTTTAATAAGAGGTTTCTCTATATTTAAAATTTTGATTTATAAATGTGAAATTTTTTCCGATTTATTATAACGATAAATGTTTTTCGATAAACAAGCCTAACTTTTGCTACACTTATTTTCTGTCAATCCATTAGTGTTCGAGTTATCGAAAAATAATATTACAAAATTAAATATTCGGTCTTTCAACTAGAGTATTATTTCTAATTTATTTATTATTTGAGTTAAGCATTCATTAAGCCAGGGTATCAACATGTCTAAACTGTCACTTGTGCTCCTTTTTTTATTTTGGCGCCCTGTCAATCAAGCGATTGAGCTGTGAAACCTCAACTTTGGCTCCCTAGTAATGTATATATATATATTATATATATCTGCACATCGTTATAATCCCCGTCCCTCCACCTCCGCGCTTCCATTATCATTGTGTCATCATCCCCATCATCTTTATCTTTATCAGGCAACTTGTCTTGTAAGCACTTTTTGGGGGCAACGACAACGATTCCCATCTCGAGTCAGCACAAAAAATTCATTCTAACCTTTTCGGGTCTCTGAATTCTTTTCCGGGGGCGCCTAAAATTATGCAACATAAACTAAAAATTAAACAGTTTCAGGGGCCGAGAGTACAACCACAACCACAACCACAAAACCAGACGTAAACACTTTTGCCAAGAGAAATAGCAATGTCATCTGGCCGCTCTTGAGGCCATCCCTCTCGCTGCCAGTTGACCTTTTGTTGTTGATGATTATCGGAAAGTTTCCTGAAGGCAGCAGCAGCTGTGGCATTATAAATATCCAAGAATATTGAGAGATATAAAAGCCACTTAAATAATTCAGTGAACCCAACTTGACAGTGGTGAAAGTAACAGTGTTATTCTAGAATATATCAAATACAATGTGTTAGCATTTAGCTTTACACCATCAACTTTAGTAATACGCGTTCCATTTCCATTGTTTCAAGTTAATGTAAAATAGGACTAAGTAAGAAATGAGATATGGTCACACTGAACATTGATCAACGCTCTAGAGAACATTGTAAACAATAAGAAATCATTAAGAATAAAAGCAATAGGAACTACGCCAAGAAATGTAAACATAGAGAAATATATATATTTAACTAAACTGAACCAAACTAAGTAAAATATTTGATTATAAACAAGTCTGCTATGATATCCTGATAACTTGTTAATATGTATATCCTTTCTGGGTTGCTCCACCATAAATGACTACCAAATATGCGTAAAATATACATCAAATAGTTTGTGGCAAAAAGTTATGAAGTTGACTTCACTTAAGACATCTTATATTTTTTTTTTTTTTTTACACATTCATCCATCCATCCCGTCGCTTTTCCCTCTTTTTCCCGCTGCCAAACACTCTTCCAAGCTCATCACATATTTATGATTCATTTCATTTCGTTTCGTACGTTTCGTGTTTTTTATGGCAATGAGTTTGTGCATTTCGCTTCGCTTTTTTGTATGTCCTGTGTGTGTGTGTGTGTGTCCTGTGTTGTGCTCTTTTGGCAGTCACAGCTGCCGATTGCCTTTGCTTTGCTACGCGCCGCTTTATCCTGTCACAGGATCCCAAAGCCCAAAACCTCATCCTGCCGAGGCAACAACTTGAAGACCATTTCCTATGCCATTCAACGGCCCAAATTCAGCTGAGGTCCTTCAAGATTTTTCCCAGACTTCGCTTGGGAAAGTTTGGAAAATGCGAAAATGGTGAAAGAGTGAAGAGGGACATGCATATCCTTGGGTTATCTGATATTTATGGAGGCCGCTAAGCAAGTAAGAGAAATCTGTTTAAAATCGGTACTTGGAAGTACGCTTCAAATTGTCAAAAGTCAATGAATTGTAATCCATAAGCAAGGTTTCGAGTTTAGACCTTAAAAACATAACCATTAATATGGCCTTTTCCTACTATTTCTTAGGTTCTGATCAAATTTCATTCGACTTCTAACCTCTTCTATCCATTTGCCTTGTAGTTTTTCCGCTCTTCTCCCTCCCCAAGGACTCTTCTCCTCGTCGATGGCAATTTCCTACGTCTTTTTTATTGAGAGAGGTACTGAGAGAGCCAATAAATAAAGGACGAGCAGCCTGCTTCCTTCCGGCAGGAGAAGGAAAAAAAGAAAGGAGGCCAAAATAGAGTATGTAGGTAAGTTACGGAGTCTGTTGCCTCGGGACCAGACCAAAAGGAGGCAATTAGAAAAAGTCGTAAAACAAACGATGGCCAAAATGGCTGGACCACTTCCACTTCCACTTCCACATCCTGCTTCTTCCTTTTTTCCCCACTTCCGGCCCAGCTTCTCCGGCTTTTCTCGCTGCCCAAAAGCAATTGCAATGAACAAATCCCCATGATCTATGGGAAAATGTTTGAAGAGATTGCTGCAGGAATGTTTAATCGTTTATCGCTGTAAATTGGTTGCCCCCTTTACAAATTTTCCACAGCTTGAGGGCAGAGCTTGGTTAGCCATAAAAAAACATGCAATCATATCAAAAACACGGAGAGAAATAATTATTAAATTATACAAAAAAACAACGACGAGAAAGTTTCATTCTGATGACTGCTAATATTGAAAAAATACATCGTTTATGCGGAAGGACTAGATCGATTCGACTGTTGAAGCTGCCTATATATACTGACCTGTGTCATGGTAAAATTGCTTAAATTTCACAAAGAAAAAATGTATTTGAAATATAGATTTCAATATTAATTTGCCATTTCATTTATTTTCACCATTTCATTTTTCTTACAGTGCACTAATACCTGTGGCAGAATAAATAGCAAAGTGTGCTAAATAATTGAATAAGGACAATTGATTGATAGCCAAAAGCTTTTTATACCGGCGCATAGTTAACGAAGCGTAACAGGTAAGAGTGGGCCCAGGTAGGACACACAATCAGCAGGAGCAACGAAGGTGAAGGAGCAGGAGCAGGAGCTCAAGCAGGACCAGTGAAAGGTGAGGGGTCACAGAAGTGCAGACAACAGAATTGACTCCTTCAAGTGAGGACCCACTATACGAACATGTCCTCGAGCAATGCAATGCAAGACAAAATCAGCTTAGCGCTTAGGGAGAGATGAAAGGCGGAAATGGGAAGCCAGGAAAATTCTAGGAAAATCCTAGAGGTGGCGGGCGAAAGGAGCCAAAGGAGAAACGAGAAAGCCCTCCGATTTTCCCGCAAAACCAAACATCAACAAAGCTAGTCAACTTCGGGTTCTTAAAACTGCTGCCGCCGGCGGAAAAGCCATCGAATGCAGCAGGAAAATGTTACACACACACACGCTGGAAGTTAAAGGAAAATCAAGTTCAAGGAAAACAAAGTTCGATTGTGAATTTTGTTAAAACTCTTTGCCAGGAAGACAACTAAATATTTGAAAGTGAATATCAAATGAGATTTCCAAAGAGTAAAAACTTAAGGTAATGCTTGTGGCATTATCCTTACAGTTTCTTAATCGATTTTCCATTTTCCCACACGATCTAGTGATCTATGCGAAGGTTGTGTGTGAGTGTAAAGTAAGCCAGTTCTAGAAACTTCACAGTTGTTTTGGACTTGGCCAAAGGGCAGACTACAAAAGTAAATTTCTATATTTTCTCTGGCTTTTTATAACTAACTCCAGTAATTCCAGTTCTCGTCACTCCTTTTTTTTACTTAGGATCTTGGAAAAAGAACTGAAAATGGCACTCCTGGACCTACAGCCCGCGGAGCTTGTCTTCAACTTATACGCCAAGCGCCTGGAGTACAGACATCTGGCATTAAGGAATCCCAGCAAGAGCAGCCTGGTGTCCTTTAGGATGAGGTGCAACACACCGACAGACATGTTCACCATTCACCCCCTCATGGGACTTGTGGAGCCCAACCAGACCATTGTCATCCACATCTACATGAATCGCAATGTTCCGTGTATCAAACAGAAGCGCTATGAGATTATCGTCTCGGCGACAGATATCTCCGACTGCCAGATCGATCCGGAGAGATTCTGGATCAACATAAATCGAAAGGACACCTGGGAGGCCAAAATCGAATGCAAGTTCATTGAACAGGAGCAACCTTCGTGGTTCACCTACCAAAGTGGAGCGAATTTCCCAAATATTCAGAAGGTTACGGCGCTGGAAAAGCGGGTCAAGAGGCTCCAGTCGGAGGTCGGTCATTTGCGCAAACAAATCAAGATATACAAGTGCATTACCTGTGCCCTGGCCTTGATGATCGTGATATGGGTAACCTCGTTATTTTTTAATGAATTAACCAATTAAGCACCATTCAAATTATAAGTACATAAATTTGTGGAAAACAGACAATTGTTTTAACAGTTAAGAATTGTATTATAATGTATATATGGTATAAAAAAGAATACAATTTAAATAAAATCACACAATGAAATAAACAAGATGCTACAACATGTTGCGCAACATCCAAACTAAGCAAATATTGCTAGCAATATGTTGGGCGACATTCTAATAAGGACAGATGCTGCTAGGCACATGCTGAGTAACACCCTTTTGTGTTGCCAACACAAATTTAGATGTTGCAGAAATTCAACACAACGGGAACCTTATATTGTTTAATAACTTCCATATTTATTATTAATAGATTATACTCCAAGATAAGCTCATAGGTGTAATTATTAAATAACAATTTCATTTTAAGCTTATTGTGTATATTTTAGGATTTGTGAGGGCGGAAACATAAGGTTCTTGTCCCCAAATTTGAGAGCTGTAGCTCGAAGAGTAAGTATCTAAGATCACACAGACGGACATGGCTAAATCGACTCTGCTGCTAGAGTCAGAGATGCCTTCTTCTGCTATAATACCCTTGTATGTTAGGGTATAGTTCGTAGAAAATTAACTACAATTTATCTTCTTTCTCTAGAAAATGCCACACATTGAAGGTATTGAAAGTGGCACTACCTTTAAAGTTTTTCCGGGGAAATTCGCACCAGATAAAAAAAAGAGGAAACACAACAAGGGAGCTAGGATACTGTCAGCGTCAGAATCTCGAGTTTCTGTCATATCTGAGCCTGTTGGTTTCGCTGTTCTGTGTTTGTGCTCTGCTTTTGGTTTTGTCTCTGTGCTAGTTGTCATCACTTGAATTCTGGCGTTGATTCTATTTTGCCGCCAGAACCCGGACTAGGACCAGGACCAGGACGAGGACGAGGACGAGGACCACCCATTGATTCGCCTCTGTTTCGTGCACGCCTCATGTCAAGCGGAAATTGAATAGTTTCCGGTATTGAACAATGATTACTTATGCTCCGCTTCGCCTCTTCTGGCACCAAAAACTTTGACCGACCCCGAAAACAGAAGCAGAAATTCAATTCCAAATCGATACCCTTAGGGTTCATGAAGGTTATATGAAGGCAAGTATATGTATATATATAAAACATACATACAAATATTAAATAGCTTTAAATATTAAACATTAGCTGGCTAATTAATTTCATTTTCTTTTTTTTTTGTAATACAATTTTAATTCGATAATTGCTGGTAAGGATATTAGCAACTTCGCTATCTTTGGCTAAACATTTAGGATTCTTTTTCTACGCGATTTGCTAAGGATATATGCGGAAAAAGTTGTTGGTCAAGGACATTTTCCTATTCCAAAGCGGGTGGGAGGTCTTCTTCCCGGTCAGGACAGGACAGGACAGGACAGGACGCGACGCGACACGACACGACACGATAATTGAAAGCATTGGGGCGTTGCCATTTGCGCCGAAAACTTTTTCAAAGACATGGCGCAGTAGGCTCCCCCTCCTTACAAATTTATTATTTACCCCATCTTCGAAATGTGTATTATATATCCCTATTAAGCAACATTACCCATAGAGAATATTTTGGCACCTGGTACTTCATAGTCGGTACAGGTACAGTTTCGTTGTGAAGCCTCTGACTTACTCATACTTTTGTTTTCTTCTATTTGTTTCTGCCCAAAACTTTGTATCCGTGAAATTGCAGAACGTACCACGAATATGTTTCAAATCATTTACTTGCAACTCACCTGAAAGAAAAAGAATAACAGAAAACACTTGAGTACACTCAGGGAAATATTTGATTAAGATACTAGTAAAATCTTAATTGTAAATTATATGCAAATACATAATGTATTGTCTTAAGAATAATAATAATTTGATGTATTCTTAATTGGTATACTATGGCTTATCAATATACCTCTACACCTATTTTTCTTGCAGTGTAATGCTATGTTCGACATTATGAATTTATCCGTTTATGTGTAAGCGGCAAGGCGGCGCGTGTTTTCCATATAAAGAGGCTGCTTTGCATTGCAATTGTTGGTTATAAATTATGACAGATGTAGGAATGAAGGAGAGAAAACTGGAGGTTTTCCTCCGTTTATAAGCTATGGAAAAATAGGAAGAAAACCCCGGGGGCATTCCAGTTTGATGAGGGATAATTGTGTGCGACAATGAGAAAATAAATCAAAACTAGGAATGAATCTGAAGGGGATGAGTAGGGAAATATTGAGTAAATACCCAAAAATAACAGATTTCTTTCAACTAGCTTTCAGGCTGAGTTTGCAGATAGTTATTAGGTTTTAAGCAAAACTGGTTTTATGCAAAACTTCTGCCATAAATTATAATTTACATAGAAGCCAATACAAAAGGAGTAAGTCTATGAATTTTCAGGGAAAACTACTTCGGTTTTTTTCCCCCCTTTTTGGGGCAGAACTAGTTCAACTTTATGGCAACGAAGCTCGGCGATAATTACAAGCGCCCGAGGGGGAGGCACAATTATTTTAATTTCCACAACAGGCCAACTTGTAAGTCTCATTTTCTCTCACTCCCACACACGCACACACTCCCTCTCTCTGTCTCCCTTTGCCACTTGGGCAACCCGCACGTGATGAGCCTGCGGCAAGTTGAAAGGCAAAAACTCTTCCCTCGACTCCCCACTCCTTTCCGCCAAAATGTGCTTTTGTTTACCTAAAAAGTTAAGCAATTTATTATTAAGAAAAACTTTTACACCACGCATTCTGGCCTGCCGGGTAACGAGTGAGAGAGGGAATGGATTTCTGGGCCAAAGGTTATGCCCCTCATTTTTTATAGTATATTTTTTTCCCAAAAGCAGAATTGCGTATGATAAATGAAGGATATTCAACAAAGCGCATAACAAGGACATTCAATGCGAAATTAATCTAAAAGAAATAAATAAATAATTTCCAAAATCGCTGTAGATTTAAAGACAATTCTAACGCCGCCAAGAAGTATGCTTTAAATTGTTGAAACCTTTTTAAACTAAATTCAAATGTTGGAATATATTTATCTAGTATAAATGCAATATTAAAAATAGAATAATTTTAATTAATTTAATGTCTATTTATATATCTTTTTCTCTAAACCTATTCTGGCTTGTTCAACACCTGGTTATTTAAGTTATAAGTGTTTTTTAAATTTATTTGTATTTAAATTGTTATTAGTTAATTATTATTTAGTCATTTCAATTTATTTATTTATTATACATTTCAATCACAGTTTAAATTCATATTATTTTTTATGCCGAAATTAAGAAAATTTGTTGAAATTATAGAAGCCTTAAATCTAATTAAAGTTTTATTTTCTTAGCTTAATCTTTCTTTGATTTTATAACTGGGAATTTCTGTATATATACATATTTATTTTTTCGTTTAGTTAATTGTTTTTTTGCTTTGGCTGTTTTAATTTCTTTGTGCTAATTCCACGACTATTCACCGTTGCAATTCTATTTTAAGCATATAATAAAAAAAAATGAGAAAAAAACTGCAGCATCCATGGAAATCAACAAACGGAAGTGAGCAAAATTAGCGTTTGTAAATAAATGAACAAGTCTCATATAGAATTCATCGGCTTAATTTGTTTGTGTGTTCTCTCTATCTCTTTCCTTCTCTCTGTCTGTCTCTGTCTCTGTCTCTGTTTTTCACATCTCACTCAGTGTCAGTCTCTCCTTCTCATCCTAATCCCTCATCCAACAATGAACATTGAAAATCAAGTAATTAATTTCACACGGAATAAGTTTGCAAAGTTAATTGGCTTACAGAGCTAGCTTTTGACTTACTTTAAAACTAGTTAGACGTAAAAAAAAAATAAAAGGAATTATAAGAGATTTATTAATATTGTAAAAAATAAACTGTCAATCAACGAATAAGCAATAATATGGTTTATATATTTAATGAGACTGTGTCGCGTGCTTTAGCATAATTTTGATAATGAAAGCGTGTTAATTAATACATTAACTTTAACTTGACTTTTTTAACACGTGAATTAATGTAATAGAAAATATTTACTGTCAAATTCAATTAATTGTATGTTAATTACGAACAAACAAATAGTATAAATTTTTTAATTATTTGGAATGCTATATTAACTTTAGTAAATCCATCTAAAGTTTATTAGTTATAACTAATTTTAAGCATTAAGCTTTCTTCTTCCGTTCATATAATTTAATTATAGGAGATAAATAAATTATATTAAATATATATTTATTATTTAATAAACAAACTAAGAATTTACATTATGATTTGTTTTGAATGATATACTATTAAGCTTTCTCCTTTAGTTTATCTAATTTAATGAATTAAATAAATAAATTTCATCAAACATACTATTATCATTTAATTTTGAATTATTTCGAATGTTATATGCACTTTTAATGGTTCAATGTTACATTAATTTTAACTTATTTATAAGCATTACGCTTTCTATTTTCGTTGATCTAAATTATATATTAGATTAAATATGCAATAAATAGTTTCATAAACATATTAAGAATCTAATAATCTGATTTGTTTGGAATGATATGCTAACTTTTAATTGATTTAATTCATATTAGTTATAATTAATTTATAAGCATTAGGCATTCACCTTTCGTTCGCTAACTTTTGCTATGAACTTTGCCATGTATGGATTTTCATTCCGTCTCCCTCACTTTTAATTGCCATCTCTCTCACGCCGCTCAGAGCCACCGTTAATCGCATTAGAGAAAATGCACGATTTACTGAGGTGAGGTCGCAGGGATGGATGGATGGATGGAATGGGATGGGATGGGATTAAGGGGGCGTGTGTAAATTTTATTATTGTTGCTCCGACACAAATTGAAGTTTATTTTTGCAATGTCTGGCATATGCATGTGCTGCTAGTTTATTTCATTCGATTTCCCAGCGCTATTAAAACTATGTTAATTATTGTAATCTCTAATCTGTCTGTCCGTAATGCCCGAGGGCTCCAAATTGTCAGAGACGATGATATTGTCTACGTAATTGACTGTCGGCGACGGATATCAGCGTAATTACGCCCACCGCCAGACCCATATTTAGGGGAAAATGTGCTAAGAGTTTTCAAAACCGCAAGTAATTGCCTTTAAATATAGTCGTGGAAATAGTATGGATGTTGCCACAAAATGGGAATTTCATTTTGGCAGGACAGCTAATTTTCGGGTTTCGCTTTTAATCATTTCCCGGGGGGATTATTTATAAATTTATTTAGAAACATATTAGACAAGAAACGGAACTAACTGCGAAAAGTCGAAGTTTGGATACCCTTGCAGTTAGCCATAATATCATGGATTGGAATGTGGAAATCGAGCATAATTAAGACAAAAAAGGAATGATCTCAATTTGGAAAACTTTTCTGTGTTGCCTAGGATTAGGATAAATTTTTAAAATATATAAAAAAAAAATGAGGGATTTATGACAGCTTTTATATAAATTCAGTTAAATTTGTTATCTTCTTTTTTTCAATTAAAATTTAATTAGATCAGTTTTGTCTTTTTGTTTACTAATGTTTTTTTTTTATTTCACTAAGATTTTTATCAAAATATACATACAATGACTTTTGGGAATCATTGGCTTCTTAGCCACCTTAAAATATTTTATTTTATGGAATATGAAATCTATATTTTTTATATGCAAATTTTTTGGCTAAATCAAAGTTTTATAATTATTATAAATAAGCCAAAAATGAATTAATGTACATTCGGAAAGCTTTTCTGTGCTAATTTTTGATGGGGCTAACAAATCTGCATACTGAGCTATTTTTTTTTAATTTAAATAACAGAACTTGTTGTCTAATCTTGACAATTTAAACAATGTAAATCCTTATAAAATTTGGGGAAAAAATTATCTACCGAAAATGGCTAGTTCGACTCAGCGGTTGAAGCTGATCAATAATATATTTATTTATTTTATTTTATATATTTTATTGGGCCGAAAATGACAGCTACAAGCTTCTGACTAAAGCTGTAATACCCTGCAAGGGTATAAAAACCAAATAAATCGTTGAGTAGATCAGGTTCGCATTGAAATCGGAAATGTATGACTTTGTTGTAAGGCTTTTTTATGCTTATTGCAATTAGCATAAATCTACTAGATTATGCCTCATTTCAACTGTAGAACCGGATCAAGCTTTATAAACTGAGAAATCGGTTCTGGCTAGTACCAACTGGTATTAACTTTACACTGTTATACTAGCGTGTCTGTTATACGTAGCACATGCAAATGTGAGCAAACAAAACGTGACAAATTTAATTGGGATATATGCCCGTGAGGAAACGGAAAATATATAGTTACCACACACTAAATAAACTCACACGCCAACACACTAGGTTTTCCAAATGAAATTTTCCCGCATTTGGCCAGCGGCGACGGCGAAACCGAATTTGAACACGAAAAAAAAACAAAATAAAATGCACTTTGCATAGGTCGAGAGGGTTTTGCACCGCAAGAAACTTAGGAAACTTAGTAAATATAAAAAAAATATATGTCTTACAAAAGTTTGGTAATTTACAGACTGAAACTGATATAAAATAGAGTGAAATTTTGTAGGTTTTTGGTTTGTTTTATAGACAGTTTAGGGACCAAGACAAGTTGGCCTCGAAAAATGTATTTCTATTAATAATAATAAGAATAATTTCAATAATTAATAGTATTTTATGGAGTCATTTTCTTTTTTGATTTTTTCTAGGTAAAAAATAATAGGTAATAAATAATAAATAAATAAAAAATATATAATAAATATATAATAAATAAATAATAAATATATAATAAATAAATAATAATTGCAATAATAAATACCCCCATAAAATATACTAAAAATACTTAAAATTTTATAACATTATATACATTTCCATTACAAATAAACCACAATTACTATTACTTTTTTTTGTCAGTGTGACAATGGGGTAAAATGGTATAGGGTATAAAGCACAAATTCGTGTTTGCCGCCCATCGTGACAATGCAGTAAATGATTAGCGAGACAGCTATAATAACAGCAACAACAATAGCGGGAAATTCGAGAAAAGCGGAAAAACGTGAGGCTAACAACAAAGTGAAAATTCAAAACGTAAATTGAATTTTCGAAATGGTAAAGTTTTTGCCGTTCAATTTGTAATTGCAAAAACTACACGACAATGGTAACCGGGGAAATAAGTCTAAACACATGATTTATGGAATGCTCAGTACTGGCACTGAACAAAATAAAACAATAAACAAAATTTCGTTACTACATTTTTATTGCAAAACTTAAACTTAACGGTATAATGAATAAGTGAAAAACTTATAAATTTTGACACACAACTGCCACACTAGTTGGAAAACTACTTTAGATATTTATGTAAAAACACGACACACTTCATTCTCACATTATTTTTTTTCTTAAATTAAAAAACTGTTGACCGAAAATTATGTACATATTATTATAAATTGTTCAATATTTTCTATGTGGCAGAGTTGACATTTTAAAAATGAATTGTGCTTATAACATTTTTATGTGAAAATCCTATTTCCACTTGTTTTTAACAACTTAAAGTTGAAGAAACTTTTTCAAATTATAAAAATAAAAGTATTAAGTATTAACTTTTTTTTTTAAAATTTTTTTTTATGTTAAAAAATGCGTAAGTTTGAGAATTTCTATTTTCAAAGTAATATTAACAGGAAAAAGTAAGCATTAGGTATAAACCTTTTTTAAATGTTTAAACTTTTAAATTTCATTAATTTTTCGTTCTCAAATTATGAAAAAAATAATATAAGGATTGTATTGGGTTTTAACCTTTTCCTTTTAATTTTAAATAGTTGTAATTTTGAAAATATAAATTTTTTCAATTTTTAAGTAAGTAAGTATTAGGCACAAACATTTTTAAATGTTAAAAAACTTGTCAATTTCAGAATTTTGTCGTTCTCAAATTATCAAAATAATATCATTGGTAAAATGTAAGTATTATGTATTAATTATTAACTCTTCGCTAAGCATTATTTAAAAATTAATAGCTAGCTGATTCGTCTTTGAGGCGAACATATTTTCGCTCAGTGTGTACCTGCTTGACGTGGGCGCGGCGCTCGAACTGAATGCCCCCGGGATTGTGATCAGCGATGCCCATTTTGGAATTTGTCGAGCTTTTTTCGGTGGTGGTGGCGGTGCTGCTGCTGCTTGCGGAATCTGCCGCACTGCTTTCGGTTACTTGCCTAGCGGTACTTGTGGCAGAGATGGCCGCCATCAGAGGCGATGCTGCGGGCAGTGAAATGGAATCCACATTGCCCTCCATCAAGGCCTCGGCTGCTTGCAGTATGCGAGGCCCTGTATTTTGGCTGCCTGGAAGGCTCAAGTCCGAACTGCTTGCGGCACTGCTTCCCAGAGCGCTGTCGTTAATCAAACGATTATTGTTGTTATTTAGGCCAATTTCAATGACAATCTTATTGGGTTGCTGTTGCTGCAACATCATCTGCTGCTGCTGCAGCTGCTGCTGCTGCCGCTGGAGATTCTTGGGATGCGTGGCCGCCTGAATGTAGTTGAGATCACTGCGGGAGAGATGATGCTGCTGGAGCGTGGAATACTGCTGCTCCACGAGGGCGGCACGGGTCTGGGCCGCCTGGTGGCCCCCATTGGCCGCCGCCGAATCGCTGGCGACCTTTTCGCGGAGCTTGACAATGTTCGATATGTTGATGCTGTTCGTTAGCGTGATGCCCGTGATGCAGACCAGGATAATAGTCAGCACAACGCCGCAGATGACAAGGGTGGGCATGCGGAAGCATTTCCGGCTGCACATGGTCGGTCGTCTCCTCGGTTGGAATGCGGCAGAAGAGGCATGCAGCAAGACCGGCGAATTAGATGGACCACGAGCCTGTAGGTTTTCCACTCGATATTTTAGGATTTTTAAAAACTCAACTTGCTAACTTTAATTAGCAAATTCCTTTCCTTTATCTTTTAGTTTTCTTTTAAATATTGCTTGGCCGCGCCTTTTAATTTCTCTGCACAATTTTACATTCTAGATTTCTATCATTTTGTATTAAGTTTTTAAATATTTTCCATTTGTTTTAACTTTAGTTCAGCAAATGTTTGTTATAGTTTTATATTAGCTTTTGTTGTTTAAGCTTCGTTTTTTTTTTTGTGTCCAATTCGCGTGATTTTTAATGGTTTTATTTCTTTGTTCGTTAGCAAAATGCGAGAGAGCTTCACAAGTTTTCCTTTTTATTTATTTGTATTTTTTTATATTTGATTTTTTTTTGTCGCGATCGCTTCGCGTTTCGCTCTGCTTGCCAGCTGAAACGCGAATGCAGCTGGAAAAGCTTCGAGCACTGCTTGATGCTTGACTGCTGTGGCTGCACTCCCTTTCTCTCTCGCTCTTCGAACCACTGCTTGCCGACGCGCTCTTGCCAACTCCCACACGCTCTCGCGCGCTCTCGGAGGCTTTGGGAGGCGACCCGTTAGAATCACCTTGAGAGAGCGACGCAGCCTCTCAGCTGATGCCGTCGCAGCTGCGCAGCAGTTGCAAACTGCTTTGTTTTTGTTCTTGTTGGAGTTGTTGTTGTAGCATGATGTCGACAGTTGTTGTTGTTGTTGTGTTGGAGAGTTGGTGGATTTTTTATGTGCAGATTTGTGTTGTTGCTGTTCTACTTTTGGTAGCTTTTTCGTGTTTTTTCTTCGTTTTGAAGATTGTTGAATGTTCTTGTTGTTTTTTGTTATTATTTGATATATCTATTGTTGTTGATTTATTGTTTTGATTATTTTTAGTTATTGTTTTCAATTTTTATTTTTGTAAGTTGTTGTTTTTATGTGTTTTTATTGTGGAGTTTTTGTTTGTTAAATTATTGTGGAGTCAAACTTGCTGTTGATTTCTAAACGCTGTTGTTGATTTTTTGTTGTTCTTCTGGATTGTTGTGTTTTATTGTTGCAGTTTTTGTTGAATTATAAATATTCTTTTAGACTATTGCAGAGTTTTTATAATATATGTTTATTCATATATTAGTTGATTTCCTTTTTTTAATTTTTAAAGCATATCATTTGCGATTTTTGGTATTGATATATTGTTGTATTGTTGTTTTTTACTTTTTCATGTTTCGTTGTTGATTGTTGATTTTATTGTAGCTGTGTTTTTGTTAGCGTTAGTTCACTATTGATATTTTTACTGGCGTTTCAACTGCTAACTACTTTTTAATAAATAAAAATTATATATTTCATGTAATATTAGTCACAATTTAAAGTATTATTTTGCAGGTAACGCATTAATGTGCAACTCGTGCTTTCATGAAACTTGTTATTGTTTAACTATAACTTGTTCTTAAGTTGTTTTTCTCTGTTTAACTTATTAATTATAGTAACAAATTTTTGTTTTGTTTGCTGTAGTTTATTAGTTTTTTTTTTGTTTGTGCTTTTGTTACGCTTTAAGCAATATTTATTGGCTTAAAAGTTGCAATTCTCTGTGTGATTTATTTATTAGCTGGCTGACACTTTATTTTTGCACTGACTTGGGCTTGTTTTTATTTCTTTTTTTTTTTTTTTTTTGCTTTTTTCACGTTATCTTCCAAAAATAAACAAAAGGCTCGTTAAAAATTTTAAGGCTTTTATGCAAGTGTTGTTGTTGTTGTTGTTGTTGTTGTTGCTCTTGTTGTTTTTTGATTTTGAGGACAGAAAAAATATTTCATTGACACACCCACAAAAAAAGTCTTGAATTTAAGACTTTAATGCATTAATATTTAAATTAACATATATATAAAATCATATATATATTACTATATATATAAAATCATATATATATTACTATATATATAAAATCATATATATATTACTATATATATAAAATCATATATATATTACTATATATATAAAATCATATATATATTACTATATATATAAAATCATATATATATTACTATATATATAAAATCATATATATATTAATATATTTATTGAATACCAATAACTTATATTAATAGAATTCTGCACTGCATCTTCTTAAATCTATCGATTGTATTAGCTTATAATTCAGACCGCAAAATGTTAATGAAATGTTCGCCACTCCTTTCTCTTTTTTCCTTTCACTATCATTCCTATCCATTTCCTGAACTGTTCAACCTTGACTATCTTGGCTCTCTCGCTTTCCATTCAAGTTACTTTGTGTAATGCCACCGTAATACCCTGCTATTCCCACAGCTAGGCCCCAAAAGGCTTTTGAGACAAAAGGCATATTGGCCAGTATGCTTTTGTATTAAAGCAACCAAAATTGTTAAGAACACTGAGAATGTTGGTGCTTTTGTGTAATAAGGGAACAAGTTCTTTTAAAGTAATATATTTTATTGTTCTTAATGAATTTAAGTATAATATATAAACTTATTTTCCATTAAACAACAAATATATTTTGTAAATATTTCTAAACTATTTTTCAAACCCATATTGTTAATTTTATGTAGAGCAATATTACTTTTTTAGTTTAAAAATATTCTTGACAGTCCTCAGACTTTCATAGTATATTTATTATTAGAGTATTTCCAATTCGTTGTGACTTTTCTAACGGATTTCTTCGCCTTTCTGCCTTTGTGTGGTATTTCTATTTTTTTGGGAAGGCGGATTTAATCATTCATTTCATGGGATCTGCACACGCGTCTTCAGAAAAGGGGTGGTGGTTGCTAAGACTCTTGGTTTGGGGGCGGCAAGGGGACACTTTGCGGATTTAATTGAGCCGACACGCACGCACACACACTACACACACACACACACACACACACTCACACACAGGCACAGGAACGGGTCTTGCGTGTGTGTTTGATGGACTTGGAAATTTCATTTAATTGCATATTAACGCCTGTTGCCTAGACGAATTTATTTCGCCTTCTTTTGCCGTCTTGGGCTTTATTTTATTTGACTTTTTCCCTTCGTTTTATTTTTGTTTTGTTCCAAATATATATATATATATATATATATTTTTTTTTTTTTGTCGCTATTTATTTCAATTAATGAAGCTGCGTCGCTTTGTCGCTTAATTAATTCGAGGCAAAAGGGCTCACAACGCAATTCTTTTGGGCGGTGAAAGTGAGTGGGGAATGTGCTCCTAACTGGCATTAACGGATTAAGGTTTAAATTAAGCAATTTTTTAATATAATAAGTTGTTATCACTTAAAAAAAAATAACCAGAAAATCTTACATTAACTATTAAGCATTGTATAAAAACTGGTTCTTCTTCGAAGAACCTCTACAAATATTGTTACACCAATTAACTACAAAAAAACATCGATCTCTGGCAAAATCCAATTATAGAAAAATCTATATAAATGCAGCTAAGAATACAAAACATTCCCCTTGGCAGTCGCAGAAAAACTGCGCCCAACCAGCCATGTATGCCAGGCCATTTCTGCATGGTAAATTGCATAATAACAACATCCATCAAGAATAAGAAAGGACGAAGAAAGGACGAGCCGCTGCTGCAACTGAAGATATATATATATAATATAAGATGTGCAGCGTCGTCGGCGACGGCAATCTTTGGCGTTTCATCTTAATTATTTTCAACAGCTTTTCATAAAATTGCGGCTCAAGGCGAACAGCAAACAGATTGCATTACAACAAGTTGTTGCAGCAGGCAAATCGGTGGGGGGAAGGAAAGCTGCTTGGGTACGGGGAATGGGCAAACTTTATTAAATTTACGCAAGTAAATTGCAATTTATATTCCCAGCTCCCTGCTCCCTGCTCTTGGCTCTTATCCTTCTACATCCAACTATAAAGACAGAGTCGTTTTAAATTGCAGAAGGCAGGTGGCGGCTGGCGCAACGGTGCGTATGCTTAATGGCCAAAGGGCTGGTGGCCAAAACAGATGGCAACGGTGCGTATGCTTGATGCGGGACAGCAGCGCAATTTGCACTTTCACTTTATTTGCTTGTCTTTGGTCTTTGTTCGCCATGAAAGGCAATTAAAGTTGAAACTAGTTTAATCTAATGCTAACTATATTAAGGGGTTTTTGTGTGTTTGTTAGCCAAGTTCTTCGGTTTTAAGTTTATCAATTTTCTGCCTTTAATTTTGAGTATAATTATGACTGCTTCTGTAATCAATATATTACATTCTGCTCGGTGTATTTCGACCGTATTTTCTGGCTTTCCATTCTGGCCCTTTCTGGTTTTAGGTTACAGCCACCGAAAATTGGGCTTTGGAAGCTAAACACGAGGTCCAATGGTCAGCAGCTGCAGTTCGCCTGCGAAACATTTCCTCCCCTCCAGATTTTCCTCCTTTTTTATGTCCTGCCTGAACGCATTATTTTGTCATTTGCATTTGGCTCTGCATTTTGGCCTTTTCCCCCCGTATTTCCTTCCTTCTTGTTTTTTTTTTGTGCAGCAGCAAAAAATGTTCATTTCGAGGCACGTCTAGTTTGGATTTTTTCCCCTGTTTTTTCCCAGCTTTTCCTGCTGCTGCTGCCGCTGCTGTTTTGTGCTTTGTTCTTGAGGGCAGATGTTTTCCTTTGGCTGCATTTCCCCTAACCAGCGGAAAATTCAAATCCCAAATCCAAATCCAATCCCAAGGCTCTTTCGCCCAGCGCCGTCGTCCTTGGGCCAAGTCGAAGTTGCGGCGGCTCTTTTCCTTTTTGGCCCTGTCAAATTCCGCACAAAATCGAGTTAACTTCCCGGCAACGAAATACAAAATACAAAATACAAAATTCGCATTCGGCATGCAACCTCTGACCCACTCATCACCCCCAAAGAACCCCCCCGACGACACCGTCACCGACACCGAACCGTGGGCCTTCTGGCTAAATCAACAAACAAAACTGCGACATCATCCGCATCGACATCCGCGTGTCCTTGCGAATCCTGCATCTGCAACGTGTCTCTAATTAGTGGAACTATTTGCCCAGTGAAATAAGTAAAAGGGGCCTGGCTTTTCTTTCCTTCTTTTTTTAGCTGCTCCCCCCATTTCTTTGGCTCCTGTTTTTTATGGCCGCCTTCTTCTCTTACTTTTGCGATAATTGTGAGCTTGAGAAGCTGGGGGGAAATGCTCTTAAAGATCTTGACATTTGTAGTGTTTCAATTAAATTGCATTGCTTGTTTCTTAATTTTATTAGCAGCAGATAAGGTACTACTAAACTTCTGCTTTTAAGCTATTTATTTACATTCTATTAATTTTATTAGCAGAAGATAAGGTATTACCTATTATTTCAGGCAAGACTAGCCTAAACTTCTGCTTCAAAACTATTTATTTACATGCAAAACTCCGGATTTAAGGTGTTGCCAGGACCTGATTCAATGGCAAATTGATTTGCTTTTAGCAATTTGACTTTGAGCGTTTTGCATGTGGGACGTGACGTTGACAGGACAAGGCAGGAGGCGAAAGGACATTGTCATTGGACTGGTCATTGCATTGGCTGCTACCTTCCGACTTCGGTCTGGACTGCCGCTCGTCCTGCTCCTGCTGCTTTTTATTACCCCAGCTGGGCAGTACACTCGGCGCGTATACGTAATGTGTCCCGCTGGGCCTTAGTCCATCCTCTCTCCCTTATTTATTATTATTTTCTTTTTTTTTGTTTTTTGTGGCGAATGTCTGTGTGCGTGCAATGCAGTGCTGTGTAGTGCGGTTTTAAAAGCCAAACAAAAGGACAAGGACGGGCAATGAGCAGTAAGCAGCCCGTCTATTGCAGGCACTTTGAATTATTAAAACTGCACCACAAGGATAACAATAACAAGAGCAGAATCTAAACCCCCTAAATACTCTCTCGCTCTATGTGTCCCTGTGTGTGTGCGAGTGTCCTTTGTGTCGTGTTTTGTGCATTTGACAACACAAAACGAAAGACACACAAATGGGGGGGAGGGAGGGGGAAAAGCACATAGCACATTTTAATTTTTGCCTTGTTTTCCAATTTCCTTTTCGATTTTCGAGGGAAATATTCAAACCAAAGCAAGTTTATGGTTTATGTGCCCAGAAATCGATGCTAGACTTAATTAGTCAATGCCAAAACGTTGCCAGCAGCCGTAGGAGACAGTCGAGGGATCGAAGGCAGTTGCAGGATGCGATTCCCAGTCCTGCGAGCGGCAAGAAGATACAATAAAGGACGCATGGCAGCTTGCCAGGACATGTTTAGTGCCATTTTTACCATCCATAAAGGGGGGCAGCCTTCGTCAGGAATATACTTTCCTCTCTCCCTCTCTCCCAGTCTCTCTCCCTCTCTCTCTCTTGGCACTTTACCACCTGTATTTTTATTCAGGTGACATGCATGTCGTCGTTGTTGCTGCTGCCGAAGAAATAATTTAGCATACTTTTATGCGCCGCTCAATGTCCCGACGAGTGTGAGTAAGTGTGTGCATTGAACTCTCGCTCTCTATCTCTCTCCCTCTCTCTGTCTTTCTCTCTCCCTCTTTCTGCGTGAGGAAAATGAAAAGGTTGAGGCTTATGAAGGCTTTGGCTTTCCTTGACTTCATCAACCCTTTGAATAAAATATTTTAAAATGAAATAATATAAATTTCAACTGCAAGTCTGGCCACATTGAAAGCGGTTTCTTTTTAATGTGACCAGTCTCTCTCATTAGTAAGTAATAATTTGTTGCTGTTTTGTAAGAAGTGATCACCTTTTCAATGCCTTAATTTGAGAGCATATAGAATTGGTATATTGCATTTTCTGCGTTTTCGCTTAATTGCTTTTGGTTTGCCACCACCCTTAACCTTTCACCCCCATACAAAAAAAAAAAAAAATAGAACAAAAAAAGGAACCCCATTCCCACCAGTAACCGCAAGGAAAGAAAAACCGCATTCGGCTTCAATTGTTGGCTGACAAAATGGATTGTCTGTGTTGGCCAACATCTGACTTTGGCAGTCATCTAGGAAAAGAGATAAAACGACAGGGACAGCCAGAGATGGAGCCAGAGCGAGAGGGATAGAGAGAGAAAGAGAGAGAGAGAGTGGGCCAGTTATGTAAAGGTGGCTAAGAAGAGAAACGGCCAGGGTAAGGAGGCATCAATTCTGTTGACTGCCGGCAAAAAGACACTTTTCCACCAAAAACGAAACGAAATAAAACTAGATTTTGCAATTAAAATGCAACATGAGAGGCTGAGAGCAACCGAGACAGAGATAGCAACAGCAGGGGGGAGAGCGAGAAAGACGAAAACTTTTGTGGCAAAAAGTCGGCAAATGATTTTTTACAATTTGCTTTCAAATGCAACACAACAGACGTAAAATAAAATGCATGGCAAAGCAGAAACCCCAAATACACAGACACTTGCGGTCAATGTAAAAGTAATTTTGTAAAATAACACAGTTAAGAATCCGTATTTACACTTTTTCTCTAGAAATAAAGATATGAAAAATTAAATTTGAACTAATACCTATTCCAATTCTACTGAAAACTAGTTATCGAGCAGAAAAGTTAACAAAAAATAACTAAAAATTTGATGTATCAAAACATATTTAAAGTAATATATCGATATTACCGATATCATCGAAAAATATAAGAAACGTTTACAGAAATACAATATAATATCGAAAAGAATGATTTTTAATTATCAATATACCTTTATTATCGAAAAATATAGGAAACATTTTAACTTAATTTAGTTGTTTCCAATTTTTTTAACAGAATCCAGTTATTACAATATTAAAATATCGATTTTAGGGTCAAATATAGATACAGATCGATGGATTGATAGTTTCTGCCATTCCTACTGATAACCCTTAAGTAGCAGTATTTATTATTAACTTGTTTAGGTATTTGACCCTATAAATTTATAATTTTTATAATTATAATATTAAAATATTATTTCAATATCCTCTGCTGTAGCTATAAAAAAGTTTTTGGAAAAAAAACAAGCGCACAAACCCTTGGAAAAACTCAGGTAAAAACATGGAGAAAAGGGTATCAAAGCACCACGCCCCCTCAACTTCCGACGCCCCCTTTTGCACGACCAATAAATTGTTTGTTGTTTTTATGTTTGCTTTTTGCACTTTGTTTTTTTTTCCCCCTCTTTTCTTGTTTCTTTTTTTATCCAACAGGCGGCGCCACAAGAATTATGGCTGGACACAAGAAAAGGCGTGGAAAGCCCAATGAATTATTAATCAACAAGGAAACGAAAAAAAAGAACGTGGAAAACCAAAGCGGAAGAACACGAAACAAGTCCTAAAAAAAAGAGAAAAAAAAAAACCATCCAGAAGGTGGAAAAACAATAACAGAACTAAGAGGAAAAGTGTATATAAAAAGACCACCAATAAAATATAAAGGTATTTTTTTATAAACCAACAAAAAGAGAAGGAAAAACCACAAATGTCCTCCAAAAGATTACATTCACATGAGTTAAATGATGCCGAAAAAATACATTAAATATTAATATAAAATATTAATATTAATAAACGACTCAATTTAAAATTAAATGGTCTAAATGGCAATTAACAAGGAAAGGACAAGGTTTTGCTTGGTACTTTGTTAAGAAAATAAGTTTTAAGCTCAAAAATTATACCAGAAAGTGAAATAAATCAAGTATTTTTAAATACAGAAATAAAAAAAATAAGAAATAAGCAGAGAAAATAAGAAATAAACCAAGAAAATGATTCAGTAACCAGAAAGGAAGCTAACTTCGGCAATGGTTGAATACCCTTAAAGATTGGAATTATATCATTAATAATAAAAAATATATATGTATTTTTGTTATTAAACAAAGAAGTAATGGACAGACCGACGGACAGATGGACAGATCGAATCGTCTGTTGATGCTGATGATCAAGAATATATATGATTTATAGATTTGGGAAATGTCTCTGACTGAAATTATAATTCCCTTTAAGGGTATATAAAAGAGAGTAACAAATTCATAAGTTTGAAGTTCTTTTTTTCTCACAATAAAACTAGATGCATTTTCCTGGAAGGTTGCTCTAAAACACGTATATACAAATATTTTGTTGTATTTCTCCCCCATTTTATTTGGTTCTAAAAACACAGAGAGCATCGTCTAGCGATAAATGTAAATTTGTCTTGACATCAAATCAGACGTGTCAAAGTGACTGAATAGATAAACAGGCGTTGGGGCTATGGTGAAAAATGGGGGAAAATTGTTAGGGCAGGTCAACGGCAGTCGTCGAAAAACGGAAAGGGGATGATATAGCCGGTGTACTTCTCCACCTCCCCCAAAGGACGCAAGCGGACGCAACGAGAGACAAGGAAGCGAGCTGGCTGGGAAATTCTTTAAATTTTTCGTTATCTCTTTCCAGCTTTTCCAACTTTTCCGTTTTTATTTTTTTTTTTTTTTTGTATTCCCCTGCTTTTATCCCACATATGCCAGCATCAAGTGGATTGTCTGGGTCTTAGCTTTTCTTGTTATATCCCATTTTTATACCCTGACTGAGAGTACTAAGGGTTTGGTAAAGAGTTTATGAAACATAAAAACATTTCGAATTTACAACTGAATTGGAGAAAAGATTGTATTCCTTTCTACTAAAAAACACCGCCTAAAAGTATGCCAATGGTTTATTGAAATTGTAATCCAAAATGTTGTGATTTATATAATATTTCTTAATAAAATTAAATTGAATTTCAAACTTTATATTTTTACAACTCAATAATGCTTATTCAATGTTAAATATCATCATAAGAAATAAATCTTTGACCTCTTCCATCTATGCTTCTGCTTAAAGTGCTTTCACCCTTTGGAAATTTTATATTTTATTTTAGTTTTTGTTGAAGTAAACTCTTTCTTACATTTTCTTTTATTTTTCCCTGCATTTTGAGTATTTTCTAGATTCTTCTTTCGCTTCTCCCGTATCACCGCTTAAGTGCACTCGAGTTGCCTGTAAACAAACACATGACTTGCCCCCAAAAGGGGCGTGGCACGGAGAGTAGATCCCGGTCCTAAGAACATGATACGCTTTTGTCTAGCCTCAAATGCAATCCTCCCAGCCAGGAGCAATGCGAAATGCCTAAAGATGCACTTTGGACACGGGAAATGGAAAAGGGAATAAAAGACAAGGCACTTCTCGCTCACTCTCCCATGCTGGTAGAAAACAAATTATCTTCCCCCTTTTTTGCCAGGGAAAGCTCTCTGTACTGGAAAATTTGTTTATTACTTTTCAAGGTGGAACTTGGCAAAGGAAATCGGGTAAATGTCACGGCAGATTCGATGAATTTTGATAAATAAATGAAAATGTGAGCGAAAATGTGGAAATATGTAGAAAAGCTTTTCCTTAAAACACAGAATAAATTATACTTTAATATTAAGTATTATTTCTAGATTTTTTCCTCTTTGCTTTTATAAGACCTAAACATTTTGTTGTGCAATTAAAAAATGTCTCTACTCAAGGCTTAAACAATAAGAAGAAAAGGGTTTCACTTTTTAACTTTCAAACGAAAACATTAACAATAATTAAATAGATATTATATCCTGTAAATTCAAAGTTTATCATATAATTTTACTAATTTTTTCATCGCTTCATTTTTCAATTAATCTATGTCTTTGGGTAACTTCTCAAAAAGGTTTCAAAAATACTTTAAAACTCAAAAACGAAAACAATAACAATGTTTAAATAAAATAATTATAATGTCCATGTTAATCATATGATTTTACTTAAATTTTAGGAAAAACCTCAAAAGTTAATTATGATTCATCTTTACAAAAACGAAGATCTACAACTGCTTCTTTAAGAAAGTCTTACTCTTTTCTCTAAGATATTATAAATATTTGTTCCCGTTCTACATAAATAAACAGATCATGTTTAAATACCTATTACAGGGTATTTACTGTAATTGGTATATACTGTACACACAGACTTTGCACTGCATTTTCCACCATCTTTTCCGCTGTCTCCTTTTGGCTGGTTATTATGATGCTCAAGTGAAAAATGACGCATTATGCGTTACTTTCAATGTGTGAATGCCGCTTTTCAGGATGTGTGTGTGCATGGGTGTGTGTGTGTGTGTGTATTTTGAGCAAGTGTTTGTACGTTAAAATGTAACCCCTTGTGGCCACACACATATACGCGTAAAACCCATGCAGAGTTTGTCTAGGACCGAGATTTTTATGCGAAAATTTCAACGTGTTTTTATTTTTGTACATTTTCCATAAAGCTATCTCTGTTACTCAGCGATAGCCCCTTCTCTCTCTTTTTATATTACAATATATATTTTTATATATATTTTTATTTACTGCTGCTGTGAGATTTTCGCGCTTGTTAAGAATTTTTCTTACCCGCTGCGCGTTTTTTTTTCTATTTAGTTTTAGCTCTTATTTATATTTATATATATTTTTTTCAGCTTCTTTGACTTCCTGCTGAGTGTCCCCAGTTCCCGCAAAGTTATTTTCCTTTTTTGTTTTTCTTGTGTTTTCATTATTATTACTCAGGGGGATCCAGAGTTGGTGCCATTTTCCCCAGAATTTTAAGTGGAATTTCGCTTGATTAAAATCTGAACTTTTATGCAACATTTATGATAAGTCTAAGAAGTCTAAAGCATAGAAGAGAAAGCCTTGAATTATAATACTAATAAAATAATAGGAATTACATTTTGTTAATTTATTATTTAATCTTTTTCCCCTTCTTTGGTTTCCGAACTTTGTTAAACGGTGAAAATTCAAGTTTTTGTGCAACTCACAAAATGCAATGAATACTTTCAATTAAATTTTCCAATCTAAAGAATCCTTTTTTGTGCAAACAATTATTTATTATTATTATTTAATTTTTTTCCCACCTTCTTTGGCTTCCGAAAGACCTTGTTAAACGGTGAAAATTCAAGTTTTTGTGCAACTTACAAAATGCAATGAATACTTTCAATTAAATTTTCCAATCTAAAGAATCCTTTTTTGTGCAATCAAAATATAAAGAATGGTTGGGAAAAAGCCAACAGTCAATTTCCATTTTATTACAATTCTTCGAATTCCTATCATTCTGGGCGAAATAAATACAAGAAACTATTTACCAAAACTATTTTCTTTGGCAAGGTAATAAATATTTATACGATTTCAGACTGGCAAATATAAATGCAATGCGAGTGCGTCTTTTTAATTGGCAAAATAAACCATAAATTGTAATTGTATTGTTTTTTTCATGTAAAGGAATTCCCTTTTACCCGCTGTATTTCTCATTTTCATTGTCACAGTATTTTTATGCATTTTTGTATTAACAAACACAGAGTAACTAAAAAAAATATGGCAGCGATGGTGTCATCAACACATTGCACTTCCGTTTCCGCTTTCGCCCAGAGTTGGCCACAATTAATGGCCAAGCAAACAATAAGTTTGCCTTCTTCCTCTTCTTTTGGGCCACAACAACATTAACAACAACAACAAAATAATAACAACAACAACAACGAATGAACCTATTGTTTCTGTTGTTTTGATGCTTAATTTGTGAGTGTGCACAGTACAGTGATCGCTCGCTAATTGCTTATTCTGGCTTAATTTTGAGTTAAGTCACAGAAATGGCACAGAAATTAATTGATTAAATTTTATAGCCTACTTATTGGCACTGTATTTAAATTGATTTTAAACTGCATTACAACGTTTCAACAATAATTATTTAACAAGTAACTTAAGTCGCAGAAATCGCAATGGAATTTGGTAATTTATTTCGTTTTTTAATTGATTTTAAGCTGATTAACTAGATTGTCAGCCATAATTATTAATTAATTAAGTCACAGAAATTGCAATAAAATGTATGTATTACATTTTATAGCATACTTTTGGACATCATTTTAAAATTGATTTCAAACTGCATAACTACATTTTCAACAATAATAAATATTGATATTGATTGATTTAAAATTCTGCATAATTCTTTCATATTTTGCTCAAATTAAAAGAAACTTTTTTAAAAATGCTGCCTTTTGTAAATATAAAATTTAAAAAACCTGCCTACATTAGTATTATCTTTAAATATCTTTAAAAAACTTTTAATTTGTAAATATAGAATATGTAAATATTACTCTTAAGAACAGAAACAGGTGTATACTTTCATAGAAAGACTTTTATGACTATGAATATTTTTCTTTAAGACAGTTATAGCCCATCTTTTAGTTTTATAATACATCCTCAATGTGACATATTTCATTTAACTTGATCAAATACAGCTTTAATAGTTTTTCCTATCATTTTTTAACCATTAGCAATTGAGTAGCGACCACTGTCGGCACGTATCGGCAGTAAAGTAGCCAACGGATGCCTGCTGCTGCTGTTGCAGTTGCATTTTGCAGTTACAGTTACACCTGCTGCAGGTGTAGCCTTGAAGCACCAGCACCACCACCAGAAATACGCACAATCACGCGAATCGCGGCAAACATTCGCAAACAGACGGATGGATGAGTTCGCGTCGCAGGCCCGTCGATGCCGACAAACAAAATGGCAATGCGAATAAACGAAGCTTCAATTCGTGGCGTTACGGTGGCGTATACGTTACGGTGTCGTTGCGTATACGACGCGTGGCGCGCGTCCCAAAAAAAAAAGGAGTTGACGCTTCCAGCGCAGGCGAGACATTAAACGCACCGCAGCCAAACGGCAACAGAAGAAGCCCAAGTCCAGAAAAGCAGAAACAGCAGCAGCAACAGCAGCAGCAGCAGCAGCAGGACAAGCAGCAGCAGGACGAGCAGCAGCAGAGCAGCCAGACAGCGTGGCTTAGGTGTACCCTATCCCCCAGATACTCCTCCATCCCATAATCCTCCCGAAACCGAAATGCCGAACACCGAACGCCGAAGCGAACCGAGCCACGAAGCGGGCCGAAGTCAAGAGACGAAGCCAAACGAAACGGTTTCCGAATCCCGACTGCAAGTCGAGAGGTGTCGAAGAAGATGGGGCCATTCGGCACATACAGAACAGGGAATACCCTTCTAACAAGAATGTTTTAAGGAATTATTGAGAGAGCTTTGCATTTGGAGAGTTTTGTAATTCCACTTAATTAATTAATTAATTAATAATATAATTGCATTAAGCTCTTACTTTAAATATCTGTATTATATTATATGGAACTTGAAGAATTCTTCGTCTTTATTTATACTTATGTAAGATTAAATATTTAAAAAATCAAATATTAAATTAAATTAAAGATTAAAAATCAAGATTAAATGAAAAATTATACTGATTTTGAACAGATTTTAAAATTTTATTATAGGACCAATGCAAAACAATATCAATATATATAAAAACACTGAGTGAAGACCTTTAAAAACTGCATAAAAATTGCATTAAACAAATAGTTTCAAGAATATTTATTTTATTATTTATTTAACAAATTAAGCTTGGCATAAAATTTAAAGCTTTATATTAAATTACCGAGCTCTTCGACAGTTTCAAGAATATATATTTATATAAAACGGAATACTTGTTTAATAACAAGCTCTGCAATTCATATTTATATAATTAATGATATTAACCAGCTCTGTAACAAACCCTAAAGTTAGTCCTTTTAAAATTGCATTAAAGTTGCTTATACAAAATAATTCCAAGGATATAAAATATAACACAGAATAAATGAAATCAATTTAGTTCTGTAATTATATATATTTTATATATAAATATATATAATAAAAATATATATAATATAAATATATATAATATAAATATATATTACATAAATATATATAACTACAGAGAATAGCTTTCAATTACTCTTTGTAAAATATCTTGCAAAGGTAAATCATTAAAAATTATTATATAAAATGCAAAAGTCTCAAAGCTAACTCCTACACTAATGGACTCTAACCGCACCCTATATTAAAGTATCAACCAATCAACGTTCAGCAATATTTTTTGGCGCCAAAAAAAAATCGTGCGTAAGCTTGAAAAGCTTTCCAACAAAAACAATACAATCGGCAAGCTTTTCGCAAACTTAGCTACAACTGCAGCGGAACAGAGTGAAAATTGGAACAAAATGCCACCGAAGCTAAGCAAACATTTCCCTCTTTTCAGTCGATGAACGAAGGCGAAGGCACTCCATTCTTATGCGTTGACTTCAAAACTGCTGTTTTGCAAAATGTTGCTAAAAATGTTTAACATTTGTTTACTCTGGGGAATGGTTTTCCAGAAAATAAAATATATAAATTGCATTTTTATAAATTTAATTAAATGAAACCATTTGCTTTTTAGGCTTTTAGGTGGCTTTGCATTTAATTGTTTCTCTATTAAGCCACAAGTCGAGTTGAAAAACCTGCTGTAGTTTTATTGACTTGTGCAACACTCATCATCCGCACTCACCTGCCCGGTGAGTTAACCATAAACGCTTCAACTAGCGATACGTGGGATAATTAGTTTTATTTTGTATTATTTTTTCTGCAGTTGAACCACCTTATAAGTGGTTTGTAATTGTTACCGCATTGATGGAGGCAAATCAATTGCATTTTGAAAAGTAAACAGAGATTGAAAGCTATTATTATTGAAGAAGAAATTAATTTAGTTATAGTAAGTTTGACAAAATGTATCTATTCTTGCCTCATTTTGATTAATACAACAATATTATCAAAATGCTTATGACTTTCTGGTTTGTTTCTTAAGAGGGGCTAAGGTCACGGGTCACATTTCAAACATTTGTTTTGTCGAAACGTCTAAGGTTAGCTTAATATTTTAAATACAATTAAATAACACAACATTTGAAAAATTTGTTCTTTAATTGTTGGTTGAAAAATATTTGCAGGTAATATATAAGAGTTATAGGGAATCTCCAGAGACCCCTTCGAAAAACTGTCCAAAGAATCATTCGATATCAAAAAATATAATATATAAAATAAATATATAAAATAAATATAAATAATTTTGTTCAATTTTTGTTGTCCCAAAATGTAAACTAAAGACCCCAATTTAATACTTAAAAAATGTGTACTACTCTACAAAAACCGGAAAAAAACGTTGGAACAATATTCTTAAGATATAAAGCATTTATAAAACAAAATCAAATACCCTACGCCCTCCCACTTAATATACACGATATCTACTCAAGTATTTTAGCTTAGCAACATTGTATTGCCTTGCGAAAACATTACTTTAAGATAAAAACTTGTTGGTTTTTAGTTTTATATGTATATATTCGTTGTCAGAACATTTGGGGCCATTTATTTTTGGCGTTGAAACAATGTACACATGTTTTGGAATTACTAACAGACTGTTTTTCCAAACAGTAGCCAGTACTTGGATTTATTTTTCCTTCTATAAAGCCAGAACCTTGATTGTTTAAGACAACTACCTGTTTTGATTACTAAATTTATTTTAAAAAATTAATTTATAAATATTTTTTAAGCATTGCAATGATTTTGAGATTTAAATAAAATCTCAATAATTTGTTTGGGTTTTTAAAACGAAAAACCACTGTATGTTGCGCTCAATAAACATGGTAATGACAATGGGCAAACAACACACATAACTATGTACATGTTTATGTATTTATGTTTGGTATGCTTTCATACATTTTATTCTGCCTTCTTTTTCATTTTGTAATTGTGAGTCACTGTCAGCGGAATAATGCCACCGATTGTGGCAAGCCCGAAAAAGCCCCACGGTTATTGACACATTCGCTTCTATTTTGGATCTATTCTTTATATTCCTCTCCACGTTTCTCCATTTCACTTTTTTGTATGCATAGCACGATATTTGGTGAAAGCCGGGCCCATGTTTGGGGGAGGTGGAGTACGAGCCAGACGGCACCGTGTCCCCTGACTTCTTTGTTTTTGGTTAAATAAAAATATAAAAAAAACACTAGTTATAATTAAGATAAATACTGTAGATAGGCTGAATCAATAAATTGAGAAATATATTGTAAAGCATATTTCTATTATTTAAATAAATAATTTATAGGTATACAAAGATCTCTTTCATTTCAAAATGTAACTTAAAAATATGTCCCAAAATTATGAATAATTCTTAATTTATTGTCTTTAACAATAAGTCGCTTTTATTGGATCTACAAAGGTGATGTGATAAGTGTTTATTATGAATTTTAATCAGAATACTCTTGTTTATTTTTAATATATTTTCAATGCACACTTTTTAATTGCATAATGTTGTGATAAATTCCTTATCATATTTCCAATGACATCAAGACAGAAAATTGATAAAAAACAAAAAGTATTTCCGTTTCTGGCATACCAAACATTGAAGCAATTAAGATAAATTTGATTGGACTCCTTTTAAATAGGCGGCGTGTCAGTGTCGTTGCCGCTGCACTCAATGTAAATATCTATGAATGTACGCAATGACTAAATTAACAAAAGAGACCTCACCCAAAATGGGTCAACATTGTTCTAAGGCCAAGCCCCCTTTGCCCCCTTTCGCCCGCTTTCCCGATTTCCCTCTTATTTTTTTCCCCACAAAAGCCAGGCAGCAACTGGTGGTGGCATGAATAGAAATGTTGGAAAATTTCTATGCCTTCCTGGGTATTTACCAATTTTTGGTCAATGACAGTTTGCACATTACTTAAGGTTCACACTATATCTAATAAATATATACTCTCTTGAATTTCTGTTGAAAGTTAAGAAGTATAGGAAATATTTTGACATTAAATATTAAGTCTAGAATTCAAAATTTCCTTTTTAAAATGTTTACAACCATCCTACAGTTTAAATCCTTTTGAGTAATACTTTCGGTTATAGATTTTTAACACTGAAAGTGCTTTACTGTTTAGTTATACTTGTATAAATAAATATTATATTTTGCTATAAGTATATAACATTTATATTTCTTTTTTAAATGTTTATAACTATCCCAAATTTAAAACCAATCGGTGTAATACTTTCCAAGGTATGCAGATCTTTATATAAGTATATAACAATTATATGTATATAACATTTCTTTTTAAAATGTTTATAACTACACAAAAACTTAATACCAATCGGTGCAATGCTTCCAAGGCTAAATCCTTAACACCCCAGGTTAATGTCCATTTATATTTGTCTAACTATAAGTATTATATTTTCTTTAGTTTATAATTAAAGCAATAAACAATTAACTTAATATCTGCCATGCATTGAAATTTAAAATGCATATTAATAAATCATAGGAATTCATCGATTTGGCCAACACAATAAAATGGCTTGCATCATTGCGAAGTGGCCTAAACAACAATTACAATTTTGACGCAAATTTAATGCTCAACTAGCCCTGAAAATTATTGAAACTACTATTCTCATATGTATATATAAATGTACTTTGTATAATGGGTAAATATGTATTGTATATGGTCAGTGAACAGATTGTCCACGTCCAAGCCATCTGATGATGGGTTTTTAATGCGTGTTTAAATGGTTCGTTGAGTGAACCATCGCTGGCAGGCTGTCAACCGTGCCACTAAGTAGTGTTTCAAATTTCCATCTGCCTTTGTCCATTGCACAATTGCGTGTTGCATGCTGCATGTTGCATGTCATCTATTCATATGACCATATGCAGGAATCACCGGTCTATGGCGTCAGGTTCTGTCCCCATCTGTCAGATTTATTGATTCAGTTCTCAGAGCTTAGATTTGCAGAGCAAATAAGTAGTTATATGTACTAACAATGGGGTTTTTAGATGGTTTAAAAAGGGTTTACGAAGGATTTAAAATTGGTTTAAGATGGTTTTTTGTTGGGTCTAAGATGATTTTATGTTGGTTTTACATGGATTTTAAGATGGTTTTAAGATGGTTTTAAGATGGTTTTAAGATGGTTTTATGATAGTTTGGTTTCATGTTGATTTTGAAATGTTTTTAAGCTGGTTTACATGGATTTGAAGTTGGTTTTAAGATGGTTTTAAAAAATTTTCAAGGATAAGTTTAAGATGGCTTAAAGTTGGTTTTATACTCATTTAAAGGTGGGTTTTAAGTTGGTTATAAGTAAGTTTTATGATAATGTTAAATTGGTTTTAAATAAGTTTTAAACCAACTGTTTTCAAGTCCGGTTTGATTTTGTTTTAGCTTAGTTTGAAGACGTTTTTTTAGTTGAGTTTAAGTGGGTTTTAGTTGGGTTTAAGAAGTTTTTAACTCGTTTTAAGTTGGTTCTAATAGGTTTTAAGTTGATTTTAAGTTGTGTTTTATTTGGCTTTAAGAAGATTTTAAGAAGCTTTAATTTGTTTTGTTATTTTTTTACACTGTGCTTTAAGTTGATTTTAGTTGGTTTTAAAGTTTGTTTTAAGTTGATATTACGTTGGTTTTAAACTGTTTTTAAAATGGCTATAAGAAGCTCTTTGAGCTCTTATACATATATTCAACAATCATCGATGGTACAGTAGGTATTAAATGAAATTAATTAACATTACATTAACTTATGATTATTAAGAGAAATTGATGTTAATTATATTAACAGTCTAAGAATGAGGAGATGGCCAATCATTAAACTCAATACTTTTAAAATTAAATTATATTTTAAACAAATTCCCTACAGCTACTTGAAGAGCAAGTTACCCCCCAAAAAAGAAACGTTTACCCTTTAATTACCGCATTGTGATAAATAGGGGAAACAAGAAGAAATAAAGATACAAAGATACAAAGATACACAGATACAAGCATCTGAGGAATCGGAGAAGAAATAAAAACGAAATCGGATTAATTTAAGCCGCGGAGAGAACACCCTGAGGCAAGGCCAGAGATCGAAATGCCATTCGTTACTTCAACTTAAAAGCGAAACTGGGAACTGGAAATTATTTTGCAGAGATTCCGCGACCGATCGGTATGCCATTCGCTTGAATTTAATTAAAGTGACTAATGGAAAAGCACACAAATGCGGGAAATAAGTTGAATTGTCGCATAATTTAAATAAATCTCAATGCAATTGATATTTGCCTTTTGTTTGCTGCCTTGTGAGCGGTTTTTTTTTAACTATTTCAGCGCAATAAATTAGAACAAATACGTGGAATAATGTGTGGAGGCAAAAATAAGAAAAAAATATACGAAATAAAAAAACAAAAGAGAAGACGGAGATGATGATGACTTGATTCACATTTTTTCCTCTGTTTGTTGTCTTTTCATTCTGGTTTCCCTCTCCACGTTCGTGGGATGTGTGGTTGCTGTTGTTGCCGATTTTAATGATTAGTCCGAAGATTTTATTTTCTATTCACCGCCCCAGGCCACAGCAACAGATTCTGGGTCACTGGGGATCGAGCGAGGCACAAAATAAAAAATAAAACAAAAAACAAAAAACGAAAAGCTAAGGGGATAAGCTTGAAAAAATAAATAAAAAAACTAAAATATAAAACCCCGACTTGCGAACTTGCTGTGGAATTTCTGAGTGCGTTAATTGATTTGGTGAAAATTAAGGTTTATCTAAAGGGAACTTGCGGTCTTACGATTGTCATAAGGTCTTTGCGCATAAACCCTTGGCAGAAAATACCTCCATCAAGTTGGTCAAACCAATAGCAAACAATTATTAGATGACATTTATCTGTTTTCTTCTTTTAATTTTAGTTACAAGTTTGCAAAGCAGCGAAGGAAACATTTCCCACCCTATTCTTGATAAGCAACAACAGCCGATTCGATTTAGACATAGAACAACCTTTTTTTTGGCACTTTTATAGCCTTGCAGGGTTATCTAATTTTAGTAAAAAGTTTGCCACGATTGAAGACGACATTTCCAACTCTATAAATAGATATATTCTTGATTAGCAACAACAGCCGATTCGATTTAGACATAGAACAAATTTTATTGGTCACTTTTATAGCCTTGCAGGGTATTCCGATTTTAGTTAAAAGTTTGCCACGAGTGAAGAAGATATTTCCAACCCTATAAAATATATATATTCTTGATAAGCATCAACATCCGATTCAATCTAGACATGTCCTATAGAAATCAAATTTAAAAAAATTGTTTCAACATTTTATAAAGGCCTACATCGATCAAATTGTCAAAATTAAACAAATAAATTAATTTTAAAAGATTTTAAATTGAGTATGCAGATTTCTGAATCTTAAAAAAAAAGGAACATAGAAAAACGTTCCAAATTCAAATTAATGTTTTTGAATTGTCGATAAAATTGTCATATAAAAATATCGATAAATGTCGATTCAAAGAATGCTAATTTTAAGCTCAGCTTAGCTCAATTTCCAATTTAATCCTATAATTCATTTGCAACCGAGGAGGGTATATATACTTCGACTTCCCACATTCATTTTTTTATTCCTATTTTTTTTTTGTGTTTCTCCATAAACAATTAGGCGGTACTGATTGTCGCGGAAGTCCAGCGAGAAAGAGAGAGCGGGGATCACAGCGCTGGGCCAGCGTAGCTCCAGAGGAAGCACAAATAGCGGAATGCTGATAATTGCCCACGTTGCAAAATAAGAAAAGTACCGGGAAATATATATACAAACACACACACACACTGGACTGGGTAACAAAATAAATAAATGCCAAATTAGAGCAATGAAAAAAATGCGTGGCGACACAAAAAAAAAACATACATGAAAATAATAAAAAGAAAAACGAGCTGAGTTGTGCAAGACAGAGCGATAACCCCACAGAGAGAGGTGAATATTTGCAGTTACTTAGCACAGAAGTGTTTTTAACAAATATATATATTTCAAAATACATATATTTAAATTTAAAATATTATATAAATTTATAATTATAGGGTTTCTCTTCCAGTCACGACAGTTTTTTGAGTTCATTTAACTTTATTCTGGGATTTAAAGTGCCTTAAGTTGACCGCTGTTTTATAGACCATTTTTTGATATGTTTTTACGAAGAACGGTTAAGACTTAGCAATTTAAATTTTCTACTTGTTATTAAGTGAAATATAAAGAAATTTTTGACATTTTGTTTGAAGCTAACATATTGTCAAAATTCTGAGATACAAGGGTTTTGAAGTGTACATTGAGAAAAGAGTTTTGTCTTGGTAAACAAGATTCTGGCGAATTGGGTAGATAGATTTAAAAAATGTAAGTACAATGATAATCTGGATGAATTTGTACATTGCTTGTACTAGAATATTTTAAAAATATTTAAAAAATGCAATTTTGACACCACTTTGAATTTAATTATTTAAAAAATGCGTTTTCTTCTCCTTTTTTAGTGTGAAAAACCTATACGTAAATCCTATTCTATGCAATATCAGATTGTATGCTGAACATATCCCATAAATTTCATGAACATCGTTCAAGTTGTTCTTGAGAAAATTTTGTTGACCAGTTGGAAAAACGTGGTTTCGAAAAAAAACAGTAAGAGAAATAATAATTGCAGGAATAAGCTGTCCTAAAGGACATTCATTTCCAGTGCTTTAACTATGTATATATACTATATATATATAGAAAAATCCTTTTAACCACATAAAGTACCCAAGTTATAGAAGCAATATGACATGGGTCAAGCCCTCTTAAATAAATTGAATAACGTAAATATATATATTTCCATTCTTATAACCTTTGAAAATGAATTATTTTATATATTCACATGTATATTAAATTCGAAACGCAGTTGTTATCTCTTAGTATTAATACTAATATTTATATTACCCATAATTTTGCCTTTCCTTGTATCTAATGATCTCCCAAGTGATCACAGATACATTTTTAATAAAAAACCCCTTTCGATTAATGTACACCCTATAGAAAATTATGCATTTTAGATAATAATATAGAAATCACTCACCTCTTTGACCTTCTGACGTCGCTCCTCCAGCGTGGCATCCAGCGTATCCGGCGCCTGATCATTGCCGCCGCCACCTAGCGGCAGATGCACCTGTTGGACGGGACTCTGGGCGTTGCCTATCGGCGGACTGGGTCCTCCGGCAGCGCCGTCGCCGCCTTGAACGGGAGCTGCCAGCACAGGTATCGCCGCATGCTGGCCATCCTCGGCGCCGGCATCCCGCTCCTGCTCCCGTTCCTGCTGATCCATCAGAGCGGCCACCGGAGCCGGTGCTTGGGCCTGGGCCACCGCCTGAGCCTCGCCAGCGGCCGGTGGCTCGTCCAGGATGTCGCCCAGCTCGGCACGGATTTTCTGCTCCAGGCGCTGGCGGTCGCCTATGAAGTGAGGATCCTCGTTGCGATGGGGCGCATGACCTTGGCCGGCAATGGGCGGGGCCGGTATGAAGATCTCGGGCCCGGCCTTCTGGAAGTGCTTGTAGACCCGCAGGACCCGGTCGCTGCCAAAGTTATCCGGCAGTAGGAAAATGCCGCCGAAGCAGAGGAAGCACAGTGTTACCAGCACGAGTCCAATCAGACATTTCTCGCGCGAATGGAAGTTCGATTTGCGTCCAATTGGACTAATGCGATACATGGTGTTCTAGTTTGAAGTCTCACGGCAATTTGTTTGTTTTCTGCTTCTCAGCTTCCCTGCCTTTAGTTTTTTATATTGTTTTCCACAGAAGACTTTCTAAGCATTTGGTTCCAGTTTGATTGATATTGATTTGTTTCAGGCTTTTGGGTTTATTACAGTTCATAAGAGGAATATTTACTATAAATGTGAGAGGAGCGCCTACGTTAGAGCCTTATTTTTGGCCTTAATGCATTGAGGAGCATTTTGAATCCTTGTATTTGAATAATTTAGATAATTTTATCAATTTTAAATGAGACTTCAAAGTAATTAATCCTTTTTTACGGGAACTGTCAGCTGTTTTTAGCGCTTTTGTATTGTGTGTGGGAGAGAGGAAGGGAAGGTTTGCCGGTTAAGGATTTGCTTTCTCTCTTGCTTGTTATAGCCTTTCTCTACATCTCTCTCTTTCTCTCTCTCTCTCTCTCTCTTGCGTGCTCTGAGCGCTCTCTTGCCGCTGCATTGTTATTGTTATTATTGGCTATTTTTGGCTGTTTAAGGGGCACGCACACACGTAAGCAGTTGGGAAGGAATGAAAACGAAATGCAGAAACAAAAAAGCAAAGACCCCAACAACAACAATGAAACAGAAAAAATAAATAACAAAAACAAAAAAGGTAATGCGAGGCGATGTCGCTGCGTGGCGTACATGAAATAAAGAAGAAGCACTAGGAGAAAAATAAGAAGAGCCGCAGCAGACACACACACACACGCACACGAGGGCAAGGAAAACAAACACAAACACAGAGGCGTTTATGCGCTGCGAATAATTCGCATTTGCACTGGAATTTCGCACTTCTCTATCGTTTGATTTACGAATTAGTAGGTAACGAACGGTAAATTGCAACGCCAATTAGTTGATTTCATAAATATTAATATTTGAATCACTTGAAAATTTAGCATTTTTTGTATTTTCATTATTTTCTTATGTTATCACTTTTTCTTTTTAAATAATCTATGCATTTTTTCACTGGAATGTTATCAGTATTTTTTTGTGTAGAATTTCCTATCATTCGTAAGGTTAATAAAGTCGCGTTCTCAAGAAAAGACTTGTTTAGCTTCTTCCACTGAATGTAACTTAATTCGTTGAAATTGTTAGGCAATTTTCTAAATTACTTACGAAACAAAAGATATAGATTTATCTCACAGTGCATTTCTTTAATTTTTGCGATTCAAATCTAGAATAAATCTCGATTTTGCGGCTATGCATAAACTGCAGGTGAGAGCGATGCGGCGCTGGGAGTGCGACAGAGAGAGAGCGAGCGAGAGACATTTCACACGCAATAATTTGCAACAACAAAACTGGCGGACAACAATAACAATTATTATGGAATACCGTTACAACGGTACCGCCAACCAGCAGCACACAGCACAGTAAAAAAAATGTAGAAAAAATAGCCTCTTTTTTCGCAAATAACGAGAAGATGGCAGACAGGAGATATGTGATAAAAGAGAGCAAAGAGAAAGGGATGAATCTGAAAGGAAGGCGTCGCTTTGATTTTTTTTCTTCTCCCTTTCTCCTTTGCTCGCGCCCTGGCTGCTGCTTCTTCGTGTGTTGTGTTAGTTGTTGTTGTTGTTTTATGAGGGGGCGGTTGATTGGTAAGGGGTGAGGGGCGTCAGTATCGTCAGTCACCTTTTACTAGCACAATTGTTCGATGCCGCTGCGGTAGGGCTTATAATATTATTTACAAAACGAATTTCACGCACGCCACGCTCGATTTTTGTTAAAATATCACATCACAGCAATTTACTTTACTTTCGGTTCCAGTGTGCCCGAATCGCGCCAATTCGAATATGCCGCACGCGGTGCAAGACATACTAAATTTGCAGTGAAATCGGGAAGGCGAACTTAAGATTTGACATTTTTCAGGAATATACAACACTGTGAACAGCTGTTTTCCATTTGCTTGCGTTGATTTTTAAAGTTTACTCCGAACAATTTCACAATTGTTCTTTTTTCTGGCAAAATGGAGAAATTCGTGCGGGACTCGCTGTCCAAAATCCTAGATTGTGTGGTCACAGATCAAATGATGTCGTAAGTAGCCGAATCCTTGGAATAAGGATGGTATCAATGCGCTAATTTTGTTGTTATTTGCAGAGCAATCTTAAACATTAAAGATGATTACGAATTCGACAATTATTTCGGGAACTTGCTAAGCGAAGACAACGAAGAACATCGTATCTTCCTACTTAATTGCCGGAGAATGCTCCTCAGTGGAAAGCAGCCCCGAAATAATAGCAAGAGCAGCAAAGCGCCGACATCCACAACGCCGATAAAAGCAGGCGGCGGCAGTGGCATCGGGGTGAAGGTAAAACCAGGAAAATTTGTTAATTTGTATGCCAACGATGGAAAAGTCTTGGGCGATACCATATTACTGAAGGGCCGACGGCCCTGCGACTGCCAGGCGGCGCAGCACAAGCTTATCAACAATTGCCTGGGCTGCGGCCGGATTGTGTGCGAACAGGAGGGCCCTGGTCCCTGCTTGTTCTGTAGTGAGCCCGTCTTCACCCCCGAGGAGATAATGCGGTTGGCTAAGGCGGCGCGTGAAAGCAAGACGAATGTCAAACCAGCCACCAAGCAAGGCAAGAAATCCAAGGATTCAGCAGCTGCCAAAGAAGCTGCCTCCAAGGAATCCCTCGAAAAGGCACTGGCCCAACGGGATCGGCTGCTGGAGTACGACAAAAACAGCGAGAAGAGAACCACGGTCATTGATGACGAACTCGACTACTTCCAGGTGCGATCATTGTCTCCGCAAAACCATAAAGAATTTTATTTTTACATCATTTGATTTCAGGAAAACTCCGTGTGGCTCAGCAACGTGGAGCGCGAGAAATTCGAGAAGCTTAAGGGCGAGATGCACGAGGTGAAGCACGGCAGCCGACTGAATCGCAAGATTCGCGTGGACTTTGCTGGCCGTGAGTTACCAGAGGATTTGCCGGTTTCCAAGGAGTATGAACAACAGGTGATCAACGAACTGGCGGCGGTGTCCAAGGCAGCGGGCGGTGCATCCAACTGGAGCTCCTCCTGTCTCACAGGACACTCGGCAATGGCCTTGGCACCCATTTTGGATTTAACCAAGCCACCGGTCTACAAGACCAACAAGGAGGCAAAGAGCCGGTCAGCACCGGCATCAGGCGCCGATGGACTAGAGCAGATCTACAACCGAGTGCAGGACAAGGAACTGCTCGAAATGCAGGATATGCGCCAGTGTCTGTCGATGCATCAGCCATGGGCATCTCTACTAGTCGCGGGCATTAAAAAGTAGGTGAAATTTTAACGAAACTTTTAAGATTTAATGAAACGACGTTTTTATACAGACACGAAGGCCGAGTTTGGTACAGTGAACATCGTGGAAGATTGTGGATTGCTTCCACTTCTAAAGAGCCTCACGCCGAGGACATTGCCCAAATGGAGGAGTTCTACCGCGTGATTTACGATGGTAAATGCCGTATAAGTAGCTATAATAATTCTAGTAATTATATTTTAATCTCTTCCAGATCCCAATATTACATTTCCTAGTCATTATCCAACAGCAAGCCTGTTGGGCTGCGTTCACGTGGATAGCTGCCTGCCGCAGGAGGAGTATAGAGAGACATATCCCCACGGGGAATCGGACAGCCCGTATGTCTTTGTCTGCTCTAAGCCAGAACAGCTGAATATCCTCCTGCCCGTTAAAGGCGAACACAAAATATGTAAGGACTTTGCTCTGCCAAGCTAAGTGGTGGCTAAATATTTCTCTTTATAGATGAACTTCCTCTGAAAACGCACAGTGCCGCCTGCAAAATGCTGCTCCGGGCTAGGGCCAGCAAGGCTTAATAAGAAATAATGAGACAAAATGAGATCAAATCCAAACACATTCTAATTAGTTTTAAGCCAGCATTGCATCCAAAATGGCCAAATTCTGTGGATTAAAGGGCCGGGTGACAGGCTGGGGAATAAAATTTATTGAGCCTCATCTGATAAATTTTAATTAATTATTTTATATCATTTTAATTATTTTTTTTTTTATATATTTACCATTCCCCAAAAACAGATTACTTTTCATTACCTGTTTTTCTCAAATCATGAATTTGCAATGCAGAACACAAATGGTTTTCAATATTTTTCCTTAATAATGTTGACCACTTTTAAAGCTAATTATTATTTAGTTATAGATTTTTAGATAACTTCAATAGTGGATTTTTGTTTTTAATTTTGTAATTTCTTCGAAAAACGCATAGTTTTTTATAAACAAAAATATTTCGAAAAAAGCACTACATTAATTCCTTCCTTTAACGAAAAAATAGTCCCTAAAAAATTTTTTTCTTAAATATTAGCCAAGTCAATTATTTTGAATTAAAAATTTAAGTTTCGATATATCCGATAAATTTCCCGCTAGCCTTGGGCTATCTGGCAACTCTGTACAGCTGGTATATTTTGTATGTGCGTCAAATTAGCGTCGATATGGAACGGTGGGAAAATGGAACACGTGGCGCTTTTTTAATTTTAATTTATTTCGTAATTAAGGCACCAATTCGAACAAAATAAAGTTTGTATATGCTAAAAAATGAATTTACTATTGATTTTTACTGGGTTTGAGAGTGTTTGACCTTTATGTACATTAAAAAAAAGCCTGTGAAAAATCATGTCTTCACGGATTTCCTTATATCTCGGCTTATCGAACGCGTGCAGCAATACCCGATGTGCCAGAATAAAGGCCATTTATTGTAGTTTTAGCCTGCAAAGTTTCATTAATTTCAAACCCTATGATTTTGAGAAAATCGCATAACAGTGAACCAACCTCGGGGTCGGCCCCATACAAAACAGGACGAAAAAACTTGGATGGCTGATAACTTCGATATACGAACGCGTGCACATATGCACGGTATATAGGCTAACTAGGCGAAGATTAAGGAATATCTGGTGAAAATTTCATTTATTTTTAACATACAGATTTTGAGAAAATCAAATAACAGTGGGTGGTGCATTTGGGCTGATAAGTGAGGCGCGAACTATGAAAATGGAACCAGATATGAATGTGCAGAGAACCAGTTGAACCAGCTCATGATAATAAAATACTGAATTCAATAACAATAACAAATTGTTGACTGAAACATTCATTAAAGTGACTGGCCAATAAATGAAAACGTCATTCAAATCAATTTGGCAAGCGTTTTAGTAAAAGACGTTCACTCGTTTAGGAGAAATTGATGTTTCATATTATTGCAATTATTCTAGTATATACCACAGTGGTATGAAAGTGTGACCCGCTAATCAGCAAAATCGACGCTAACTTTTAAAGAATTATTACGCCCTTAAATGAACGCGTGCAAACTTGCACGGTATCTCAAACGATAGAGAAAAGTATTCTCTAACTTCATATAAAATCTCAATTAATTCTAACCCACAGATTTTTAGAAATTTCCGTTTTCCTTTTCCGAACCCATTGACAAACACTGGTTTCATATCGATAGGAACGCTTCCCAAAAATTCCTATTGTCAATTTAAACAATTACATAAAATATGCATGCCCCATAAATGGAATTGACATTCCAAGCATTTTGGTAGTTGTTTTATCGAAATCCGTTCAGTCGTTTAAGAGAATTTCCCACTTTTGCATTTATTCCCATATATGTTCCTGCGAAGCATATATAGATCTGGCAGCCCTGGCTGCTTAAATATAAATAAACGTGATTAAAGCTTTTTGGCAGGGTTTTAGGCAAAATGAAGACTGTATTATAAACGGTATTGCAGTTCTGAACATTTTGATCCATGTTTCATCAAAATCCGTTCAGTCGTTCATGAGAAAACCCAACTTTTTCATTTATTATCACATATATTCCACCGAAGAATTTTCATTAGGAAAAATTCATTTAAAACTTTACTGTAGGACTTATGCAAAATAAAGACTGTATTATAAAAGGCATTGCAGTTCTGAACATTTTGATCCATGTTTCATCAAAATCAATTCAGTAGTTCATGAGAAAACCCTAATTATTCATTTATTGCCAACTTATGTTCCGGCGAAGTATTTGAATTCAGTAAAATTTATTTAAGCTTTACTGTAGTTTTTATTCAAAATGAAGACTGTATTATAATCGGCATAGCAGTTCTGAACTTTTTGATACGTTTCATTAAAATCTGTTCAGTTTCAGAGAAGAAAATTAATTTTGACAAAAAATGTCACCCTGAATCCCACTGTCACAAAATCTTTGCGTTGTTACCATCTCTGCTGTTTCTCGTCTTTCGCATATGCTTGTACCGTTATAACGGTAGTTCTGCTGCGATTAGCTGGAATTATGTGCATTCAGAACATTTCACATACACTTTTGTGACAGTGGGATTCAGGGAGACTTTTTTTGTTTTCGTATATATTTTATTAATTGATGAATTTAAGTTTAGTTTTTTGTATATTCTTAAGAAATAAATGTATAATATAAAATAAATTAAAATAAATGTTCAAAACTTATTTCATAGTTATTTTATTTTAATAAAATTGGAAAAAATATAAGAAAATGTTCATGCGAAGCAATTGGAGGTTGTTTGTTTCATAATGCAATGTATATGTAATGCAATAATAAACAAAAACAATAAATCTAAAAATTTCAAAACGTTTAGGCCTTTTGTTCCTAAGAAATTTACATTGCATTTGTTGCTAACTAATAGACGAATAATAAGAAAAATTAATTTTCTTCGGTAAAACTGAACGGATATTAATGAAACATGGATCAAAATGTTCAGAACTTCGATGCCGATTATAAACAGCATCCATTTTGCATTATTTCTATGGTAAAGTTTAAATCAATTTTAATTAATAAAAATTCTTCGCTTGAATGTGTATGTGGAAATAAATGAAAAAGTTGGGTTTTCTCATGAACGACTGAACGGATTTTGATGAAACATGGATCAAAATGTTCAGAACTGCAATACCGTTTATAATACAGTCTTTATTTTGCCTAAAACCCTGCCAAAAAGCTTTAATCACGTTTATTTATATTTAAGCAGCCAGGGCTGCCAGATCTATATATGCTTCGCAGGAACATATATGGAAATAAATGAAAAGTGGGAAATTCTCTTAAACGACTGAACGGATTTCGATAAAACAACTACCAAAATGCTTGGAATGTCAATTCCATTTATGGGGCATGCATATTTTATATAATTGTTTAAATTGACAATAGGAATTTTTCTGGCGGGCAATTCATCGATAGGGTGTGGGAAGCGTTCCTATCGATATGAAACCAGTGTTTGTCAATGGGTTCGGAAAAGGAAAACGGAAATTTCTAAAAATCTGTGGGTAAGAATTAATTGAGATTTTATATGAAGTTAGAGAATACTTTTCTCTATCGTTTGAGATACCGTGCAAGTTTGCACGCGTTCATTTAAGGGCGTAATAATTCTTTAAAAGTTAGCGTCGATTTTGCTGATTAGCGGGTCACACTTTCATACCACTGTGGTATATACTAGAATAATTGCAATAATATGAAACATCAATTTCTCCTAAACGAGTGAACGTCTTTTACTAAAACGCTTGCCAAATTGATTTGAATGACGTTTTCATTTATTGGCCAGTCACTTTAATGAATGTTTCAGTCAACAATTTGTTATTGTTATTGAATTCAGTATTTTATTATCATGAGCTGGTTCAACTGGTTCTCTGCACATTCATATCTGGTTCCATTTTCATAGTTCGCGCCTCACTTATCAGCCCAAATGCACCACCCACTGTTATTTGATTTTCTCAAAATCTGTATGTTAAAAATAAATGAAATTTTCACCAGATATTCCTTAATCTTCGCCTAGTTAGCCTATATACCGTGCATATGTGCACGCGTTCGTATATCGAAGTTATCAGCCATCCAAGTTTTTTCGTCCTGTTTTGTATGGGGCCGACCCCGAGGTTGGTTCACTGTTATGCGATTTTCTCAAAATCATAGGGTTTGAAATTAATGAAACTTTGCAGGCTAAAACTACAATAAATGGCCTTTATTCTGGCATATCGGGTATTGCTGCACGCGTTCGATAAGTCGAGATATAAGGAAATCCGTGAAGACATGATTTTTCACAGGCTTTTTTTTAATGTACATAAAGGTCAAACACTCTCAAACCCAGTAAAAATCAATAGTAAATTCATTTTTTAGCATATACAAACTTTATTTTGTTCGAATTGGTGCCTTAATTACGAAATAAATTAAAATTAAAAAAGCGCCACGTGTTCCATTTTCCCACCGTTCCATATCGACGCTAACTCACCGACGCTAATTTGACGCACATATATTTTGTCTCGTTATTTACTTGTAAATATTTACACATTTATGCAATGGTCAAGGTGGACGTAGAATACTGGTGAGTACCCTGGGTCCAGCTGGCAATCCGATAACCGTACGTGTTGTGTTTGCAGCGGAGTCTGCAACTTCAGCGGCCAGTGCCAGCTGTTGCGCGAGTTTCTTTTGGCCTCCAATCTCGAGGTGGAGATAACATGCCGGCAAGGCCGACGCGGATCCTTCGAGGTAGCCATCGACGGCCACCTGGTTCACTCCAAGCTCGCCTGCCTGGCCTTCCCGCAGCACGACAGCGTTCTGGCTCAAGTCCAGCGCGCAGAGCGAGGGGAGCCCGTGAATACGGTCCTGGAGCAGCCCATCAAGGACTGCAGCGTGATGTAGAGGGATTTGAATAGGGGGAACCCAAAGATTGACTGTGTACATATGTATAGTGTTATTAAAATAGTTTAAATTTAAAGAAATAACGATTTTGTGCTCCAAGACTTGAAATCTGACTATTCTCGAAAGTGGTTATGCTTCCAGGATCTAAGTTGAGGAGGAGCAGATGGATTCTAGAAGCAGTTGAGTGAATTAAGCATCATTTCTATTCTCACATTTTATTTTGAACGTTTAGATGGGCTAAAAAAAAATAATAATAATTATATAAAGAGAATTCAAAATGCAGTACTTCCTTTTCTTCTCCACTTGCCCAGGTTCCCGAGGGACTCTACCGACGGTAGCGATAACGCTTAAAGTGGAACCACAGCTGGAAGATGTTGTTGTGGAACTGACAGCGGAATCCCCTCTTGTAGCTGAACTCCCACTCCCGATTGACGATCTTGAAGGCAATGTCCTCGTACGGCGGCCCCGTGTGGAAGCGAAGCACGGCAAAGTCGCCATTGTCCGCACATGGAGTGAGGAAGTATTGTGGCGTCTGCGATTTGTCCATCAGATCGGGATAGAATATGTTAAACTTGTAGCCCTGCACGATCTTTGGCGGCGGATTGTCCATGTCGTAGTGCGTCTGATTGTACTTGTTCCACTCGAAGCCGGTGTGGACACGATTGAAGTACCTGGGCTTGCGCGGCCGGTATTTATCCGTGGCCAGCTGGGGCACGGCGTCCAAGGTTGTCTCCACGCTAAACTCGGCCTCGTCGCCCTGCATTCCCTGGCGCGCCTCGTTACGCATCCGGAGCTCTTGCGGCGTCAGCTGGTTGGTGTCGACGCGCTCCGGATGGAGGACCAGTAGGCGTTGACGCTGTATCCGCCGATCGTCATCCTCCTCATCGTACAGGGCACCTTCACCATCAACATCGTCGTCGTCTTCGGTCTGAAGCCGCCTGCCCGTGAAATCCTCCTCGCGTATATAGCGCGGGCTGTAGTTGCCGGCCTGGTAGAGGCGCGCTGCATCGCGAAGCTCCTTGAGCGGATCTTCCTCGCCGTCGGATGCGGCGGGATCTCCGTCCTCTGGATTCTCGGCTTCCTGTGTATCCATCTCTTCCTGCTCCTCTTCCTCCGTTTTGACTTGCGGCAGATCATCCGGCCCCACCTGCGCCTCGTCGTCGTTCTCCTTCTTAAGCAGCAGGAGTTTCTCGCGGAGCAACGCCTGATGACGGTCACGTAGGCGAGCACGTGCCATGTGCGCCTTGAGTTGCGAGAGCAGACTCTCCCAATAGCTGATGTCCACGCCATCCGCCCGCCCGCTGATCTTCGCCTCGATGCGCTGACGCATCTCCTCCAGCTGATGCGCATTCTTACCTCTAAATATGTCGGCCACATCCTTGACGACGCTCTGATGGATGCCGTCCCTCCGTTGATTCAGCGCACTGCCCTCGGCCAGCAGTTTCTGTTGCTTTTGCAGCTCGTCCTGCACAATAGTGATCATGTCGTTCCAGAAATCAATGTGCTTGCCCTGTTCCAGCTCCTCGTACACCTTGATGTCCACCAGCAGATCCTCCAGCTCCTCCATGGGCAGGCCATTGAGCAGCATGTAGGGTTCGTGCATCTGCATTTCGAGTGACTCCTCAAGCGGAGCATTGCCGGCGGCCACGTACTGGGCCAGCAGATCGATGGGCTTGGCCCGGCCGTCGCGGATGCGAATCTCGCTGCGCAGGCGAGCCTGCTTCAGATGGAACTGATCCTCTTGGCGCTGCCACTCTCGGAACTGGACCGCCTCCTTGGCCCGCTGCTGCATCATCATATCGTCTTCGCGCACCTGCCGCTCCAGTTCGCGCTCCTGCCGTCGCTTCTTCACCTTCTCTAGCTCGCGCCGATTCTCCAGCTGCTTCTGCAGCGACAGAACTTCAACCGTTTTGGTGGAAAGGTTGGAAAGGCCCTCCACCTCCAGCTTTTTGCCCCAGTGGAATGTGGAAGTGAGATTGGAGTCGCCAAAGGGATTGTCCTCGTTGGAGTACGTCTGGTACTCATTGTCCCAGCCCATTCGCTGGCGGCGACGCTGCTCCTTGGCTTGCTTTTCGCGCAAGCGGCGCGACCGCTTCTCCTCGGGCGTCTCCTGGGCCTTCAGCTCCTCCTTCTTCCGCTGGCGATCCTGCTGCTCCCGCAGGCGACGTGCTTCCAGCGTTTGCAGTAGCTTCATCGAACTCTTGGCCAGCGGCGATTTGGAGCCGCCGGTGCGGGAGGACTTGGACGACGAAGAGGAGGACGATGAGGAGCGTCGCTTTCGGCTGCTGCGACTTTTCTCCCGGCTGCGATCCCTTTCCCTGCGCCGATCGCGCTCCTTGTCCTTCTCCCTGCGATCTCGATCCGTTTCCCGCTCTCTATGTCGACTGCTTTTGTGGTCCGGACTCCGATTTCTTCTTTCGCGACTGCGACTACGATGTCGGGACTTGGATTTTTCCTTGGGCATTGTCTTTGGCGCAGTTTTGTCCAATAAATCGAGTAAATCTAACAAATTGTGAAATCAAAACAAAAAAGAAACGAGCCCTGGAGATGGGATTTCAAGCTAAAAATTGTCTATTGCTGTTATCGATAGCAACCGATAAGTTGAAAGTGAACTAAACAACACTGGTTGTGATTTTAACATATTTTATGTGAAAATGTGTTTCATTTTAAAATATTTAAAAAACAAAAGTTCATACAATTGAAGATGTTTTAAAACATTTTGTTAATATTTAGTTATTTTAATTAATAAAAAATAATAAACAGGAATTTACATAAAAGACATGGATAGTCGGTGCATTAGCCAACACTACTTAGAACAGCTGATCAAAAAGAAAATAACAAAGACTTATTGACTAGTAAATACCCTAAAATAGTTATAAAGTCGTATTTTGGAGATAAACTTCCAAATTGTATAAATTAAAAGCAAAAAAAAAGGAATTTAATAAATTCCCTTAAAAGACAAAAGCCGAAGAATTGTTGAACAACAGTATTAACGCGTATTACTGTCAAACGAATGCGACAGCTGTTGTAAACTGATATTAATTTTTCCTGGAAAGAGTATGGCGCCGCATTTGCTGCAATCTTGCCTGCCGGCAGCGGCTCCAGTCTCGAATAAATAAAACGCGAAGCGTAGCCGCGCGCATTAAATAGTTCCAAACATGTCGCCATACCGTCCGGAATTCACTCAATCGGAGCAATCGAACATCGATGTGGAATTCTCTAGATTGGCCAGTAAGTGCTGGGGCCGGGGCGGGGTAAGAGGAAGATCGGAATCATGGTGAAATACTCGGCATTGTAAACAGATAACACAATTGGTAATCTTTCGTTCCTTTTTAGACAACAAGAGCATTTACCTGGATCATGCGGGCACCACTTTGTATTCGGAGAACCAGGTGACAGCCGCCGCGGAGCAACTGCGTCGGAATGTCATCTGCAATCCGCACACCTGCCGCCTCACCGGCGACTTTGTGGACCAGGTGCGATTTAAGTGAGTGCTCAACCGTGTCCACTGTCATTGGAGTGCCCTTTCATGGGGTATATATACATACATATCTACATATATGTTAGAGGAGTTTCTTCATCAAACATTCCCTTGTTACTCGCCTTAGGATCTTGGAATTCTTCAACACCACCGCCGAGGACTACCATGTGATCTTCACGGCGAATGCCACCGCTGGCCTGTCCCTGGTGGCAGAGAATTTCGACTTCGGTTCGTCGGGTAACTTTCACTTCTGCCAGGAGAATCACACCTCGGTTCTGGGCATGCGAGAAAGAGTCCAGCCCAGCGGGATATATATGCTGACTGAAAAGGAGATCTCTGGTGAATTGGGCAAGCAATTGAGCAATGGAGTATCGCCCAGAACAGGCAGTGGCAACTCCCTGGTGACCTTCTCAGCCCAGTGTAATTTTAGTGGCTACAAAATCCCACTGGAGGCCATTGGAAACATCCAGAAAAACGGCCTTACCCAACGTGGAAAACAAATTTGGTTTTCTAAGAAGGACAAGGATGAGATCGATAATAATAACTATTATATCTGTCTGGATGCCGCTTCCTTTGTGGCCACCAGTCCCTTGGATCTACAGAAATACCGACCCGATTACGTGTGCCTTAGTTTCTACAAGATCTTTGGCTATCCCACTGGCGTGGGTGCTCTGTTAGTGAGCAAGCGGGGTGCCGAAGCCTTTGGGAAGCGACGATTTTTCGGCGGCGGTACCATTAACTATGCGTACCCGCATGCCATGGACTACCAGCTGAGGGAGTCCTTTCACCAGCGATACGAGGACGGCACACTGCCCTTTCTCGCAATCGTTGGACTGCTGGAGGGCTTTCGCACTCTAGAGAGATTGGTGCCCAGAACGGAGAGTTTCACAACAATGGAAAGGATCTCCAGGTGTGTTTTTATATAATATATTATATATTATTATATATTATACATAAACGCTTTAATTTCTTGCCAGGCACGTTCACGGCTTGGCCAAGTACCTGGAGGCACAGCTGAAGCAACTGCAGCACCCCAATGGCGAGCCCCTCATACAATTGTACAACAAAGTTGGCTACGAAGACAAGAGCCGGCAGGGCGGCATCGTTGCCTTCAATGTGCGCACCGATTCTGGATCCTTTGTGGGCTTTGGCGAGATCGCGTGCGTGGCGGCCCTTCATGGCATCCTCCTGCGTACGGGATGTTTCTGTAATATCGGAGCCTGCCAATACTATTTGGGTCTGGATGAGGACGCCATGGATGCGATATACAAGCGGGCTGGTCGCATATGCGGGGATTACCACGATCTCATCGATGGCCAACCCACGGGAGCGGTGCGTGTATCTTTTGGCTATATGACCACGCGCCAGGATGTGGACGAGCTGCTCAAAATGCTGCGTTCCAGTTATGTGGCCATTAAGCCACACCAGCGCATTCTATTCATCGAGGAGCAGGCGGAGCAACTGCCGCCGGTCCTAAAGCAACGTGTCCAGCAGCTGCGACCAAAGCTCCTACAAATTGCCATATATCCGGTCAAGTCCTGCGCCGCCTTCAAGATCAGTTCGCCAGGTGAGTCGTGGCCCCTGACCGAGCAGGGCTTGAAGTATGACCGGGAGTGGATGATTGTGGACATGAATGGCATGGCCCTCACCCAGAAACGATGCACGGAACTGTGCCTGATCAGGCCGGTGATTACCGAAGACCTGCTGGAGCTGCACTTTGGCGAATCTTCAGTATCTGTTCCCCTGTCACTGCAGGACCAGGCGGCCGATTCGGCCAAGTGCGTCAGCAAGGTATGCCGGCAGCCGGTTAATGGCTTGGATTGCGGCGACGTCGTTGCCCAGTGGCTGAGTGAAAATCTGGGACTGGAGGGTCTGCGATTGCTCCGGCAATCGGGCGACAGGAACTCGTCCAAGGATCAGCCGAAGCTGAGCCTGGTGAATCAAGCTCAGTTCCTGCTGGTGAACCGTTCCTCTGTGCGGTCCCTTCGCTTCGAAGAGGACCTCGACGAGACTGTGGATCGTTTTCGAGCAAACATTATTATTGATACGGGCTCTGCATTCGAGGAGCTCACCTTCCAGGAGCTCACCATCGGCCAGATTAATTTCCGCGTGGAGGGTCCCTGTCAGCGTTGCGATATGATCTGTATTAATCAACGGACCGGCGAACGATCTCCGGAGACGCTGACCACAATTTCCCGCCTTCAAAAGGGTCGCATGCGGTTTGGCATTTATATCACGAGGATAGCCAATGCAAACGAAGAGGATGGCGATAAGGAGCAGAGCATGTCCTGCGGCGATGTAGTCCTGGCGGAGTGAACTACACACATAACTACGGGTAATTACACAAATATGGATAGTTTTATATTAGGGTAATAATCATTACCAAAAAATTACACAATATTCCTTCCGAAATTTTCAAGGTGGCTATAATTAATGAAAGCTTACATACCGTAAATATTTGATATATTTATAATATATTTAAGCAAAGAACTTAACTAAAAAGCATATTAAATACGACTGTTCTTATATAATTTAAATTTGTACATCACTCAGGAACTGAAACGTAAATTCCTTAAAATTCATAAAATTAATTAACTTGTTAATATATATATATATATATTTTATTTTTTTATTTTACAAGGAAATATATAAAAAAAATATATATATATTTAATTTTTTTATTTTACAATGAAATATATATATAAAAAAAAAATATATATATATATATAAATCTTTGTCCAGTTAAATCTCAAAGCATTTTATAATTATATATAAAGTAATTGACAGAATTCTTTCAATATACTTGCCTTAAAAATACTTACGACAATCATTCACAAATATGTAACTTAAGCATTTTGTAAATGGGATACCTCTTGCCAGTACCTTTGAAAGGTAAAAAAAACATACACAATAAAAGCACTTTGTAAAAACTGAAAAATAGTTAATTTTTCTAACAGGAACATTTGAAAAGGATTTAACAATTAATTAATTAATTAAAATGTGTGATTAAATAACAATGGGGTGACACCGGTGGCATCGAAATGTCCTTTTATCGGACAGTGACCGCTAACAAATCGGAATATAGGAACACTAAATAAATAATTATTTTATTTGAATTTGTATTATGCGCTGGGATGCCTAATTTCTATAGTTTTAGCGGAAGATACATACAATTAAAACAAAAGCTACAGATTTATAGTCCTTGTTATAGCACACATTTAAATGAAATTTTTTATGATTTTATTGTGGATTACCGGATGACAACTTACAAAAACAAATAGTTTAATTTAAACATTGACGGAGCCAAAGGATTTGATCAACAAAGATAGTTCAATGAACTCTTTAATATTTTACAGCGCCATCTAGCCAGCAAGGCCAGAACTTCGTCCCCTCGCGATCGAGTCCTGCGCTAAAAAAAGTTAGTTTCAGAGTAAAACAAGCTAAAATAAGCTTAAAATTAAAATGTCTGAAGATCAAGGAAAGCCAAAAGTTTTTAAATTAATTGAATTCATAATATATTCGTAATTTTTCTTGATCGCATAAATATTTATCATTTTAGTCATTTTTCAAAACATGGCACATGCTATGCAATTCATATCTTAGAAATAATATAATTTATTAAATTAAAAAATATATTATAAAAAATCTGCTGCATAGTATTGCACATTATATATTTAAATTAAATTTTTTATGCGCAATTGACTGAAAATTCCCAAATAAAGGTTCCGATATTTTTATGGCGTCAAACTTTTATTTCTTATATATCGTTTATATCACAAATACGAAATAAACATAACGGTATTCTTAATTAACGCGTAGCTTTTCGTGGGCATATCAATTTGTTAAATATGCTAGATGCCTGAAAAAAGCCAAGCTGACAGCACTCACTTAAACAATGGCCTGTGGATTGTGGAGCTTGTGGACTCATTCCGAATTGAAACGCGAGAGCAGACGGTAGTATCCGAAGAGACTAGAAAATCGACTCTGGATTTTTTAGCTGCCGACACAATTTTTTTGGCTTAGCGTTTTCCAAAGGCTAACTTAGCTTTCCCACGACCCGAAGCGTTGGCAACACTGGCCGGAAGTCGGAAAAGATAACACAATAAGTAACAGTCGGCACGCAGCAGGGCTTGAAGCTAAATCGAATGAATAAATTTAATTAAATTAAATTATAATTGTAACTAATAATACCAAAACGTTTGCAACAACAAATACCCCGTAGATATACACGCACACCAAAATCGCCATAGAGAGAGAGCGAGAGAGAGGAGGGCAAGAGATAAAGCTCCCACAAAAGTATGCAGCAAAAATGTGAATAACTACTAAAACTACGACTGCAAATAGCAAACACACACACACACACACCCCTTGTTGTTACTGTTGCCTTTGTTATTTTCCGACTTATATAAGTGTGTGTGTGTGTCGCGTGTGTGTGTGTGCGTAGTAGTAAAAATGTAGCAACAACAGGAGAAAAAATAACAAAAACACAAGACAACGAACCTAAAGAGGACATTTTTTTGATACCACAATTGTTTGTTAACAAAAAGCAAGGAAAGCCAAAGTAATAGAAAACAAAGGAGATGAAAATATAAGAAAAGAAAAGAAAGCAGCTGGCAAAAACAAAAAGAAAAAGAGCGAAGAGCGAAGAGAGGAAATTACACTTGCCCCAAAAATTATACCACAAAAAGCCAAAAGGAAACAACACACAGAGAGAGAGAGAGAGAGAGCAAACGCAGGGCAGCAAGAGCAAGAGCAAGAGCAAGAACAAGGACAAGGGCCATTGCGAGCGAGCAGGACAGGAGCGTCCATCATCCACCAATACAGATGAACATGCTACACAGTTTCAGTGGCGGCGGCGCCGGCAGCGCTGCCAACGCCACGGGCGACGTCAGCAGCGGTGAGTACTCGGTCCTTGCCTTTTCCTCTTTATTCCCCAAAACAAAAACAAAACAAAAAACAAAACAAACAACAAACAGCCGAATATATGGCGAAAATAAGAACAAGAACAGCAGGAGTGGCAAATACCAATTACATATCAAACACATACACACAAATGTAGCCACTTGTGTGCGTGTCGTGTGTGTGTGTGTGTGTGTGTGTGATTTGTTGTTGTTATTGGCGTTGATGCGTAGAAGGTGCGAAAGTGAAATGATTTCGCGTCCCTTTTCCTGATAGCAAAAGCAGCAAGCAAAAAAGATATTCGCCTACAGTGGCCATTCAATAAAAAACAAGATGAGAGAAAAATCATAAACTTTGTGAAAACGTAATTAAAACTTTCTATTGAAATATTTCGGTTTATTTAGATATTCATAAATATTCATTTAATTAATCTTCCGTTTCTTCAATATGGCTTGTTATCGCCAAATATGTACAATTTCGAACTATATATCGATGATCGATTACGGATGCTGGGATACATACTAAAGTTCGATTTGTTATATCGAGAAATATATCAATTTACATAAAAAATATGTTTACCTTTAATATAAAGAATTTTTAAATAATGGAATAATTTGATTTAATTTTGATATATCGATGGAATGGAGAAATATCGAAAAATGTGTATTTTATTTGTCTCGTTTCTGGTCTGATGGTATTAAAAAGTATTCTTATTTATCATACATAACTTATGTACACATAATACAATATTTAAATATCGATTATTATATCGACTTTTGCTTCAAATATACACAATGTATCGATATAACAATATTATTTGCCAACTTTGGGCAATTATATTCTTTATGATTGATCTAAAAAAAATAAATCTGCATCGATACAAGTATATTTTAAACTCTTAGAAAAATCCTTGCAATAACTGAATCTTTTTTATCGATTTATGATGAGCAATGTTATTAAATTCTATGTATTCAAGTAATTTTTATTGATGTATCGGTTGCTTACTGTCTGTCAAAAGTTTAGGCAACCGAAACCTTTTTTCAGCAACTTACTGGATGGAACATGGGGAACAATCCCATGGATTTGTGTACACACAACCTCGGACGTGTACATATTTATGTATGTACATATGTATATATGTATGGAGTCCAGCTCCTTGAACTCGAACTTTACAAATAGAATTTCGTAATCAAATTAACGTGAGTGGCCATATTTCAGGCAGGTAACTCTTAAGAGTTCAACATGAATTTATACAAGTGCCATATATATTTTTTGGGGCTGATTTATTCACAAATATATGTATATAAGAGCCAAGCTTAAGACCATCTTGCAGGGTATTTTTTTTAAATCTAAGCATTTCTTGGTCATAAATTAATAATAAACATTTATATATACAACTTTCAGCATTTACTTTGTAAACAAATAAGAAAACTATTTTTATTCATAGATTAATCAATTATTTCATCTTGAACACATTTTTTTCTCTGCATTTATATCCACAATTTTGAAAAGTTTCATTGTTTAAGAATTACCTAGTGTAACAGAGAATATTTTAAACATTTTTTAGCAACTATTTTAATCCTAGTACAAAATATTACTAACACGCAATGTTTTCTCTGAACTTATATCATAAATTTTTAAAAGTTTAATTGTTTAAGAATTATCTAGTATAACAGAGAATTTATAAACATATTTTAGCAACTTCAGTTTTACGTATGAGTGATATTTTAATCATAGTATTTACAAAATATTACTCATACGCAATGTTTTCTCTGAATTTATATCATAAATTTTGAAAAGTTTCTTTGTTTAAGAATTACCTAGTGTAACAGAGAATTTATAATTTTTTTTTAGCAAATTCAGTTTTACGTATGAGTGATATTTTAATCATAGTACAAAATATTACTCATACGCAATGTTTTCTCTGAATTTATATCATACATTTTTAAAAGTTTTATTGTTTAAGAATTATCTAGTATAACAGAGCATTTATAAACATTTTTTAGAAAATTCAGTTTTACGTATGAGTGATATTTTAACCATAGTACAAAATATTACTCATACGCAATGTTGGTTCTATGGATTTTTAAATGAAATTATAAGCATATATTATTATTGCGTGTTATTATTTTATATAAAATAACAAATATATTATAAACGAATCTATTTAATATATTTCTAAAAAGAATCCTCTGTAATTGCAGTTAATTTACATATTTTACTAAAGAATTCTTTGTAAGTGAAATAAGTTAATATAGTGCCATAAAATACCAGCTGAAATACATTAAACGGCATGCATTTCCACACCTTGATTGATGCATTTGCATTGCCAGAGATTTCCCGGAATACTCACTACTATGTTGCTGATTTAATATTGATTTTAATCCAATTAAAATTGACACAAGTAGAGTGCAGGCATTCACTCTTTCCTGGTAATGCGTTTGTGAGTGCCTCAGAGGCCATGATTTATAGCGAATAAAAGGCGAGAGTGTGCGTGGGCCATTAATTAGGGGAGTGAAATCGGGAAAAGCTCGGTGGCAGTGCAGCAGCGGCAGCTTACATCCAGGTGCAGAGGCACAGGAAAAAAGAGAGGGAGAGAGAACCCAGGTAATGCCGCTCTAATTGGCATCGATTGCATGGCTTTTTTTACCCAACACACGCGTCCAATTAAGTGGAATTACCTGAATTACCCTGGCCGTGGCAAATGCAAAAGTTCACGGCCAATAGGTCAGTTTGGCATTAATCTTCTTTTTGTCTTCCTGCCGCTCGTCGGTTGCTTACATTCCTGCTCACCTCCATCGTGCAAACACACTTACTCCTTAAATACATAGTAATGCCGGACGGGGCCGGTAATTGCATTATCGCAGCCGTATTCTAACGTATTCTTGCGTATTCCGATGCGATTACGCCGCGTCACGCCCCCTCAGCGACTGGCCTCTCATTTGAAATTCATCAAATTGCCTGGCAATTAAAGTAATCAGAGAAGCGCGCACAATGTCCTGTTCCTGTTCCTGTTCCGGTCCTGGCTTCGTGTCCTTTGCCTTCTCCATTTACCTTACAGCGCCCTTACTCGGCTTCTTAGATACTCTTCCTTGCATCGGGCACAGCTAAAAAAAGGACGCGATTGCTGTCATTAAATTAATTGTTGTTTACGTGTTCAATACGATTTTTTAATTTTATTCAACTATTTTTTTCTTTTCAGTTCTGAGAAAGTCCTTTAGAAATATTTGGGAGTATAGTAACCTTTTAAATTGTTTTAGTTACCAATTTTAAGTTACTTTTCAAAAACGTAATTGTAATACGAATACGATCAGTTTTTTTTTTGCAGGGTATTAACATTTTAGTTAGAAGCTTGTATGACACTGAAGAAATCATTTCCGACCCTATAAACCATATATATTCTTGATCAGCATCAAAATCCGAATCAATCTAGATATGTCTGGGCAAAAAAATTTTTTTTTAATTTTTCAAAAAAAAGGTAAGGGGTTACATCGTTAAAATTGTCAAAAATTGGAAAAAAATTTTAATTTTTTGAAATTTTAAATTGAGTATGCAGATTTATTAACAGAATAAAAACTAACATAGAAACGCTTTCCGAATTGAAAATAATGCATTTCTGGGTTAGTTATGAACAATTCGATTTCGGCCTACTGATACAATTTTATACTGAAAGGGCATACATTCCCGAAGGTTTCCCTTTCTTGTTTTAAATAATAAAATCCATAGTAATATACATTAGAGACAGTCCATAAATTACAAAAAAATTATAAGTTTCTCAGAAGTTTGGGAATCAATAGAGTTAACAGTGCGTATGAGTAATATTATTTACTATGACTAAAATATCACTCATACGCAATGAAAATTTGCTTAAACAAAGAAAATTTTTTAAATTGTTTATATAAATTCAGAGAAAAAATGTGTTCTATATGAAATAATTGTTTTGTTTATGATTATAAAAATTGTTTACATATTTTTTATAAAGTAAATGTTGCAAGTTGTATATATATGTATATGTTTTTGATTAGTTTATGGCCAAGAAATGCATAGATCCTAAGAAAATGCACTGCAAGATGGACTCTAACATGGCTTCTATTTACCGTTGGCATTTTTCTGTGCACACTCACACACGCGCGTACGCGGGAAAAAAAACGCACATGTGTGCGTGCGTGCGTTCGTGAGTGTATGCTGTATGCGTATGTGTTGCGCCCTTTTGTTGGGTAACAAACATATGTTTGGGCACCGCTTCCATTTACAATATGGCCGCCATGGCAGGGGATTTAATGCTGTGTATGGGGCGGGGGGTGGTTCTCCCTTCTCCGCTCTCGGTGCTCAGCACAGCTTAGCACCGCTCCTACTGCTGCTGCTTTTGTTGTGTTTCTGTAACTGGCAGCAAATTAAAGGAGCACCCCATGCACACATGCACACACACTGCCATCCCGCTCTGCGAGAGAGAGGCATCGCCTTTCATCGTCCCATTTGCCATCTCACTTGCCCCCACTTAGTCCAGGCCCCGAGCCGGTCCACTCGCTCTGCTCGTCTCGCTTCGCTTGCCTCTCTCGTTTCGTTTGCTCCTTTCGCTCCTTTCGCTCTGCGCTTCGTTTTTCTGTTGCCCTGTCATCAGCTGTTTTATGTTGTTCAGGGTCAAGTGTGCGATGTGCGTGCGCCTGTATTGGTAGCGTCGCAGGTGTCACTCCCTCGCGCCGTCTCGCTTGCGCCGCCACTGCTGCCACCCGCTGTTGTAGGTTATAATTCAAGGAAGTTTTTTAGCATCGAGTCAAGGTTACAGCGCAGGCACACTGCGAGTGCCCGTGGCTGTGGTTGTGGCTGTTACAGTGCCTGCGACGATGCCTGTACCTGTGCCTGCCGCCGCATAATCACATGTGCATGTGCATGTGCATGTGCCCGTCGCTCTTCGTTTCTTGTTTATTGAAATGTTTTCCACTCCAGTCGCCGGCAATCGCAAATTGCATTGAGAATTGAAAATAAACAACTTAGTACATGTGCCGATGTGCTCGAGTGCGCTTCACCTTTCCATAACACACGCACACACACATAGAAATGTGGTTTCTGCCCTTCCAGTTCTGTAAGTTCTAATCAGAGAATGGATTCTACTGTTTTCCAACATGAAATTATTAATTTAATTTAATTAATTAAAATTATTATTTATTATTAATTTAAATTAATTTTGTATTTTAAGATGTCAAAGACTAAACAAACCGAACAAAATTTATATGAAAGAATACACACATTTGTTTACCGATGAATTGAATTGAGTTTAAGGTCGTTAAATAAATTATTTATAATTAAATTATGGATAACAGAAAACATTGATATATTTTGATCAATATTTAACGTAAAAATAAATATATAAATCGATATTTTATGCTAAATTTGCGATAAATTGATATTGTTTTTGATATCTGGATTCAATTTAATGTAAAAAAGATACACAAAATGAAATAATACACCAGTTTTTTTTAGATAGATTTATCAAATTTGATATATACATCTATATTTTGTGATATATATTTTATCTCTTCAACATATCGATTTAATAAGTTAGATAAAAGAGACAAATAATTGAAATTATATGTAAAAGTACACAGAAAACATCTATATTTTCTTTACAAAATGAAAATATTAATACTTTCGTTCATAACTTAACATAATTGATACGAATTAGAAGGAAAAAGTTTAATTTTGTAGAAGTTTGAAAATGCATAAAGCTAACGTTGCGTATGAGTAATATTTGTTTACTTTGATTAGAATATTACTCATACGTAAAACTGAATTTGCTAAAAACTTTAATTAATTATAATTCCTTTGCAAGATAATATAAAAAAGTGACAAATTAATTAAATAATATTATAACATACATATTCTTATATACTAATATACTACGAATAACAGAAAACATCGATTTATCTGTTCTGTCTCGATATTTGATGTGTAATTTTATGTATGTATACATCGATTTATTATAATTTATATGTTATTTATGTTTCTATTTGATATATTGAACAAATATGATATAAAGAAGAGAAAAAATTTATATTTATATATAAATAATATATAAACAATATATATAATTTGTCAAATATTTGTTTAAAAAACGTACAATTTACTTTCAAACTTTTGGGGAATTTTTAACCAAAAAAATTTTGATAACTTAAATGCTTTCTCAATTGGAACACTGTTGCAATTTCCCTTATCGATTTTGTTTATGTTCTTGCCACAAGTCCCGGGTCCTTGTCCTGAAGATTGGCGGCCCATGTCACGTAGCAGCGTAAATCCTTTATTTCCATTCTAATTAGAAGTGCGCCGCTCCTCTGTCTCCTTCTTAGGCCTTTCCAGTTCGTGGTCCTTTTATCCGATTAGCATATTTGTACATAGAACAATGCCAAGGCATACATACATGTGGCCAGAATATACAGATGTCCTTGTGTTTGATAATAACCATGAAATATAACAAAGAAAATAGATAAAATAGAAGTAAATCATATTAAGTTATATAAAATTATGTAAATTCAATTTGTATTAAAGCCTTTTCGTAGTTAATTTATCATATTGTGTTAAATGGTTACACTTTGTTGTTGTATCAAAAAAGTGTCCTTGCCACAGTCCGAGACCTTTTAACTGCTGACAACTTTCGATAGACAGGCAACTCAATTTCCTGTTTGCATCGTTGATTAAAAAAGTTTTTATAGTACGTATACGCACCGTATACCCGCGCACACAAACGCAATATACTCGCTTTTATATGGCTGTATACATATATGTATGCGTGTGGTGGTGGGGCGATTTTGTGCACGGGAGCAAACAGGACAAAAATTGACAGCGATGACAAAATGATTGACGTCGGTCTGAGCGCCGTGCGGGGCAAGAGGAGAGAATAAAGTAAATACAGAAAATCCCAGACGAGTTGGAGGCGGCTGCGGGAGCGGGAGCGGGAGCGGGGCACTCCGGCATGTGCAATCAATCAAAGCATACTTATTGGGGCTCCTTTGTGAGGAGTCCTCGGGGAGTGGCAGAGCGAGTGGAGCCAGGGATTATCAATAACCCAACACTAAAGGCAAATAAGTATCAAACCAATTAAGTCAAGCCGGCTTCAATTTCTGAGAGTCCCCTCACAGGTCGCCTACAATTTCCATTTGTCTCAGTGTATTGATACGAGATATCCTTTTCGTTTTCATTCCCTTTCCTCCACGCACAGCGGAGAGCGAGCTGAAGGAGCGGCTGATAGCCAGCGTGAAGAAGGAGGTGAAGCAGCTGATGGAGGAGGCGGTGACCAAGAAGTACGTGCACGAGGAGAGCAGCTCGGTGACCTCGCTCTGCGGCGCGGTGGAAGCCTGCCTGAGCCACGGCCTCCGGCGGCGCGCCCTGGGCCTGTTCAAGACCTCATCCACGACGGCGCTGATCCAGAAGATAGCGAAAATTTGCCCGGAGGCTGACTATGTGAGCCGGCGCCTGCTGGAGCTGGAGCTCGCCCAGGAGAGTCACGCGGTGAGCGGCAAGCGCTCGTCCTCCAGCAGTGACAGCATAATCAAGCCGAAGCTGCTGAGCAAGGGCAGCGGGAGCAGCAGCTCGGTGACCACCATCAACACGGTTTCCAACGGCGCGGGCGGCGGTGTCGGGAACATGGCACCGCTGGGCAAGTACCTATGGATTCGACTGGCCCTCTACGAGAAGCGGCTGGCCAAGATCATCGAGCACTTGGTGGGCAACGCCAGCAGCTACTACGACCGCGAGGCCCTGGTGGCCGATCCGGACTACGGTTCCATCCTGAGCTCCCTGCTGGTGGGTCCCTGCGCCCTGGAGTTTACCAGGGCCAAGACTGCCGACCACTACTGGTCCGATCCCTGTGCCGACGAGCTGGTATGTCCACATCTCAGGTGTTCCAGATTCATTGCCTTTAAGCCCTGATCCCTTTCGCAGGTGCAGCGTCACAGGATCAGCTCGGGCAACCGGACACCGCCCACCACCCACCGGCCCATCATCAACTTCAAGCGCAGCCTGCACACCAGCTCCGAGGACACGAGCAGCGGCAGCTTCAAGGCCAGCTCGCCGGCGAGCGTGGCCAAGGACTATGTGGAGTCACTGCACCAGAACTCGCGCACCACCCTGCTCTACGGCAAGAACAACGTCCTGGTCCTGCCCAAGGACGTGTCGGAGCCGATGCCCGGCTACCTGAGCCTGCACCAGAGCGTCCAGTCGCTCACCATCAAGTGGACGCCCAACCAGCTGATGAACGGCTACAACGACGGCGACGGCGGCGACAAGAGCTTCTACTGGGGCTACGCTCTGAACATCAACGTGGACGAAATCGTGTACGTCCATTGCCATCAGAATCGCGGCGGTGACACCGGCGGCACCATCATCCTCGTCGGCCAGGACGGCGTTCAGCGTCCCCCGATCCACTTCCCCGAAGGCGGTCATCTGCAGGCCTTCCTCAGCTGCCTGGAGACGGGTCTTTTGCCGCACGGGCAGCTCGATCCGCCGCTCTGGTCGCAACGGGGCATCGGGAAACTTTTTCCATGGCCCAAGAGCGTGCGCCGTCACATCCTGCCCTCGGTCATGGAGGCGGGCTCCTCCGCCGATGAGATGCCCATCGATTATGTCTTCCGCGTGGTCAGCAAGTGCCAGCACGAGGAGTTCCGTAAGTAGACCTCAGGCCGAGGACTACCAATATCATTACCATCTCCCTTTCCAGTGGCCACCCATCCCATCCTGGAGCTGGGCCGGTCGAGTCCTAGGAGAAAGCACCTGGGCAGCTGCTCCACCACCGGCAGCAGTGACTGCTCCAGCAAGAGCCTCTCGATTGACCAGAGCAGCTGCGAGACACCCCTGATCCAGGCCAGCCAGAGCACCAGCATCGAGCTGGTCTGCTCCACGATGCGACGCCAGATCATCTCCAGGGCCTTCTACGGCTGGCTGGCCTACTGCCGGCACCTCTCCACGGTGCGGACGCATCTGTCCGGTCTGGTCAACGGTCGCATTATGCCGGACTGTGAGTTCCAAAGGATCCCTCTCTCTCTTAGGATATAAAATAATTCTGAATATATTTCCCATCAGTGGCTGCCGACGAGGAGGGTTTAACCCGCGACAAGTGGCTGGCGATGCACGAGGATGGCGTTGTATCCGGCGAACTGGAGCTTTATCGCCTGGTCTACTTTGGTGGCGTTCAGCCCGATCTCCGCAAGGATGTGTGGCCCTACCTGCTGGGCCACTACGCCTTCGGCTCCACGCCGGAGGAGCGACGAAAGCAGGATGAGACGTGCAAGCACTACTATGAGACCACGATGAGCGAGTGGCTGGCGGTGGAGGCCATTGTGCGTCAGCGGGAGAAGGAGAAGACCGCCTTGGCGGTGGCCAGGCTCAGTGCCGAGCAGGCTCGCCTGGCAGCCAGCGCCAACCCCAACTCCAATGGCCTCAATCCCCACGAGAAGCTCGCGAATGGCAGTCGCCAGCTGGAGCTGGAGCGGCAGCAGAGGAACGGCGATGGCGAGGCGGATCACTTGGCTTTGGATGAGGGCGAGAACGATGTGTTCGACGACAATGACTTTTCGGATATATCCGATCCGGGGGATCTGTTTGATGAGCCGGAAATGGCCAGGGAAGCGGAGGAGCAGGAGCCCAAAGAGGATGCGGCTCCAGATCCGGAGGAGGAACGAGTTATACCCCAGCTCAGTGAGCAGCTGGTTCTCGAGTTCCAGAATATCGACAACATGGAGCCGCTGCGGCTTCAGGAGAACTGCTTCGCCGATTCCGAGACCGAGAACGAGTTCGGCCTGAGCCTGGACGGCAGTGGCAACATCCTGATGTTGAGCATCAAGAGCTCGCCCTCCACCAGCAGCTATGAGACGGTGGGCAACGAGTTTGTTGACATGGCCGAGGCCAAGCTGGAGGAGGAGGAGCCGCTGGGACAGCTGAGCAAGTTTCACAGCGCCGACGATGTGAGGTTGGATGAGCAGGAGCAGGAGCAGGAGCAGGAGCAGGAGCAGGAGCAGGAGCAGGAGCAGGAGCAAGAGCAGGAGCAGGATGAGGAGCACTCGCAACCGGGCACTTCGGTTATCATCACTGAAGCGGCCTCGTTAGACGCCCTGGACGACGACCCCACCGAGGAGTTCACCTCGCGCAAGACCAGCCTGATGTCGCCCCTCAACGAAGACATCACGGTGGTGGCCTCCCTGGATGCCCTGCAGGAGCCCAAGTCCGCCTGCGTCTCCCCGGCCAGCTCCAACGGAGGCGTCTACAGCGTGGAGCTGCTGGAGCAGTTCGGCCTGAATCTGCACCGGATCGAGAAGGATGTGCAGCGCTGTGACAGGAACTACTGGTACTTTGCCAACGAGAACCTGGACAAGCTGCGCAACGTGATCTCCACGTACGTGTGGGAGCACCTGGACGTGGGCTACATGCAGGGCATGTGCGATCTGGTGGCTCCGCTCCTGGTCATCTTCGACGACGAGTCGCTCAGCTACAGCTGCTTCTGCAAGCTCATGGAGCGCATGATCGAGAACTTCCCCAGCGGAGGGGCAATGGACATGCACTTTGCCAACATGAGGTGAGAGACTATAGGCTGACTATAATCTTCGATATTAACACAAGAGATTACATACAGATCCCTCATCCAAATCCTCGACTCGGAGATGTACGACCTGATGGACTCGAACGGGGACTACACGCATTTCTACTTCTGCTACCGCTGGTTCCTGCTGGACTTCAAGCGGGAGCTGGTCTACGACGACGTCTTCGCCACCTGGGAGGTGATCTGGGCGGCCAAGCACATAGCCTCCGGCCACTTTGTCCTCTTCCTGGCGCTGGCCCTCCTGGAGACCTATCGCGACATCATCCTCTCGAACAGCATGGACTTCACCGATGTCATCAAGTTCTTTAATGGTATGGAAATGAGTAGTTACCTTACAGAAAAGTATCTTAGAGAACTGTTCCTTGAACATATCTTTTTAAATGTATTCATTATATTTGAACTTTTATTTATAGAAATGGCCGAGCGTCATAACGCCCAATCGATCCTGCAGCTCTCCCGGAGTCTGGTCCTCCAGCTGCAGACCATCATCGAGAACAAGTAGAGTCCCCCGGAGTCAGTCATCCATTGCCGGTTCCTGGAGTCCCCAGCTCGCTAACATACTTCCCCGATCAGTATTGAGCCTGCGATGTACTAAGTAGCCAGCACCTAGATCATAGAGTTATAGACGTAGCGCCGTAGAGTCGTGGCTAGCAAGCGCTTAGAGATATATACCACAACACCCTATGACATATAACATATACCATGCAGCATATAGCATAGAAGCATATAGCATATAGCCCCAACGTACATACAATAACATTACTTACCTGCGCACCCTAGAGATTGCAATTAGGCTGAGGCCCTCGCTGAGGTTTTTGGGATGTTTCCCGTAATCCTTAATGGTTTTTTTTTTTTTGGAAAACGGCTGGGAATCGCTTCGAAGGCGACAAATGAACATTTTAGAGAAACTAAGGAAATTAAGGAAATTGTAGTGACCTGAAAAAAAAACAGTAAACAGAAAACAGAAAACAGAAAACAAAATGCAGAAGAAGGAAAGGTGGAATATCGAAAATCGAAAATCAAGTGGAAATCGAACAACGTAAAAGATAAACTATTTATACTTATACAATATACATGCATATATATACCGGTAATATTATATAGACACTGTGTATGTGTAGAGGCAGTCGCATATATTTATACGTTTTGTATATTCGAGTGGACGATGGATATTTGGGGATATTGTATTAGATATCATCTATATAGGGCAATGCTGTGTGGCTGCGATAGCGGCCGATTGTTGTTACTGTTATGTTATCGATCTGGCGAGTAATCGGATATATATATATTGAAAGATATTGAATTGCAATTGTTTGCTTGGTCACGGTTATGTTATCCCTTGTTTTCCTTCAATTTTTTAGCTGCAAGCGGTGGGAAAACCCCGGCAGGTGGATCCTGCAGGTAACTCCATTGATTCAAAATAACAAATAAAAAATAAGAAACATAAATATTGTTGAGGAGAGTTAAGATGCGTTGTGTTGAGTTGCGTATTATGGCATTAGCCGAATAAAAATGAAAATGAAAATGAAAATGAAAATAATATACAAAAGAATATTTAGCGAGTATTTATAGATATATTAACTATACAAGCATATAGACAACAGAATGTGTTAACCGTGTGTAATTGTTATAACCGAGCCTGATTTGTTGCTATTGTTTTGCTGTCAACTCTCAGGCTAAATACCTTGTTTCTATCCGAATCTGAATCGGACACAGAATCCTTGTTGTTTTTTGGTAAGTGCAGGCGCACCAAAAATCCCTCCACTGGGCTTACATATATATTTATATATAAATATATATATACCATATATATATATATGTATATATATAACTTATATAAAACTATAGAGCGAGCACTTTGTGTGAAATCTAAGTTAAAGCAAGTAGCACGCTTTTTGTGTATAGAACAAACCAAAAACAAAAAAAAAATTAAAACACGTGGAAACCAAACAGCAAAAAATTAACAAACAAAAAAAAATACAAAAAACTTAATGTGATTTCTTGTTGCTTCTTTGAATATTGGATATTTTTGTAAGCGCTAAAAAAAAAAATATATATATATATACACATATAACGAACGAGAGCGAGACGACGACAGGCAACAGACAGAGAGAGAAAAGATATATTTTACACTTGCCGAAAAAGAAGAAAGCTTAAACTGAGAGTCGGTGGAGTCCAAGCGAAATTTTAGCCACACTTTTGATACACATATTCGACAAAAGATCTACTGATCCACCAGAACAAAAGCAAAAAACATACAAAATGAAAATACCAATCGAAATACATCGAGGAAGGTGCGAGCCCTCGCTATATATTATATTGTATCGTATTCAAGCTAAGCTACATACATATATATATATACACATATATATTTATATATGCGTCTGTGTAGAGATGCCACCTATAGAGCCCGAGCATATAGAATATTACATTACCCACAATTGTAACCACATATATAGCATACGCATACATATTACGGATATCCTATGTTCCAAGCGACATCTCACAGACCAGAGAATTAGCAGCAACAAAAAGAAAAATACACATATAAAAAAAAATACATAAAAACATAAAACAAAACGTCAATGTATAATTTACCAAAAACCATAAAGAGAGAAATAAAACGAAATTATGTAAAATGTTTACAAGAAAGCCACATGGATTTGTATATTTCATTAACGAATAATCCTTTTCGCTCCATTACTATGCCATGTAGGTTTTCCCCCAAGGTAATATTATTTTCAGTTAATTCTTTAATAATTTAGAATGTAATTAATTGAATGTGATTTTTGGAATCATTTTCTTCCTGGTTGAAAATCATAGCCAATATTTAGGAAAAATAAACCTTTATTTTCTATGGCATACTTCGCTCTAACTTAACTCGAACACAAGGAATGAGTCATTTACGACATTATAAACCATATATATTTTTGATCAGCATCAACAGCAGAGTCGATCTAGCCATATCCGGGAGGAAAAAATGTTTTTTCATTTTTTTTGAAACTTCATAAAGGGGTTACATCGTTAAAATTTTTAAAAATTGCCAAAATTTTGATTTTTATTTTAATTTGAAAATTAGTATGCAGATTTAGTAGCCAAATGAAAACTAATACAGAACTAATTTCGGACATTAAATTAATGCATTTTTTGCATAGTTATGCATTTTTAAACTTTGATTTGTGTTATTTTACATTGTATTATTATACCCTTTCAGGGTATTGTGTATGGTACTTAGTCAGAAGCTCGTTACTGTGTCAAGGAGTTATTTCCGACCGCATAAATCGCATATATTCTTGATAAGCATCAACAGCCGAGTCGATCTAGCCAGTTTCTGCAGGAAAAAATTTTTCCAATTTTTTAGCATCGTAAAATTTCCAAAAATATAAAAAAAAAACAATTTTTAAAAATACTATCTTTGCGGTATGCAGATTTGTTAACACAGAACTGATTTCAGAATTGAAACTAATGCATTTTGACTAAGTTATGCGTTTTTTACGCTTCGATTGTCCCAAAAAAAATACCATAAAAAAAATCTATTAAAAAATCTTTTTTAAGAATCTTCCAGAGAAAAATACAATTTTTATCAGTGAAGGAGTCGTTTCCGACCCTATAAAGAATATATATTCTTGATCAGCATTAACAGACGAACATTTCTAGCCATGCCTCAACGAAATATATAAGTTTTTCAGTTTTTGAAAAATTTGTAAGGGGTTGCATCGTAAAATTTCGAAAAATCTAAAAAAAAAAATTATTTTTAAAAATACTATCTTTGCGGTATTTGCAAAATTTTAAATTCGGTGTGCAGATTTATTACCCTATGAAAAACTAGCATAAGCAAGCTTCCCAATTTAAAATTATTCATGTTTTGGCTAAGTTATGAGATTTTTAAATTATGATTTGCAGAAAATAATGAAAATATCGATTCGAAGAGAATATTTACGATCCTAAAATTCAATTACAAACTGCAAACTTCAGCTTCCTGGAGTTAGTTTCCTTGCTTGATTTTATATTTACATTTATTATTATTTTATTTTTATATTTTTATCATTATTTATTTAATTATTAATTTATATATGTATTAACTAATTTACCTTTTCCTTATTTATCTATTTTTCCATGTGTTTATGTAATTATAATAATATTTATGATAATATTTATCAATTTACTTATTTTATTTCTTAGTTCACAAAATTGTGGTATTAATTGATTTACTTAGAAATTTTTAGTTCATTATTTTTTTTGCATTTATTTTTAACGCCTCGCTTATTTATTCATGTATCAATTTCTTGATTTATTTATGTGGTTTATTTATTTATTGAACCAAGACCCCTTTAAGGCGACTGCCATCGCTTGGGGTTTTGAAAATATCTTTGCCCTGCACAGTTGGGAGCCCACAAATTGGTTGATGGCATTCCGCCCATCTTAGCCAACACTGGCATTCGGCTTCCACCTGAGACCGTAATTGAAAATATTTCGGTACACACAAATCCACAGTGTGCAGGTTATGTTAAGCACTCTAATGGCTCCAACGGGGGGTGTTCTGGGCCAGGGTATAGGGCATTGGGCCTTGAGTTTTTTGGGGGGGTGGCCAAGGGCGGAGGGCTACGGAGTACATGGCCAGGGCGCAGACTCAGTGCGAAGCAACAATTCCGAAATGTTTTCAGCCAAATTTGGGCCAGACTCGGTGTGCGTAAGAGTGTCTGTTTACCCGGGCTTGGGGGGTGGGTGTACTTGGAACTCTGGCTTGGTTTTTCGGGGGTTACTCGGTGCAGAGTGGGGGCAGGTGGGGGGATGTCCTGTTGCTTGTGGCTGGATTTTGCGACGTCAGCAAACTGCCAGCGTGAACGATTCCCGCTCACTTACCTTAGTACATGCATAGCTGCTGCAGAGGAACACCAGCGGTGGCAAATATAGGGATCTCTATTAAATATTCAGTGTGATATAGATTACATATATGATATAGATATTGTATAAAAAACTGAAATCGAAATCTTTATTACAGAAACACGTAAAAATATCATATAGAAGGCATGCCAATAGGATTTTTCATCAGCCTCATTTCCGAGCATTCAACTTTCATATGTTAATTTTAATTAATTATTATTAAAATAAAAACAAGTTCACAATTTAAAATTCATCCCTTAACCATGCATGCCCTGAAAAGTATTCAAGTGCCAATACAATACCTTTTAATTGCTTTTAGTACAATTATCAATTATTATACTAGTTAAATACTTCAAAATGCAGTACGTTTTTTAATATAATTTTAGTTTTAATAATTTTTTTATTTTTATTAAATAAATAAATTAAATTTAATTAAATTAAATTCTGTTTATTTAGTTGACCCGGATTGTGCGCTTATGCGTATGTATGTGTATGAATCGTGAAAGTGGAAGAGAGATGGCAATGACCGAAGGGCGAAACGCGAAAAGCTTTCGAATCCAAATGTAACGGTAACGTTTTCACCAGGGAAAATGGTGCGAGAGAGAAGGGGAGTTCAGTTGCTGCTGTTGCAGCACATGTTGCTGCTGGCTCCTTTAACTTCGCTTGTTGCTGTAAATGTAGCTGGTAAATGTTGCCATTGCTCCTCGTTAGATATGCTTGTTCGAATTTTTTGCGTAAAATAAATTATTATAATTACATTAAAAAATAATTTATAATTTTATAATAATATACATAAGATTTTATAATATTTTTTTAGGTTCATCTTAAATAGGTTAAATTAAAAGAGAGACTTGAAGTTTAAGTTCAAACTAAAAATTTTTATTAATTACATATTTTGTTTGTTTAAGGTAAAATAAAAGCAAAAAATTAAATTTATTTCTGTTTTATAAAAAAAACTCTAACTCAACTCTAACTCTTTGGGTGTTACTAACAATGTTGCTAATGTGTATATGGTGGAATTAATCGTGTAAACAGTGCCATTGTTCTGCCTGTAAATAATGTTGTTAGAGTTTTTAGTGTAATTTTGTGTTTATTCTCCAGATATGGCTGTATACACATTGTTGCTGTAGCTGGACTTTACAGACTGATGTTGCCGCCGCAGATGTTGCTCCTGCTGTGATGTTTCCGGCCAGTGTTGCAGGGTTATGACCAACCATATAAGCTAGATTCTGTCTAAAAATAAGCTAAAGGCTAAATATTTTTAAGTATTATATTTTCTTAATTATAAAGGAAAAAATTACACTAGATTCGCTCTGAAATCAGCAGAATTTTAAAATCAAAAAGTGCTAAATCTTGTGGGAAATGTCCGTAAATACAGACTGTACTTATGATTCTTCTAATTAATAAACACTCGCAGTTTAAACATTATCGATATTTATCTAATATAATATATATAATATAATATGCTAGCTCTGTATGTATTTACTCAGGAAAAATAATATATTTATATTTTTAAATTATGACTTTTCAGCAATAAAGGGATTTTTAGAAAAGAAAATTGAATTTAAAATTCAGCAAAAATGTTCTTTCGTTCATAATCATTTCATTGAAGCGCTTAGACAAAAATTATCTAAATTAGAAATAAGGCAATCCCAAAAATGTCTAAATTCCTAAATCTAATTCAATTTGAACAGAAAATCGTAAAAAAAACACTGGTAATAAATGGTTAAGCTTACGTGCCCCTTTTATTTTATTAATTTATTGAAAATAAAAAGGCATATATGGCTTTGTATGCGGTAGAAGCTATTTTTAAGGCTGTAAGCTTGTTGCTTTTCATTTCCATTTTCCAAATATGCCAGATATAGCCTGAATAAAGCTAAACGGGCAACAGTGTGTCCGGCCGTTGTTCTGCCGCTTGTGCCTCCATTTCATTTTGGCCTCCAGTTCTGGCGCAGTGCCAGTCTCAGCTTTGGAGTTGGTCGCGTGCACACGCGCTTTTCCTGGGAAAACCTCTGAAAGACGACGACGACGCTGCCGCCGCCGTTCGCTGGCCAAGCGCCCGGAGATATGCTACACACATTTGCCCAATTTTTTTTTGTTGCCGTTACCTTAGTCGGTCAGTGAGTTGTGCGGTTTTCCTGCATTTTTTGTTGTTTTTTTTCTTTCGGCGGAGCGAAATGGCGGCCCCGGCGGCTGCCGAATTATTTATAAAGGATAGCAACTAGTACGTCAGCGAGGGCAAGGCGGAGAGGACGAGGACGAGGACGAGGACGAGGAAAGCGTGCATAGCGTGGAAAAGAGGGAAAAAGAGGCTGCCACAGGCGACACTTTGCTCTCTGACAGCTCTCAGACACTCGGCATACGCAAAACAAATACAAATTTTCGAAAAACATCTTACGCGCGCGTGTGTGAAAAGCAGAGGGTCGGAGCAGGGGGCGACGCGACGGAGAGCACGAGAGAACGAGTCAGAGGAAAAGCTTTGGGCAATCTCCGCAAGCCCAAAACACACGCCCACGCACACCATCGCGCCAGCACACGGCACACGCACACAGCGACAGCCGCAGAATGGTGCAAACCAATGCAGGTAATAAAAGTGATCACCCCAAAGCACCATAATCCCACCCTACCCCACCAAACCCCCTTTCTGTCTACCCTACAACCAAGCCAAAAAAAAAATCATATATCTCAATTTCGCTCCAACTTGCACACTAGGGTGTTCCTCTATTTGGTAAATATTTCTTTTGCTGTAAAATTGTCAAATGGCGCCCGCATCATGGTATTTTTCATCACTTTACGCTCCTATAAAGGTTATACTGTTGCATTTTCTTACACTCTATGGTCACAAAATAAAGTAAGATACATTTATTAAGTCCTTACTTTACAATTTAACAAATCAAAGACTTAAAGTAAACCAAATCATCTACATTTTCAATATTTCCTAACCAGAACTGTGGTGTTTTTCCTAAAATGTCTTTATTTTTAACTTAAAAACACTGTACATTTGGCATAGTGGTCACAAAATAAACAAAAACTTATAGAAATTCGGAATCGGGAATGTTTTCCATGTTGTTATGTTATGCTGCGTATACTTGATAATATTACGTATACGTAATAACAATATACCAATACAAAGTACTAGCAAAAATAGTATCCATTATAAAATTCAAATTCATAGTGGAATAGTATTAATTAAAACGCTATAATTTCTTTTAAAATTTTGTGTAAATATTTTAACATATACATATATTTATACATTTGTACATTTACTGGGTAGGGTTAATTTTTTGCTGAATAAAAAGCAATATTGCTTTTAAATATTTACCAGAACATACTATTTTGGTGCCATTAAGAATGAATTGCTTGTTTTAATTGAATACGAGAAAGTGTTACATTGCGTATACGTGATAATATTACGTATACGTAATAACAATATATCAATACAAAGTACTAGCAAAAGTAGTATTGTATAATACTAGCAAATTATTGCTTATAAATATTTACCAGAATATGCTGATTTGGTGTCATTAAGAACGAATTGTATGTTTTAATCGAATACGAAAAAAAGGTAACGTTGCGTATACGTGATAATATTACGTATACGTAATAAAAATATATCAATCCAGAGTACTGGCAAAAATGGTATCGATTAAAAATCGATTATCATTATAAGTTAAAGCTCATACTCAAAGTGAAATAGTATCAATTAAGACAACATAGCTTCCTCTAAAAATTAACTTCAATTTATTAACATGAATATTTATATTTATTCCATTCGCCACACAATTTGTGTACAATTACTGGGTAGTGTTATTTTTTTGCCTACTATTTTGGTGCTATTAAGAATGAATTGCTAGTTTTAATTGAATAAGAGAAAGTGTTACGTTGCGTATACGTGATAATATTACGTATACGCAATAACAACATACCAATCCATTGTTATTAAAATTATTCTTTTAACTTATTTATTTATACTGAATCCATTCGGCGCACAATTTAAGTGTTATTTTCTTGCTGAAATTAAATCCGGAAAAACAGCGACGAGTCACCCTGATAGAACAGGTGCACACGTGTGCAAGGCAGATAATGTCAGTATTCGGGCTGCATCGCTATACGCCATTTCATATTTTATATTTTCCCAAGAATTTCGTGACTCTGCACACTCGTTGCGGCTAAAGCGTTGAAAGCACCATGCAAATACATATGTATATGTACATGGTACATCCTCGTATTTTATTCAGGTGTTTGGGCAGTTGCCCGGGCGATTTTCCCAGAGCGCTTGGGCGGATTTCCATTCGAATGTCTCTACATCTGTGTCTGTGTGCTAGCATTAATGGGTCTGTGCTGCATTTCCTGCTAATCCCTGGCAATCAATGCAGCAGAACTCCTTTATCCGAACGGCATAGCCAAGGACACGAAGCCAAGGCAATTTAATCAGGCTCCGTTCTTTGCACACTTGTTTGTATGCGTTTGGGATAAGTCCCGATTACAGTGCGGCTAATAAAAGTGGGGCTAGCAGGTGGTCCTGGTAAAGCCACAGAAAATCTTTAAAAATTACAAGACTTCTTAAGTTATATATATTTTTTTTAATATTTATATTCATGGGTATAGCCAAGCAAAGCAATAATTCTCCACCGCTTACAATAGAGATTCAATTTGTTGGTTCTTGAATAGTTGTGACTGGTTTCCAAACAAAATATTATTGGTGAGTCGCAAGTTGCAGAAAGAGTTTTTCCAAAATCAAGGACTCTCTTTTAGAAAATGTCACTTTTGAGTACCGCTCGTGTTTACTCCTTTGTAAATACATGGAAGTTATTAAAATTATGATCACTTGAAGCATGTATGTATCCCTATTTTAATACTCCAATAATCATGGAGGAAATGTATATCAGCCTTAGGAGGATCTTAATGATGACTCTGACTAGGCAGTAAAGATAATAGAACTGTTGAGCGAATAGGAAATAATGATATTCCTGATTAGATCTTCATAGAAAACATACATGAGTGAATTTACGCCACAAAAATAGTTACTCAACAAAATCATGGAGTCCTCGCCAAACGGTTTCTATTTTTTCTGCGTGTGTCATATTTCTCCCTGCCAGACATATGGCATCCTGCGGCGCTGCCTACACTCTTTTCTAAGCCCGTGAATGTCCGCTATCCACTGCCCGGCCTGACATTGACTGATGAGCAAGGATACGGGCAAGGCGTAAAAGTTTTATGAATGAACCATGATTGGCCGCATCGAATATGGCGGAATATGGCGGAAACATGGCGTGGCGGTAGTCCAAGACGGGGGGCGTTTGTTTATGTTTTATTTGGCGGCCTTGCCTCTGCCCGGTGGGCGGTCACAGCTGATGGATGCACCCACACAACCAGAGCAATGACGTGGCCGTGGCTATTGTGGCAACGATGGCGATGATGATGGCAATGGCGATGGCGATGGCGATGGCGCTGGCGCTGGTGCGACCATCATCAATTGCTCAATTATGGCATTAGCTAAAGAGCCAAGAGCTGTTGCCTCATGACCGCTGTGAGCTGCTGACCTGCCGGCTCTAGACTGTAGATTTAACTCGGTCTCGATGAGATTGACTTGTGGCAGTCATTTTCCCAATGCCACAAATCCTGCGAGGAGAATAAGAGAACAAGAGCTTTCAGCTGGGTAAATCTACACTCTGGGGAGGGTCGTTACTGCTGCGACCTTAAATATATGTTTGTCTGTGGCAACTATACGAATCCTTGGATCCTTGAGCAGGCAACAGTTTTGTATATTTATAACTGAGTTAATATCAGCTTGAGGCATGTCTTCTGGATTAAGGGTTCAGAGATCCCCAAGGATCCCTGTTAAGGCTTTGAAATATGCTGCTGCTTATTGGGGTCCACCTTAAAGGACACACGACTGTGCACTTAACGCCCCGTTGACAGTTACAGAGGTCAAATGGTGAGCGATGCATGTGTGCCTGTGCGTATGCCTCCTTGTGTGTGTGTGTGAGTGGCACGTGTTTGCGAAAGTACTGGCCATAAAGTATTGCATACTTTCCAGCGCGTTTGGCAGTATGATGGACTTGTAGCATAAATACCATTAAATTCACACATTTAATCGTATTTAAAAAGGAATTTTGGTTAAACATATTACTTGCTATGATCTAAAGGCACTAAAACTCTTGTGGTTTTAGTGAAAGCAACACCTTGACAGGTTTTATAGGTGATATCTGATATAAATACACATAAAATAAACAACTATGTTATCAGTGCAAGTCAACATATTGAGTGATAATATAGTTATTAGTTATTTTGCCATTTTAAAGGGTACCTTTTGCTTCGTATCTTACGCAATTGTTACGTTCACACACGTCCCACTGACTGTCTTTCATGACAAAGCCATCAAAGTGCGGGCTTACTGTCAGCGACAGCTAGTCGTTATCCTGACGTACGTGTGTGAGTGCGAGTCCTGCCGCGTACTGCCTTCTGTCAGTGCCATTAATATGACAGAACCCCCTCTGCCCTCAGCCCTCCGCCTCAACCCCAGCCCCTGCCAGAGCCGTGCTAGGCTCCTTCAAAATTAAAAATCCACTGTCTGGTCATCATTAATTTTACGTCCAACCCAACATGTCGGCGTTTGCCATTCGCTCCGCTCTCCTTTTAATCTCTCCATTGTTTAAGGACTCAACTTTCCAGCTTGTCCTCTGCGGAAGGCCTTGAAAAAGTTGGTCCTCGGACGGGGGCGGGGGTCGGACGAGGGGCCGCACAAATTTCCCAAGTTCGGGGCCCAAATGGGAATATCAAAGGGAAACGCACACATTCCCAAATGTCAATCAAATACTCTCAAAAAGAAATCGCATTGTTGGCAAGTCTTTGCCAATGGATAGTTGCCCGGACAGATGAAGGCCAACGGATCGCAATTTGATTTAAGCCAGGCTCTTAAATGTTCTGGATCGTAACGAATTTGGAACATCAAAAAGGACACAATCAATTATCCTTTTGATGTGTACGAAGGAATATTAAACATGTTTGCAAAAACTATATAATACATTTATAGTAATACTATAAAAGAAATAAAGTTATACATTTGTTTGCAATCTAAGTTTATACTGCAATATTAATTCAAATTTAATTTAAAGTGTAACTATTACAGGAAAGTTATTCAGTAGTAACTCAAGTTATATTAACACTAGATTTTAAATATAAATATATAGAGGTTGTAAGTTATATTAACACTAGATTTTAAATATAAATATATAGAGGTTGTAATAAAATAAGTTTTAAGAGATATTGATAAAAATGAGTAATGATAATATACTTTTACAATAATGTTTTGAAGATATCGAAAACTTTCATTTAACTACGAAAAAATATGTATTTAATTTTTCACCCTTTCCAAAATACATAAATCGCCACATTAAAAAATTGATAGTATCAAATACTGATACATTGTCGATTTATTGATATTTTCTGCCATCGCTAAGCCTACTTTTATTATTCAATGTTTCACATATCCGTATCCTTTTTCGATTAAATCCACAGTGAAAGTTGCATTTTTCGAAGCAGACATTGAGCTGGGTAAAATCGGCATATGCCTTGTGGGGCATCCCCTTTTATACGTATATATATATGTACTTGTATTATATTTTTGATTAAGTGCTCTGGAATTAAAGCCCAATGTCGGACTTTACTTTAAATAAGTAATATTAAACCGGCACAAAAAGTGTTGCCTACTTTGCCGGGCAGCCGCCTGCAGGATTGAATTAATGCCGTGAAATGAATTGAATCAAACGCTGAAAGGTCGGCTGATGCCTCATGCGAGTGAGTCAGTCAGTCAGTCAATCAGTGAGTCTGTCTGTCAGTCAATCAGTCAATCAGTCAATCAGTCACTCACTCGTGGGTGACAAGCTGCCCCCTGACCTTCTCTGACCAGTTGCAACGCGATGCAGTGCATTCGAAACGAAACTGTTTGCCGGGCTTAATTAGGCATTCGAGCGACGGTTTGTCCTGCCGCTTGTGCGAGCAGAAATTGCGATTGCAGCTTGCAATTGTGAAATGCAAATATTCCATTTCCCGCCGCCCATTTCCCATTGCAAGGACTTCGCCAAGATGTTGCCGAGATTCCCGTAAGCAGCTTAAATGACCCGCAGGATCGCCCCGCCCCCCTTTCCGGCGACTGCTCTTCTTTTGCCAGCTTCCGGTGAAACACTGTTCCAGCGCAAAGTTCAAAGGTTAAGCGGAACGGCGGCGGGAGTGGCGGGGCACAAGCCTTATGCGAAGCGCATATAATTTTAATTGCAAAAACCAACAAATTGCACTCGCCCACGGCGTGGGTGCGAAATTGCGCGCGAAGCCCCGGCAACTAAGCCCTGGCTGCCTGGAAATTCCATCACCGCTGGCATGGCATCTTTTATTAGGCAGAAACAAAGAAAAAAATACAATAAAGAAGGCGAGCTTATCCCTAGAAAATAGAATGCATTTTAATGAAATGCATTTGATGGGCGCGAAGGAGGCCACACTCTGCGCCATTTAATAGAGTGAAAAATGGCAGACCCAGATTTCCTGGAATTTTAATAAACAGCACAGGCATTTAGGATTATATGCAATACAAATAGTAATAAAAAAAAGATATTTTGAGTTCACAGAAAATATATAGAGAGATTCCAGAGAAAGCAGCTTAATTTATTTATAGCAATTGCCTTGCTTTGCAATACATATTTATATTTATTGTTATAATATATGTTATTTAACTAATATTTTTCTATTTTAATATTTAAAAGAATAGAATACATGTATTATCTACTGATGCCAAAAAATACCTTGACGATACTTATTAGCTGTCATAATTATTTACAATTTCTTTCTTTCACAAGTCACAGCTCAAAATGTTAATCAGTATATAGTACAGAATTATTACCTAATGTCCCAACTAAATTCTCCAGTTACTTTTTCCAAGGATCTTACGATATTGAGGGGCACTCAGACATTAATTCCACCCAAGAATCCGTTCAATTACCGAGCCCGGGGCTTGTTCAAACTTCGATTTCCCATCCCCGACATCCCCGGGAAATCGGACAGAATCGAGATGAACTTTTTGTTTGTGGTGTGGTTTGGTGGAACATAACGAACATCAGCTGGAACACTAACATGTTAATGCAGTTTGCGTGTTGGCCACAGAACATAGGGAACGCACCCCGCAAACGTTATTATGTGTACAATACATTAGACTGTAATTAATGTCGCAGTTTCCCCCACCCGCACATGCATATACACAATGTGTACATACTCTGTATATACCCTTACTTATTTATTTAGTTATCTGGCCATGAGGGTGTGCGAGATAGCGAGCCCCGAAAAACATACAGAACAAAATAAATTGAAAGCCACAATGTCACGAACCAAAAAAAGGGACAAAAACATATGTAGATCCGATACGATGTCATTTAATGGGATCTATACTTCAACAAAATAAGTATTTTTCCCCAAAAATTCACACCTTTTGGGTTTAATTATTTCACTTTTTTTCTTTTTATAATTAATTGTTCGTTTATTTTGATATCTATAATTAAATGCAATACTTTTTTCATAGTAAACATAGTCAAAAAATCAACATTTAATTAAAGTTTTCATTTTTCTTTTTTTTAAATTATATCCATAATAAAAAAGGAAAATAAAATTCGATACTTTTTATTTATAGCATATCAAATATATTTATATTATAATATTATATTTTAAATAACAAAACGTATACAAAAATGAACAAGAAATACTTCAAGATTGTTTTACAAACATTTACTTAATTATATATATATTGGATTTAGTGAAGGAAAGTTAAGAATATATATTTACATATTTTAGCAAACCTTCAAAAATATAAATTTTTGGAGTTTGATTCCTTAAACCTTCAAGATACATTAATTTAACACAAATTATTTTTTTTTATTGTATTTTCTCTTTAATTAATTATTTTTCTTAGTGTGAAAATCTTAATGTGTGAGTGGCTTTGCGTGGATTCAGAACTTTTGCTGTCTGTCATTGTCTCTGTACATGGCCTTTGTCTAATTATGTGTTTATCTTAATTCCATAAAAATACTTGCCAGTTTGATAAAATACATTTACATATACATAAAATATATATAAATAAAATATATACAAAGCTTTTATAATTTCGATATGTATGCCTAGGTATACGGAAAATGATCATACAAATTGTATTTACCTTGAAATAAATTGAGTTCCAATTTAAACAACTTAAAGGCAGTGGAAAAAGATACATTTAAAGCGCCATAACTCCCTGTAACTACCATAAAAGCTGTACGCTCATAAAGCCAAATTGAGACGAAAGCCCGCATTAAGCCAAGGCCAAGAGCTATATCTGTACCTGTAGCCGGCTCAAAATAAATCTATGGCCTCATCTGGGCAGGATGAGCAGGAGCAGCAGGAGAAGGGCAAACCCAGCCAGCGGACCAGCGAGCAGCTGAGGGAGAATTTTGGCCCGATGGAAATAGAAACATTTGGTTTAAAATGGTGCCTAACGGCTAGGAAAAGCTAGGAATAGACCTGGCCACCATATCCCTGGCCACCTTGAATCCCCCCTATATATATACCCCCTATATACATACATGCCTTCCCTGCCGTTCCCCTTAATTAAGGCTCCTGTTGAGGCGCCCGAAAACGGTTCGGTTATTGAGCCCGTTTAAGCCATCAATTGCCATTTGGTGGGCCAAATGAATTTACGATTACAGGAAGGCAGCGTCCGAGACCAGGACCGAGATGGCTTCCTATGCTTCCTGGACTTGGCAGAAACTGAAATTGATTTCCACCAGAGCAAAATTCTGCCTTGATTGTTCTGGAGGATAATTGGTTAAGTTTCTTGTAGAGCTTCGCTTCGGCTCTGACTTCCTTTATGGTCCAAGGGATTGTAAACAACGAATTTCGTGGTCTGGCTTCCTCTTAGAGTTTAGCGTTCATTGGGGGATTCCACTGGGAGGATTCATTTGGATTGATTGATTGCCTCGGCCAGTTGGAAAATTGTTCAATTTATGGTAATTGTTCACTTAGCATAGAATGGTTGAGAGAAACTCCTATAGTTTCAAAGGATTTTTTTCTTAGAATCTGAAACTTTCCTGGAACTTGGCCACATTTAATTATACCAACTATTGTAATGGTTGCAATTCAATTAGGAAATTTCAGGAATGGAAAACAGAAACTTTCTCGCACATTGAGGTCTCAATAATTCAATTTGGAACGCTTTTCCGCCCATTTTAAAGCACTAACTATAGTGTTTCGTGAAAATGAAAGCTGCAGCTGATGTTGAAAATTTTCACTGTCGCCGGGAGCCTTGAAGGTTTTCCTTTTACGGCTTTCACCTTTCGCCATTATTACTGGGATGGAGGTGGCTTGTGTTGACCTACAGTATGTCCCAGTGGGAAAATCGCTGGACCAGGACCAAAAACCGTGGCTAAAGGGAGGCAAGGTCATCGTCGAGGTGACTCGCCCAAACACTGGCCTTCTTCCTTTACTCCAGTTCTTGGTACTGGCTGTGATCCTGCTGCTGGTTCTCTGATATCCCGATGCTATTGATGATCCCAAAGGGTTTCAAACTTCATTTTGTGGCCACGGAAAATGTCGAACCGAGGGGGGAGGAAAGGTTATTGATGCATTGAGAGAAATCTGTGAGTAACTTACCATTTCTGTTAGTTAATTTTAAAGGGATCTTAAGGAAAGGAACTCTGTGACTGAAATTTATAGAAATATTTAAAATTTTCCTATACATTTAATTAAAATCAGCTTAAGGCATTTAGTGCTCTGAAACCTCAAATGAAATACAAGTTTCTTCACATTATCTCTCTGTGTAGGCACTGGCTCAAAGAGAGGCAACAATTATCTGTGTATTTTATATTATTTACTCTCCTTTGGCAGCGTCAACACAGGGGCCAAGTAAACAAATAAATAAACAAATCAGCAAAAAGCAAATAGCAAATGGCAAATGGTAATTCCCATCACACAGGGAAGGAGAGCGGGGAAAACTTTCCGTCGTCGCACTTTTCGCCCCAGCATATATTTGCATTTCCCGGCTCTCCGCTGGCGTCTGTGTCAGCGAAAATGAAGTTATTAAAAGTTGGGCCCTGGCCCCAATAGCAACTTCCCTGATGGCAACCCCCAGCTGCCGTCATTTAAATGCTAATTACATGTGAATATGTATGGGGGGGAAAAAAGCAGAAAAAACCAAGAGCAAAACTAACAACAAGCGCCAGTTGCGAAATGAAAATGGTGCAACAAAAGAGCAGCAATTAAAACGGGGCGACCTTTCGCCATCCCCCAACCGCCGGGCCCACCCCCGGCGCATCCATTGTCCACCCAACAGCCAGCCAGCCAGCCAGCCACCCCGCCAAGGACACGGCCTGGCGACAACGCGGTCGGCGTTCCAGACACCCAGCACTTTGTTGCCGCCACATCATCCGCAGCCGCAGCCATAGCCACAGCCATCGCCACGCCATCATACACGCCATCGTCCATCAAACACTGACAGAAAAAAAGAAGAATATAAATATATATAATATTAAAAATATATATAGGGAGAGATTGACTAAAAAGTTCCCCTCAATTTTGATCAAATTAAACTTTTATTAATGCCCATTAAATAGAATTCATCTAAATATTTAAATTTGTAGCCTGTTGCATACTTAGCTACGGCAACACTGCACCAAAATGGTGGTTAATTTTGTGGGAAGCAGGAAACAGGCACACCAATAAGCTGCCGAAATGGATATATCAAAAGTATTAGCAATTTCTCGATTAAAATATATTTACTAGATCATAATGTACTTTATTTAATACTCATTTAAAAATTAAATTTGAAATTAAATAAGTTTACAAGGCATTTGACCAGTTAAGGTATTTCTCTAAAAAGAAGAAATGCTGCTAAAATGAGACCAAAAATCAACAATTTCTTTATTAAAATATGTTTTTCGATCAGATTTAAATCCATCATTCAGGATTTACACCAAATTAAAAATTATTTAATACACATTTAATAATAAAAATAAAAATATTTGAATCTAAAAGTCGCTACAAACAAAAGACTAGTTTTGAACACGACCACACTGGTTAGCTATCAAAGTAGGATGCGTTAAATAATCCTAATTAAATTAATTTAGAGAAATTAAGAAATATATTAAAGTTTGCCTTTATTATTAATTTTAATTCAGTTTGAAAATTAATAATATTTTATTGCTGTGTACGAAAGGCAAGCCAGGAGGAGCATAATGAACTCGTCACAGTCGGCGACACGGCCATCAAGCTGCCAGTGGGAAGTGCTGCCGGGGGAAACCCTAAAACCAATATCAATTCCAAAATCGATTTAATAGCGAATAGATTACATTTTTTACGATCACTAATGACCAGGAAATATATTACTTTTAATTCAAAGACTTTAGTATTTAGTTGTTTTCCTTAGAAAATAAGAATAATGAGATATAAGAGCTATCTCTTCCATGAGGCTATTAAATTTATTATTATATTAGTTTATTATTAATACAAATATTATTTATTCAGAATCGAAAGTGGGATTGTATCTACAACTTGAAAATATTCTTCAAAAACCCCACTGTATTTTATTTTAAATATTTGTAGGACCTGAATAAATCCCTTTTTGAGCACTTCCCTCTTTTAGAACCCCTAATCGGGGCTTTGAAAACCTATAGATCCATTCATCCGTTGTTGGACATCTCTGGATCATATATTATGCTTATTTATGGCATTGCACTGGCCTGTTTTATGGCCTGTCCAACAGATTTGCCATCCGATCTGCATATATCCACTGCAGTGGGGAGTCCTTGAACCTGCTCCGCCGCTGACCACCGTCATCCATTCAACCAGCCATCATCATCCATCATCGTTCTACGGAACAGTAATTGTATCCGTATCTCTAACTGTAGCTGTAGCTGTAGCTGTCGCTGTATCTGCATCTGTACTTGTATCTGTATCTGTAGTGACTGCTTGTATCTGGATGTGCCACCCTTAGGCCACCGTCCCTTAGCTGTCGCGCTAAATGGAAAACAATTAATGGAAATGAAATTATACGTGGCCGGAAGCCATCATGAATTTTGAGTGCAAATGCCATTAGCATTTCAGCCAGTGGGGGATAGTGTGTGTTATGTGCGCAGCGTATGTTTCCAGGGGCGGAATGCTTAGGGGGCTGTCAACACATGTTGAACCTATTAAATTTCCGACTGCACAGGACACGGCTGGCAATGTGTGCTTACTGGGCGTTGGCGCTGTGATTTCGTCTTAAGACCCGGCGGGGCTTGTTTCTCATGCTTCGCTATGTGTGGAAAATATGAAATATAGTTCACATTTAAATCGCAGCTTGTGTATCCATTGTCCACAGATGGGTCCGACTTCAAGGAGCGGCTGATAGCCAGCGTGAAGAAGGAGGTGAAGCAGCTGATGGAGGAGGCGGTGACCAAGAAGTACGTGCACGAGGAGAGCAGCTCGGTGACCTCCCTCTGCGGTGCTGTGGAGGCCTGCCTCAGCCAGGGCCTGCGTCGGCGGGCCCTGGGCCTGTTCAAGACCTCGTCCACGACGGCATTGCTGCACAAGATTGCCAAGAGCTGCCCGGAGGCGGAGCACATCAGCAAGCTGGTGCAGGAGATCGAGGCCAGTGATCCCAGCAAGCGCTCCTCCAGCAGCAGCGACAGCTTCCAGCGGCCGCCGATGCTGAAGAAGAGCAGCAGCAACTCCATGTCCACGGCCGCCTCGACGTCGTCCGCCTCGGCGTCGGCATCCATCAGCGTCAGTGCCAGCAACTCGAGCATGTCCCTGGCCGGCATGAAGTGAGTCCCATCCTGCTGTCCTTCAGTTTATATTTCATATATATATTTCCTTATGCTTACTCCTAGATATTTGTGGATACGATTGGCCCTGTACGAGAAGCGGCTCACCAAGATCATCGAGTACCTGGTGAGCAATGCCAGCAGTTTCTACGATCGCGATTCCCTGGTGGCCGATCCGGACTACGGTTCCATCCTGAGCTCCCTGCTGGTGGGTCCCTGCGCCCTGGAGTTCACCAGGGCCAAGACAGCCGATCACTACTGGACCGATCCGCATGCCGATGAGCTGGTAAGCCTTTCCCTCCTCCATCTCGATGGTAACTGATCTCCACTGACCCGTCGACCAGGTGCAACGACATCGCATTAGCTCCTGTCGCCGCTCCTCGTCCACCTGCTCCCGGCCGGCGATCATCAACTTTAAGCGCAGCCTGAACACCAGCTCCGATGAGGCGAGCAGTGGCTCCTTCAAGTCGATTGCCTCGGCCAGCGTGGCCAAGGACTACGTGGAGTCGCTGCACCAGAATGCCAAGGCTACTCTGCTCTATGGGAAGAACAATGTGCAGGTGCTGCCCAAGGATGTGCTGGAGCCGATGCCCGGCTACCTGAGCCTGCACCAGCACATCCAGACGCTGACCATCAAGTGGACGCCCAACCAGCTGATGAACGGTTACGCCGAGGAGGAGGCCGAGGACATCGACAAGGACGCCTTCTGGGCCTATGCCCTCAACATCAACGTGGACGAGATCGTGTATGTCCACTGCCACCAGAGTCGCGGCGAGGACAGCGGCGGCACTGTGATCCTCGTTGGCCAGGACGGCGTCCAGCGTCCGCCGATCCACTTCCCCGAGGGCGGGCACATGCAGCAGTTCCTCAGCTGCCTGGAGACGGGCCTCCTGCCGCACGGGCAGCTCGATCCGCCGCTCTGGTCGCAGCGCGGCATCGGCAAGATGTTCCTCTGGCCCCGGAGCATGCGGCGTCGCATCCTGCCCTCGGTGATGGAGTCCGTGGACGAGACGCCCATTGACTACGTTTTCCGCATTGTCAGCAAGAGCCGGCACGAGGAGTTCGGTGAGTGGAGTTTCAGTATGATCTGAAGAGGATCTGACCGGGAATTTTAATCTCTGACAGCTGCCACCCACTCCATACTGGACTTTGTAAGGAGCACTCCGCGACGGGCCCAGCTGAGCAGCTGCTCCACCACCGGCAGCAGCGATTGCTCCAACAAGAGCCTCTCCATCGACCAGTTCCCGCTGGAGTCGCCGCTGCTCCTCCAGCAGCAGACGCAGCACCAGCAGCAGCAGCTGCTCCAGGCACAGAGCACCAGCATCGAGATGGTCTGCTCCACGATGCGACGCCAGATCATCTCCAGGGCCTTCTACGGCTGGCTGGCCTACTGCCGGCACCTCTCCACAGTGCGAACGCATCTCTCCGGCCTGGTGCACGGTCGGATCACGCCAGAAAGTGAGTTGGGAGGAAGCATATTATCCTATTCTTAACCTATTCCTTCCGCAGTGAAAGCCGATGAGGAGGGCCTGACCAAGGAGCGCTGGCAGCTGCTGAACGTGGACGGTGTCCTGGAGAATGCCACCGAGTTCTATCGCCTCGTCTATTTCGGTGGCGTCCAGCCGGAACTGCGGCAGGAGGTGTGGCCCTACCTGCTGGGCCACTACGCCTTTGGATCCACGCGCGAGGAGCGCCAGAAGCAGGACGAGACCTGCAAGCACTACTACGAGACCACGATGAGCGAGTGGCTGGCCGTGGACGCCATTGTGCAGCAGCGGGAGAAGGAGAAGACGGCCCGGGCGGTGGCCAAGCTGAGCTCCGGCAGCAATAGCGGCAATGAGCGCACTGTCCGGGCGGCGGACCTCGATGCCGGCGGCGAGCTGGAGAACGAGGTGTTCGAGGATATCTCGGATATATCCGATCCCGGTGACCTGGAGTTCGACGAGCAGCAGCAGCAGCACCACCAAGAATCCGTCGCCGTCAGTGGCATGCACTTGAGTGTGAAGCCCATTCCCAGGGCCATGAAGACCAGCACGGACTCGGGGCATGTCGACGAGGGCGAGAACTTCAACGAGCTGGACGAGGACGACTTGCAGGAGGAGGAGCAGAAGAAGCAGGCCCAGCCGAAGCCCGAGCAGGAGCAGGAACAGGATCAGGATGAGACCGAGGAGGAGGAAGAGCGAAAACTGGAGGATCAACTCAACCCGGAGCCCAGCTGCTCCACTTCCACAGCCTCCTCGTACGAGACAGTGGGTCCCAGTGCCGCCAACCAGACTCGTAGTGTTCTCAGTCCGGAGTACCTAAGTGCCGATGATCTGCAGCTGCCCGAGGATGAGCCTCAGCCTCCGCCTCCGACTCAGCCTCAGGCAGCCGCTGTCATCATCACCAAGGCCTCCGTGGACATCACCAACTGGGAGCGGAGTCCCAAAGGCGGTGCCCAGGGCCAGATGTCGCCCGTGGAGGAGCAGGCCATCAATCTGGATGCCCTGCAGCAGCCCAAGTCAACCTGCGCCTCCCCAGCCAGCTCCAACGGCGGTGTCTACAGCGTGAGTGATCCTCCAAGAATTTTATCCTGAGAATCAATTCGAGTTTCAAGTTCCAAACCCTTTGCAGAGCGAGCTCCTTGAGCAGTTCGGCCTGAATCTGCACCGGATCGAGAAGGATGTGCAGCGCTGTGACAGGAACTACTGGTACTTTGCCAACGAGAACCTGGACAAGCTGCGCAACGTGATCTCCACGTACGTGTGGGAGCACCTGGACGTGGGCTACATGCAGGGCATGTGCGATCTGGTGGCTCCGCTCCTGGTCATCTTCGACGACGAGTCGCTCAGCTACAGCTGCTTCTGCAAGCTCATGGAGCGCATGATCGAGAACTTCCCCAGCGGAGGGGCAATGGACATGCACTTTGCCAACATGAGGTGAGAGACTATAGGCTGACCATAATCTTCGATATTAATACAAGAGATTACATACAGATCCCTCATCCAAATCCTCGACTCGGAGATGTACGACCTGATGGACTCGAACGGGGACTACACGCATTTCTACTTCTGCTACCGCTGGTTCCTGCTGGACTTCAAGCGGGAGCTGGTCTACGACGACGTCTTCGCCACCTGGGAGGTGATCTGGGCGGCCAAGCACATAGCCTCCGGCCACTTTGTCCTCTTCCTGGCGCTGGCCCTCCTGGAGACCTATCGCGACATCATCCTCTCGAACAGCATGGACTTTACCGATGTCATCAAGTTCTTTAATGGTATGAAAAGGGGTAGATGGCTTTAAATATAGCTTAAGAAAGTGTCCTGTGGGTTTGTTAAGTTCCTGACAAAGTTCAGACAGTTGTACTTTGATCTTGTTAAATAAATTATTACTTATAGTTGTTATTCTTGTATTTACAGAAATGGCTGAACGTCACAATGCCCAGGCAGTGCTCCAGTTGGCCCGGAGTCTGGTCCTTCAGCTGCAGATGATCATTGAGAACAAGTAATGGAGAGGATGCCAAAATATACCACAAACAAATGACAATATATATAAATAAGATGCGTAACGCCCTGCCCTAAAATGTTGCGCGCGCTCTACGCATCTTATTTATTTACATTGCCTTTGCCACAACCAAACAACTTTATAGAGAGTTATTCTTAGAATCTAGATCGTAGTTCAGTCAAATTTTGTTTGCCAAAGATAGCACAAGCAGAAGAAAAACTGATTAACAAGCAAACAATAAATATTTGTAGGAATTGTTTGCCTTTTGTCGATCGATGTCTTCGTTATAAAGTATTTACACACCTAGATGTACTATATGATGGACCCTAATGGACAGTAATTGTAATCCTATGCCCTAATCCTAATCCTAATTAATGGTAACTGTATTTATATGTCTACGTAAGATCTTCCTGAACTCTTCACGCATATCCCCAATGAGAAATGAAAATAATGGTAAACACAAAACAGGGGCTGGAAATGCAAAAGACTCTGAACCAAAAGAATGAACTCTTATATATGGAAAATAAACCCTTTACAAATGTATAGAAATATATAAACATGTCTCTGTTATTCACACTTTGCACACTCGAAAGAACGATCTTTTTTTTAGATGTGGTTTATCCCCAAGAATAATAATTAACAAATACATATATTATATTATATTATATTATATTATATAGAGAGAGACTCAGATAAGTGCAATGTAATTATCACGTTAAATCAAAGGCAAATCAAGTTATCAGCATATACACGAGATACTGTAAGTTGTAAGAAATATATATATATAAATATCTATCTTGCGTTATCACATTATATACATATATGTTATGTAGAAAAGAGGAGAAACCCACTTGAGGGAATATATGTTCCGATCTGAAACTAAATCTAAAACTCTGTACCAGCGAAAGAAACCCAATTGTGTGTAACAATCAAGGCAACAATAAGTCAAGTCAAGTATCCCTGAATTGCCACCTATATACATATGCGAGCGATCTTGAGTGTCTATTATCCTCAGTCTCGGTTCCACATTCGTTTGATTGCCTCTTATTTTTATATGAATATATACCTATATGTTATATATATATCCATGTTTATATATTTACAAAAGAGTACGTATTCCTCTAACTCACCCTCTCCCCTGTGTGATCTCTCTATCTCTACACCGAGTATAAATGTTGTGGACTATCTTTATACCTTAATTCTGTGTAAATGTACCTTTCGCGGATAAGCCGGAGGAGACTGATCATGATCCCTCCTCCGCTTCACTCTATCTCAATTACAAGTATATATATATACATATACACAGTATAAATACCAACCAATATATATATATATAAATATATATAGTATAAATGTATACAAGTACAAAGCTAGCGACGGATTGTTTGAAAATGGAATCAATAAATAACACATATACGATATATACATATAAACTAAATGCAGCAGCGGAAATTTAATTGGCTTAACGTACGATATATTCGGAATACGAATCCATCAGCTGATCGCTCTATAGGTAAACAATATTTATTCCCTTATCACTGGATCGATATGATAAGGCGACCTTCCTTTAAAGGTTCTATTCCCGGCCCACTCGTGGTTGCCAATGGCCCAAAAGCGGATTGATAATACGCCATACGGATTGGCAAGGGGATACGCACGTATGAATGAAGCGTAGTTACACTCGAAAAATACTAGTATTTAAATATATATATAAAATAATTTATATTATTTAATTTATAATAATATTTGTTCAAAGCCTTATACTTTAAAGATACGCCTATTTTTTGGTATAGATCCTCCTGTCTTTACTATTTACTTCATAGAATTTTTGTTTTTCAAGTTTCGCTTAAAGAATCGTATTAAGAAACGGATGTTCAAAACTAATTTTATTTTTCTTAAGTTATTTTAAAATATTTTATACCAAATTTATTCAAGAAAAACCATTTTCCAAAGAGGAAGAAGAATTCTAGATCTGCCAGCTTATGATTTTTTAAGCAGCGTTTATGTTTTATTATTTAATAAATGATATACGTTTAGATTTAGGGGAAAAAATCACTCAGGGGCTTCTAGTAAAATATAATTATGTATAAAAATAATTTCTTTTAAAACTTAATCAAACTAGGTATTTTTCTTCTGTGTATCTACATCATAAAGAGGGAAACCCGCCTTATCTAGAGTGCCGACTTTACCTCGCAGTTTCAGTGTTTTTGTTTGCCTCAAAATCCAGATCCAGAGAGCATCCACAATTGGGTCTTTGGGGTATATAAGCTGCTGACCCGCAGCTGCACCCAACTCATTCCCTGGTTAAGTTGAGCGGAGTTTGGATCGCGTCCATAATGTCGTCGTCATCATCGCCGTCGTCGTTTTTGGCCAGTTTGCTGGGTCTCAGCAATGGCGAGGATCAGCTGCAGAGGGCCTTCGACGAGGTTCAGATTGAAAGGAGTAAGTTACTAAAATACGACAAAGATATTTGTACATAATTAACAAAAGTATGAATGCTTTTATAGAAATATAATACATAAAGATTAGTGTGATAATGAGACTAGGAAAAGTACAGCGATTTCGTAAATAATTAAATTATATTATGCATGATTAATTTATATTATACATGATAAAATTAGAAGTATAATTAAATTAGTTGCTGATATAACATTTTTGAAATTCTTTTATAATAAGTGTTACAAAAACTTAAGTTTCTTGAATACTAACCCTAAACAAGAAAGAAAACTGACCTCGGCAAGGCTAAGTTTATATACTCTTGCAGTTTACAAATAAATAATATAATCAAATTGGAAATCGATCATAACTAAGCCTAAAATATTAACAATATTAAACGATATTTTTATATAACATTTTTTTCGACAAATCTAAATTTTAAAAAACTCATATTTAAGCTAAAAAAGAATTAATTTTAATGCTAAAAGCTTTCCAAGGTTACCTTTTATTAGGTTAATAAATCTACAAACTCAATTTAACATTTTAAAAAATTAAATATTTTTAAAATTCTTTTTGTAATATTAACGATGTAACCCCTTATAAAATTTTAAAAATTTTGAAAAAATTGGTAAATTTTTGTTTTTGCTTAAAATGGCTAGATCGTCTCGGCTGTTAATGCTAATCAAGAATATACATGATTTACAAGCTTCTGACTAAAAATTAATATAAAAAAAAAACACACAAAACAACCTAAATTCCCATCACTGTGGAACGCAAAGCTTTACAAAGCTTTGCCTCTCTGTATGTGTCCAACCCTGCCGGCGGAGCAGCTGATTCCCCGATCCCATCTCGAGCTTAGTCGCCTCCCAACCGCTGACCAAGTTTGTGGTGAGTGCGCAGTGGGCGTCATCCGCCGGCCTTCAGCTTCAATCTTTTGGTGATCTTTGGACCTGTGCGGCTCTGTTTACTAACTCCAACGAACACTTTGCAATTTGCAGCTGCTGCTCCCTCCAGACGGACAACGAACCTGAAGATGTCCGCACCCATTCGCTACTACTACGACAAGATGTCGCAGCCCTCGCGGGCATTACTCATTATCTTCCGGCTAAGCAATATGCCCTTTGAAGACTGTGTGGTGGCTCTGAGGAATGGTGAGCTTGGGAGAGGGTTCTAATATCAACCTAAGAACTTATAAATCTATAAATTACTTTAAAAATTAAGCTTTAAAGATCCTATATATACCACTCAGCTTAAGATTGCTTTGAATTATGTTGGATTTTCTGCTGATCGTAATCCAATAGCTATTTAAGATAGCAACTTACATACATACACTAGCAATCTTATCTCAACGGCGTTCTTTGCCCCCCGGCCAGGTGAACACTTGACCGATGACTTCAAGCGGCAGGTGAATCGCTTCCAGCGCGTGCCCTGCATCCACGACAATGGCTACAAGCTGGCGGAGAGCGTGGCCATTCTGCGCTACCTCAGTGCCAAGGGCAAGATTCCAGAGCATCTGTATCCCAAGTACTTTGTGGACCAGAGTCGCGTGGACGAGTTCCTCGAGTGGCAGCACATGACACTTCGCATCACCTGCGCCATGTACTTCCGGACGGTGTGGCTGGAGCCGCTGCTGACGGGACGCACTCCCACAGAGGCCAAGATCGAGACAATGCGCATGCACATGGAGCGCAACCTGGACGTGGTCGAAGAGGTGTGGCTGGAGAGTAGCGATTTCCTCACCGGAAGCACGCTCACCGCGGCGGACATCTTTGCGGCCTGTGAAATAGAACAGACGCGTGAGTAATCTTTAATTAAATATGAATTGTATTGATTTAATTGATTACCTCAACCCAGGCATGGCTGACTACGATGTGAGGATCAAGTACCCCAAGATCCGGGCGTGGCTGAAGCGCGTACGCCAGAGCTGCAATCCGCACTACGATGTGGCCCACGAGTTTGTCTACAAAATTTCGGGAACGGGCCCCCAGGCGAAGCTCTGAATCAGTTGTTAATTAATTTTAATGTGTACATAGACCGTAGAATTATTTATGGATAATTAGTTGCTAAAAAAAGGAAATAAAATATTAAGAAAACACCGGGTTGTTATGATTCTGGTTTATCCTTGTACAATTTATTCTTAATATTGTTTGTTTCATTTTTATTGTGTCGTCGTTTATAGCATTATATAGAAAATTCACATTTATTTTTGTTGTTTTCCGTTTTTGTTTGAAAAAAAAAATAAAATAATAAAATAAAAATCATAATACAAATAAGATTTTTTAATGTATATATAATAGAAAATACAATTTTTAAAAAATAACTACCTAAAGTCTAACAAAAAATTGTTTTTAGTTAATAATATAATATTTATATAGCAACGTTACGCGCTTGGGGCCCTTTCTATATACTTTTCTTCTTCCTACCTCTCCTCCATTTATTGTTCCTTCTTTCTTCTCTTTTTGTAACAAAACAAAATGCGTACAAAATATATATATATATATTTTAATCTTTATATATGTATATCTCCTCTTAGGGGGGTTGGGTTTTCGGGATTTAAATCATAAATGTTGCGAATGAAATCAAAAAAAGTAAATTGTATATACATCAAAAACAAAAATAATAATTATAATATTAAAAAAAATGGGACGAAATACTATAATACAACTACTAGCTAATTGCTTAATTTATATTAATATATATTTGCATGTATGTATCTTTTAATGCGCTCTTGTTTCATCCAAAACTAAATCATATCAAAATCATATACAAACTACTCAAAAATATATATATTTGTATATATAATATAATATATATATTGTGTATATATAATTTTTCCATCAATATTAAACGTAATTTCGAACAAAATCATATACAAACTACTCAAAAATATATATATTTGTATATATAATATAATATATATATTGTGTATATATAATTTTTCCATCAATATTAAACGTAATTTCGAACATTTCCCTTTCAAAAAATTGTGGCTTCTGGTTTAAATTTACTTTCCGCGCCTCTCCTGTCGCACCTGTCCGGTTGCCAGGGCACTCATGTGCGTGTATATCTCTATGTTGTATTGTTATAAACAAAGTTGCACCCAGTCGTTAAAAAAGTAAACAATTTAAGCTTAATATGGTAAAAAAAAGGTTATAATATTAAAAAAAAACGTAAAGCAAACAATTTAAGGCACCAAAAATGGGTTATATGTTCGTTTGTCCTTCTGCTCGCCTCCTTTTTACACATTCGCACAAGGGGAACTATATAAATATATAAATTTATATAAATACACACAGCTAAAACTAAAATGCAGAACGAAGGACTCAGCTCAACTTGGTTGGCTTTCAATCCGGACAGGCGACACTCTTCGGCGATGCTTCGGTTTTTGTTTATATATCTTTTTTTTAACAATTTGTTGCGTTCGTTAATTGTTATTTTAAATATGATTATTTTACAAATATATATGCGTGTGTGTGTGGGTTATTTATGCGGTTTTCCCTCTGTATTCTTTGTGTTTCTTGTATACGTTTTACAAAATAGTTATCTCTTTCTTTGTCTACCCTCAATATACTTCTCTCTATCTCTGTCGCTTTCTCGCCGTCTCCCTATCTCTATCTCTCTCTCTCTCTCTCTCTTGCGCGATTCTCAGCTTGGTTCCCATTTAAGTTTGTGTGTTTCTCTCAGTGTATTCTCAGTGTGAGTGTGCGAATAAATAAATTACTTGCCGCTTCTTATAGTTCATCTACGATTGTTTCATTTTCTGCGTTGCATTGTTTATAATATTTGTAGGAGGAGGTTGTACCCACTTTTCATAGCTTTTCCTTACTTTTCCAACTCAACTACAACAATCTCTAGTTTTCCTCTTTTTCTCTCTGTATTATTTGTTGGTCCGTTTCGCTTGCTTGTTGTTTAATTAAACAATTCATTAGTTACGTTCTTGGCTGATATCTCTTGAAAGCCACAGCTTGGGACACTTGAACATTTAGTATATAGGTAGGTATATATATAAAGTATATATCTTGATATTATTTAGTGGATATTACCAATTTGCAATTGCTCTCTGCCTGGATCTGCCCTGCGCTCTGCTCTGATTACCTGATTTCTCGCTCAAAAAACTGTTACTGGTTACAACATTTCTGTGTGTCGTTCTCAACTTGCACACATTGATATTTAATAGATTTATATATTAATATATAGACTATGGTGACTGTGTTTATATTGACATAAATCATTTGGGTAATATAGAAGCAGATTCTTCCGAACGATTCCAGATCGAAAAACTATCCGGAAACGTTCATAAATTACTTGCTTTTATAACCTTGTGATTTTACAACATGTTTTTGTTTTGTTTTTCCTCGTTTTCTTCATTTTTTTGTTAACACTTTTAGTTAAACTGCTTTGTTTGTTTATCATTGATGCAAAATACTGTTTTCTTTTAACGAAATATTTAAATATTTTGTAATTATCTATACTCTTTGTGGCTCCCTTCAGTTGCTCATTGGAAACTGTCTGTTTTATCATATTCTCAGGCATTCTGCATTGATATATGACATCCAATCCCTGCATCCCTACAATCCCTACATCCTTTCCGTCTGCATGGTCTTTGAGCTCAGTAGCGTCACCTAGAAGCGTCCCCTATTGAGGTTCTTGATGCGTATGCCCACTTCCAGTACCTGATCACCCGCTCCCGCCGGTGTGGTGCTGTTGCTGCTGCTGTTGCTGTTGCTGCCGCTGCCACTGCCGCCAACCGATGTGCCAGGCGGTGGGGCATTCGCTGTGGACACCCCACCGGTGGCTGATGTTCCGTTGCCATTGCTGCCATCGCTTTGCGGCGAGTTATTGTTGTTACTGCCGCTGCTTGATCCCGAACTGGAACCGGATCCAGGCTCAGCACCCGATTGGCCAGCGCCCAGACGTCGCAGCACCATTGTGGTCGTGGTGGTTGTCGTGGTCGTCGTCTCTGCTGCCGCGGCGGCGCTAGCGCTGGCCCCGCCACCGGACACGGTGGACACGGTGTTCAGCTTGAGGAGTTGCTGCTGATGATGGCGATTGTGATGATTGTAGTTGATGGCCGCCAGATCGTGGCCGGCGGCTGCATGGCCGTGCGAATGCGAGTGCGAGTGCAAGTGGGCATGGGCGTGGGCATGGTTCGAGCAACTGCCATTGCTGGCGGAATAGTCGTGGGGACCGCCGACCGTGTGCCGTCGCTTAATGGAGCGATTCTGCTTGTTCTGGATTTGGCGCTTCTTGGTCAGATTCATGTCAGTCTTCTCGTCCTTGGTTAGGCCGGTGCTGGTCGCATTCAGGGCCTGGCAGCAGGCCATGCCCACGGCTATCGCTGCCACTCCGCTCGATCCTGCACCAGGGGCGGTCGTCTGGGAGGTGGTCAGGTGTCGGGTGGAGTAGTTGCGGCAGTTGAAGCTGGCGCTGCGAAATAACCGATGGTCGCGTCTCTTTTTGTTGTAGCGCTCGAGAAAAAACGACGGCGAGGGGCGTTCGCCCAGCATCAGCTTCTCCTTGGGATCGCTCGTCGTGGAGCCCTCAGAGTCGTCCTCGGATGCAGCACCTCCACCACCTCCAGAAGCTCCTGCACCAGCTCCCGCTCCCGCTGCACCTGAGGCATTGCCTCTCTCGTAGCTCAGATAGTTGCTGCCAAATCTGGTATGCAGGCTCTTGGTTAGCGTGTTGACGCTGCTCGAGGAGCTGCGTGGCGGCGGCATGACTCCACCGCTGCCCGTGGGGGTGCTGCCAGTGGGCGTGGCTGCTCCGCTCGTGGGCGCCGTGGAGCTGCCCTGGTGTATGGGCACCGTGGCCGAGTGCTGCAGCTTGTGGGCGGCGGCCTTAAGCAGACTTGGGGGCAGCGGCTTGGACGACGGCTTCGATAGTTTCTCCTCCTCGTCGTCGTCGCCGCCAATCGTATTCGTGGCCGTGCAGGAGCGACTCAGGTGCAGGGACAGGGGAGCGGCATCCAGGGGATTGCAGAACTGATGGAACAGCCGTTCGGGTGACTCGTCCGCATACGGAATGTTCTCGGAGTGCATATGCAGTGGCTGGCCCAGGGTGTGGCGACGATTCTTGGGAAAGTCGCGCCCGGCAACATTCTCATCGTTGGACTCGGAGCCGCTGCGCAAGTTTCGCAGCTTGGTGTCCAGCGTGTCCGTGATGGTGGTGAGCGACATGGAACCTACACACAGATTTATGAAGAAGGGAATGCGACACACTACTCTGGCTGCCATGCTTACCCGTATCACTGAGCCTGCTGCTGGTCTCGTCGTCCGTTAGCAGGATCGACACATCCACGCTGCTGCGCTGCTGCTCCTTGGCCAGATTCAGATTCAGATTGAGAGCCAGGCTACCAGCGGAGTCCACGCTGCCCGAGTCCTTCTCATCCAGACTGGCCTTGCGCGTCTGCTGTGAGGATCGTGATGAGCCAAGGAAACCGCCCGTGCTGCGCTTCTTCAGGGCCGCACTCTGCAGCAGCTTCGATGAAGTGGCCGAAATGGAGGAGGATATGGCCGTCGTCGTAGTCGAGGAGGATGAGCTTAGCTTGGTTGTCGAACTGGTTGACGAGGAGGAGGCGGACGCCTTGCCGCTGTGCAGCGTCGAGCTGCTCGATGTGCTGGCCGTGCTGCTGGCCGAGGCCGATGCCGAGGCAGAGGTGGACACCTTAGCGTAGTCCAGCGACTGAAAGGGCAGAGAGATGGAGGAAACGGGTGTGGGCAGGAGCAGGGTTAGAGCCTGATCACAAATGCTCTGCACAGCCTTGCGCTGTGCCCGTCGCCGCTGCTGGATGGTGGTGGTAGTGGTGGTGGTGGTGATGGTGCTACTACTACTAATACGGCTTGTGATGGTGTTGTGGGTGGTGGTGGTGGTGTTTGTGGTGTTGTTGGTGGAGCAGCCACTCCCGCTTACCAGAACACTCTCGCCGGAGTAAGTGTCCGAATTGACGACACTCCGCTTGCCGTGGGTCTTGCGTCGCAGCTGCGGCATGAAGCGCGACGTGCGCGTCGTCGTCTCCCGCTCGGTGATCCGCTCGATCTTAGACAGATTGTGCAGCAGCATGCTCGTCTGATCCTCCTGCGTCTGCTGCTGGGGTTGGGCAGCGCTCACGGCGGCACAAGCGCCGCTCACCTCGGCCAAATCCGGCAGACTGCCGCCCTCAAAGAAATAGTCGTACTGCGGGGAGGAAAATACAGGTTTTTAGAAAGAAAATTATCCTTTTTACATTCTGGTCTCCTTACCTGTGTCACCAGCAGCTCAACGATCCGACACTGATGCTTCATATCCTTGACCGCCGTTTCTAGCGTGTCATTTGGCGTCCTGATGATCGAGGGACCAAAGATAATGGCCAAATTCTTGGGCTCCATCCGATTCACCTCACAGTTGTCGCTCACCCGGCACAGATGCCGGATCAGATGCTTCATCGTCTCGTAGGGATGTCGCGGCAGCGACTCCACAATCTCTCGCAGCAGCACGATCCTCTCCAGCCCCACCTTCTTGTCCGCCTCAATGAAGTTGATGTAGTAGCTGGCGGGCATCAAGGCGTCCGGCAAGCTCCTTATGAACAGCTTGAGCAGGCTGCTCACCACATTCACATCCTCCCAGCGCACATCCGTGGCACAGCTCTCGAACTGAAAGTCCTTGGTGTTGACCAGCTCGGAGAGCTCCGATATGGCCGCCTTGTTGCCGGGTATGCGATAGATTCCCACAACACTCAGGCCCTTGGTCTCCACAATATTGGTGCACACCTCGACCAGATGCGGCACGCACGGATTCAGCTTCGACATGGGACAGTTGCGCAGGGGAACCCCAATGGAACCGGTTTGCTTCGAAGAGCAGCCAGAGGATGGCGATGCCAGGTCGTGGTGATGGTGGGACACGCCACCACTGCCACTGCCACCGCCACGGCGGAAGAGCAAATCCTTCCAGTTCTTCGATTTCGGTGAGCCCAAGTCCTTGTCGGGTATGTGCTTGTGCGAAGAAGACTTGCGGGCCTTCATCACCGGCGATATGGAGTCGCTGGTAGCGGCCACAATGGCCGCAGCCGCTGGCAGAGCCGAAACATGATGACCAGCTGCCTCCGCTGAATGGGAGCTCAAGGGCGAACTGTCTGCGGCAGCAGCTGCTCCTCCGGATGGAACGTCGTCCAGGTAGCTGCTGCTGGAGGTGGCGGCTGTTTTCTGAGGTTCCGCCATTTGCTTTCCAGGCAGTTGTTGGTGCTCCTGTGATGGGAATAAATTTAATTTTGTATTTAATATATAGTTTGTTTTCTATCCCCTTTCCTAATTGAAACTCACATTATCATCGTAATTGAGGCTATCCTTCCACTGCAGCAGCCCAAACAGACGCTTCATCTCGTTGCTGCTCTTGGTCTTGAACAGGATTTCGGTGTAGGGACCACTGCTGCAGGTGGAGGATGAGGTGGATGTGGACAGAGCAGAGGCGGAGGCTGAACCTGGCTCATTGGCACTGCTGCTGCCCGAGGAGGTGAGCAGCTGCTTGTCGTGATTCTCGTCCAGATTCAGCTCGTTGCCCAAGGTGGCGAGATGGGCGCCACTGGGCGATGGCTTCGACTGCATGCGGATCAAGTACTTCTTCTTGTCCATCGACTCGTCGAAGAACTTAAAGTTTCTAATATCAAGTTCTATCACCTGAAGACCAGAATTTCATACATAATTTATATATAAATTATTTTCTATAGCTCTTAATATACGTACATTGTGCTCCGATTTGGCATGGCGGCCTGAGTAGATCCGCAACAGATCACCCTTAATCTCCAGTTTCACCTGACGCCACGATCGGTACTCGGACATGCGCTGAATCAAGAAATCAATATATATAATAGAGAGAAACTTCTTCTGGGTTCATCCTGCTTAATCACCTTTCCGTTGATGCAGGAGGACTTGATCTCGATCTCCGTTTCGAAGGCCTCCAGCTCGTTGGGCACATACTTGCCATTTAGCTCCGCATCAATGTGAATGCTTTAGGAATGGAAATAAATACGCATATAAATAATAATATAAACATCAATCTAAAGGCAAAGCTAACTCTTTGAACTCACCTGCTTCGCATGTCACTGCTCATAGAGGCCCGGCGACTGCCGTGAGCTGACAGACGCACATCCTCCAGGCCATTGGGTGTCTCAATAAACTCATGGCCGCCGCCTGTGCCTCCAATCACATCATAAGTAGGATCTGGATGCTCCTCAACCAGGGATTTCGTTTTATGCGGCTCCACCACAACGGCAGCCACCGGAATGGGTATGGAAATGGGCATGGGTGCCACGGCAACAGATGATGTTGCGGGTAATGGTGCAGGCGCTGGCGCCGGTGCAGCAGGTACAGAATCCCCGGCAGCAGCTGCAGCTGCTTCAGCTGCATTAAAGTCGGCCTCGTTGTTGGTGGCCCGCAAATAGGAGATCCGACGCATTGGCTTGCCTTCATCAAAAGAGCTCGAGGCCAATGGCTTAAAGCGTCGAACAACCACGTTCCCACTGGAGCTACTGTCCGCGATGGCGGCCGCTGCAAGAATGAAGGTAGAATGGATGTGGATTAGTGGCGGGCTTAGCCTTCGTTGGATAATAATAAAATATTAAAGAGTGCGCTAATCAAAAGTGTATTTATAACATCCTTTAAATAAAGAATGTGCGAAAAATATTACACATTTGTGGCTGCCTTTTGCCGTAACACAGTCTATTTATCCTTACTTAGTCCTTAAAATAAGTATACACTGCGTGCTTGATAATAATTATATTTGGAGCGGAGTAAAGAGAAGTGAGTTTAAGCACTTTTACAAGAAAATTATTGTGAGAGCCGACTGAGGGTGAAATTTTAAGGATTTAATTGGTATTTTTATAAGTTATCCTTATAAAAATATAATATAGGAACTTATGAAACTGCAGTGAACTGCAAAAAAGCTCAGTTAACAACAAATGAAAGCGAAAGCAGTGCAGTTTGATTGCCTTTGTATTTTGTGCAAAATAAATACAAAACTATATATATTTCCGATCTCAACCTACCACTGCTCTCGGCAATATCCGCCAATGTGGCAACGGAAGCCACCGTCTTTTCCGGCAGCGAAACAAACTCTGCACCAAAGAGAAATACGTAGTTTTAGAAAACTTTTCGATATTGTGAGAGGATGCAGATGGAGATGGAGATCCCCAAGTGAACTTACTACTGTTGGGTGGCGGCGGCACCGGATCAATGGTGGCATTCGCCAGCGTGGCCTTGTGCAGCTCCATCCGACTGCTGCTGCTCTGTCCATCTACCGTCGTCTGCTGGCCGCTCTGCTGGTGGTACTTGGCCAGAGGATGCTGTTGCAGGGACTCGTACAGGATGGCACTCTGCTTCTTTACCGCCGTCGAGGTCGTGGAGGTGGAGGTGCTCGATGTGCTGGCGGAGGACTCCAGGGCGTTGGTGTTGATAGAAAGCGGCTTGAATGGATCAAATCCCTTGGACATGTGCGATACCAATTTCCGCTCGAATCTGTTTGAGGTGTTTTTTAATTAGTTTCAACTCTAAATTGCCGGAAGCCGTATCTTCACAGATATACTTACACCTTATTGGTGACTCCCGTCTCCTGAAGCGTTTCAAAATAGTCGAGATCCTTGGCGTACTTGGCATTGTTATTGATCATAACCTGGCGGTGCTGCTGCTGCTGGATCTGCTGGTGTTGCTGCTGCATATGGTGATGGTGCTGCTCCTGCTGCTGCTGCTGATGGTGCATCTGCTGGTGGTGGTGGCTCACAACGCTACCCGGAGCCGTCGATGATCGCTGCACTAGCTTGCCACCGCCATAGAACATATCGTAGCCCAGGACAACCTGTTGATGCTGCTGTTGCTGCTGCTGCTGCTGCTGCTGTTGCTTGAGAAGCGCTTGGTGGCGACTTCGTGGCGGGGGAGCCACCACCTGTACCCCACCGGGCGGCGTGTGTGAGGGGAAAAAGTGCTGCTGGTGCTGCTGCAGATGCTGCTGTTGCTGCTGGGCTGGCGACGAGGATTGCGCCGCATTGCCATTGGCCGATGAGGCGGAGGACAGGGATGCCGGCCCTGGGGACTTGAGGAACTCCTCCTTCTGCTTGATTGACTCCCGCAAGCGTATCATCAGGTCACTGTTCTCACTGCCACCGGAAACTGGTCCAGAGCCGGACATGGATACGGAGCCGGATCCCGCATATATCGCTTGACTAAGGGCCATGGATGACTTGGGTTGACGGGCGGTGGGGGTGGGCGTGGCCGATGCCGAGCTGGCCGATAATACTGTTAAATTTGGCGGCTGATTGGCACTGCAATTAAAAATATATAAATAAGCATTAGAAACAAATTAAAATATATAATGTGCAACATTTAAATATATTTACATTTTAATTGAGTATTTTATATTATATACAATGTGTTTTATAATCTAAATATTATAGGTTTCATAGCTCCCTTTGTTTCCTTTAAAGGGATATGATTATAAGGTGCGGAAAATTCCAATTTGTTATATCGACAAATTCATATCGTAAGTTTTGGCATATCGAATTTTTAAACATAAAAAATATCTTATTTATATTCGATATATAATTTCAATAAATATCCTAATTAATTAATTTATTGTTTCGTTTTCTGATAATATTTTGATATATTATCTAATACAAATATATATCCAATCGAGAAAATATCGATTTATAAATCGACTTAAGTGTATATATCAATCGAAATATCGATTGTTTCTGCCAAAAATAAATTGTACTAAATAGATAATTGAATTTTTCTTTGAGTTTTGTTTAATTTTTAATAGATTATTAATTTTAAATAGAGAATATGCACACAGCAGCTCATCAGTTTTTAACTGATATATATCCTTATAAATCAACTGTACAACTTTCTATTTACTTTCTAATAAGTAAAAATAAAACTTTAAAAATTTAATATTTCTAATTAAAAATAGCTTATGCTTTGATTTCTTTTTTGCCTGTTCACTTTTTATTTTAGCGATACAAAAACATATTTGTCAATTGAATCGGCTGAATATCAAAATTGGCAATCGACCAAATACAGTACACTCAATGTCTGTAAAGCTCCCTGTGCCGCTTTTTCGACGGCAACGGCGACGGCACGTGCCATCGCCAGTCACTCACTCACTCACCGCTGCTGTCGTCATACGCGGCGCATGCGCAATATTTGCGATCGCGTACGCGGATCACGCTTCTGCCGCCCGCCCTCACTTGGGCATTGCCAAATTCCGGATTCCGTTGCCATATAAAAATATTATAAATATATGTATATCTCTATATATATATATCAAAATCAAAGACCCCCTATTTTATCTATATAATATTTAATTTTCATTGTCCATAAGCTCCTGTTTATTTTGTATATTTCAAGTGCAAAGTGTTTTAATAGCTCAATGCCTTTGAATTTTTAGGCAGCCAGCCAAGAAAGTCTTTGATTAAATGTGCACAGGTGTTTGTAAATTAAGTGTTTCTTTTTAAAACAAAGGTAATAAAGATTTATTATATAATTTACAACTATTAATAAGTTTATTATATTTATATTAACTGCAATATCTACATATATTTCATCTTAAAATTAGCTCCAAAGTAGTGATAATAAGCTGCTTATCTTATTATTTCCCCCATTAAACATTTCCAGCCACAAAATGTTGCATGAGACACCTGTTTGCTGAATACCTGTTTCATTATCAAAACAACCATTACTGTCTGCTGAGTATTATTCAAAAACTGAGCTATGCATTTGACTTACTCATTTGTTGAAATTGAAAATATGAATATTTTTACGCAAAATATAAAAGAACACCAAAGGTTATAAATATAAAATTGCATCAATATAATATATATTCCAACTTAAATCAAATATATAATTTCCATGTTAAAATTTGATTTCTAGCATTCATTGAAGCATGAATAATTTAATTCATTGTCAAAAAAATAACTTATTATCTTTAAATAAATAAAACTTTTAACAAATACATATTTTAATGACATTTTACTCAACTGAAAGTTACTATTTTATGCAAATTATTGACTTGAAATAAAATTTGCAACAATTTTGCAGTGGAAAACCCACACAATCAGTCAGCCAGAATTTTTTGCACTTGGCCCAAATGACATTCCTAATTGACAGAAAATATGGAAGTTGATAAGTTCACGGCTAAAAGCCTTTTGTGATGTGTGCAAATGTCAAATTATTGACCGTTAGTGTGTTGTGAAATTTTTTCACCTGCTGCTCTGATGTATCCGGTATCCGGATCCAAGACACACTCACACCCACACACCGGTGTGTGGCACTCAGTAAAACTGAGCAGAAGGCCAATACAAATTAGATTTGGGCCGTAGTTTAAGTGGCAGAGAGCAGGCCAAATAATTGAATTCCGTGTGGCACAAAGGCAAGAGAGCGTGGCATTTGCCTATCCAAGCACTTGGCCCGGTGGCTGTGGTGCCACTAGAAATGGCAAATTAGTTTAACTATGCCTCCGTTTCCTGCTGCGACCCAAGATCCCTTTATCCAGAGAAACCCTGCCCGGTGTTAAATGAAAGTTCAAAGCTAAAAATAGTCCACAGATAGTGCCCGTGTGTGTGTGTGTGCATCAGGATATTTAATTCAATTCGCTTTTAAAAGCCTTTCCCACACTCTCGAGGCTCTCGAAAACCCCGGCAGACTGTCTGTCAAGGTCAAAAGGTAATGAATAGATGCCCCCCCCCACCCCCCAACCGCCCCGTGACCCTTTTCCCCCTTTCCTCTCATATGTCACGCTCCCTTCCTGCCGCAGGATCATATTTCACAAGTCGGAGAATAAAGCATATCGCTCCTTCCTTGTCGTGCCGCTGAATACACACTCACACACTTACACGTATCGGTGGCGCATTTCTATTGCCTAGCTTTCAGCGCACAGTGGGTTCGATTTCAGAAATTTCAAATTATCCTTAATTTAATACGAATATTTGTATTATTAAGCTGTATTCATAGTTTTATTAGATATTTATATATTATATTTATATATCCTTGCAAGGGTATTATTACTTTAGGTAGTAAATGAAACATTTCCGACCCTATATTCTTGATCAGCATCAACAGCTGACTCGATCTAGCCATCTCCGGGTGAAAAAAAATTTTTAAATTTTTTCAAAATTTTATTTTATCGTTAAAATTGTCAAAAATTGGAAAAAATGTTTAATTTTTTAAATTTTAAATTGAGTATGCAGATTTATTAACCTCATAAAAACTAACACAGGAACGCTTTTCGAATGGAAATTAATGCTTTTTCGGCTTAGTTATGGGTTTTTCAAAAATTGATTTGTGGTATTAAAAAATATATAAATATCGACCAAAAAATTATATAAGCTTAGTCCGAAGCTTATACCACTATGAATAATCATTTCCGATCGTATAAACCATATATATTCTAAATCAGCATCAACAGCCGATTCGATCTAGCCATCTCCGAGAGGAAAAAATGTTTTTTCCATTTTTTCGAAATTTTATAAGGGGTTGCATCATTAAAATATTCAAAAATTTATAAATATTTTAATTTTTTTTAATATTTAAAATAAGTTTGCAGATTTATTAACCGTGCAAATAACGACTAAAGAAAACCTTTCCGAATTGAAATTAATTATTATTAATTATAAATTAATTATTATTAATTATAAAAATTAATGTTTTTTTTTTACTTAATTATGGATTTTTTAAACTTGGATTTGTCCAAAAAGTTATCATATAAAGACATCGATAAATCGGTTTGAAAGCGGTAATTTTTCCTCCACACAAGATATATTGTTTTGTCTAAATGTAATTTATCAAAATTATTAAAAACAAAAAATACTAAAATTAAAAAATCGTTTGAACCTTTTTTGTTGTAAATTGAATTTAAATATGTAATAAAATAGGTCTAAGATATTGTTTCGATAAAAACGCGACTTAAAACCACTGTGCAGAGCAGGTACCAACGGTAAAGTTCCCTGCATTAGAAGGAGCGTATCCACACCCCTGCCCCTCCCCCCGCGAATAAATGTGTGTTTGTTGGTGTGCGAGTGCGAGTGCTCAATGGCATTATTATCTATGCATAAGCTTTGAATATTATATTCGATATATGCACATTTGTATATGTAAGTATGGATGTGCTGCACTAAAAGAAATTAGATAGCTCATTAAGTTAATTCATTAATTCATAAACTAATTTCGTAATATAACGAAAAATATCACATTTAAAGTTAGAATATCTATAATAATCATAATATCGAAATATATCACAATATATGTTTGAATTTTGAATAACAACATTTACTGTTAATTATAAAACTTTTGATTATTTTTGTTTCTCTTTTATCAGAGTCTAAAATTTAACAAAAATATCATAATATATATATCGATATATAATCAATATATATAGATATTTGTGAGAAAATAGCTATGTTTTTATGTCGAATATAAATTTGTTATCAATTATATCTCCCCTTCTTAAGGCATTCCACAATTAAATATACAAATATTGTGAATTTAAGCACAGTATGACCAGAACGTAAGCAAACCATTAATGCGGTCACATTGCAATTCAATTTCTTTTTTGTCTTAACTTAGTCTTAACCTTTTCTAGTCAAAGCGTTTTCTTTGCAATATGGCATTCTTTCCTATATCTAGCCTTTTTATTTAATTTCTCACTCACATGAGTTAAATTCTAATAAGCGAATAAATATATATTAAATAATATTCATATAATACTTTTGGAAAGCATTTATGTATCTGCAAATTTGGTATAAATTTCTTTGAGTACATTTAGTGTGTATGATCTATCAAAGCGGTGGCACAAGTGACTCGCATTCAATTCAATTCGATTTGATTCAACACACTCACAGGCACAATCCCACAAGTCACAGTACATAGAAGTATCCTATAAATACATATATGTAGATACGTATGGTTGGTGCATATCGATAAAAGGCGGCTAGCGAATTAGCCGTATCTATACAATGGGTACAAATAATATACAATATATAGGTACAAAAGGTACAGAAGCACACAGGTTTTTAGGGACTTTTGTAATTTCTGATCAAGATTACAGAACCAAACTGCGATCATAGCTATTTTTAATCCTGAATCAAAAAGGAAGTGCTTATCGAGCAATTTCTGTATGAATATAAGCTGGATCTCTCTCGCTGGAGAACTCCGCTTCCCTTTCTCTGTGTGGAATTTCGCACTTTTATTGTCTGCTCGTTGTGAGCTATCCATTGTGGAATTATTTTTTATTTATTTATCTTTTTTTTTTTTTGTTGTCTGATTTGCGTTTTGCCAACTCTTGCGACTCTTTGCAATTAACAAGTCATAAATAAAAAAAAAAATGGTTGACACATTTGATAAGCAACAAAAGCTATAGGGGGAGTGGCGAGAGAGCAGAAAAAAAAGAGAGAGAACCTGTCAACACACGCGCACACTCACTTCCCTTTTCTCGCGGTGTGCGATTTCTTATTTTGTTGTCACAAATTCCACACTTTTCTTTGTCCCACTAAAAAATAAAGGTAAAGGTTCTTGGAAATACAAATCCCCTGAATTTCCTATACATTTTACAATCACTTATTGGTTAATGCTTATTTGTACTTATTTTCATTTACATTTGTTTACAAGGCTAGGCCAAATACTTTAGAAATGAATAGGTAAATAAAATAAGATGCGTAACGCCTTATGTATTTACTCGACTCTTTTGGTTTGGCTCAACGTTATATTGTACCTAAAAGAAAGTAGAAACTTTCTACCAATCGAGATTCATAAACCTTGATTTTAGTTACTTTTAATTTCAATTCCTAGATAACTCTATTTTTGTATGGATTTTAATTCAATTATATTTTATTTTCTGCCTGCAACGAATGAATGAACAAACACACTCCACTCCCATGTCTCTGATGATAGGAATATAGGGTTTCTTCTGTTTCTTTCTGAACTGATGAAACCCATTGATTCGAACCTTTTTCAAGGCCAAAGCGAAACCTTTGCACAAGTCACGTTCGTTGTTGTCTTGCTTTTTATTTTTTGCTTTTAATTGTGGCCAAAGTCGCTTTCATTACTTTGATCTCGGTCTTCATTGAAAAAGCACTTGAACTTTTGATCTAATGTTTTCTGTGTAAGCATTCTTCATTTTATTTGTATTTTTTTTGACAAGGTTTCTTGCAAACTGTGGTTTCTTGTTTTACTCAACACCTTTATCACTGAAACAAAAAACACATTAACTATATACAAGCTTAATTTCCCCAAGGACAACACAACTTGAAATTAAAAAATAATTAACCTGCTTTCAATATTTGTATCGATCTCGAAACGTATCATTTTCATGTGAACACGAATCGGCTTTTTGTCGCCGCCATTGAATGGCAGGGCATACATTTTTCTGGCAGTGCACACCCTCCAAGTGTTGTCAAAACAAGGAGAATGATTCCATTATGGCACACCAAAAACACTCATCAAAAAATATGCTTATAAATAAATTAAAATTACAAGTAATTTTCGTTTTCCGCGTATCACAAAATCTGAAATCTGCGCGAACCGCTCGCCATCGTCAACTAAACTAAAGTACAACGGCAAGTCCATGCGACTAAACTAAAAAAAAAAAAAAAAAAAATACAGAAAAAATACAAAAATTACAAACAACAACAAAAAGAAAAAAACAAAATTGGCTTTGTGTGTGCATGTATAAAATTTGTATTAAAAGAGAGCTCAGCAATTGAAAGAGACCCATTGAGTGGGCAGTGAACGAGTGGCGAACGACCCACCGACCGATGATCCCCGCCATTCCATATGGATTCCCTTTCTTCATTATATTAATACAGTGATCTATATTTAAAATTAAAAATATTTGCAAGCTGGCTTTAGTGGGAAACTATTAGGGAAAGCTTAAAACTATCAAGTTTTTAAATAAAAACTCTGAGAACGACAAATAAGCAACAGTTATCAGTGAATTATAGAACAAAAAATCGTTCCTATCCTTTTATTTATATTATTTAATTTTTAATATAAGTATTTAAATAATGAATAATATAAATAATATTTGAAAGGTTAAAAAAAATTATTAAATATGGTTATTCAATGGGTCTTTACGGTTTAAATATTGTTATTTTAACATTTTTTAACCATTTTAATATTATTTATATTATTCAAACCTGCTAATATTGTAATAATTGTAATATATATATTTTTAAAATATATTTATAATTTTTAGTCATCACCTACGAGTTACCACTGTACTTTATAACCAATAAATAGATAAATAAAGAACAAGAATGGAAACTAAATTCGGGAAGCCGAAGTTTATATACCCTTGCAGTTTGTCATTGAATTATTTGAGCAGATAGGAAATTGATCATAGCTAAGCTTAAAATATTTGTATTCTTTAAATCGATACTTATTTTTTTATATATAAATAAATGTTTTCGACAAATCAAAGATTAAAAAAATCATAACTAAGCCAAAAAACATTAATTTCAGCTCGAAAATAACAATTTTGTGTTAGTTTTTAATCGGTTAATAAATCTGCATACTAACTTTAAATAATAATAGTTTGTTTAATGTTCGACTATTTTATAAATTGATAAATTATTAAATTCCATTGTTCTGTATAAGCTGGCTACATCGACTCTGCTGTTGTTGCTGATCAAGAATGTATATTATTTATAGGGTCCTTCATAGCGTTACAAGCTTCTGACTAAAATGAAAATACCCTGCAAGGGTATAGAAAGGAGTGTGGCCAAGTGGGAAGGGTGGTGGGAGGTGGTAACTGCCCACGGTATGGTGGGCACAGGATGGGCGACAGCGAAGCAGCAAGAGAGTGCGAGAAGTGAGAGTGGGAGAATGGGAGAATGGGAGAGGGACACAGAGAGAGAGAGACTCCAACTCGCAATCAGTATATCACTATCAGTCACCGACTGACCAAATATAAGCCCCACTTCACCCTCCCTGCGCGCCACCACCCTTCGGCGGCTAACCTTGCCTTGTTTACTTATTTACCGAGTGGGTGGCAGGCAGAAGCGAGCCGGCTGGCAAAAGAGTGGGGGGAGGGAGGCGACCAGTCCACCCAACCACCAACCAACCACAGGGCGCATACGTAATTGTCGAGTAGTTAAATTTCGTACGAGGCACAGTGGGTCAAATACAAGCGAATTGCGCGTAAAAAAATATTTATATATATCACTCGGTGATTATTCAAAGAAAATTACTGGCAACGGCAAAATTTTAAAAATCTAGAATATTATATCGATATTTTAATGATTCGAAATTTAGCGTTTTTAATAATAAATAAATGTATCAACGTCTAGAAAATGATATCGATACTTTAATCATAGATAAATAAACCGATATTTAATATATTTTAATGAAGCAATATCTGTTAAATAATAACTAGTAAATAAAGAAAGAAATATACAAATAAAAACAATTAATACATTTAAATACACATATTTTTAGTAAATATTAATATCGATTTAATGAATTGACCTTATCAATTAATCGATATTTTATGTGGTTTGATGGCGAAAACTTTTTTTAAATAAAAATAAAAGTTAAATAGTACTTTATTAACAAACTAATATAATCAATATTATTACTTTATGGCTTTAAGTGAAAAATAAAATGGAACATTATTCGATTTATTATTTAATACTTTCTGGCAGGGCGATAATTTCGCAGTTTTCCTAATTTTCACAATTTTCAAATGAGATTTATTAATTAGTATTATGATTAGTACCTTCTTATTCTTGTTCTCATATTTGTAAACTTTCATTTGATACATATCTTATTAAAATAATGACTGATTCCACAGTGCAACGCAATGCCACGCATCAAGAATTGAGTTTTGCATTTCCGATGACATATTTTCGCCAGCTATCAATCAATCAATGAGTCAGTCGATCAATCAATCAATCAATTTAGTGTGTAAAATGCGTATGCAAACAAATAACGAAAAAGGATAATGCGAAATATATATATTGTTTATGTATAGATTTACATAACGTATACGTTTTTTAGAAGGAAATTGAAATTCCAATCAATTCGATATATTTCTTAAAATATAAATTTACTTTTAATGATATAGAAAGAATTACTCAACTTATTTTTTATTGTGGATTTCTTTTTTTCTGAATTCCTACTGCCATTTTTGCAGTGGAAACAAGTTAAGTGGCATGGTTGGAATGCCTGAAGTAGTCAATAATTTACATAAAACGCCGCGTTCCGCGAGATCAGCTCAATCTCAATCTGAGTCGTCTCAATTTCAATCTCAAGAGTCCGCGGAAAATATACATCTCTCGTTCGCAATATCTCTCTCTCTCTCTCTCTGCATCTCTCTATCTCTTTCTCTTTATCTGTCCCTCCTGCTCGACTCTTGCCTTCTTCTGTGGGACAAAACGACGACTTGATGTCTGCGAGAATTGAAGGCATTATTTCTTCCCCATTCTTTTTTCGAAATTCTTTCATGGCACCCCCGCCGTACCGCTCCGTTCATTTCTATACAAAATTCAATTAAATTTATCGTAATCATTTAACAATGGAGAAGTTTGCAGTTCAACAAATTCATTGTTATTGTTGTTGTTGTTGTTGCGACGAGGTGTCCATTTACACTCGCGTTGTGTGTGCAACCACACTGCGTATACGCAATGCGGCAGACGGGCGGCGAAGTGATGGTGACGGTGTGTTGAAAAATGTTCGATATTGCGGTTTGAATATTAAAATAATTCTCAATCATTTACATGGACACACTCGGAGGGCAAACATTTTGCGGTTGCCAGAGCCTTCAATCGGTTTTCGAGAGAGTTTCTACCACATTTTATGGTTTAAACTATGAGGGAATTTTCAAGTTGGCGTTTAGAAATGCTAACAAACAACTTTCTTCTAGATTTTCTCGAAAACTTCTCTCAATCAGTCTCACGTAATTTGAAAATTGCACATGCAACCAAACTGAAAACGTGACAAACTTTCCAACGAAAATTAAAACAAATTGCAAACAAAGAAAGATAATTGTAGAGTGAGAGTTTAATGGGGCAGCAAATAAAAGAAAATTTCAACCAACAAAGCCAAGAACTCTTGAGGAATATGTTTTAAATAATATATATACTTTTAAAAGTATATATTTTTAATAAAACCCCCCTAAAAAGCTTGAATCTATAGATTTCCCTATTTAATAATTATTGCACCTAACCCTTAGCCACATTTTCTTTCAAATTGTTTTCTTAAACTAGAATTAGGCTAGCAATGAACAAGTGGCTTAAACTTTATTATTTATAATACTCTCATTACTGCTGACGTCACAGTCGCATTTTTTATAGAATACTGAAATAATAAATAATTTTTGCACATACACAGGCGTTGTCGGGAAATGTGGAAATATATCTATATATATGTATGTGTATATATAGGATAGGCAAAGAACAGTTCATTCAGAACAGACAGAGACACAAAACAATGACAAATATGCATGGAAAATATACGCCAAAGACGAGAGATGAATGAAATAAAATGGGACAAGGAATGGAGAATGGGGAATTTGCGAAATGAGAACCCAAAATGTATGGAGAGAAATATTGGAGAAAGAGAGTGGAATGGAGGCCACCGACAGGGGCGGCGAGGAAAGAATATGAAATCACCAAAAAGGCCGCACCGCAGCCACAATGGCGACCAATATTTGTCTGCTGATTCTGTTCTAAATTTTATAGAGAGCTATATAGAGGGGGATATATGGGGGATTGGGGAAAAGCAAGCGGTGATGGCATTCGCTCATCATTATCATCATTATCATCATAATCATCATAATCATTCCCATATAAATTAATGACAATGCCAAGTGACAAAAGAAAAATCAACCAACTGAAACAAGTCGAATTTCTCAACTAACACATAATGTAACTTAAAAAACGGAACAAATTTAATAATTTTGGCTTTAAAGAATATCCTATAAATGTTGTATAAATTTAATTAATCTTAGAAAATTCAAAAAGACTTTGTTTTAAAGTCTTAACAATTAGTTCAGAACTAAAGAGACAGAAGTTTGTCGCAATTGCTTTTAATTTCTCACATATTTGTTGATGATTATGCAGTCAGTTAATTTCTTTTATTATTCGTTGTGTTGTATAACTTTAAAAATTAAATAAATCATAGAAAATTCAAAAAGACTCACTAAGTATTTCCAATTTTAACTTTGTTTTAAAGTCTTGATATTTAGTTCAGAACTAAAGAGACAGAAGTTTGTCGCAATTGCTTTTAATTCTTTACGTTGTTGTTCATTATGCGTTCTGTTAATTTTCTTTTATTGTTCGTTGTGTTGTATAACTTTAAAATTTAAATAAATCATAGAAAATTAATAAAGACTCAGTAAATGCATTTTTAACTTTGTTTTAAAGTCTTAACAAAACTAAAGGGACACCAGTTCGTCACAATTGCTCTTAATTTTCCATATTGTTGTTCATTATGCGGTCAGTTAATGTCATTTAGTGTTCGTTCATCAGCTTAATTTTCATCTCGTACGTTTTTTATTTGCAGTTTTTCACAATTTGTTTCGTTTTCCATGGGTTAGCAGATAAATCCCCCCTCCCTTTCCCCATGGCTCAGTGTTTACTGCATTTCTCGTTTCCAATTTCGATTATTGAGGTTTTCACTTATTTTTTTCGAGTTTTTTTTTAGTTGGCAATGAAAGTGAAATAATATGTGCAATATGCATATATACACTCACACTCGACAGCAGGGGGGGGCGGGTAAAGACGAGGTGGCCGCCTCTCAACTTTTGCCATCATAAATCACAACAGACTGCCACAGTGGGACGCGTATAAAAATTTTAAATTCACATACACACTACGAACAATATTACAATATTTTGTAATGAATGAAAATGAATGAAAAGAAAATGGATCCTATATTATCAATATTTCAGAGGAAATAATACACCCAAATTGTCACCCTATTTATCACAATTATCGGAAAACAATTGGTGATAAAAATGTATATCGAGGAGAAACATCCTAATAAATATATCGATAAAAATAGCGCACTCTATTGAGCATATAATACCGAAAATATTGTACGCGTTTTTATATAGTATTTACAGAAATTTAAAATATTGCATTAAATGAAAATGTACCAATAAATAAAAGAAATATTAAATGATCTCTTTTTTCGATTACATTGGTCCGATTTATCAAACAGAATATCGATTTATCGCAACGGTATAATTTTTAAACCATCTCAGGCATCAAATATCGAAACAGTACAGAAATATCAACATATTGTTCTACCTAAAATACGAGTAACATCAAAATGTAGCATGCCTGGTGAAAAGTGTACACACCTTAGGTCGTCGAACCCTTTAAAAACCTCAGATCAGTTCAGAAATCGGAAGCGAACGAACAACAACTCGAAATTTTCCACAAAACGAATATAAGTAATAAATTTAGTTTTCAAATTTTTTTATCGAAACTAGGTAAGTTGTGCATGGAATAGATTCAAGGTTTTCCTTGTTGTTCAACATTATTCCTTTTTCATTCAGAACTATTCCAATATGGTGCGACCAAAGAAACCCTCTAGCCTGCTAAGGATGACTTGGTTTTGTCTAATGAGGATCTACTACAATCGCTTTTGCTGGAGCCTGATCAAGAGCTACGGACTCTTCTTTTTGGCCATTCCATTGACCCATTACTTGCATGGCTACGAAATAATGCCCGAAGGCGTCTAGCTTGGATCTCCCCCCACTTTTTGAAATTCAAATGAAGCAAATAAATTTTGGATATAGATGTCAGATTAAAAAAAACCCTATTAAATGCGATTTTATTCTTGGATTTGTGCACTATTTTCGTTGAAGTAAGCTACTTCTTGAGTATTTTTTGCTTTTTTGGAATACTCGCTCTTTAATTATATAAATAAAACGTAAAATTGTCTGCCATTTTACGATTCGCTTTATAAACAGCTCTTGTCTCAGTGAAAATCTGTTGTAATTGCCGTCGTGTGACGTCAATTGCTTTCGGCCAAGGTGAGTAAATTTAGTTTGTTGACTTACCGCATGAAGCCGCCGCTGCCGGTGGCGATCATCTGGTGATGATGATGATGTTGCTGCTGCTGCTGCTGCTGCTGGTAGAGATGTTGCTGCTGCTGATGCTGCCGCAATCCGTGGGCCATGTCCCCAAAATCGATGCTGCTACTGCCACCACTCATTGCCGGATGACGATGTTGCTGCTGCTGCTGCTGCTGTTGCTGCTGTTGCTGTTGCTGCTGCTGTTGCTGCTGCTGTTGCTGCTGCTGCTGCTGTTGCTGTTGCTGTTGCTGTTGCTGTTGCTGCTGCTGATGCTGCTGCTGTTGCTGCTGCTGCTGTTGCTGCTGCTGCTGTTGCTGCTGTTGCAGAGGAAGTGGGTAGAACTGCTTACTCAGGATAGTGATTCCTCCGCCGCTAGCAGTGCTAGTTATGCTCCCCGATCGACTGCCTCCGTGCAAGGATGCAGCATGATGGCTCTGGATATTGGGATTGGAATGCGGCGATCCTGCCGGCGATGATGTAGCCACGGCTGCAACAGCGGGATATGAGATCAACTGTTGCTGCTGCTGCTGCTGCGGAGGAGGAGGAGGAGCAACTGCTGCTGCTGCTGCTGCCACCGATGTTGCCGATGGAAATGTGGTTTTGTGGGAGCCGTTGGCCAGCAGCGAGGGCGAGGGCGAGTGCGTCGACATGGTCAGGCGGTTCGACTCCGGCGTGTGGGCAATGCTCGTGTAGTGCTGAGGAAACAGAAACCGAAAGAAAAAAAAAAAACGAGGGAAAACAAGCCAGTTAGAGAGGAGGAGACACGGTGAGAAATACACAGGTTAATCATCAGCCCAATGCTGACGTAATCATCCAAGATTTCACTAGATTTTAAGGGTTTTCATGGAGCATATCTTTATAAACTACTTAAGCTTTATATATTCTCTATTTCATTAATTCACTTAGATGCTTACAAACACTTAAAAAAAAGGCGTAAGTGACTCTATTATTTTTTAGCAACATTATTTGTTCTTTAATGCTTCAACAAATTTAGTTTTTTAATTAACTTATTCATCATTTCACCGATGTATCAGTGATTATTTTTGGTTTTTATAGTCATATCAAATTTGTATTTGTATACATTTCAGTTTAACACCAAGATTCACTTTTAATTTGAAGATCTTAAGGGGATACCACTTCCTACTTTTGTATTATATGTTCAAATCAATTTTTATGTCACTATTTATAGAGTTTTCAATGAGAAATTTTCATCTTAAAGATGCTGCACTTCACTAAATCACAAATTTCCAATTTGTACAATTTTATAATGTAGAATTATATTTTCTGAACCATATCATAATCCAATTTGTTGTTAATTTTCTTCCTGTGCACTGGCTGACTGTTTCCAGTGGGCTGTCTGTCTGTCTATGGGGAGCACTGGGGGACCGGACTGGGCTGGACTGGGCTGGACTGGACTGGACTGGATGGGGTTAAGCATTATACGTACCATCTGCAGGACATCGCACTCCTTGGGCACCACGTGCAGCGTGAGGACCGCCGGCGTCTGCTTGATCATCGAGACGATGGTGCTGTAGGCGATGCCAGCGATGGGCTGGTTGTTAACCATCAGCACGCGGTCGCCCGTCTGCAGGTTGGCGAGGTGGGCCGGTCCGTTCGCCTGCACCTCTTTGATGAAAATGGTCTCCATCGCTTTCACTTGGTACGGCGGCAGCGACGTCAGCGACGTCGGAGACATTGGCTCCAAACCGGTGATTCCGCCGCCGCCGCCACTGCTGCTGCTGCTGCTGCCGGCCAAGCTGGAGGCTTCCTACACAAACGAGAGGAGAGAGAAAAGAGAGTGAAGAAATTGTTTGAGTTTAAGTTGGATGCACAGTCAGGGCTGTGATAATAGATACTAAGATTAAAAAGTATCGATAAATATTTGAGAAATATCTAGATTTTGTGTGTGTGTTTTTTAACAAATTCCTATGACTGGTTTATTTTTAATATAATTAAATAAATATACATATTCACTTCTGGGGAATACAACATATGTTTTAATGTGAAATATATTGGAGAAATATCTAGATTTTGGTTTTTTAAAACAAATTGCTATGACTGGTTTATTTTTAATATAATTAAAGAAATATATATATTTACTCCAGCGGAATACAACATATTTTTTAATGTGAAATATATTGGAGAAACATCTAGATTTTGGTTCTTTAAAACCAATTCCTATGACTGGTTTATTTTTCATATAATTAAAGAAATATGTGTATAAATATTTACTCTAGCGGAATACAACAAATATTTTAATATGAAACATTTTCAGAAATTTGATTTAAAAATGGGCAATAATTGTATAACTCTGCTTTATAAGAAATCTTTCTACATAATCTAATTTTATAATATATGTAATGCATGAATTAAATTTAAAATTATTCATTAATTAGTTTCTTAAGTAATTAAGTATTAATAATGCTTGTAATAATGCTTGTAAATTACATTTTGAATGCCCTATTAATATGACCACAATCGTGTTTAGCTGTGAAGCAACAACATTTTCAAAGGAAATTGGATTGGATTAAACTTTGGGAGGAAGAGAGAGTGAAAGAGCGTGAGCGCGAGAAGAGAGTGGTGAGAGCGAAGTTTGTAATATCAACAAAAATAAAACGGACACAAAAAAGTGAAGTGAGCAAAACAGAAATTAGTGCAAAAATAAAAAACGTAACAAAAAATATATATATATTTAACGGAAAGAGAAAGAGAAAGGTAGGCCTAAAGACATTCGAATACCCTAACCGATGGAACCACTAATAACCAATTCAAGACATAGCAAACATTTTATGGAATATTTTATATATTATAGCTAATATATAATAAAAAACAATTATTATTGAACTTTACACATTTGTGCTTCATTTGCAATCTGTTCAAATACTGGCATGGATTATACAAACATAAACATTTAGTAACTCCCTTAACAACCGTAGAAATTTGTGTCAAAAAGATTCTAGGCTCCGAACATTTCCTTTGAAATCGTTTTGTCGAAACATTCAGTCTCTTACTGTCTCTAGTAGCAGTAAGATCATTCAATCCAGTAAAAATAATCCAGTAAAACCAATCCAGTAAAAATAAGTAATTTCGTCGTACATTAAAAATACGTTCATTCCATTCCGTCGTTCGGTAAAACTATTTTAACTCCGTTTTTGGCAATCTATTTCGTGTTCCGTGAAAGTAAGTATACGTGAAAGTAAGTTTGGTACTATTCCATTATACTAAATCCATCGTTTTACGCTAAGTGGATAACTCTCATGCTAATCAATTCGCCAATATGAGCGTCCAGCTAAAGTCAAAGGAAGGTGAGATTTTCAATGTGCCACCCAAGGTCATCAAGTGTGCCACCAATATAATGTTTGCGATGAAGAATCTTAAAGTCCAGGGCCCGTTTCCGTTGCCCCACATTAGCTCCAATGCTTTGCAAAAGATTATCACTTGGGCCGAATACCACAAGGATGACCCCGAGCCAAGGGAGGATGACGACAGCGAGAATGAAGAGTACACCGAAGTCGAACTCGACTCCTGGGACACCAAATTTCTTAATGTTGATTCGACTACCATGTCTGAAATTGTGACGGGGGCAAAGTGCTTGGGCATCAAGGGCCTAATTATGGCCTGTGAGGCTTTGTCCAAAATGATCAAGAAGAGGAAGACCTCGATGTAGACGACCTCCGACCTCCTATGTGATAAATACGATACGCCGCCCCAGAATCTTAACAGAGTTTCTATGTATTAAATTTCCATTTTGTTTAACCGAGCATGCACAAAAACTTATATAAAAAAAAAATTTGCAATGATAAAAATTTAATTTCAATTTCAATAAGACTCTCAGCCTATGCACCATGCTTGTATTTTTTTGCAGGGTATCAACGTCGCACAAATAAAAGGCAAACATCAAAAAGAAAGCAGAAAAAGAAAAGGCAAAAGCGCCAATTTGAATAAGTCGCGCGTGCGCTACGCTCACGTAACAGCGACGCTGACTTCGGCAGAGCGCGCGAGAGATGGAGAGAGCAAAAGAGAGAGCGCGTCCGATGACTAATTTGCTTGACCGGCGCGCATGCGCAGCAGCTCTTTCTGTTGGCTCTCACGCCCCAAACTCGCTCTTGTCCTCTCACTTCCTTCGGACCAAATTGGACAGTAGCAAAGGAGTATTACTTAAGGTCTATAAAGTGTTATTGATACCTAGGAGGTCTTTTCGGTTTTTGAATTAATATATATTTATATTTATAAATATTTTGTAATTTTACAATTATAAGAATTTCAGTCCTACAAAATCTTTTTCAATATTCGTCTAAATTATCAATTCAGCACAACAACTATCTGTTAAATATATATATATGGTATATTGAAAAGGTAAAAGGAAAAGAGAATGCACTAATATTTCTTTTTATTATTTAATAATATAATTTTATAATAAAGGGAAATATTAGTGTTATTATTTTTCAATTCAATATTTATTATTATGATTATTTTTTAAATAAATCAATATTTCAAAATTCTATAAGGGGTTACATCGTTAAAATTGAGAAAATCTGGCAAAAATTTTAATTTTTTTAAATGTTAAAACCGAGTATGCAGTTTTATTAACATTATAAAAACTAGCAATTAATGCATTTTTGACTGAATTATGGTGTTTAAAACTCGTTGATTTACCCAGAAAAAATCATATTAATTTTCCTATACAAATTCCAAAAAGCCAATTTGTACAGATCATAAACATTTAGATTTGCTATCAAAATCTTAATCATTGAACAAACAAATGATTGACCCTTATTAAAATTATCCGAAAGTTATACAATTTATTAATTTTTTTAAATATTTAAGCCCAATATATGCTAGTATCTTGATAAATTGAGATGAATGCATCTTTGGCTAAATTATGATCGATTTCACATTGGAACCCATGATTCTATAGGTAACTGCAAGGCTTCGACTTCGGCCTTTTCGAAGTTAGCTTCTTTTCTTGTTTTTTTTTTATTTTTTTTTGTTATATATATTTTTTTTTATTTAATTTTGTCTCACCTGTGGCCAGCTGGCCGTTGCTGTGGCAGAGCCAGTCGCCGTCGCCGCGGCATCATCTTCCGGCGGATAGGCAATGAAGTGGCGCAGCGTGAAGCCGAATCCCTGGTTCGGTCGCCGGCAGATGACGATCAGCTTCGGCTGGATGGAGGAGGCGGCCAGGGCGGCATTGTTGGCCGCTGCTGCGGCTGCCGCCGCCGCTGCCGCTGCCACCGCTGCTGCCGGTGTGGCCACCGCTGTGGCGGCCTGTGCTGCTGACTGCGCAGCGGCAGCGGCGTTCGAGTTTTGTAACATTTTGTTGCTAGTTTATATATATATTTATTTATTTCTTCTTTGTTGTTGTTGTTGTTGATGTTTATTGTTTGTTGTGTACTCTCTTTGTTTTAGCGCTCTTTCTCTTTCGGTGGCTGCCTTTGTGGTTTTGGTGGTTTCGGTTTTTGTTTTTGTTTTCCTATTTTGTCGTGCGGTTAGTTAAGTTTTGTTTTGATTTTTAATTTATTTTATTTTTTATTTTTTAGGCGTTCAACCTGTTGGTGGCATCCTCATTTGTGCAGCGGCAGCGGTGGGTGGTGGTGGTGGTGGTGTTCCTTCTTCTTCTTCATCCACCTCTTCGTCTCTCCCTTTCCTTTCCCCTCTCTCTCTATAGTATATATCCACCGATATATATTCGATATATTTACCGTTTATATATACTCTATATAATACTTTTGGGGGATTTTCATCTACACCTTGTTGTGCATTGCTAATTTTCGATGTGGTTGCGGCGGCACGAGGCCCATCGTACCGATTGTTATTACCATAGTACCGAGAATACTGTTTATTCTGTGTGATCAGAGATCGATCGATCGATCGACTATGGTAACGGAAAGGTAAGCATCTGAAATAGGAACAAGGAAAATAGTTGATTACTTTATTTATAGGCTGATAAGGATTCATTTTCTTATAGTTGAAAGAACCCCGCACTTTTACTTTTATATAAAATGTTATGTATATATAAAAATTATATTCCAAAAGTATTATAACTTTTGTTTGTCAAATTATACTCAAATTTGTGAAAAACGTAAATTAAACAATGCGAAAGGCAGAAAAAATATGTTGATAAATGAAGGCAAATGTTGCGCAACACTCATATAAACACAAATGTTGCTGGAAACGTGTTGAGCAACACTGATACGGGCGGACAACATGGCTAAATAGACTCAGCTGGCGATGATGATCACCTACTATATATGTAGGTACTTTATGATGTGGGAGATACCTCTTACTGCCTTAAATTATCCATTGACTCTAAGCTATAATACCCTTTTACCCTAAGTTGTATAAAGCTTCTACATTCATAAAGAAAGATTTACTATTTTCCTATGAAAACCCACCACTTCACCTGCAACTAGAATGTGGTCTAGGCCATCAAAAGTTGGTCTAAATGTTCTTGGCTTCAGCACCCCCTGAACCCCCTAAGTTTTATAACAATTTAGGGGGGTTCCTATATGGAAATGAAAAGAGGAAAAATGCAAAGTTGGTAGAGGTTGGCGGTCAACCAAAAAAATGCGACGAGGCGTGTTACACTTTTTTTTTCTTATTTTTTGTTTTTTAGCCCAGCTGCCTGGCAATTTGACGGTCAATGTCCAACATTTGAATCTGTTTTCGGCTTTTTTACTGTATTTTTTATGCTTTGTAATTAAAGCTGGAAAGGTTTGCTTTGTTTCGGTACGCTTTTTGTCTTTGGGCCTTTTTTTGGTTTATTCAGTTTGGGGTTTTATTTTTCAGTTAGATGGTAGTAAAAAGCACTTAACTAACTGTACACGGGCATATGGACCGATCGTAATATTGGGCTATATGGCACTATGATGATATAATGCCGTTTATTACCACAAGAAAGAAAAACAAATAAACAAAAGACTTAAGTGAGCAGAAGACTAAGCTAAAATCCTCGATTTAAAAAAAGAGTGCTTGCTTTTACTTATTTGTTGTATATATGAAACGTTTAAATTAACAATAGAAAAACGTAGTATTGGAATTTAATAAGTTAATGGGGGGAAAAAAAGTATAAAACACCGGAAGTTCAAGGCAATTTCCTGTCTTTCAGAAAGTTGCAGTGCCAGAGAGGAGGGTGAACACATGCAAAACTAATAAAAGTTTTTATAATCATTTACACATTTTACAGACAAGTTTTAGCAAAGACAAACTAGTGCAACTATCACTATAACTTATTAACGACAACGAGAACTGCGCCGCACATTCAAAAACAAATAAAATGGGAACAACAATGAAAACTTAATGCCCAGGAGACTGTGTTCTTTTGTTGATTTCATTGAAAAGTGATCTCAAAAAGCTAAAACTGGCTGACTACCTGACAAATCTCGAATTAATTTTCATAATTAGTGTTGGACAATTTAATTGTGTTATTTTTTAATGGCAAAAAATACAGATAGAACCCCCCGTTGATTTAATTTGTGTGTTCAGCTATTGTTGGGTCTTTGAACTTTGGGGGAGAAACAATATGTAACCCGTGGAGTTTCATTTAATCGAGTCAGGCGATAAGGTCAAAGATCATAGACCCCCAAAATAATTAAAGGATTGTTTTTTACATTTAGTTATGATTCATGATATATATTTTTTTGCTTGGCAACTTCTGGCATCTTACTGAACGTAATTAAACAAGAGAAAGAAGTCAAAAATAGCAACAAATATAAACGACAGCCGCCGCAATAATAATTTGAGCTAAAACACATGTAATTACCCGCAAACAGATAGACGGACACAACAGCAGATTGTTCAGATACTAGTCTCTATAATTGCCCCATTGTAATTGCATTGTCAAAGTTGCTCTGTGTGTTCGTTTTTTCTCTCTCTGTTTGTAGATTTTTTTTTCAGGAGGGAAACGAAATCAACTCAAGTGTGTCAAGTCATTCAAGGCGATATATATACAGGCCAATAAACCAGAGATAAACGGATTCGGCCAGAGATTAACTCGAATGCTGGCAAATCATAAAAATAAGCAAAATAAAAATAAATAAACTAACCTGCCTAATGAAATGATTGTAAAACCCTCTTCTTTGCTACTGTTTTTCTGTAGACCTTGACTAGTCCCTCACTCTTATAGAAACAAAATACCATTATAACGACCTATATCAACTTATCAGCAATTGAACCGATAGTTAAACTGAAGGTTAAGCGATAGCCAAAACATTAAGTTATTGTTTTTAAAGGGTATTAATTAATATTCACACTCATTTGGAATTTGGTAAAAAGATTCAAGTAATTGATATATTTTCTTAAAATATTTTCAAGTGAAAATAATTACAAATAATTAATAAATAATTACTTTATTTTAAATTATTTATATTATTTTGATTAACTTTATAAATATATATTATTTTTAAGTATCCCTTTAACTGTTTAAAGTTTTCTGATTGTTTCTTTTTATACCCTTGCTAGGTTTTATAATTTTACTCAAAAGTTTGCAATGCAATCATTTGACAGTTTTTGATCAGCATCAACAGCCGAGTCGATTTAGCCATATTTAATTAGTTTTCTATGTACTCTCACTAGTATATAAGTCGGAACGGCCCGAATCGGACAACTATATCATATAGCTGCCATAGGAACATAGGAAAAATTTTCACAAAAAAACCTTATCCAGTGTTTAACAGAAATTTAAGATATAACCATTTGTATTATTCTGGAATTTCGGTTTAAAATTTATGAAAAATGTGATTCCTTTATTTTTATATTATTGCAATAATTAATAATGATCCAACTGCAAACTGTGTTCTTTTTTATTGTTTTATTTTTTAAATATTCCTTAAACCGTTTAAAGTTTTCCGATTGTTTCTTGTTTCATTTTTCATCTGGTTACCGCCTTCCTTAAAAATCGATATGTACTTCGATTGATGTAAATTCCGTTGTTCTGTTCCGCTTCTTCTTCTGGTTATTCAGACATCGTTTTCATTACTTTTACCGTTGCTTTGCTCATTACACGCTTGTTCTGCCTTTTTTATGCCCCCTTCGCCCCCACCAAAATCTGAACATTATTTTCGTTTTTTATTATCATCGGTTTGTACCTTCTTTGTTTCAGTGTTTCTTTCTCTCTTTTTAGAAGTTTTCCTTGTCTTTTGTTTGTTATTTTGGAAATTAATTCTCGGCCGAAAGAGAACGCTTGTAGTGCAAAACAATCAATTTAATTGTTATCAAGAAGCAAAGAAAAAAAAAAGCAACAAAAACAACAAAATTGTTAAGTATAGTCAATAAAGCTGGCAAACGATTCTCGGTTGCTTGTCCGTGATATCATCGTTTTTCCTCCCCTTCCTTTCTTTTTTTTTTTTTTTTTTTTTGTTATATATATTTGATTTATTTTTTATTGTTATCGAGCAGGGAAAAAATAAGCAATAGTTTCATTGATTTCCTTATTTTTAATACTAATAATATGAATTTTATTTAATTATTTATATCTTTCATCCGAAGCTTGTAACCGAGTCGATCTAGCCATTTTTTAAACATTTTTTAATGGATGACACATTGTTAAAATTGTCAAAAATGTACTTTTTTATTCTAAATTGAGTAAGCAGATTTTTAACCTATTAAAAACTAACGTTGAATTAATTCCGAATTAAATGTAATGCATTTTTTGCTTAGTTACGAGTTTTGTTAAATTTGATAGTGGATAACTATCGATTTAAAAAAAATCGAATATTTAATAGTTTGCCATGATCGATTTCCGATTCGCTCCCATTATTCGATTGCAAACTGTAAAGGTATATAAACGTTTGCTTTCAGAAATTAGTTTATTTCTTGTTTGTATTGATTTATTATTTTTAAAAATTTATATTTTAGATTACCCCCTTTTTGCCCCTAAAATTATACCATCTTTCATTACCGTAGAACTCGGAGAAAGCTTCCTATTTAAAGGTTAGAAAATACTATTTTGCCCTTCACTTCACTTAACCTTATTTTCAGCTCATTTTATATAATTAGAATTTCCACGATTTTCCTATTAATAAAAATAATTGCAAAGTAGTTCACCTTTTTTTCTCGTTTAAAAATAGTTAATCCTTATTTTACGGTGAACTTTGATTCTCCTTTTAATTGGATTTAATTGCCATGGACATGGAAATACAAAAATACACTTGCGCTTTTCTCGTGATTTAATTATAGTTCGGTAATCCTTGGTTCTGCACAACTTTTTAATTAGCCAGCACAGAGTTAACCCCATTTTATTCTTGGCCCCTTTTAATTGGCCAAACTAAATGCAACCTTTTTGCTGGCTAATAACAGAGGCTATGGGAATTCGAACCTCTTGCTTAAACGATTCACTCATTAAAATAAAATGCAATTAAATTGGCAAAATTGGAGCATAAATCGATAATTCAATAAGATTTTTTAATGACACAAAAAAAAACAAATATTAATTGAATAAAATCCAATATATAATCATAAACTGGAAGGGAAGTATGGTTAAAGCTTACCGATAATGTTTAAAAACCAATTTTAAATCGTAAGATTAAGTCCTGAATAATAGTATAGCCTGAATAATAGCATTAATTTTAACTAGGCTTAAATTAAGATATTAAGTAATAATGAATTAAGGCACAGAGCCAAGAGTGAATTTACTTTTAATTGTGTTTATAATTACACAGTGAACATGAGAATATTTATTTGCTGAATTAAATAAAGGTAGCTTATAAATTCGAATTTATTAATTTATAGTTAAGTCAAAACTTAGGTACGATAAAGCTTGTTATTATCAACTTTCAAAGATCTTTGAAAAAATATATTTATTCAGTTATCTAGTTACTACTTTTTTTGATAAATTTACAGCCGTTCCTCTTTCCAGTTGCATTATCTTTCGTTTTATTTACAGTGTTCACCTGTCATTACACTTTTTTTTTTTCTTTTTCTTTTTTTGGGCGATAGCAATTCCGACTTCATATCTGGTCAGATAATGAGTAAAAAATATAGAGAGGCCGGGGGCTGACACCTCTTTATTATATTTTATATATATATATATGATATGGCCCAGCTTGGAATCGATAAACAAAAAAAGACCAAGTAAACCCGAGAAAGACACACGCAGAGGCCTCCAATTACGTGCAATTACATTTATACAATTCTTTTAAACAAAAGAAATTGAGACAAAAAAATATATAAATGAATAAATTACAGATATTGTTGGTGTATATAGATTGTATTGACTCCATTTGTATTTCTTTGTCTATCAAATTCGCGGAATAAAAGTCGATAAAAAGCCGATATATGTGTCTGTACATTAAAGCTGACACGAGAGCGAAACAAAAGTACAATGCAAACAAACAGAGGGCGATATCAGCGATAAATCAATCATATGTTGGATCTATTATGTATATACATATATTAATATCGAATCGGTCGATCAGATGGCCGAGGCGATCGAACGAACAAGATATTAACCTCTAAATGGGTGGCTTGTAATATTATTAATAATGTTTTGGAATGGAAATATAATATCATATCATTATTGCTATATAAAATTATTAAGGGTTTGAAAGTCCTTCAAATACATCCAAAAGTATGCTACAAAATATTACATTCTAAAAAAAATAAATTTAAATAGAATATGGATCCTTGAAATTTGTATTGCATACTTTTAAACACCAATTCAAGAGATTTTAAATCCTTAATGATGTCTTTATATAGGTAATTAGCTTTATGAATGATATAAAATCATTAAAGGCTTGAAAGTGCTTTAAAAAATTTTAAATTTAATTTAAGAAGAAAAATGTACGTGGAATTTTGAGCCTTAATAAGTGTATTGCATGCTTTTAGACACATTTTCAAAAGAATTCAAATCTTTAATGATGGTAATAACCTTAAGCCTTAAATATACTATTGCATACTTTAAGACACCTTTTCAAGAGATTCTGAATCCTTAATGATGTGAAGAATGAGTACATATGAAAAAAAATATATATTTAATATGTAGAACAATTGTTTATATTTCCTAGAAAAATTTATATATATATAAATCCCAGCCATAGCTAACACTCAGGTTGATTCAAAAACCGACCTAACCCAATTGGATCACAAACAAAAAATAATAATAAAAAAAAAACACCCCGGCACCGTAGCAGTATCAAAGGTTATCGCCACCTCTCGGAAAACCCACAAATCTGATCGGAATCCATCAAATACAGCCTGGGGGGAAACATGAGAAAAGTCGGTGAGAATATGAAAAATATTGTGGCAGACGCACATCAAAGGCCAGACGGCCGACTGTCGGTTCCCGGGTATTATGAACACCTAACACACACCTCCTGGCATACACTGGCTATATATATATATATATATATGTGTGTATATTGAACTGTCCCCTCATTATCAGGGGTTACGGCCCCCTTCGGGGCGGTGATTCCCCTCCCACGGGACCATGTGTGTGTGTCAGCCATTCAACTTGTTGCCAAGTGTCGCCACCGCCGATTTGGATTCGGAATAGCCATACTACACTTGCACAAAAAGCACCAACAAAAATAACAAATAATATGAAAAGCAACAAAAATAGGAGGAGGAAAAACAGCCCACAAATACACAGCGAAAAGGCAATGTACCCAAAGGCAGAGGCAGCCAGCGATTCGTGTGTCTGTCTTGGCCTGGCGTCACTCACAATTTCAATTTCCATTTTATTTTCTCTAGGTGGAAATGCCACCTACAAAGGGTATATTGAGTTTTAGAACATTTTGTTTAAAGTATTTTTAAAACTTTAGTACTTTATAAGTTTTATTTTCATACTGAAAGAGTTCATTAAAAGATTATTAAGCAAAGAGTATTTTAATTATCACTAAAACCTGAAAAAAGAACAAATTTGGAACTATTTTCAGGTTTTCTTTTCATTTTAAATGAGTTAGTTAAAAATTATTATTCGGTTAGTAGTTTATTTATTACCAAAACCTAAACAAATAAATCATAGAAAAGTTTTTGTACTTGGAAAAAAATTAACAAATGAATTTTGAAATATTCTAAAAAACATAATAAACTTACTCTACTTTGCTATATAAATTTAATTTAAAATAAAGAAAAATCTCACTTTATTTTATAGGGTATTATTTAATTCGAAAGCCTAACAAAAATTCTTGAATATTTTCCATGCTCAATTTTGTTGTATTTTGTTGCTACGTTTATTTTCGAATTGTTTATTTAATGTTCTTGCAGCGTCGTCCGTCGGTCGATCGTTTGTTTGTTTGTGTTATGTGTTTTATGTCTTTTTCCCGCACAGTTTTCCTTCCTCTATTATCAGCCCGGGGGCGGGTGGGTAAGGTGGAAAATAAGGGCGGAGCTGCAGGAAAATTATTGGTCCAGCTGAGAGCACCGAACGCCTTGCCTCGCCTTGCCTTGCCTTAATAATCTAATTTCTGACAACTGACGGCAAATCAATAAATGAAGTGGAAAATGGAAACATCATCATCTTGTTTTTCCTGTGGAAAACAGAGATGGAAATAGAGACAGAGAGGGAATCAGCTACCTTGACCTCATTCAACGACCTTTTTCTTCTCCTTTTTTTTCTGTTGCTGCAAGATGCGAGGGGAAATATATTTTCCCGAGGGAGGAAAATGTGAGCACTGCTTGCGTGCTAAGCTTCTTCCTCTTTTCAATTTTCCTCGCTGTAGGTGAACGTGTGCATGTGTGTTTAGTTGGCTTGTATTATATCATCATTAAACGGTTTACCGCCAAAAACACAAAAAATGAAGAAAATAAATAAAATCAAGGAAAACCCATAGAATGGCAACATTGACTCTCAATCGAGGCAAATACAAAAGTTCTTGAACTCTCTTCCACTTGTCAATTGTTGAAACAAATAAAGAAATAAACTTTGTTAAAAAATGGGCCGCAAAGTAATCAAGCAAATACGAACAAAACAAAAAAAAAATAGGAGAGAAAACAACAAAAGATTTAGTTCAAGGAAATTAAATAAGGCATATGTTTGTACTGCCTGTGGGTTATAGTAAATAACTCTAATTAAAAATTTGATGGAATTAATTAAAATATCTAAATAAAATGTATTTCAATTAGGTCAATATTTAAATATATATATAGTATTACGTTAAATTATAGCAAACATTTAAATTAAATTTTCAAAATATAGCAAGAAAAAAATTTACATTACAAAATTAATGAATAATTAAATATACAGGTAAAATAATAAAGAAATTAAACAAAAAAATAATACAATAAAATTAAAACTTATTAAAAATGAGCATGAATAGTTATATAAATTTAAATAAAAAAACAAAAAAAAAAATAATTTGAAAGCTATATATCAATAGAAATTATATATATAACTTGAAGCTGAATTATAACCAAATAAGCACATATGCAAATGTAGAAAACAGAAAATTATTAAAGAATAAATAGGTAAACATATTAAATAATAAGCAATTAAACTAAGCAATAAATAAATAATCAAGTTAAAAACGCCTATTAAGTAAAAGCCAACTTTAAACAGAATTTACAACTTCATTTTCATTCTATTAATAAAACTGGAAAATGAATAATTTTTTCCAGTGTATCAAGACTGCCAAGAGAAAAAGGAAATGTAGCAGCATCCCAAGAATGTTCATTACAGAATTTTGTGCCCGAGAATATAAGCAAATTTTTAGGGAATGTTTAGAGCCACATAACCAGGAAAAGCCAAAGAAAGAACTTAAAGTTTGAAATTTAGGTCAATTTAAGCCAAGAAATGCTTTAATTTAAGTCAAGAAAAAGGTTTTAATATAAACTTTAATATAATACTAAACCATAAACGACTTAACATTCAATTTATCAAAAACATTTCTTGGTTTACTCTATACTAGACTTTTATCATATTTTTTTATTTTTGGCTTTAATCAGTATTAATGATTAATTAAGCTACAAAATCCCACATATCTGGTATTACCATATTCTTATTTATTTGTACGACACGTTCATACATGTACATATGCGTATATATTCCGTATTTTTGTTCAATCATTATCTTCTGTGCATTCCTCGAGTATGATTAATGATCGTTCGTGTAGATCTTTCTTTTCTCTGGCTCTTTGACAAATGTAATTTAAGCGAATTAATAATAAATTCGTGTAAACATTGTCGATGTTCTCCTTCCCATGAGTATTCAATGACGTAAACATTTGAATAAGCTCGAAGATTTGTCACAAGATTGTGTCATTGAGGGGCATACTATAAATCCACCATAATCATGCATGATCATATAATGCAGTTTTTCAAATTTCAAAATTAAATTTTCAATTCACGTAACTTTTCCTTCCCTGAAAAGAAATACCATCTAGGAATCCAGAATAAGCTAAACCAAAGAGTGAAAACATATAGATATCTAGATACATACCAGGGGTGTTAGTTGAAGTTTGCCGGTTTTTTCGATAAAAAGAACACTTAATCCTCAAGAGAATGTGAAAAATTATTTATTCAAAGTATTGACCATTGGCTTCTACACATTTCTCCCATCTTTTAGGCAAATTATGGATACCATTCCAAAAAAACTTTTTTTCTTTCGAGGCAAACCATTCGACGAGCCATTTTTCGACTTCTTCAAAATTGGCGAAGCGCTGCTCTGCCAGTGAGTGTCCCATTGACGCAAAAAGGTGATAATCGGACGGGGCGAGGTCTGGAGAGTACAGCGGGTGCGATAATATTTCCCAATCAAGGTCTTTCAATGTGTCCTTCACCAGTTTAGCGGTATGAGACGGCGCGTTGTCATGTTGCAAGATAACTTTGCCATGTCTTCGGGCCCATTCCGGCCGTTTTTCGATCAACGCATTATTCAAATTGATAATTTGTTGTCGGTAGCGATCCTTATTAACCGTTTCACCAGGTTTCAATAACTCGAAGTACACCACACCACACTGGTCCCACCAAACACAGAGCATTGTCTTACGGCCAAAGCGATTCGGCCTTGCAGTCGATGGGCCAGCCTCACCAGGTGAAAGCCATGATTTTTTTCGCTTGGGGTTCTCAAAATAAATCCATTTTTCGTCCCCCGTGATGATTCGATGCAGAAAAGATTTCCTCTCGAATCGTTGAAGCAGAATGTCACAAACTGTTTTTCGATTTTCCATTTGTCTATCGTTCAATTGGTGTGGCACCCATTTCCCATACTTCTGGATCTTTCCCATGGCTTTTAAACGTTGGCTGATTGCTCCTCGGGTCACATTCAGTGCTTGGGCCAATTTTTCTTGCGATTGGGTTGGGTCTTCATCCAATAATGCCTGCAGTTCTTCGTCTTCGAATTTTTTTGCTGCACCAGGATGTTCATTGTCTGTCAAATCGAAATCTCCACTTTTAAATTGACGAAACCATGTCTCACATGTTCTAATCACTGGTGCATGTTCACCGTAAATTTCTACTAGCAACCGATGAGCTTCAGCTGCTTTTTTCTTTTGATTAAATAAAAAAAGCAAGGAGTGCCGCAAATGCGATTTACTTGGAACGAAACTCGACATATTCACTGAGGTAAACAACTATGATGTTTTTATTTTGACGGAATGCGAATTGTGTATTTTTTGAGGTTAATATCAACAGAAAAAAATGACACATATGCTGAATGATACAAATGTACTAGTACTGCTAGCAACATCTAACAGTCAAACCGGCAAACTTCAACCAACACCCCTGGTATACATACAGCACAAACAGGGCAGAAAGAATAAACAAAACCAACAGTTTTTAAAGTAAACAAAAAAATATAAAAACGGCAATAACAGAAAATGATATTGTACGCGCGCGTAGCTGATATAAAACCTAAAACCGAGGGGAAAGAATGTGGTTCAACCCTCGCCAACGACAGAACAAAATAATTCGAAACAAGGAAGGAAGCTAGCTTCGCCGAAGTTTGTATACTCTTGCAGATTGCAATTCGATCATTAATAATTAATAAAATATATATTATATATCTTAAACATAAATAATATATATTTGAGTTAAAGAAACAACGAGGTAATGCCTACATTCATTTACCTATATTTATTTTATTTACAGTTTTATAATTACAGTTTTACATTAAAAATGTGGCATTTCCTTCTACATTTAACGATATTTTTTATGACAGCTATCTATGATATAGGTGTCCGATTTCCATAGAATTTTAACCAAAATTCTGAAATATTACAAAATGGCTTTATCTTAAATTTGATGAAATTTTTTTAAAAATTGGAAAAGTTATCTTATTTGTTTCTAAATATGATCCAATTGTTTCTATAAAAGCTTTCTGATATAATCCATATCTTTATCTTTTTATCTTTTATGATATAATCGTCCGATCTGACCCGTTCCGACATATATCCAAGTTAGAGTATATAGAAGTCTAACTATTTTTCAGATAGTTTAAAAACTATAAGACTAGTTTCCGTAGAAACGGACAGACTGACATGGCTAGATCTACTCGGCTGCTGATGACTCGATGCTTATCAAGACTATAACTACTTTAAATGGTTGAAAATTACTTCTTTCTTGCGTTGCAAACGTCTGAATGTAATTATAATACCCTGCAAGGGTATAAAAATTTATGAACCAGGGTAGAGGGAGATGATGATGGGGGGGAGGGATGAATTTGTGCACTATGCAAATGACCTGCCCCACAATGGCATCGTCCCACTCGGCACTCGGTTTCCGCCCTCGTTACCCCCCTACACCCCCTCTTGGGCAGCATTTAATTTGCAATTATTCAGGCCTTTGACCAATTTATTAGAGAGTGTACCCCCGGCCAAGCAAAACACTGAGAAAACCAGAGACGAAACTTGTCGCACACACACACTAGGATGGAGCAAATAATTATTTCTCTCTCTCTATGTACGCAACAGAGAGTTTTACGCAACAGAATTTACCCTTTAAATTGTTTAAAAAGTGTGTTCTTGAAGGCATTTTAGCAGAAACAGCACTTAATTTATAGTAACTAATATTTAAATAGCATTAAAAATATATTTAATATGGAACATTTTAAAATAATTATGGAGTTTTGAGAATTTTAAGCAAGAACAACACTCAATTTGTAATAAAATTTCATTTAAATAGCTTTAAAAATATTTATAATATTGAAATAATTATAGAGGTTATGGAAATTTGAATTTTAAAATGAATATAAAAGAATAAAATAAGCTGTTAAGCAAATAAGGTACAACTAAATATTTTTATCAATAAACATTGATGTAATATTTCTTTAATAAAAAAAAAAAAAAATCAATTTATAATATATATTTAATTAAAATAGCATTAAAAAATATATATATAAGAGTATTAAGAATACGAAGTTAATTATGGAGTTTTTGAAAGTTGATGGAATTTTAAAAAGTTAAAGTTTTATAAAAGTTTTTTAAGAATATTAAACATTTAAATAAAATAATGATTATATATTTTAAAAGTTTCGACAGAATATTAAATATTAAAGATATTATTAAATATTTTTATAAATATTAAAATATTAAAATATTAAAATATTAAAATATTAAAATATTAAAATATTAAAATATTAAAATATTAAAATATTAAAATATTAAAATATTAAAATATTAAAATATTAAAATATTAAAATATTAAAATATTAAAATATTAAAATATTAAAATATTAAAATATTAAAATATTAAAATATTAAAATATTAAAATATTATAATATTAAAATATTAAAATATTAAAATATTAAAATATTAAAATATTAAAATATTAAAATATTAAAATATTAAAATATTAAAATATTAAAATATTAAAATATTAAAATATTAAAATATTAAAATATTAAAATATTAAAATATTAAAATATTAAAATATTAAAATATTAAAATATTAAAATATTAAAATATTAAAATATTAAAATATTCAAATATTTAAAATATTTAAAATATCAAAATATTTCTTTTTTGTTCTTACAACTTTTCGGTCACTTTTGAAAACACTTTCTTAAAGAGTTTAAAAATAAAAAATAACCCAAAACGTGAGTGGAGAAAACAGTTCACTTTGTTGCCACTGTTGTTGTAGTTATTGTTTTTTTGTTGTATTTATTATTATTATTATTGTTGCTCATTGACATGGATTCTTCGAGTTCAATTGGAAGTGAACTGTAAATGTCGAATTATCGCAGACACGAGATCTTTGCACCGACTTCTCTTCATTTTATGAAGTCGATGATTCTGTGTACTTCACTTTTGTTTTGTATTTTTATTAGTTTTATTATTAGTTTTTTTTCCTTTTGCCTTTGTTGAATTTTTGTGTGATTTTTTCGTAGCTTTTTTCATTCCCAACATTTGTGTTTGATTTGAGTTTTGGTCTCTTAATTGAAAACTGCTTTTAGGTCTCTCAGGTTACGTGACTATTTGCATGTTGCAACCATTCATTCACTGTCCCTCTTTCACACTCTGCCTAAATAAAGTTTTCAGTTTCCCCACCAACAAAAAAAAAAAAGGAGGGAAAAATAATAATAATAAATTACTTGAGGCTGTAATGCTTGCCGTTATTGTTGTTAGTTTGTTGGTAAATTGCAAAGTCATTTTTTCGGTGCATCACAAAACTCAATTAGAGAGGCGGAGGGAGGGCTTCCATTGCACTTGCAAGTTTTTCCTCTTTCGTTGTTCGTAGTTCATGATTTTTCTTTTTTTTTTTATTTAAATTTTGCTTTGTGAGAAGTTTTGGGCCATGAACTGAAACTTTTGGCGCGGAAAAGGGGCGAAGGGCGGCTGCCTAAACTTCAGTTTAGAGATTTCCATTTAATGACTTGGAAACATGACTACCAGGTTTCATACAGATTTTTCAAAATAAATTAACACATTCCCCTTATTTATAAACAAACATAAAAGAAGCTTCTCAAATTACCTTATTTTTGCATTCTTTAACTGTAATTGTCCTATAAACAATGATTTTATTTCAACTTCTGCAACTGCAAGGCAAGCTGTAAATAGACAAAACAAAGATAATAAACATTAAAGAAATTGCTACAACTTATGAATGTTATATAAATATATACAAAAACCTTAATTAAATTAATTAAGACCTATAAATCTTTTATTGAAGAAAATACTGGTATTATTATCAGATCACTTACTTATGTATCAACCGAAGGAACCCCCTTATAAAGCCTCTACTTATCCCTGCACTTATCATATCAGTTACGAGTCCTGCAAGTAATCCCTTAACTGGCTTCCATTCATCTTCAGGCCAGGTTTTGACAAACGTGATGGATGGTCTTTTGCGACTCTGTCTCCAAGGATTATTTTTGACCGATGTAGTAATCCGAAAAGTGTTCAATTCTAATTCTAATGGGATCTGTGCCGAAGGGAAAGGATGTGTTCCGGGGTTGATTTTGCTAATCAGACTGATTGGATTTGGTTTTTATGCAATTATCTTGGCCGTTTTGGGATCTGATTAGATTTGGTTGGATGGATTTTACAGAAGCTTTCAGAAGGGTTTCAGGGGATGCCCACAGGGGTTGGTCTTCATTTTCCCAATTATTTAAGACAAACGTTTCACTTTCAAGATTACTGCGAATAAATGTCTCTCTGATTATGGCAAATTAAAAAATTCCAGCAAATTATAAAACAGATTTAAGGTGTTTTAATCTATCGCCCTTTTCGGCTGAAGCTCGTCTCAAGTGTTTACTGTACGGGAAAGCGAAAACAATGGAAATCTGTATGGATGGCATACACATAACACACATATTCTTGCCACATTTGTGGGGGGTGTGTGTGTATATTTAATTTCATAATGAAGGCTCCAAGTGCATACTCATGTTAAAAATAGCAGAGGTCTGGGTCTGGGTCTGGTCTCCTGGAAGTACCCACAACCACACCCATCCCCATTCACCACCAGCACCACCACCACCCCCTGAATCACTTTCAGCACCAGATTGCATCCACTTTAAAATCCATTTATGAATGAGAAACAACAAAGGGTGGCGGTGGCGCATTGGACCTTTTGGGTTTCCAGCCTTCTGGGGGTTCTTTCCTTCGTTTTTCTTTCTTTTTTTTTTTTTGTTTTTGGATAGAGGGTTGCTTTTTGGGTGATCCCGCAGGGGGGGGAGACTTTTCCTGCCCTGCTCATTTCATGCATGCAATTGGGAGTGGAAATCCCACCGAGCTGAGAACCTTCATAATGAGTATTCAAAATGCAATTCACAGACGGCACAAACTGGGGGGGTAGAAACATGATTGTGGGGGTAATGGAGGGCGGGATAATGGGGTTGGGTTGGGTTGAGTTGGGTTGGTGGGGGGGTGAACAGGAAGAGGGTTGCATATGTGTCGCACAGGGGTTGCAGCAACCATATGCATAATCCCAAGGATTTATGCACAGCAGCAAAAATTTTTAATATTATTTATAATGTGTTCCTTAATATTTTTAAATATATGATATATATACTATAATAAGATATAAAATTTTAAATTTAAAATTTTTTTTTTTAATTATTAATTTGTTTACCAATTTTTAGTCCAAAGAAAACCCATTTCCAACCCCACGAAGGTTATAGACTTGATCACTATTATCAGTCAAGGAGACCCTGTCATTTTCTTATGTTTTCTTATCCCTTTTCCCGTTTGTCCGTTAATTTCTTAATCCGTTTCTCCTCTTATTCGTTGTCCTGTTGCCCGTTTGTCCGTCTATTCTCTTATCCATTTGTCCGTCTATCTGTTTGTCTGCTTATCCACAGGTCCATTTTTCTTTTATCCGTTTGTTTTTTTTTCCGTTTGGTCGTCTATCCGTCTATTCGCTTATCCGTTTGGTCGTCTATCCGTCTATTCGCTTATCCGTTTGTCCGAATCTATTTGTCTGTTTATCCGATTATCCGCTTGTCCGCTTGTCCGCTTGTTTGTCCGTTTGTCTGTCTGTCGTTTCGTCCTCTTATCCGCTTATCCGGTTTTCCGTATGTTTGTCCGTTTTACCTCTTATCCATTTGTTTGTCCGTTATACCGCTTATCCGTTTGTTTGTCCGTTTGTCCGTCTGTCTGTTTGTCCGCTTTTCCGTTTGGTCGTTTATCCGTTTTATCCGTTTGTCCGCTTATCTGTTTTCCCTTTTGTCCGCTTATTCGCTTGTCCGTCTTTTCCCTTATCCGTTTGTCCTTCTGCCCGTTTGTCCGTTTGTCCGTCTGTCCGTTTCTCCGCTTAGCCGCTTCCCTTTGAATTCCTTTTACTGGTTTTACTGTGAACATATCAATAATCTAGAAATTTTTTCTCTGTGCAAATTCAACCCACTCAACCCACACTGTCTTATTCGGAATTTTTTTTTATTATTTAGATTTTTAATTTGGTACAGTTTCAGTTTCAACAGTGAAGACAAACACCGCGGGGCATTGGTAAATTGGATACAACTCTCGATCCCTTTTGCACACTCTCACTCTCTCTCGCTCTCTCTATGTCTGTCTGTCTCTGTCTGGCCTGCCTGTCGCCCTCTCTTTCACTTGCATTCGCTTGACTGCTGCAGTTCAATGCAATCTGCTGAAGGAGAGAGACAGGGAGAGGGGTGTGAAGAGAGCAAAGGCTTAAACTGTAGAAAATGGATAAAGAAGATGCAATTTGTTACAATTAAACAAATTTTGTGTATTTATTTTTATAAAAAAAAACAAATTAATTAAGCTTTTAAAAGAATATTTACAAGATGTGCATATATTTTCAGAATATTTATTTTTTATAGTTCATTGGGTTTATTAATTATTATCGTATTAATTATTTTTATAACAAAATATCTGTAAACAAAAATTAGTGATAATTTGTATCCCCTCAGATTTTAATTATTACAATTTTTCAAATCCATTAAAAATGTATCTCGGTCACAATTCATGAAAAAACTGTTCGAAATTTTCTTAATTATTGGAAAAATGACAGTGACATGTAATCAATGGTGATAAACTTTAATTTTTCCTATCGGAATTGTTACAGAAATGTGTAAATGTATAAATTTAGGAAAAATTGCAAAAGGAAGTTTATTTAAAACAAATTAATTTAATCTTTACAATTAGAATTTTACCATGAAATACTACAATTATATTTTAAATTTGGCTTTCACTGTCTTGGGCTTTCAGTTCGGGCTTCCTTTTCTGTAACCTTATTTTTTTGTTGCTTTTTGTTTTTGTTATTACACAAGGGGAAAACCCAACCAAATAGAGGAGGTGGGAGGGGCAGAGTGAGAAGGAGAGATAGAGAGAGAGAGAAGGAGACAGTTCAAGGACCAGGCCACAAAACAGGCCGCAAAACGCATCGCAAACCGGCTTAAGTTTCAGCATTAAAATCAAGTCAGTGCCAAGTCATGGGAACACTGAGGAAAATTGGTAAAGAAAAAGGTTTCCTAAAAAAATAAAAAATAAATATAAATCTTGTTTTGCTTAAACAAAAGAAAACCCTTGCTATAAAGGTATTATTAGCCGTAGCAATCTTATAAAATAATTTGTAAATACTATAAATTTAATTAATTAATTCATTTGTAGTTATTATGTATTTATTATAATTTTAAATATTGTAGAAGTATGTATTGGAGAACTTTAAATTACTTTCATTTAAAAATGTGTTCATAGTTTGAATATTAAATATTATTAAATGATTATTATTAAATATATCTTTCTTTATGTATTGAGAACTTAAAACAAGACATTTTAAGTTCTTGTTAATTTATTTCTTAATTTACAAAACTAATTGAAAGTAAGCTTCCTATTGTTTTAAGTGCACACAAAATATATATATATATATATACACACACACACATGCACACATCGATGCAATATTGTATAAAGGAGAAGAAGAAGAAGATGCAGGAGCTGCAACTTCAAGGCTCCTTGACTTGTCATTGTTCTTGTTTCTCTTTCTGTTGCTGTTGTTGTTATCTGTCGCATCCTCCGCAGAAGTCGTTACATTGTGAAAATAGAGAGAGAGAAACGGGATGGGGAAGAGCGCTAGAGCGAGATGCAGAGAGAGACAGAGGATGAGGCGGAGAAAGGATGCTAGACAGGGAGAGAAGATGTGGGGTGCCCTGCAGAAGAAACGGAAATTGCACACATAAAGTCAAGAGAGGCTCCCTTTCGGCCACTTCACTCGCTTTCTCTCTCACACAAACCCATATCATTATCGCTCCATCTCTTTTCCCCCCTGCGTCCTTAAAGCCAAGTTCAAATCTACACTTGAAGAATTTGGCGGTACTAATTAAAGACATTTTACAAGTAACTAGAAAGGAAACTAACTACGGGAAGCCGACGCTTAAATACTCTTTCAGTTTTCAATTTAGTTATAGGATCATATCGAAAATCGATCATAACTTAGCTTATTTACATTCTTTAAATCGATATTAATCGATATTTTTTAATATAAACATTTTTCAAAAAATCAAGTTTTAAATAAACTCATAGGTAAGACTTTTGGCTTAATTCATCATTAATTTTAATTCGAAAAGCTTTGCTTTATAAGTTTAATTAATGCATACTCAATTTAAAATGTTAAGAAATTAAAATTTGTATACATTTTTAGCAATATTAATGATGTAACCCTTTATAAAATTTTGAAAAAATCGAAAACGAAACCAAAATTAAAATATTCATGAAAGGTATAATCGAAGTATAATCGAATAGATCAAATATTGCTTTATATTGTAAATTTCTATTAAAAACACTTGAATTTTCAAAAAGATAAATTTATACATTATATTTCAAAGCGATTCTGTTAATTTTCCATTTATATTTAACACATTTCCATTATATTCTCCATAATCAGGTACCTGAGGAAACAAATCAAATAATATGAATCAACCAGACCAGTTGAATATCAAAAATCACTCACTCTGATAGAGTGGTGCCGCCTTGCCCCCATTGTTGGTTACAATATTACCCATTTAACTGATAATTATACGACTTGATAAGATTACAAGCCAGGAGGTTTCTTCGTGGGATGGCAAACACACTCACACTATTTGTCTCAGTGCACCGAGGGATTCCCTTGCTTTATTGCAATAGATGCGAATGCAATTGGCAAAAGCTTTTATCTATTGATTCATTTAAACGCAATTTCCTGTGCACTTCAAGGAACGCACAGGCACAGGCAAAGGCAAAGGCAAAGGCAAAGGAAACTGGGTGCCGCAGGGAAGTGGAAGGAAATCAAGTTATCTGTGCGATGCAATCCTCGCAGAATGAATGCAATCTACTTAGCTGGAATCGAATTGAGATTATTGAATGAGAGGAGAGGGTCATGGGGGAGGAAAAATGATGGGTGATATCTCTATAGACTTGAACTTCAACTCGGGCGTTTCTTGAAAATTCTTGACATTTTATTTGAGGTCTCCATCTCGAGTCTCTATTAACGGAAAAGCGTGGAAATACTTAAAACTTTACCTTTGTGATTCAGAACAAGAAATATGAAATATCTGAAAGCTGCTTGTGAATGCACTTCCCTGGAATTATTATACATTCATCCTCACACTTCATTTTCCGACCATTCCTTTCCCCTTCTTTTTTTATCGTTTTTATTTACTCTCTGGAAATTCCTAAGCTTGTTTCCTTGAGCAAAGCTTTTCTAGTGAATGCACTACAGCTCCGTTTTCCTCCCCCTAATTTGAATGCCTGCCACCACCCCCCAACGAAATACCACCCTCTTTGCCCCCCCCCACCCCCTCACTTTTCCCCAACCAGCTTTTCCTCGCTCCCGCTCTTCAGCTTTCTGCTCTTGACAATTACGATCGATATTTTACTGCCCTGCAGCTGTGCTTACCGCTCTCTTTGTTGTTGTTACTGTCGCTCGTTGTCGTTGTCACCGGTGAACATTAACAGTTAACAGAGACGCTAAGCATACACTGCAAAAAATAGGGAGGGGTCACAATTTCAATTCATTGTAACTAAAAAAATATTTTTAGGCACATTTTACATGTAATTTAAGCTAAGATACGTAGTACGTAGTACGTATACGTATTTTTTAGGAACCTTTCTCAAGTTGTCTTAAACTTGGGTTTCAAAAGACTCATGAATGAATAATCTAAAGTAGTGATTGTTAATACAATGTTCAAGAATTTAGCAATAAACATTTAATATATTTAATGTTTTAAAAATTCTATGAAGATTTGAAGAATCCACAATCTATAGTATAATAAAAACGACCTCCTTAGATTAATTAATAATAGTTTGGAAACCTTTTTAAGTAGCTTTAGTTTGGATCAATAACTTGTGACTAAGATTAATAAATTTTAACGAAGTTAACCATAAACTTTAAATATAAGTTCTATAAAGCTTTAAAAAAAATAACCTATAAAATAATTTAAAAAGAACTGTTATTTAATAAATATTTTAAAATCTTTTCAAGTAGCTTTAGTTTAAGTCTTAATCACAAGACTCACAAATTAATTGAACCAAAGTAAATAAATTTAACAAGCTCAACCATAAACTTCAAATATAAAGATAAAAAAAAATCCACTATATACATTATAATGAAAATAATTGCCTAAATTTAATATAATATGTTATAAAAGTTAACAATAAACTCTAAATATAAATTCTATAAAGCTTTAAAGAATACAACATTTATGGTATAATGGAAATAATTGCTTGGTTTAATTAAAGTTAGCAAAACTTTAAATTAACAAATCTAGAATTTACAAAATAATGGAAAGAACGACCCAGATTAATAATTAATAATTAATTGGTATTCGCAGTTTGTTTATTTTTGGATAAAGTTGCTGTTTATTTTTGCTTTAGAATGTTTGTTTTATTTAGTATTATTACTATTTTGTTGCTCTGTATACCTTGAGGTTTTTTTTTGTGACTTTTGTATATAAAAAAAATAGAGTAAAATTTTTTTTATATATATATTTTTGTATTTAATTTTTTTCTCATTTTTTTTTTTTATTGTTTGTTGTAGTCAAGTGCTGTCCTCCAACGCATTTGCGTTTGCTTGTTCTCTGCTATAGCTCAATGCTACTTCACACTCCATTCCCCGCTTTGCTTTCTGTTCCCTTCATTCCATGCCACATTATTCTGTTTGTTCAGTTTGTCTTGTCTATATAGCCAAGTGTGCATGTCTAGTAATATATGTATATGTATGTGCATATATATATATAGTTGTTTGTTTTAATAAATACTTTATAAAATCAGAACACAATCGAGTTTAGATACAAATATTACAACAAAGATAAAATACCTTTTCTTCAGTTTCCAGTGAAGAAATTATTGTCGATGAATTCAAACTTGAGAATTGTAAATATTCTAGTTTATTCTAGTCTTGAAACAAAGAAATTTTATATACGATTTTGATTTAAACTCAGGCCAGCTAGTCAAGTGAGTTTATTATTAGAAACTATAATTAAGAGCTTAATTTTAAAGCCAAAAAAAAATATGAAAAGCGTTTTGAAATACTTTAGCAATATGTAAAATCCCTTCTTATTATTATTATTCTATTCTCATTCCAGCTTAGACATTTGCTCTCCACATTTCCCGCTGTTGTTTTTCCCTTGCTCCCTGGCATTGTTTTCTCTGATATGAGGAAACGTCTGGCAGGCAGACATTGAGATAGCGAATAGCCCACCCACTTGGACCACCCACCCTGGCCCTGATGATACCGCCACAACTTGACGCACGTGTCGAAAGCTTCCCCACCCACCCCAGCAACAGCACCACCACCGCCAAAGCCACCTAAAACCATCATCCAGGGCGGACCAAGCCGCACCACCCAAAGCGGAGGCCCGAGATAAAATGACAGCGACACACAGTGGCACAATCATCAGGATAATCACAACGCTCGAGTTGATAATGGCGACGTTGATGAGTCTGAACCTGAGTTGAATCTGGATTCCGTCTACACGGTTACAAATTATGAATAATAAATTAAATTATGAAATTATAAAATGATATTTTATACCCTCACAGGGTATTATAACTTTAGGCAGTAAATGAAACATTTCCGATCGTATAAATCATATATATTTTAGATCAGCATCAACAGCCAAGTCGATCCAGCTATCTCTCGCAGAAAGAACAAAGTTACCAATTTTTTTTAACTTTTATAAGGGGTTACATTGTTCAAATTGTCACAAATTTGCAAAAATTGTTTTTATTATTTAAAATTTAATATGCAGATTTATTAACCTAATAAAAAATAACATAGGAAAGCTTTCGGAATTGAAGTAAATGCGTTTTTGTCTTAGTTATTAGTTTTTTAAATTTTAGATTTGTCGAAAAAATTGTCATTTAAAAATATATCGATTTAAAGATTGCGAATATGTAAAGCTTAATTACAATCTATCTCCGATTCGATCCTATAATTTAATTGCAAGGTGAAAGGGTGTATAAACATCGGCTTCCTGAAGCTAGTTTCCTTTCTTGTTTAAATTTATTTTTAATATATTTAATATATAAATATTTTTTATTAATTTCATAATTTTATGCCTTGGATAAGTAGAAATCCTTTTCGAGAAGACACAAAATAATCTCTAAATAAAACTAAAACTATCTCTAACTATCTTAAAAGTAAAGAGCCCCATCAACTGCATTAAATGCTTAGACATTCCATATTCCTTGTATATTTAAAACACTTTTCTTTCAGTGCACTGCCTGCCACTTGGCTGACAGACTGCTTCCTGCTGCATTTCCTTTCCGTCTCTTCCGGCCTTTGGGTTTGGGTTCAGGTTTTGGGTCCGAGACTGGGGCGTGAAATGTAATCACATGGACAAAGCCCAATCACCAGACCGACCCCGCCACCCCCCTCCTCTTTCACCTGAAGCCCACCTGAAAAATGCGAGGACATTCGAGAGGTGTCCGATTTCCACGGGGTGAAGAAATAAACCCCCAATACCCGAATCCCAATCAGACAACACGCTCTCTTTTTCCCCGCCCATTTTCCCCATTTTCATTCTCTTCTGTTTTTATGAAATTTGCCTTCGTGGCACCTCTCTGTTACTCGCATTTTTGCAATTCGCTGTTTATTTACTTTTGGCCAGGCGGCGGTGATAAGGAAAGACAATTGCGCCAACGACAACGATTTCAACTTGTTTGCACTTTGCGAGTAAATATTAAATAATAAACGATTCGATGGGGACAAATAGCAGATCAATGCAAATGCTCACAGCAACGATTGGGGAGAATTTTCTGAGGAAAGGCAGAATATTAAAATGCCTAAAAGGGGCGTAGGAATATCTAGCATTTGTTTTTTTGAGTTAATTATATTATGTATTTGTTTTATTTAATATAGGTTTAATTAATTATAGTAGAATATTAGAATATTAGAATTATCTAGCGTTTGTTTTTGGGTAATTTATATTATGTATATATTTTATTTTATATAGGTTTAATTAATTATATTTGAATCTTTGAAAATGTATTTGTATATTTTAGGCAGCATTGTAATTGTTAATTTCATCAATAGAAATTTAGTTTAACACTTGAAAAATCTAGCTTTAAGTAGTATTTCTTAAGCTAAGTAATGTTTTTTGTTGTAAATTTAAAATGCTCAATATTTATGGACATTCCACTGTTTATTAACAAGTCTGGGGAGAGAGAGCTCACGCACCCAATGTAAATATTTAATATCAATACATTTGTATTTACATTTTCGATCAGGCAAATATCATTGCTATATCATTGCAGTTTTATAAAACTGCGTGCTATAAACACCGATGTTAATTTTTCTTCTCTTGCCCCACTCTAGATGTGTTTTCACTTGAACAAAAAAAGAATGCCAAGGTCGTTGGTCGTTGCTTATTATTATTCACTGTCTTCTCTACCTTTTCTTGTCTTGTTCTTCTTTCAGAGATAAGAGAAGAGTAAGTTTCTAATGAAATGACAAAAACTTTGGAACGTGAAAATAGGAAATGCGGCAATTGCAGATGAAAAAAGAAAAACAACAAGAGCGACGGCAAGCAAATGAATTTTTTTTACACAGAACAAAGTGGGCGTGCTCTTTAGAAAATAATTATATCAAAAGGGTTTCGTATTTATATATTATAAATATTATAATTACAAGTGTAAATTGTATCTTTGTTGAATAATAACTTATCTATTTCTTTATTTATGTATAAAAAACAAGTAATCTTTCGTCTTGTAAAAATTTCCTCTTTTTTTTGGAGGACAATTAACGGAAATGAAACTAGCAACTAGTAAAACTATGCCATAGAGCTACACAAAAAACTAATTTAACATGAGCCTTGCGCTGCTCTTGATTTTGGCGCATTATCGTAAACAATTTTATCGGTTGCTAAGCTATAATATGTTTTATATTATTAATATATGTATGTACATATACGAGTGTGTCTACATGAAAATGCTGCAGCTGTGTTTGGCACTCTTAGCAGTGAATTTCTAACTCAATTATTTCTAACTCGATAATGAAAAGCACTTTTCAGGCGTTATTTGTAGGATATAATTAGATAATTATTTAAATAATTGTTTTGAGAGCATATTTAGCATAAGATGGAGAGTAAAAATGATGCATACATCATATTTTAACTACCAGCAGTTGAGTTTTTCAATTAAATACATTTTTATAATTAAATATAACTAAGAAATTTCCCATTTTTTTGTAATATCTGATAGAAATGTGTGTTACTCAGTACTGAACATTATTCAAATCGCATTTGTAACGTTGCGAATGAGTTGTATTTGTTAAGCTTGAAGGTTTGTCATCTCCACAATAACTCAGCGTTCTCACTTAGGCTTTTAGTGCCGTTGTTGTTTCATGCAACAACAAGCACGACAACAAACACAATTGGTTAATTCTAGTATTTAAATTGTATAACGTTGTAAATTTCACGCGACTCTTACAACAAAAGCCAAACAAAAGCAACAAAAAGAACAACGACAAGCTGTTGACAAATGTCCGGCGAGCTTAATTAACCGACGAGTCAGCAAACCAACAACAACACCAAATGAGTAATAGAGAACAAAAAAACTGGGGGGGGGGGAAATAAATAAATATATACACTAAAAATAAATTAACATCGAATGACCGAAGTGTGTATACCCTTGCAGTTTGTGAATTACTTGGAGTTCTATGCGTTTAAGAAAGTACATATTAATCATTCGAAATGCCTCGTTTTTGGTTATATTTATTTCTTTAGAAAAAAAATACTATTACTATTAATTTAAATAATTCCATGATAGCAAAGAAACAGACATGACTAGATCGACTGGGCTGTTGATGCTGATTCAGAATATATCCCTTATCATTTATATACATATTAATTTTAGCAAGGGTATGTATCGTGGAATATTGCAACATTATAATTCTAATTAAAGTGCAACATATATCATTAAAAACTAAAAAGAAAGCGAGCTTTGAAAAGCCGCATTTTGTTTACACTTGCAATTGGTTTATAAAAACCATTTTGAAAATCAATTATAACTAAGGCCGAAAAAGATCAATTTTAAATTGGATAGCTTTTTTTTACAGTTTTAATTAGATTAACAAATTTTAAATTTAGAAAAATCAAATTTTGGTTTAATTTTTCGGAAATTTAGAAAATTATAACAAAAATATTAAAACTATTCTCCAACAGACATGGCCAGATTGACTCGGCTGTTGGTACTGATCAAGAATATATGTATATGGTTTATAGTCGAAAAATGACTCTTTTACTGCTAAAATTATAATACCCTGCAAAGGTATATAAATTAAATAAATGTATAAATAACGAAAAGTAAATATAGTGCTTTTTTAGATGCACATAAATAACAATAAATTATATTATTATGATTGTTAAAAGGGCAATAAATTTGCTTAAATGAAAAAAAACCTACCTACGTTAAAATATAAAATCTGTGATTTACTTTATACTATTTACTTAAAGTAAGTATTGTGTATAGATGTATGTATTTATTCTGATTCAACAATACTATAAACTTTCTTCTATTCAACTTGATTTAAAACCAAACAGCACCCGCACAGGTGGCACAGTTTTGTTTCTTTTTTTATTCTTTGTACTAGTATAAAATTAGTTTGTGAATAAATCACCACAATTACTATTTCTATAAAACTACTGTACTTGTTAAGTTAAAATCTTTAGATCCACTCTCTTCCCTTGAACTCTGTTCTCCTTTGTAGCCCCCAGATCCTATCTGCCCCAACTTCCATTCTCTTTCTTAGTTTTTTTTTTATTTTAGTGTCTTTTTTTCTGTTTTTTTGGGTGCAGTAATTGCAGTTCATTTAATTTCCCATCCCGAACGTGGCCGCCTTGAAACCATGACCAAAACAAAAAGCACAGAAAAAAAAGAGTCAACGAAAAAATATTGTAATAAAAAAAGAAGGTTAATCAAGCGACTTGGGCAAGTCGGGTTCGAGGTTCGAGTTCGTTTGCCTCACGTTGAGCGGAGAGCTTCAGTCTGAGTTGAGTTTGAGTTAAGTTAAAAAGGCGGCTCGTGCTTCGTTTGCTTCCATCAGGCTTAAAGCAAAGGTGAGGACAGCAGTTCCCAGGCCCCCTCCTCCAAGCCGACACTGAGAGAAATCGAACAGTATAACAGTAACTATAAACTAAGTAGGAACTAAGTAGGAACTGAGTGGGAACTAAGTAGAAACTGAGAAGGAACTATAAACCAAGATAATGGTAGTCCTTAGTGACTTCATTGAATTACTTTGAAACCTTTTTAATATAACTGATTTTAAATTATTCAAAAGCCTACAACATATTTGCACTTTAAATAATATTTTGAGTATAAAATAACAAAATTCTTGTATTTAGATTAAACTAGAATTAAATCCACTCACTTTCTCATATTTTAAGGATCAGGTTACACTCTTTTCAAACATTATTTCCGTTCAGCAGAACAACATGATCATCGATCAGTGATTAGTGATTAGTAATCAGTGATCAAGGGTGTTTTGCTGATCAGTGATCACGTTTACTAGTTTCTATTGAAATAATCACTCCATAAAACACTCTACTTACTTAAAATATATGAAGATTTCCCTCAGTGCAACTCCAAGGTTTTATGTAATTTCGTTTTGTTACTGTTTTTATTTCTTTGCCAGCCCTCTGCTGTTGTTTTCTTTTTCTTGTGTTACTTTTGCTTCTTGCGTGTTGACCAAGACAAAAACAACAACAAAACAACAGCAGCAGGCAACAACAAAAAAAAAAGATTAAAATACATTAACCCATGGAGGAGCGGTGGTGGTAATAACAGTAACAGCCAGCAAAGTCGAAGTCCGGCGAAAAGAGTCGGATTTTTCTTACAATTCGTGATTCGGTCAAAATGCCCGTTATTATTATTTAACTATTGTTGCAATAATTGCCAATTGGGCAATGTAATTCTTTGCTCATTATACGTAATTATCTATTGACTTTTACTATTTGAAAGAGACGACGAAGAGACAAAACCCACGACTGCGGTGTGTGCGTGTGTGCAGTGTATTGTGTGTTTATTTGCCTGTCGTTTGTTTATTGTCTTCAAGTTCAGGGCAATGTCAATGAAATGAAAAGGTAAAGGTAAAGGTAATTGGTTGATTTTCAGCAAAAATGCAAGAAGACCGATAGTAATACAATTTTCAGTTGGAAAATTGCCTCTGATCCAGCGATCATTATTAAATATCGAATGCAAATTGCTGTGTTTAGATGGAAAATTAGCCAATAATCTGACCTAACTACCCACCCTAGGTTAATTTTCTATTTGCCAAAAACAAATACAATCATTGTATCTATAATTACAAACAAAATTGGTACAACTTTAGGTTAATTATTTGTATTTTTTATTATAAATGACAAAAACCTGATATCTTGATTTTTGTTACTTTAAAAATTAACTCAATGATCATTTTTACCTATGTAAATATTTATTATTATATTGTGATCAGTTGCTAAAATCTATTAAACGGGTTTTGTATATGATTTAATTATTATTATTAAAAACTAGCAATTATTAATTCACAGCTTGTGACTAAATACCCTAAATATCCTATAATATAAATATAAATATAGTAATTAATCATTTTAATTATAAATCAATCAAAAATATTTGTAAATTTATCTAACTAAAACTTATAAAAACTAGCTTTTCCAACTAGTATTTATAAAGCTTTCCATAAATGGAACTTATCTGTTTCTAAATATATATTTTAAAATATTCCCAAATTATAATAATATTTTTTTCTTCTTCGAAAATCTTTTCCACTGTTTCTTTTACTGCAGATTCTTGGTGAATCCGAAACGAATTTCACCCAATTTGCATTTCTCTGGATGAAATAGCGTGGCAAAAAGAAAAAAAACAAAAAAAAAGAAGAAGGTTTGAGACGTGGAGAACACAATAAAATACAGAATACAATAAAAAAAAAATCAAAAACAAAAACAACAACTAAAAGAGACCAAAAGGCAGGAAGACAACTTTCGCTGCTGGCGAACAACGGGAAATAGCAGAGAAGTCATCAAAAAGGAGGGAGCCGAGAGAAGGACCAATAAAGAGAGCGAGCAAAAGGAAGAGGGCGAAAGAGACAAAGTGCTGCTTCTTCTTCTCCTTCTCGACTTCTTCTTCCTCCTTCTCTTAATCTTTTACGTTTGTTTTCTTGTTTAGATTTACAACAAAATACAATTAGAAATATAATAAATAATAATGAACTTACCCAAAATCAGCTTATAATTTCTTATAAATTCGTCGCTTTTCCTTCGTTAATTTAATTTGTTTAGTTACATTTCTTGATTAATTATTTTTTTGCACATCTTTGTTGTTGTCACTGTCGGGGTTCATGCAAACTAGAGAGGAACACGCACAAAAAACACAAAATAACATTACAATTTAGATGATAAGGGAACTATTTTTTAGAGTCTCGTTTATTATTATAGGAAATTCCGAAATCCTTTTTCTGCCCTACTTTTGGTTTCGTTCTTCTCCTTGTACTGCTTCTTCTTATCAGGGAAACGTGAGTCAGTAGCAGGAAAAACGAAATAAAGAACTATATCAAAATAAACAAAAGTAACAAACAGTTAAGACCGAGTTTATAGTATCTAGTAACATTAATTGTAATTACTTTAGAATATGTAAATAGTTGCAGAACAATTTTATATGTTTTCTATAATTTTTCTTTATATTTTTTAAGGAGTGGAATATTAAATAAATCCGAAATATTACATAATTTTAAAACGAACTACATTTGGAGGTGCGTTTATTTTGTCCTTGACTGTTCCTACGGATTTCTTGTGGATTAATTTTCTGCTTGTAATTTTTTTTTTTGTTTTGCTAGTATAATTTTTTATATTTTGGTAACTACGCGCTGCCGCTGCTGGCGTCGCTGCTGCCAATTTCCTCATGTGGCGCGCTCTCACACACACACAGTCGGGCACTCAAAAAAAAAAAACACACACACACACACGCACATGAGTCTTTGCAGCTTCTTTTCTTTCCTTTCGTAATTGCTTTGCCTCTTCTTCCTGCTCTTAAAGGTTGTGGCGCAGGAAAGAGACAGCAGCACGGGCTAGGGAGACAGAGTGAGAAAACAACAACGCGACAATTTCAAAAATGATTGCATTTGCAAAAACAAAAGAAACAAAAAACAAAAATTTCCATTTCTTTCACATTTTGTGCATTTGTTGTTCTTGCTGCCGCTGCTTCTCGCCCCATCTTCCTCTTCTTACTGTTGCTTCTTCTGCTTTTGTTGTTGTTTCTGTTCTGGCGGCAACCAGAAAATGTTCAGCAACAATAAATCATTAAAAATAACGCAGGAAAATAGTACTTTAGTAATGATATTGAACTGTGTTTTTCATATTTATTGCATTTTTTGTTTCTGCCTGCCACCGCTCTTTTTGGCTTCCTTTATCTCTTTCTTTTCGTTTCTTTTTTTATGGACGCACTTTTTTTAACACTTTGCCTTTTCCTTTCACAAGAAAAAAATTTCACGCGACACTTTTGCGGCTGTTACGGGGATTGATTTATTCCTCCGAATTTCGCACACGCACTCGCGATCGGTTGCAGCATTTAGGCATTTAATTAATTTAAATGTGTGCAGGTCCGCTGTTTTTTCGCTTTTTTGTTTTACTTCTCTCTCCGCTTTCCACTCAGGTCCGCCGTTTTTGCTTTTTTGTTAGTATGACCGCAGCACTTGCCATCCGAAAATGCCGGAGAACTACTGAAAAGAGCGGTCACACTTTAAAACTACGGGATGGAGAGTATAACACCGTTTAAAGCAGTGAGAGAGAGCGAGAGACAAATAGTATTAAACGCCCGGTTGCCAGCGCCGTCTTAAAGGAATGTACGGTGACACGAAATCAAATATACTAAAAAGTTGGATGGCGTTAAGAGATTCCAGACGGCATACTTTTAGTATTTTTTTTTTTAATGAAACAGGCCGTTTTGGACCATTTGCCTATCGCTCTCCTTTTCACATTTTTAGTTAGAATGTCTAACCCATTAACTCTAAAATATAAAAATGTAATTAAGAGGAGCTGATATAGTTATAGTTGATCTGAGAGATCTCGATGCTCCTGGCACAGATTATTTAACGCCAGACATTTGTCAGGTTGATACTGTGGACCATGTTGGATGCCATAGGTCAGACGTGATCGTTTTAAGGTATTCCAGATTGCTGTCGTATTAAGACTGTAAGCTGTCCAAGAGAGGCGCCACCGCTAGAATACATGCTAATAGCTTTGGAACAAATATTAATTACAAACCCAGCATTAAATGTTTGACGTATGTTAAGTTTTAAAAGAGCCGGCTGTTCACAAAGTACAACCGCAGCGGTTGCCCTTTAAAAATGCCGAAGAACTAGTGAAAAGGGCGGCCACACTCCATACCGTATTTTAGCCAAGTCTCAAACCTATTTTCGTCATACCAATGGTCGTATCATGTATTTACTATATTTTTTTTATTTTAAAATAAGGCTGTCAAAGAATGTATCCAGGATACATACTACTCAATTGCTGAATTACTAAAACTACTAATACTAAAAATGTTTTACCGATATAGCGGTACAGGAACCGAGCAAAAAAATCACCCGGTAGTGCTCAGCCAAAAACGCAGTTGGAAGACAACTTCGGTGTCGTAGGTTAAATGAAAATATCGTATAAGCAATTTGTTTGGGAAAAGCTGTTTTCAGCTGTGATAATTTTAGCCATTCAGTCGTTCATAATTTTTAATTAGTATTGATAATTTAAATATAATTTCTATATCCAAAATGTAATTCAAATAGAAAAACTGTTTAGAAGTTAACATACATTTATTTGCATTCATTTGATTATCGATGTTTTGAACAATATTAAATTAATCGATAGTGTTGATAGTGCTATCGTTTCTCTACCATCTCTAGTTCTTTTACTAACAAATAGTGCTGCCAGGTTTTGACCACTCGTTAAAGCTAGATTCTAAGCCAAAGTAAGCTTAATAAAGGGAAATATATAAAAAATATTGTCAGATCGTTGCTTAAGCAGAAGCTTAAATTAACACCACTAAATTTAGTAGGCGAATTAATTTTTAAAAAGCAAAAATTACGCCAAATTGGCTAAGAAAACATCACAATTTGGCAATCTAGATTAAGTAGGCAAATAATTAAAGTAAATAAAATATGTATATACATTTCTTATTAAATAAATCGTTGCTGTCAAGAATGCAATTATTGCTAGAATTTGCTAGATACATTAAAAAATAAGCTATTTTTAGGGCTACTAGCTTGGCAAACTTCATAAGCTTTTCCATTCACAAAAATGCCAGATCTAGCCTGAAAAAAGCTAAACTGCCAACCCTGCTACCAAAAATACAAATCAACAATCCAACTTTTCTTGAACACAAGAAAAAAGAAAAGAAATTTAGTTTTTATTTAAAGCTCGCAATCGATTTGCGTTCCAACGATTAACAGTTAGTTGACAGCTGGCCGCGCGTGTAAACAGAAAGTGCTGTGCTCTCGCTCGCACTCCGTCCGCGTCCAATTCTTCACCTGTCACCCGTTGCCCGCCACCAGCTACCCCCCTCGCCCAGCGTACGCGCGCTATCAGCCATCGGATTCCCTGGGTTCCATCGGTCTTATCTGGCGGATTCCCCAACCTTGAGGCTCTCGGTCTTGGGGCCACGCGGATCAACAGAGGATCGGTAATCTTTATACGCCATGTCTGCCACGGCAGCGACGCCAGCAGCAGTAGCGCCGGCAGCGACGGCAACGGCGACGCAAACCGCGAACAGCGATGAGGAGAACCTCTTGCGGGGCTTGAACAAACTCCGGACGGAGGACAAGCTTACGGACGTCACGCTGATCGTCGAGGATCACCGTTTCAAGGTACGAAATTCCCTGAACCCAAACAATGTCCCCAGATCAAGTTCCACTATAAACTGGAACGAAACTAATGGGGTTACAATAGGTTTTCTATGGCATTCGAGCTGTATTCCTATTATAAACATATAGGGCTGATAAATATAATTTGTTTATAAGGTATTTATAGGGGTTTTCTATTATTTCTATGGATTTATTTATTTATAAAGACATCAGTATTCGAAATTTCAATAGAAAAACTATGAAATCATTTTGTTTTTTTGCCGAATTTAAAAAGAAGTACTTGTAAATTTCGTTTGCAATTGTGTTAAAAGTAAATAAACCAAGTTTACTTAAGTTTATCATATGTTTATCGTTACAACATATAGTGGTTACCGCATAAACCGCACTAAACTTTCGTTAATCTATGGCACTATTTAAAACCTCAATAATAAATAGTATTTATATTATTCTTTTGAATAAAATTTCTCCATTGCTTTTTAAATAATCCAAACCATTCCAATGACTGTCATTATTCAAATTTATATGTAGATATATAATATAATAATTCATTAAAATATAGCGCAACAATAAAGTTAAAGCGGAAGGCGACGTGATAATCACAGACACCAAAAAAGCTCATCTTCACTTTCTCTTGCTAAATAAATACAAACAAAAGCAACAAAATCGAAAATTAATTTGTTTTGGCGATGACGCATTTGTTTCTGCCACTATATATATAATTAGGAATTCCCAGAAATATTTATATCAAGAATAGGCCCGATATTTCGAAAGGGAAATTTTCAAAATTTAATTAGTCATCAAAGGGGGGAAATATTTTACCTTATGTTAATGCCTCTTCAGCTAAAAGTTTAGTTAATAAAGGTATATTAAATGTAATATTATTTGTATTCAAAAGTAAGGTTGAGTTAGAGTTCAAAAATTATAAAAAAAATGATCAGAAGGTTTTCTAAACCTTTATCTAAAATGTATTATCAATTATCAAATATTTGACCTTCTCATTAATAATTTATCAAATTAAATTAAATGATCTTTTAAGAAATTATAAAATATTCAATTAATTACCTAAACATCCTTTTGCAGGCGCATCGCGTTGTCCTGGCGGCCAGCAGCGATTACTTTTGCGCCATGTTCGCCGACTGTGCCATGATCGAGTCGCGGCAGGACGAGATAAATCTCTATGGCATCACTGCGCGGGCCATGGGCTCGATCATCGATTACATATACACATCCCTGCTGGAACTGAATTCCGACAATATCGAGGAGATCCTGGCCGCGTCCACGCATGTTCAGGTGCGCGAGGTTATCGAACGATGTACCTTCTTCCTGGAGACCGAAATCGAGATGGATAATTGCCTGGCCATTGCCGGAATGGCCGAAATCTATGGACAGATGGCCTTGTCGGAGCGGGCCTACCGCTACATATGCGCTCATTTCGAAGAGTTTTCCGCGACACCGGATTTTAAGGATCTCAAAGTGGATCAGCTGCGATTTATCCTGTCCAGCAATTACCCCATCGACGTGACCGAACAGGAGCTGGTGCGTCTGGTTTGCAGCTATTGCCTGGAACAGCAGGTGGAGGAGAATACACTGTGGGATCTCCTGAAATTAATCAACTGGCCGCACATCAGCTTCAAGTCCCTGGACGATATGAGGCTAATAAATTGCTCCCTGGACGAGGGAAAGCGACTGCAACTGCCCACTGCCTACTATGATCGGATTGAGGAGGAGTATCTAACTATGCTGCTTAAGGGAAAGGTTCCCATGGAGGACCAATCACTGCCCCAGGGACCCACAAATATGCGGGGCATGGAGCTCAGCCTGCTGAAGATCGGCGGCTTCGAGTGGAAGGGACTGACCAATGTGATAATGTGCTTCTCGCCCACCAAAATGAAGTGGTATGAGTTGACCTCAATACCGCACATCGATCAATGTGAGCAGAAGTAGTTGTAGTAGTGGAAGTAGTCTTAAAACGTTACCGTATGTAGGTTAATGGGATTCAAGGCCAGAAAAGCTACATAGAATAATTCACTTACTTGCCAAATGATCTTAGTGGTTCTCAAACAAGTAATATGCTTCGTAATTTAATTTTAATTACTTGTCATTCTCTTGACTGCCTTTTAGAGCTCATATAATGAGCTCAATTGTTTTGATCATTCGACTTCTCTCGCAGAGCGATCGATAAGTATCTTAAAAGGGTCCCTCTCTCAATTCGGAGAGTCAAACTGTGAAACTTTGCCCTCAGTTTCACAGTTCGACTCTCCACATTCATAAATCAAGAAAGCAAGTCCTCTAGAGAGAATAAAAGAGAACCATTCTGAGGCGTTTCTGTGTAACCTTGCCAATTTTGCTAACCTTTATACATATATTTATATTCATTTCATGATTAATATAAAGTATATATCCTTAAATTCCAGGTAACTTTGGCACTGCCGTTCTGAACAACGAACTCTTCATCGTGGGCGGCGCCTATGACGTTTGCCTCAAGGAGTACATCCATCCCTTTGGCTTCTGTTACTGCCCCCTGAGAAACTCTTGGGTGACGATTGCCCCCATTCAACTGGATCGCTGCCGGTTCTCGTTGAACGCCGTGGGCAAACAGCATCTGTATGCGGTGGGTGGTATTGTGGAGCACGATGACTACTCCGAGGAGGCGATGCGCAGGATCTCCAATGTGGAGCGATATGATATTGCCCGGAACGTGTGGACATTTATGCCCAGCCTGCAGGAGAATCGCAGCCAGCATGCCGGCGTCGTTGTGGGCGACAAGCTGTATATATCCGGTGGCATTCATCTGGCCAACATTCTGGCAAGCATGTGGTGCTTCGACACGAAGGCGGAACGCTGGCAGGAGCTGGCTCCGATGCCGACGCCCTGCTGTGATCACGTCCTGGTGGCGATCGACAATCGCATCTACGCCTGCGGCGGCTGGCACGAGAGTCTGACCGAGTCTCGGGTGCTGGTGCAGCACATCTACGCCTATGACATCGAGAGCAACACATGGAGCGTGGAGACCCAAATACCGGCCCCCAAATTCTATTCGGGCGTGACTGTGATGAGACGCACCATATTTTTCGTGGGCGGCTTGGACTCCACGGAGTCGATAGATCGAGCCAGTTCGGAGACGATGGCGTATGACCTGGACAGCAAGGACTGGTGGCACCGCAAGGACTCGTGGGACACGCCGAACGACGTCTGGGAATCAACCTGCGCCGCCATCTACGTGCCCATGTTCGGCTCCTGATTCAAGGACTCAAAAGCCCTCCCTCCTTCACCCATCCGTCCGTCTCTCTCCCCAACGAATTTAGCGATTCTCAACTCAACATTTTTTTGTAATTACTAATTTCTAATATCTAATTGTAGGTAAACAAATATTTTTATATACGATATATCGTAGTTGTATTTTTAGATAGCTTAAAAACTACATGCGAGATTGTGTGTTGTGTTGACTGTACAGTGAAGTAAATGTGCCAAGCACACGGCAACAAAAACTGTTTAGACCATAGACGAAGCCTTTGTTTCTATTTTGTAAAATGTTAAATCATAAATATATCAAATACAATAAAGAATTTCTACGGAATTTGTATTTCTCACAACAAGCAACTATAATCATTGTATAATTTCTAGTTATTTGGAAACAACAACAATAGTATAAATTAAAAATTGGTAACTGCTTGCAACATTAAAGCTATTTTATTTTTATCAGAAAATATTGTTAGGGAATTATTTTTTTGTTTTTATGAAACCTAATAAAAAAGGTTTGGAGTAGTGTTGTTAATAAAAGGGAAGTCCTCAGGCAGCATTTGAGGATTTACTTGAAAAACATCCACGTTTATCGATTTAAAATCGATTTCTTTATATGAAAACATCGAAATCATGTGTTGTGTATTTATTCAGCTTGAATTAAAAAATTCTGAATTTTAAAACAATAAGAAATCTCATAAACACAAGGATTATCTGAGCTAAAAAACATACATGTTATTCGATTTTAAATCAATTTCCTTTTTATTTCTTTTTTTAAAATTAAATCTTTTGGGTTGAAATTTAGAGCTTTATGAGGTTTAAAGATAACATGTGCTCTCTGAATCATGTGTCAACTTACTAGAGCTGGAGAAACATCGATATAAAACGATTTTTTAATACATAAACCTCCCAGTATTCGATTCTCTTTACCACCAGTGGATACTGATAAAAAAGGATTTCCTCCTGAAAAAACGTTATACTCAATATTATATTTCTTTTACCGAATAAATTAAAATGCTCAAGTTGGTTTCCTTCTTTTTTTGTCGTTGCTTTCGATAGTTTTTATATTTTTTTGGTCTACTCTTGTCAGCTTCGTCGAACAGATACACACAAGTATACGTTAAATATAATATAATATATAATAAGCTTCATCGTACAGTTAAAAACCTAAATTAAGTTTATTTTCAAAGGAAAAATTAAGGTGTTTGTCTGATACATAAAACGAAAACTCTCCTGGACTTAAACGCTTACACATAACTTAACAAAAAAAAAGTAAGAACGATAAACGCACTGCTATGGCTAGAGATACAGATACAGTTAGGGATTACAGTTTACAGAATAGCCTAAACACAAACTTAGAGAGGCGGAAGTTCCGGCGGAAGAGATGACTACGCATTGGTGTGTGGCTGGATGACCACCCATCCGTCGTTCTCCACGGAGTCGGCGGTGCCACCGGTTGTTACTGATCCCTCATCCTGCTGGCTGTGCAGATGGGGATGGTGATGCGGATGGGGAAGTGCTCCATGAGGATGGGGATGTGGATGTGGATGTGGATGCGGATGCGGATGTGGATGTGGGTGCGGATGCGGATGATGGCCGGCCTGGAGTTGACGCGAGGCTGGCAGCTTCTCCCACTGCTGCTGCAGATTGTTGTACAGACTCTGCAGGCCCTCCTGTAAATTAAATCATAATAAATCAGTAATCTATAATTTAATATAATATTTGTATCTCACCTTGTCCTTAATCTTACGCAGCAGCTCCTGCTTCTGTTCGCGCTCGGCACGATCCATCTGAAGGATGAGCTTGTCCTTAAAGTCCTGCGCATAGTACAGGTTCGTATCCACGCTGAGGTACTCCTTGGCCATGTGCCGGTGCTCCCGATAGATCTCCTGTGACTCGGCATTATTTGGAATGGGCGGCTCCGGCTGCAGCTCAGGATCCAGAATCTCGGCCAGTGACTGTTCGGTGCCATCGTTCTCATCCTCATCGGCATCCGTAGTATCGCCATCGACTATCGCCATGTCCAGCGAGTTGATGATACCCTGATCCTGATCCTGTTCCGTCGCCACCTGGCCCCCATTCACTGCGTGGCTCAGGAGTCCATTGGAGAGGACTGCCTGACTGTTGATGTTGATGTTGTTGTTGTTGTTATTAGTCAGATCCGTGGTGGTCATGATCACCGGCTTGGTGTCCGTCACCGTGAGTCGCTCGCGGCCATCGCTCTTGGCTGTAAGTGTAAGGGAAATTAATTATTTATTAGTTGCGGAAGAAATTAAACAAATAAAACGGGAAAAATGTAATTTAAACTGAAATAGGTATCGTTTTTTTATAACGATAGAACTTTATGGGTCGTACCTAATATATATGTATATATTTAGGGTAGATTTTTTAATTAAAAGTTTACTATTACATATTTTCTTATTAATGCTATAGAAAATATTTATTTTTTGGATAAATTCAAACATTTTTGGTTTCATACAGAAATGTTGTGGCAATAAACCTGTTATATATATTATCTATTAGTAATAATATCTTATTATTCGTTTAAATCATTAAAACCTCATAAATTGTTTTTGTGTATTTTAAAAAATTGATTAAAGTCCATAGAGATTGCAAAAAATTTAGCTTAAATATTCTGTAATATTTAATGCATGTAGTATTTAATATTAACTTTAAAACAAGAAAGAAAACTAACTTTGGATAGCGATAGTTTATATACCATTATAGGATCGAATCCAAAACCATAACTAAATTTATAATATATTCCGGCAGAAAAATATAAATAAAATGTAATTTAAAACAAGAAAAGAAGCTAACTTCGGGATGCCGAAGATTGTATACCCTTACAGTTTGCCATAGGTTCAGGGGTTCGAATATTCAATAAGTCATAACTAAGCCAAAAATGCATTCATTTTAATTCGGAAAGTTTTTCTGTGCTAGTTTTTATAAGGCTAACAAATCTGCATATTAAGTTTTAAAATTTAAAAAACTAAATTTTTTTGTCAATTTTTGAAAATTTTAACGATGTAACCCCTTATAAAATTTTGAAAAAATTCGAACAATTTTTTTTTCTGCCGGAGATGTCTAGATCGACTGGGCTGTTGATGCTGATCAAGAATATATATGCTTTATGGGTTCGGAAATGACTCCTTCACTGATTAAAATTAAAATACCCTTTGCAAAATTTTTTGAAATCTACATTTTAATGATTTTTTTTCTTGTAAAAATCAAAGTTAAAAAAATGCATAACTAAGTCAAAAATTCATTAATTTCAATTCGGAAAACATTTCTGAGTTAGTTTTTTGAAGGTTAATAAATCTGCTTACTGAGTTTAATATTTACAAAAAATCCACATTTTTTGCAAATTTTGAAAATTTTAACGATGTAACCCCTTATAAAATTTTGAAAAATTTCGAAAAAACTTGTTTTCCTCCAGACATGGTCAGATCGACTCAGCTATTTGTGCTGATCAAGAATATATATGATTTATAGGGTCGGAAATAACTCCTTCACTGCGTTGCAAGCTTTTGACTAAAATTATAACACCCAGCAAGGGTATACAGTTTAATTTTGAATATTAATTGAAATACTTAATACTTTGTTAAATAAATTAATAAGAAAATGGAAAAATAATAGGATATATATTAATATATAAATATATATGTATATCTATTTATGAAATCTTTTTAATTTGCAATTACACAAATCATTGAAAGCCAAATAAAATAATTTGCTTGCTTGATATTTGCACAATATTTGCACAATGTGAAAAATTGTTTATAAATTTGAAATTAATAATGCAGCCTAAAAAAAGAGCTTAATAGTTGTTACTCCAAATTTAATTTACTTTACTTTATTTACAGAGAACTTAATCAGACATTCAAGTAGCTCATAAAGGAAATCTAGTTCTATAATTATTATAATTTATATATATCATTAAAAATAATTAACAATTAATTAACTAAAAGCTATTAATCCCTTATAATAATTTGAAAACTATATGACTTTTAACTGAAACCTAAACGCTGTTGAAGAGTTTAATATGTTTATATTAAACCTTGCTCTTATTTACTATTTTGAATACTAATTGCTGGTAGTTGACATAAGTTCATTAAAAAAAAGGAAATAAAAATAATTTCCGTATTATTTTGGTAAAAAAAAAATATTCATTATATTTCTTAAAGCTTCGTTTTATTTTGTACTTGGATTTATTTCTGGTTTATTCAGAAACCAACTTCATTGGGGAAAAAACCTACTATATATGATCCAACAACTGTGCAGATCGTTGGTCTGTTTGGTGTTGATGAGGGCGCGAGTATCGCACATCTTGGCTACTCCTCCGATCGAACTATTGCCGAGGGATTAGTGTTTGGCTATATCATTTCCCGATTTGCTATAGGGCACTAAATGCTGTACACGCCGTGGGCCAGAGAGAAATCCTTCACATTGTTTTTCCACCTCTCGAGACTAAGAGAAGAGATCACTGCGCGCTCCCTCCCGCTTTTCTTTTTCTTTTTTCCGCCTCTGTTTCTGTTTTTCTTGCGATGACGTGTTTTTCCTTTCCGCACACACAATTGCTGCCTGTAGCTTGTTGATTTTCCACAGAACACTCTTGCTTTCTTGTTTTCGTGTGTGTGTTTTATGGGGGTTTCTTTTGCTTTTCTTTTTTTCGTTTTGGGGGAAAACAAACCGCAAACAAATAGTAAAAACGATTTGTGGAAATTTCACTCGAATTTCGAATGGGTTCTAGTCGAGGGTTTGCAGCAAGGGGCACTTTTTATGGGTGGCAGCCGGCGGCTGGCGGCTCGGTTCGACAGAGCTTCGCGTTGATGCAATGATGCGGACGATGATTCCGACGGTTCCGGAACATCTCGCGGAGCACTCAATATCGCACGGCTCTCGGACGCAGACTGAGGCCAAAGCCGAGACATCCACATCCACATCCACCAGAAAATCAAACAAACGCGCCAATTCTCGCGCCGTGCCGGATCGGGGATTGCCTTCTTCTAAACGCTTCGCAGACGTGGCAAGATCGGCTGAATATATCTACATTTATATATATATATTTCTATATATATATATATGTGTGTGTATATGGATGTATATATATTTATATATCGGGATCGGGGCGGACCGAGAGGCCGGACCGGGCCATTCGCATTCGCTGGCACTGATGACGCGGCACAGAGAAAATCTGTGGCATCATTCCCAAACTCTTGGCGGGGTGGAAAACGCCCAGCCCATCCCAGCCCATCCCATCCCAGCCCAGCGCAGCGCAGCGGAGCACATCCCAGGGATATGTGTCGGTCAAGTGGTTTCTTTGTCTGCCGCCCAACTAATTGCCACACGGAACGAGCCGCAAGGGGTTAAAGGCTGACGCCAGTCAATGTGGGTGAGTCATTAATTGAATTAACCCAAAAGGCATCTATCTAAGAGGCTCTATTTTTTAATAGCCGATTAAATTTAGTCACTCCTTACCAACGCTACCATTCAGATGACCTTAGTTTAGGGATAGTCATCTATTATATATCCTTAAACTAAGGTTTTCCAATTGGTAGCTATAGTTCTTATTCGCTTTTGAGTATAATGGCTAAATTAACGCGGCTGGAGATGCCAAGATCAAGAGGTACTTAAGGAGCTTCCTTCTTATTGTTACCCTTTTTTAAAAAAATTTCGACACTCCTTCTTAATGTTGCAAAATATAAAACAATAGTCTGTTTGTTTTATATTAAATACTTATAATAAGAAGCGAATTAGTTTATTTAAATATTTAAATATTTTTGAAAAACGATTTATAAAGATAAATGCATATTTTTCGATATAAAAATAAATCGATTTATAAAATTTTACCATATTTTGGATATAATATTGAGAGCGATATTCGATATTTTTGTTGATATATTATATTAAAATTTTTTTTCTTCCTTTGTTTCCTCCTTTTAATTTTATTAAAATTATACTGTTATTAGTTCTGTAGATACTGTAGAGTATATAGCCCATATACTTTTAAAAATATTTTTAAAATACAAAAACATAGTTAGAAACTATAAAAATCAAGGACTAAGATTAAGGATAATTGTGCAATGCTTACAAAAATCATTTCCAAATTTAATAAATAAATAAAGCCAGAAAAAATTATTTAAATTTACGTAAATTAAAAAATGGCTTACCCTAAGCCCGTTATAGTTTACCAAAGACGAATATTAAATAGTTATTATACAATACATCAAGTAGCAAAGGTATACTGAGAATCTAACGACAATTTAAGTGATCATTAAAATCAATTAGAAATATCCCAAAAACATTATTCATTTTTGTTTAATAAAAGTTTCTATTTTGAAGACATTTCATAGGCCATAAATTATTAAAGATTTACTACCAACACTTCCATTAGTCTAAACCCAGGAGGCAGTTCTCGAGGAGATCCATCAATGGCAGCAAGTCACCCTGTCTAGAGAGCCATAAAAAGGTACTGCCTTCGATCGAGATCCCCAGATAAACAGACAGCTAATACATCTTAGCCACCCACCAATTCCATGACGAACCAAAAGGCAATGAAGATTCGAAATTCAGATACAGATACAGATACAGATACAGATACAGAGATTCATTGAAATTCATTGCGAGCCCGAGATGAACATTGATCGAATGCGATGATTAATGCAGTTGGCATCTGCAATTGGGAAATCTCAGAGGGCGAGAGGCAGAAGAAGGGAAAACTGGGTGGCGTTGGGGCGGAATCATTTTCACCGTTCGGTGCAGCCGGTGGTGCCGAGGAGAACCCACTCGGCCGGGCCTGGGATCTCTCAGAGGAACGAAGGAGAGCACTTTCCGAGCATCGTGACTTGGCCCAGGATGCATGGGATACTTGCAGACACAAATACTGTGCGTATATACTGTGTGTGATCTATCCGGGGGATATGTAAGTCCGATCTCTCTGTCTGTCTGTCTGTCTGTGTCAACCGAGAGCCAAAGGAGATTTGCCCACCATTTCCACGGCGAATATACAATGCGGTACATACATCCATGTATCCCCTATATAGATGAGTGATCTATATATAAGTGTGGTCGGGTGTGTGCGCCATATAGACGAAATCAAAATAAAAGTGAGATTATTGCCGGGTGAATCATGTTTTTCTGCGATTGTTGCTCCGAGAGACCGAGCGCAGCGCATCATCATGTGTGCGTTCCCTATCACACCGAAAAAAAAATCAATACCTTTATCTAATTTCTATGATATCTAATCTATCGAAAAATACAACAATCACTCTTAAAGCTTATCAAGTAAATTGGATAAATAGTAACTGAAGTGTATGTGTTACAGATTAAATATTAGAAAACTGCGATTGCAATTTCAATAAAGCAAAGGTAGGCGCTAAATTTCAAAATTGTACATTTTGTTCTTCTAATTTTACAAGCTTAAATTTCATGCAAATGTTTGTTTTCCTAAAAATTAATTAATTAAAATAAGATTATTTCAAAAAGTTTTTCCTCTGGAATATATGTAGATTTTTGCTTGGCAATTTGAAAAGCTTTTTAACATGAAAATCTATGTTTTCACAAAATGATTTAATAAATATAAGATTAAATTAATATATCTTAGAGTTTGATTTTGCTACGAAGTGTACATTTTGTTTTTGTAATTTTTAAAGCATTTTATTAAGATGAAAATTTATGTTTTTGCGTAGATTTTGTCTTTGTAATTTTACTAGCATTTTTTAACATTCAAATTGAATTTTTCTCAAAATTATTTAATTAATATATGATTAAGAAGCTATTTTAAGTATTATTTTTTACAACATTGTGTAGATTTTGTTTTTCTACTAGCAAAAAAAGTTTAAAGAAACAATCTAATAATTTTAAAACATATTTTTGCAACGATTAACTTGAAATTTCTTGAAATTTTCATTTAAAAATATTATTTGTATATTTAAATGTTTGCGGTGTATAACCCCGCGCCTTGGTTACCCCCCTCAGCCCAATTGCGGGGTGTTTGTTGTTTATGGTTGCTGGGCATCGACGGAGCATGCCTTTGCCTATAAATCTGTCCCGAAATTGCCAGGCTAAAGCCAACAAATTACAAATTATTTAATTGTGCAGCGAGATTTTGTGCAACTATTTGGTGCGCCGATACCCTGGACTTACTCGGGGGTAAGCGGGGTATATTGATTTATCAAACAATACAAATTAATACTGAAAATCTTAATTTTGTAAGGATATTCTAGAAATTTGAGTAATAATGATTCCTAATGGAAATACAGTATAACTATAAATACTTAAGCATTGTGAGTAATATTAAAAAATGTAAAAACTCGAGTGATATGCACAGAGAGTGTTAAAAAGATCGTTAGATGTCGAATGATCCGAATGAGCGCACTAAATATTTATAATTTATGTGGTCGCCGGCACCGCCAGAGACATTGACAATTGAATAATGCTCAAAATGATTCCCTCTTGTGCATTAAATAATATGCACAAACACCGCGGCGGCTAATTAACCGAGTACATTGCCGAAGCGAAAGAGACGGGGCTAGAAATCCGAGCGAGATGGCAGTTGTCGCGGTGAGTGCATTGTTTACACTCGAGGAAAATGCGTCACCTGCGTTGGCCGAAAGGCCAACATGCAACAGCTGTCGTGCCGCCGAGGCAGAAAAGACAGAGGAACATTTTAGAATGCGTCAAACTATGGGGATTAAGTAAGTTGTCTGAAATATATACGAGAAGTATGCTAAACTTTGGGGATACCTCGTAAAAAGGGTAACCTAATAACCCCTTAAGTCATTGAAACAGACAAAATGTAAGCCAAATATATGTGTGTGCGGACAATGTATAGATTTTGTTTTTATGCCTAAAAGAAAAGAGTTTTTCAAGACAATTTCCTAAAGGCTAAATTTCAATAAATGCCTCTTTAAATTAAATACAAAAAATAAAACATAATATTAGAGTATTTGGAATCCCTATTTAAATTATTCCTATAATAATTATAATATCTTAAAAGGGGTATATTATTTAATGAATATATTTCTCAATCATAAATCTTAAAAGGTCTGACCCTGGCTCATTGATTAATAATTTATAATTCAAAATAATATTTGACTCGAATAAGAATATATTCAGAGATTTTAATTATCAATTTTAATTATTAAAATATTCGTGAAAATATTACTGTATTATTAAATATAGTCCAACTAAGCAGATGCAGACTATTTGGCATAATTTAAGTACATTTAAAACATATTTTTTCATTTAAAAAAAAAATGTTTTCAAGTAGTATGCTTATTACTACCCAATACATTTAATAATAATAGTTACAATTTAAACTTAAAAGTTTCATAAATGTATTGGGTAGTTTAAACAAATTTTCTTTCTTTAATAAGATTTCATAATATATACATATAAAATTCAAAATAAACAAAATAAATATACTAAATGAAAACTCACCGTGGGTACTGCTGCTGCTGCTTTCGCTGCGACTCAGATCGAAGCCATTCTGCAAAGTACAACAAACCACATTAAAATGTATATAATCAAGAGGCTAAACCTAATAACGAAATATAATATTTCAAGTGATAAGATTGCATCTTGCTTAGCTCCGTTTTGTTTTGAATTTCATTACCTTTTAGCTTTTTCTAAATAAAAATTCAAGCAAATAATCTTTGCATACTTTTTGCAAAAACTTTAGAAAAGCTTTCGAGCAAATTGTAATTAATTACCACTTAATTAAGTTAACATACCGCCTCCACATCCAGTGTGAGCTGCTCCATGGGCGTACAGGCCATCTGGATCATACCATTGCGTATTGTCTCAAGGCGCTGGGTGGCCTCCGCCGATGAGGTCAGATTGAAGCTATCGTTGCGGCTCTCGTTGCTCTCCTCCTCGGGTATCGCGTCCCATCGATTGCTGCTCATATGGAATAGCGGATTATTGTCAAGTTGGCCCGAATTGGTAGGCGTGATGTCCGCCGATGTGGATGATGCTGCTGATGAGGTATTTTCGGTTGAGCTAGATGTCGTTGTTCCTGTTGTTAATATTGCTTTTGCATTCACATTCGCATTGGCCGCCGTTGTCGGTGTTAACTGTGTGGACGAGGGGCTCAGTTCCTCCTCATCCTCCAGCGAACTGAGGCTATCCGATTGAGCGGCCACCGTGCCGTCGCTCTCTTTGGTGATAATCTGTGTGTTTAAGGGCCATTAGAAGTTAATAGCTATGACTACAATTTAAAACACTCACCTGTTGATTCACAAACATATATTCCAGAGCCTTATCCGCCCCTGGATAATCTTTGACTATCTCATGCATAACCCCCACTATGTACTGCATCGAGGGTCGATCCTCGGGCGCCGTTTTCCAGCAGGCTGTCATTAGGTCCTCAATGCGCTTCGGACAGGTTGTCAGCAGGGGCGGACGTTCTCCTAAGGAACAAAATTAAAGATAATTTCACGTAGTGCTTATTTTTGTTGTTTGAATTATGGAGGCCAGGTCCTTACCCTTGTAGATCTTCCATTGTATGGTGTAGGCATTGTCAATGCCCTTGAAGGGCTGCTTGCGGGACAGAACCTCCCAGAGGACAATGGCCCAGCTGAAGATGTCACACTTCTCCGTGTATTTGGAGCCCTCAAAAACCTGCAAGGGAAGGGATGTATATATATTCCTCTATATACATATATGAATTGCTAACCTCGGGGGCCATCCAAGCGGCACTGCCACGATTGTTGGTCATCATGGTGGACTTGTCAGCTACAGTGCCAAAGTCACAGATCTTTAGATTGCGTCCCTTGTTGGTAAGCAGCAAATTCAAGGGCTTGACATCGCGATGGATCAGAGGTTTGGGCGTCATTGCATGCAGGTAGGCCAGGCCCTGAAATATGAATATTAAAATATTATTTAACAAACACGCTCAATAAAAAGATAATCTGATAAGTTATAAATGAATTACAAGAATAATTGTACATATATAAACACCCTTATCTTGTTTTCTCTTCAATTCAAGTGTGGAAAAGTTTACCAAAAGTTTGTTTGTGGGCGAGGACGACCTACCTCAGCGCACTGGCGCGCCCAGCTCATGGCATGGGCCAGCGAATATGCCGGCTTCACCTTGCCATGGAGGAAGTTGTGCAGTGATCCGCCCTCGGCATACTCCATAATCAGATAAGTGGCCTGCTGGTACGATGAGATGCCATGCAGGGCAATGATATTCACGTGTTTCACCCGCGACAGCTGCTTCACCTCCTTCTCGATGTCCTTCTGCTCGGCGCTGGCAAAGAACTCCTTGACGGCCACCAGCTTATCGCGCCAGACGGCCTTGCAGACAACCCCGTATGATCCATGGCCGACTTTCTGCACGGGAAAAAGAGAAGTATAAGGTGAAAGACTATAAATATTAGTAGGGGGATAGAGTAAAGTTCGTACCTCTCGGAGGGTTATCTCGCTAAAATCCACATAGGTTGCCTGCAGTGCGTCCAGCGATGCGGTGGCCATTTCCATGAGATGTCAGAGATCCCGGTGCAGCTCTGCTTGGGCCAGGTATTCCTGCTTTCGGTTTTAGATTTTAAGTGGTAATGGGGCTTGACTGTAGCGTTGACTTTTCCTTAAAGGGTTCGATGTTTTTAGCAAGGATTCCCGTCTTCTGTGGGTTCTTGGTGTGTTTTTGAGTTCCTTACTTGAATTTTGTTAGATTTAATCAGTGTTTCGAGGACTCTTCCAGGAGTACTTTAAGAAATTTCAGGTTTCTTTTTCGCTTTCCTAAACTTCCAGGTTTCGGGTTCTCTTCCAGTAATTACCGAGCTTCATGTTCCTTGCCAGGTTTCTAGTAGCAGCTCCCGGGTTGAGGTTGCTTTTCCAAGGTTCCAGAACCTTGGTTTCCCGCCCAAAACACCTTCCAGCTTTCCAGGAGAATAAAGGAAGGGTGCGCGGGGAGGCAGCACTAAATGGGTGGCCCGTGTAAGGCGATCAAGACGAGGACCAGGACAAGAACGAGAACGAGGACGTGGGCGAGGACGAGACGGGCGACGGAGACGGAGACAGGGGGCACGAGCTTATATCGACCAACAGATGGAGATGGAGATTCCAACGGTGGGCAGTGCGCATATCACATCCTCTCCGGCGTTCCACCGCTGCGGCGCTTGGCGACGGACCTCCTCAACTGCTGCCGGACGACAGACGTCAGCGGGTCGGCATCAGGCGAGTCGAATTGGCGATTCGGTTGCGTTCCTCTTTGGAATTCTCCGTTTTGTCCCAGGCAATTAATTATTTTTCTTTTTTTTCCGTATGTCGCTCGGGAAATGCAGTGTGCCCGCCGGCTTTTCCGCCCATAAACCGCAAAGGGGAAGGCAAAGATAAGGAATTCGCTCTCCGCGGAGGCTGGTCACACCTAAATGACCAACTACGTAGTCAACAAAGTTTTGCACCCGATATAAAAGTTTGACATAAGGTTATAGAATTTGCTATTCTCAAAAGGACTCGAGACAGACAAGGCTGGCAACATCAATGGGTGTGCTGCTCAGCATGTTCCTAGCAACATTTGCCGTTTTTTTGAAGTGTTGCGCAACATATTCTTAGTAACATCCAAGCTGTTCCATTCATCAATAATTCATCTATAATTCATCGGTAATTCATCTACATACACGTCGGTGTTGTTGATGAATTATCCATTAATTTTCATACAAAAAAACTGATGATATTGTCATTGGGTTCTATCAGTGACCAATTTATTGAAATCAACTATTTATTTATACTATATGTATTAATGATTTATTAGATTTTTAGGCAAAAAAAAGGAGAGTTCGAGAGAGTGATACCTATATCTCTTTTTTACTGATAAATAATCGATGCATTTCGACTGAATTCTTAACTTGGTGCAAAATATTACAACTTTTAAAATTTATTGTGTCGAAACGGCTTAAGTTAGCTTAATAGTTTAAATACCATATAATAACAACAGATTTAAACTTTTTTTTATTAATTTTTTTTTATTAATTTATGAAAAATACTTAGGGGCAAAGGAGTTTTAGTATACATTCTAAATGTCCACGGAATCAACCGACATAAAAATATACATTCATTTAGTTAAAGGATAGGTGCCCCGAGTTTTTCTTTTATTATTATTTTTTTTTTATTTTTTACTAAAATAAAAGAAGTTATTTTGTTATACAAAAATTATAATAAAATAAAAATATAAAAAGCTCGAGGTAATAAAGGTACTTGATTAGTAGACTTTGAGTTATCGTGCACACCGACTTTTCAAATTGCACATTTCAGAGGAGCGCTTTGAAACCAAAATGACCTTCATTTGAACATCCAAAACTTCGTAAGCTTTAATATGATTGATGTAAAATATTCTTCAGATATTGGGAATTTATAATACAAAATAAAAAAACTATTTATGAAAATATTAATCAAATAGCTTACCCCCTTAAGAAACATTTCAATAATGTATTAGGAAATTCAAACCAATGTTTTTTAAAAAGGGTATAAATATTTAAATAATATAATATTTGAATGAATAAATTATAATATGCATATAAAATATATATGTTGATTAAATATTTACTATTGCTTAATGCATTTAACATTTTTGAAAGTAACATTTCTGCATTTCCGCTGTTTCAAAATGCAGCACTGCATCTGTCGTCTCAGACATGCCAAATTCACATTTCCGTTTCCTTTTTCAACCACAAAGGAAGAATAAAATTGTGAGTAAAAACATATTAATTACTAAATTACAGAAATTAGAGGAAGGGGAGATTTGACCATTAAAAAGAAACCCAAGCGAGCGAGTTCAAGTTTAGAGGAAATCTGTTTTAAAATTCTGATTTATGATTTCTTTATATAGAACTATATACATAATTCATAATTTATACATAATTAACCAGTTGATGTGTTATTATATTCTATTCTATTTTAATAAACACTCTTTTTATACATTATCCACAGACTCTCATGGTTTTTCCAATAAACTTCAAGGCTCAAGGTTCCCGCTGTCTAAGGCTTAACAAGCTCCTTGAACTGTCTCGATCTGCGCTGGAGATGGATCGAATATGTAGCTCCTACTTTTTGGGGCAATTAAAATAAAAGCTTGTCGAAGAATGCGAGGCTTTAATGTCGTTTTTTATTTAATTACACACAGACGGAGGAGGGAGCTCCGATGGGCGGGGCACACAGGCAAAAGGGACATTTGAAGCGATGTACATAAATGAAAATGAAATAAATTAAAATAAGTGTCGAAGCAAAAGGCAACGGCAAAAGGGACCAAAAGGACGATGGCTTTGCGAGAGTGTATATACATATATATATACAAATATATATAGAAGGAAAAGCTCTCACATGCGACGCATAAGATTACTTCCTACATACACCCACGTAAATCTCTCTAATGTGTATGCATTTGTAAAGTTCGAGTATCCTTTTTATCCCCCCCCCCCACCCCTCCCATCCTGCAGCATGGATGTACATTTATTTATTCTCTTTTTTTTTTTTGTTTTATTTTTTGTTGTTGTTGCTGGCTCTGGCTCTGCCAAGGCAACTCGAAGAAAGAGCTACAAAAATGGAAAAAAGGTTGAGCAAAGTCCGGTCGAGCAAAGACAAATTCATGTTGCATTTGTAGCTTAAGGATATTATTGTATCCCTTGCATCCTTTGTGCCCAGAGCCAGAGACGGAGCCGGAGTCCTTTTTTTTGTTTCACTTTTTGCATACTTTATTTTTCCCTTGCTTTTCTTTATTTTTTGTATTGTTCAGTGCTTTGTTTTAAAGTCCAAAGTGAATCCAGGAAAAAGAAAGCACAAAGAACGGCAAGCGAACATGAAATTCAACAAAGTATATGTGAAGTTAAGTTTTAAAATAGGTAATAGTTGGTACACCGACAGTTGAAATACTCTCTTTATTGAATAAATAAGGATAAGGAGTTCTTATAATTTGTAAACCAAAGCTAAGCCATGTTCGTCAGTTCTTTCATTAAAAAGGATATTATTGTATTTACAAATGGTATAAAGTTAATATTTTCTGTATAATTAATTTAATTAATTTATTTACAATTAATTTTATTACAATTGTTTCTTTACGATCTCTGAGTGAGATTATTTTGCAAATTTTAAGTTTAAAGTCTAGGTTAAGGTATATGTGAAAAGCTTCCGAAATATAATTTTTGCATTAAAAGTTCCCTTCTTGACCCGAGGAAGTGTTCCAAAAGGACCTCTCACACACACTTAGAGACACTGGATTTCCTTTCCACTTATACAGATATACATATATATTTATATATACTCCCGTTTATGTACGTAAGTATGCATGTACATATGCATAATGCATGTGGGCTGATGTAAATGCAAAAATAAAACTGCGAATTGCCAACTGCGGCCGACCCGTATCCTTTGAGTGTCCATATCCATCAGAAATGTGCGAGTTTTAGATTTATTTGTAGTTGCACAAAAAAAAAAGAGAATACGAAAAAAAAAAATACAAAAAAGAAAGACGAAAAAGGACCAAAAGGGATATATGTATATCCCCCAGAAAACTTTATTTTAATTTTAATGTGGGCGCTTGTAATGCAAAGTAGATGCGCAACAAAAGTTCCTCTTAGCCGAGAGGGGGTTGCGTTTTTGACTGCGATATATATACAAATATATATATATATATATATATCTGGGATATCCAGCATATCGAGAATACGGGATGGACACAATGTGGACAGGATGTGAGGGTTGGCTGGAGCAGGTGTCCCGGCTTCCATTCGATACTCCGTCTCCCGACTCCAAGGATCTGCTCATCTTAATGGGCTTGCCGCACTTTTACAAATTGGCTCAATTGCAAGTTTATGCGTCGTCCACGATTGGATCCCTGTTGTCCTCCTCCTGGCGCCCCCCCATTTCGACTTCCTTCCCTCCGTAAACTAATGCCGCCATATGTGCCCAGGACTCGTTAACCTTTTCGATTCGATTCCTCAGTCTGTCTCTGACTTTTTGGGGCAGTTCCGGTTTGCCATATCGACCGGAGGTTGGAAATTCGGATTATTGATAGGGGAAGTGTGTGGCTTAACATATTCTTATAGTTTCACTAAAGTAAATTTACTTTTTAAGTTTTTAAAATTGCACTTAATGAAACCCCTTGAAAAGGGTGTAGAAAAGTATGCTATACAATTTTTGCTTCAAGAGATGTTGTGGAAATTGGTGTTTTCTTTATGATCTAAAATATTCAATCATTTTTCTTTGGCAGTTTCTTTAGTACTTTACACAATCCTAACAATTCTTGCAACCAACTGTATATTTTATTTAGTTCTTAATAAATTTAACATTTGTTATATTTGTTTTCAAAGAGGATGTAATGGTTAATTTAATTAAGCGTATTTTTCAAGAGTATTATTTTTATTTTTATAATAAAAAAATATGATTTATTTTTGTATTTTTTCTATACAAATAAAATAACAAATCGTATTTTTTCTATCCATCCAACATTGAATTCTAACAATTGTTGTTGAAATCGAAAGCCGGAACAGGTCCTTTTGTCTCCATTTCTCTTTGCTGCCATTGTTATGGGGTATCATGGCAAAAAATTGTATTACACCTCAATAACAACACCAGGACATGACACGGGGCGGGGCCTTCGCCCATGAATATGCGAATGTGAATGCGGATTGGGGATGGGAGTGGGTAGTGGGTAGAGGGGGACCCCCCTTCTCAGCCGACCATGTCTGCTAAGTATGTGTGACAAGTGATGCGTGTTTTGTTGCGGCCACTGTCCGAGTTTCTCCTTAAGTGATGTCCTTTTTTATGGACTAGCCGGGGCACGTTCTCGCCGCCAATGTTGAATTTGTCTTTTTTTTTTTCGAACAACTTTTTTTCATGCTTAATTGAATGGGTCAGTCATGGGCCGTTGTCCGGTTGCCCACATGGTTGCCATAAGCGTTGCCAACTTTTCGTCCTTCGTCCTTTGTCCCACCCGGAAATGTTCAATTCAATTTTTTTTTATTGAGCCAAGCCCCAGGAGCAACGAGGTCCTTGTCAGTGTTGTCAGATTTGGATATATTTTGGTCTTGGTAGCTGCTAGGAATGGTAAATATTTATGATTACAAAAGAATATTTAACGGAAAATCTTGGGAATAAAAAAAATAATTACATAAATATATATTTAAAGAAATACCTTAATAAATACCAAAATAAATACATAAAGAAATGCATAAATAAATACATAAATAAATGCATAAATAAATACTTCATGAAATATATTAATAATTACTTAAATTAATATATACATAAATACAGAAATACATAAATACATAAATACATAAATACATAAATACATAAATACATAAATAAATGCTTATATAAATACTTAATTAAATACATAAATAAATACTTAGTAAATAAAATTCATAAATAAATACTTAAATAAATACACAAATAAATACATAAATAAATGCACAATTAAATACTTAAATTTAGAAATTCATGGATTTATTTAAGCACTAATTTATTTACATAAATACATAAAGAAGAGAAGAGAAAGAAACTAATAACTGAATATATATAAATAAATAATTATATAGCTAAATATATAACTAGATCAAGTCTTAAGCTCTCAACACTGTCCATCTTCCTTTTTGCGCCCATGCGGTTATTGAATATCGAGCACGTCCTGTCTTGTATGTACCTACTCGTCCTTTGGTGTTGTTGCTGTTGGTCCTTGACGCTTCTGGTCATTATTGAGGATATATCTGTCGCCCAACCGCTCGCTTAGTCGCTTATTATTATCCCGATGCCCTTATGGTTATTGTCATCCGGCGGAGATGCCACCGGCCCCTGTCCCCTGATTCCTGGCCATATCCATGTCTGTGGCCATTAAAACAAATATGGATCCTGGGCTTTAACTATGCTTAGCACGCACCAACAGCTTGGCACTTTTTTTTCTCGTTTTATTTCCGTTTTTTATTCCTGATGATTCAAGTCACTTTTTTATGGACCAATTGACCCACGGAATTGAAAGCGAAAATCGAATTGTCCGCGTAAAGGAAAATGGGAACTTAAGGAGGGTTTAATAAACGTTTTAAAGTGCAGTATAGATTAAAAAATCAATAAATGTTATTGATGTTATATTAAAAAAAAATACTTAATATACAGAGTTAGTAACTATATTTAAGAAAATAATAATATGGGTCACAGAGCTCAGGCTTTTAAAGTTGAAGTTTTGTTTTAAATAAGTCTTACTAAATCCCTAAATTGAAATATACATATCTTCCTTTATATATTATATATTATATTATAAAAAAATAAAAAGTATTATTAAATTCATTTTATAAATTCTACAAATAAAGTTCTAAATAAACATCAAAGGTAAATGCTTTTAAAACATGTTCAAATTATTTTTTTCCTTTAAATGTCATACGCCTTATGGTTGAATTCTAAATTAATTCTTAAGCAAATATTACCCCAGTTCTTTTCCAGTAAATATTACAATAATAAACATATATATTTAGCCATTTTTAGCCTCAATAAATTCTACAAAACCATTTGAATTATTTCCCAAGTAACTTCCAACATATTTTGTCGCGTAAACTTCCCCCAAAAAAAGGGCAATCAACCACCAAAAGCACTCATATCCCATTTCGCATCATAAACAAGAGGCAGCCACTAATAAAAAATATGAATGGCAAAACTGCAATTTTCACAAATTTTGCCAGTATATATTTTCTTTTTGCTGATCTATTTTTTTGTTTGGGCTACGAGTCTATAAAACAGTTGGAGGCATAAAAAACGAAGCGTCATAAAACGCGGTTTACAGCTCCCATGTGTGTAATCGGCGACGTTTAACTCGAGGGTGGAACCGCGACTGAGACAGTCCTCGGGATATCCTCATACGTATATCCTGGCACATGCATGGCCAAGTCTTGCGGGTCCCTGGCTCGTCCTGGGAATTTCCTACAAGTTGCAGAAAAAAAATAATGTTTAAAAAATCAAGGAAAAAAATATAAAACAATTTAAAATCTTGTTTTGATTTTTGTTATTTACAAGACAATCACAACTTTATGGTAAAGTAATGGAAAGAAATACAATAGGGGAGGGCTAGAAAAAAAAAGGATAAAGGATACATTAATAAATATATATATAGGAAATAGCATTTCGCTGCATATGTAGAAATATATATCATTATTTTGGATAACAAATTATGGCCTCCCTCAATAAAAAGTTGTATCATTTTTGTTATAACATTTTTACCTTGTTAAATATATTGTTACAGTATTTGTACATATTCTTAATTAATTTAAATGAAAAGAAATAATTTTTTCCATATAATTTAATACAGTTACTCATGATTTATGCCAACACTTTCCGCATTCCAAACTTAAATCCCCCTCCCTTCGCATACACACACTAAAACACTTCAGGATACTCGTTTTCGCACCTGTCCGGTATTTATCTTTGTCTTTATGATGGCTCAGCAAGGCAGCAAGGGGTTAAGTGCTGGGGTGGAGGGTCAGGGGTTAAGCGTCCTGCCTCTTGTTGTTGGGGCAAAATGTTATTGCACTTGAAACGCGCTGACAAGGGTATTTGACACAAATTCGCGTAGTTTTTCAGTTTTGACACATGTCACTCAAAACTCACACACACACACACATACACACGCAGTCACGTATAGAGACAGGCGTAGGTACAGGTGTCGCTCATGTGTGTACTACACAGGGAGAAAAGAGTGAAAGATTAGAAAATTAACTAAGAACATAATTTACCATAAGATAGAAAAATTCCCTAATTAAGATGAATTGGAAAATAACGAAGGTCTTGAATAATCGATATTTATCGATATTTTTATATGCCTGTTTTTTTCGATAAATCACAGCTCATAACTCAGCCAAAAAAGCATTAATTTTGATTCGGACAGCTTTCCTATGTTGGTTGTGATTACGTTAACAAATCTGCGTACCCAATTTAAAAATTAAGAAAATTTAATTTTGTATCAATTTTTGCCAATCTTAACGATATAACCCCTTATAAAATTTTGAAAAAATTAAAAAAAAATTTTTTTATCAGAGATGGCTAAATCGACTCTTCTGTTGATGTTGATTAAGAATATATATGAATTGTAGGGTCGGAAATGAGTCCTTCACTTTGTTATATGCTTGTGACTAAAATTATAATACCCTGCAAGGATATAAATATTGGGAGCTTAGATATATCAAAACCTAAATATTCAAAGGATTCTCAATTATTAAATATATAATTTTTAAAACTTATGTTCCTTTTATTTGATTAGATCTAATTAAATCGCTACTATAAGATTTGAAAATTCAATAAAAATTATGGAAATATATATACTGTACTGTACGATTTATTCTTGAGGAACAAATTGAACGCCTATATCCCTAATTTATAGTATTTTTTGTATAAAATCATATATTATAAATTAAATTAAGCTTTTGTTTCTCTACGAAAATGGAAATATGGATTCTGATTTTAACCCTTTTTTAAATTACATTCAAAATTAAACTTGATAGACTATATATATTTATATATTTACTATATATATATATATAATATTTTTTTTATTTTAAAAATATTTCATTTTTTTTTCGCTTAGTGTGGGCTTAGTTGCTTAGTTCTTGTTGTTTTTGTTGCTGGGGCGTTGACAAATTACTTGACTGGAGGCGGTCTTCTCCTCACCGTTTTTGTCCCCTGGTGTTTATTATTATCCCAGCGGATGTCCTCACATGTCCTTCTCCCCTCACCCCTCCGCCCCTTCAAGGAAAACCCCTTTTCCGGCTCCCCCCCATTTTGTCTACCTCTGTTTGGACTGAGGCTAATAAATAATAAACCAACCATGTCTCATCCTGGCTTCCTTCCTTCTGCCCCACCTTTGGTGTTTCACTGTTGTTCTTGTTTTTTTTTTCCTTCCTTGACGGTTGAGGTTGACAAATGTGTCAGAACGCAAATCCGCAACAATTAAAAGAAAAATCAACAGAGAAGGACGAGAAGCGGATGGGTTGAGGCAAGGCCTAAGGACTCCAAGGGGTTTTTGTATTTATTATTTGAGTTTTACTCTGCAATGGCATTTTTGTTGCTAACATTTTTGAGGTGATTTATTTTTTATTTTATTTTATTTTTTTAATTTAAGAATTTAGTGAAATCTTGTGGAAAATTAAGAGTACTATATCACTAGGCGATTTAAATCTGTTTAAAAGTTGTCTAAAAGTATGGAATACAATGCTTGTTTTTCTTTTTTTTTTCTAGTAAATAAAATAAGTTTATATCAATTAATGATTAGTGTATATTGAGATTAGTTTACGATACTGAGTCCGTGTTCGTTTTTTTAAGATGTAACATTTTGTAGCATAATTTTTTAAGGGAAATCATAATGCTGGTGTTTAAAACAAATAATAAATATATAATAATAAATATACATAATAATTCCTAATAAAAAAACTTCCCTTTTTTGGAGAATATCGAACAAATTATATTGAATAAGCAATCATTTTTGTATAGTTTATTTTATAATTAATACTAATAATCGCAATTTGCAATAAGAATCTTTATTTATATAAGTACCTAGATTTTGTATAAAAAATAATAATTATTTTAAAAATAAATATTTCAAAAAATTTTGCCCATTTATAATGTATCCTGTTAAAAATAAAAATAAACCCTTTTGAAGGGAATGAATGTCCTGCATGAATCCCTAACCCCTTATTCCTTCGCTGGCACTTGTCGCCGTTTTACAGCCATTGTCGTTCCACTTTGGAATTATTTGCACAAAATCTTTCAGCGGCTGCAAGGATTTTTCGCTCCTTCGCTCCTTGAGAATCTGCCGACCAACTTGCTTCATAATTGTCCTTCTTTACCGCCCTCGAATGGGTGGTGCGGGGGCTGGCTTCGAGGGCGTTGGGCGGCTAAGTGGGTGGCGGTGGTGCCATTGCCGTTGCTTAGCGGTCTTGCAACTTCAACGCCTTTCGTTGCCCCTAACTACATGCTCTTCAGCTGCGAGCAAAAAAAAAACAACACCTATATATATTACACAGCCAGAAAAATGGGGCATCTTTAAAGCATAATTCGAAAATTGTGAACAGAAATTTGCATAAAGACTACTAATTATAACATTAGAATTCCCAACATGATCCAGCTGCAAAATTGACATAAAGTCAGCAAAAACTTCTTTTCTTAAAATAAAAATAAATTAAAATCGCTAGGGTTTAAAAAAAATTCTTAAAAAGGAGCCTTAGTCGTATGCAATTAAATTATTAAATTAGTATAGAATTCAGTATAAATTATGTGATTTAAAGTTATAATTTTCTAGCCAAATTTTTTACACCTTTTTCTGGTTTTAAAATTTTATAGGTTGTCAAAAAATTGTGATATATTGTAAAATTGATTTGCAATTACTATTTTTAATATAAAATTATTCTTTCTTTTATTTATAATCAAAAGTATTCACCAAAAATTCCTTATCTTCATATAAAAATATCAGTTTAACTAAAGTTTTTATTACTTTTTTTTTCTTTGTGTGAAAAAGAAAATTTATAAAAAAAAATAAAGTGGAAAAGCATCTCTAGGAATCTTTATTTTCCTGCAGTTTTTTTTCTTTTGCCTTTCTATATTTCCCTCTTGCAGTTCTCATTATTATTTACCCTCTTTGGTGACGCCGCTGGGCATTTTTGGTTTATCGTTTTAATTGGCCTGGCTCCTTCTCCAGGGGAGGCGGCGGTGGTCACCGAGGAGGGGTTTGGTTTGTTTGCTAAGCGGGGCAGCAGGGGGGGTGGTGTGCGAAAGGGTGTCATCGATAAGCAGCCTCACGTGTGTACATGTGCGTGCGAGGGAGTGTTTGGCTAATGATAAGCACACAAAAACACAAAAACGGAAAACTTATTCAAACTGGCGTCACACATGTGGAAAATTACTAATTGGGGGCAAATTAGTTGCAAAAAGAAGCGAGAACTTCTTTCACCCTGCACCCTTAATGAGTTTTCCACAAAGTGAACATTATTTTCATACAGAGTGGTGTTTTCCTATATGTTTATGATGTTAAAAAAATATAGGAAAAAGTTTGACTATTGTGAGCTACAGATATTTGCTTAGTTCCTTAATTGTTTAATTATTTATCCAGAAGAAACTTCACTTAATTATTTTATAATCAAATGCAATACTTAATATATATAAACATATATTAATTAAAATTAATATATTAATTAAATAAATTTCCGCTTATTAAAATAATTCATACCCAAATTCCTTTTGCTTTTCTTTACACACGATACCTTTCTATAATTTAATTAATTTAATTCCAAATTTATAAGTATAAAGTATAATATATAAAGAATATTCTTGATCAGCATTAACAGGCGAATTTTTCTAGCCATGCCTGAACCAAAAATATGAATTTTTCAATTTTTGAAAATTTTTTAAGGGGTCCCAAAAAACATGATACTAAAAAATCTACTAATAAATCCATTTCAAGAATCTTCCAGAGGAAAATACTATTTTAATCAGTGAAGGAGTCGTTTCCGAGCCTATAAACCATATATATTCTTGATCAGCATTAACAGGCGAATCTTTCTAGCCATGCCTGAACAAAAAATATGAGATTTTCAATTTTTGAAAATTTTTTAAGGGGTTTCATCATAAAATTTCAAAAAATCTAAAAAAAAATTTTTTTCTTAATATATTATCTTTCCGGTATGCAGATTTGTTAACCTCCAAAAAACTAATACAGGACGGCTTTCAGAATTGAAATTAATGCATTTTTGACTTAGTTATGCGTTTCTTAAGCTGTGATTGTCCCAAAAAACATGATACTAAAAAATCTACTAATAAATCCATTTCAAGAATCTTCCAGAGGAAAATACTATTTTAATCAGTGAAGGAGTCGTTTCCGAGCCTATAAACCATATATATTCTTGATCAGCATTAACAGGCGAATCTTTCTAGCCATGCCTGAACAAAAAATATGAGATTTTCAATTTTTGAAAATTTTTTAAGGGGTTTCATCATAAAATTTCCAAAAATCTAAAAAAAAATTTTTTTTTTAATATATTATCTTTCCGGTATGCAGATTTGTTAACCTCCAAAAAAATAACACAAGACTGCTTTCAGAATTGAAATTAATGCATTTTTGACCTAGTTATGCGTTTCTTAAGCTGTGATTGTCCCAAAAAACATGATACTAAAAAATCTACTAATAAATCCATTTCAAGAATCTTCCAGAGGAAAATACCATTTCAATCAGTGAAGGAGTCGTTTCCGAGCCTATAAACCATATATATTCTTGATCAGCATTAACAGGCGAATCTTTCTAGCCATGCCTGAACAAAAAATATGAGATTTTAAATTTTTGAAAATTTTTTAAGGGGTTTCATCGTAAAATTTACAAAAATCTAAAAAAAAATTTTTTTCTTAATATATTATCTTTCCGGTATGCAGATTTGTTAACCTCCAAAAAAATAACACAAGACTGCTTTCAGAATTGAAATTAATGCATTTTTGACTTAGTTATGCGTTTCTTAAGCTGTGATTGTCCCAAAAAACATGATACTAAAAAATCTACTAATAAATCCATTTCAAGAATCTTCCAGAGGAAAATACTATTTTAATCAGTGAAGGAGTCGTTTCCGAGCCTATAAACCATATATATTCTTGATCAGCATTAACAGGCGAATCTTTCTAGCCATGCCTGAACAAAAAATATGAGATTTTCAATTTTTGAAAATTTTTTAAGGGGTTTCATCATAAAATTTCCAAAAATCTAAAAAAAAATTGTTTCTTAATATATTATCTTTGCGGTATGCAGATTTGTTGACCTCCAAAAAACTAACACAGGACTGCTTTCAGAATTGAAATTAATGCATTTTTGACTTAGTTATGCGTTTCGTAAGCTGTGATTGTCCCAAAAAACATGATACTAAAAAATCTACTAATAAATCCATTTCAAGAATCTTCCAGAGGAAAATACTATTTTAATCAGTGAAGGAGTCGTTTCCGAGCCTATAAACCATATATATTCTTGATCAGCATTAAGAGGTGAATCTTTCTAGCCATGCCTGAACAAAAAATATGAGATTTTCAATTTTTGAAAATTTTTTAGGGGGTTTCATCATAAAATTTCCAAAAATCTAAAAAAAAATTTTTTTCTTAATATATTATCTTTCCGGTATGCAGATTTGTTGACCTCAAAATTAAATAAAAAATGCTGATAAATATCGATTTAAAGAATGCGAATAATTTAAAGCACATTAAAATTATAAATTATTAAACATATTTAAGTTCTCGAAGTTAGCAAGATATCGACAAATAAATTTTAAATCACTTAACGTGTTTGGTCAATGTATTTCCAGCTGTAATTGACAATCATTTTTGATTTAAAACTAATTAGGTAAATATTAGGTATAAATAAAATTAAAAATGAAACAATAAAAACAAAAGTTAATTAATATTACTTGACTTTGTGTATGATTTCCTTTCATTTTTTTATGGCATTTTCTAACATTTTCCGAAATGGCAACTGCCGCGGTAGATCAGCCGCCGGATCCTTGGCGCTTTTCCGTTGGAAGATGGAAAGATGGAAAGATGGATGGAAGGATAGATGGAAGGATGAGCAGGTTGGAAACTGGAACTGTAGCTGGAACTTGATGGGAAATCCGCTCATTGGCTGCATCGACTCAAGCGGAACGCGTAGTTTTGGTTGGCTGCCCGGCGAGCGGGTGTAGCAGTGGTTGTGGTGTGCGGTATGTGGTGTGTGGTGTGTGGTGTGGTGTGTGTGCGCCGTCACCCTGTCCAATACAGATGCCTGATTAGAGGAGTTTTGATATAGTAATCGACCGCAGCGTATAATAATTCCTGCGGTTTCATAATGCCCAACCACGCACACACACACGCACACACACTGGCGCACACACACCCCTTAGTGCGCAACCGCTGACACCCATTCAGATAGAGGCAGCAACCCCTAACCCCTAGCCGCTGCCCCTTAATTTGCTTAACCCCCTTTTAAGAAACCGCAGAATGAAGGAGGGTTGCAAAAGGCCCAAGGAAAAAGTATGATAATAATGCCGGAAAAATGCGAAAAACCAGGGGAAGAGAGGAAATATTAGCAACGCCCTATAGGGGATTTTTTGTTGTATTTTTTTGCTACAAGGGGGGATATTTTTTGGGGCGGTCTCCCCGAAAACACCACACACCCCTCCCCCATCGCATCGCCTCCATGTGGTTGCAATTTTTCACTCAACCTTGGATAATATTGCTACGTCTTCTTGGCCGCAAATGGCAGCCGCAAGATATCAGCCCTCTCGCTCGCTCGCCCCGCCTATAGCCGTCTCTGTCGCTGGCTTACCAATTCCTGGTTTGCCACAAAGCCGCGTTTTGCTTTGCTTTTGCTTTGCCTTCACCTTTCTTTTTTTTTTTGCTTTTCTTTTTCTTCCATTTTTTGAGATTTTTATTTTGAGTCATTTCCAAGACGAAAGAAATTCTTTTGGGGGTTGAAGAAGCGTACAAAGAAAGAAGGAGAGAACACAAAAAAAAAGCCCCAAATGCTTGGAAAAAACTCAAGAAGCTCTCGCCGCCTCTCTTTCTCGCTGCCTTCCAGTTCCAGCCGGCGCGAAAGGACGAGAGTGAGTCTCGCTTTCGCTTTCGCCTTGGCAGCCGGAAGGTGGGAAGGGAAAGGAAAGAAAAAGAAAGCAGTAAGAAAAAATGAGCGCATTTTTCTAAGGCAGAGCTGCCAGGAGCTGCTCCCCGTGGTGGATGGCCAGGAGGAGGTCCTGCGGAGGCACCAACTTGAAGACGTCGTTGCGGCCTTTCTGCTTGTGGTGTAGTTGACGTTTTCTGGTCTCGGTTTTCGGTTTTAGGTTTTCGGTTTTGGGTTTACTTTGCCGCTGCCGCTGCTGCTCAGTCGCTGCTCTCGCACGCGCGCGGACTGCGCGGCTGGCGCTGGCGACGACGCTGCCCGGTGGAAAACCGCTGCTACTGGTTCTCGCGGTAAATGTTAAGCCAAAAGGAGGAGAAGCAACAGCAGCAGCAACAGCAACAACACTCAGGCTACCAGACTGAGAACAAAAAAAAAAAACAAAAAACAAAAAATTCCAAGAAGGAACAACAGTGAAGACTGCCTAATGGAAACTTATCGATAACAAAAGCAACTGTTAAGGATTCTTGTAACTACCGAAACAGGACATCATCTCAATATAATTTGTAAATATAATTTTTATTAAATCTCTTTATAATTTAGCTGCTTTTAAGGGTTTGTAGAGGTTCAAATAATATTAAATATCAAAAGTGTTAATACAAATTACGGAAAATATGTAAATTAGACATATGTTTGTTGTTATAATTTATAATTTTATAATTACTAGTCTATTTCAGCCCTTTTAGACAAGTATTAAGATATACGATTTTAATGTGCAGTTGCTGAAAAGTAGACTATGCTAAATTATCTGGCTGTGCTTCTGGTATTTTTTATTTCCTCTTGCGAGTTTTTTGTATTATTTGGACCATTTAATTTTACCTTTTAAGTTCTACAAGTTCTACAACTTTTACAGCTTATTTTTAGTAACTTTAAATTCTTTTCTTCTTTTTCTTTTGATTCCTCTCTTGAACTATTTCCTTAAGCAGTTGCAAAAAAGTATAGTGTTCTATGAGAATTGGATTTTAAGAAAAAGAATTGGCTTGGTATTCTACTTCTATTTTTTTAGTAAGATTTATTAGATTTTTAGGAATATTCCTGCTAGGTTAAGATATATGATCTGCCTTTGTTTCTTCGTTCAAGCAAACGCCAAAATGTATGCTATATTATTTGAAATATAATTTTCCTAGACGCAGTCTCCTGGAATGACTTGAGTTCACCTTTTGGAGGCTCCACTGTATATACCCCAAGCAGTTGAGCAAGCAGTCGACATAGACGTTCCTCTGGGAAGGCGGGGTGACGTCGCTGGCAGGCGCCAAAGGGGGTTGGGGGTGGGTCCTTGGGCCTTGGTCCTGGGTCCTTGTTTCTTTCGTTTCGTTTGTGATTATGATGAGGCGTCGCCTTCGCTCCTTCGTGTGACTTCGTTACTTTTCTGGATGCTGTTCTGTGCTGCTTCGGTCTATCTCAGCGGGGGTTGGTGGCAGTGGGGGGAGGGGGGTGGTGTTGCAGGTGGTGGGGGCATAGGGTGGCACTCTGCGGGCGTCGCTGTCGCGGCCAGCGCCGCAGCCGGCTTCGGTGGTCGGCGTTGCCAACCGCTCGTAGTGGTCGCGTTCATGGTTACCGCAAAAAAATAGTTTAATATCTCCGTGTCGTTTGATTCGATCGCCAGTCTCTGCCCCCGTATCCAGAATCAATATCTATATCTCTGCATCTGTGTATCCGAGCGTGTGTGTGCGTGTGTGTGTGTTTGTGCCTATTGTGCGAGTGTGCCAGTGTCCAGGCAAATTTTACCATAATTAGCAAGGCTCCAAAATCAAAAAAAAGAGAGCCCCCCAAAAAATCCATCATTTTTTTCAAGTGATTGTGGTGCAAGCACAAACCAAGAAATAAGGAAAATTTCAATCTAATAACTACTCAAATTATTCTGGCAGAAAGCAAGTGGAAAATAAAAAGGAAATTCGCTTAGAAAAGTAAGTGGCATCCGCGAAGTATTGAAAAGCGGAAAAGAGATCGGTAAATAAGTTTGGGAATAAAGTCAGAGCGAAATCAAATTGAAACGAGGATCAACGAGTGAAGTTTTATGTTTCAAAAATCTCCAAGGATTACGTTAAAAAAATGTGAAAATAAATGAAAAACGGAAAGAAAATCAACAAGTATAAAAGTGTAACGATCTCTAAAAACATTTTCTTGCTTACTGAAAAACATTTAACATACAAAATGGTTTGAAAAATGAGTAAAGAGAGCAGTTTGATATTAGAAGAACTTTTAATTAATATTAAAAAAATAACATTACATCATTTAAAATTGTTACAAGTCAAAAATAAGGTATATAGTTAGCTTTAACATATATCATTTATACTTAGAATTGTATTTTATATTTTTTAAATTTAAATTTTTAATTGTTACTTTCTATAATTGATGTACATTTTATTTATATTCGTATAATTATGTTTTTTATATTTTCTTAAATTTAATATACTAATTAATACTTTCTATAATTTATGTACCTTTTATTGATATACTTTTTATATTTTATAATTATTTTTTAATTAATTACCTTTTCAAAGGAAAGTATCTAAAGAAATACTACATTGGTATTGTTAATAATCCAATACTTATATTATAACCTATTCCTTTTCATCCTTTGTAATAATCTTAATAGACATATTTAATCCTTCTGATTTTTATTTATGACTTTCCTCACTGGTTGATCTAATTGCCTGGCTATTCCCGCAACCAACTTGTTTGTTAACCAATTATATAGACCAACTTCTGGCGACCCCAGCACCGATCCTGCCTGCCTCTTATCTGTGGCCACATATGTCGCCGCACAGTCGCTCGGAAAACTCATTTGGGCATGGAAAAAATGTATATGAATAAATACATGTACACCATTGTATTCGTTTCAACGCGGAAGTTGTAAAAAAAATAAATAAATAAAATACGTATACGCAGCGTTGGCCATGTGCATGGTGATATATACATATATATTTACACAACACGTGCCACTCTACAAAAACAAAGAGCAAATCTGAGAGTTTCTAATTAGCCAAAACTTTTAAATACTCTTTTTACAATTATAGTTGTTTTGTTTATTAATTAAAGAAATGTTGGTGGAACACTTATCAAGGCATAAATAATTATTATTAAACCCTTTTATTTAAGTATGTACAGGTATGAATAAAATAAAAATAAAATAGCATATAGATCTACTTGAAATAAATGAAATTCTTAAAACTACAAACATTTAAAATACTTAAATCTTTTTTGTGTATTTTGTATTACCTCTTCAATTAAATTTTTTAGAAGATACGAATTTTAAATCAGCTTTTCTTTTACTTTGTAATTATGTACAATATATTTATTTCTTTAATTTATTTTCATTTCCCAAAAATCCAACAAAAGATCGCTTAGAAACTTGTCGTCATGTCATTGAAATCCTTACAAAACTCTAGAACTTAAATCCTTTTCAGTTAAACTCTCCTCTGAGTTTATTAAAGGCTCCATGAAAATAGTGAGGAAAATGTCAAAATGAAAACAAAACGCGACTGTGTCCGGCAAATGATGATTCTTATTTAAACAAAAGCCAGTTCATTGTTGATTTTGTTGGTGGCCAAACGCAAGCCAACGGCAACATATGGCGCTTTCGATAATTTTTCCAGTTTTTTACTCCACCATTTGATGAACATGAACACACAGCACAGATGCAGCCATGCCATCTTAGCTGAGTTCTTTTTTGTTTTTTTTTTTTTTTTTGTTTTTGTTCCCGAATTCCCCTCATTATTGGTTATGATTTTTTAATATTTAATTGAGCTGCACTCGCCGGCGCCGGCTTAAATGCAAATTGTGCGCAAAGGTGTGCGGTTCAGCTCGATTCAATACGACACGATTCGATTGGATTCGATGCGATTCGGTGTGGCTGGGATATAGCCGCCATATAGTGCCAGCTTCTGGCTCTGATTCCGATTCAGAGTCTCGGAATCTGAAACTGAATCTGAGCCTGCCTTTGTCCAGGCCCCGGGGTAAAAGTGCAATCATAATTGAGCTGTTGTTGGTGACGGCAATAAACACAGGAAAAATAATAATAAGTGCAGCAAATGTGTTAAAACAAAGACGGAAAGCAACAAAAGCGCTGAAAATCCGTACAAAAATTAAGTAGCGAAATGTGCAGTGCGGGTAGTTCCTAGAAACAAATTCTAGAAAATGAGAAACAAACTTAAATAGTTCGGGTTCCATTGGTAGATGTTTGAGAAACGAATGCTGAGTGCTGACTTGTCAAAAAAAACTTCTTAAAAAATATTGAAAAAATTAAAATCTATTTAAAAATTATAGATTTAAAATCCTTTAATAAGTATCCAAGCAAATGCTTTGAGAAAAAAATGCATTGTTAATTTATTTTGATTTTAACTTTTTAATTGCTATATTTATAAAAAAAAATAGTGTAGGCTTGACTTGATTTAATTAATATATAAAAATGTTATCTTTTTGTTATATTTAAAAATTTTACAAAGGTAAATAGTTCTATAATATTAAAATTTACGAAATAAAACGTTTATGTGCCATAGAAAATCAATAACGAGAGAAAAAGTAGTCTCAAAATAACTTATTAATAAATATATTAAAACCCACCGTTTTGGTATTAAAATATTGTCAGTTAAGGGATTGAAATATTTCTTATATGTTGAAATATACATTTTATTTATTGGGTAAAATTTAAAAACTCCACCAACAAACATTAAATTCAAATGTTACCTAAAGCAGGCTGATTAAAGTTAAAACTCTTTGAAAAATCTTAAAACAAAAACATATATGATTTCTAACTAATGTTTTAAATTCCGTGGAAAATTGCCAGAGAATTTCCTTCCACGGAACAGCATCTCAACAATGGCTGTCTCTCTATCCCTCTCATTACAATCCGATGAATTTCATTCGCAGTCCACATTCATTTTCCAGATTTACCAAATGAGCTGACAATGATCGGATTGAATGCGTCGACTCTTTGAGGCAGACATTGGGAATCAAACCGAAAACCGACAGCCGAAGGCCGAAAACCAAAAACCGAGCCAAAACCCGGCGGCAACATACGGAATACGGAAAACGGAAAACAGAATACGGACTACGGACTAAGGACTACGGACTACGGAATACGGAATACTGAATACCGTGCCGGTAGCCAAAGAGAGGCCCTGAATACCTGAACCTGGCGCCAAGATAGCAGCTGCAATAATGCACATTTCTGCTGAGGTCAGTTCGACCACCTCAAATCAAATACAGCAGCAACATCAGACGCAGCAGCAGCAACATCAGCAAACAGCAACGACCGCAACGAAGCGACGCAATGCTGAGTCCTCAACCTCCTCCTCCTCCAACATCAACAACATCAACAATAACAACAACAACACCAGCACCACCAATAACAACACTAGCAGCAACAATAACAACAACAGCACTACGATCAACAACAATAACAATACGAATAATAATAACAATAATAACAATAACAATGTTAAAACAAAGCCCGTGGACACGAGTCCCTATCTGACACCAGAGAATCTCATCGAGCGCACCGTCGATGTCCTGCTTGCCGAACATCCTGGCGAGCTGGTCAAGACGGGATCACCACATGTGGTGGGTATTTAACAAGTATATTTATGTAAATAGATATCTTAAATTCATTCAAAAATTATGCCCAAAAGTATGCTATGATGCGTTTAGGGTTGTATGATCTCTCCTTGCAGACTTTTAAAGACCTTGGGAATTGATTTCACACCAAGTTCATGGCATTTAACCAAGTATATTCATATATTTAGACATCGAGATGACATACTAAAGAAAAAACTTCAAATAAATTTCAAATGCGCCTAAAAGTATGCTATGATGCATTGAAGGTCTTACAATGTTTCTTTGCATTACTTTTGATCATTTTTTTAATTGATTTTAAACTTAATTCAAAGCGTTTAATCAATTATATTCATATAAATAGATATCCAAATAAAATAAAATACGAAATAGCTTAAAGCTATAAAGCTTGTGCCCATAAGTATGCTACGATGCATTTTATATAAAAATACTTTCGAAGATCTTAATAATTAAATTATTTATTAATAATAAAACACTCTTAGGTCTGCACCACCTTGCCCACGCACTGGCGTTCGAACAAGACCCTTCCGATCGCCTTCAAGGTCCTGGCCTTGGGCGAGGTCATGGATGGCACCATAGTGACCATTCGGGCCGGAAATGATGAGAACTTTTGCGGTGAATTAAGGAACTGCACGGCCGTGATGAAGAACCAGGTGGCCAAGTTCAACGATCTGCGATTTGTGGGTAGAAGTGGAAGGGGTAAGTGAAGTATAGTATACATTTTGTGAACCTATTACCAATGAAAGCTTATAAATAATGTATTTCCTTAGTTTGATATAGAAATATATTTAAATTTAGCTTTTTATTTTGAAACCATTAATTTTTCATTTATTTAAGCCTCATTTTTCTTTCTTTTTTTCCGACTTTTGGTCATTAGCATTTGGCTATATGGTTGGCGTTGATTGCTTTCTTCCGGTAAGGCCATTATCCCTGCATATTGTTACACCCCAAATGCTCAAACAAAAAAATAAAGGAAGAAGGAATTTACACACACACACACACACCCGAATTTGCACACACAATTTTCCGTATAAAAAAGACACATCAAAAGCCGCTGACAAACTTTGGCCGGAGTCGCCGTCTCCGTCTCCGTCTCCGTTAGTCGTTTTTGTCCTTTTTGGTCCTGGCTTCAACAAATAAGATAAGTAGTCTGTAGTTAATTTTTATATGTCTATTGGGGACATCCAGGGGCGAGGTCCTGCTGCACAGAGGTCCTGGCAAGCAGTAGACAGCAGCAGCCAGTCCTGACAGTTGTCAATTTTGCCGGCGACGGTTTCATTTTTTTTGTCGTCCTTCCTTTTTTTCTCGGCCGCCGTTATTGCTGTTCATTTCGTCAATTTATCACGAACGCAATTTAAAAATCAAATCGAGGGTGACAGACAACATACTGTGATAGAATTTTCCTCTTATTTCCTTTCCTATTTTGATTTTTTCCCTCCCGCTTCTTTATATTTTCTCTTGGCTTTGGCAAATTAAATCAGCGTAACTGTTTATTCAAATCCCCGGCAACTTTTACTTTTGCCACGGTGCTCTCGGTGTTTCTTACAAGTTATTTTTCTTTTGGGTCCAGACTTTCCGCGGGTGTTTTCCATTCGGGGGTTTTCTTGGGGCATGTCTAAGTGCGCGCTTTGCCGCGGCATTTGACAATTTGCTCATTAAGTTTGTCTGACCCTCGAACCCAGCACAGCAAAAAAAATAAATACGTACATTTAGAGATGGGGAAATGGGGGCGAAAATGAGACAGGGGCGTTGGTGGGTTAAGGTCCTCTGGGGCACCCTCATCAGCAGCGTCTTTCAGCCATCCCCCAACCAACCAACCAACCATCCATCCATCCGTCCATTCGTCCTTCCATCCATCCGTTCGTCCTTCCACTTGTTTGACATTTTTAAACGTTTCAAGTGGCAAATAATTCCTTGGGATTTACTTTGGCAAATCTTTTTTAAACATTTGATTACACTGAAGTAAACAAAATGGATATATGCTAATATATACCAGCAAAAACATGTTACAAATATGTTACAACATTTTTAATATAAAATTCTACTAGCTTGCAAATATTTTCCACATAAAATACCTAAAGTTAAACATAAAAAATTAAATATTCAATTCTTTGAAATCACATCTTTAAGAAAAGTAACTTGAAATCAAGTAATTTTTTCTATCAGTGTCCTATTTGAAGTCCTTGCTGGCCTGGTATTGCTTTTTTTCTTACTAATTATCGAGAGAAAAATGTATAAAAAAAGTACAAGGAATAGGAGGAAAAGGGCGTGACAATTGCCAAGAGGCAGCATCAAATGTTCTACAAATGGATTTAAATTATTTAACCCAAGCCGGAACCCTTTCCCCGGATTTTCGTTGCTGTTTTATATTTTTTTTTGTTTTTATCGCAATTTGTTTGGAGAACCCTTCTCGGTTTAATGCGCTACAAAAGGATTACGTGGGTCGGGTCCCTCTACGAATCCTGGCGTATTATTTGCTTAATTTCAATTAGCAAACAAATGCAAATCCCTTGTACTAGGCAAAAGTAATGCAAAGCCTGCAATCGTAATTGTTGTTCCTCGTTGTTGTTATTTTTTTTTGTTTTTGCTACAACTAATGCCACTTGCAGTTGTCAAGGCTGCAGACGCTCCAGCTTCCCAGCTTTCCGGCTCCCTGGCCCCTTCGGTATGCGGCAATTTATGAGGGCAGCCTGCCCCCATGCTTCATGGGTTAAAAATGGCCGGCCAGTGGGTGTTAATAAAGGGGTATGATGGCAGGTGGCTTTAACGAGGACAGCTCCATTGATAGTCCTGCGAAGAGCGTTCCATTATCGCAATTGTAAGGAAGACTCTCGAGAGCAGAGGCAAGATATGAAAATCAAAGGAGTTTATTAAGCACACGCTTAGTCGCCTGAAAGTAGGCAATGAATCCACTTGAAGGATACGCTTATAATCTATAGCAATTACTAACAATTCTTCTGATATGCAATCAGTCTTATTCTTATTTCTTATATTATAAACTCATAGACTACATATAATTAGTGTCCACCCTCGCAGGTTCTTAGCTGAAACATTACAAAAAAATTGCTTTAGGGCCTCGTGCGTGATGCTACCGTAATTTAAATGATATGGACTATGCCGCGAATGCCTGATGTGGATGCAGAATGGTGAGGATTATCCGGAGAGAAGGGGGCAATGCAATTAGATAAAATGGCGGCATCAGCAGCTGCAATTGCAATTGCAACAGCGACACTGATAAAAAAAAATATAAAAGAATTTTGAAGGTAACAGAAAATATTTCAAGAATACTAAAGGTTCTTTGCAAAAGAAAATAATAAACAGACACACAACAGACAGATCAAGTTGAAAATTTTAAAGAGAAAGTAAAATAAGAAATAATCCTTTAATATTTACATTATAAATATTATTTCAGTCACAAGCAGTTGCATAAATTGATTTTTATCTAAAATCTATATAAAATGTAAAATTATTCATAATATTAATTAAAGTAGGAATATATTAAATCGATAATCAGGAATTCCAATGCATTAGATCACATTTAAGTATATAAATAAACTAGTAAACCGTGACTCTTGACACATTACATGGATTTCTTATATGTCTTAACCTTTTCCTTAATATTCAAGGAAATTTTTTATATAATTTCTATATAATATTTTAAAATTTCTTTATTTCCTTAAACAGACCTTGTTTTTATTCGAGTGTCACAGTGGAAATGGAACTGCAGTTGCATTCAAGCGGAAACTGCATAATCCACATTCTCACACATACAGGCACACACACACACACTCTCAGACCCCCACACACCCGCACACTCACTCACACACACACACACTCATGGGAAATGCATTTGGTTGTTGTCTACTAATGAATTACAATCACTTGGATGTCGAAGGGGTTGGGAATCGGGGCCTAAAATGGAGCACACGGCCTGAAAGAGATTGCTTGGAGATGATGATGAGGCCGGCCCCGGGGGTTGGGGGTTAAGGGCTTGGGGTTAAGGGTTTAAGGGGTTAAGGAGGGGTCCGGCACATGTAATTATTGTTGCCATTGCCATATGCATGTAAATGAGAGCGCCGGCCAATGCATCGCATTGATGTGCAAGCACTTTGAAGTGCATTACCAAAGTGCAACGGAATAACATCTAAGCTGCAGCTGCATTTGCGATAATATGTTAATTAACTGCAAGTGATTATGGCCCGATTATTGTCTATAGCTCAGTTTAAATGGCTGGAAACAGAAAACAGTTTGCCAAGCAAATGGAATGAGCAAGAGCAAGGATTTCCCCGGGAATCGTCCTTTTTATGGGAGATATTTAGCACACTATCCGGATTTAATGATATATATAAGTGGAGGAAAAGTCCTATATCTTACATCAACTGAACAGATTATATTGAAAGAATATATATTGCTTTTTGATACATCGAAAATAAATATTGAAAACTATATACGAAAAGATTTGTTTATTTTACTTGATTACTTGATTATGTTGATCAAACTGAATATCGATTTATAGCACTTATATATATTAACGTTTCACTATAGATTTATGTATGAATTGACATTCCGTTCAAATATCGATAAGCTTTCATTTTATTGATATTTTCTGCCACAGCTAATGATATCAATGATTGAAATAAATCCTCCTTCTAGGCAATTAAAATGAAAATTAAGTGATTGTTTCTTATAAAAAGTTTTGCATTAGTTCTTAATAAGATTTTTTTTTTTAATAATACATATATAAATAAAATAATTTATCAAAATAACCTAACTAGAAATTCCAAATTAAATCAACCACAAGAAAAAACCTCTACAAAAACCAAACAAATCCTTGGCTCCAAGTGAATATTCCAGTAGCTTCTCTTTGGTTCCCCCATTGAGTGGTTCCTGAGTTCCTCCTGAGTTTCCCGAGTTCTCAGTTCCGCTGCCGCTTCTGTTTCAGTTTCTTTAAAGCTTCCGGCAGCCATTAAACTTCATTAAAAATTTAATATGCACCTTCCCCCACACCCCCACCCACTCAGGAACCGGCAATTCGGAAAACTGGGCGCTTTGGCCGGATTACGGGGCGTGGCAGTTGCTGGGCTCTCTGGAAAACTCAACTGGCTTTTTAGCTGGGGCAACAAACCCTTTTTCCATTTTCCAACTGGCACGCATCAATTTACAGCAGCTCTGTGTGTGTGTGTGTGTGTGCTCAAGACTTTTAATGAGATGAAGGTGAAATTTCATTATGAAGTTTGCCGCACTAAGATGACGCCCAAAAACGCCACCCACTTTTTCCAAAAGGAAAGGGGGTTGGACTGGAGGTTGGGGGTGTGGTTGCGAGCGGTAACCTCGTTAAGCTTAATTAATAGCAGCAATGTGATAAACACCCAGCCGACAGGCAAAATGGTCGCACTAAGGCCGACGCCATTTTTGAGCCAAGGCCTCCTTCAGTTAGGACACCGTCAAAAAAATATATATTATAAATATTATTAATTAATATCAAAATTTCTATGTAATACATAAAAGAAGCTATAGCTCAAGCCGGCACCTTGAGGAAAATCTATTGTTAATTAATACTCTTCAATACCTTCAAGCAATTTTAACATCTTCTAAAAGCCCCTTAAAAATATATCTTTCTACATTTAAATTATAAAGATTGCTTTATTATTTCTTTCAAACATAAATCTACAAGATCTCCCAATTATATAGTATATATTTAAATATTAATAATATATTTTTATTTATTATTAAATTTTATTCTAGTTAAAAAATATTCAATTAATCTATCTCGCTCTCTGTGCACCTGGAAAAACTTTTGCCCAGGTGTCAACTACAGTCTCAAATGGCAACAAAAATAATAACAAGAACAACAACAACAAGGAGCAGGACAAGTTCGTTTTTTAATGAGCCCAACGTCAACGTTGCCAACTCGCTGCTGCCACTGACATTTGACAGATTTCCTAGGAGCTGAGCCGAGCGCTTAGATACTTTTCCGGATGCGGATGCGGATGGGTTTCTTGGTGTGGGGGGGGGGGGGGGGAGTAGGTGTGGCATTTTCAGGGGGGGCAGCATTTTCTACTTATTTAGGCATTAGTCGCAGACACTCAAGCCCCACCCCCAACTCGATCCACCTCCGATTTGGTCATAAAACCACCCCCAGGGGAGAGACGAGAAATCACCCATCCGCCCGGTGTGCTTATATAGACTTTTGGCAAAGATTCTTTCATCGTTAAGGGGAATTATAGTTGAATGAATTTCAACCTTGGCTACCCCTATTAACCTGACACCAAACAAAAAAACACATGGCGGGGATCTATACATATATATCTATATATATATTTATATATTTAAACTCTGTTTATCAGCCTGGAAAAATTGCAATTAATTAGTGTCCTTTGGAGTTATGTTTGTGTGTTTTAATTAGTTAAGCTTAGAAATCTAGTTAAGCTTTATTTTTATTGACTAGAATATATTAATCTTTAAGTAAGAAACTAAGCAAATTTAGAACTTAATTTTGAAGAGGACAAAAAGCTAATTAAAAGCTTTTTAATTTGGTAAATAAATTACAGAAATAAAGAGTAAATAAAAAAATCTTAACTTATCTAGATCTCATTTATAAGGTTAATAAATAAACAGAAATTAAACATTATTTATACTTGATTACTATAGTTCTAGTAATTATTTTAATTACAAAGAAAACAGTTAAACGATCTTATGTTAATATATAATATTAAAAATAATTAATAGCTAATTATTATGTTTCTAATCATTTTTTTTATTGTCAAATAAATATAGTTAATCCGTTTTAAGTTAATATTTATCATTCTTATCCTCTTCTAAATTTTTTTTTATTAAGAATTCAAAACCTAAACTTATCCAGATCTCATTAATTATTTAATTTAACAACTTATTTTTACTTCATTAATATTATATTTATAATTATTTTATTGTCAAATAATTAAAGTTTAACAATTTAAAGTTATTATTTACGTAATCTTTTTCTACAACCTTCTTTATTATTGAAAATCTTAACTTATCTATCTCTTCTACACTAATTTAACGAATAATAACTTATAAATATTAAACATAGTAAATACTTATTTAATTTAATTGTTATAGTTATTTTATTGCCAAAAACAGTTAAGCCATTTTAAGATAATATTTAGCTTTTCCTCTTCTATATCGTTCTTTCTTTATTATTCAAAAGCTTAACTTATATATCTCTCCTTTTTTTGGTTAAATTTTCTTTGCCTTTGGTTTGTTTGTTTGTTTGCCTGTTTGCTCATAATGTTTGTTTGCCCAGCATGTGTGTGTGAGTGTGTTGGCCTTAAATTCCTTGTCGCTAAAGCATTTTGGCCAGTTTCCGCTGGATGCGATGAGCTTTTGATGGCAATGGAGCGAGCCCCAGTCAAAGGCGGTGGCGAGCGAGCGTTGCAAATATTTGCCGAGGGACAAGTATGCGCAATTAAAATTTGATTTAATACAAATGTACACACAGATACACACACACACACAGACACGGAGTGCACACACACAGTCCCAGTACGAACAGACATGTGCGTTTGTTTGCATTCGTATTTGCCTGTTTGCCTGTTTGCTGGTGGCACACAGTATCCAATTTCGAAAATTACTTGCGCATCATCAGTTGGAAATTCCTTGAGTATCGAATGGAATTTAATTGAAGTCACGAAATTCGAAATTTTCACAAATTCAAGAACAAGCACACAAACACACACATATGTGTATATCCTTGATGACAGCTATTACACTGAGGAAATCAAAGGAGTTCATGAAAATGAGTTGTGGCTTTTAGGGGTTTTTAAGCATAATTTTGTCTAGGTAACATTTTTCTTGATAGATTAATTTTCTGAGATACATTTTTGTAATGATTAATGTTTTACGATATTGTCTGCATTATTAGAAATAAACAGAAATAAATAAAAATATGCCTCGAAATTATAGGTAATAATCTTCATCACTGCAAGGACATTCAAAGGAATTCTTATTACAAATTTAAATCAAATAAATAAACTGTATTTGCCTAGTATTTTATTTAAAAATTAAATTATTTATAGTTTTATAAATTTAATAAAAATATATTGGATATCTGTTTTTTTCCTTCTTTATTATTTTTTTTTTTTTTAATTAAATCTACGTTTGAATTTTAAAAATAATAATATTATTTTAAAAATGCCAGGATTCTGTATATCTTTTAGTCATCTGTGCATCTTAAAAATGCTTGTTTTTTTCCAGTGTATTTCATATAAATAAATCAGATAACACATTAACACTTTCTTGTGCGTGTATTGGGGGTTCTGGGCTGGGCTTTGCCTTACATTTTTCTTGCGTTTGATGTTGAATTTTTAATTTTCATTAACATTTGCTCTTCAGACCTTCAAGGCAGCCGCCCTTATGACAGGTTTTTTCCCTCTTCTTCTTTTTTCCGAGGGTTGCTAACTTTGGGTCGGTGGTGAAAAGCCCACACTCACACACTCGCACACACGCACACTCACAATTAGTATTTGCTGTGTGCTTAATTGATATTTGTATAATGAAATGTGTCACAGGATTTTCTTGCCCGCATCATTGTGAATGGTCAGGGGGAGAGATGGGGATGGGTATGGTTCCTGAGAAATAGCAGAAGGAGCTCTCGAAATACTGGCCAAAAATTAAGTCCAGCTGGGTATCCCTCCCCCGCCACACACACCTCAAGATTTGTTGACACTTTCCTTGGTTTTTCCTAATTGTCAATCGGGGGGCGTTCGGTTTTTTAAAGGACTTCAAAAGGAGTTTAGCTTATAAGTTTGAATTTATTTAATTTTAAAATAATTTAAGATTTTATTATTATATTATTCTGCTCAGTATTTAATTGTAAAGTTCTTTGTAATATATTTTTTTAAAAATAATTTATAAAAAAGTCTCTATTTAAATTACTTTAATTCTGTATGTCAGATGATTTATCATAAGTTAAAGGTTAGACATATGTATATACATCTTTTCGATGCCAAAAAGAAAGTCTCATCAGTGTATTTAATAAATTTCTTATTTATTTTTGTTTGGAATATATATTTAATTATTCCTATTTATTATTTACTAGTTAAGTTATTGTTATCCCCAATCTTCTGTTATATTTATTTAAGAGACACATCTTACTATAACTTATTTCACTTACAATTTTGCCTTAATTTTCATAATCAATTAAAGATGTATTTTTTTACTTTTCTTAAAGTTTCGAAGGCCTCGCTTTTTCATAGACATTGTCCTCGCTTTAAATTATTTTTTTTCGCTCAATCTTATCACATGACATCCCTACAAATTGGTTCTGTATCGGGTGGCCAGACCGAACAGATTTATAAGCTTCCTTCTCCTCCTGACCACAATCAATAAATTCACTGTATATACATATTATTTTTCAGCATTTTCTGTTTGGTTCTTTTGGTGGGTTTATTGTTTCGTTGGATGCTTAAAATGCGATAAATTAAATTAAATAGCTTAGCTACTCAGGGCAGGGACAGGGAGTGTCCCTTTATTTGGCTACTTACAGATTATGTGACATTTATTGTTCACGCTTAAATCTTGAAAATTGCAATTTAGCGGCCTGTGTCCTTTGCGTGGGTGGTGGTGGTGGTGGCTTGTCGTGGGTGGGCGGGGCTGGCTTATCAGCTAGCCCCAAGGACAGAATTATGTCCTTGTCGCCATCGTCTTTGTCGCGTTTGTTTTCTTCTTTTTCCTGCGGAAAGCGGGATTTTTTCAAGATTTTTTTTTCACATTTTTTTTTCGCTGGAGTTTAAAAGTATATAGAACTATACGTATTTAAATTATAAAATATGCTGGGAACTTAAGATATATTAAGAAAATATAACAGTTTAATTTAGGGCTTAAAAAATTCTTATACAAAAATTGTTTGTTAAGGAAATGCTTCTAAAAAGAGCTAAGATTTAAATGTATTTAAATACAGTTTTAATTTTATTTATTTATTTATTTAAGGTTTTTTTCATAGAGGTTTTAGTTGATTTTCCACACATTGAAAAGCTGTAATTTAGAGAGCCGCCCAAAGGTATCTCTTGAACAACTTTCCTCCTTAAGAACCGGGTATTCCATGGTCGGGACTCTCGACTTCTGGCCTTCTTACTTGATATTTTTGGTGTGCTTCCATTTTTGTGATTTCTTTTTTCTGCTGATGTTGACGGTGCCGCCGCACAGTTGTCTCGAGTTTCCGTTTTAATAAACGTCGATTCCGGCTTCCTGTTTGGCATCGCTGTGCGTATCGCCGCCCCCCCTTTTTGGCCAGGGGGAGTCCACCCCACCCCTGGGATTCCAACCCCCGCAAATGAGAAGTCGTAATTGCAGGGAGCGTCTGGTACTCAGTCTCATTTTCCGTCCACATCCGCGTCTCCGGCTGTGTCTTCATTTATTGCCAATATAATTTTTCGACTTGGCTGGAAATTTAATTTCCTTCTTCATCGCCATCGTGTGAGAAAGTTTTTCCATCATCATCGTCATCATTTGGCTCATTTTTGCCTCGGGGCCATGTAACCGAAGTCCCTTGAAATCCATATCCATACCGGGGAACCGGAGAAAATCCACCAACCAAAAAAGCGGATGTCAACACAAAAAGCCGAGAAGTTTCGCCTAAAAAGGGTTACAATTTATGATTATTAAACTGAAACCGAAACTGAGACGCGTCCCAGGCCCATTATTATTTTTTAAACCAACCCCCAGACAGGGGAAAAAGGTGCCTCCGGGGGTTAAGGAGCAAAGCCAAAAGGACAACAAACGAGTAATAAATAAATATAATGAAGATACAAAGGCGGGCGGAACAATAAGAAAAGTTGAAAAGTAAGAATTTCATATAAGGTATTAATGTGAATATAATTTTTGAATCATTAAATAGAAGCAAGAAACAAATAAGGAAATCTATTATGTATTTAGTATATAGTTTCACATAGCAAAAGAAGGAAAAGTATATATTTAAAAGTTGACAAAATAGCTGGCAACTGTTTGGTCTTGGCCAAGTTAAAGGAAAAGTGGGAAACTCAAAACCCTCACAAAAAAACAACTTGACTATATAGCGATGGCTTTGTCTTTTTTGCTATAAAATAAACATATGAATATTTATGGCTGGCAAGGATCTATGTATGCATATCCTTGTGTCTCCCCAAGGGACACAAAGTGAAGTGAAGTTTATGCAAATAAAGGGAGCGGGCAAGACTGGAGTTTTCCCCTTCCCACTGAAGACTTGGCCAAGATATTTTTCGGGGGCTTAAGCAAGTTTTTCCCGTATTTATATAAGTAAACATATATGCATGTTTGATCTGTTGGAATCCAGAAAAATCCTCAATGAATCCCGGCCATTAGGCAAAGTGTTGAAATTATGATCTGTTAAGTGTCTAAATACAAGTCCTGCCAGGAGCCCGGAGCCCCCGGGGGTTGTTTCGCATCCTGTGCCTGCTGTATTTAAAATGTCATTTTGTTGTCAACCTCAGACTTCTTGTCTTATGTCAAATTATAATTATGGCGCCATGCTACTAACGACATTAACACAGCTCCGGCGGCAGGCAGGAGCAGCCATTAAATTGCCTAAGCATACGAACCCTTGTTGTGTCCTTGCTGTCCTTGCCGCCCACTTGCCACCCTCCTCTTGGGGGCTGCAGGGTGGGTCCTGCCTTCATTATCAGCATCGAAAGTTAAAATGCAGGCAAAGGCTTGCCCGCCATCCTCCTTCGCAGCTCACTCCTTCGTCGGCAAATGAAACATTTTTGTTGTGTAAGGTTAAACGTTTCAAAAACTTTGTTTTAAAATCACTTAGCGCCCGGCACACACACACATACATACACTTGAATAAAAATTAGATACAGTGGAGTCGGGGAAGTATTTTAGATTTTTAAATGAATCCTTAAAGTTTATTTATTGATATGTAATAAATACTTATCATAACCTTCAGAGAAGCCTCTTGTTAGATATCAAAAATAAATAGTAATTAATTAATTGAAAAATTAAAAGTAGAGGAAATCAAATTTTGTGTACAATATAATTTAGTTATAAATAAATATTTTCAAGAAAATGTTAAATGTCTTAAAGCAATTACGTTACTATTCCGACTTCTTGAATAACGAATAAAAGACTTATATTAATTATCCTGTTGATACCATAAGGTATTATTAGTAATATGATTAATAATAAATTAATATAAGAAAAGTAATACAATTTATATTAAATAATTTTTAGTATAGTTAAGGTTTTCTGTTATTAAAGAACTAAAATATTTTATCCTCAACTCCACTGTTCTTGGCTCTCACTTACATACATATGCCTCTGTTGGTCCTGGCTAAAAGGGTGCAGACTTTGTCCATATTGCCACCAAAAAACCTCCTGCTATTTGCCCGATTTTCCCAGCCTTTTCCTTTTTCCGCATTTTCCAACTCCTTTTCCGTTGCCGACGACGTCGTCGTTGTCGTTGTCGTCGCCTTTTCCAAAGTGGTGATAATTTCTGCTTTGTTGCGAAAATGACAACATTTTAGCTCCAGCTACACCCCACCATTTTCCCCAGCACCCAACACCCAGCAGCCCCCACCCCAAAACCCCCACTATTTTACACCCCCCACCCGCTGGCTGCACACCCGCTTTTCCCCCCAACGCTTCATTTTCCACTTGCAATGGACGCGACTTGTGTCGACTTTTAATGGTTTTTCATCTTATTAGCAGGCAAAAGTTCTTTGTCGCCGTTGTTGTTGATGCCACGCCCCCCAGGAAAATGTGTGTGTGTGTATGGGGGGTTGGAAAATGGCTACAGCTACAGCTGCAGATTTATTTGCAATTTTTGCTCATTTGGCAAAACACAAAAGAACGCGCGCAAAAAAAATAGAAAACAAAAATAGAAAATAAAATAGAAAACAAAAATAGACGACGCCAAAGCCTTTTGTCTTTAGCCACTTTGCGAGCCTTCTATGGTTACTCCTTCCAGTCCCAAGTCCTTGGCTCGCTGTCCTGCGTCCTGAGTCCTTCATCCCCGCGCTTCCTCCAGGATTTCCTCCGCTTTCCCAGCTTGTTGCTCCTCTGCTGCTGCTGCTGCTGCTGCTGAGGGCGCATAATTAAAAAAGTTTCATTTCATTTTGTTGGGTTTCTTGGTTCGTTTCGCCTGTTTATGTTCATTTGTTTTCTTGCGTAGGTTTCTGGGGTTTTCCCGGCGACTTTTCCCTGCGCTGCAGCCGTTACAATTTGGGCAAGGCGGGAAAGGAGGGGGGATGGAAAATTCAGACGTCGTCGCTTGTTTGCCGCCTTTTGTCTTAATGATTACCGCCTTCTTGCGTTTTTTGCATGCTTCGTTTAATTTAATATTAATCTAAGAAGTTTGTTTGTTTTTTATGTGTTTCGGCTGCGCCTTTATACTTACTTTTTGGTGTCGACCAGAAAGCTGCAAATGACTTGGAATTAAATGGATTATGAGGGTGGACGTGGGTGAGACAAGTGAATATATGGGTTTTATTTATGATTATTGCTAGGAGACCGTAAACTAAAAAAATAAATATTTTTAGAGCGTGAGGAGCTTGCCAAAAGAGGTTTGAGATACTATAGTAAAGGAAACATGATTAACTTATTTACTTATTATGCTTTTGCCACAAGCTTGAACTTATACTGATTATTTCTCTACAAAAGTATCTGGAAATAATCAAAGTTCAATTAATATAATACATAAAATCAAATCAGTCTTGAGTTAACCGTGTTAACTCTTAAATACACTCATACCTATACCCAAAAAATCCAACCAGACGGTGTTTGGGTTAATTTTTTGTCGACCAACCGCCCATAATTCCAGAATTTGAGTATTTCACAGCAGCTGCAAATAATGCTGTGAATTTATAGATTTTCTATTACCCTATGGATGGGTTCTACGGGTTGCCATGACCCGACCCCCCGGGTCCGTGTCCACGGATTTCGATTTGGATTTGGCAAATAGAGCGAATGCTCTGCACATGGAAATTAAAGTGCGGAATTTTTGGAATCAGCACGGGAATCGGGGGTGGACGGTGGGGTGTTGGCGTGGTGGGTGTGGGTGTGGCAGTGGGCAACGGTAACGTATTTCGCGAAAATTAACCCCCGGCGGAGTTGTGAAAGCTTCATAAAAACGCATACCAACGCAGACATGCATATAGCGGGCGAAATCCATGAATGAATGAATGAGCGGAGGATGCCTTTGCACACTGCAAACATGATTATATTTAGGGAATATATTTAAAATAAATAAAAAAATATAAGAAAATAAACATATTTAGTAAAATTATATAGATTTTTGCTTATTACAAACGATTTTTTAATTGCAAGTGCATATTTATGTTGAGCTAACTTAAGGTATTCCTTTGTGACATTTTGTAGCTGTCTAAATTAGCATTTGGGAATTTTTGATACAATCCCTAAAAAAAAATCAATGGCTAAAAAAATCCTATCCATATTAAAACACTACTAAAGCTTATTAAAAATAAAATAATAAGCACTTACAATATATACTCTTTTAGCTGTATTTCGAAGTAACTTACAGAAGAGTATGAGATTAAACTATTATTATTGGATAAAAAATATAATTACTTAAGAAACATTTAATTTTCATATATTTAAAATATTTTGAAAGCGATATTGTTCTCCATATATCTTACCAGACTTTTCCTCTGGATATACATTCCAAACTTAAATTACTCTAAGATAATTATAAGGAGCAAGAAAATGTATCTTATTTTCGGTTCAAGCAAATTAGTATGCTCTAAAATGAATGAATACTTTAAGAATTTTTTAACAGTGTCCAGGACTTGGATGGGGGCATTGGGATCGGAACTGCATGCACTTCCTTCGCATCCAATGCAATATTAAGTAGCGTGCGGCGACTTTGACATGGCAACTATTGTGGCGTTGTCTGGTCCGGGTTCCAGATCGGATCCCCATCACCCCCTATCACTTCTATCCTAACCTTTAACCCCGCTTAACCCCTCGGTGCCAGCATGAAAAACTCACCCCCGTAAACGGTGCGCTGCATATTTGAAATATCCATAAAGTGGAACTCCCAGACGCGCGAATATAAAATTCATTTGCCAAACAATTTGAATGCCAAAATGCTTGAGTTAATCAACAAACGGTGCCGCAAGGAAATATGTGCAAGTGTTCAGTGAAAGATTTTCATTTGAACTTTATATTAATGCTGGGAAATACATAGAGAGTGAGAGAGGAGTTTTTGGTATATTTTAATAATTTTCCGAGCACGGCCTAGAAGTTATTAAATGGAAATATATATTTTTTTGTATGCTTTTCTAAACATGTATTTATATTTGATACATTATTTTAATCTTCTATCTATCTTCTTCTATCTTCTAGTCATAAAACCTTAACTTAATTTCAACTTATTTAAATTGATTTTTCCCCTTCTATGCTGCTTAGTTTTTCTTTCTTTCCCAAGTCGTTCTTTTGCTTCTGTATTATTAAAGTTACATAAAAAATAATATAAATTTCACACGTTCATCTCACAGGCAAGAGCTTCACCCTAACGATTGTCATCTCGACGAATCCCATCCAGATTGCGACATACACGAAGGCCATCAAGGTGACCGTGGATGGACCAAGGGAACCCCGGTCAAAGGTCCGCCACCAGGGCTTCCATCCGTTCGCATTTGGGCCACAGCGCTTTGGACCGGATCCACTTATGGCCGGATTGCCCTTCAAGTTGCCAGGTAAGCGGAGCAGGTGAACACAAGGATCCTGGCGGGGTAGGACTTAACCGAAACCATCACACACTGGGGGGAAAAAATTAACCTAGAAAATATATAGTATATTATAATATAATATATATATATTATATTTTTTCTAAATTTATTTATTCCAAATTATATATAAAAGAATTTATTTTTTAATTGTGTAATGAAAGACCCATTTAATAATGCCATTTTTTAAGCTAAGAATTGCCTAGGTTAGTTGCTACAAATCTTACTTATTTGCCACAAATTAGGACTTGATTTAAAAGGGAATATTTCTATAATTCAAAACTCATGTTACACACCTAAAAAATATATATTCTAATTCAAATTCTTACCACTTTACTTACTAGTTTAATTCAAAGCTAGTTTAACCCTCTTAAATATATTTCAATTTATTTCAATGTACTATGGAAAACTCTCTAAATTTTGGGTAATTTTTCGCTAAGTGCCGAAAGAAAGTCATGAGGGCGGCGTCCAGAGCTGAGCGGAGCTAAACCGGGAACTAAGCGGCTTTTGTGAAATGGCCTCAAGGGCTTGTCGCTCGTTAGACAGCGAACCACACGTATCAATGTCAGTCACGAGGGGTTAATGGTTGGTAGGTGGGAGTCGGAGGTGGGCTGACGGCCAGGTGAGCTTATTGCCTGTCTATTTTGGCCGCGGGGCTGCACGCGAAATTAGCTGTAAATAAATATACCTTTAGTCGGGTTAGGTTAAACGAACCGAAGCCGAAATCCCGGCAAAATGCCCGCGGCTATGGACCATCGAAGGATAAAGAGAATGCCAGAAAAGCCGGGAAGCTGGGGCTAATGGGTTAATTAGAGGATTCTGCATATATAACCCGATATATGTTCCCCTCATTATGATAAGAACCATTTCCCAGGATGCCCACGAGCTGCTTTTCTTTTTTTTTTTTAGCGGGGCTGAGTCCTTAATGAGATGACTTGGGGTTAACTAGAAGTTTCATTAAAAAAACCCACAAAAAAGAACCTAGATTAAGAGCTTTATTGTGTTGCGGTAAATTCGTATATATGGACAGAATTAGGCGATTTTTATAATGTAAATATGAAGCTTAGAACCTTCTTGAAAGTCTCGTAAATTAACCCTAAGGAAGAGAGGGTTAATTTGAAACTTTAACCCAGCCATTGCTCAGATGCCAGCATGTTTTCGGAGTGTCAAAACTTTGCCCGTCGCGGCTGCTTCATTAACACCTCAAGCCATTAGCATAAAGATGATGACAAATGAGGCCGGCGAAGGACGCAGGACGCCAGCAAGAAGGATCTGTGAGCTGCTGTCATCGCCACCCTGTGTGTGTGTGCCCTATTTATGAAAACGAAGCGGGGCACAATAGAGGCGACAATTATACAACAAAACAACAGCTTGAAAAATCCATTAAAATGATTTTAATCCTTTAACGAGTCACAAAAAGGCGTCAGGCATCGGCTTCGACTTCCAGGATTCGAGGATGCGAGAATACGAGATGCTGAAATGCGCATCCTGGGGGTTGGTAAATAGCAAGCACACAACTAGGGTCAAGGCAATAGGACTAAGTGGGGAAAATGGAAAAAGATATATTGTATTCCAAATCATTTGGAAATTATATTAATAATATTATAATTAATAAATATTAATAATACACTAAACGTAAGCTAGAAAGTTTGAGAATATATATTAAGCATCTTAGTCAATAATAATACGTTTTGGAAAAAAGTTAAAATTAAAAATTTTACTTATTTATTCCTACAACTTTCATATATTTATTGCCCTCGTCAAAGAGAATATGTGGTATATGTTTTAAGTATATTTCTTCTTCATAATCTTAAAATTTTCTTTGCTTATTGCTTTAATAAAATAAACACATAATTAAGTAACAATTTCATACTAATAAATACATAAATCAACACCTAATTGTAATCTCTTAAATGGTATTATCGTCTTGAACATGACTGTGAATGCCAGTGAGGCCTAAACCGAAAACCCAAACCGAAAATCCAAGGCTAAAATCCAACCCTCCTTGTATTATTTTAAAGAGCCCCGCGCGACTGTTGCAACAATAAACACGCGATATAACCAGACTGCGAACAAGGATAACGATGGCAAGGACGATTGTTTCAGGGGGTGTCCGGGAACAAAAATATATACAATCGTCCTCGTCGTCGTCGCCTGGTGAACAAATCGCGTTTGATACGCTTTGATTTTATTAAAATTTAACAATTTCGCTATGAAATTTATGAGGCCTCCGGGTGGTTCAGCTCAGTTCAATTCCCTTCAATTGGATTCGTTTCGTTTCAGGTTTTTTTTTGTTGTTTAGCCAAAAGGCTTACGAACCACTTGTTTGGGGCACTGACTGTATCATTTATGACTCTGCAATCACATATAAATTGTCCTTCTTTAAATTGAGGGTAAATGCCCAAAGAGAGATGTGCTTTTAGAATGTTAGAAGATTTTTGTCTTTAAAGGAAAATATGGGTAATACTTCTTGAAGCTTAAATTTATAGAAAACTAAGATCGCTTTACTATAATGTTGTATAAAGGTAAACGTTTTCAAATATCAATATATTTGTTCAATTCAGCTTTCCTCGGGTTTATTTTAACCCTTCATTGGATTCTTATGACTCAATCCATTAGATATTGACAATTAAAAGGGTCTTAGGGTTGTAAAGGGCAGTTAACAAATTAATTGATCAATCAATCAATCACAAAGTCCTCATAAAGAACAATTATAAAGGTTTCTAGAATCTACTATCTAATTTCTTAATGAATAAAATCAATTAAAGAAATGTAAAGGTATTGCTCAAGTTTTAGGTATAATTAAAATCTATAATATATAATTATAAATATTTAATATATATAGTTATATATTTCAAACAATGTTAAGAAATTTCTCAAATAAGTTTTTGGACTAAAAGAATATAATATATGTGCATGTCCTTTTGCCTAAAACCTTTCGCCACTGCTGCCTCATGCTCATGTCCTGGCAAATCATTTAAAATGGAACTTTTGCCATCTCGACCCGCCCTGGGGGGAATTTTGAAGGGGGAAACCTCTACCCAAGGTTCACTATCTTTTCCTGCCCCTGTTGGTACCCCGCCCTTGGCCCCTTGTAGCAAAGTGACACAGCAGCAGCAGCTGAAAAAGTCTCAAAATTACATTAAAAACTAAAAGGACTTTGTGCTGGCATATGCGTGTGAGTTGGTGAGTAGTTTTTTGGCATACGGAAAATGTACTCGTAGTTGACTCCTTTAACGGGCCCTCGTCCTGCGTGTCAGAGAAAGTTTGCCAAATGATTAAAAGGACTCGGCAAATATGTGCGAGCGAGAGTAGTTGTAGTAGACGAGAGTCGAGAGTTGAGAGTCGAGAGTCCTTTCACCGCCCCGAGACGCTGTAACGAAATAAATATAAAATGGCGTTGTAAGCAGAAGCACATTAGTGACAAGTTTCCACAAGGATCGGGCACACTGGAAGAAAAAGATTATGGAAATATTGGGATTGATTTTATTTTTAATATTTTGTACAAATGTTATTTAATTTTTATTTAAAAAAGATGCCTTTACGTACATGTGACTTAAAATACAAATAAAAGACCAATATGTTTAGATTGAAAAATATGTTGATGTTGATAATTATGTTTTATTATATTATATTAATAAATAAATAATTCATTATACAGTATTGCGTGTATTAAATATTATTATATCTCATTGTTTAATAGGAATATATTTTGATGAAATCAAACCAAAAATGACTGAATACCTTTACCATTTTCACTGTGACTTTTCCTCAAAAATACCCCTTCCCCAGCATTCCTCTCTCCACGTATGTGTGTGTGTGTGGAAAAGTGGAAAATTTGTAGCTTCCGCAGCGGATATCCTGTTTCACACACGCCTTGCTCCTTGCGCTCCTCCTGCTCCTCCTTCCCTCTGATGAGGCAAAAAGGCGTGTAACTAAAAAAGTTTCGCGTTGCGTTTTTAGTGAAAATTATATTAAAATTTTGCGCTTGATGTAATTTATGTCATAAAAAGGCCGAAAAAGAAAGAAAAAAAAAGTTGGCGCTAATGTCGTAAATGAATTTTCTGCCTGAGTTAATTTCCACGGAACATGGCAAGACAATGCCTGTACATACATGGTGCATAATTTTTCCCCTATTTAAGATTATTTATTTAAAACCCCTTTTTTAGCTCACTTCTTTTTTTTTTATTTTTATTTTGGCTGCGCCACCGTCAAAGGCAAAGATCAAAGTGTGTTGACTCCACCCTTGAGCAAATATAAATACATACATGTAGCCTGGATCCTGGACAGTCAGTCGGGAGACTGGAGTCCGGAGTCTGGATGAGGGCTTAGGCTTTTTGTGTTGAGGCTTCAATGGCTCAGAAAGTGAATGCCAATCGAGGGGAGAACAAATCAATTACTTCTTCCCCCTAATTGAGTGTATTTGGGGCGTTAAATGCGAGAAATTCGACTGGCCCTGTGTGGCTACTATTTTACTTGTATTATTTCATTTAAAATATATATGTATGTAGTCTGATGCCCCCTGCAGACTACAGCCAGAGTAAACATATTCTTTCATGTCCTTGCCCTTTCAACACTCTCATTCTTGAAGCTACCCCTGGGGGTGGCTTGTCTCTCGCACTGCCCTTAAAGGGTTAAACGCGGCGGCCTTTAAACAAGTTAATAAACTCGACGGCACCCTCGACGGGCAAAAAATGGCAAAACACGAAAAGAATGAGATGATTTAGTGCGTATAATCAAACATGCAGACAGACGCACAAAATTTGCACAGTCACGGGGCTACGGCCTACAGCTCAATTTGCCAGACGAGAGCTAAGCACACACAGAGATACATATATATATAAATATATATATATTTGGAGGGAGATGCGTATTTTAAAGTCATTGTCCTTGTGGGTCCCTGGGACCTCCCTAGGCCGGTCCGCTTCCCCCAAGGACATATTACAGCATTGATTCAATTTCATGTCAATTTACGTGTCAATGCGACACTAATACGCCAAGAGGGTCGTGCTCCTTGTTGCGAAAAAGGGTAGCAAGCGGGGGATGGCAGCAGGGGGGGGGGTCTCATTTTCGGGGGCGGGTGGCAGGGTTCAACAAGGTGTGCGTTTAAAATTATTTATAACATTTGCGAAAATATGTTTGCCAAAATGCCAGTGAAATACATTTTTTGGCGTCACCCTCCCAGCTCTGAAAAGTATGCTATAGCATTTTTTTTCTGCCGGCCCCTTTTCGGTAATAACTTGCGGCCTGTTTACGCCTTGGCCTTGAGAGAGCGATACGTGTGTGTGTGTGTGCACTGAGAAAAAATATACCAAGAGTTACATCTTAACCCTTAATTCTGAAGATATTCAATATATTTTTGGAATTGCTGAAAGTATCTTTATATCGATATTTCACTAAGCAAAAATTATCGCTGTTGGAACTAAAACAAGATTTGAAACAATTTTGTTTTTTACAAGAATTTAACCGGCAAGAAAATTTTTAAATTAATACTGAAAGATGTATGTACACTGTTTAATTATTTAATAAAATTGTCTTATATATCGAGTACTTGAATAATATAACCATAGATCTATTTTAACATATATCTTATTTCGATTTATGGAACTTAAACACTTTTGTAATACGATACTTGGAGCGATATTTTTGTCTATTATATCCAAATATCAGATAGTGTCCTTCTTTATATCAAATGTCATTAACGGATATTAAAGATCAAGAAATATATTTAATATTTTTTTAAGGTTCCTAAATATTTTTTTGTAATTCGATATATTTAAAATACAACCAAGAGTTATAACTTAGAAATTAAATTAAAAGTGATAAAATTACAAAATTAAATTAAAAATTTTAAAAGCTAATTATTAAAGGCTAAAGCTCAGAAAGGACTCACTCCGAACTATTGAGAAGCACTTAAAATAAAGTTTCTCTCAGTGTACTTTCGTGGGGTTGTTATCAAGCATCCTTGTGTGTCTCACTTATTGAACGCATGTGTTGACAACACTTGTGTAACGGTGAATTTGTGTGCCTATTGTATGTGTGTATGAGGTGGGTAGGTATTTTTCCAAAAAGGGGGGTGAGGGAGGTCGACAGATGCCGTTACCAGGGATCTACCGCTCCCACACCTCCATCCCCCCCACAGGAGGTTACAAAATAGCAACAAATTTGCCAAAACAATTTGCAAATCTACAACAAATACGTGTAAATACTGATATGACTGACACTTTTGGCGAGAGAGGGCGTGAAAAACAGGGGTGGGGGTTTTATGGGGGGAGACGACCTTTCACCTGTGGCAAATGCCGCCGATAAGTGATTGGCAACAGCTGCCTGACTGGGAGGTCTTTATTAACTTGCTCCCATTTCTTTTCCATTTTTTTTTGTTCGTATTGGTATAGAAAATTGGCGAAGAAAATTGTTTAACTTGTTTTTGGCACCCTTTGTTGCCAAGGTTTTGACGTGGGCTTTATTCTGGTACTTAAAATATTCTTAATCGTATTTTCTTAAATGTTTATAGCTTCAAAATTACTATTGGTATTTAAGGCAGGTATATTTTGTTATATTTTCATATATTTTTTGTTGTTAAGACGAGTTTTTTAGAAATTTTACTTTCAACAGCTTTTTGATGGAATCATTAATAATACCATTATAAGAATTATATTCATAATATGCATAAAATGTAAAATTAATCATCAAAATAAGTTTAACTATACTTATCGTATAAATAAGTATTTCTTAAATTAGACAAATTACAAGAGTTAACAAATAAATTCTCTTTGTCGTGGGAAACATATTTATTTTTGACTTTATACTTATTTATATTAAAAAAAATATACTATATAATATTTTTTTTAATTTGTATTCATACATAAATTGAATGAATTACGAGATATATTCTGATCTATCATAAATTACCACATTACTAAAGTATATTTAAGTTATATTAAGGGCAAACTAAAATACTTTTATGTAGATCATATAAATACAATTTATTTATTATTATAATATATTAATGAGATATGGTTTAAATATATTTGTACTATTAGAGGATTAAATATATTTTGATTTTTTAATCAAAGCTATTTCAAAAGATTTAGACTTTGAGTCAGCTATTCAAATGAACATGAATAAAAATGCCGGTATATATATGGATTTAATTTTAGTTATTCTAACGTTTGCTAAAAAAATTATAACTTTATTAGAACTAGAATTAAGCATTTTCTGAGAATAAATAAATTCAATTCATGATTTTCCACCATAAATATTATTAAATATTGGGCCACAATTTTCAATAAGAATTAAAAAAAATATATGCTTTTCCCTAATGTTATTTCGTTAAGAATCACTAAATATTTTTATAATGATTTTAGATAATAGTTTAAAATAATTTATATTTGAAATACAATTTAATTAGATCTCTTTTATTTTTAATTCATAACAATACAAAATAAAATAAAAATTCCACCGAAAGGCAAACGAAAGCCGGCGGCAGTTGAGCAGCCAACGCGGTGTCCGCGCTGAAAAGCGGCAATGGAGCAAAGGGAAAACAGCAACAGAATTTCCTTGCTTTTCTCGCTTTTCCGACGGTCGTCGGCGTCGCTTTTCCTTTTTGAGTGTGTGTTTGTATTTGCGTTCGGCGTTGGAGTCGGCGCATAGCTCGAGTTTTCTGCTCTCGCAATTTTCGAGTGGAACTCGAGCGATTTCGAGTGAAAATGCGGACCATATACTACGACGATTTCCCCTGATTCGTCGGCCAGGCTCAAAGTCGGAAAATCGGGAAGGGGGAGGGGAGAAACGGTAGCACCACCCCAGCCGCCACCCCCTGCTTTTCCCTTATTTTGTGGTGAGTTAGAAACCCGGCTTGGTTTTTCTTTTACTTTTCCATTTCGTTTTTTTCTTTTCTTCGTTTCTTTCTTGTGCTGCTGTTTTTCCAAGGCAACGTCTTGTGGTGGGAAATTGTTGCGCGCCGTTGAGTTTTTTTCCGCTGCTTTTGTTTTTGTTTTGCTTTTCCCAATTTTCTTTGCTGCTTTTCGGGCGCGCCTTTCGTTTTCATTGCGTGCGGTTCGTTGGATGGTCGGGTGGACTTTTCCGCCAGTGGGTGGTATTTTCCGCCATGCCAACGGAAGCGAAATGCCGTCGGTGGCGCGGAAATTGCAGAGCATTTGCCGACGGCAAGTCGCTGGGAAATATATGGATTATATTTAAATTCTTAAGACGTTTTTGTAATTATAAAAAATTGACTTGTTTTTAGACATTAAAGGAGGCGTGCATTTCGCTTTCCTTTAACTTATTTGTATTTATGGTAAACTTAAATTTACGATTCTATATTTTTTTTAAGCGTGTAGAAACCTTTTTCATAAAATATATATGAACATTTCTTGGACATAGTTTATGTTTAGGATATTTTATAATTTTAAGAATTTGATTTATATTTTGTTTATTACTCTAAGAACTAGTTTTCCTGCAATATATATTTTACATTATTTTATTTTATATATATTTATTTTATAGTGCGTTTTGAATATTTATTTTATATGCTATACATAATAAATATATATATATATTTTATTTCATTTTCAAACAGATTTCTTTAGTTTTTAGGAATTTCTTTAAACTGCTGCAATATTTATTTATACCCTTAAACATTTTCCATTTAAGTTTTTTTTTCACTAAAATGATAATGTTATAAATCATTTAATAGTTTTACGGATGATATTATCATTTGTTGTTTACTAACACCTAAAGTTTTTTTCTCCTTTTCTTAACTATTTAATATATATATTAAATAATATATATTATATTATAAATATATAACTATTTAATATATTTAATATATATATAATATATCATAAATAAATGATGAACATAGAATATATGATAGTCACGTAAATGTAAAGTCTTATTTTGTTAATAAAAAGATAATTAATGTATTTGCTTTATTCACTGTAATTTCATTTCTTTAATGCTGGTTTTTTGCCCCTGCAGAAGGAATTAAAATCTTATAATTTCCATTTAAAAATAAAGAACTTAAATACCCAGATTAAGAAGGTGTATTAAAATCAAAAGAAATGTCCTTTGATAATCCTGGTTCATCGACCAAAGTCCTGTATTCCATTTTGCTTGAGTTTTCCCAGCAGCTGCATCAAGTATACGCCCCGTGAACTGGCTTAGACTCCCTCTTTTGCTCCTACTTTACCTACTCCTTCTCCTCCTTCTAACCAACCAGAATCTCCCCACATTGCGGTACCCAAAAAAAAAAAACGAAAAAAAAAGAAAATCGAAAAATAGAAAATCTAGAAGAAAAGAAAGCGGAGCAGAGAAAAGGGAAAAAAGAAAGCCGGACTCATGAAAGCTTTTTGCGGCGCACCAATGGCACCGCGTTATGCTCTTACACACCGACACACTTAGCAGCACACACAGACACATACTCACCCACACACACACACATACACACACCTACCCACACACAACTAGGGAAAGAGAGAGCTCCGAGAGTCGCCGTGGGAGGCGACTTTGAGCCTGTCCCAAATGGGAATACCCATACACAGACGAACCATCGACGAATAACGAAACTTGGAGATGGAAAAATGAGGAGGAAAAGCGGGGGGGAAACCGGGCGGAAAAGCAAGAAGGAAAAGCGGAGGTAGGCGGCGGGAAAGCGGCCGCCGAAAGCCGAGGAATGGCAAACCCAAAACTGACACCAAAAGCGGCTAACCCTTTATCGCACATAGGGTTTCCTTACAGGACCGCATATTTAGGTTGCAGTTATGGGGTCTCTCTCTCTCGCACTCTCTCCCCATCTCTCTCTATCTCGGTTTCTGTCTCTCTCTACCTCTCTCCCTCTCTCTCTCTCTCTGTTTGTCTCTGGCCAGGACTCCCTCTCTCTTTCTAGCTGCGTGGGGGGGCCTTGGACATACATATGTACATAGTTTTGGGTTACCCAAAATCGACGTGATGTTATATTATATGGAAAACACAATTTGCTCAATGGTCTGCCGCTGTCGCTGCCGCAGTCGCTGCCGCCGTCGCAGTCGCCGTCGCAGTCAGCGTCGGCGCCAACTTTAAGTAGCACTCGAAATCGTGGGCGGTACCGATTTCTATGTATGTCTGTGTGTGCGCTTAGGGGGTACCCGGAAAAGGAGTAGGAGCGGGTGCGAATATAAAGAAGTTGCAAAAAAATATATATAGAGTGGGGAAAATGGGAGAGAAAAATAGTGGAAAAAAAGCAAAGTAGGGAGGGGGGTGGGTGTGGAAAAACTGGGGGGTTAAGGGGTCACTCTCACCCCTCAACTGGCGATCGTCGCCGTTTTGCGGGCTGTAACTGCTGCCATTTTGTGTGACACAAAACTATGGCCCAACTATAAAAACTACATTCCCAGTTGGGCAAGTTGAGGCAACTTAAAAGGGATATAAAACCTAAAATGCAGGAAAAATTTATAGTGAACATACATTCTTATAAATATATAAACATAAATATTTATCCCTTAGGCTTTGAGTTCGTTTTAAAGACCAGAAAATTTTTAAAGAGATAAATGAGAAGGCATAAATACTATTAAGTGTCTGCTAAGGTGAAGAGTTAAATTAGCTACAAATTAAATATAACTAATTAAATATAACTATGATTAATAAAATATGTTATAAATTTAGCTAATTATTAAATATATATTTTTTGTTAATCAAAAATATTAGGCTTGTTCTGTTTCTGAAGTTAATAATAATAAATTATTAATTCCCATTAAACTATCATAGAAACTATATTAGAATTATTTCAAAAAAGTTAGAACTTTGTTATTCTTTAATATATATACATCTACTCAGGGATATGCATATTATTTCCCTTATCCTTATTAATAATTAATATATAAATCATAAAAGAAATTACTTTTCCTAAAAGAAACCTATTTTTATTATATATAACTTTTAATAGAACAGTGCATTCCCTCATATACTTATCCCTTATTCCCTTATCCTTATTATAAATTAATGTATAATTCATAAAAATAAAAAAGTTCTCTTAAAAGAAACCTATTTTTATTATTTATTTATTATCCTTCTATATCCTAATCCCTTATTCCTTTATCCTTATCCAAAATTAATATAAAATTCATGAAAAGACATTACTTCTCCTAACAGAAACGAATTTTAGTATGTTCTAGTACCAGCATTATAATGCATCGCTCTATATCCTCCAAGAACTGAAGGATAAAACCATTTACTTGAGTGCCTGGCACAATTAATGCAAAAACTTGAGCAGCTTCAAAAGGCTCTTCTTCGGGCAGACAATGGCCCCTTGACGAAAGTTGCTTTCTCAATGACATCTATACGATGCTATATAGTGCTTATGAGTGCAGTGGAAAAACCCCCCCTTCTCCTTGGGAAAATACCACCACCCAACTCCCCCAATTGATTGTTTTTTTCCAGTCCTTTGTTTTGACTGAGCCAAAGTTTTGCATCGTCAAAAAAGACGATGCCAGACAGAGAAACGCTGAGATGATGATGACAACTTTTGCTTGTTTGACCCAGTTTCCTTCGCATTGTACCGATCTCAATGGCTATACGTGTGTGTGCTATATGTGTGTGGGAGGTGGTAGGTGGAAAATGCTAAAATGGAAAATGGAAAATGTCATGCAGCCATGCCAATCAAGTAATGCACCAGAGGCAAGCCATAGCCTTAGCAGCCTCAAGACGAAGATGCTGTCTCAGCAGACACGTGAGGATGGGGGGATGGATGGGGGGCTTTGGGAGGTGGGAAAGTGGGAAAATGCCATACAAAATTTGTGTGTGGAAAAGCGGGGTAGCGGGGTAGCGGGGAAGCGGGGGAGGGGGAAAGGGTCGAAGGAGGAAGGCGGTGCAGCAGTGGTTCGTTTGGTTGGTTCGTTGGTGTCACATTTTCGGTGAAATTTTGGTTTGCAAACTTTGGCAAAACTTGGCCAAGTATTTGGCCTCAAGTGTGTTGAAGCAGGACGGAGACAGGCCAGCCAGCGTTACGCGAAAGAGATGGCTAGCTGCGTGCGAGCGAGAGAGGGAGAGTAAGAGAGTGAGTGGGAGAGCAGGAGAACGAGTGCGGAGCATGTGAGTGTATTGTGGTCGGTCGACTGGCGGAGAATTCTCAGCTCTTCTCAGTTCTGCTCTCTCTATCTCTCTGTCTCTCTGTCTCTATTTGTGTGTTTCTCTTTCTCTTTCTGGCTTACTTGGCCTCCTTGTAGAAGCTTCGTCTTGGCCTTTTCTTAAGCTTTTGGCCGGTCTACTTGTCCTTAGTTAACACAGAGAGAAAATAGCCACATTTATGTTTTTAATAACCAGAAAAGTAATTCTAATTAACATAAATACGTAAATTAAATATTTAACTCAAATATTTAAACAAAAACCAAACAATATCTATAGCAAAAGGGATTTCTTTTAAGGGAATTCAAGGGCCTCGGTGGCGTATACTTAATATTTGCTCAGTGTGCCATTGTGACCCCCTTTTGGACCCCTCCCGCCCACGTCACCATGTCTCTGCCGCAGTCGGCGCTCCGCTCTGGCATCTTCCGGCGGAGAGAGTCCTGAATCCTCCAGCCAAAAGGCCTGAAGGAGCCGTGCACAGTGGCTGTGGCACTGGCAGTTCCTTGGCCCTCCTGCCCGCAACTGTGGGCTGCCACTTGATGGCGGCCACATGGACATGGCCAGAAGCTGCCAAAGGGAGACGGAGAGATGGGCGTTGGTAGCAAACAGTGCGAGTGAGATGCCTTCGTAGCCGTCGCCGCCGCCGGCTGGGGTATAATTTTAATGAATTTATTTAGGAGTTTGTCTTGGGGCAGGTGGACACACACACACTGTTCCTCTATATACATACATAAGCAGCAATGGCCGCCTTCGGAGGGGACTCCCCTTTTGTGGCAGTGTTGTTTTGCAGCAACCAAAATGTGCGGCAGCATTTTTGGTCTTGCACAGTGGGCTATATGTGGTCGAGACGAGGCATCTCCGGCCCGGCTCCAGTCTTGGCCTTCGTCCTTTGCCCTTTGGACTTTGTTTCGACCGGTTTTTGTTTCTTTATTTCGTTTTTTTTTCTTTTGTTGTGAGAGATTTCGGTTATTGGTCTTGGCATTGCACATTTGCCACTCGCTCCCTCCTCTCCGCCACCAATCTGTGGCTCCTTTCTGGCCATGTGTGGGTCTGTCTGGCCTTAAGCATATGTCTGGGTATCCTTCGCTTCTCAATAAAAGAAATTAAGTGCCCAGGACTCCCATTTCGTAATTATACCTGTGACTCAACATAAATCTGATGTATATTAAAGTTGGAAACTAACCAAAACCAATTCTTGATTAATTGTTTATTTTCATTGTTTACAACAGGATAATTCTCAGATTATATAACACTTGAATTGTGCGGAGCTAAGGCCAAGTTAATGATTTGATTCGTTTTAAGACAACTGATTGTGCAAATGCCATTCCAGTCTCTTTAAATCGTCGTAGTTCAGCTCATTGACCACACGGAGAGCGGCTATCAGGATATTCGATTTAGCGGGATCAGGGCGCCTCTGTCTACGCATGCGCCGCGGATCCGGATTCGAGTAGCTCCTCTGGCTGCTGCTGGTGTGCTGCGGCAAGAACGTCATGGAACGGGGCGGCGGCATTGACCTGGGGCTCGTGGGCTGGGACGGGGGCGGTGACAAGGACGGCGGTGACATAGGCGGCAAGGATCGGGACGATGGCGGCAAGGATTGAGACGATGGCGTTGACAAGGGCGGCAAGGATCGGCATGGCGGCGGTGACATGGGCGGCGGAGACATGGACGGCAAGGAATGGAAAGGCGGCGGTGACAAGGACTGGGACGGCGGCGATGACTTGAGCGGCAAGGATTTGGATGCCGCGGACTTGAACGGCTGGGACATTGCCGCCTTTGGTGCCCACGGGTCCATCTTCTGGTGGGGCAGCGGTTGGTCGTCTCGCGAGTAATGGGGAGGTGTGAGCTTAGTCTCCTCCTTGGTGTCCTCCTTGGTCTCCGTCTTGGCCTTCGCAGTGTCATATAAGCAGGTCACCATATCTTGCACTTTATTCATTTTATTTGTGTTCTGTAAATAAATAAATTGAAATATATCGAAATATATATTAATTAGCCTTTTCGCACCCTGGCCTGCATACGGAACATTTCCTCTTTCAGTTCGACCATCATTTGGCCGAGCTCGTTCAGTTTATTCTTATTCTGGCCGAATTTTTGATCGGAGTCTTGGCTAAAAGAAGGAATAAATGGATTTAAAGCGTTAATAAAAATGGATATAATATGATATAGCGAAATAACAATCTTAGTAACTAAATATTTACTAAATATAATCATTTCAAAGAGGGTCTTATGGCACTTTGAAGCTTTTACTTTTGTCTGTATTATCTTACCTGTTCTCCTCTTCACTCCCCTGACTGGTATTATTCATAACGATTTGTTCTGTTTCAGAAAATACAATTTTGATTTTACGAGCTAACGTAGGGCAAGCTAGGTTTCGTAATAAGAGTGTAGAACAGATTTTCCTGAGCCTACTTTTCAGATTTTCCAGAGAGTACTAGTTCAAGAAATCTAGGGAGACGCTAACTTAAGAAAATATTATGTTACCTATTTTATAAATTATTATTTAGCCTATTGTATTACTTTTTTTATTACCTATATTATTAACTAAGCTATACATTAAGTATAAAACGTTTCCCTAAGATTTCTAGGATTTACTTTCTTAACCTTTACTCGGACTGTCACCAAGTTTGGTAGCTCTAGCCTATAGGGTCAGCCAAAGACTTTGACAGATCGATTCGTCTGGTGACATAGAATAGACATGATATGACATAATGATGCCCTGATAAGCCATGATATGTTATAATGTTATAAGTCAAGATCTCTCTGAGATCTATATGTTTATGCCGTCCTGGCTAGATTAATTCGTCTATCGACATAATACGTACATGATAAAACATGCTCACCCCTGACAAAGACATGATTTTCACTCAAGTTTCGTGAAATGTTTTCTTGCAGGATTCGCCCATCACCTGGTGGGCATGCACAGTCACCTGCATGCGCCCGACTGGCGTGCCCACATGGCCTTGGGCGGTCGTCCTGCGGCCTTTCCAGCCGCCCCCTTCTTCGGGCATCATGCGGCGGCCGCCTTTCCCACGGCGAGCACCTTGCGGGGATTGAGTGGTGAGTTAAGGTGCCTCTTGATTTGAAAGAAACATATTTAAAGATATTGCTCTTTGGCCCACAGATAACCAACAGCAGCAGCAGCAGCAACAGCAGCAGCAGCAGCACCAGCAGTTGGCGCACAGCACCACCAGTCCGGAAGGATCGCCGACCACCACCACCACCAGCGGCACCCAGCTGAGCGCCTTTGTGCAGCCCCCGTTGACCTCGTCGCCGCCGCCGCCCCTGACTTTGCTGCAGCAGGACAATAACAACAACAGCAACATCGATGCGGGCTTCGAAAGCGATAGTATTTCTGTGACAGGATCGCCGCGCAAGAGTCAGCAGGGCTCGCCGCTCACTCACGACGAGGAGGAAGCGGAAGCGGACGCGGATGCTGAGGCGGAAGCGGAAACGGAGGCAGCTGGGAATAGGATAGGCGGCAGCGGTGGTCCATCGGCGGGATCACTGGGCGAGAGCTCACCGGGATCGGGTGGCGCCTTCACCGCCCTCATTCAACGCAGCAAGAACCCCACGGAACTGTTCGGCGGCTTCGGAGCGGCAGCCGCCGGTGGCCATTTTGCGCCCAGCCACAGCTTCAATCCCGCCCTGGCCGCTCAGCTCTTCCTTCAGAGTCCCCTGCTGCCGCAGTCGAGTCAGTGGCTCTACAGCCAGCTATATGGCAACTACAGTGATCTCCCCTGGCTGCGGAACGCGGCGGCGGCGGCCGCAGCGAATGTGGCACCCGATCGTGGACAGGATGCGGGTACCCTGCCCGCGGCGACGGGATTGAGCAACCCGGATCACGATGGCGTCAATCTGATCAAACGGTGTGTGACCCTCATCACGCACAATCCACCGGATGCAGAGAATGCCAATCCGAATGCCTCGCCGCCGGTTAGCTCAACGCGGCGATCGCCGTCACCGGTGGAGACCATCGATCTGGATGATGTGAGCACCACCTCGCGCTCGGCCAGTGGCTCCTCGGGTGGCGGCCTTGGCCTGGGCACCCTCGGCGTTAGCGTTGGTGTGGGCGGTGGCGTTGGTGTGGGTGTGGGTGTGGGTGTGGGCCTGGGTGGTGGTCCCATAAGGACACGGACTCCCAAACCATCGGGGGATGTGTGGCGCCCCTACTAGCGGCTGGCGGCCGCCTTGCTTGGCACTTGCCTGGCGGCCCAAGGACACGACCTTGGCGACAGCGGCAGCAGCGGCGGCGGCGGCGGTGACGACGCAGTGGGTGGTGCTGCCGGGAAGCGGGACACCTAGGCCCCTCGAGGGGGGCTGGGAAAAATAAATAAAAAGTAGATCGGTTGTGGTGTTGTGAATAGTCGCCATATCGCAGCTGGGCGGGGATTGCAGCGGGAATTTGTTAGAAGCTTATTGCTGGTGCTAGAAGTAACATCGATATATGTCGATAGGTTTGATTTTAAAATATGTATCGATCTATATTGAACAAATTCTATATCGAAAAATGGATAAATTGATACTTGTTAATTTAATTTACTACATAGACATATGTCCCGATAAATCGAAAGCTTATTGTTTGTTAATTGAATTTTATTTATTTTATAATAAAATATAATTTGTATTATATATTCAGACTCATTTCGAACCAAAAATTAGTTCAAAACATTGATTAATTTCTATGTTAAACCATATATACAATAATTAATAAAATAAAATATTTATATTAGAATTTTATTCATTTGATTTTTTAATTCCATTTCAAATTAAGTCTGTTGAGTCGAAAATTTTAAACAAAAATTGATATTTTCGATATAATAATTGTATTAATATTATGTTATTTTTATTTATTTAATTTCTCATTTCATTTTCGCTATTTAAACTTGATCTCATTCAAATCTTTTAAGTTTTAGTTAAAGGTTATAAAAAATTGTTGGAATATTTCTTTATTTTGTATACACCAACAACAAGTGATGACAAATTCCTGAAGCAAACCTTGTAATTTTTTGTGTTTTTTTTTTTTGTCAACTAATTTAAGTGGCTCACATATCGAATTTAAATCAATTAGCATGACCCTAAGAATCAAATATTTAAGAAGTTGACGGCGGGGGCCGCTCACACATAATAAATATACGAATATCTATATAGAACCGAGATCTGTGTACATTGAACATATATGCATATAGAGGTCTGTATTTCCCCCTCCTAAAAAATATGGCAAAATCATTACAATTAGATGTTTAAGCGAATACATTTTTTTTTGGGCAAGATACAAAAAAACTAAGAACATAAAACGAAATAAATTAATAAATATATATACATATTTTAAAATTTATTAAAAATAAATTTAAGAGCAGACATTGATATACTAAAACATGAAGACACAAATACACTGACAAAAAATCATATGACTTGTACATACATAAGTTACTTGAGTAGTGTGCCAAAGATTCGTTAATAAAAATTTCAACTAAAAATGCTTGGTTGTTGAAATATTTTGGAAGAAAGAGGTTTGTTTTTAGGTTTTATTTAAAAAAAAAACATTTTTATAGTTTATAATAGTTTTATATGATAATTTTGTTCGACAAAATAAAGTTTAAAAATAGCATAACTTAGTCAAAAATGCATCAATTTTAATTCTGAAAGCTTTCTGATGTTAGGTTTTATTAGGATAACAAATCTGCAAACTCAATTTAAAAATTAAAAAAGAAATTACATTTTTGCAAATTTTTGAAAATTTTAACGATGTAACCCCTTATAAAATTTTTAAATTTTGAAAATTTTTTAAAAATTTATTTTGTTACATGACTAGATCGACTCGGCTGTTAATTCTGATCAAGAATATGTGTGATTTATAGGGTCGGAAATGAGTCCTTCGCAGGATTTGAAGCTTCTGGTTAAAATTATAATAACAAATAATAAAAGAATTATAACAATATTTTTTATTGATAATTTCCCTTTAGTAACCCATAATCTGTTAATGCAGATCAGGAATTATCAGGTTGAGCCACAATAATGCCCTGATTTCAGGAACCGAGCCAAGTATAAAGCCCACTTCAAGGATATGAAAAATCGAGGCAGAAATACAGAATGAGAGACAGACGCTTGGATAATCAGCGCGCCGCCAAGGAAAGCTTTTAAGAAAATTAATTCACCCCCACCCCAACAAAAAATCCTTTAAAGGGGTTAACGAAAATAAAAAAAAAATAAATAAGCGAAAATAAAATAACGCAAAAAGAGAATTGAATTTATTGCCGGAGAGTCTTTGGCGCAAATAGAAATCTCGCCAAATAAAAAGTTTAAATAAATGGTCAAACTTGAAAGCGAAAAAAAGAAAAAAAAGCCAGCGGAGAGAAAGAATCCCGGAAAAAGGGTCTCGAGAAGAGAGTGAGACTGGGAAAAAGACTTTCAACTTGTGATGTGTTTTCCAGGCCGGGGCCAAGCAGCTTATTTAAGTCGTGCGAATAATGAATGAGTTTTCCAGCTCATATTAAATGAGCTTGGCGGCGATCCAAGAGAGCGCCTTTCTTCACCACCTCACCGGGGCTTCCCTCAGTTTTCCTCTTGTTTTCCTCTTGTCTTCCTCGCCTAATGAAGCATAGAAACAATTAGCGAATGGTTTCTAAGACAGCACAGAAAATACGGGGATTATCCCTCACCGAACCTTTGGGACCTAATGTAATCACTTGTCTTTATCCCAGATTATTTATCTTAGTCTTATTTTGTTGGTGACTTGGTTAACTCTTTTTAACCTGCTTAGCAGGATTTTTTAATTGTAAAAGGATTACGCACATAATTTGTCATTTAAGAAGTAAGTCTGCTTGATTGTACAGCTTATAAGTAATTATTTTTAAAGAGTTGGAGCTACATGAATTATTAACTATTTACTTTATATATGAGGCAATTGTGTTGTTGAATTTTATAAGGTATATTTAATTATGCAGAAATAATTCAGTATATTTATAGTTATTTATGTTATTTATAAATTTAATACTTGCTTTTTACATATTTCGAAATTTTCATTAACAAAAATGTGCTTTCCTTAATTATTTTAATTCTTTAAATTTATTTATATATATTATTGCTGAAAGAAAATCATTGTGCACTGTAAATGTTGAATTTATTTAATTTAATTTAAATTGTAATACACTATTAAATATATATTAAGTTATATACAAACTATAACTTACTAACTTTAAGTATTTAAAATCCCTATAAAATTAAATTCAGTTCTAATTAAAATCCAAAATTATATTAAGAATCTCCCCTACTTCTCATTATCTCTTGCCATTAATTTTACTTTCTCAAAGCTTGGCTTTATTTATTTTTTAGCTCCAGGCTTTTTTCAGGGGCATTTGGCTCATTTGTCAAGTGCTTCACTAATCCCGGCCATATGTGACCGGCGAGCCCGGGGAATCCCATTATGGAGATGTTGTGTGCGTGCAAGGAAAGGGTTTATCTAGCGTGCTCGAATCAGAAACAAATGGCTGAAAATTAACTCTGCCTTATGAGTTGGAACTGACAAATCGGCGAGTGAATATCCTTGCATCCTGCCCTTTTGTGTCATTAAAATCCGAAAATTAACATACTCGAATGTGAACACTTTTGGGCCCAAAAAAGCGTGGCCGAAGAAATTAAAAATGAATAACCTGAAACGAAGGCAACGAGATGTCCCGTCGTCCTTGGGGGTTGCTAACCACTTTTCCTCTACGACTTTTCGTCACTTTTTTGCCCACCCCCCCGGCGCTTTCTATTTTCCATTTGCCGCCTTCCACTTTCCACTTCATCGTTATCAACGCAACCTTGTCTCGCTCGTGTCACCTTTTCTGACACCGACAGGTCCTTACATTTATCCAGCTCATGGTCAAAGGTCCTGACAGTCTCAGCTGCATCAAGGTTTTATTTTTTCTAATTTAGAAGGTCTATTTTTTGAGGAATATAAAAATGTATTTTAGGTGTTTCCATTCACTGAGAGAGTATTTGTTTTGAAAGAGAAAATCTTAAGATAATTTATTTAATTAAAAATGGATGAAAGGGATTATAAATATACTTAATTCATATTTATACGAATTATTACAAATCCTTAAGGATAATGAAGTAAGAGGTACGTACTATTCGTTTCCCCATCGTGTTACTATATATATATTTTTTGTTGTCAGCAGCCAAGTCAGAGATTTTCAAGTTGCCTTCCAATTTGACATGTCTGAAGACGTTGTCCTGGCTACCTCGTCCTTGCATTTGTCCTTTCTGCCTCAGATGATGACTGGCATTTGATGGCGACAACTGTGGGTGGTTTTCGGGCGGACGGAATAGAGAGAGGTGATTATTCCGACAGTGGCCGGCAGTGGGGGGTGGCAATCTTAAGGAACGGCTGCGACACAACCTAATAAACTGTTGCCCAGGACGACCAGCATTTGACATTGGCCAGCAGGAGCTCCAGCTCCTGGCCTCCTTCTGTTCATTCCTGCCGGCTTGTTGGCAACAAAGGACTAAACTTTCATATCGTATTTGAGGTCGAACAGGTTCGAAATTAAAGCATCTGTCCTGACTGAAATTTCCCGCCCATTTTCGACTGTCGCTCAAGCGTTAAATAGAAAATTTTATGGCCACTCGTTGCGAGTGTCCTGGCAACACACGCACAGACACATACATATTGCTGTCCAGCCAGAAGGAGCGAGGTATGTTAATATATATAAATAGATACACAGGAAGAAGGCATCCTTCTACTTTTGACCTTTTGTAATTAGTATTAAGTATAGTTTGAGGTAAATCCTTGCTAGTCTCTAACTTATTGTTTTTCTATCATTTACTTGTTTATTTATATTTTGTACTCTTCAAAATTGTTAACAAAATAATTATTTAAATTTTTACCTTGTCTGAAACATTTTCCTTACTTCATTATAATATTTTGTGATCTTTTTTCTCTCTGCACAGACACTTAACCGTGTGTGTGCATCTCCGAATCGCGTTTTCATTTCAATAAGTGGGCTTTCAATTAACATGTTACACCCCGAGCTCCCGGAAAATTGCCAGCGCCAGGCAGGTTTTCCCTGCCAAGTAATTTGACTTGTGTCATTTTCGAGCCCCAAGAGCGAGGTGGGGAGACTGGAGACCGAGTCTTGAGGCATGACAGAATTTGCCGTTTGCTGCTAATTATGCCATCATTAGAGACGCCCCAACTCTCCACACACACGTGCAATAAATTTAAGTGTCGCCTTGCCCCTGCCCCTCGTGTGACTTCAGTTTATTGCAAATTGTTGCTCAGGATATATAATATATATGTTTGTGTGTAGCAGGTATTGGGACACGTATACGCCTGTTTATTATGATGCCTGTGTCAAGTGTCAGGAACACACTGGAGCAGTGGCGTGCACTGGCAGAAAAATCCAGCAAGGTTCTAGTGCCATATCTCGATTTGTAATAGATGAATTAACATCACATATATTCCGAAGTTTCTTCTAGAAGTTCCGTATTTGATTTATACAAATTTATACAATTTATCTTTACAATAGCTAATATGTATATTTATATATATAGAAGTATATATATTAGTAATTTACAACTGTGATGCTGTTCCTTCCAGTGTAGACTCCCTTAACAGGCGGGTGTTCGTTGTGTTTGGCAACGGCCTCTGTCTGGCAATTTCCATCAAATCACTTGCAGTGCTAATTGCTGTGCTTATTATTAATAAATTGCTTGATTGTTGCAGTTTTGTCGCATTCCACAGATTGGAAAATGACAGGAATCGGGGCCGTTGCAGCGACTGGAATGGGGCAAGGAAATTTATATGAATCAATATTGCTGTCCAGGAAAAGTTTATATACATATATTTAAGGAGCAAAGTTTCTGTAATTTTGTTGTTGTTTTTTTGTTTTGTTTTTTGTTTTCTTGGATAGTACTTAAAACATAATTTTCCTTTAAATTAAGTACTTAAAGCTTAATTTCGAGCAAACGAAAATTTCTCAATTTCACTTAAATGCCAAACTCACACACGAGTACGAGCACACAGGGAATGAGTTTTCTAGAAGCCAAAATAAACAACAACCAGCAGCCGGCGGCATCACAAACTTGGTAACGGTTAGCAGTGGGAAAACTGGAGCGAGAAAAGCGCCAAAAAGGGGGTGGGGGTGGGAGGGGAAAAGCGCGGAGGGAAATGCGGAACGGGAACGGGAACCACAAAACATTTTGTTGGACAGCGAACGGCCGGCAAAGGACATCGAAGCGACAGCGTCGCCTGTAACATGACAGGTGGCCGCCACCTAGTTTTCCCTCGCGTTTTCCTATTCCCCTCCCCCTCCCCGTGCCCCTGCTTTTCCTACCCCGCCTCCCGCCCCCTCCTTTTCCAGCTTTGTCACAGGAACTGTTAATAATGTGCAGCGTTCGCAGGAACGGAACAGAAAATCAGCGTCATTGGCGCACCTACAACATGCGATGTTGCGGTCAGCGACAACTTCGGGGAAAATGGAAAAGCGGGCTGGGGGATAGACTCCCCAACCCCCCTTTCCCCTTCCCCGCCAAAATAAAAGAGGGGTGCCTGCTCTCGAGGGGGAGGAGGGGGTACTCATGAGTGACGGCGCCGCTGCGTCAGCGGCATGTAATTTTCACGGTTTTTCGCAAATACGAAAAACGAAATACGCTAGACGAGAAATTTCCCACCCAAAACTTTGCCTCGCTGCAGGAAACTAAACAGAAATTCAGGAAAAATTCATCGAGATAGACGCTTAACTAAATACTCTTCCTTAATATATTATTATTTATTTTAAAATTATATTTTTTTTAGAGAGAGTTACAATGGTTTTTAGAGGCTTTTTGTTATATTTTCTTGTTTATAAAATATTGTGATGGGATTTTCTTTAGAAGCTTACAGCTGAGAGTATATTTTATATTTTAATTGTATATTAAAAAGTTATTATTATTATATTTATATTTTGCTTATTTAATAATTAAAACAATATGTTTTCTATATTAATAATAATATATTTCTATCTCTATAATATTTATCTAGGATTTTTTCCTTTTGTTTCTTCTTTTTTTCCTGAAATCCCCTGCCCTACTTGTCGGCCATTTTCCCGTTTCACGCTTTTCCTTTTTTTTCTACTTTTTCGCTAGGCTGCGTGTGACAACGGAGGAAAATGCTTTGGAGCGCTGGGAAAATGGGTAAGCATCGCGCTGGCTTTTTAGCGCCTCGAATGCAAAACTAAAATTATGCCATGCCACGCCCCGTTCTCAGTGCGCGAGTGGGTGCATTATAGCGTGCAATTTTGCGAGATTCCTTCGCTGTGAGTGTCATTTAATGAGTGCTGCGGGTCATTGGGGGGCAGGCTGAATGGCAGTGCCTCCCGGGGTGTCCAGATCCTGCATCCAGGTCCTGGCTGCAGTCCAGCGGAGGAGGCCGCCGACAATGCAACAACGCTTTACAATTTTCATAGACATTCCATGCATTTTGGTCAGTTTGATGTGGGTTTTCCTTTCTCGGTGTCGCTTTCCGCCCCTCCCTCACCCCACCCCGCTTACACGCTGCTGTGCGCTGGTGAAAATGGAGAAGGTGGCGTTGGGTGGGGGAGGGGGTTTTAAAAAACAAAAAAAAAACAAGAACCCAAGTCCACTCGTTCGCTATCAACGTCAACAAATACTCGGATCCATCGCATTCAAGTATTTTTCGGCCAGGCGCAAACACCAAAAACAGAGCTCGCCGATAGGGCTTTCGAGAGAGTCCTGACGGAGGGTGGGCCAGGGGGGGATGGGGGTATATCCTGGAACCCTATTGTCGTCGCTAACAATAATGAGTTCGTAATTTGATGTCACTGCACAAAACACTCGGTGCACTCGGGCACTGCAAGAAATAGTGGGGTTGAAAGGGTTAGAAATTTAACAGTAATTCGTGAGAGGGAAAAACTGATGTTATATTAATACAATAAAAAAATTGCGCTCAATTTCATATCAAAACCAGAATGGAAACTAAACTAAACGAAGCCAAAGTTTAAATAAAATATTCGCATTTTTTGAAACCAGCTTTGTAGATATTTTTATATAAAAAGTTTTTCAATAATTCAAAGTTTAAAAAACTCTTAACTAAGCAAAAAGAGCATTAATTTTAATTCGGAATGCATTTCTATATTAGTTTTCGTTGGGTTAATAAATCTGCATACTTAATATAAGGTTATAAAAAATTTTAATTTTTATCAATTTTCGAAAATTTTAACGATGTAACCCCTTATAAAATTTTGAAAATTTTGGTAAATTTTTTTTTTCTGCCGGAGATGGCTAGATCGACTCTGCTGGTGATGCTGATCAAGAATATATATGATTTATAGGGTCGGAAATCACTCCTTCGCTGTTTTGCAAGCTTCTGACTAAGATTATTATACCCTCCAAGGGTAGCAACTGAAATATTCATTTAAATTCATTTAAAATTTAATTTAAAAAAAAACAAAGTTTAATTTTTTAAATTAAAAGTTGTCTTAAACATGAAATAAATATTAAAAGTTTTGATTCAATTAATAAAATAAAATATAACAAAACAATAAAATTAAAAGAAATACCGAATGACTAAGGAATTTAAAAAATGGTAGGAAATGAAGGTCCAACATTTGTTATTGCTAAGCTAATATAATAAATAAATAAATACTTATGCTTAATTTTGATTTATATTAATTCTTTATATAAATGAGTCTAAACATTATTTAAACAGTGTAATATAACTAAAAATATAATACTTGCGCCAGCTTTTGAGTAAATTAAAAAATTATAATTATGAGAAGCTTATAAACTAATGCATTTCTTGAGAAAACTGGCTGAAATGGAAGCCTGATTAGTATAAGACAAAGTTTTCTTAACGAAATCTTATTATTTAATTTTTAATAATAACCTTTAAAATTCTAGAAACTTCTTAAGAACTTTTTTAAGGCATGGTTTTAATTTGGCTCTGTGTAAAATAGTGGATAGAAATCGTTGACTTGGTCTGATCAACATTTTGTTTGCAATGTCCCCCTCCCCATCCCAACCCCTCCTAGCCCCACCCATTTGGAATCGGAAAAAAGACTTGAAAAGAAATAAAAGCAGCAGTGGAGCGTATAGGAAACCGAGTTGAACCCGAAACTGCCGTCCATATGTGATTTATCAATGTCCGTTCGTCAGCAGCCATCTATCCCAACTAGCCTCAGGACTCCGTCTCCATCTCCATTTCCATTTCCATCGCCAGCTTCTTTCGGCCCTCATTTCCGCATTTCCACATTTTCACATTCCAACATTTTCGCTTTTCCACATGGCCATCATTCCCGTGGTGTCAGCCGCACATGTTTCCAGTTTGAAAATGAAAATGAGACAGGCCAAGAGGGCGGGCATAAACTATTACAAGTGTCAATTGAATCGTTCCAATAATTAAAGATCAGCTCGCTGTGATAGATGACTTTGCAGCTCTGCTTTCTTTATTTTTTTGAGAGGAAAGGGACTCGGACAATGTCCTGGATCGCTTGGGGTGCTGGATGAGTCAGCTATCAAGGACTACATGGTGGAATTTGCAGAGATTGGAGAAGTTATCCTTAGGGGATTCTGGCATTGATTCAATTTTATGATAAAAGTATAAATATAAAATATAAATATATAAAAAGGATATGAAATATATTTCGGAGGAAGAAAAGTGGAAATATAAATAAGAAATTAATTTAAAAAATATTTGACTGAAAGCAAAAAGTTGAAGTTTATAAATCCTTGCAGCTTGCATTTGAATAATTGGATCTAATCATAAGTAAACATAACGTATTCTTATTCTTCGAATCGATATTTATTGCTATTTTAATGGCAAATTTTCGGACAAATCAAAGAATAAAAAACTCATAACAAAGCCAAAAAAGCATTAATTTCAATTCGGAAAGTTTTCTTATGTTCATTTTTATTAGGTTAATAAACTGGCATATTAAATTTAAAATTCAAAATGTTGTACATTTTTTAACATTTTAACGATGTAACCCCCTATAATATTTTGAAAATATTGGTAAATTTTTTTTTCTTCCAGAGATGCGTAGATCGACACGGATGTTAATGCTGATCAAGAATATATATGATTTATAAGGTCGGAAATGACTCCTTTACTGATTTGTAAGCTTCTGACTAAGTTGTAATACTTTGCCAGGGTATGAATATATAGATAGATTTTTGTAATAAATTATGTAGCATAATATATGATCCTTCCCCTAAAAAATAATTCAATTAGCACGTGAATAGAACCTTTCAATTTCTTTAATCTAAGCATCTAAATTGCTTCCTTTGAATATATATATATTTTTTAAGAAGGCAGCTAAAAGTCACTGAAGCAAAATTAATGATGTCTGTCATTTGATTTGATTAAAAATTTAGCTCAAAATGAAAGCCAAGAAGATGTCATGACTTGATGGAAATTCGTTGGCAGCAGACAGCTACGATTTTTATTTTATTTTTTTCATAGTAATTTTTCTTAATTTACGTGGGGGGTCACAGGTCGGCTCGTTCGATTGCCAGACATTGTCCCAGCTTCCCCCATACACTTTCACAATAAATTACATCCAAATCAAGCGGGGGACCGAGGGTCACCACCCAAATCAAACTCAACTTAACTAAACACGCCTTAAACGGGCATTATCTGCTGGCCGGCACATTTAATTTCAATAAGCCCTGATGGAGCCCCACATCATCGCATTGGTCAACTTTCCTTTTTCTTTCTGGGGGCCACCTGTGACCAATTTCGATTATGAGGCCCGCTTTTCTTGGGTTTTCCCTTGGTTTTTCTCTTGTATTCTCCCCATTTTATACTTGCTTCCTTTGTCGCCTCATGTTGACGACGAAGACAACCCCAGAGGCGTTGTAAATTTTCGTGCCTCATAAAATTCTCGACCATCCCCTTGGCCGGACTCTTGGCTTTCTAAGGAGTTCATTTTTTTCTTTGCTGTGCTTTCCCCATTTTCCTAACCCAGTGGGTGGTGTTTTTCTTTTTTTTTTCTTATTTATTTTATTTTTTTCGTTTTTGTATGGGCGGAGTGGGTGGCTAATCAGCTTCCGCATTTTTATAGCCAGGACGGACGTGTAACGGAAATCGCAAGTAGCTTAGCCTAATATGCTTTGTGTTCGGCTCTTTATTTATTTATGCCACTTTCACTTTGTTCTCCGGTCTTCTTTACGTCCAGTACACTAAGAGGAAAAGTTGGGGAAAATAGAAAAGTGTGGAAAAGTGTAAATGATTAGGTTGGAGAGCTGTCAGACTGAAGAGCATGGAGGCAGACTTTAGAGAAAAAATATAACCAATATCTTACTTTATTTTTAGACTCTGAAGTTCATTTTGCCTTACTTAAACGTTAAATACAAATTTTGTAAAGCCTTAATTTGTAGATTTTTCCCTATTTCTTGCCGTGTATATTTTCTCCTTTTTTCCTGATTTTTTCCACGCTTGGGTCAGTCTCTGCTGTTGTTGTTGGTTCGAGTCATTTGTTTTACTTGGCCTCAAATAAATCCAAATAAATAATTCATTTGCCGCTGAGTTTGCTCTCAAGATTTCCCCCCATTGATTGAATAGGTTTCCTTTTTTTTTCGTTGGGGGGACTAAGTGTGGCTTGTTGACTAATCAAATGCGTGAATTTTCTTTTGCCGGAAAGTTGGAGGCGGATTATGTTAAATGTCCAGGCTGAAAAACTTTCAGAAAGATATTCAGGAAACTCGGATTAAATCTTGCCCAGCTAGTATATATCCTATCTTTGAGAAAGTATCACTTCTTTGGGCTATATATGTATATAAGTTAAAGGAATGTTTAAGGCAAAAAACATGTGAATAATGCCAACAGGATAAAGAGAATTTTAAGCTTAGCTTAAATATTACTATGAAGTAAGTATAAGTTGCAGTCCAAGGCTTAAGAGTTTTAAAGTGAATATAAATGTATATATATTTATATCAGCCTGATTAATAAATAAAAATATAATTGCTTGCCAGAGGAAGTATTTAAGTGTCTATCTTTAATCAGTTCTTTAAGTTTTTTGCTAAACATATAATCAAATATCTCTTACCAAGTATTTATATTAAATTCTATAGCTATTCCCAATATAAATCCTTAATAATCAGTACTTTAAGTTCTCGTTTATCCCCGGTACCCGGAAAAAATGCCAAAATAAATACATAACTCATTGGGTTTGCTGCATTTTCTCTCCCTGCTGATGGGGGGTTGATTGGACTGCCAGCGTTGACTTGTTGACCAATTGTGTGAATTATGTGCCAAGTCGCTGTCTGGCATATCAAACAAATCCATACAAGCCTCCACCTCCCATCGACGACTCGGAAAGCACTGAGAAAATCCGTTTTCGGCATCAGAAGGGAAAATCGCAGGCGCCAATCGCCGCGGCCGGCAATTGAAGAAAATTAATCAAAGCGGCGAAGGCTGCTGAAGGATAAAATGATTTATGGTCAAGCAAATAATTCGGACATAAAGGTAACAAATACTTTGATAATCATAAATCACAACAACACGGCCAGCCAAGGACCTCGCTCGCACAAACCGCACCCCGGGGGGTAAGAGGCGTAAGAAAGATAAATGATATTAAATATAGTAGCTGGAGATTTCCCCCCGAATCCCCCCAGATCCCAACCGAAAGTCTGAGTAGTTGACCGGCCTAATGTGTGAAACATTTCATTTCAACATTGCCAGGAGGAGGCCCAAACAAATTGCCTATTGAATGATTAAAGGCTCCCGAGAACAGGCCTAGAGATGGGCGATTAAATACTCACGAAATGGAATAATACATCGTATTATATAAGAATATATAATATAGTATTAGTATATAATTTGTTGATAATGTTATTTATTTTTTAAATAATAATCTTATGAATTGTATGAGAGGCTTAGAAAGGTTTGTATCAAAAAATAACTATAGTTTTTGGACTTACACTTATGCTACATTAGCATTATAAATTATTATAGTTACATTTTCTATATTGTTTTATATATATCTTAGTTTCATAAGGATCCATCCATCGTGTCACGAACGCGCCGCTTAAACCATCCTCGATTGCGGACAGGACTTTCATTTTGGGATTCGCGTGCGTGCATCATAAATCATCGAGACTCGAGATTCGGTATCCTTGGGCCGCCTCAGGAACATATGAATTAGAAATTGTTGCACAGAGCAGGCTCCCGTTCTCTCTCTCGATGGGTTTTTTGGGTTCCGGATATCCTGCGGACGGGAGGGCCTTTTGGCCTGTCAACGGCAGTGTCGCTGCCAGGACGTGTTGACGTGCATGAAATTCTTACGGCAAAGGATTCCATTTCATTTCATTCCATTCCATTCGTCTTTCGTCCTGCACGACTGAATCAGGCCAGAAAAAGGGAAAGGATTCATTGCCGCACGTACATATAGTATACATATATATATATATATGTATATTTTGTCTATAATTTTCACAGCAATTTTCAGTTTCTTGCTGGATTTTTAATTTTTTGTTCTCCTAAAACCGACTCCCCTCGCCCTTGGCAAATCCTGTTTATTAGTCTGCGTTTGGCGGCTGCTCCTTGGCCATAAATCCTGCAACGTGTCCTGCATTCAATTTTCCGCCGCCAGTCTCTCTATTTTCCACCCCTTTCCACACTTTTCCAGGCTCTTCCACAAATTTCCACATTGTTTCGCTTGTTTTTATGTCAAAGATTAAGCGAGCTTTAAGTGCTCGAGGTTTTTCTTTGTCTGCTGGATGAGAGGAAAAAAACAGGAAAATGGAAAAGAAGCGGGAATATTTCTCATAAGTCGGGGAAAATATAAACACCAGCACTAGGGCACAGAAATATATATTTTTTTTTGTTTCAGGTGAATGCACCGACACTTCTGGCCGCTGTCTTTTTCATTTTCCCCATCAGCAGCAGTTTTTTTAAAAGAAACTCAAGTATATCCTGTTCTTTACACTGAGCATAATTTGGCTACATAAATATAACTATAAATAATAAGAATTTAAATGGAAACTTATAATTATAAGAATACTTACAATGCTTTATGTAGGACTGCAGCCACGGCCAGCAACTGAATAAAGATGTATAGCCCTCCGGGCACTTTCAATTCCTATTTATCCTGTTCGAAGAGAACAGGGACAAGGGGCAAAGGATACGGGACGAAGGAGCAGGGAGAAAGGACTCCGAACAACAAGTCAAAGAGTTTCGTCCAAAACCGACAAAAGGAAATGAGTTTACGAAAGAAAATATGAAAAGGACAACCGCGACGACAGTTAAAACGTGACGGGATCCCGGGGATCCTGTGCCCTCCAGCTCCAGCCTTAGCTCCAGCCATATCCTGGCCTCCTGGCAGACTGTGCAAATATTTGGAATCTCCTCCGGAGGCGTTCGAGGATTTCGGATTCTGCATTTGGTTTTTTGTTGTTTCTATATTTCTGCGTTGTTTTTTTTTTGTTGTTTTTATTTTGCGTTTTTCTCCTTCTCGTCCTGCCGGCATTTTGTTGTGCTCGAGTTTTTACCGCCAACACAAGATTTAATTAAACCAAAGACTTGATTTATGAACGAAAGGATTCGATGTCCGGGCGGCAGGACTTGGGTGGGTTTGGATGGCTGGCTGACTGGCTGGTTGGTTGGTTGGTTTGAAAAATGCCTCGGCAAAGGCAAGGCAAGGCAAGGCACAGCAGGGCCAGGAAAGGAGCTGTTTTCGCAATAATGATTTGGGGATGGCAGCGGGAACAGCAGCTGAACGGGCCGTTAAAGGCGGCATTATGCCATGCAGAATGCCATATAAAGAATTGCTTTTCCCCGACTTTTCCGCGACGGCAACATTTTCTATTGTTTTAACCCTTTTTTCCCCGCCGCCATGGTCCTGTATTTTTTATTTGCTGCTCGTGCGGAAGTGGATGTGGATGTGGATGAGGATGTGGAAGTGGAAGTGGGATTGTGGCCATTGCCTTGGGCATCGATTTAAAACAACAACAGCATCAGCAGCGAAATAAATACGATATTCAATCGAGAGTTAACGCTACAGAAAATTGAGAGAATTCGGGCTTAAAGTCAAGGGGGGGATATGAGCTCGGGTCAATTGTTTGTGAACTCAAGACGGTCATGGGAGAGTCCTTTTGAGGGGCATGGCCTTGGGAAGAGTAAAAGAGTTTAAGTGATTTTGTTGGCTTTAATATAATAATAATATTTTAATGATAAAGACCTTTATGGTTGATTATTTATATAGAATATCATATCATTATCATTATATAGATATCATACTGTGAATTAAATATTCAACAAACCAATATAATCGAAAAAATAAGACTAAGGAATAAAATATAATTATTAAGATATTTTTTGACCATATATCATTAAAATTTAGATCTAGTAATTTTTACCCTTGATGGGTATTACAATTTTAGTCAAAAGCCTCAAAAGTTGTGAAGGAGTCCTATTTGACCCTATAAATCATATATATTCTTAATCAGCATCAACAGCCCAGTCGATCTGGCCATCTCAGGGCGAAAAAATAATTTTACCAATTTTTTCCAAATTTTATAAGGGGTTACATCGTTAAAATTGTAAAAAATTTATCAAAAAATTAAATCTTTTTAAAATACTAAATTAAGTATACAGAATTATTAACCTTCTAGCAACTAGTAAATAACTGCTTTCCGAATTGAAATTAATACATTTTTGACTAAGTTAAGCATTTTTGCAGCTTCGATTTTTTAATTTAAAAAATCATGCCAAAATATCTATTTTTTCAATATTGCAGAGGGTTTTATTATTTTATTTAGGGAATGAGTCATTTCCGACCCCACAAATCATATATATTCTTGATCAGCATCAACAGGGGAATCTTTCTGGCCATGTTGGAAATAAAATAAAATTTTCGACATTTTTTTTAAATTTTATAAGGGGTTACATCGTTAAAATTGTCAAAAAATGGATCAAAAAATTTTAATTTTTTAAATTTTAAATAGAGTATGCAGATTAAATAACCTAACAAAAACTTACACAGAACAGCTTTCCGAATCAAAATCAATGTATTTTTGGCTTAGTTATAATAATTTCCCTGATCATACTGCGAGGGTATAAAACTTCAGTTTCCCGAGTTAGCTCCATTTTTCGTATTTATTTAAACATTGTAATCCTGAATTATATGTATGTGCGATAAATCAATATTTTGTTTATTATATCGAACCAATATAAATGAAAGAAAAGTCAATAATAAATATAAATATATGTACGTTGATATTTTTGCCGATATTTCATATAAGGCTTTCCTCCCAATATATTTCCCTATTAAATTAAAATTTCTAATTTAAAACTTTTTCAAATTCAGGAAAATGTATATTTATATCTATTTATTTATTTATTATTTATTCAAAGAAATGCGAATAGTATATTTGAGCTGCAAACTGCAAGGGTATATAAACTTCAGATATCCAAAGTTAGTTATATTTCTTGTTACACTTAATAATAAAATAAATTAAATCAAAAAAATCAATTAAGTTATTAAAATGTACCATAAATAATAATTTGTACTAATTAATGAATCAATATAAATAACACAAATCGTATGTTTCCTTTTAAGTACTAAATCATTAAAATGTAGTAGATTTCTCGCTTTTCCATTCCCCTTATTTTATGAATGTAAAATTTCTCAGTAAACGCTCACAGTCAACTATTTCTCAATTTATTCGGTTCTTCCTCTACTCCTTCCTCACAATAGTTGACCAATGACAATTATGAGGTCCCTAAACCGGACTTAACACCTGACTGACCAAGAGATCCTGTCATGCGAATTATTTTAATAAATCCAGGCGAATCGATCGAAGCCAGGAAAACGTTGAAGCGAATGGAGAGTTCGATTGTTAATGTCTAAGTCCTGGCCGCAAGGAGTCGAAGGAGCGAGCCAGAGATGCCACCGTTGCCAGGGCAATCCAGTTGAGTTTATTAATTTGATTTTGTTCAAAAATTGCGCATTTTTGCTTTGGCCAGGAGCCACAAATTGGACTACGCACTAATTGGGTTTATTTTGAGTCGGAAAATTCAGGTGGAAAGGGGGCTGGGAGGGGAGTGGTGGGTCAGCGCGATGCCAGGCATATTTTCTCTATTTTCTCAATTGCAACATTGCTGGGAAAGTTTTCCATTCTGCCGACCGCCATGCTGGCGAAAAGTTTTTAAGTATTTCCACCCTCTTTACCCAGGCCCAAGCCGCTTATTGTCCGCCACAACCTCAGTTTTTGCTAATTTTGAGTATTGCCATCGTAAATCTTTTCATTAAGAAAACTTTGCATAAGTTTTCTCCACATTTTCTGCCCTTTTTCTTGCATTTCCCCCAGATCCCGTCCCGCCCCAGTCCTACCATACCCTTCACTCCTGGCCATTTCCATTGCCCAGACGCCTTTTCGTCGGCTCGGCGTGTTTTCGTTATTAGTCTGATTAATTTGGCTCTTTTCATAAATTGCCAACAGCTCCCAGCCGCAGCTTCCAAGCCTCTTAGCCAGCCACCCCGACCCCCATTTATTTGCCAACTCTCCCCATATTTTACAAAAGGCCCAAACTCAACAGATCCCCGCAGAACCAGAGACTTGAGAAGTTTTCCCCTGAGCAGCGACAACTTATGGAGACTCTATGCCAAAGGAACAAAATTTTAACAAATTCAAAATTATCAATATAATAAGTTAAAAGTTAGTTGTGATTAAATATATAATATCATATAGTTTATAGTAATTTACCTACTAAAATGTATACAATTTACAAAGCCCTTGAAATAGTCAATCAACCCTCGATTACAGCCTCTTGTTTAGGGCAGTGAAAAGTCTGGCAAAAACTCGCCGTGAACCTTTTTCCGACTTTCGGACTTGTCTATCCCCTCGCAACCTCTCGTAGATCACAGGATATATATCCCATGGTCGGGGTATGAGGTAGTTAAGCAAACTCTTCAGGAACCACATCATACATTATCCTAATAAAGGATAATTCATTAGTATTTGAACTTTTTGGCATTTTTTGAAGTCTTTTGGCTGACGGACCAAGCGCCATTTTAATTGCTGGCGACGGGTTTTCCATGATTTTCTCGGGATTTCCCTTTGCTTTCCCCCTGCCCCAGCCTAAAACTCGCCTTGGGCATTTAATTACGTTGATTTGCGGAGATTTTTTCCATTGCTCTCGAGTGAAAATGTGCTTCAGTTTCAGTTTATATTGTTTTTTTTTTTTGTTCGTATTAAAAAATTCCACTTCGTTTTCAATTTATCTTCGGTTGGGCGGCAGGCGGCAGGGAAAACTGTGCTCCGTTCCGTGGAATCTGCCACGAATGTTTATTAATAAAAATTTCATAAAATCAATAGCATAAAAAAAAGGCAAAGATATTGAGGGCCAGACAAGGCTTCAGTCCTGCCTTGGTCACTTTAAAGGTTTTAAATTTAAAGTTTAGGTTTTTACCCAATAAAAACATGTATTTAATACTGTTTAAATAGAAATTCAATTGATACCTGAATTTATAATTAGTTATGAGTAAATATATTTTAGATTTCTTACGCTATAATTTCTATGTATTATTATTTAATTGCTTTAATGAACACCGGGTAATATAAAATGGTTTCTTTTAACTTTCGATACTGAAATTTAATCTCTAATGCTAGTTCAAAGTCTGATAATGCTCTTTAATTAATTTTTTCCCCACTGTAATCCCCTTTTCCCGGCTAGTTTTCATTAGTGCAGTGCAGCCGCAGGACGAAGCTCTCCCTCTCCCAGCTGGCTTTGAAAAATCGACAAAGGTGAAGGTGGAGAGCGGAAGGGAAAGAGCCGAGTGCGGAAAATGCGGAAAAGCGGAACAGCGGAGGAGTGCAAAGACAGCGCACAAAGTGTATGCGGTATCTTATTTGAAGCCCTCAGTCAAGTCAGGATCCCAGTCATCCATCCAAAACCCATCGCCACTCCACTCAACCGCCTCGTCACTCATTATGCGCTGTGGCAGGCGCCGCCTCATCCTGATCCTGACATATATTAGTATGGATTTTTAATGGATTTTGGCGTTAAACTAATGTCACAGCTCCCGGCAGCTGTAGTGTGTCTGTGTCTCCTCTGATGTGGTTCGCTGCCTCGGTAGTTGGCTGATTTGCTGCACACAGAAAAATCGGAGGTAGACACAATTAAATTTAGTACAAAAAATATTAACTTGACTAGGGAGTTTCATTTATTTAATTACTATTTTATATATATGTAATATCAATATCACAAGTTCATATAAATTCTTTTAAAATAAATTCTCTTAAATAAAGTGTCACATTTTCATAATTAAATCATGTTGGATTTATTTTTTGCAGTGCTTCTTCTGGTCCTGATCCTGGTCCTTCTGCTAAAAGTTCAAGTCTGCCGTTGGTCCAACATATTGTCGGCGGTTAGCGACTTGAAAGGCGATTCGTTTCAGCCCGGCAAACTATTAATTCTCTTTCAAGGCAAGGATGGGCAAAAACTCGCAGGATAAAGAAGGTACAGCTAATGCGATGAGAGTGAGGAATATGTGCTGGCACTTAGGAGATATCCTGATGAGCGGGGATTTATGTATTCCTCAAAGTTGTGTATTATATTGTCATTAATGTGACATAAAAAGTTAGTCAAAGTTAAGGTCTTTAAAATTGAGATATTTGCATTAAATTATAAGCTACAAAACAGAATATACGATTATACTAGGATATGCAAAAATAAATAAAAGATATTAGGGCATATAACTAAAATAACTTCTAATGTTAAATGAAATCAGTTTGTTTAAAAGGAAATGCATATAAGTGGATAAGGTAGAAGCTTTATTTTTGTTTAGATCGCAGGCCTCTTCTTAAAGTGTGTCTTAATGTAACAGCAAGATAACATAAAGTCTTTTTAAATATAATATTTAAATAATATTTAATGCTATATGGGTATACATATTAATTTTTAAGATATAACAATGTACAAATAGGAATCTAAATGTCCTGTTGGATTTATAGCATTAAAATAATACAAAATTCATTAAATACAAATTAAAAACATTACTTACTAAATAATATTATAATTAATTAAAAAACTAGTATTTAATTTAATATAATTTAGTAAATACTGAGGTATGTATTTCAGTAAACAAGTTATTCTCCGCTTAAGTTGTTGACTCAATGCTGCAGACACAGGATAATGCACATCCAGTGATATTTAAGCATCCTTCCCCTTTTATTTTTATATATTTTTTCGACCACAAACATCATAATCCCTGCTCATATTTAACCCTTCGGAAACAAATAAAAAAGGAAGAAGCACAAAAAACAAAACGGAGTGAAATCTGCAGGAAAGAACCCCAAAAGGAGCGAAGGGAATTCTTGACATTTCACCACTTGCCGACATCCTTCTTTGGGTAGCACCCACCACCTGCCAGAAGCCACCCGCCACCCGCCACCCCGTTATACTGCGGGGGAAAGGTCCTGCCAATGGGTATTCCTCGTCCTTAGCCCCATCTCGCTCGCACTCACGTCCGGGCATGTGCCGAACATTTTCTTGAATAAATGTTGCGGTTAACCGCAACTTATAATTGGTCGAAATGCCTTACGCTTCCCTGCTCTCCACGCATGTGTGTGCGTGTGTGTCTGTGTGAGCAAGGACCTTCCCTTGTTGCAAGTGCGACTGCGTAAGTGTTGGTGTCGCGCGTATGTGCCAGCGATTCATCGATGGCAGCTATCAATAAAGAATTATCCATCATTTCCCACGCAAGGTCAAAAATAAATAAGAAACAAGAAAAATCCTGCAAGGAATTCAAAAGCTTTTGGCCCTGGCGCCATCTGCCGTCTTAGCGCCGAAGCAGCTGCCTGAAAAAAATAACTCAAGTTACCGTTACCCAAGAGTTCGGAGGACAAAAAAAAAACGCGCGCGGGCCGCTCGTTGGGCGCCAAGAACTTGCAAGGCGTCTTGGAAATTTTGGACTTTCACTTGAAGGACTCAGCCCGAAAGGGGGTTAATGTCTAAGGTATCCCTCTTCTGCGCAGACTCACACACAGACACACTAGGACACACAGCCCCACTAACATACACACAGAGAGTGTGTCCTTAAGACGCCACCCCGAAGTTCCTTGCGACTTGATACTTCCGCTGGCAATTTCCTTGCGAGCCGGCATTTTTCTTGAGGAAACTTTCGCAAGCTTTGTGTGCTTATTACAATTTTTTCATACTTGTTGCAATTTTCTTTTTTATAATGCTTTGGAAGGACCTCAGCCGACAGATGGAGCCAGGAGACCTAAACTGAGGCTCAAGGATGAATATTTAGGGCAAAGTATTAAATTAATATTTTTACATTTTTAACTAAGATAATACTTTAAAAAATATGCAACTTCGTTAAAAAATTATGCTAGTTTTGGTATATTTTATTAAATATTTATTGTTCTTAATTCAACAGTATATTTTGTTATTTTTTTTAAATTTATTATTAACTTTGTAACACACTAGTCTAGCTTGTATAATTTATTATTAAAGCATTTATTAAAAATAAAAAAAAAAACACTTAAGAAACTCATAGGTACGTTTTTGTTATTAAGTATATTAAAAGTAAATATCTCATAAATAATTGAGCACATTTTATTATCCCAAGCAGAAACCCAAAAGGACCTTAAATAACTCCAAAGAATCCCATTTGTAGAGCCATCTGCATTCGGTGTCACTAATATCCTTGTCATCCTGCTCCTCTTGCTCCTGCAGCCGCTGTTGTTGCTAATAAATAAACATGCGTAATGAAAACTAATGAATAATGTAATCATTTTCCATTTTCTAATTTTGATATTTTAATTAAAATGATTTGCAACTCGTAAAAACCACAAAACGATTTCAAATCATTTCGCTGGACCGGCAGAGACGGAAGGGGGAGGGTCGAACTCAGCGGTGGGCCATTGTGGGTTAAGGGGTTAAGTGGGGAGGCCAGAATTTTATTCAAATCATATCATACATTAAAATTTCGTTGTGTGCGCTGTTGTTGCGGACGCCATTTTGTTTTAAAATGATCGCATTTATATTGCAATTGCCGAAAAATCAAAATCAAAATCATTTCTCGCCCAGGACAATGTCGGTGTGTGCGCGTGTGTATTTGTGTGTGCCTCAAAAACATGGCCAAAACAATATTTGTTTTGGTCAGCATATATATGTGTATATGTATATTATATATATATGTATATATATTTAATATATATGTGTAAATATATGTACTAAATCCATGTATGTAAACGCTAGCACATTGACTATAACAATTGACAATTACAAGTCGCAAGTCTATTTCATTTATTTAGTTACTATATAATATATAATATTTTTAAATATAATATATATAATATATTTAATATATAATATTTTTAAATATATATACTGTTTATTTATTCACATATTCCATATAGTTTATAATTAATAAAAAGATTATATCATAAATGGATTAGTTTGATTAAAATCACATATATTTCCCTTACTTTTAATTAGTGAGTTAGTTTTCTAATAAGTTACATACAAATTTAAAAAATATATCCTTATGGAACTTAATTATTTTATCATAAAACTCAAATAGTTTCCACTGACCACTGTCACTATAAATATATATATATATTTATATATACACACTGCTGTTTGTGCGTTGGCCTTTTGTGTGGTAAACGCGTTTCGCTCTTTGTATTTCCCCCGAAAATGGTTGGGGCCCTTCTAGGTGAAAATGGGTGTCAGCTCGGGGGCCCGGGAGGGAGCCTGGGAGGGGGATGGGGGCGTCTCTTTTAAATAGCTGAATGTTTGAGTTTTGTCGCTGTTTGCCATTGTTGTTGCCGCCGCTTTTGGCCAGCAAATAATACAAATATGTTGGCATATAATGAATATAATAATGCGTGCGAATGCATTTTATTAAATATGAAATATGATTTTATTTTCGCCAATTGAGACTACACAAAAAGAAAATCTAATACAAATTAAATCTAGTTTTAGAATGAGAAAGAAATGATTAAGGCAACTATGAAATACTTTGTAGATTTAGCTGAAAAAATGATGATATTTTATTTCAGAGTTTGGTTTATTTCTAATTCTGTACACTACCTTTTTTATTTTAATTTGAAATACAAAAATAGTTTTTACATTAAATAGTTTCTTTTTATAATTTTAAAACTATTTTCAAATACTTGGTTAAGTGATTTCATTTATTATTATTATTATTATCTTTAAGGGAATTTTTAATTGTTTTGGGAAAAGGAAATAATTGTTAATTATATATTAACAACCTTGTTATTTTAGAAATTTATTGCATTTCTTTATTTATTTTCCTACTTATTAATACTACAAAGCAAAAACGGTTATTTTAAATAAATTAATTCCTCTCTGAACTTCCCTTTTAAAGCTAATATCTATCTTAAATAATTCTTGACTTCATTTATTTCAAAGCTCAATGCCTCAAGCATTAGCTCTCCTCTCTCTTACTCAATTGAAACAAACCAAAGATTTAGTTTTCAGTTTAGATTTTTAATTTGCTTTAAAGAAATTAGACATGCTAAATTGTTAGTCATTTTCGAAAACCGCAAAACAAAATGTTATCTGAACTCGACCGATGCCTACGAATTTTGGTGTGTTATTTATTTATAATTTTTGAAAGGATATTCGGCCGTGCACACACACACACAGACACACAGCCAAGTGTATATATTTCTGTCCCTCTCTTCTATTTCCGGTCTTGTCTCTTCCTCTCTCTCTCTCTGTGTAGAGGAAGCGAGACGGAGCTGTGCAAATGCAATCAATTTAGTAGCAAATTGCATAATTCGACTTCAATATAAATTTTCCAGCTTTTGCGCCTAAAATGTTGCCAAAGTGTCGCCTCCTGTTTGTCTCGCTCCCTCGCTCCCTCACCATGCCAGAGCCTGTCTCTTTCTGGCCCGTGCGTGTAGTCGTGCATTAAAATTAATTAGATTCGAGGGAGTAATTCCAGCGACAACCGCACGAATTAATTGATTCAAATCAATATTCGGCATTTCGAGCCGTACCATTCCGTACCGTCCAGGACACACAAAAACCCAACCAAAAACCAAACTCGAAATGTAGTCGATGCCACGCCCCCTCCCATCCGTCCGCAAAACGCCCCCACATTTTTGGGGGGCTTTAGCGTTACCCATAACAAACCATATTGAATACGTGCTCGAATCGTTAAGAGTTCAGTTTGAGTTTGATTTGCCTGACAGTTTTAAACCGCCATCCGACATTGTCCAGCCTGTCACACTTGCAGAAAAAATGGGATCGAAATATCTTTAAAAGTGAGTAATAATTAAATCAAATCAAAAATTGGAAACCCAATTTAAGCTACAATAATTATAATATTTAATAACATATGATCGTTGAGTGTTTGAGTCAGCTATAATTTGTTGATTGAAAACCTCTTGAAGAGCCCTTAAAAGTATGCTATACAAATTATACTTTGATCAACAATTGTAATTATATATTTTAAAGTGATTTTTAAAGATTTGTACAACTTGAAATTTAAATTAAACTTATCTAAAATGATTTAAGAACAATTGATTAATTTGAAAGTAGTTTTTAGCATTTTAGTTGTATAAATGGTTGGGTACTTGAGACCTTGAAAAAATAGGAAACTATTTATTTTTTTAAAGTCATATTTTATTATTACATTGTAATTTATTTAATAAAATTACATTACATTATATTATATAATATTATAGTATATTATATTATAATAAACTATATTTTATTATATTTTATATTATTTTATTATTCAGGAAATTTGATTTTTTCCCTGTGCAAATGTTCCTCTCTATCCCTCACCCGCTTCTGGTAATGTTATTGGGCTCCTCGGGTCGAGGTTTTTGAGAGAGATGATGTACGGTCTCGGGAGCTATTTTATTGCCATCAGATATATATATAATAAAATTATATATAAGACATATATTATATATTACTTGGCCAGAGATTCTCCATATTCATTCGGATATAAATATATATTAAAATATATTTAAGAAGATTTGGAAGCAGCGAGACCGTCGCTTAACATGGTTCTTGAGATAATGTGATATAAATATAAATAAATATTTATTGATTGTCAGTCTTCGAATTTTAAAATGATATGTTAGATTTTAGTTTTTTTTATTAAAATTAGAAAAAATAATAACAAAGTCGCTAAATATTAAGATAAATAATTTATTTAGTTTCCAAGTATATCTAAACAAGCCCTGTTTTTATACCATTGCAGGGTTTTATAATTTCAGTCAGAAGCTTGCAACTCAGTGAAGAAATGGTTTTTGACCCTATAATTGATATATATTCTTGATCAGCATCAACAGGGGAATCTTTCTGGTCATGTTGGAAATAAAATAAAATTTTTGACATTTTTTAAGAATTTTATAAGGGGTTACATTGTCAAAATTGTCAAAAATTGATCAAAAACTTAAAATTTTTTAAAATACTAAATTAAGTATACAGATTTATTAACCTTCAAGAAACTAGCAATTAACTGCTTTCCAAATTAAAATTGATGAATTTTTGACAAAGTTAAGCATTTTTGAAGCTTCGATTTTGTAATATAAAAAATCATGCCAAAATATCGATTTCAACGATATTTCAGAGGGTTTTATTATTTTATTCAGTGAAAGAGTCATTACCGACCCCACAAATCATATATATTCTTGATCAGCATCAACAGGGGAATCTTTTTGGCCATGTTGGAAATAAAATACAATTTTCGATATTTTTTTTTCAATTTTATTAGTTAAAATTGTCATAAAATTGATCCAAAAATGTTAATTTTTTTAAATAAATTAAAAATCTAGAAAAATGTAGCATAGTCTATAATATTATTTAGTAAATCAGAAATAGATATTTATGCCATCTATCAGAAAACTTATAAATATTCCTAAGCTATGCTTAATTTTTATACCTGATCCATTATCGGGATCAACAGTTCGTCCGTTAAGGAGGTCTGAGCTCTCTGGTACAAATTAGATCCTGTGAAAACTCAGCAATTTATTTTGCCAATGACTTTTCTAAGTGGCGTGGATGAGTGTCCATTGCAGACTTAAAAAGTCGATGTGAAAGGAAAATGTTTCTCAAAGCCTTCGCCTTTACTGTGTTTTCGAAGGAGAACTTCAGCATCGACCTGAAGAATTTGGTTTGGCCTAAAGGTGGATTAACCGCACAGCTTGTAATTTATGTTGTATAATAATATTAAAGGTGGATTATTCTTCACATTATTTAATTAATTTCTCAGCAAACTACTCATTTCTATTCATTCTCAAGGAGACGAACCGGTAATGCACCTGTCCCCTGACCTTTTGACCCCCAACCCCTGGAGAGCTTGCACCCTGCGAACTCTGTGGAACTCCGAGGAACTGCATTCCATTGCCACTGACCAGAAACCCAATGCAGCAGAGAGCAGCATCCCCAAACAAAGGGGGGGCCTGAAGCAGGTGGAAAATGAAAGCAATTGGTTGGGAAATTCACAGTCGGCCGGGCCAAACAAATATAATGCGGAGGAGCGTGAGCATAGGTGTTCGGGCTGCGGGATCGGGGGATCGGTGCTTTTGCCCTGTCAAAGCGCGAATGCCAAAAATGTGCAACGCCAGCGGAAAAGCGGAAAATGTCGAAACAAACAAACAAAACAAAAGCAGGCAAACAGTACAAACAAAAAAAAAAAACACACAAGAGAAAGAAAAAGCTGAACAAAAACAAAAAACTGAAAAAATTGAAAACAACAATGGGGAAACCGCAACGAAGAATGTTTTCATACCTTCCGCTTTTCCGTGTGCAAAAGGTGCAAAAATGTAGCAGCCGTTAAATATTTGCACGAGTAAAAGCAACAGATTTTCAAAGGAGTTTTAGGGATTCACTGTCGGATATATATCTGCATAATTCTCTGCTGACCCCAGGAAATCACTGCATTATTTTAATGGTCAGGCTACAGGATAATGGCAAGGAGCAGGCCACCTCAACTTCAGTTGGTTGCAAAATAATATATATATATGTATACATATTATAAAATTTCATAATTGGAAAGTTTTACTTTCTCTGGGAACCCCGACTAATTAAGGCAACTTCCTTCCGGTTGGAGGACAAGGAAAAAGGGGCCACCTTTATGCCACTCTCTAATTGGCATCGTAATGAAATATACACCCATATGCATACGCACACTCATGCATAATTGAGAATTAGCAGGGAGAAGTGGAGATGGAGAACTGGAGAAATGGGGAAAGAGAAAGGGTTCATTCGGCGAAAGTTTCGACTTTCACATGCGAAGCAAATGAAGCGAGCTCAAAAGATTATTTCCATTATGAGTGAGCCCATAAAAGCGATGCCCAGGCCGAGGGTGGTTTTTTGAGAAAACTGAAAATTTTCTGAATCCCTAAATAGAACTCTTTAAGCCACCCTCTTGGCATATCCCTCGACACTTTTTAACTTTTATGAGGACTTCGCATCTCATCCAAGCCCATCTTCATTCCCATTGTGAGCGATATAATTCGGTTTGCTTGTTTATCACCTTAATTAAGGCCTCCGCGAAAAGACAGCGTCGGGCTAATAAGAAAAATTAATTTTTTTGTTTTGTAAGACACAGGGAAACATGCAACAGGACTCCATGCCACTCCACTCCACTCCACTCAACACTAAACTTCCACTCCAAGTTGCGCATCATCACTCCACTCAAGGCGTCATCTTGGCTCATCTCGAGTGGGGGCGGGGTCCTTGGCGCCCCTTAACCCATTGCTGCTGATGGTCGCCAGGGGATTTAGCCCCATATGAAACGTGTTAATATGCGAGGCGAGGCACGCTCCAATGGCAGGAAGTGGGTTTGGGGGTGAAAGAATGCCCGTTGAGAGGCTAAATCAGCGTCTCAAGTGGTTTCCTCTAGCGCTTGGCTGCACTGAGAGAAATTAGCTAACTGAGAGCTTAAAATAATGGCATATAATAATTATATAGACTTAATCCTTTTAAAAGTATTTACCATCTACAATTATTTACTTTTCCTTCCATTAATTGTCACACACTAATCTAACTACTTTAAAGTATATTCCTTTTAATGCCATTTATTTTCTCAGTGTTTTTACAAATGCCTTTCGTGTATGTGTGTGTGTGTATCTTGGCGTTTGTTTGAAATTTTACCAAGCATCGCAAGTAATGGGTAGAATTTTTAATTACTTACACTCACACACACACTCGACTGCATACTTGCCGGGTAGCTAATTTGTTATGCGAAACATCTTCGGCATGGAAATAATTAAAAAGTTTTTTTTTGCCAGAACCTCGTCTCGTCCTTTTTTGCGTGGACCTCTTCCCTATATTTTTTGCTCACTCCCCTATGTCCCTGAGATATCGATCTCTTATTTATCTGGTGCTTAATCCTGGGTCCTTTAGACCCCTGTTGGCTACCTTTTTGCGGTTATTCCGCTTCCTCTGCTTGCCTGTGCTCCCACTCATTTGTTACGCTTCGCGTCCCGATGCTTTGGATTTTCCACTTTTCCGCTTTTCCAACCGTCTAGCGCCCCGCCGAGACCCGACCCGAGCAGCACTCCCAACCTCCATCTTGCAGTTGGCCGTATTTTTATGGCCATATATGTGGACAGAGAAAGAAATCTGGCATCTTTTTTAAATTTACTTAACAGATAAATCAACAAAATATTTGAAATATTTATATATATATTAATATTTCCAATATTTATTTATTATCTATAAAGTTAGATAAATATGATTTGAAAGTTTATTTCCTTTTATTTTTCCTAAGCCAAGCATAAAAAGATATCATTCTTTTAACTCAATTTACTTCGAGTTTCCTTTCTTGAAAATGTTGTATTCTTTGAATTTTTTCGTTCAGTGTAAGGCCAGGTGAGATTCAGTTGGACTCCTCGGTTTTTGCCAGTTCTGGTTGGATTACTCGGCTGCTGGTTTGCAGCTTAATTGGATGCCACAATGTGAAATAAATTGAGCAGAAAATTACGTTGGCCCGCCAAATTCAAAAACCACACTGAGATGGCATTAGAAAGAGAAGGTTAGACGGGATATATACATATATACGAATATATTTACACATATATGTATTAAGAGGGAGAAGGGCAATATCCTGGAAAAGCCATAAGTTTGGCCCTGCCAATAGTACCCAATGGAGTCGTAAAAGTTTTTAAAGAGAAAATCGTAAAAGATGGAAGAAGAAAATGGAAGCCAAGTTCAATATATTATATGGAATACCAATATACAGAGTGGTAATTATTATATATAATTTTTTGTATAATATATTATAACTGTATTTAATAATATATAAATTAAAAGTATTTTTGTAACCCATACTTTTAGATTCATACATCCCCATTATTTTTTCGGTGGCGTATACTTAATATTTACCTTCAGCTTCAATCGAAGTAAAGTAAAGTAAAAAAATAATTTGCAAAATACTAAAAACCCCTTAAAACTAAATTAACTTAAGATTCCAGCCCCCTTAATAAACAAAGTCCATAGTTTATATTATGTTATTAATTTTCATAATTTTATTTAATATAATCATTGAATTGAAGTTTCATTTTTAGATCTTCTTTTGGTTTTCATTTCGCATTAGTTTTGTGTGTGTTTTCAAATAAAATCTGTAATTACATTTATTTATTTTATTACAAAGAACTGCTTTCTCGTTTGTTTATTTTGTATTCATTTTATTTATTCATATATATTTATATATGCGGGGATCTTGGCTAGATTATACACATAGTTTCGGTATTTACTTTGCGTTGCCGTTCCTTGTGGTATACATCAAATACGATTTTCACATCGATTCCGTTAGTTAGTGTGTTTATCTATATATGCTTTTATATATATATTTATATATATATATATATGTATTTAAAGAATGTGCTATCTTGGACATTTCTAACCGATTTCTTAACCCTATTTACCGTTTGCATTGTATAATTCTGTGTATTTTCTGATCCACCTCCTTCCCCGTGTGCGTGTTGGAATTTAAATTGTTGTTCGCTATCCTTTGGTTTTTGTTTTTACCACTTACGAGCTAACAAAAAAAAGAAAAAAATAATTACAATTTAAGTTCCCAAGTGTCATATATTGTGGCTGCTGGTGTGTGCGGTTAACCATTTAGTGTACAGATATATCTCGTTAGAAGCTTATTAATATTTATTATATATATATATATATATTGGGCTTTAGGGTTAGCTTAGATTGCACATGTTTATACACATTTAAAGTACACGCAAATCGAAGCACATGAAATGAACAGTAAACAAATTCACGAACATGGATTACGGCTTAGGAACTCAGACATACATCGGCTCTAATAAATCACCCCGATCCCGCCCAGATATACCACTAAAACCCCACAAATAACCATACCCTTCCGTCCTCGTATCTTACAGAAAACAGGAGAAAAATCACAAAAAATCATCTTGACTTTGGCTTCACAATGTTTACGACTAGTTTCAAGTTGCTAAGTACTATAATTTGTTGAAAATGTGCTGGTATTTTTGGTATCGTATGTGGACTTATCGCTACTATGACTAGTTTTATGGCTCGGGCTTACCACGGGCCTGGAAAAAAAATTCAAAAAAAAAATATATATATTAATTTCAATGTTAATCTCTCTTTATCGCCTGTGTGTGTGTTTTTTGTTTATTTAAAATCCACAGAGAGTCGTGTTCAAGTGCAACCTGAACATAGTTCTGCTCTCAAAATTTGCTAAATATTTTTTGTTGCTTATTTTCTAGTTATCTTCCTTTTGCTTTATTTAACTATACGCTACCGGAGATCCTTGAAACTCCAACAAATTCTACTAAAAGTTGATAATTTTTTATAAGTTTTTATGTCTAAATACTTATGAAAAAAACACAGGAAAAAAGAATGATTTCCGAGGGTGTCACACAATTCTCTAGGGACTCAAAAACTGCATTTTAGATGCTTATGCGATTTTCAAGAAATATTTTCATGCTAACACTATATACAAGCTACACACATTTTCATTTGGATTGAATAGAATTCTATTATTCTATATTCTTTTTTGGACATTAAGCTTTTTCAATCCCTAGAGGTTTCTATTACACCCATTATTATATACAAAATACTTCTTCCTTGGGGCTCAATTGATGGAGAACTGTGATATTATAGTTAATTTTTAGTGGAAATCGGTTTTTAGAAGAGAAATTCATTAAGTTATTTGCAACAATTTAAATTGATGTGCTTGAGGTTAACGAAATGAAACATTTTAAAACTATTTTTAAATTTTACACCAATTGAAAAAAAAACACAAAAGAATGCAATGCCCAGTATATAAAAACATAATTTTGAACACAATTTTTATAAATTCAAGAAGCTCAGATATAACTGTTTGTTAACTTTTAATTTTAAAATAATAAGAAAACCTTTTATTAGAATTAAATGAATGTTTTGGATACAGCTGCGTGAAGGATGCTTGGTTCATAATTTGTACTGATTTGCATAAAAGTAAATAATTGTTTGACAGGAAAATAATTGTTTTAAATAATAAAATTAACATTTTTTTAATACAGGCCTTTAACTTGGAAAGAAATCTTATTTTTAACTGCAATTCATGGCATTCTTCTGGGCAACATTCTTATTTATTATTTAGTTGCAAATCTTTCAATAACAAAAAAGTTGTTTTTACTCACTTAAACAATTTATTTAAATGTAGCTACAATTTTTGAAACAAAATACTGTTAGAAAATTTAATAGAAATAGTTTAGCTTGAAAATTCCACAGTTGATCTCCAAGTGCCCCAAAAATCCAAAGAACATCCCATTTTCCTCGCCCTCTATATACTATATACACCGATCAGAAGCCACCAAAGCAGCCGTTTATGCCCCCATTCAACCCCACACCCGCTCCCGTTCCCGGTCCCGTTCCCGCCCCCATTCCCGTCCCCATTCCCGTCCCTGCCACACCCCCTTGCCCCTCGTGCTGCGGCCCGACCCCCTCGCACTATAGAACCGCCGAGCCGCACCACAGCACCTGACCTCAATAGGGCCGCCAGACGCTGCCCCCATTGTCGGTGGGATTATGGTGTCCCCGGTGGGCGGCCAGGGCGGCCACCTGCCGGTTGCTGTTCCCATCCTCGATGTTCCGCACGGAGGCGCCGCAATTGCCGATCAGCGTGAGGTCACCGGGATGGGTCACCCCGCCGCCGGCCATGATGTTGTGCTGCTGACGCACACCCACATTGCTGATGTGATCCATGACGCTCTGCAGCTCGCCGTGCACCGAGGAGTTGGGCGAGTGGGAGGCGTGGCCGGGCAGTGTGTGCGAGTGGAAGCCGTGCGCCGACTGATTGGCCGCCGTGTACAGCTGCGAGTAGAGCAGGCTGGCGGGCAGGACCGGATAGAGGGAGCCGTTGCATCCGGCGGCAGCGGCCGCCGCACTGCCATGTCCACCGCCCACGCCCACGCCCACACCGACGCCGACGCCCACCCCGGCCCCACCGCCGTAGGCCGAGGCAGAGGCATGCTGGGCCTGATTGACAATCCCGGGGAAATTCTGATTGGAGCCCAGCATGGCGGGATTGCCGACGACGCCCACCGAGGAGCCGGTGACCGCCGCTGCGGCAGCAGCAGTCGCCGAGCCACCGCCACCGCCGCCGCCGCCGGCATTCGCCGCCCCACCATTGGCCGCCGCAGTGCTGCCCAGATTGGGCGTATTGGTGGACAGCAGGTCCTCCTGGACGGGCGACTCCGCCTGGGAGCTGTCGCTCAGGCTGCGCGGTCCGTTCTGGCTGGAGTGGACATTGTATTCGTTGCTCGCATTGGTATGATATCGTGGAACCAGAATGGAGTTTCCGGCACCGCCGCTGCCACCGCCGCCGCTGGTGCCATTTCCGCCGCCGCCGGCAGCGGCACCACCAGCACCCGCACTGCTCGCCCCGTTGACCGTCGACGAGATCGAGGTCTGGCCGGTGGCGCCCAGGAGGCTGTGGTGCGTCATCTGGCCACTGGTGGAGCCGACCAGGCTGCTCAGGTGCTGATCCAGATCACTGGCCGTGGAGTCGGGAAGCACTGCGGGGAAAAGTGAAAGAAAAATTTGGTTAATTATGGAAGAAGAGGGTTTGTTATTAGTTAAATTTATGATAAAATATTTAAAAAAAAATTAAGGTAGTTATAAATATCAAATAATTCTAAATTCTATTTGGTAGAGAAGTCTATATGATTTTTTTTAAAACCCTTATAAATGGTTAGAAAAACTATGCCAAAACAGTTTAATTTCATATTTAAGGACACCTTTTTAAGGGTTTTAAGCACTCTAGTAATTGCTGGGTTAACATAGATTGTTTTACTTAAATTAATTATATTATTATTTTCTTATGCTTATAATTTTTTGTATTTGTTTATGTTATATATTTATATTTCAATTATTCATATTTACTTTATTTAAACATTAGTAGTATTAATTCTATTTTTGTATTACTTACTTGGCACGCAATCCCGATTGGTGGCACCCCCAAAGTCCTGGTTGTTGCTCTGATCGTTCGAGGAGCAGGTGAAGCCCAAGGCCGGATTGTTGAACTGGGCGGATGTGGGCGTGGTGCAGGACGAGAGTCCGCTGCTGGCCAAATACGGCGAATAAGCCGAGGCCGCTGATCCATAGCCCCAGTGCGTATTGCTGGCACCTAAGATGGATATATAAGCAAAAATTGGTAACAATTAATTAATAAAATAATTAATAATAAATTCAAGAAGAAGGAGGTAGAAAATATAACTAAAATTAGATATATAAAAGGTAAGAATATACAGATATTTAAGACCAGTAAAATGATACTAACAAAAGATGTATGTATATACAAATTCGAGCTCATAAGGAATGCTACATTTTCCCCAAAAAACATAGCTTTATATAGGGATTAAAAGAGGAAAATAAAGTTCCAAGAATAATAGATATTCCTCCAGAGAATTGAGATTTTCCTGGTAACAAATTTATGGCCAATACGGGCCACTAATTGGAGGTTATCGCACACAGAGCCATTTTCCGGCTGTATCTCCGCTCATTATGCGGGACCTCTTTCGCCATTTTGCGGAGGCAGGAAACACAATGAATAAAAAAAAATGCCAAAAATCACAAACAAATCATTGAAATGAACGGACCAAAGTCCTGCCAAAAAGCGTTTGGCAATTTTTCGATTTTTCGGACCATCGACGGGGTCCAACAAAACAGTAGCTCTGCTCTCAGCCAGGATCAAAAATGGGGATTTTCCGAGGGACAGCGGCGGCGGCAACGGTGGTGGCGAAGAGTCAACATTTTGCGGGTCGCCGGGACCCATGCACAGATAATTAGGCTTAATTAATAGCCCATTCGGAAATTATTAATTAGTTTTTATAGGCGACGGGCGCATTTTCGTAGCCGGATATTGATTTTGTGGTGGCTTTATTAATGCTATTGGCTTAAATGTTTCTACCTCCATTAATTACGTGGCTTTTTGTGTACAATTTTCTCTGTGGGATGTGGGCCGGGCACTGTGGGCTGTTCTGGCCTGGTCTGGGATGGACTACGGCGTTGTTCGTCATTATCTGGCGATGGTGTGCGAGAGCGGTTAGTCCGCTTGTTTGTTGTCACACTGATTGACTTTATTTGCGCATATTTTTCGGGCCCTGAATTATTAACAAGAAACCCGGGACGGAGGACACAATTTGGGGCTATCAAAAAAAAAGTGTGGAGAAGGAGCTCAGACAAAAAGCCCAGGCTGAGTTGAAAACCAATCTATTTAGTCTGGTTATTTTTCGAGTAAAAACATTATAGTTAAAGCGAAGCTTAAGTGTCATTTAAATCATTTTCAAATTGGTATTTTTCAAATAATTTAAAACTTATTTTCTAAGAGATATTTGGGATATAGTCTCACGAATAATATATATTTTGTATGTTTTTATATATTGTAGACAACCATATAACACTGCTTTTTAACTTGTAGATTATATTATAAATATAAATATATATTAATATATATATAATATATAAATATAATATAATTGAACACTTTTTAAGTATATTTCTAAATAAAAGAGCATTGAAATGAATCAAATTCTGAACATAACTAACTTTATTAAAATGATTTAATACCTGGAATTATCTGCATTATAATTCCTTAAATAAATGCCTATATAATTAATAAATATACATAAATTCTGTACATTTTATCCGTGTGATTTTCCTATATTATTTATTATAAATTTGTTAAATTCTCATAAATTGAACATAAATATGAAAATGCTAATTTAATTAATATAATTTACCACACAGTTTATGTTTATGATGTTTAAAAATATTCACTGTTTTTATGCCTAATCCTTTCTACTGTATTCTTGTTATTTATTTCATAATTTTATTTTCAATTCTCTACATATCTATCACTCTTACACATTTTCTGCTCAGCTGAATTTTACTTCAAAATAAACATTTAAGCCAATATTTCGATAAACCATAAAAGTCCTTTAACTCCCTTAAAAATGTGAAGCCCTTGCTCTTCACTTTCCGGTCGGGTTTCGTGTATATTTCGTTTCGATTCGGTTTGTACATTACATTTTGTTTTTTTTTCTTTGCAAAATTAATAAAATATATGCCAGTAATTAAGTCAAGCAGCGACTGTCAATAAAATTTGTTAATAAATAATTCAGAATATTTTGCTTTTTGCATATTTACAATTAATTTATGGGTAATCAGTATCAACAGACGCTTTCAGTAATCGTTATTTACTTGTGTGTGCCGCGTGTATATATGCACGAAGGTATATGTACATTTATTCACATATATCACGTATATATCTGTGCACTATGTAATGTCCTTTTTGGCTCGGTAAAATGTCAGAATCCTGTAAATCGCGCAATTTGCATTTTGATTTGTGCACTGGGCTAGACGGTAAAATATTGACAGTCCCCCACCTAGAAACCAATTCCGGCGTTATGGGGTTAAAACGGGAGGCCAGGGGGCTGCTGACGAAATTGGCAGGCAATTTGCGCATTGATTGAGTTGCATTTTATATATTTATGGCGAATTTTTGTTTGCATTTTATATATATTTGTATTTATATATACATATATTGTTAAGTTCACCGGAATCGTTTTGGTCGGCGGCGGTAATGAAGGATAAGTGGTTACAAGTAGCACTGCGAAAGGCCGCAAAAAATAATTGACGAGGCGTAGAAAACAAAATGAAATTAATGTTAATGTTGCCGCTTTTCCTATATCTTAATTAATAAAATAAAATAAAATACTATAGCCAAAAAATTCATCTTTAAATATTCTTTAAAGGCACTCGCTTTTTGGTGCGTCTTTCACTGCTTTAATACAGGCCTACTTAAATATCGTTAATATGTTAATTTTATTATTCTCTGCTTTTTTAATAGCATCAAGCTCTAAAGAGGAAATCACAATTTTTTATATATAATATTTTTTGCCCGCGGCAGCTAGTTGGCCAGTGTCTAGTCCGGCTTTTGCAGCTTTTGTTGCTCTTGTTGTAATGCAATTAATTGTCAATTTAAATTGAAACATCAAATTTAATATAAATGCATTTTAAAATGTACAATTAAATTTATTTCACCTACGCACGCATAAGCATAAAAACAATCAAAAAAAAAAGAAAATGGTCTCCCACAATATTAATTATTGATTTTGTTATAAATATTCAAGCGATGAAGGTGGGCAAGGATATGAAAGGATACGCGGGTGTTGCTATAATAGGAAATAGAGGTAGAGATGCCCTAAAAATTGCTGGCAGTGTCGGCACTTTATGTAAGTATAAAATAATAAGGAGGGAATTTTTTTAGACTTCTTACAACATTAAATACAAATACTATAATTTATTAAGAATAATTTCAAGGCTGGAAAAATAATGACAGCTATTAGAGTTACCTAAAAATTTTCTAAAAGAAATATAAAGGTAAGTGCTCAATTAACATTTCCCTTAAAGAATTATTTTACAAACAATTCCCGCTCTCAAATAACAAACAATTCCATTAATTAAAATTGCAATTTTATAATAAACTATCCTGTTAATTAGAGAAGTTTAATGGTAAGTATCTCATGCTTCGACTCTTTTCATTATTAATACCATTTTTCCTGCTTAGTGCCCGAGCTGTCAAATTTGTTTATATTCGCTTGGTTAAATGCATTAAATTTATCTGACTGCCGCATAAAAATGCTGTGTAGCTTTTCATTTAAATCATAATTTGTTTGCGATGCTCTGATTTATGCACACTTTTTTTAGGCTTCGACTTTTTTAACCACTCGCCACCCCAAGCCCAGGGCCCCCACTCGGCGTGTGATTGTGTTTGACCAACGTTTATTTGTTTGTATAGTAAACTTTGGTTAAATAAAGTGGCCAACAGTTTAACAGCCATAACACCAAGCCCACTTAGCTGTGCAAAAAAAAAAAAACGCATATATGGCCAAAGGTGACCCGCAATTTTACCACATTCAAATGGTCGCCCAACGACAACAATACAGAAAACGAAAAAAATAAATAGCTATTTTTATTTCCGGTGCTTAAAGCGTACAAAGAGTTATAAGTCATAATTAGTGCCAATGAAAATTTGATATTTTTGTTTAATATTTCTTAGGTAGGTTTTTTAAAAAACCGCTCAAAGCTGAGAGGGGGAATATTAACTTTTCATCATTTTCTTTTTATCAAATTTAATTCCCAAGTTAATTTATATTTTTCTACAAATTCAACAGAAGAAATTCTGTATATTTTATTTAGAATTTTAAGTTAAGTATTTAGGACTGTCTAATGTTCTGCTCTTTATAAATTATACATTTTTCCTTTACTTCTATTTATTGAAATAACTTTTTCATAGATATTTCATAATTCTAAAGACTTTAACTAGAATTACCATATTCCCCGAAGTATTTGTGAATAAATTTCGATTTTCTTACAACTCTTAAAATAAAAATAAATAAATTTTATGAATACTTCTAGGCTTGTCCTTAAATATCTGAACATGTCTGAAAGGCTTGGCTACCTAATCGCTTTTTTGTGTGATTTTCTGTGGTTGCATTTGTGGGTGCACCACATGCCCCACCCTTCAGACTTTTACTTTTGTTGCCCTGCGGTTGCAACATTTTAATCTACAAAATACAAAATAAAAAAAAATCACACACTCAACGAAAACTTAATAAAAGCTAAATTTTACGGAAAAATAAAATAGTTTAGAGATCAAATAATATTACAGAAATATAATTAATGGTATATATACTCACTCTGACAGTTGCCAATGGGTGGCATCCGGAAGCCGGATAGCGGATCTGTGGAAAAGTGGAAAGGTCTCTGGCCAAATGCAAAGTGGAACTGCTGCTGCTGTCCTAAAAGAGATAACACTAAGTTTTTTTCAGTTTTAATTTTCTGTCCTTAACTAGATGGTTTCTTGCGTTGGCCCAGTGATTGCTCGCAATTGAATCTGTACTTTGTGGGGCAGTTTAAGTGTTTTAAGGCGCGAAGAAGTTCAATTTTAAGATGATTTGTAAGCTTTTAAAAATATAAATAAATTGCTTTGGTTTGAGAAAGTAAGTTAAGTGTAAAAAAACAACACATATTCCTTGACAAGTTAAGTTAACTTTACAAAATGTATCTCATTCGTTATTTGTTTGATTTTATTTTTAAAATTGTACCTTTAAGATCATGAAATTGTCTTCTTTGCTTCCTATTAATTATTAAATATTTAAAATTTTTTTGCTAAACTGCGAACAACCACTGAACTGTGTATGTGTCTGAGTGAATCCTTAAATGACTGCCTTTAGTTTATTTGTGTCTGCGTGTGTGTGGGAAAACTTAAATGACAAGCAGTTGATGTATGAAATTCGGTTGCTTTCGATTCACTTAAGATGTAGGAAAGGACTCGTTTCTCGTTGCCCGCTTTTCCGCACTTTCCGAGCCCCTGTCCCCCCGTTGTCAAACTATCGACAATGGACTTTGTGTGTATGTGAAAGTGAAATGACAATGGCCCAAAAAACTTTATCCAACTGGCGACACTTTCGGCTAAATTGTGCCCCCCCTGAAAGAGCCCGAACGGTGGCCGGTTATCTGCCAGATTGTATTCATTATAAAATAATAACCTTTTGTCTGCAGCTTAAAGCCCCAAACCGAGGCATATGTGTGTGCGTCTCTTTCTGTCTGGCATTCTGGACATATAAATCATTTCATGGATTTGCATTTGCTGCTCGCCCCTCTCTTTCTAGCCCTCTATCTGTCTTTCTCTCTCTGTGCTCTCTAGTCTCTACTCGGCTTGGACCGAAACCAGATTACACAGGCCAGCAAAACTTTCGGACTCCGACCCTCACGGCGCCTGAACATATGCAAAGTAAAATATTTGCATCCTTATAAATATGTAAGGGGGGAGGAAGGAGGCAGAAGTGTGTATGTGTGTGCGATAGAGCTGTCTAATGAATATTCCTTGAAGAAATTCAGGATTCCAAAGTGAAATGAAGTGCAGTATTAGCAGGCAAATGTCCTTGCTACATCAGCAAAATCTCGAGGAAGGAATTAAGCTCGAACAGAGAGTGAGGATTTTGTAATATTTCAAGAATATCCTTGCCAGAGATGTGTGATGCCAGATGCGATGTGTACTTGATATTTCACCTTTTAATGTTTTAAAAATAAATAAAGTTTTAATATTTAAGTATACTAGATTTTTTCCTTTCAAAACTTGATAGAAATATACATTTGAGAACCTTGATTTTTTCCTTACAATTCTAGAAATCTAAATTCTAGAAAGCCTTCCACTACCATCCCTAAGTTGAGCAATAATGAAATCTCTAGCCAAGGTCCAGGACTCTAACTCCTGTCGATCCTATCTCAATGTCTGCTACTCTGTGAGTGTTTCTGGGAAAGAGAACTACCTGCAACTGCTGCTGTTAAAGCAATTTATCTATTTGGCAACTAATAAATTGTTATGCATTGTCCTGCAAATGAAATGGCCCCCAAAAAAGGGGGGCAAGTCAGGGCGGGGAAAACAGGGAACCGGAAACGAGAAAACGCTTTTCCAGCCCAGTCTGCTCTACTTACTTGTCTTGGAGCGGGGTTCGCGTGGCCCATCGACAGTCACTTTGATCGCCTTGTTGTAGGTGGCTATGTGCGGTGGATTCGTTGACACGGTGATGGTTAGCGTGAAGCTTTTCCCTGGAAAACAAAAATAACAATAAACAAATTTATGAGATTTACCATGAACATTTTCTATTCCTAATGGCGGCCAGTCATGCCAGCACACCAATAAATTTGTTTTCTTGGGGTTTACTTTTGGTGTGTGTTTGGGGTATTGTCACATCGTAAAAATGTCTGTCATTAAACAATAACGACCGGGTTGTATGGAATGGTAAAAGATCGATAGATTGGATATATTATTACCGTTTTGTTAACGTTTACGATCCTGCAATACATTTGGCAATTATTTCAACTTAACTCTGTTGTAATTCAAATGTTTAACATTCAGTTCCATCTGGGCTAAAGACAATACCTCATTTGCATACAATTCATGGCTGACGCCTTTACCCGCACTCGCGAATCCTTTAGAAATACAGAATTAATTACAATTTAAACTGATTTAGTCTGCAGTGTTTTCCCCAAGCCATTCATTCACATATGCTCCTCGCGAATGAGTTTCTTTCACTCGAAGATTTATTTCGTTTGCGCCGCAGTTTTCTTTTAATTAACTTGTTTCAGTCCACCCGCCCGCACCCTTGTTTTAGCCATTGTCATTGTCAAGTGTTGCCAGGACGCAAGTTGCCTTTTTGTTCGGCACTCTAGCCATTTTTTGTTGAGATTCAATTAAAAGCATTTCGGGCTCCTTAAGCCGCCTCGCCTTCCTGTGTGTGAGTGAGTGTATTTCGTCTATGACAACGCGGCGTATGTGGGATGTGAGATGGCGGGACAATGGGGCGTATGTGTGCCTTCGCGGAAGGCGCAGGAGTCAGAGGGTTTGCTTTTTAAGTTGACAAACAAAGCGTAAATCATTTCGGCACATACAAATAAACCGCCGACGTACTCAAACCCCATGAAATAATATATATATATATATATAGATATATCTATGCTCAGACGTAGCCGGAGCTTACACATGTTCCTGGCACACTCCACTTGGCCCACACAATATCTACTGATTTTCCGCCTTGATTTTCCCCAGCCCTCCTTCTAAGGGCGGCGTAAAAAATGAAGTCTCGAGTGGCAACCCAAGATGGGGAAAACACTTTTCTGTTTATTGCCATCAAGTGCAGTTCATTGTTGCGCAATTCTTTGCCACTTTTTCGGGGGGAAATTTCACATCCTGGGAAAGGATGTGGGTAAGGCTGAGGTAAGGCAATATATAATCGATCATTAAGGGAATTTGGAAAGAGGTTTTTTCTTATGAGAAAAGAAATTCTACTTTAAAACAAAACGTATTATCCTTAAGGATTGCAAGAAATACTATAATTGTTCAATTCATAAAACAGTCTCGTTGATTTATAAATTTTATAGAAATTTGGTCTGAATGTCGAACAACTTTAATACCATAAATTTAAGGATAATAAAGAAATATTTTCCACCTTTAAATTACACTCAAAACTCACCCAATGTGACCCAATTGATTGCTAATCCCAGAGATTTCCCTTACCAACTTGAAGACGCATAACATTCATCTTAATCTTACCGAAACTGCGACAAATGGATACGTCAACACTTGAGGAGCATGACATTTCCGTGTGTGGGTGTGGCGACATTTAAAATCAAATCCTGTTGACAAATAACCTGAAATCCTTGCCAGCAAATCCCCGACCATTTACCGTTGCACAGGCGTCATAAATCAATTTGGGGGTAATGAAACACACACGTACACGCACAGGGAGAGGCTCTAAGCGCACAGGACATAGGAACAAACAAAAGGACATCTGTCAATACTTGCGGCTGCGTCGCAAATCACCAAGAAAACAAGAGCCAGGACCCCCTGCCACATGTCACATAATCGTGTTGGCGTGGCTTACGAATTACAATTTACGGATTAAATGCAATTAAAATTTTTGATACGCAACATGAGCCCCGTGCAAATATCTAATACACTTGCCTCCTGTAGCCTTCTGAGAAGGTCCTCAATTAAGCCTCAACTTTATATTAAATTTCGTTTAATTTGCATACTTTTCTTAGAAGAATTTCTTAACTAAAAACAATCTAACTCCGTGGGCTTTAGTATGGCTTCTTGTTAAAAATTATTATTAAATATTAAGAAATGAAATGAGACTTAGAAAAGCAATAAATGTAAGCAGGCAAAGTATTTAAGTATTTATTTTACATTTTCATAGGAACTTAAAATATTGAGTTGTGGCAAATTTTAAATATTTAAGATTATTTTACAGAGTGTTTTAGCATGAAAACATTTAAAAATGTAACTGTTATAACCGTTATAATATAAACTATACACAAAAATATAATATAATATAAAAATATAATTTATATAAATATATATATAATAAAATATAATAAAGTATTATAACTTAGTTTTCAAAGCAACTTCAAGGCTTTTCTTGAGCATATTTTGTTTGTTTTTTTGCTGCTTGGTTTCACTTCACTTGTAAGCCAAAAAGACTAAGCCCTGGGAAAGCCTGGAAAAGCCAGCCAGTAAGTCGGCCCAACACCGAAATAAAAACATTTTGCGGCTTTCTTGGTTTTCATCTTTTTTTCTTTTTTGTTTCTGTTTGTTTGCTGGTTGATATCCTGTTTGTGTTTACCTGAGGGTGGAAAAATATACCCCCCCGAATGATTGATTGCACGTGTGGCCTAGAAGGTAAGAAGGGGTTAAAGGATTTGAGTGATTTTTTGGTACAATTGGAGAACGGGGTTTCCTTTGAGTTGAACAATAAATGCCAGTTATGGACAAATATTTATTCAGACTACTTTTATTAAATTTTGTACTAAGAGTTTATTGTACTATGCTTAAAATTAAATATATTTTAGAATAGGATTTCAGCAAACTTAAACTTCGTACTTATCCTATATGAATTTTTCTAAATACAAATTAAACGCACTTTGAAATAGTTGAAAAATAGAAAAGTTATTGAAAGTTGTGCAATTTTAAAGGCAGCTTTACCGAGCTTATTGGTAAATTTAATAGAATTACTGCCGCTTGGTTCATTACTGGCCACTGCCATTTCATTCCCTCATCTAAGTTGCATTAAATCTGCACTGCGCCCATGGGGCGTATGAGTGATTTACGTGGCATTTGCCACCGACGACGCCATTTTGTTTCGCTGCTGTTGCTGTTGCTGCCGCCGCTGCTGTCTAATTACAATAACAAATGCATGGACCGGCAGTACATATCAGACCAGCCCCCGCCTCCTCTCCCTGCTGCCACGCCCCCTTGTCATGCAATTTAATTACCCGGGCATCGATTTATTTGGCCCAACGCTAGGCTACACTTTTAATTAGCAAAGTGCCATGCACATGCACGCACACACCATCCAACCGATGACGATGACGATGAGGATGAGAATGGTAATGGGCCCGCCACCGAGCAGGGGTTAACGCGGGGCTTAAGGGGTTAAAAGTCGGTGCCACTTTCCGCCTGTTACGATGCCGCAACTAAACAACTAAACATCAGAGAGAAGCTATCAAGACTTTATGAACAACTTAAACAAATTAAATTTGCATGCCATAAATATATACTAAATCAATAATAATGTGTGTTTTAATAAGCAACTATAATGGCATATTTTATCGAGATATATTACATCGTCTATTTTTCTCTCTCTGTGGCCCCTTTAATAAATCCTTGAATTGTGAAAATTTCAAGAAGCTGAGAGAAGAAAAAAGGTTACCCTTAAGCGAGGCCATCCACTTTGAGGTTTTTATTTACACAATTCTCAAGCCATTTAATACGGCCAAAAACAGCCGCAAAATGAACTGAGCCAAGAAGGAACTCCAACAAATTCCCCCTCATATCCTGGCCATTCAACACCCATCCAAAAGATAAACATTCCCCGAAAAATCTTGGGGACAAGCGACAGGCGAAAGGCCGCCCCGGCTCCAAAGATAAATGCCTGGCAAAAGTCGAGGCGAGGCGAGGCGTTAAAAAGGCAAAGAAAAAAAGAAGGGAACTTTCTGCCAGCAAGCAACTGACACCTTGTCCTGTGAAAAGGACACGCCTGTCTGTGGAAAGCGAGGGAAATTTGGTAAGGGAAAGTCATGCCAAATTGTGCACAATTTGCTTTTGGCTTGCCTTCTGTTCTTTTCAATTTTTTGTTGTTCTTTCTGCTTCCCCCCACCTTGCCGAGGGCTTTGTTTTTCCTAGAAGGCCTGCGAAATGTTGGTAATTGTGGAAGGCAGATTGGGGGATTTTCCCGTTTTCCAAGGGTGGAGATTTTTCCGCAAGCAACAGGCGGACTATTGTGCAAATTACAGTTATCATAATTTGACAGTGTGCCAGGAAAAATGCTAGCAAAAGGGCTTTGATTGGTTGTGGAGTTAAGGAATGTGACAATACCTTTGAAAAAGTTTGATACATACTATATAGATTATGAGATTCGGTAAAAGTATAATGCTTTTCTAGTGCTTTTCATATTTTATTAAAAAAAATACTAAAAGAAAAATCAGTAAGTGAGTTTAATGAATTTATGACTCTTTTGAGTTGGTCTAAATGAATGGGAAATTCCCAATTAAGTCGCCCGAAAATGGAGAGCGGGAAATGTGCCACGGAAAATGTTGAACTGAAAAGCGAAAGATGTCCACAGAGAGAGAAGGGAAGGGAAATGGACAACGACTGACGTGAACGCGGACACGCATCCTTTTGGCATTGGCCAAATGATGACAATGAATGAATCCTCGGCGAGACCCAGACACGCCTCCATCCTTCTGCTTTTCCCTGTCGGAAAACCGCTTATGTCCACCGGCCCCCCCTCTCAGTCCCCTTGGCTGGTCGAGGCTTTGGTTTTTGCGGTTCCACCGCAGCGGATGCGTAGCCCCTGCGTTGCCTCAATCGAAACCCCAAAAATGCCTCCTGCCCCTTCTGTTTTGGCCAGGACGAAATGACCAGCGGAATTGGGCTTAGTCCTTGGCTCGGCCTCCTGAAAAACCAGCGCCCATCTTCGGTCCGCGTTGATTGAATTATGGGTTGTGTGATTGACGGGGTGACGTGGCATAAATTTTTCCTTTTGTTCTAATTAAAACGAAGCGAGGAAATACTGCGGGAAATTTTGAAATAAAAATCAAATTAAAGAAAATAAATTTTCTTAAAACATTTAATTGGTGAAACGTTTTAGATAAATCAATTCAAAGTATTAAGTATTAAATATTATATTAAATATTAAATTTATTAGGAATTTCTTAAGATTTATACTGTCTCAACTAAACACCATGATTTTATATAATTCTTCAAAACGAAGTTCTTTGTAATCACCCCCAAAATGATTTCCATTAAGTGGATTTTCCTCCCTCTCTCTTTGGAGAGTTAACTTCCGGACCAACTGACAGTTTATTAAACACTTTAAGACAATGCACAGGACAAATGCTGACAACAACAAACCTCACAACATAAAAAACGAGACTAAACGGCGACAAAAACTGAGGAATCCGCTTCTATTCGGTGAATGAAAACGATGACGATGCCACGCTGATGAACTGCTGACAATTTGTGCAGCGCTTAACAAGCGGTTAAAAGGATACAAAAGCCTGTCGAGCACACAAAAACCAACAACTGACAAAGGACGATGAGTGAACAGAAAAACGAATGAAAAAAATATATGACAGCAGTGCAAAAAGTGCCCTCTGAATGATACAAAAATAAAGGGAAACGAAGGCAGGGGCAGGAGCAAAGCCAAAGGCAAAACTTTTGCCACTCGGCGGACGCAACTTGACTTGGGCGATAATTGAACAAATTGTTTCGAGTGCAATCCCAGGGACGGGGCTGGAGAGGCCCATAGGTCAAGTGCCAACAAGGGCCAATAAGAGGCACCACTTGACGAAAAACTTTTGCCTCCTTGCTGGGCCAAGGAAGATGGGTACGGGCCAGGACAGCTGGCGGAAGTTGCCCCGTAAAGCCTGGCCAGCGAGAAGCGAGGAGGTGTCTCCTGACATCTTTATGGTTGCTTTATAATTTAATATTAATTTATAATACTATAAAATACATGTTACACACCAAATTAACCAAACATTAAGGATATACTAATGGGTATAGCTAGGCTTAACTCACCTCTACCGCTCCGTCCGACGAATCGCAGGTCATTGAACTTGGCCACCTGGTTCTTCATCACCGCCGTACAGTTGCGCAGCTCCGCACAGTAATTCTCATCGTTGCCCGCCCGCACGGTGACCATCGTTCCGTCCATTATGTCGCCCAGGGAGACCACCTTGAAGGCCACCGGCAGCGTCTTGTTGGAGCGCCAATGCGGCGGCAGGACGGTGCAGACGAAGAGCGGACTGCTGGTGCGGATCAGTTCGCCGGGATGTTCGGTGAGGAAGTCGCCCAGTGTCCTTTCCGCCAGGATATCCGAGGTCATTTTCGTGTAGGCCTCGTTTAGCAGTTGGGCGGGTGTGGGTGGTGTATTTTGTTCTGTGCTATTGTTGTTATTGTTGTTGTTGTTGCTGCTGCTGGAGTTGTTGTTGTTGGTGCCATTGGTGTTGTTGCTGGTGTTGTTGTTGTTGCTGCTGGAGTTATTATTATTGTTGTTGTTGTTGCTTGTATTATTGTTGTTGTTGTTGTTGGCATTAGATGCCGTCGAATTGCTCGATGTTGTTGTTAAATGCATTTTGTTGTAATTGTTGCTCTCGCTGGTGTAAGGATTGTAGTGGTGTTGATGTTGCTGTGGCTGTTGTTGTTGAAGTTGCTGTTGCTGTTGGTGAAGCTGCTGGTGTTGCTGCTGCTGCTGCTGCTGCTGATGATGATGATGCTGCTGATGATGATGTTGCAGTTGCTGCAACTGTTGCTGCTCCTGCAATGGATGATGCAACTGCTCCTGCTGCTGCTCAAACTGCTCCAGTTGCCCTTGAGCGTGAGCCTGCACTTTTTTTAGTCGCACAATTTTGTCGTTGTTTAATCAAACTTCTGAGTTGGAAATCAATCTATGTATCCTCAGGATGAATTATCCCGCTTAGTTCTGCACAAACTGCAAATAGAATAGGAGAGTTATACACGTTAGATATAACAAAATATAATTATATAAATTTAACGAGGCTTAATTTAGAAATATATTCTGCCTTTAAATCCAATCCAGACCCCAAAGAAAACTCCTAGTCACTTCATTGACTGAGAACACCCCAATAAACTGTACCAGTCTGAGGCTGAGGGCCACGATTAGGTCATCAATCTACCCCGACTGACTTCAATTTGAAGTTTGCGCCCGATGCGACACCATAAAATTCCCACATAGCCGACCGAGGTCGAGGCCTGTTAATGTCTTTAAATCACGGCCCCAAAATGGCATATTACATGGGTGAAGCCCCTGCCCCCAAAAATAGAGGGAGCCTGGAGCTGGGGCCCACTGACTGCACTCTGCATTCTGCAGTCTGCAGTCTGCTTCGGGATGCTGGCATGTCCATGGGCATGGCCACCATAAACACAAATCAATTGTCAACCACTCGCCGGGCCGGGCCGGGGCGAAGGCTTCAGACGGCTGGCAGGACTCGGATTCGCAGGATTGGATGGCACTGGACGGCGGGTTGGGGGCATGAAGCAGGGACCTTCATATCCCAGCGGAACGCAATTTGCGTTGCACTTTTCAATTTCCGGCAAAGGACTTCATCGCACTCCACCCGCTCCATCCGATGAGCACCGACCATGCAACACTATCCCAATGCCAACGCAAATCTAGTGGCATGCGGCATGCGAACGAAAAGGACGAAGGACCCTGCACTCGTCACCGTAACCAGTGTCAAAATGATTGTGGACTCACGGGTGAGAATTTGTGGTTTGATACTTGCATATTTTGTCACTTGTCGACATTCGTGCAGGCCGCCGAAGGACCAAATGGAGTCGGAGTTGCAGGATACAATTGCACAGGGCGAAGGTTACGAATTGTTACTTTATTAAGATGAACATTTTATAATTCAATGCTGGGTATATGTTACAACTACAACTGTGCCTTAGAAAGTTATATTCAAATATGAATTGATCTGAAATGTGTTTTAATTATATAACCTATGTACTTTAGGCTTTGAGTGTGTAACGAGGCAAGGATATATTGTAATTAATATTTCTGGAAATACTTATTATCGTTCCTTATTTCTGTTCAATATTTATTATGGTTTCGATTTAAGTTGCAGTGTGCCAAGAAATCTGAGCTTGAGTTTGCTCCTTTTTCCCCATCACTTTTGACCCGCAGACTGGCTTAACCCTCCACTCCCACTGCTGGCCGATAAAAATTACTTAAAAATGCCACAGCTCATGGGTTGACTTTTGGCCAACAAGGAACAAAAAAAAGAGGAAAACCCGAATAAAAACAGGAAGGCTGAGAAACAAAAGAAAGGCACGGAAAAAATACGGTACACAAAATAACCGTCGACTGTCACACACAAAGGGAAATCGTGGAAATGGTGGAAAAATCGCGACAAATGGGACCGGGGGAGGTTAACAGGCAGAAGGACCCACAACAACATCGATGAGGAGAAGGAGGCGGAACAATGCCGAAGAGGAAATCGCGGCGAACATCCAACGGAAGCCAAACGTGTCGCCGCGAGTCCAGACAACAACACAAACCCCGGAAAATTGGGGAGGAGCAAATGCGCGGGAAAAACAGCGAGGAGGGGCTACCGAAGGGTGGAAAGTCCACCATAGGCATGGGTTAATGGCTGTCGTGGCCGATGGTACTGTCCAGCCCCAACGTCATTTGCCTTTCATTTCGCCGGCCTGCCTTTTATTGTAAATTTACTTTATAAAGGTTATTACCGAGCTCGAGATGAAAAAGATATACGGGTTGGGAGGGGGAAAACCCCGCGGATGTAGGTGAGATAAGCGGTAAGAAGGAGGTGGTCACAAGTGGACCAGACCGGACTGTCAAATTAAGTCGAGCAGTCGGCTTGAGTGAGCTCACCGATCCCCTGCACTTGGGATGTCTGAGAAGCGCGGAAAAAGGTAGAATTGAGAAGCACCGAGAGAGGCGCATTTTATGGTGAACTTTAAAACACTTTAGGAAAACCTGTTGGGTTTACTTTTCTTAATTAATGTTTAAGTTAATTAATATATTTTTGTAATTGTAATAAAAAAGCACAGAGACTCCAAAAAAATATTAAGAAAAATGCCAGGTACCGAATATCAACAACTCTTTTCCTAACTAAAATATATATCAATTTAAAGTATATTATTTTTTTAAAGCAAATATCTACAGTTCAATTCTTGGTACTTATTAGGCTCTGGATATTATATTTAGGGATCATAGGTAATTTGATAGAAAAGATTGCATTACATATATTATTTATTTATTTGCATTAAAAATGTTTAACAAAACAAGGACAGGACATCTACCAGTTAGTAAAAACTGAAAACTGCCAAATTATTGGCAACCTCAATAGGATAAAGAGAATGCCCAAGAAGTGAAAAAATCAGCGACAAGTGCTCGACAAACGCGCCATAATCCGTGCTCGCCGTCCCCAAAAAGTGCCAGGACATGGATGCCCAAACAACAACAACAACAACAACAAAAACAACCAACAACCAACAACCAACAACACCAACAACTACACCAACAATATCCCGTGGAGAGTCACGCGCGGTTTGTCACCTCTCCTGGCAGCTGGCTATTGGCATACACTGTGAAAATCAAAGCAAATAAAACTAAAACTTGTATTTTTAATGGTTGTATATATTTTTGTAGGGTCATCAAAGGAATCCTATTTCGCCCAGTGTAATTTTAGATGTGTGTGTAATACTCCTTTTTTTCAGAGAGGTCCAGACTTTCGGGCTGAGGGGCTAAATCAAAATTCATGGCTGCTGTTAAAACTGGCGACCGGGTATCAATAGACAAGGACCCAAGGACCGTTACACGCAAGTTTAACCCTTTGATGGCGAGCCCGGTCACCCGATGGCCGGTTGGCCGGCCGGCGTCCGGAAAATTCGCCAACACATGTACAACATGTAAATTGTTTCAATTTGCGGCATTTGCCGTAAAGCTGCGCAATTTTCGACATGCCACGGATACACATAGAGTTCCATCTGCCACCCCTTGTCGCCTGTGTGTGTGTGTGTGTGCGTGCGTGGGCGGCCTTTGTTTTTATATTTTTATTTTCATTTTCATTTTCGTTTCCTTTTTTTTGTTATCCCGACCATAGTTTGGCATGTCCAGCTGCCGGGCTCCCAGGGTAAACCCCCGGAATATTTCGGAGTGGCCAACCCAAATACTAAACTTGTTAAATGTTATAGGTATAGGTATATGGCGTGTATCTATGGGCAGGGGCTACTGGCGTTGCTACTTTGATGTAGTTAAATTTTAATTGGACTTTGGGTTTTTAACCCCCTACCACACGGGAGCGTCAGCAATGTCCAGAATGTGTGTTCGGGAATTCCTGTATTAAGTTGACCAAAAAAGGAAGATGTCCTGGTTAATAGGTGCTAGAGAAAGTCAATGGGCTTGGGATGTGGCTTATAAGAGGCTTAAATAAACGCTTCAAGAGGGTAGCTAAGGAATTAATGGAATTCATTAATTAATAAAATATAAAATGCAATAAGCAATGGATAAATTTGTTATGTTTTTAAAGTACTTGAAGCTAAATCAACAAGAGCTAAATTTGTTACGTGTTTAAACTGAATTTAATGACAAAATATTATAAACAAATGCTTGAAATCATATTTATTAAACAATAGCTATTTAAAATAAAATAGATACATATTTAATATATTTCCTATTGCCGTATTCAATTTGATTCCATTACTTTTTCTTATTTTGTGATTGAATTTATAAATATAAAAATATTATTATATCAATACTCTACTTGTTTATATATTATTTGCTGCGTTTTAATGCTTTTTAACAATATAGCTATAAGTTAATTTAACTATATTCCCACAAAGCAAAGCAAAAAATAAATAGAATCTCCTCTTGCAGGACCAATAAAGCCCGGTTTTAATTTCCCTCAAACCAATCAATTTATCTCTCTGGCTAAACAAAAACCCCGAAATTAACAACATTTGCTAACTGAGAACAAATTAAGTCATACATTGTTTATAAGTGCTCAAAGTGGGCAACGCAACGCACCGCAAAGCCCCAGGATCCGGGGATTCCAGGACTCAGGACTCCAGGACTCGAGTGGGTCCGTCGGACTCTGTTCGCTTTAATGCCTAAATCAACTAAATTTGCGGGCAGCAAACTTATTTCCGGTATGCCCAGAACACTTAGGCCAGAAACACACGAGCACACACACAGTCAGTCGTCGTCGGTCGCCCACAGAAATCAAGAGTCCTACAAGGAGAGAGGACACCAAAATTCAACCATAAATTGATGCAGTAACACGCCCCCCACTTCATCCACCAAGGCACAACTGCAGTTTTCCATCAGCAAAAAAAAAAAAACACAAAAAAAAAAGAAAAGCACAAGGCTGCATCCTTGCTGGCCTGCAGTCCGAATGCAGTCCTGTGCCGTGCGGAGCCATGCAATGCAATCCTTCCGTCCTGTCCGCTCGTCCGTTCCCAAGCCCAAAAAGCGAGCAACCAACAATGCCAAGTTTTCGGTCAACTTTCGGCCAAAACAATGCCCAATCCTGTGTGTTAAGCCCCCGGAGACCCCAGTCCAACTTGGCCCCGTCGACACCCCGAAAAAACCCACAGAGCACACACGGGCCACGCATCTTGTGCTCGTCCTTGGTCCTGGCTCGAGTGCGTGTGCACTGGCAGAAAATCGAGGGAGAGTCCTTTTCGAATAGGTCACCTTCCCCAACAAACAAGTTGTGAACGATTTTGGGCAGTGGAAGTGTGCCGGCATTAATAACGTGTGCAGCAGGCACACTTTCAGCTCTGGGTCCTTGCATCCTGCGACTGCAGCCTGCAACTGGAGATGGAGACGGCAATGGTGACGGCAATGGCGATGGCGATGGCGATGGCAATGGCCACGGCAATGGTGATGTAGATGGAGATACAGATGCAGGATGCTGGAGCAGGAGTTGCAGTTGGAGCCAGGGACTTTCTCTGGTCAATTCGCGGTTTTGCTTGTCACTTAGCCGACGGCCGGCGGGCCAGCGTTGGCCATTTGATAAACGACAAACGACAAACGACGAGGAGACGACAAGGAACAGGACATGGGCGATGGAATCCTCCTCTGAGCAGAGGGGTGACCAGCTGGCTGGCTGCGAGAAGTGCCGCCCTCGTCCTTTTGAGGCGACAATGTGACGACATTTAAGGCCGAAGGAGGTGTGCGGCATGTGTGGAAATGCCGCCGGGATGGATACTGTACCGGAGGAAACAGGACCTTGCCCGGAGGTGCTATGTATAGTAGTTGTGCGGGAACAGAGATGTGGCTAAACTTGGCCACGATTTAGTCATGGGTTTTGACCTGATGGGTCAGTTAGGGATAAGACACAAGGTGGGGACGCAAAGGACATTTGTAGTATTGGAAATTTTATTCATTTGGAGCTATTACTCTTTTGATAAATAATATTATAAAGATGCTTTCTGCGCTTTAAATTACTTTAAATTTCCAGGATCTCCTTAAGATCTAGCGAGGTAGTGTATGTTTTTCCTAGGGTATCTCAAATTCGATTTCGCAGGCCTTGGCCTGTGTTATGTTTAAGCCTTAAGTGGCGTAATAAGTCCAGATTGCAGCCTGTTCGGTGTGTCCTGCCATCCTTGCATCTACTTTTGGGGCCACCCGTGTCCTTGTGTTTGTGTTTGCCAGTGCCCGCAGAGCTTGCTTTTGGCTTTTGCTTTTAAGCCAGAAGAGCAAAGCACTTGGCCAGAGATGGGGTCGAGATGGCTGAAAACTGTTGGAGGCGTTTAACATTTTTGAGGCTTGATTGGATTTTACACACTGGCCGGCAGGCAGGCCGGCTGCCCAGGCTCTGTGCGTAAAGTGAAAAATTGCATTTTGAGCAGCTGCTGTTGCTGCAACACTTGCTGCATGTTGCAAGTTGCTGCTGCTGCTGCTCCTGCTGCTGCTGCTGATGTTTTTGTTGTTGATGAAGTCGGCTTTGGTTTTGGTTTCATTTGGTTTTGCTGGTCAGCCCCGAATGCGGCTGTCTGTTATTTTGAAATACTCGTTGAGTGGCTCGTTTGCGGTGAAATGCATGTGGCCACGCCCCCGAACCACCGCTTTTCCTCCCACACAAACACACACACACACACATGGTGATAATACAATTGTTTTGCCCTCTCTTTCTCACTCCCTCTCTCTCTGTCTCTGTCGGCAATTTTCTTGTGGAATTTCTAATGCAATTCAAGCCCTCTTTAAGCCCGCGAACGGTTACCGCCCCTTAACGGTGGCACCTAGGGGTTGCATGGACTAGAATCGATATTATTTCCTGGAAAATATCGATTCAAAGTATAAATTCCCTCTTTCCCTAATTCTGGTTAATATGCCAAGAATGAAATACTTAACAAAAGTAAAACTATATATCAATATACAGATAAATAAGAGTCCTGTACAGAGTTTAAGAGATACATTGCAATAATTCCGCTCCGCCCACGAATGGTTTAATAGCAACACCTTAAGCTGCGACACCTCCCCCTTGAGCTCCACACTTGGGGGTTGTAAGTGCAATATGCCATTTCAACGGCAATTAAAATGAATTTTCCGGTTACTTGACACATAACATAATTTGCATTTCCGGCACCCAGGAAACATGCCACCCGGGGCGTTAGATTGTTTAAATGCATAAATGATGCCAGGGGCAGAAATGCAATTGCAGCAACAGCAGCGGAGCTGCAATAGCAACCGCAGACGCATCGCCTGCATCTCCTCCCAGAATGCAACATGCAACATGCAGCGCGCAACGTGCGACGTGCAACTTGCAAGGCTGCCATCCGGATGATGTCCGGTCTGCTGTCCCTCCGTCTTCATGTCCTACGTGTCCTTTCCGAGTGTCACCTTCAGACAACACTGTCTATCAGGGTAATCGGTAAGTCGAGCTATTTATTATTTTAATTATAATTAATTATTATATATAATTCTTTAAATATTAACCAACATTTATAGCAGATCAACATCAATGTTTCATATTCAATTTCTAAGATTTATTTCATCAAAGAGCCTCTCCTGGTGGCCAGTGTAATATGTTATCACCGATGTATGGGCCCAGGCACATCTCGGCTCTGCCCCAAAAATTTGAAGCAGCCCCTTTAGTAAAGCAATTGACATGCCGACACTCGGGGCGTTGCATGGGGGAATCCCCGCCCTCGTTTGGGGCCAAGAGTTTGTCCAAATCACCGAGTTTAACAAATTAAATGACTTCTAGTGCGTACATTGTTTTGACACGGATGTGACCCAAGGACTCACAGGACTCACTCGCCAGTGGCAGGGCAGGAGGGTGTTAAGTCTGGACTCTGCCAAATTGCTGTTGATTGCTGCACATCGAGGAGGAGGGAGCAGCAGCCGAGGAGCGGAGTAGATGGTCACCTGCAGTGGAAGGCATTCGACAGGCAACCCCTGCAGCAGGGAGCAGGGTCAAAATTGCACTTTGCATGACGTCTTGTCAACTGCAATCAACATTTTGGTTTTAGCCACGGTTTTTGGTTCATTTTCGGTATTATTACTGATTTTTCCAGGGATTTCGAAAACATATTCTGTCCTGAATGACTTTACTTTGATTTCTATAATCTTATTTGGGGGGAAACAAATGTAAAAGTGTAGCAAGCAATTTGTAATTTCAAAACACCCCCCTGTCTTTGCATTTTGGACCACCCGAGAGTCTTGTTTTTGCGCCGCCTTTGATACATTCATATTTTTTACGGCCTTGCGCTTTAATGTCTTTATAAATACACAAAATTATGAGCAATGCGCCTGCCTTTTTGTTTATGTGTTATGGCAATTAAATTTCCTGCAATAACAAATGCACTTGGTCGCAGCGAGGGAGGGGCGATCGCGTGGTAGGTAGGAAATTGTTTATGTCTTTTGTTTGCCTTAACCATTAAATTGCCCATAAAAAGTGTGGCACCAATGACGGGGGATTACTCATTTCGGGAGTTGCGAGTTGACGAACTGGGATGAAATTTCATTCAAGTGATTTTTTATCCCTAAAAATAATATTTCGTTTGACTATATTTAAACAAAATAATGTAGAAGTATTTTTCTAAAATTTATTTCATTCATTATTTATTAATTAAAATCAAGTTAGAGATATTTTTTGGGATAAAATTTAATTCGAAAAGCATACTACGAAAAAGAGATAATAATTGTCTTGTAAGTCTTGCAATTATTTATTTGTATTTTTGTATATATTAGTATTATTCAATATTTAATATTATTTAAATTAATATTTTTCTATATGATATTAATCTTGATTTTCAATCAACAATTATACGGTGTCTGAGGCTGCAGTTTTTTAAAGTATTATTTGATTTAATATTATATGTTGCTCATATATATTCTGTTTTCTAAGGCACTAGACTAACATTTAAATCTTTAATTGTTGGTTAAAGCTTTTTAAGAATTAGCCACATCATCAGTCTTAGTTTTCTGCAATTATTGCGATTTGTTTTCAATTCTTTATATATTATTTATAATGTTTTGTATGCATTTAAAAAAATGTTGATCTAATCGAAAGGAAAACTTGGGGCTTAAGCCTGATTTCTGTGTCTGTTTTTTATAAGGTTTTTCCTTTGAAAGGGGAGGAGCCATCGGAAAAGGGGCAGTTTTTAGTGGGTAGTTCTTCAAGGACTCCCTCTGACTGAGTCGGAATCTTAGACTAATTCCGCATTGAGTGGAGCGGAGCGGAGAATGCGGAGAATTTCCGAGACATTTCGGCTGGGTCTTGTTGTCAAAGACAAATCCCATTGGATCTCATTTCACACACACACACATGTGTGTGCGTTGTGTCTGGTATTTTTGAGTCTTCTCCTGCCGCCTTTGATGCTGTTGATGGAGCAGAGTCAAGAGAAGTTAAGAACACCAAACTCACACCAAATTGAATTTCCTGGCATTTTATTTTTTTCCTCATTCAAGTCTAAGGTGGAAGGACTAAAGGGACTTCCACTCAACACCCGGTGAGTTCTCACTCAGCATTGCCACTCGCTTCATCACTTTGTGTTCAGTGTAATGCGCCGTTGCAGGCTCTCAATTAGCAAATTAAGCTCTCACACACATGGAGCTCCCGTGCAGGGGCACACTCACTCGATGGCACTCAGTGGCACTCGAACGCACTCACTCCGACTGAGTCGCACTCACTCGGCCTGCAAGGGTTGAACTCTCCAATGCGTGTGTGTGTGGCGCTTTGTTCTTGTTTCATTCGCTCTCGCAAAGTTGCTTTCACTTTGGTCTCCACTCGGAAAAACCCCGCCCCCCAAAGTCAAAATGCAGGCCATTGCAGTCTCAATTTTTCGAGTCGATTTGTCAGATTTTGTTTTCGATTTTGATTGTATTTTTAAAAATATGTAATGAAATTTCAGCAAAATTTATACTATATTTGTTGCTGCTAATATATCAGTGAAATATCAAGTTAATTATATTTGATAAATTTGGGATATATCAACCATATCTAATATAATTTTCATATTCATTATACTTAGGTATTTATTTGAACAACTTTTACAAAAATATACCATTAATTTGCCTTGCTTCGGTAGGTAGTCATTCTTTGTCTTTAGGTTTTCATTTAGAATTAATGTTTATCGGTGCTATTATATATCAGACTTTGTTTTAAGTTACTCTTCACATAACTATTGGAATATTTTTATATATTTAAGGATTATAACCATGACAGTTGCTTCTGCATTTCTTTATTTATTTACTTAAACGTGGCAAAAGTTATAAATCGGAGATGACAATAAATATATTTATAAAATATATAATACATAAATATTAAATATACAAAATTTATAAATATATTCTTTATCGAATATACTATTGATCTATTATCATTAGTAGAGCATTCATTTAGCCAATTTCAGAAGCTGACAAGGTTTATACGTTTCACAACGTTCTATGAAACATCTAGATCTAGAATTGTATTACAAATTTATAAAAAATATTTGTACATATTGTTATAATTATTAATATTATAGTTCACATAATATTTATAACTATAATTATGTTATTACAATTAATACAACCAATTCCTGAATTTTGCCTTGCTTGCTAATCTATTAAATAAGGCTAAATTTTTCTCATATGATATTATTTTATCCACAGTTTCACATTATTTAAAGTGCCTTTTTTATTTAAATAAATTTGTAACTTAACCATATTCAGTACTTAACTGACTTAACTTAATATTTAATATTTATTTAATTCGACCACTTGTTCCCCAATATATTTCCCTATTTTAAAGCAATAATATTATCAATATGCTCTTAATTTCAGTAGCTGGAGCAGCCCAATTCCCATCGCTGTCGCTTTCATGCATTTGGGGTCCCTTGTTGCACATTTTTGCGGCCCTGATTTTATTATTTCTGCGTATATTTTACGGCCTGCAGTTTGGCCTAATCACACACCTCCAATGGGCACAGAGACCTGGCCAAAAAACCGGCCGACAAACCAAACCACCCGCCCACACACATTTTGCGGTGACTGTGTGTGAGGGATATTTGTGTGCAATTTTTAGTTAAATTATTTTTACACCCCGGAATGGCAAACCAGAAACCAGAACGAACACAAAACAGGGCAGAGCACAAACAACAGCAAAAAAATAAAAAGGAAGGCAGCCAGAACACAAAATTCGATGCCATTTGAAATTTTAAGGGCCCATGAGATGCGTTTTGGGGCTGGGGATATGCACCCATAAATATATATACATCTATTCAAACATATATATATATTTATATATGTACTTGCATGAGTATGTTGCATTTTAGGGTTACAACTCTCGCATTTCCCCATTTTCCCAACCATTTTCCACACGCACAAACAAAGTGGCAAGTGCAGATTTGAAGTTATTACGAAAAACTAACCAACATTTTGTGGGTTTGAAGTTGTGTGGAATAATATTGGTAGACCCAAAAAGCCTTTGCTATGATTGTTGTTGTAAATATTTTTATTGCCCCGAGTTGGACCATATATGTTTGAACATATATACAGTATATATGCGTGCGAAATGATGGAATTGCAGCTGCAATGGCAATTGATGCATTGAGTTGTGTTGCAGGCAAAGGCTAACCATTTGCCAGGAAATAATTAACTGGCATTCTGGTAGCAGGAACTCCATTTGAAAATATGAAACATGAATGGGAATTCTTGTGTGCGGGGGTTTATGCAATTGAAAGTTCTTTCCTAGATGTAAATGTTTTGACAAATGAAATTCCTTCAAAGTAGAAAATATTACTACTTCGCATATTTATGTTATTTATGTATTTAGAAAGTAATTTGATGAAGGTAAGTTTGTTAGTTTGTAAATATAATAAAGAGTTTAAAATTTCCGGATTTTGTAAGCCAGTTTATAACATTATAATTTAGTTTAGTAACTAGTTTTGTACTATAATATATTTACATTTAAATTCTCGTTAAAACATTGAAATACTGCCAAAGAAAAATATTTTAAAATATATTTTTGTCCTTGGACGATTATTTAAATACAGATTAAATAAGGGAAAATTCCAAAAGATTAACCTTCTTCTTATTTAATTTAAACATTTATTTCAAATCCTTAAAAGTCTTTGAGTGCAGCCTCTAAAATTTGAATTCTCACTGCCTAAATTTAGATATAATCTTTACTTTTCCCTCAACTATTTATATACTAAAATTTTCATATTTTAAAGCACCGATATTTACTACAGTTAATCCATTCCCACACACTTATCATCATCAAAATGTACCCTGACCAATCAACAGCTATTTGGCCAAAATGACATGGCAAAAAATGGGCTCGACCGACAACAGACAAAAAAAAAAACAGAGCAAAAGGAAAACGCTCGGTGGCTTAAACAACTCGGCGTAATTTGTGGAGCCAAACCGAAACCAGAAAAAAGAAGGCTGAAAAGAAGGTGAAAAACCGCCAAACACACACGCAAACAAAAACAAGGTCCAAACAAATGCAGCAACAACAATCGCCGCTGTTGTTGCTACTGTTGCATTGTGGGTAGGAAAAATTACGAAACCAAAAATCAGCAACCAAATATGTGGTTGCCACCAACAAAAGGCCCAAAACAGAGAACATATCCCCCAAAGGGGGTAAGAGGGAAGTGGCAGTGCATGGAAGGGGTTGCGTTTGTAATTTTTTTTTACCGCCCTCCCATCAAAAGGGGGACGGCAGGTGAGTTGTTTGGTGGTCAATTCTTTTCCACCAACCAACCCGCTTTCACCCCTCTGTCGGCCCGTCTGTCTGTCTGTCAAAGAAGCGCAAAAAGAGTACCTGCAGCTCGCAGGACAATGCAACAATTGAGGGGAATCCCCGTTCCCCAACAATTTGCCGCTGCAATAATAAACATGCGAGAATACGCGTGTCCATCGCTTTTCCCAGCTTTTCTTTTCTCTTATTTATATATTTTTTGAAATTTTTCGCATACCCTGGCTGAGGGTATTGTTATTAAAATCGATTGTTAATATTATTAAAAATCCTTTTTAAATATTTTTAATTTATATTCTATATATATTTGTTCCTTAATAAAATAAACTCTTTAAATTGAAGCATAAAAGGAAGTCAAATAAAAATATAACAAAAAATTAAGGATATTTCTGTATATTACATATTCCTTTGAAACATCATTTTTCTATTTTTTATTATATATATTATATATTTTATATATTATATATTCGTTTTAAGCATCTTCTTTCTAAAAAAGCATCCTTTATGATTTTTGAAAAAAGAGTATTTCCATTTTCGATTTTCATAGATCGCAGCCTCAACTTGTTTTTATATTTAAAATTTTTGTATTTTCCCCTCAGTTTTTTTGCCCAACATATCCTTCTTCCTTTTTTTTGGTAACAACAATAAACGAAGCGGGCATTCAATTTTTTTTTTTTCGTTTTTTACCCCTCCTTTGCAGGACATTGCAGTTGCGGGCAGGAAAGGAGTATGGCTGAAGGCAGAGCGAGAAAGCAATGGCTTGTCTGACAGCTGTACAAACGCAGACCGACAAACAAGGGTTAAAGGGGTTAAAGGGTATTGGGGGGAAGGTTAACAGTGGGGCCTTTTCCAGGGGCTCGCGGTGCCTGGTGCAGCTGGCAGGACGCGTTTGGTCAGTTGGCTGGTTTCCGTTGCACACGCGGCGTATGCGTAATATGCGCACATGCACATACATGGAATACGTTAAAAAACGTCCAAAGAAAAATCAATAAAAAGGAAAAGAGCAAACAATACCGGTAGCCCATGGCAGGGTCCATCTTGTAGGCCATACCTACCATACTCCCCGTTTCCCACCAGTTTCCCCCACACCGATTTTTCCAAGCCATTGCAGTCAAACTTGTTGACAATCACGTGCAAGGCTCCTCTCTCTCTCTCCCTCACGCTTTGTCGGAGCTCCTGCACTTTGGTCCTTTTTGGGGTTTTGCATTTTGAGGCCAACATTGAGGCCACGAACTGCGGAACGGGTGCCACCTCATCCCCAGATGATTTTCCCCGGTGCTTTTCATTTTTCTGTGCCCTGTTTGTGCGGCGGAGTGGCGTGTGTGTAAATTTATGACGCCGCTTAAGTAGTTGAAGCAGTCAGTCGATGATAAACTGATACCCTCGATGTGGTCTGAAAGTTCTTGGGAATATTTAAGGATCTTTTGAGGTTCATACATCCTTAAAATCCTTTCAGGTCGATGGTATTTGTAGGAAGAACTTAACTTTTACATACAATTAATAGCAGGCTTGAGAGGTTTAACTTTGTATGTACACGTATGTATATATTCCTGCAATATTTTCATGGTTATATTTTTGAAAGATTTCCAGGATATTCCCTGGTCGTTGCCTTTGCTCCTTCACTTGTCCCTCAGTTACTTTTGACCTGCTGTCCGGTAGAAAGTGGTGGAGTAAAGGAGGTCCTTTCGCTGGTTACGCATTCTGGCCTGTTTGCCAATTTTTCAACAGCTTGTTAACATTTTGTCGCCCATCAATGCGAACTCACAGACACACACACCCGGACACCCGGACACTCGGCGAAAAGGAGTGTAACTTATCTTGACAGTGCGGAGTCCATGGGGGTTTCAAGGGTTAAAGAGTTGGCGGCAAAGAAAACGCGTTAATGAAGTGTTGCTTGAGAGCTCATTATGCATTTTGCTCACGTTTTTAATTTTTAATTGCATTGCCTGCCGGCTGCCCGTGTGTGTGTGTCTGTATGTGTGGGCGTGTTGCAGTGTCCTGGTTTTTTGGTCCTTTCATTAAACGGCACCGCACGACGGCAAACGATTAAAATGACCGCCGAGCAGCAAATCGAATTAATTTTTGTAACGTGCAAATGGCCGGACAGCAAAAGTTTCCCTCAAAAAAAACAAAAAAAAAACTGAAAAAATAAACAGGAAAAGAGAGGAAAATCGAGGAAAAATCGGCGCAATCCAGGCCGGATCGCTGCCACACGACACATTTAAGTTGCTGATTAAGCCCGCTGCCCCGCACCTCATTGCGTTATGTACTCCCCGACACAGGGCCGTACATTATGTACTTAAAAGCACATAAAGATGTAATGACCGGGGCGATGTTGCACCTGGCCCTTGGCCGCAGAAACCAGCAGCGGCTGCAACAGAAATTGCACCAACATCAGCAGCAGCAGCATCAGCAAAAGGATGTCCACATTCGGCTTAATAAACTGCACGGCAGTAACGCCAGAGGCTGGCTTTAATTGACAAAAAAAAGGAGAGGAAAACAGGATAAAAGCCGGGCACTGGCTGAAATGAAATCAAAAGGATCAGTAACAAAATTATCGACAAGAAATGCAGGGAAAGTAAGGGGAGCTCTAGACTTTTCTCCACATACTCAAGACAGAGATTCTATCAAAACTAATCCTTTGTAAAATCGTTTTAACTATGAAGTTGTTAAATTATACTTGAAACTGTAGACTATATTTTAGAAATATATCTAAGTCAAAGGCTACAAATTACACAGAAGATAAATAGCAAGTCAAGAAAATATAGTTAAGAAAACACTTAGACAGAACAGTTGCAACACCACTGGCTGCCACAGGATGTGCAGGATCGGCAACTTGAACAAACTCAGCAGCAGCAACATCGCCGACGGCCGCTACCGATGCCACATCATGAGGTTGGCTCATATTTTTTAATGAATATTGAGGATTAAAGGAATTTCAGTTGGATTTTCATTGAATTATGCATTTATTTTTCTGCCGTGTGCTTGTATATTTTTGTTTTTTGTTTTTTTTTTTTGCTGTTGTTTTAATTTTTTCGCCAATCAGGACCTCAGCAATGGCCCGAACCATCGGCTCTTCCTGGCTGCGGTCGCTGGACCGCCGGACCAGGAACATATATCCCATATATTTCTTTGTCGCACGCGATGATTTATTAAGTCATTAGCACTTGTGCGGCCGTTGTTGGTCATGGCCACGCCCCCAGACACACACAGAGGCGGTATGCAGGCATCCTGCAGGCTGCAGGATAAACACCCACACCCACGCACACACAACTTGTAATTCTTATTAATTGTGTGCGCCGTAGCCGCTCGTATATAAATATATATATATTTATATACATCTATATATGTACGTAGACTTATATATTTTCCAGAAGCCTGCCGCCGCCGGGACATTAATGCATTGGATCCAGGACATAGCATTAACTCTTTCAGTTTGCGCATTTTTAAATAGAACATCACAGATTGCAGGCCTTCGTGAATATTTCATGGCGAAGAATATCGATGGGTTAAATTAAGAGTTTGCCATAAGTGCAAGCCATACGAAAGCAAAATTTAATGTTTCAATTTGCTATTAAGTTGAATGTTAGCTCTTATATTGACAATTACACATAATGATTTAAGTTTATTTTAGAGAGCTTACGGAAAAGATATTTTACAAAAACTAAAAGAGATTTTTTCGATATAAAATTATATTTATATAGATATTTAAATGGTAGCCATTGCCTTAAATTTTAATTAACAACACCCCCCTTGTAATTATGAAATTAATTCTACAATTAATACCTATTCATTATTTATTCTAAAGGCATTTAATTTAAATTGAAAATAAAATACAAGCCTCTCTTATTTGCAGGAAAATCTAAAACAAAATAAGAAATCATTTACGTATACGTAATATTTCAATGGTCTAACCTTGTGAGCTCAAACCGCAGCCCAATAAAGAAGCACTTTCGGTGGCGTATACTTGATATCTCCTTGCACTTCATAAAGTGCCCGGCCAGAAGTAAATCAAAGAAGAAAACGAGTGCGATTTCACTCAGAATTGAAGTTGTCTTTCATTCATTCGATGCGATGCAAGCCAACCGCATATCGAACAGCTTTAAGCCAATTTGTGTGAGACATTACGGCTGTATTACACCTTTACCTTCCAGCCAGACATTCAAAATAAATTTAATAAAAATAAATCCGATTTAAGAAATGCTAAATTGTTCAAAAAATTATCGTATCTAATCAAAATACAAAATCATTGTGATTTTCCAGGGTATCCAATAGCAAATCAAGGTGTGATACCGCCTTAAAAATGTTGCTTCTGCTGCAGTCTTCAGCAGATTCTTCGCCATAAGAGAAGGAGCAACCGACGGGGGGGAAAATGTCAGAAATGCGTGTGAAAAATAAACGAGATTTTCGCAACGCGCTTTTGATATTTTTGCATGACAGAAGCCAAATGAGAAAATGCGATTTTCCGCATTGCTCCGGCCAATGACATGGACATGGACATGGCGGTGTGGCAACGAAAAAAAAAAATGAAGAGAATGGGGATAGTGGGAGGGTGTTTTCCCAGCCACCAGGATGCTGTCCAACAACAACGGCCTACCAACTTAATGTGCTGGCGCTTCCTGGCACACAAACACAGAGGCCGGCTGGGACACGGAAAAGCAGGGAAATGCAGCGAGACAGACGCAGGTCGGGAAATCGGACAGACGCGCACAATAATTTTTACAATTTGCAGCAATGCGTTTTTAATTTAAATCGATAAAAGTTGCACTCGCACAAAAACAAAAACAGAAATTCGCAGACGAAGGACAACAACAGCACAATGCACAATATAATTGCAAGCAACCCTCATAAATATATACATATATATACATATATATCCCGCCGATCCCACACATTTCGCTCCCTGACTTCAAGTTCTCCATTTTCAAATGGTCATAAATTTTTAATAAAGATACAACATGGATTCCAATATAATCAGGCATATATTCAATGAATTTTGTTTACTGGAAAATGATTTCACTTGCAAGCGAGTTGTATACTTCAAAAAGAATGATCATAAGCTGTTAATTTTTAAAGAAACTAACTTAATAGGTATTTAACGATAAATTAAAATTAAAATTCATAGTTAAGTTATAATTAAATGGGAAGGAAAAATTTATTTTTTACTTTGTTAAACAGCAAAATACTGAGCTTGAGTTAATTTCTTATTTTTTCTGTAAAAATATTGAGAGGTTATTTAAATATACATTAATTTGAGTATTTCTTAATAATTTAGTATTTAACTATTGAGACAATCTTTAGATAGTTTTTAGATTCACTTAAAACTCTCTGCAGTCTTTAATTAAATTTCAGGTCCATCAATTAACCAACAAAATTGTTTAATTTCACCTCTCATTTTCGTCAAACTGAACCGATTGGCCACAGAGAAATGTCAATAATTTCAGCAAATTAAAATAAATCATTAACTTTAGTAAAAACAACCGACAAAACTTGCGACATTCAAATTGGCCAATCAGCGTCTAGAAAAAAAAACTGAAAAACTAAACATATTGCAATAAATATAAATTAAATTAAACGTTATAAAATGAAATGTTCAACTGTCGCATTGCATTAGTGAGAGACAAAAAAATAGCTAACAAAAAATAGATGAAAAAATAAATATAGTATAAATGCAAACAGGAAAACAGGAAAATGTTGCATGAAAAGGGGAAAAAATAATTTCATTGCCTACATTTGAGCGCCGGCTGTAGGAATTATAATTGTTGTTGCAATTTGTTTTTGTTTGTGATTTGACTGCCACACCACACACACACGCACACTCACTTACACACAGGGCTGTCCTATCTGTCTGCGTGTGTTTATTTCATTTTATTATTTTTTCTCTTTTGCGGTCAACGAGTTGGTTGACCACTTTCAAATACAGCCCACCTCCCCCGATTTCCCAACGACTTTCCACACACACCACCGCCCCCGCCCCCGCACGCCCTTAGCCCTTAACCCACCGCCAGGCACTTGAGCCGCCTGCCACGCCCCCAGCGAACGCCCTTGCCCCATGCCATAAGAGTCTGCCTCGGAATCGGTATCGAAATCACTGTTGATTATATGCACAATATTTGTTTGGCTACTATTTTCATTTGAAATTCCCTACAATAAAAGGTATTTCGAAAATTAAGGATATATATCAGATATTAAAAGATATAGAACTCTTAATAATGAATCTATATATCACATTAAGATACTTTTAAAAGTCTTTATAGTGGTAATCAATTAATATTGATACATTATATGGAGATGAACTTTAGAGCTAAAATAATTTAGTTTATATCTTGAAAAGACATTATATGTATTTTTCGTTTATATCTGACCAAAAGTATTAACATATAATAAATTATAATAATATTTAAGGAATATATATTAGTTCAAAAAATTAATATTTTCCTTTACTAAATTGTAAATAATTGTTATGTACCAAATAAATTGGCAATAGTTATAGTTAAAGTGTCAAGAGCCATTATTATTTTGCCAGAAGCTGTAAGCAAATATCACTCTCAAAACTTAGCTTTAGTATATAAAAAATAAATAATTAACTAAAAATAGCACTCTGTATATAAATACCCTACCATTTTTGGAGTCTTCTCTATCCATTTCAATTTTTATTTGCATTTGTGCTCAATGGGTAGTTTCTTTTTTTTTTTTGTGACCCTTTTCAGACTGTTCAGTTTGATGTAAAACGTTTAACACTCGACGGAGGCAATTGTTGTTTGTGTTTTTCTTTTTTATTTATATATATGCATATATTTTTTATGTTTGTCCGATTTTCATTTTTTTTTTAGTTGTTGGCCCGTTTGGTTAACCGTTGAATTATCAATTTCGCGGTAGAACTTGCGGTACATAAGTGCGGTTCACCGATGACTTTTCCAAGGTATCATATTATATGTGCACACAATTGTTGCTTTCTTTTGTTTGCACACACACACACACTCGCACACGTACCGAAATTAACACGTTAAATTTTAATGAATTACATTAAGTTAAAAAACTGCTCACTGCTTGATACATTTTTGACATGTCAAGTGGATCATTAAATGCTTTTTGTCAGGTTTATTCTTTCATCTGGCTTGGCCACGTTTCGCATTGCAAATATTGGTGTCAACCATTTGTGGCCATTCTGATGTTTATAATAAATAAAGGTCTTTGTTTTATAGTTTAAATATTAATCGAAAGTTTATAAACATAGATGGTATCAGCTAATCCATTGCAGATTTTAGATGGTTATTAGTGATTTAGTAACAAAGGGTTTTGAATGGAAAAGATTAACCGAAATAGGTTCAAGTTCTTATTAAAGAAGTTTGGATCTATGTAGCTCCCCAGGTAGCTTCCTTTATTAATGATAATTAATTAATTAAAGTATATATAAGAGTCATTAATAAATAAATTAATTGATTGTAGTTGCCCAAGAATATACAAATGCCTAACGGATTATAAAATGCCTATGGTAAAGGTAGTAAAACTCTTTGAACAGTATTAGTATTCATTTTTATGATATTTGTCTAAGAAACCTGATAAAAAACCCTTTCAACTTTATAAGTATATTATTTCATAATATTTTTTCAAAGAATTCTTTTAAAAATAGTCCCTTTTCCTTAATGATTTTATTTTACTGAAGCTTTTTAACAAATGCCAACGTTTTCCTCAATATGGCTTAGGCCTAATATCTTTTTTAGGCCATAAACATAGGCTTTCTTCTTTAAATACTTGACAAGAAGATCATGTATACTCTTGGTTGAAAACTTATAAATATTACAACTAAATAATAATTATAAGTAAGTTGTAGTAATCCCATTTAACTATCGCTTTATTTAACCCCTTATCATTGAATGCATAACTCACCTTTGTTGTCTGCTGTTGTGATCACCAAATGCACTTGGCTTTCAGCTGCTGATATGTTTTAATTTGTGCACTTTGAACTCTCTGTTGGATCTCTTCACTGTTTTGCAACTTATGATCCTTTCCAACCCACTTAAAGGCGGGCACACTCAAAAAAACAAAGGAACTTGAAACGATGTTTAACGGATTAAAAAGCACATTAACTATGTTTTCAAGATCTTGGTTGAGAGATCTCAGATATCCTTTCTATAAATTTCGCTGGAAGATCCTTCGATCTCAGTCCACCCGTGGACGCCAAGTAATAAAATGTCACAACCCCCGGACAAATGTTTGATGACAGGATCTCGCTGATGTTTTCCTCGTCCAGTGATTGGATTACGATGGGATGCTTATGAATTTTCCACTGATTTGCACGATTTTCTCATCAGCCTGCCACGTAACGGAATGCAAGGTGTAACGTAACGCGATCGAAGCACGACGGAGGAACGTAACGGAAACACGGCCGGCGCGTTAGTGGTCAAAATGCAGAGTGACACATTCGGGGGCACCTGACCAGCTGCAGAGTCGACTTCTCTGCTGCTGTTGCTGATGATGTTGCTGCTGCTGCTGATGCTGCTGCTGCTGGCGGGATGCAATTCGTGCGGCAACACGAGCACAACCGAATCCAAGTCCGAGGTTTTTTTGCGCGCCCCGAGAGCCGTTGAGCGCACCCGATTTGCAGCCTTGCACTTGGCCAGGATAACCGAACTTTGGCCGAAAGGCGAATCGAATGGGTAACGAATGCGATGCGATTCGTTAGGAAGTGTCGCTGTGCGTAGTGGCTTGCATGGAGACAGAGAGAGTGTGTGTGTGTATTGCGTTCGCTGTGTGTTGCTGCTGCTGCTATACCGGTTAACGGCACAATTGCAAATGATAACAACGCACACGAATTTTCGAAATTTTCACACAAAAAACTTTTCAAATTTCCAAACGTGAGAGAGAGCGAGCGAGCTCCGTCGTTGCCGTTGCCACACATGTGTTGTACGTTGTACGCTGTACGTTGTGTGTTGTATGTGGGTGTGCTGCCCCAAATAGCTCAAACGCAAATTGAGTTGAGAGTCGAGAGTCGAGAGTCGAGAGTCTCGTTTGGCTCAGAATCATCAAGGAGGAGGCATCGGCAACGTCGGCGTCGGAACGGCAACAATTAAAAGCAAAGAAGAGCTCGCTCATCGCTCGTTGAGTGATTTCAGAAGGGAAATGAAATTAGGGAAAACCCGCACCGCATTAAGCCAACACTCTAACCCTTTCCCCCAAAACAGGGGCGGGGGATAAACCCCTCCAAAGCACAATTTTTGTAATAAATGACCAACCCCAAAGTACCCCCCACACACATAGCAGCAACATCAGCAGCAGCAGCAACAGCAGCAACATCAGCAGCAATATCAGCAGCAGCAGCAAAGAACTGACCAACCAAGCAACCCCTTTTACACACTTTGCATTTCCATTTTCCACTCATTTCGAAAATCAGGTTTTATTTCTACACAAAATACATAAATTTAGCATCATTATCTGAACGAACGGGTTCTCGCCGACCGACTAGGAAAGCAACCCTTTTGGGAGGAGTACTGGGCTATATCCCCGGCTCCATGCCACATAAAGAGAGGTATATATGCGTATGTGTTGCTGCCACATGAGCGAAATGCTCATTATCATAAACAACAACAAGTAGCAAAGTGGGCGGCGGCACTGGCTGTGTTGTTTTGAGCTGGAAAATGCAACATTTTACATAATATACGCCCCTCCACATATAGTTTCACTAGATTTATACCCACACACACACACTCCATACATATTATATATGGTTAGAGCGCTCAGAATTATATATATTTGTATATAGACGATGGCTCCGAGTCGAAAGTCGAGGCGAGAGCGTGTTTTGAGGGCAACTGTTGCCGTTCCACCGACAGAGTGAGAGAGGGCGAGTCCATTGAGTAGTTTTCACTCGAGACTATATATATATATATATACATATATAATGAATTTTAAACTATTTTCCGCCCCAGGGGGTGGTAGGTGGAAACTATCGCATTCGTCGTCATTTGCCATTTGCCGTTAGTTTGTTGCTGACTTTGAATCGGCAACGGATTCCCTCAGCTTCAGCCACTTCTTCGGCTTCAGCTTCAGCTTCAGCTTCAGCTTCTTCTCTTGGCCAAAACAAAAGTTTTTCCAAAGGACCAAAAATGTGTGGGGGAAGGGGGGGAAGTTAAGATGGGTGCTGGAAGGAGGGGAAGAGGGTACACGCATTAGTGTCTAACTGTAAATTAGTGTGGGTTCGCCAGCGAGACTGTACTTACTAAAAAACTTTCATTTCGAATTGATTGTTTTTTATGCTGTTTTTTTTATAGTGAAGAAAATATTGCACCTTGGCGCATCAACGATCTTAGTGAGAAAAAATGTTTGCCTTAAATTAAAATTAGTATTAACAGTATAGATAAGTACCACTTTTACTGAATCTGATTTACCTGAAAATATAGTCACGGACTTTGTGCTTGGGAATTACAAGTGCAAACTGCATGATTTTATTGTCTTTTCCGACTGAATTTGTGCTTGGGAATTACAGGGGCAAGTCCTGCTGAAAAATCAAGCGTAATATTATAGGTTAAGAGAATTAAAGGCATTTATTAGAATCTTTTGCAATGTCTAACCATAAATTACTTTAAGTTTAAATTAAATGAGCAACCGATATATTGGAGAACCCCAGCCTTAAATTACTTTACAGTTTTAATAAATAACAATAAAATAATAACAATAAATACATAAATATATAAGATATAAAAATATGTATTTGTTTGATATTTGATATTTATATTTTAGCCATTTGTTCAACAATTGTTGAACATTTTTAAATTCCCAAATAATGATGTTTATTGTATTGACATTGTTCTCAAATATGTTATGAAAAATAAGATTAAGGTCACTTAAAAAGTGATTTTTATAGCATTACTTATACTCTTAGTATATATAACTTAATATATAATTTATATTATTTATTTATTTGATATATTTGTTATTTACTTGATTTATTCCTTAATTATTTGAGCATTCCAATGCATTTTGACCCACTGTGACGCCTCAGTTGCTGAATGCGCTCACATGTGTGTGCAGTTGTTGTACTCTGCCTTCGCCTCCTCGGCACAGGACATCATCGGCATTATCCTTACAACGGCCAACGCTGGCATCTGAGCGACCTTTTCAACTTGTCTGCAGGGGCGTGGCACTCGAAGGGGCGGCTGGCCGGGGCGGTGGGGATAGGGGGCGGTGTATTTGACGGACATTTCTAATTTACAAATGTGTGTGTGCCCCTGTGTGTGCCCCCGTGTGTGTGTGTGTGTGTGTGTGGAAATGCCTGGCAAACAAAACAAACTCGCAGCTCGATGGCGACGGCAACTGTGTTAATGATTAGAAAAACCTTTGCATTGGGCCAACCCCCCAGTTTTTGCACACACAGTGCCCACAAGGACTGCCACCTCCCACCTCCCACCTCCCCCTCATCACACACACCGTAACACCCATAACCCCTTCCGCCGCGTATCTACTTCCTGGCAATTAATGTGTGCAACATACGCGTTTTAATTTAACGCAACGCAACGCAACGCAACGCGACTTTGCCCCTTTCTCAACCATCCCTGGGCCACTGCCACTGCCACTGCCACAGTCATTTCCCTCCCAAAGTTGGAAAACTTTTGTTGCTTTTTTGCCGTAATTTTAAATGGTTTTCCACGTCCACACACGCACACACACACGCACATACACATGAGATGAAGGAGTGGGTGGAACGCCCCGTTTTGAAAACTAAACCAACCAGTTTGGCAAGTTCCAAAAGGATTCACTTTGGGCCAGAAGTTGCCAGGCCGAATATAAGGGGAGGGAGTAAAGCGAGTCCTTGTGCGTGCGCGAATATGCGTGGCAAGGATTGCACTGGGATGGGAATGGGAATGACGATGGTGATGACTCCTGGACTCGAGGCTCACTAACAAAAACCAAGGGGTAAGATTTAGCCTCAGATTTCAAGTACAAACAAATGGATATTTTGTTGCCCGATTTTAATTTAATTTAATTTTTGATAGAAAATACATGCAGCACTTAATAAAACAAACAAAAATGGTTTTAATATAAAGTACATAAGAAGTTTAAGATGTTTCTGCTTGGGAGAGTATAGATATATTCATGGGATTTAAAGGCTTTATTATTTTAGGTAATATAAACTATAGGAAAAAGGATTCTTTACTGAGTTTTACTGTAGATATGTAGATAGGTATAGGTACAAAAAAGGACATGCCAGATCCTGTCAAACGTAAAGGTTTCTGAAGAGCATAGAGTTCCTTACCTTCATAGTTCTTCAAGTTTATTTATTAATTTCCTTTTGTTTAATAAAGATTTTAATTATTCAATATATTTTAAATTTTAAGCATATTCTTATGCATTTATTAATAACTAAATTGAATAATTTTTTAGACAGATTTATCACTGTTTTCTCCAGTGCACTGACTCACACACAATGCGTCGCTGCGTTCAATAGCGGACTCAACCTGCGATGGTTAATGATGGACCCGGTACGAAGCCCGGGCAAGAGGTGGGATTGGCCTCCCCATGTATGGCTCTAAGTCCAGTTCCGCGTCCGTGTTCCTGTCCGAGTCCGTGTCCGTGTCCTGGCACCCGTCCCCGGGCCGCTTATGCAAATGGCAATGCAGCGCGCGGATTTGCATGAACATTTTGCTAAACAAAAGTAAACCAATGCACACGCAATCCGAGCGGAGCCGGCCAAACGAGCTGCCATTTTGCATGAAATAAACCGGAGGATCGGATCGAAAGACTCCGGTACCGGGTTCCGGGTTCCGGGTCCCGCGTCCCTGGTCCATGTCCGTGTCCGATTTTCATCCGTTGTCGGACTCCGAGCAGGTGCGATTTGAGTTTCCAGCGGGTGGGAGATTTATACATACAGGCCATACTGATTAAATAGCCATTCAGCTTCTTTGAGCCGGAAAGAGATATTTAGAAAAATATAGAAGAATAAAGAATGTATAGAATAATGGTTAGGGAACTATGCAGAACTATATAGTAATAAGAAAATCATAATTTTAAAGTAGCTAATATGAATTTTTTAGCAGTTTTGCACTTTATGCCTCGCCTGATTGACTCCACTAAATGTTAGGACATTGTATTTTGTGTCAATTGACTTAAGCTTTTGCACTAAATGGAAAATATTTATGTAGATCTTTTAAAGTGGCTATAATTAAATCGGATTTAAATATCTTATTTTATAAAATATAATTAAAATATAAGGATTATTCCAGATATATAAATAAGGATAGTTATTATTAAACATGGAAATTATTAATAAATTGCATATAATCAAAACTTCAAAGGCTTCAAAATTCATAGGAGTTTTTAATAACTTATAAATAAATGTATAAATATATTTAATTTAAGACTTAAAGAAATATGTATATATAAGCATCATAAAGAAGTGATTTATTTCCCAGGCATCTGCAATTTTTAATTTGTAACTCATAGACGAGTTCATTTTAAAGAAAGTTAAAGTTAATAAAAAAAATTATAGACAATAATCGAAAAATATTATTAAATATTATTATATAAATTATAAATTATAAATAATTAAAACAAATATATAAAATTCGTTGCGAAATATTTCTACTAATCTTTTCTAATATTCACCTAATGTCTTTTGGCTACCGAGGATGCTCTTCAGCTCGTTACCACACGGCTCTAATCCTAGACACATTTGTACCCCCTTAACCCCTTCGGCTCTTAACCCCGCGGTGGCCCTCCTCTAGTAGTCATACCCCCTACCCCCGTATAGCCGCCGTTCATTTGATTTTCCTCCATGGTGGACCTCCCACGCGCTTCACTTTTGCGGCTTGTTTACATTTTGTGTGCCACGTGCCATGACAGAAAGCAATAAAAACAAAGGGAAAACGAAAACGAAAAATGGAAAACAAAAAGGAAAATGAAAAGAAAAGAATCACAGTCGGCCTCCGATTAACGACACCCCTGCCCCCACCTCGCATCCCTAAGCCTGCAAGGGGGAGAAAAGCCTTGCCCAATTGCAGTTTCAGTGGGAATGAAAGCAAGAAAAAAAAAGAAAATTGCACTCAATTTGCATTTGCAACAGGGTTGCCAACACTCACAAAGTGCCATCTTAAATAAGTATAAGATAATATATAATAACTTAATAGATTAAGTATTTTTTACATTGCATTTTTTTAAATATTGTGAAATGTAAATCATTATATTACTAAGTTAAAAAGATATTAAATTCAATTCGGAAAGCTTTTCAATGCGCTAGTTTTTATTAGGTTGAAAAATCTGTATAATGATTTTTAAATTTAAAGAATTAATTTTTTTTAATGAATTTTAGACAATTTTATCAATGTAACCCCTTACAAAATTTTAAAATTTTTGAAAAACATAGTTTTTTGCCGGATATGACTAGAATGACTTGCCTAATATTTAAATTTAGCAACAAAACTTTAACAAAAGGCAGATAAACATTACAGATTTACAAGGCACTCTTAATTAATTAATAATTAATTTTGTCTCTTAAAATTTAATATACTTAAAATCCATTATTACAATTTTTATAATAATTTCAGAACATGAGCATTTATACATTTATTAAAGGTTCCTAAAGAGTTCGAATTTAAATTCCCTAAATGTAATAATAAATTTATAATTATATATTAAATTTAACAATATTTTTATTGAATATAATATAGAATATATGAAAATATAAAATGAAATATAAAAAAATTATAAAATATAAACGCTTAAAACATTTGGTATATGTTTCCAAGCAGTTTGGAGTTAAATTCTCTTAATTTAATAATATATTAATTTAATAATATATATAATATAATATATTATGAAATCATAAGATTATAAATAATACAATAAAAGATACAATTTTATATAATAATATATATAAATAAATTATTCTTTATATGGCCATTACATTTTTTAATATTTCATTATTGATCTGTAGCTTAACATAGGGTTATGACTTCATTTTAAAATATATATAAATGCTTTTATATTACTTAATAATTTAAATATTATTTTTGTTTTTATTAAGTATTATTATTTATTAATATATATAATATTTATAATATTAATATATATAAAGCTCATAATTAATTTAACCTGACAACCCTGTTGCAATTGTTTCTCTTTTTGGAGTACAAATTTCGAGTTGCGCTCCGAGTTTAGTGCGCTCAGCGGAATCGTTTCACTCAAAAAAAAAGGGGGCACTGAGTGAGAGACATTTACCCCTTTTCCGCCAGCCACCTGCCACGCTGCCACCATTTTCCCCAAACACTCCTCTCTCACATCATTTTCCTCCTCTCATTTTCCCTGGGCGCGCCTCCACGAATTGCATTGGCAGCAGCAGGCGGAGCCGTGGCTCTTCTAGTTTATTTCTGTGCCCGGATTTTCCACTTGCTGTACGTTTTTTTCTACATTTTTTTTTTTTTTTGTTATTTTGCATCTCTTTGCTATTTTTCACCCATTTTCCCCCCGGGCGGCACTTTTTTGCGATGGGAAAAATGCGCAGCCATCGGATCCGCTGATTGGAAGAGCAGCAGCAGCGGCACCGACTCAACTCAACTCAACTCGATGCTTTAATAGTTTCTGGGGTTGAACTCGCCTGCCCCCAGAGTGCCCCCAGAGCAGGGGGATGGCAGGAGCCCCACTTTGGGGTTCGTTATCCCCCCCTCATCATGCTGCACTTTGCGGCCGGGCGCCACTGGCTGGCTGCCTGGCTGCCTGTGGGTGACAATTTCGTTTTATTTTTGCCACTTTCTGTGCTGCTTTTCCCAGGATCACTCTATAATTTTCCAGCTAACTTGGCTGCTTGAAGAATTTTGAAAAATACTAATAAAAAATAATTTAAATATGTTTACAAGTACTATTAATTGGGGTTTGTAATTGATTATAAATCTGTAATTGTAATAGATATTTTATGATGCTTTAAAGAACCCTGGAATTAATTAGTAATTCGTAAGTTCCAAGTGGAATTCCCGATTTAAGCTCTTTAATATTTTGGTACATTTTATTTTATATATTTATTCTTTTACCCTTTTTTTTCTTTAGAATATTAGTTACCCTTCGGATATATCTCATCAATTCAAGTCACTCCATAGCTTCACAAAAAAACTATACTCTAAACGTGCCAAGTCAAAAATGTCAAAAATTTCATTGTTTTAAATTTTTTGTATTTTATATAACTCTTGCATTTTTAATATGAAACTAAAATATCAAAATTTAGCGTTACTTCTTGTGATGGCCATTGCAGCCAGTGCGTCTCACAGGGTGAAGCGTTTATCCTCGCCCGAATTCTATGGTGCCTACACCGAGGAGCTGGCCAAGTATGTGGTCTCCATTCGATCAAGGACTCCGCAAAGGTTCTTCGGGGATAATCACTACTGTTGCGGTGGCCTTATATCCACTCGCTGGGTCCTAACTGCCGCCCATTGTGTGATGGAGTAGGTAGCAGCCTCAGCACTAGAACCCCCATCAATTAGCCCAATCCTTCTCCCCTAATCCCAGCCAAGTCAAGGTCATGTACATGCCAAGGATGCTGCTGGTGGTGTCCGGAACTCCGCAACGTTTGCGATTTGTCAATGGCAAAACGGTATGTTCGCCGGTAAAGAAGCTCTATGTGCCCAAGGAGTTCATTACGCACAACACAATGAACATGGCATTGATTTACCTAAAGAGCCCACTGCCCACGGATAATCCAAGAATTGGCTTCCTCCTACTGCCACTGATGCCGCCCAAGTATGGGGAGACCTACTCGATACTCGGCTGGGGCAGAATGTATTCGGTACGGATGTGGCCAGAGATCGGTGTATATTTACTGCAGTTTCTATCCCATCATTCTAGCATGGCCCCTTGGCATCGGAGATATTTCAGGTGGACGTAACTCTGATGGACATGAAGAGTTGTCTGTTGTACTTCAAGTACTTTCGCTCCGGAATGCTCTGTGCCGGCAAAGATAACTTAACCATTGACGCGGATCCCTGTCCAGGTGATATCGGCTCCCCTCTCATAAGGGACCAGGTGATGGTGGGCCTTGTGGCCTATCCGCTGGGCTGTGGCTCTGACCAACTGCCCTCGGTTTACACGGACGTCTATGTCGGCCTCAAGTGGATCATGAAGACAATCCAAGCCTCATCAGTGCTCAACCTGAGGCCAATCCCTGTCATGGCTATGTCCTTGGTAGTAATGCTGCTGACTGTCTGAATCTCAGATTCAGTAGATTATTCGGATTATGATAATGACAAAGTGAAACTATATTTTAGTAATAATTGGTTCTTCCTTTTGATAATTTTATATTAATAAGAATGCTCAAAAATCTCAGAAATCGATGTAAGAAGTATTAAATTAAATTAATTAGCAAGCCTTAAAATATTTAATTTATTGTGTAATTATAAACTTATAATATAGTACAAGAAAGTGCATTGCCTGGTCGATGGCATTTTTTCTTGATTTCCCTCCGCCATTTTGGTATATATGTTGAATCCTGCTCCAGTAACCTTCTACCCCTTGAAGCCACCCAGGAAAATTCTCATTCATCCAATGCATTTTGCTTTCGCATTCCCTTTTTCTAGTTTTTATTTTGGCGTTTTCCATTTTTCGGGTAGAGTAGAGTAGGGAACATGCGCAGAGTTTTTCCTGCCCCTTCAAAACAAAATTGCACAAGGCAGCCTTCCTCAGTGCCACCCATTTTGCCCTGGGGGGAGGGAGGGTCGGTAAAACGAGGAAAAGCAGAAAGAAAAGCTAAACGAATAAAATGCAATGCAATGGAAATGTGTTCCTCTTGTCTTTCTACATGTATGTGTGCGTCTGCTTTTGCTGTGAAAAATAGAAAAACGAAAGTTTTCATGATTCTCATTTGCTGTTGGCTGCCGCTCCCAGTGGCACCCCCCGGCGGCGGTTCGGGTTGGCGGTGCGGCGGTGGTTCGGTTTTTAGCATGGCTGTGGTTGGCTGTCTCGTCCCTCGCACCACCCCACCCCCAACCTGACCCGCCAAGACATCTGAAAGATCTAGGGGGGAAAAGGCCAACAAAAAACACAGATTATAAATACAATATGCTCTCGTTATATTAAACCCATATTGCATAGAAACGTTGTATTGAGATCTTTTTGAGCTTCAAGATCTTGAAAATATTGAGTGTTTAAATATTCTTTTATTAAAATAATAATAATAAATATAATAAAAAACAAGGTAATAAATAATTGTTTTACAAGTTTCCTCCTTAAAAGCTAGAATTATTAGACAAAAGGGTTGTATTAAAGTATACATTAAGACCCTTTATAACTTGAAGAGCTTGAAAGCAGTTAGGGTCTTAACTTCTTTTTATAATAAACAGCCCAGGTGAAAAATTTCAAAACAATCTGTATCGATTTAAGATCACGGCAGAGATTTAAGTTCCTCCCTCTAGAATTTTCCCTTTGCTATGATGCCGAAAAGTAGGCGGCTAGCCTACTATGTAAATAATATAAAAAAATAATAATATAAAAAATAATATACAACATAAATATAATGAACATAATGTTATAAATAATAATTGTTTAAGTTAATTACTGAAAGAGGTAAAATTCTTAGTCAAAATGGTTGTATTAAGCCTCTTTAGAGCTTTAAGACCTTGGAAATGGTTAATATATTAACTTATTTTCGCAATACTCAGCCCATGGAAAATGCTATTTTAAATAATACTAATAATAATAAAAATAATTAATAATTCCAAAAGTTAACCACTTTAAAAGCTAAAATTCTAACGCCTTTCCTTACATAATAGGCTCCACTATAGAATTGATTGTATATACTTATAGGGATGACATGGTGAAAAATGGAAAGTGGGGAAGGGAGAACGCTGTGTATGTGTGTGAAATGGGAAAATAAAAAAAGTGGGGCTTAGGTGTCGACTGTGGTGGGCGTGGCAGAGTGCCGGGGTACGCCATCACTATTAGTACAGCATTAATTAGTTATGGAAGACGATTTTGAGGTTGGCGCTCTGCTGAGCTGCTGAAAGCTTTTCACTGTTGGCAGGAAGGAGAAAATTCAACGGGGCAAAGAAAAGCGGGGCAAGGGGTTACACACGCGTGCTTGCCAAAATAAACACAGGAAATGGGAAAACCAAAAGAAAATCTAGTCGCAGCGAAAGTTTTTGTGCATTAAAAACAAAGACGACAAAATGAAATAAAAATGAAATGAAAGATAACTTGAGTTTATATACAAAGAGGATATGGAATATTTATAAGCTTATTATAGCTGAAAATAAGAAACAGTATATTAAAAAATATACAAAATAAAGAAAAAGAAAGTAAAAATATAAGTATGATTGTCTTATAATTAATTTTAAAAGCAAAGGATTTAGTAAATAAAAATAAACTAACATAGCTAAAATTCAGTTTATGAAAAATAAGTTTGATAACATGTCTCACATTATATGCTTTAAAACAAAATAATTATTTCTAATTAATAAAATCAATAATACATTTAATTTTTATATTTATTCATTAATAATATATTAAACAATCATCCATAAACAAAAATAATTTAAATCTTATTACATACAAATACTTTCAACAATAAAAGCATTGATTTAATTATTTCAAAGGTGACATCAAGCCATTTACGATATTCTGATATATTGCTTTGCCCCTCGGCCTCCTTATTTTATATTTGTTTGGTTTCTCTTTTTATTTAAAATATTTTAATTAAATATTTATCCGAAACAAACATGAAATTCCCCGCTGTAGCCCCCATCGCCCGCTCGTCCTTCTCACACTTGAGTGACTTTCAATTAGTTGCGCCACAACTAAGCAGGATAACCCCTTCGGGCCTCCGCCGCCTACCCCTTTAATTTCTGCACTTTATTTGCTCGTTTATTTATTTAAAAAGCAATAAATTCATGGCAAGTTTTATGCGCAAATATCTGAAAATTAAATGAGCATTTCCAGAGGGTTGGTCAAGGGAATGCCTCCTTTTATATTTGGTGTGCCTGGGAATGGGGGTTTAAGGACCAACGCAGTGGCGGTCAGTTGCGACGATGAAAAGGAGTGCTCAGGAATGAAAGTCCTTCGATGGGGTGTTCGTCTCACCACTGACCGCTCTTTCGGTTCGTTCATTATCAACGCCGAAAAACTAAACAAAATTATTCGCCTTTTGCCGGAAGTTGGCAATAAATTAGTTGGGTTCTCAGCAGCCCCACCCACCCACACACACACACATACATATGTATAGTATAACGCCCGCATTTCCCCCCAGCATTTTCCCTGAAAATCTCTCCAGACCTTGTCCAGACAAGCCGCCATAAAGCATTCATAAATCCCAAAGTAAACTAGAGTGAACCACCCAAAAAACCCACACATATGCAGGCCACACAGGCAGGGTCAAAACAATAGTAAATTTGTATATTAATTTAAATGGGAATAAAAGGAAATAGTTATAAAATAAATATATGGATATATTAATTATCTTAAATTGATCTTAAATGAAGATAAAAGAAACTAAAAAAAATATAAATGAAAACAAATCTTCATATTAATTTAAACAAAGAAGATAGGAAATAATAAGAAAGTAGAATATGGAAATTGTAGGAAATCTTAAATTTAAATTAAATAACGAATAAAATAAGTAATACGAATTTAAAAATATAGAAATAATAGTAAGTCGTTGCTTTTATTTAAATACAGAAAATTGGAAATGATAATAAAATAAAAATATGGGAATAAAAGCAATTCTTTATTAAAAAGAAATAGTGGTAAGTCTTGATATTAATTTAAATAAGAAAAATAGGATATATTAATACAAAAATAATATATAATATATAATAGCAAATTTAAAATTTAATTGAAATGAAAATAAAACTAAATAAGAAGAAATTGAAATTATAGAAATAATAGCAAACCGTTATTTAAATAAAGGGGAAAAAAATAATAAGTAAATATAAATAATGTTTCAAAAGTATGTCACAATTTTATTTCATTAGTTTGTTTACATTAAAATACTTACAATATCTTGTTAGCTATAATGTTGACCGCAGGTGTAGTCGCATACACACACACGGTGGACACAGCGGCACAGACTCTTGTGTAACATGCGGTGGCCTTTATCCATTCATCCGTTCATTCATTTAACCTCCTCCGGTTGACCATACACCTCGCCCCTCCGCTCCTTCTCCGTCTCGCTTATTGTGTCCATTTTCCATTCCGTCCATTTTCACCCGGAAAACGGCGTTCTCCCCCCTGCCTCCCTCTAAGCCATGCCCATGTCCCTTCCCCCGGCTCCACATAGTTTCACTTTTGTTTTCGTTTCAACTCTTCGGGGCCTGCTTTGCATGTGTCTGGAGTTCAGGTCCACAATCGGATTCTTCCCATCAGCAGTGAGCTCTGCTGTTAAGGAATGGGTAGTCGAAAGGTCCTTGGTCCTTGGTCCAGCGTCCTTTGTCCACTTCGTTAGTTGTATTAGAGAGTTTGCGTATTTGCGGGTCATTTCGGAGATCCCTCAATTTGGGGGTTAAATTAAAAGAGAGAAGCTGCCCTTAATGAGTCCCAAAAAGGGGGACAAGTGCGGCTGACAGAAGCCCGGTAATCGCAGCCAATTGCCTCTGTTTCCAAGTGGTAGAAAGTAAACAAAAAAGGGGATTTCCGATTAATACTAGAATATTTTAATAGTAGCACTATTTGATTTTATTATTTTTAGCACCATTTAATTATACTGAATTGTAAATATTCACTAAATATCTGCCTTCTGCCTCCCTGAATATCAATTCATAAAGAATTTTATGTATCTCTATTTCCGCTAAGATCTCAGATGATTTTTTATATTCCTGGTAAATATATATTTATATATTTTTTTTATTATATACATAAATTAATAAGAATTCTATATTTCATTAATCTTTAAATCTTGCTTCAACGCCATCAGTTACAGGTTTTTAATTACATTTAAATATATTTTTTAATCAAATAAAAAGCAAAGACACAAAATTCTCATACTAAACCAACTTATCCTTATCCAATATTCTTAATCTATCTACTTATCAGTTGATTAATTTTTAATACATCTTTATTTTTTGAACATTTCTATTTTAAACGATTCTTAATGATATTTCAGCGCCATCTATGGCTGAAGTACATTTCACAGTCACTGCCCACAAGTATGCAATTGCAACAACAACAAACAACTTGCCTGGAAAATAGGCAATCTTCTTGGAAAAATCCTAACTTTCCATACTGGGAAATCTCCCAACTTACCTTGTGTCTAATTGGAATAAATGAATAAATATATTCTTTATATATATTTACAGGCATTTTCCGAGTAAGAGAAATATATACGATGAATTAAAACACAGTAAAGTTACTTCTTAATGAGTCGAATGAAAAATGTGTTTCAATTTGATTATTTTCATTTATATTCATTTCAATTAAAAAATACATATTATTCTAAACAATTATTTATGTATGCTGAGAATTTTAATTATTATAAATACAATTATCTTTCCTTTCAAATAATATTTTAAAAATTAAACTAATTGTGCAGAATAACAAATTGTATTCAATAATTAATATGTTTACGAAGTGGAACAAGGCCTTGGATCAACATAAACACTCGCAAAGGAATTGTAAAAATACCAACATAAATATTTCCAGGGATAAGCCTTCAGTTAGAGCAACAAATACAGAGGACGCGACGCACGCTCGTCGCCGGCAAGGACGACGTGTGTGGGTGCCACAGGATATATGCGCCAGTTGTTGTTGGGCACCCTAAAATGGGGATCATAAAAACGGGCACAAAGGCGTAAGCCGAGGCCAAGGATGCGTTAATTGGCATCCAAACGCGTGCCACTTCCTGGATGCCGAGCCGAGCCAAGGCGACCCGCCGATCCCCGGATCCTTATTTTCTGGCTGATCGGAATTGGAATCGGGATCGTTGGGATCGTCCAGCCGGAACTGTAAACAATAAATACGACGCAGAGGGTGAACCTCCACTAATCCAGCTCGTTAATTGATTTATTATACGCCTGCGCCATCAACACGATATATATCCTGATGGGCGAGGATCACGGATCACGGACCACGGTTCATGGAGCCCCGACAGCCTTGGCCCGTGCTCCCTGAATGGCTTTATTAGTGTTATTAAATTTCATCCTCTCCGAGGGGTTGTTTGCCCAAACAAACCGTCAGTTGTTACAAAACTATACGATGTATCCTTCTTCCAATTTTTTTTTTTTTCTTGGAACAATAAAAAATGAGAAACTCGAAGGAAGGCGAGAGGACTAAGCAGGATGTGCCCAACACATTTGTGTTCCAATGGTGCAGCTTGCGGGGATCATAATAGAACTAATGCCCAAATAAAGTCGATTATTTCGTTAAGTATAACTATTTATTTAAATATTTATTTAATAGATATAGATACATATAATATTAATGTCTTAAAAACATTTTTCCATCTCTTCCTCTCTCATTTTCAATTTTAATTAATTTAATTTCACGTCTGGCCCAACTATTGCATTAATCAGTTGGATAAACTTCACGGCTTGAGGCGTGCAAAGGAACCTCGAAAAGGCGCCACAGGAAAAGCCAAAGCCAAAACCGGTAAAGCCAAGGGAAAACTCGGGGAAAACAAACCAACAACAACCCGTCAAAGTCGCCGGCAATGACGTTTATAATTTGTCAAAAGTGACAGGACGCGATGCGTCCGTCCGTCTCAACTGAGGTGGCCTGTCACTCAGCGCCACACATGGCTAGCTCCACCCACTTTTCCTTAATTTTCCGCCCGGCGAAAAACCCATCTGTTTAGCCGGGCATAAGCCCAAACTATGCTCGCCTCTTAATCTATGCTATTTTAAATAAGTTTTTCCCACCCAAAAGTTGACCCACACACAGACTCGTGTGGAAAATGGTGGAAAATCGGGGGGCGTAATATGCTGGCTCATTAATTATGCCCGTCTTAGTTGAGAAAACTTAAGATTAGGGATTCACTTTAGAGCTTACAATTAATGGAGTGACTATAATACGGTGAGGTATACAAAATTATAATAAATAAACATATTTCGTTAAGCGTAAAATCTGAGACTATAGCCCATCAATCAGCAAGGCATCGGATTTCCCTGTCCCACCCCGATCACAACATTTAACGATCCCGGGGCACAGAAATAACAAAACATTAATTATCCTTCGAATGTCGGCCGTTTGATATTCTATATGCGAAGTTCCGATCGGATGGCAGCCAGATTGTCTGCCATGTTCGGGGTTGTCCTGTGTGACATGTCCTGGTCAAGTGCGGGTTGTGTGGGATATATATGGGATATATATTGGTCGGTTGACCGCCGCCGGTTGATCTCAAGGACCTCTCAAGAGCCGGAAGAGCGGCTACCGGCAGACAGCTTGGCTTCCACTTGAACATTGCAACAACAAACAAAGGATACATTGCCGGTTACAGATGCATTCAAATACACACACTCGGACCACACACCCATCGGTCTAGGTTCTTTAAAGGCCGAAGGACTAAATGGCGTGTATTTCCTGTATATGAAATAAGTCGAAGATCCTAGATTTAGAGTTGGAAGAGTGCAACGTTTTGGTTATTAATATTATTAGTTGTAGATTTTTCATTTGTTGAAGAATGTTTCAGGAATCTCGGAGCAGACATAAACCTACCTGTTGCAAGGACCCTCGGACTTGAGAGCTTCCCATTACCATAAGTCCTTCTAGTTTCTAAGTTGTCTAAGTCCCAAAAATCACAAATAACTTTGAAAGAGTTCCTTAAATTAACAAGAACATCATTTAAATGTATTGCAATTATAAAATTCTTTATTTTATTCCACTTAAATTAAAAAAAATAAAATACATACATTTAAGATTCTGCTTGAAGCTATGAATATAATTTAATTAAACGGCAGCTAAGCTCCCGGTGTGAAAGCCAAGCTCGCTTAAAAAAAACCCCCAAGGTCTTGGACTCAACCCGGAAAATGGGAAAGAAAGAACTTTTTCCGCCCCCCAGGCGCAACCCTTTCGCTTTTTAAGCCAAAGCGATGGCGCCAAAGCTTTCGCCATTTTAAATAAAAATGCGCAGCTTCCACAAGACTGCCGCCAGGTGGCGGAACGCCATTTTGTTGGCTGCCAAAAGGAAAATGGGGGAAAACTCTTCAGGAAAACTTAATAGAATTAACTTAAGTCAATTGGGTGTATATGATTATAGCCCCTATATATTTATTAAGAACTAATAATGGGAGAGGAAAAAACAGCGATTTTTGAAGACTTTGGAAACTCTTGGAAAACCTTAGAGTAGGAAAACCAAGTAGAGAGGTTTTTCCAAAGAATAATATCTTAGTGCGAATATAAATCAATTTCAGCCAATAAATAGAGGAAAGCTCTATCACAACAAGAGCTATGAGACGTGCATCTTTTGGAGGAGTTTGAGTAAAATTTGTAAAATTAGAATAACTTAAGAGCTTAAATCTGTAAATAAATCTTAAATATATTTAGAATAATATAATAAACTGGTTGATATATAATTATTATATTAATATAATATTATAAATCTGTTAATATATATAAATGTACTAATAGAATACCTTATAATCCAAGAACAAAAAATATAACCGGAGTTAATTAAGGTTGAAGTTAATGATTTGATTATTAAATATGCACACAAACATATGAAGGGAAGTGTAAAAAAATGACACTTTAATGTATTATTTAAATTAATTACTAATTCAACTATGTTGAAACTGAAAATGTTGGTATGCTTAAAACAAACTTAAAGAATAATCAAGCAGAGAAATTAAACTTAAAAAAATAGAAACAAATCAATTTGGGAACTGTTTTACTCGAAGATTGTATAAAATACTGATTACGCATTATAAAGTTTTTATAACAGATACAAAAATCTTTAAAATTTAAAATGAATCTCTTCAATTTTTGAAATTGAAAAATTCTATTAACTTTAATTTTTAAAAGTTGAGCTTAAATTTTAGAAACTAATTGGACTTCACTTTAAATTAGTTTAGAACGTAAGGATTAAGGTTTCGAAAATATAATTATTATTCACATGTTAAGTAATACTATATTATGTACTGTGGCCTTCCTTTTTTTTAACATTTCGTGTCCCCCGTACAAGGTGGAAACTTTGACATCGAGAATCCACTAAACGCTAACAAAAATAACAAGCCCGGCAACCACAAAGTATATGTTGGAATGTGCCCAAAACCCAGGAACGTTCGCAACACGACCAACCGAAGGGGGCAACGCCTTCTCAATGGGGAATCCCCCTTTTAGCCAACCATTTGCAATGATTTTGTGCGTGCAGTTTTTGATTGCAACGAAGGAAGGGGCGATGGGGGAGCTGGTTGCTTTTCCAAAAGGGAAAATCGGGTGAAAATTGTGGGTGACTGAAGCGGGGGGGAGGAGGGGCGGACTCTGTCGGGCTGGTTGGTGGCGGCTCACTGAACCGGAAATTGGAGGTGTGCGGCAAAACACGACGTGACGTGACATTTCCTCTTCGTCAAAATGTCAAAATGCAACCCAACGGCAGTCGAGCAGCGACATGAATGCAAACAATGGGGCCGAATGCATCAGCAGCAGCAGCAACATCACATGCCGCACCATATTAATGAGCATTTTAATGGTCAAAATCACTGGACTCGATGGGGATTATAGAGGGGCTTCCGCAGGGAGCTGGTAGAACATTATTTCGTATCGCACAATGCATTACATTTTAAGATTTACTCCGGTCTACAAACTAGGTATGGAAATTTATTATATATTAATATTTAATAATGTTTTAAAATATAGTAGTGGTGAAAATTTCCACTTTAATGGGTTACCTTAAGACGGTTCGTTCCTAATGTTTTTACAGGAATGTTAACTTATAACAAATATATTAAATTTAAATTTAAAATTACATATTATGTATTTATTTTCATCTATTTATTTATATATATTTTTAATATATATTTTGTATTATTTTATATATATTTATTTTCTGTCTAATTTGAATACTCTTCTGCATTGCCTTTTTTTAAAGTAAAAAATAAAGTAAGCAGGTAGGAAAGCAATTAAGCATCTAAAACAATAAATAAGAAGGTAAGCAAGTAATTAAGAAAGTAAGAAAGTAAATAAGAAAGCTATTAAGCAAGTAAGAAAGCATGTAAATAAGTACGAAAGCAAGTAAGACAGCATATAACCCGGTAAGTAATCTAAAAACTCGCCACTTAAAGCATTTAATCGGAAATTCAAAATATTATAAGCCTTAAAGACTTGAAAAATAAATTAAAATATAATTATAACTATATAAATGAATAACTTATATATAAATTAACCTAAATAAATTAAGTCCCCATTCACAGGCAGAATATTATTTATTCCAATATTTATATTTATAATTTCCCATATATAGAAATTACAGTCTGGTTTCCCTCTTTTAGTAATACGCCAAGCTCCCCCCAATATGGGGTGCTTTACCCGCACTTATGGTCACCTCAAAACGCACACACCTACACACACACTCGCACACCCAATTTTGGAGGGGATCTGGTCACACTAAGCAACTCATTTTGCACCCAAAACTCCCCACCCTTCGATTCGATGCGAGAGCTCGCCATGGTCGAGTGGACTTCGGGTGCGGACCAAGCAAGTCCGAGAGCGGCTCTGAGGAAGCCCAAGATGGCCTAGCCAAGACGGAAGACGGCGGGGACTCCGCTCCTCCCCAGGGCTGGTTCCGAGTGAGTGGCCAGCGGACTTGGTCAACCGCAACGAAGCAACAACAAATTGATTAGCCAAGTTACGGTCTTATTGTTATTGCTATTATTATTATCGGCTGCTGTTGTTGTTGTAACATTTAGCTGGTTGACGCCTGACACGACCAAAAAATAAAAAACTGAAAAACGAGAGAGAGAAACACAAAGTAAAAAACGAAAAGAAACGAAGGCGAAACCCTTTGACAACATAATTACATAATTAGCTACCAATGGACCCTGGCCAAAAAGAGAGTGCAGGGTGGCTACCATTAACCCCATCCTCGGTTGCCTCGATTCGGTTCTTCCTGCTGCTTTGAGGCACTAAAAAGAAATAAAAGAAGCTATACACAAAAATAAAGACGAGATTATATAAGCAATTTGCTAACAATTAATTGTTTATTAAGTACAAGGCGTTTCTTGACATATTAATCAATTCCAGTTGGGTTTTGTTCAAAATGGAAACCCTGGAGATTATGCAGCCCTGGTGGTCATGTGTACAGTGCACATCAGTGCGACTAGTTGGCAGCGCCTTTTTATATTTTCTCTGTTTATTTTGTTGGAAAAGCCGGAAGGGCAAAACGGAGTCCAAATTTTATATTACCAAGACTTGCGTGGCTTATGTCTGCCTCCAGCTCCACGTGCTCCGGTGCATCCGTTTGAGTTCCTTTATTGCAGTGCTTAGGTCCTGATGGGGCCGCAGTCTCGTCCTGTTTGGACTGCGATGCATCTCGCTTGCGCTTCAATTTGCGACGCTTTGATGAACTTTGAACTATTGCATTGCTCTCACTGGTCTCAGAATCGAAGTTCTGGGACAAACCCTCTGGGGACTGGCGTTGGTCGGAATCGCCTTCGTTTGTGGGCAAAATGAAATTATTGATGTCATTCCCTGTACGACAACGTTGCTGTAATTTGGTTATTAATTATTATTTTTACTCGGCACTTACAAATTGATGGGTTCTTCTTTTGTGGCTTCATGATGAAAATGAAAATCAGAAGTGAAAATCTGAGATGACAGGTGTCAGTGCTGGCGTCAAGTTTGACTTTTCAGTGGGAACAAGTTAACAATTTGGGGAAGAGGATTTTCGTGATATTTCGAAAAAGTATTTACCTTTTTTGGCATTTTTGGCTTTATTGAATTTACATAAAAAGTGTGGAAAACTTTATAGCTAGATTTTAATAATAATATCAATTTACTTATCTCCAGATTTAAGAGGACGGGCTCTAATCTTCTATTCAAATTAAATAAATAAGGATTTTAACACTCTTCTAAATTTTGTTTGTTTGTTTTTTTGTTTTGCTGTGTTATTAATTAAGTAAACAGTTTTAATAATGCCCAATTATTATTATGACGAATTAAGTAGAACCCGAAAATAAGTAAAAAATAAACGAAATTTTGTAGTATTTTCTGTATTAAAAACTATAATTTATTTCAAACTATATATATATTTATAGATTTTTTCTGGATTGTTTTCAGGTGATTTTGTGGTATTTTTTATTAATAATATGAAGCCCTGGTCAATTAACAAATGCGTTTTGATATAATGGATATTCCACAATCTTTTTAGGGTATACCATAAACGACTCATTGCCTAGAATTGAAACAGCTAAAAATATATTCATTTATTTATTAATAAACAAATTAAGATTTATGTTTTATTTCTTTATTTATTTCGGCATCAGAAAATCCCAAAATGGGTTATTAAATATAAAAAGAACGATCAAATTTAACACTGTATTTTGGGAAACATAACTTATCCAAAAGATAAAGCAGCGATTCCTAAAACTTGTACCAACAAGAAAGTACTATTTTTTAGATTAGGGATTATGGAACTAAAACAGAGCACCTTCTGTTTGTAAATTCAAAAACGAACCAAAAAAATATGTAGCTATTTTTGCCAAGTGCAGGGATCCTTGTCAGCTGTTTTGAGGCAAGGATCGCAAGGATCACCACCGCGGGAAAATGATTGAACGTCGGCGTTGATGACTCCGAAGGAGCCAAACTGGAGACGAGGAGGAGGATCATCTGTCAAGCGCATTTAGCTAAAATGCATTAAACCAAACAGAAGCCGGGGGCAAAGAATGAGACACACAGACGACGGTGTGTCCTGGCTAAGGACAATGCCCCGGTCCGAGGGTAAGGAGCCGAAAGATCAATAAGAGGACACTTTGGCTAAGCGGCTTAACCCACGACATCGACTCGGAAGTGCCTAATGCATCATCTTGCATATATATATATAGGTTTTGGGAAAGGACGAGCAAAAAAAGGACAATGCAGCTAACCGTGCGCAAGCGGCTCAGCTGCGATAACGGCGGCAAAAAGGACATGGGAAAATTCGTAATCCCAACAACCTGTGGCAATGTCTCCGACATCAAGTTGCACCCAAAAAAAGACAAAAAGAAAACAAACCAGAAGTACATCTATATAAAGATGTATGTATATATAGTAGGAGGATTGATTACTCAGCCGATTAAGAGCCGATTAGCAGTGACATTGGTTCCCATCAATGAACCGTTGGCATTCATTCAGGATCCAAGGACTTCGGCAAAAGATCTGAAGAGATCCTGGGTGCGGCGGACTTCCTAGGGACTCTGTTAATGTCTAAGCTGGCCACAAGTGGAAAAACAAGGCCCCCCTGGGCCGAATTGGAGTCCTGGGAAAAGGATACAAGGGTTGAGTAAGCACCAGAAGCGACAATATACTAAAAGAAAATTAAACCAACTAGAGAAAAATTCTATAAGTCCTTAAATATAATTACAAATTTATCTATAATATTTATGAACCATTTAAACTTGCTAAATTAATATATAAAATAATGTATAATAGTTATTAACAACTTGTATACAACATATATAATTTTTCTTGACTTTTCTTCAGGACTAACCAAAAAGTCAGGGTCTACAAAATATATTTTGACTAAATTCAATTAACTCAGAACAGCAGCTCTTTTTCAAGCTCTTGGTATTCTCATAGGCCGAATTGGAGTCCTGGGAAATGGATAAGAGAAAAAAATTAAACCAACTCTGTGAAAAATATTGCAAGCCCCTAAATATACATAGAATATAACTATATTTATGAACCCTTTAAAGTTGATAAAACATTACATTAACACAAAATATAATCATTAACAAATATGATCTACTTGAAACACAACTTATATACTTTTTGCCTTGACTTTTCTTCAGGACTAACCCAAAAGTCAGGGACTACAGAATATATTTTCATTAAATTCAATTAACACAGAACCGCAGCTCTTCTTCAAGCTCTTGGCATTGTAATGTCCTCGAATCCCGCCATTTCTCACTCCTTAAGACTTCGGCATCTCCCTTGTTCTTATTTATGATAATTTACGACTTTCGTCTTAAGGGGTTAAACCTTTTTCGAGGCGTAAATTGTGATGGAAATCGCTGAAGCGCCATTTAACCGCGACGGCCATTTACCCGACATCCTGTGCCATCCCGCCAGGACGCCCGTTTCCCGTACTCCATCAGCGTTTTATGGCCCAGGAGCTAAATTGAAAGAAAAGTTTTAATTATTTTTAATTTTCATGATTAGTACTTTGCGTTTACACCGCCCCAACATGGGATTTGCCGTCGTCCTTCGTCCTGCCTTCCTGCCTTCTGCTACTCTCTTCGCGCTTGTTAATTAAGCTTAACAATAGTGGGCGGCCTTCGGGGTGATAATGATAATTTTCTCACTTTCTCGGGGGGGTTGCCAAGGGCCTGTGGGGGAGGGCAGGAAAGGCAGCTGCAAGGAACTGGGAAAAGTGTGGGGGCTGCGGCCTCTTCTGCTTTTGACACAAGTTAATGAGTTTCGCGCTTTTGCGCCTGCCAAATGCCACCAGCGGGTGTACTTAAAACGACGCCCATCTCGTCCTTGTTTTGATTACACGCAAAGAGAAAATCTAAAAAAAAAATATATATATATATAAATAAGAATAATAAATAGTGAATTCGGAGGTCATAACAATAAATAAACTATAATAGTTAATATTTAAAATTGTATTTATATGCTTAATATTAAGATAGCTATGAAGTTAGTCAGGAGTTAGTCAAAAATATTCAAAAAATAAAGAATACTTTATTAAATATTATGATTTAACACTGATAAATAATTGTGCATATATCTTATGTTGTTTTTATATTTCTATATAAATAATTTGTATAGAAATAAATATCTAGTATCTTTAATTCAAAGTTAGTTAGAAAGTCCCTCATTTAAGCCATTTTTAATATAAATTATAAATTATAAAAAAGTAGCTTTAACATTAAATAAAATAAATAGTAATAATATAATATTAAAATTTACAAGTATAATTATATTATTATCTAAATCTATATATCTTTGGTAATTAGTTAGTTCGATGCTTTAAATTAGGGTTTACAAATCATTTTAAAATTAATTTAACTTATATGAAATACAAAGAAACCTCCATAATAAAGTGGCTTTAAAAATCTTTAAAGCTTCAATTTTTATTATTATTTTAATTTATAGACATATAACATTTTATTTTTACTAAATAGTTTATTAAATGCTTCCTATAAAAGTTTTAAAAGGTTGTTCTTTAAATTAAATATCTCTTTAATAAATATAACAAAAAGGCTACAAGAAAATAAGCTTTAAATTTACATATATTATTTCAATATTGTTTTCTTTTAAATTATTTATAATCATAATTTATACAAATTAATACAAATTAATACAAATTTTAGTTAGATGCTTCCTTTAAAGTTATAGATAAAATAAATATGTAAATGAATTATTTATTTGGTCCATTTTAAAATTTCTTGATCAAAGTACTATTTGTTATTTCTCTCAGTGTGCCATCTCTTTCACCCAGCATCCATCGGTCTCTGTCTTTGTGCGGCTACCCCCAAAAAAGACGTTTTGGCTTTTTGGCAATTTTTTAATTGTTTCTTTATGCAAAGTGACAACCTGAGAGACAAAAGCGGGAAAGTCTGAAAAGCAGGACTGGGAAATGACTAGGTAGAGGGGGTGGTGGCGGCTCATTAATAGCACTTGCCATATACCTGGTAAGCCGAATTTTCTCCGCCTCCCATAAATCAGCAAATACTTAAAGCCTTTTCCGGATAACCAGATGACTGGCCATTTCTCAATGACAAAGGGATGCTGGGATTGGGTATGGGAAACGGGGGGATTTTAGATGGGCCCAAGTCAAAAATAGAGAATGAAAATGGGGGAAAAACGAGGAAAATTAGACAAAGAAAATCCTGCTCCTAGCTATAATTGAGATGACAAATTGAAATTCAAAAGCTAAGAATTCTGGCAAAAATCAATGAGTTTATAAGAATTTAATGAGCAACGTTTTTTCTATATTTTAAAATATTTTTATATAAACAAAAAATAAATGAACTGCAACTGAAAAATATCTATAAATGCGTTTTGTGTATACTTTTTTCATACCGACACTTGCCTATATCGAAATGATTCCAAATAAAACCATTCAAACCATAGAAAACCCAAAACATTTGAGCTCCTTTCAAACAATTCCATTCACATTAGCCTAGTTAGCGTCCTGTCATCGGTCAAATTCCAAATAATTCCCGTAAATCTAACGCCGATTTTGCCATTCAATTGTCCAAACGACAATTTGTTGGCCCGACACTGGCCCAAAAAAAAAAAAACTAAAATATATATATATTACGAAAATCAAAAGAAAACTTCTGAGGGCGTTGCCGCCGCTTCACAAAAGGCAACAAAACCGAGTTACTGAAAGGAAACGAAAATAAATTAGTTAGAGGCCTCGCAATCTAACCAACACACAAAAAATAAGGTGTGATTCCGGCGAAAACTGAGTGCCAGAGAAATTGTAACAAGTCAATTTTCCCAATGAAAAGGACTGAAAAACCAAAGGAGGACTGACCATCGGCGCAGACAATGCGTCGTCGGGAGAGTCAGCAGGCGATGAAAATGCCCATTCCTTCTGGCATTCTGGCATTCCGGCATGTTGGGACATATTTTTGGAAAAATGTTTACAAAACAAACTGCCGCCGGTCCTCCCTCAATTTAAACTAAATCGAATGGCATTGTTTCGAATTGGCCAAAATGTTATTTTGCTTGGCGTGGGAATTGCCAAATGGCCAGAATCGATGAAGGGAATAATAGGGAAGTTAATATATATGGTATAAATTATAGTTTTAAATTTTTTTATTTCCAAACAATATATAAGCATTTATATCAACATTGATGTATAGAAATAAATTAAAAAGGCTTCTTCGCCTACTTCAATAATTATTTGTTTACGTATATTACTTAATTATAGTTATAGATATATTTACCGATTATATATAAGCAATTTACATTTATGTTAATATTTGTGTCTGAAAATAATTTTAAAAGATTTTGTTTCATAGTTTAATAATTATTTCTTTAACTATCTTACATTAGTCAATAGTTCTAATAATTCCAAATTATGTAAAACCAATTACCAAACAACTATAATTTAATTTTCAATTTATATAATCATTTGTGTCCAAAAATAATTTTAAACAATTTTGTTTAATGGTTAATTAATTATTTCTACAACTGTCCTATAGTAGTGAAGTATTTATTTTATAGACAAATTGTATATAAACATATTCCAAGCACTTATTTTATCATTTGCCCAGAAATAATTTCAACTCATAGTTTTATCTTACTTTAATTAACTAGTTATAAAGTTTTCAAATCATTTTTAACAACTTGCCAAAAACAATTATGTTAACATGTGTGTCTAGGAATAATTCAAAAGTATATTATTATAGTTGAATAAAAATTTCTTCAACTTATCTAACTTTAGTTAAGTACTTATTATGTTTTCAAATAAAATAGAAACAACTTCCCTTCAATTAAATCAACATACAATTCTATAACTAATTTTAAAGGATTATATTTTATTAATTTAATGCCCCCATTTCTTATTTCTTTCAAAAAATGTGAAATAATTTCCTTGGTAAAATATTACGAATATTATTTATACAAAATCCTGCGGCTGGCCACAATTGAGTGGTTGGCCCTGAGGGCATAAATCAGTTGCGAAAACGGCTATTTAAATGCGTTTCTATATCTAAATACTATATTAGTGTACTACCTATATTTAGCGTAAACAAATGGCAGACACAGGCGCAAAATTGTTGAACGCATAAATCTTGAGTAAATAATTTTCAACCAACCGCCGCCGACGGCATTGGCATCGCCCAAAAATGACAAAGTTTATTTGGCGGTTTTTCTCTGTGCGGTGGCACCGGGACTTACTCTCTATATATTTAATATATATATAATATATATATAAATATTTATATATATACCAATATATGCACATTTTTTTATGTTTGCGGATCCACGCAGATGGGCGGTTTTCTGTGGTCTTGCCAGAAGTTTATGTATTTATTTATACGTCCCACCGTATTTATCATTGAAATTTAGTGGCCAAAAGCGAATGACAGGAATATAAATTTTGGCAAGGAAATGGCTGTGAATATGAGGCGATTAATGAGGAGCAGATGGAGCATTGTCTCAAGGCATGTTTTTGTTTATATATTGCTTAAAAAAAGCATTTTGGCAACTATGATTAAATAATTAAGATATATTTCTCTTCGTAAAGAAACCGAAAAATATGACTTAATATTTGCTTTGATTTCTTAATTATAGATAAATTTATATAGGTTAGTGCTTATTATAGACTTACTTATTTCTAATATATTTATTATTTATATTATTTTACCTTAATTTATTTACAATATGTTTTATGAGTTTGTTATTATTATTCCATCTAAAGAAGCCTGTTTTTATTCAAGTTTAAGGTACAGGTTAATATTTGATTTCATTTCTTAAGTATAGATAAGAAATATATTTAACTTCTGGCTATTTTCCATAATTTATTTACGCTTTATTTTGACAATAAATTAATTTATAAGCGATTGGTAACTAGAAATAATATGTATTTTGAGCAATTATTATTTAATCTGAAGTGGCTTGTTTTTATTTAAAGTTAACGTAGATTAATTAATATTTGATTTGACTTATTAATTAAAGATTACAGTTACAATTAATATGGTAATAACATTTTCTTAGTTATTATTATTTTTATTTTAAGTAACTTATTTTTTATTTAAAACAATGGTACATTAAACCGTGAAAAAATACACACGAGTTGGCGGAAATACATATACTTATATTTGAAAGGTACTTAAAAATGTGACTTAATATTTCTTTTAATTTTTAAATCAAATATATAAAATATACATAGTTTCCAGCTTTATTATTTCTATAATTTATTTGCACTTTAATTTGATATAAATTAATTTATTAATTTACTATTACTAGAAATAGTATATTATCATATACTATTATTCCCATCTAAAGTGGTTTTCATTCCAAGCTATGGTACATTAATCCGCGAATAAATACACATTAGTTGACTGACATACACAAATTCTCACATAAATAATTTTCTAAAATAAAGAAGGGTGCAATTCTCCCCTCAATTCTCTAGAGAATCCAAGTGAATGCGGGATGAGGCGAAATGCAAAAACCATTTTGGCCAAAGAATGCAACCCGCAGATTGCCAAGCCCGGTCACCCTCCTGTCCCTCTAGCTACCAGCCCCTCCCCCTTTATACGCCATTTTGAACACTCACCCCCCTTACCAAAAATAAACATATATATGTACATATATACATTTTTTATATATATATAAATGGGAAACACGAAACAAGAAAAGCCAGCGTTATGCCTCTATGTTGCATTTAGAGTTTTCAAGTGCTACCCCCTCCGTAAAAATGGAAAACCCCACCCCTTGGCCGGTCGTAACAAGCATAAACCACCGCTCACTCTCCCTCAGTGTGTGTGTGTGTGTGTGTTTTATTTTATTCAATTTTTTTTTGTTGTGTTTTCCCCCTTACCTTGAGTATCTGTGTGTGCCGCGCGTTTTTGGTTGGTGACCGAATGCCGCAGATGATCATCATCATCGCCATACGCTATATACACTATATATGTGACGTTCCCGTGGATTTTTCGGTGGTGAGTGCCGCGTGTCATCCCATCCCATCCAGTTTTTCACTCCCCGATGGCACGGTGCCCCGGGTTCCCCCGTTTCCTGATGATAGTGCGCCGATAATAATAGGCAGGAAGGGAAGGCTGGAAAAAAAAAGAAGAGAAAATAATAAATACCTTACGAAAATCCAGCGGAGAAATGTCCATAAATAATGAGCAGGGCGATGCTGAGGACAGAAAAGTCTCTAAACAAGATCGAACGAACATTAAATACACTAACAAGGGGCTTTTCCTTAAGCTTTTCAAACAAATTCGATTAACCTGGAAAAATAAATAAAAATTATATTTTTTAAGAACAGGAATAAAGCTAAAGGGTATCTATGTTTATTTATTTAAAATCAAGAAAATAATTAATGGTCTAATATATAAAAGTCTACTATTTTTAAATACATTTATAGATCAATTTTATTTATGAAATTTATATTTACATATTTCTCATTGTTATTTAAACATTTATATGTTTCATAAAATAAAAAAAGCCCACTTGACATATATTTTTTATATTGTATATTATAAATATCAAAAGGGGGTTTTAAGTTTTAAAGTAATATTATTTTATAACGAAATACGTCTGTTTTGCATTTTTTAAATAATAAAGAGACGACTCCTTTCTTTATGAAATTTACAAAACAGTTAGATATTTATCGCTTAAAGCATCATAATTGCATCATAATTTAATTTTTAATTTATATCTTGATCAGTAATTTTAATTCGGAAAGCTTTCCTATGTAAGTGTTTATTATATTAATAAATCTGCGAACTCAATTTAACATTTTTTTACTGATCAAGAATATATACAATTTATAAGGTCGGAAATGCCTTCTTCACAGCGTAACAAGCTTTGGACTAAAATTATAATACCCTGCCAAGGAAAAATTATTCTTTTATCTTTCCTTATTATTTTTATTCCATTCTCTTTATTATTCTATATAAAATAAAACAAAATATAAATAAAACATATATTAAAAATATATTTAATAAATAATCTAAATAAAGCAAATCAATAACAAAGATAAACTATATGCCTTGGCAAAATATTTAAAAAGCATTAAATCCCCTTAAAAAGGTTTTACAATTTATTTATAAATTTTATAAAATAAGGTATTTAATCGTCGACTTCAGGGTAATTTTTTATCACCCCACCTCCCCCCTGTTTTCACCACGAAACCCCCTTTCCCGCCACCCAACAAAATGAAGTACTTGGGCGTGCGTGGCCTTTGCTATTCCGCTATTTCCTTGCCCCTTTTTCCGATTTTACCCCTGGAGTTTTGTCTCACTTCAGCTGGCCAGCAGCCGCCCCCTCCCCACCCCTCGGAAAAAGTAACAAAAATCGAGAATATATATAATCGGAGAGGTAAAAAAAGGGCGCGTTTACAAATATTTGTCGTTGCATCCGCTGCAATCGCAGAGAAGCGGCGCGAACACAAAAAAAAAATAAAAACGAGGAGCGAAAAGGACATTAATTTTATTTTATAGAATCTGTCGCCGTGTGTCGAGGACAACAACATAATTCTTAGTAGCATTTGTGACAAAAGGATAACATTGCATTTGTTTGCCCGGCCAGAAACTGTCACATCGCAAAGGATCGCATTTTCACCATACATTTTCATTCAGCGCTCGCTCGCTCTCTGGCTGGCCGTTTTCATTGATCCTTCGGCAAGGACAATGGATATGCAGTCGGCTGGAAAGCGGGCCTCGAAACGGGCTCGGGGAGAGTGTCCTTTTCTTCCCAAACACGAGATCAGCCCCCTTTTGTGCCCTCGATATTGCGCAGACAATGCGGAGACTTTGACATCGATGTCTTCTCCGTTTCAATGTCCTCCGATGTCCTTTTGTCGCCTCCGGAAAGTCAATAGATTTTCCCTTTGCCAGTTTACAGTTTACGCTTACAGCTTCTTTATTTATTTATTTATTTACGACGTCATTGCCCCGAGGCTGATGTTTTAATTTAACGCACAGGAGAAAAGGAGCAAGGAGCAGGCCTGATCCACCATATCAACTGGCTCGTTGGCCAAATTGATGAATGCCAGTCGGCATAAGCGAGTTAATGGAGTGAGTTTATGCACTAGTGCACTGCAGTTTTCTTGGAAAATGTATCATAACTCAGGTTGGAAAATGTCCAAATAATAAACTCTATAAAAATACATATCAATGTCCATGAAAATTGGTAATTAAAAAAGTGATGGATGGACGGTGACCCCTTGAAAAATAGTTTGAAATGAAAAATGGTAATAAAAATATACTTGAAAAATAAAATGCCTCCAGCTCACAGATCTAGAGTTGAGCTTTTTCTTCTTGAATTAATAACAATTTCAGGATCCTTTAACTTTACTTTTGAACAGAGGAAAAATCATGAAAGGAAGCTAACTTCGAGAAAAATATTTAACAATGTAATTTATTGTTAGAACCCCAGAAATATGCAAAGACTTGATTTGTTAAAAAAAAAATCCTACACATTGATTTATAAAGATATCATATAGTTTTAAATAGAACTTACTTACTTAACCTTTTTAAATGCTTAAAAGCCTAAGAACTACGATATAGAACCTCTACAGAAATAAAATCCAAATGGGGAGATACAAATCCAAATAAAATAAAACCCCCCATTCCCCCATGTCCTGTGTATCATCCACACCGGCATGTTTATAAATTCATATAATTCCACCAAAATCCCAATTTGATATCCGCCGGCGGATGTGAATGCGAATGAGATGCGTCAGCTTAGTAGCTACTTACAAGTATCCAAATAAACAAGCAGCCGCAACCACATGCCCCCCTCAATCAATTCGAAACCCCACACAAAAAAATAAAGAACGGAGGAAAAAGATACGTAGATACATATATATAAAGTAAGCTACCTCCCTGCTGTTTTTTTTTTTTTTTTTTTGGCTATAAATCTAAGCGTCAAACGGCGACGGGCCACAGGCGACGGAATAATCAGAAATCAATACAATCTGCGTAATATGTTTTATGCGCCTTTGCCATTTTTCCAAGCAATTGAGTTTGACGATGCCGAGGCAGGGCTCCACACGCAGGACAACGGCGGGCGGAGAGGGTCCTTTGATTAAGCCACAGCCTGAGGGCCGTGACGTGACTTTTGCCTTTTCTTTTTCGATAATCAAAAATCACGCACACACACAATGGATCCTCCTTCCCCCCGGTAATAGTTGAATTGGATTGCCCAGAGGGGGGGAGTAGGAGTGACAGGGCCTGGCCTGGCCTGGCCTGGCTTTTCCACCGACTTTATTGGCCTCATTGCCCAAGGAGAGACGAGCTACACCCACTTCCTTGGCTCTATGACATGCTTTGACAGTGGAAACTCATCCTGGGGCCCCCCCTTAACGACGCCCCTTTGCACCATCATTACACGGCCGCGTCGCACGCAAAATTGTGCGAAATTTGGTGAGCCGCGTGTGGCAAGTCGTGTGGCGGATTCAATTCGCAAACTTTGCAAGCCTCCACCCGCCAGGACGAGCAACCAACCACCCAAAAATCCACCCGGCAAGGACCTCCACACCCACTTTTCGTCAGTCACCAAAATACGCTTTGAAGTTACCGGGGAAATGGGAAAAGGACGATGGCACGATGGCACGATGGCACGACGATGCTTAAAGAGCGATTGGAAAACAGGAGCAGATGTTAAGTGGAAAATGTTGAAGGGCAACAGCAGTGCAGAATGTGAATTTGAGATTCATGAAATACGGTTTCCCAAAAATATATCTGTATGTGCTGCCCCAAAATTAGCATACTAAATTGACATTCAAAAGTAAATTAGCTGGCAACAATTGGTTGACAAAGTATATATGTAATTTAAGGAAAATAAAGCTTGCTAAAATTAATGGAATTTGGCTTCCTTAAAAGTGTAAAATACTTAATTTTTAGAGAAGAAAATATATTTGTAAATATGTAACAGATGCAAAAAAGTGTAGCTTCTTTAATTTTCAAAATTGTTGCTTCCTAAAAAATTTAAATAACAATATAAGTAAATGGTGGAAATATAAACAAGCTTTAGTTTAAATAGGGGAATAAAAAAGCAAATATTAAATAAAATAAATTGAAAATTAATAAATTAAAAGAAATGTTCACTGTCTTAAATTAACAAAAAGAAAGCAATAATATATGTCGAGACCTATTAAAATTGAAGAAAAATTAGGTTTAAATTAAATTAAATTATAAAATTAAAATACTTAATATTTAGGAAACAAAATATATAAATACAAATTAATTAAAGATGATAAAATGTATCTTTATTAAATTTCAAAAATGATTGCTTTCTTAATAATTTAAAAACCTTCCTCTAGCTAACAAAAATGTAAAAATATGTACAGGGTTTATTTTTATTCAAAATTGACTTAATAACTTAGAAAATTAACTTAAGAATTAAAAGGTAAATTTGTCTTTCTTAAATTTAAAAAATATTTTATTCCGTATAATTGTATATGTTTTATCTTTAGGTAAACCGCAACTTTGAATAAATAAATGAACAGAATTGTTGAAATATCAACAAGGTTTGTTTTTAATAATTAAGGAAGCTAACTAAAGGAAAAATGTAATAAAATAAATTAAGAGAAAAAACAATAGATTGTAGGTTTAAACATAAATAAATAAAATGAAATTAGTTTAAGTAAATAAAAGGAGATATAGACAAGTTTAAATAAACAAAAGAGCCACATAGTACTTATAATAAAGAACACAGATTATCGAAACTTTTTAGTCATATTATTTAAGTAACAAATATATAATAAATAATAAAAAATACAAATTAAAGTCAACGAATGTAGATACTTAAACATAAATTAGGCTATAAGTCCAGGTATATTTAATTCTTATTCAAAGGCACACAACATTATTCTCCCTTAAATAAATAAGAAAACAACGCAATATGGCTTTTTATATTATTTATTTTATTTTAGGTCTGAAAAAAATGCACAAATAATTTAAATTTAAGGGCATAAAATATTATTATTTATTCTTTGCAATTTTTATGCCTAATAAAACCCCTCAAACTGATCGAGGGAAAAATGCGATCCCATCCGTAAATTGATTGATTATCTCAGCTCATTTTGAAGTTGTGCCCAAAACAAATGTACCCCCCTCTCTGTCTCGCCCTCTCTATCTCTCTTTTTTTGTTTATTTGTGTTTTGTGCGCAATTTGTTGTTTAATTATTTTGGATGTTTTCGATTTGCTATTTTGTTACGCGATGGTTTTCGTGTTCTTCTTTTTTTATACGCCGCCATAAAAACGCGGAGCCGTAAAAATGTTTCCAATAAAAATTCTGTTGCCTTGGGATTGGGTCTACATAGTATCTATGTATCTATGTATCTATGTATCTATGCCTTGAGTTAGACGGGGATACTTGTAGCTAGTTGGCGCCCAGCTCTTTTGGGCATGACCAGAAAACCAAATAATTTCTGTTTGTTTGTTGCCCATTTTTGATTTTTTTTTTTTTTGTTCATTCTGTTTTTTCGCCTTTTAGTTTATGGCCAAAGCGGTTTTTATGGCCAGCCATTTAAGCGAAGGGGGCGGTGGGCAGTGGACCGGAGGGGGCGTGGCGAATTTCTCACGCTGCCATTGCGTAAACAAAAGTGCATACATGTCCCAGGGAACAAAGCTGCACTGGGGAAAAATTAGTTGAATATCAAAAATATATTTAATAATTTGTATTATTATTATTTAAAGAAAATCTATGTATAGATATACTTAATTTTCATATTTTAAAGCTGTAAATATAATTTAAAGAGTTCATTTAATAAGTACTTAAGTTTTTACATGCAATTTTTAATTAATTAATAATTTTTAAATAATTAATTAATACGAGTAATATTACATTAATAAACTTGTTTAGGCGGTGAGATATATTAATCAAATAAGATTTAGAACTTTTTGTTACTTGTTAGACTTTTAAAAATTTATTTCATGGAATTAAAAGTAATATTTTAAGTCACATGAGATATTAAATCCAACAAGTACATTAATATTTTAAGATTTATTGCCCCCTTCGACTTGCTCTTTTCCTAGTGTACAATTACAGATATAGATATAGTTTTAGATACATCGTATCTTGTGCATTCGGGAAGTTTCGGAGTTGTGTTTATTATGAGAAAGTGGCGCCAATGGTTAATGATTTTTAATGATTGTTTACACGAAGCTTAAGCTGGATTTCTCACTCTTTTGAGGCTGCAGCTGCCCCAAGAGATTTATGGGCATTTAAACAAATTTGATGAGATTTTCCCTGGCTGCTGGCGTAACTCTTTCTAAAAGATCCCATAAATCTTGGCCTGCTCACGCCAGCTGTATCTGTTTCTGTATCTGTATCTGTATCTGTAAATGTATATCTATATCTTCGGCTGTTGCTGCTGCTGCCGATTCCTTGGTAGTTTTGTCAAAGCTGCTTAAGTGGATTTTCCTCTGGCAATTTCTCAACGAGAGGGAATATTTCCCCCCGTACTGTATTCATGTCTGCCTTTCCCCCCATTTTCCTGGATTCTCCTCGCTATATGGGGAAGCATGTTTTTCCAACTTAGTATTCGTATTTATTTTTACGGCTCTCTCCTCAACATTTCCTTTTGGTGTTTTTCATCTGATTGAAATTCGCGGATAACCCGAAATGGATTTCTTGTCTCCACAATTGCTTTTTGGTGGCAATTTTTGGCGAACCACTTTCAATGGCAAGTGTCGTAATGGAACTTAACAGTAGAAGATACAAATGTATCTGCAAAAATATACAAGCGACAAAAGGGGAAATCATTGAGCTTTTAAAATTTTCACAATTTTATATAAAAAACTGATTTTACTTATGATTAAATTTAAGGGTTTATGCAAGCATTTTATGAGTTTTAAGCTGATGTAAAATTTGTAATATTCCTGCACAACTTATTTACTTTACTTTAATTTATATATTTTAATTATGCTTTTAGAATTCTGATAATATATATATAATATATATATGTATTCAAAATCAAGTTTGTCATCTTACAGAACAATTTGGCAATTTAGTTACAAAATTTATGGCAACCGAACTGAGATTAGTTTGGCCAATTTATTCAATTCCTTGCACGGTCCTTTGCCTTATTTTGCCATTTTGTGCGAAAGGAGCCTGGTAAAGTAAAAGGATACAAGGGATGGAAGCCAGGATAAAAGGGGGCAATTGAATCCGAGGCGCGAAATTGCGAAATTAAATTTGCAGTTATTGCGCAACCATTGAAAATTGGTTAGCGCTGCCTGTCTAACGGTCTACGTAACTGTATCTCAATGCGGAAATGTATCTGTATTTGGATTTATGCACTGAAAAAGAAATCTGTGATTTTAAATTAAATTTTAAATATATTAGCGAACATTAGATGTGTCTCTAAAATGAATTTTAAATTCGATTTGTAAATTAAACTATAAGATTTAAATACAAAACAGAACATTCTTAAAATAATTATAATAAACATCACAAATTTAAACACAAATATTTTCTACATATATATATAAAATTTAGGTATATTTATTTCCTCATCTTTTTCTCTTGGTGCATCTTTATCTTTATCTGCAACTGAATTTGTATCTGCATCTCCTTGATAATTGCCGCGAAGTGAGACATCCAAAAAGGATGCGAATAATACTGGGCCAGGATATTCGCAGTGCAGCACCAGATGTATCTGTATCTATAGCTCTATTTCTCACTTTTATGGCCATATAAATGGTTTTGACTTTTAAACTGCATTTCCATGCAAATGGCGGAGTTTTGGTTAACCCCAAAAAAAGTACAAAACAAAAGTCATTTGATTACCCAAAGAATATATATTTACCTAATAAAGACTTAACTTAATGGGCTTTCCAATTAATTTATAAATAGAAAATTATACATAATAGATAAATTAATAGATGATATAATTAAAACATTGTTTTAATTTCTCCGATTTAATGTCCTGTTTTAAATTTCAGTTTCAGTTTTGCCTCAGCAAGCCGGCCGGATTTCGTTATCCCTCGTTCCGCATTTTTCGCCACCGACTTTTCCCGCATTTTCCCGACCGTTGCCACATTTTCTACCCCACTTTTCCCCCACCGAATTTCCCAACGGAACCGAACGGCACGGCAACTGCAGGCCGAAATAATTATGCGTGTGCATTCCGTGGCCACACCGAAATGAGCTGCGATTTATGAATGCCAGGAGCCGAAAACCAGGAGCCAGCGGAAACTGCCGGACCTCAGGTCGAAGCTGAAACATTCCTGCCCAGGACCCGCCCTCCCGCCTGCTGCACTCTCGCTTGGCCGCGGCCGAAAAAGGATGCAGGATCCAACGGGCGAACGACAGGCGCAGACATTATAATTATTAATAAATGCAGCAATGCGGGATAGCGGGCGGGGGGTCAACTGGGGTGGGTGGAAAAGTCCGGAAGAGCGGGAAAATCGGTGCACGGGAAAAACAAGCAGGCAAAATCGCTGGCAACTATTTACGGCATTTCCATGCGAGCACGAAAAGTGCGAAATGGAATTAATATGTGGCACCCAAATGATGGAGCTGCCTTGATTTCGCCCGGCCGCCTTCTTGCCAATTTTGAAAGCCATCCTCCTCGACCCCCCTGTCGAAGTCCCATTCCCCCTTTAAAATTTATGACACGAAATTGATTTTATTAAATAAAGTCGCTTGCAGCGAGTGCATTAAAATCGCAGGCTTAATTAAGAAGCGGACATAATCGCCAGAGTCAGAGTAAGTGAATATATATTTTTAAAATTCTTTTCTTTGTGAATCGTATAATTTTTTAAATATATACAATAAATATAATACAATAATATAATAAATATTAAAAGAAAGCTAATTTTAAAATACAAATATAAGTAATAATTTTAATAAAAATATAAATAAATAATCAGAGATACGAAAAAACATGCTGTTTCACAAAAACAAATCATTACAAATGTATATATGATTTTTGTACCATAATTATAAGTCACAATTTAGATAAAAAATATGTTTTTTATGAAACCTACATTTTAAAAAATTTACCATATTAGTATAAATAAATTATAATACATATAAAACAAAATACAATTGTTACAATAAAGTTCAAGTTCAAAGTATCTGTTCAGAATTTCGATAAAATACATGTTTTTTAATGAAAATAATATTTAAAAAAAATGTTAAATCTTACCTAAGATGTTATCCAAGGGGTAAGATTAATATTTTGAACCTTAATCCACAAACTACCATTATTCAGAGCGATTTGTTCAAGGACCTCCTACAACGTTGCCCTTACGAATTCGTTGGCAATTAAACTGTTTGCTTACAGGGGTGATAAATTTATTTTAAAATTTTTTAAATTATACAAAGAGTCTACATTATTTAATATTTCATACATTATATTTTTCATTTATTTTATATATATTATTATTTGTATTTACTTATATTTTATTTTTATTTTTAACTATTTATTCTATTTTATGATAAGGCACAAATCATAAATTAATTGTTTTATAGACTCATTACAACATTTTTATTTATTTTATACTTGATATAAAAAATACACATATATTTTAACCTCTTAAAAAAAGAAGAAAGAAAAAACTCAAGGTACAAACATTTTCCAAGTGCAGGCTTAGAATGTTGAAAAAACATCAAGAGGGAAAATCGTGAAGATTTTGAGGGCACTTTGTTGCACTTTTCAACTGTGTGTGCAGCAAGGCAACGGGGGGAAATGCAGACGGGGAAACAAAGGGGAGGAAAAGGGTAAATGAACTGCATTTTGTGGGCTTGCACTTGTGGCCAAATGTTGGCCAAAATGGCTTGAATGCCCCAAAACATGGCCACGACATGTTGATTGAGGCGTTCCCAAAGCGAGCCGAATGGGGCTGTGAACTGAGAGGCAGGAAAAGCGTGTGAAAACTCTTTTCGGACTCAGAAAAGTTCAACCAGGAAAATAAGAAAAAATGCTCAATAAAACCTATGGCAACAAAAGAGATTTGCTAAATACCCTTTAAAGCTCTTTGAGATTTTATATTTTCCTTTATTCTAAGCTTGATTTCTAAGCAATTTATTTAATTGTAATTATTTTGGAAATATTTATTTAATTTTTTTTTTCTATTTTATACAACATTTAACTTTTTTATTTCGATTTTTGTATTCATTTCTATATTTAACTTTTCTATCATTTATTACTCCTTTTGTTCCCTTAGTTTACACTTGCCTTAAAATCGAAGAAATTTAATTAGAGCATGGCCACTTCGATGGGTTTTTCATGCACCATTCACCGATTTTCCGGCTGTGTTTTTCCCATTTTCTACCTTTTGCCTTCCCATTGCATTCATTTGTGATTTTCCGATTTTTGGATTGAGAAATAAGAATCGAGAGGGCACATTTTCACAGGGATCCAAGCCGAGTGCCGAGTGCCGAGAGCCGTTGAATGTGGCCCAATTTTGGTATCTCAAGTTGGCCAACAGATGACCAACCAGCCAGGCACCGCAGCAATTTGTACAAATTTGTTAGGGCTCATAAAAATGCCCCGGACATCTATATACTCGATTCCCCCAGGCACAGGCACAAACACATGGCGCACAGCCTGAGAACCGAAATTAATTGAAAAATTAAACTCACACGATGACTGCTACACTACTACAAAAAATGGGTCAATCTAATAATTTTATTTAATAGTTAAGCCTCAATTTTTAGTTTGTATAAATCATATATTGATTTTAAAAGAACCAAAGCCATGCCTCACAGGCACACGCCATAAATATGATTCATTAAATACTTCTGTTTTAATTTTTAGTTTTAGGAAATTATTATTTTGTTTAGTTTGTAATATAAAAGTATTTTTCTTATGAATAAAAATCAGTTTGCGTATAAAAGATTTCCATAAATCAGAAGTGCCCAGACTAGCAGGCATACGCAATATGCCTATTAAATATATTTTATTTAATATATGAGTCATTATTTTTAAGTAAAAAAAAATATTATGTTTAGTTTGTATTATAACAAAATTATGTTTTTGATTAAAAATTAATTTTATTATAATATATATTTAATAATATAATATAATATATAAAACAGATATGCCCAAAGCCATGACTTACAGACAAAACCACAGAATGCACGCAATCTAAGCAACTAGATAAACAATTTAATATTTATAATTTATATTATATTATATTGTATATATATATATAATATTATTATTATTAATATTTTTATATTATTTTTATATTAAAAATATATTTAAAGTTAACACCTAATATCTTTAAAATCTATAAGCATCATAATTTACCAAGCAACATCCTCGCACTAAAATATGTCTATATTTATATTTCAGACATTTCTCACCGTGTACGGTGGATCTTCAAAGCGATGGACAGCAGGTTAAGATGTTAACGGAATGGGAAAATATTAATATTTATAATTTTTTCTTTTTTTTTGGTATTGTTCTCGCTCGGAGGCAGGGCCGGAGTTGACTTATGCGACAGTTTTATTGGGCGTCGGCATCTTGGATGAAGTCAAACCCAGCGGAACAAGGCCCGCCAAGGGGTTAATGTTAATTGCGCCTTTATGCTAAGCGGGAAAATGTCTGTTTTCCTCTCTGAAAAAAAAATAACAACAAAATATTATAGAAAAAACTCTCAACTCCAAAGTCAAGACACAAATCTCCATTGTGTTATTTGCTCAATTTTTACAAGTTCCGCGTAAACCAGGAATAAAAAATCAGAGGAGTGGCAGGAGTAGAACCAAAAATTAACCAGAAAAATCGATTGTTATTTGGGCATCGCTTAACCCATTCGCTGACCAAGTCATAAAAACAAATCTCACACACCAAAAAAAAAAGCGAAAAAACGTGCACGCATTTTTTAACCCCCTTCGTCCTTTGCCGGAAAATGAAAATGAAAATGAAACCGTGTCCTGTTCTCGTTCCACATTTACTCTTTTTTCTCTAATTTATGTCTCGCTCGGCTGTCGTATTTTTTTTTTGTTTTATTACTTTACGATCTGGCTAAAAAAAAGAGTTGAGCGAAGCAGGGCGAAAAAACAGCAGGACGAAAACTGAAACAGGACAAAGGAAGCAACTCAAAAAGTATCTCAGATTTGCATTTTCAGAATAACAGGACGAAATAGTGTTAAATGAAAATGGAAGTAATATCTTATGGCTGTATGACACTGGAGTAAGGTATTCAAAATATTGCTTGGAAATTTTGGATCAAATAAATAAATATAACAAATAATGTTCGAAGTGCTTAAAAGTAAAGGAAAATTATTACAATTTTAGAAAATTTAAAATAAAACCATTTAAAAAATATATTTATTTTATACTCCTGTTTATTTATAGATTTATTTTTATTTGATAAATCATAGTAAGTTTTTGTAAATTATATCTCTGATACTTTGAAAATCTTTAAGGTATTTTTAAGAGTTTACTGTTTTAATATTTCGACCATAGCTATTCAGTCTTTATAATCTTTTCTCACTGATAAAATGCCATATTATTTTTTATAATAACATACAAATTTTATAGACAGTGTCATACCTCCCTAAAATGTATTTATTTGCATTGCCAAAAAGTACGTACCTACGGGTTAAAACCGAGGCATACGACGAAATTGACCTGAGGTCCTTTTGCCTGAGTTTTTTCGCCCCTTTGCTTTGTTAACCCCTTTTCGCTCTACAAATACAATTTGCAATTGTTCGCGAAACGGCGCAAACGGGTTAAAGCCGGGTAAATTTCGTTGACCATGTTGTATACCTCGAAATTACCAGGAATCGCGTTTTACTGCCGTTTTTTTGTGGCCCTTCTGCGATTTTTGTGCGTTTTTTGTTCTCTCCTTTTTTATATTGGCTGGGTTAGTTTTTTGGGATAGGTCAAAGTGAACTCTTTACTTAGAACTTGACCCAATCTATTTAGGTTTGTAGGTTTCTAGTGCAGTTCGATTCGGGTTGCTACATTGTTGCTTCGTCATTTCTGCCTCAGATTTATTTTTACTTTATTTTTTCCCCTTTCGCGGAAGCGAATCCTTTCTCTAAGTTCTTTTTAATGTTTTTTGGGATTTTGGATTTTTCGACTTTGGTTTCTGGTGAGGCTATTTTTTCAGTCACTCACTGCGTTTTGACTTTACATTTGTTGGGTTTGACTTTATGGCCAGGTTTTCAGTCAAGGTCTAACTAACAAGGACTTACAGGATTTACCTACTGACTTGAAGCACAAAATGAAGGCGTGTTGAAGTCGGTTTTTTTATTGAAAATATTGTTTGCTTTACTAAGAAATTGTACTTATTATTTAGTAAATGGAAATTTTTTAATTTGACGTTTAAATATTTAATTCCAAACTCTATGTTCTTATAGTAAATGGAGTTTCATTCTAATCTTATTTATAGAAATATCTTTGTCATGGTTTGTATCCTAAACCAAAGGCGGTTTAAGTAATTCTATTATACAGTATCGAGTGTTTTTATTAAGAAATAATATTTATTATTTGGTAAATATCAACTGTTAAGAATAATGATTAATGTTCCCATTCCTAACATTATATTCTTATATGGAGTTTCTTTCTAATCTCTATTTATATATATATTTTTTTTCTAGTTTATTTTCCAAATCAAAAGGATATTTTAAGTCATGGTTAATATAATAAAGGTATTTTTTCTTTCTAAGCATTTATATTTACTTTCAATACTTTAAATACAAACTATTAAAAATAATGATTATTTATTTAATTAAAAACAATATATAGTATATATATATATATATATAGTATACAGAGTTTCTTCCTAATCTTGCTCATAAATATACATATATCTATTTTAATTTGCTCTTAAAATTCAAAAGGCATTTAAAGTAATTTTTAAATTTATTTATTCTCAGGTTTACTAAGAAGATATATCTATTCTTTTTGAAATAAATAAATAATTTATTTAAAACTGCAATATAGTAATAGTATATGGAACTTCTTCCTGTTGTTTATATTTCTATTTTCCGATTGAAATCGAAAGGTTATTTGAAGTCGTTTAATAATACAATATTAAGTGTTTTTACTCTTAAATTATATTTATTATTTACTAAATAAAAACTGTTAAGAATAATGAATAATTATTCAACTACAAACACCATATACATATATTATATGGAGTTTTTTTTATAATACAGATATATCTTTTTTTCTAGTTATTTACCCAAATCACATAATTTTCACCTAAAAAGAAGCCTTCAATGGCATTTGTTTATTTTGCTTTCTCTGCAATTTACCTTCGTTCTTAAAAAATAAAACAATGCAAAAATAAAATCAAAACAGTGGCAAAAAAAAAAGATAAGGGAATTGAAATTTGCTCAACTTAGGTGCGCATCATTTAACTTTCGGCAGAAACGAGCCGAGTGGATTACACACATGAAGGGACATTCAAGGATGCCTGTGTCTCTGCAACGGTATCTGGATCCTTCGAAAAAAAATTACAAGAGGTCGGGGAAAATTGGTAACAAGGAGTAATCGAAACCCGTCAAAATGGCAAACACTACAATGCAACTTAGGCCAAGGAAACGAGCTGAAAAGAAGGAAAAGGTCCTTAAGCACATTACAACACGATCGCAATCTGGCAACAAAATGTAAGATGCACATGTGTACACTGCAAAAAAAATACTCTACCATTAAAAAAAAATAGTATATTATATTTAAAAGTTAAAATATATATATTTTTAAAAGATATCTGTAGGTAGAGGGAGTATTTAATTTTCAAAACACTTCTTCTCTTTAGATTATAATTTAATATATCTCCATAAAGTTCTCTGTGTGCATATGCACATATCCTTCAGATCAGCTGCCTTCCTTTTCTCAAAAGATATGCTGACAGATTATTATTAGCGTAACATTAACGTCAAATTACGTATCTATTTTGCGCACTTTATCTCGATCTCCGTACTATATACATATATGCCACATATCCCCATAAAAAGCGGTGCAACATCAAAACGAGGGATTAGAGCCCGGGATTACCGGACCGTGTGTGTTGTGTGTTGATGTGTGTATCTTTTTTCTGTAGTTTGTAGATGGTCAGTGTATCTAAAGCGGAATGCGGGCAGGTGGAAGGATGTGTGTATCTTGCAGATACATTTACGTTAGCATTTGCTAATGAGCTATTCTTAAAAATATCTGAGAAATCTTCTGGCATATGGGGGGGAGGGTTAATTACAAGGAGATGATGCAAAACAACAAGGGCTGAAAATTGCTTGGGAAATGGAAAATTCGGGGTGATGGGGAAGGTTAGGCAAATACTTGGCAAATTTTGCAAATATTTTCTCTTCTTCCTAATACTTCCAAAGGGTGGATTATATAAAAATGTTTAGGAAAATACATGTATTTCCTTTTTTTATGTATTTGATTTATAAAAATATATGTACATATTATTTTAAACTTGTTATTTGATAAGTAATTAAATTTAAATATATGCTTATTTATTTCATATTTATTTATATATTTTATATCATTATTTTAATCCTCTAAATGATCTCTAAACTAATTTAAAAAACCCTTACCCCCGTTCAAGTATCTGAATTAATTCCCGGAAAATCGGAAAATCCCACCACCTGACGCAACTCCCACAAGTGGAAACTACTTGTCGGTTAATGGGGAAAATGTGTCGGGGGGGGTGCGTGACAATAATTAAAAGATTTCCAATGCAAACAAAGCAAATGGAATGAAAACAAAGTCGCGTAGGCCAAAACTAAATAGGAAAAGCAAATTTTCCACCCTGCCACGCCCACACTTAACCCACTGTCGCCAGCGACTTGAAATGCACAAATGTTTGCCTGTTTGCCTGTCTATTTGTTTGTTTGTTTGTTTGTCGTTTGTCGATTGAGACGGCTTTGATTTGCGCTGAGCTGATTTTGATGGGTGGGCATCGCGATGCAGGGTGGGCTGGGGCAGGAAAAGGAGGTTTTTCCCAAAGGGGGGAGGGGAGGAGGGGACGATGCCAAGGCGGTTTGTTGCGACAAGTGCGCTGGTGTTTGCAGAGCCGTTGTGTGCATATGCGACGGCGATTATTGACACAGCACCGGATTTGGTACAGTGAGCAGTCGACAAGATGAAGACAATATTTTCGGGGCACCTTTAAAAATTGAAGTTTGCAATGGGATTATTATATATTTTAATATTATTTATTAATGAGTATACAAGGTCGCAATCTAAAATTTTCATTGAGATCAAAAATGAGAGACTAAGGTCTTGGCTAGATTGAATCGGCTGCTGATGCTGATCAAGAATATTGTTATACAATTATTGTTATACCCTGCAAGGGTAGAAAAACAGGTATAATGCATTTGAAACCTGCATCAAAGGGCTGTGATTATAAATAAAACACAATATATAAATATATAAATTATATAAATTATATAAATATGAAAAGATTGACGAATAAAATCTCCTCAACTCAGTAATCTGTTGTAATGAGGGAGCTACGATATATATTTTTTTAATTTGACCAAAATTTACAACATAACAACATTGTTTTATGTTTTTTTGTAAAATAAAGAAACCTAGAACCCTAAAAGCTGATAAATATTTAAAAGCTATATACAGAATTTACGATATAACAGCCTTATATTAGGTGTATTTGTAAAATATATAAATATATAGTCCCAATAATTGATAAATATATCTGAATATACCCTAAAAACTTAAAAATAGCTGTGAGCTTTATTCAGACTTACAATGTAAAGGTTTTCTATTTCTTTTTCTGTACAATTAAGAAACAAAGAACTCTAATAACTAATAAATACATTAAATATCTATTCAAATCCCTTTGGTTTGCTCCCAATAAATTATTTTAAAAGTTTTTTAACTTTTTTTTATTTCAGTACTCGTGAAACATTTTCCACAACTTTCCGAGGCTCTTTCTTACTGTGCGGAGTGTGTATTTCCAAAAAAGGTAAAGTCCGGGGAAACCCCCACTGCCTTTCGATAACCCCTTTCCGTGCGGTCGTGCGTGAAATTTAATCAAAGCAAGACTTAACCCCCTTGAAGCACCCTGTAACCCCTGAGAAACCAATGTGAGCCATCAATGTGGCCAACAGTTTTCGGTGTCGTGTCCCAAAAGTAGACGACACACAAACAAGCGGAAATGTTGCACATTTGTAACTTTAGCACAGTTTTCCGGAGGAGGTGGAAGGGAAAGTTGGGGGGGAAACGAACCGAAAGTTTACCATCCACACCAAGTGCAAATTTCTGTCAATTGTTGTAAATGGAGTTTCCTTTTTCCTCTGTTTTGGCAATTTGTCCGACAAAGTGTGGGGCTTTTTTTCTGTTCTGCCCCAAAGATTGGGCGGAAAAGTTACTTAACCCTACAGTGTTCCTTCAAAATAAATCACATTTGAAAATAAAACTTATTATTTAAGCCTCAATAATGAAATAAAAATTAAGATATATATATAAATAACACTTGTTAACTCAGCATCAAACAGAAATCAACATCAATTTACGCATTCACCTTATCGAGTCTCCACTAAATATCGATCATTTGCGAAACCCCACTAGTTCTTTCCATCAGCAATTCAATTTTGGCGCTCACTTTCTTGCAGTGCTGCTTTTTCGTGCTGCGCAGCCCTGGTTTAAAAAACCAGGGCACTTTTCGATATTTCGCTTTTTGGCGATAAAGAAGACGGGGCGAAAACAAAACAGCTGAAGCGCAGCAACAACAAAGCACAAGAAAAGGAAGAAGATGAAACGGCAGACAGGCAAAAGTAACAAAAAATAAAGCAGAGCAAAAGCAATCGGGTGTTTATTTATAAATCGGCCCACGAACACAAAACACAGAAAATAAGAAAAAAGCTGGGCCGATAACAACAACAACAAGTGACCATTGTCTTGCACCCGGCAACGTTATCTCTCTGTTGCTCTCCCGTAGGCACGGCTCTTTCTCCCTCTAGCTCTCGCGCTCTCCCCGTTTGTTTTCATCGAAAGATTCGCGGTCGCCGTCACGTGGAGCGCAAACAGCGACGCTGGCAGCGGCAGCAACGCTAGCGCAGTTTCGCTTTTAATCGTCACTTTTATTTGCGGTCTACTTTGTGCGTTGGCATCTTTCTGTCACATACAGTGGGCCGGAATTGGTCTTAGGGTCAGTGACCAATTGAGTTGATTTGCATTGCAAAAAATATATGCATATGTTTAAATTTAAAAGATGTGCATGTGCCATGGAATTCCCTATACAAAATAATGGATTTATATTTTTGAATTTAGTTTCATACATTTATTTATTACATTGTTTTAAGAAAAGCTAACTTCAATGTATAATGTCTTTGACAAAACCAAGCCTATGTCTTCTCGAAACATAAGTAGCCTAGCAAACTAGACTTCTTATTTAAAACTTAGTTATATATGATGACAAATGAAGTTTCGAAATTGTAACCATTAATATAATTATCAATATGTGAATAAAACATAGTAAATTAACAAAATAAATTGATCTAGATCATTTAGCTTAATTATTTGATTATATTAGGCTTATTAGTATTGCTTAATTTATTAATTATTGCTTCATTACAGCAGTATCATAAAACTGTCATTCCTGTGTTTGCCCGCTGTTCACTGCGTGCGTCCCACTGTCAAGCACACATGCGCCCGCAAAGCCTTCTGTTTTGCATTACCAAACCAAGCCTATGTCTTCACGAAACATTCGTCGCCTCGAAAACTTTGCTTCTGATTTAAAACTAAGTAATATAATGTCCAGTTATGTTTCAAAATTGTAACCTATTTATACAATTATAATTATGCGAATAAAACATAATAAATGATTAATAAAACAAAATTAATTGATCTAGATAATTTAGCGTTTTATTATTTGATAATATTAGGCCTATATATTGCTTAATTATTAATTTAATTAATTATTGCTTCATCACCGCAATCTCATATTCCGGCCATTGCTTTGTTTGCCCGCTTTTTCACTGCGTTCGTCCCACTGTTAAGCATGCATGCGCCCGCAAAGCCTTCTGCTTTGCATTACAAAACCAAGCCTATGTCTTCTCGAAACATTCGTAGCGTTTTATTATTTGATAATATTGTCTTATTAATACATTTTAAATAGTTTACTATGGATTTAGGGTAAAATTAAGTTTATAAAACAAAACAAAGTTCGATGTCTATAATACTCGATAATAATTTCAACAGAAATTTGATAAAATGTCAGCTGTAAATATATTTAATTGATTTATCGCAGCTATATAACATATTTGGTAGTCTTAGGAATGTATTACAATTAAGAGAGTATAGGATTTAATTACAATTACTTTATTACTGGTTAATCACCGCAATGAGTTTGCCCGCTTTTTACTGCGTTCGTCCCACTGTTAAGCATGCATGCGCCCGCAAAGCCTTCTGCTTTGCATTACGAAACCAAGCCTATGTCTTCTCGAAACAATCGTAGCGTTTTCTTATTTAATAATATTAGCCTTATTAATACATTTTAAATAGTTTAGTTTGGATTTTGGGTATAATTAAGTTTATAAAACAAAACAAAGTTCGATGTCTATAATACTCCATAACAATTTCATCAGAAATTTGATAAAATGTTAGCTGTAAATATATTTAATTGATTTATCGCAGCTATATAACATATTCGGTAGTCTTAGGAATGTATTACAATTAAGAGAGTATAGGATTTAATTACAATTACTTTATTATTGCTTTATCACCGCAAATTGTTTACCCGCTTTTTCACTCCATTCGTCCCACTGTTAGGCACTCATGCGCCCGCAAAGCCTTCTGTTTTGCATTACAAAACCAAGCCTATGTCTTCTCGAAACAATCGTAGCGTTTTCTTATTTAATAATATTAGCCTTATTAATACATTTTAAATAGTTTAGTTTGGATTTTGGGTATAATTAAGTTTATAAAACAAAACAAAGTTCGATGTCTATAATACTCCATAACAATTTCATCAGAAATTTGATAAAATGTTAGCTGTAAATATATTTAATTGATTTATCGCAGCTATATAACATATTCGGTAGTCTTAGGAATGTATTACAATTAAGAGAGTATAGGATTTAATTACAATTACTTAATTATTGGTTAATCACCGCAATGTGTTTACCCGCTTTTTTACTCCATTCGTCCCACTGTGTAGGCACACATGTGCCCGCAAAGCCTGAGCATGATGACTGTTCAAATTTCTCGCCAAAACTCGGCTCTCTTCGCACTCTCTTTCGCGCTCTCCCGTTCTGTGGAGATCTGCCTCTCTCACGCTTTTGTTCTCTGCCCACCCGCAAACTTGCGGTTAATAAAAAACAACGATGGGGGCGTCGTCGTCTGCGGTCGCTGCTCTGCTCTCTGGCTCCGGCGACCACATGATAAAAGGCCATCGAGTTGCGCCGCTGGCGGCGTCGCTGCCTTCGTGGGGCCCGCCGCCGTCGACGTCGCATCATTTGGAAGCGTCGCTTTGTGGAGCTAGCTAGCGTTTTTATTTATAATTTTTTTTTGTATTTACTATTTGTAATTCGCAATTCGGAAATCGCAATTCGTAATCCGTGGCTTTTACCTTTCGCCAAAGTGTTTGCCGCGCTCTCTCTCTCTCTCTTCCCGCTCTGCCGCTCTCTTTGTTGGTCTCTTTCGCAGTGCTTCTGTTTCTTGCTCTGCTTCTTCTTGCACAGCTTGTTCGGCGTGGCTGTTCTGCTTCTTCCTAATCTTGTCTTTCATTTGTTGTTGACGTCGCGTTGTTTTTGTGCTTGCATTTTTTAATATTTTCACCGATCTTAACCTTTTTTTTTGGTTTCGTTTTTTGTTTGTAGTGGTTTCAAATATGTGATATAATTTGTTAAGTATTTATTTATAAAACAAGCGGCGAGATTGCTGCACGAAAAGGCGCCACAGCGAGAACGCAACGAACGCAGGGAAAGCAACAGCAACAAAAGCGCCGAGGATAGGCAACAAGCAGAACCGCAAAAACCACCACAAAAAAATATAAAGCGTCAACAATCGGTGGCGAAAGGAGCTGCAAAGAGGAAATCAAATGAGAACACCGAGAGCAGAGAAGAATGAAACTTAAAATTCAAAGCGAAGGAGGAATAGCGATAAAAGACAAAAAGCACAAGCAATAACAACAAACCAAAGCAAATAATTGGCAAAAAAATTATCTAACAAAAACAAATAATTATCAAGCAATAAACACGTCATAGACAAATACTGAAATTTACAGAAATTAAACTTAAAAAAAAAGTCAACTAATAATATGCAAAGCCAAAAATAAAGAAAAATATATAGATAAGTTTTAAAAGTTTTTTAACATGTAAAATAAAGCGACGAAATTAAATGGAAGCTTAACAATTTTTATGCAAAGCAGAGAATAAAATAAAATTAAACATAATATAAAATAAAAGTGAAAGCAACAATGAATGAAATACAATATCAACAGAATTAAAGAAATAAACCCCTTTAAACAAAAGGATGAAATAAAGGATTCTCAAAAACAAAGGATTCTCCGAAAAAGGAAACAAACAAACACAAGCGAGACGATCCTTTGCTAAATAAACTACAGCAAACAGTGAAAGATCCTTTTAAAAAATAATTAAAAACAAGAAAAAACAAGTACGATCATCAGGAAACAAAAAAAAAAAACAAGAACAATGACTGGATAACCAACACTTAAATATAAGCAAAAAGTTATAGGAATATTATACAAATCAGAATGATAGCATAAAGGATCCTTTTGGAAATTATTGTCTGGAAAACTGGCTAAAGGAAACTGAAAAAAAGGCTAAGATTTCTTCCAAGGATATCAAGCTGCTAACGAGCGTGATTAACAGGAGACGAGCCCCTTTGTAAACGGATTTAAAACAGCTTCAAAATCGGCGATTTAATAATCCTGCACACTCCATATCCATACAACTCCTGTGCGGCATCCTTGCAGCAACCGGAAATGGTGTACTCCACGAACATCCTGCTGGCCATTGTCACGATCCTGACGGCGGTGTTCATATGGTCACGTCGCACCTACGTCTATTGGCAGCGTCGCCGCGTAAAGTTCGTCCAGCCGACGCACTTGCTCGGCAACCTGAGCCGCGTCCTCCGCCTCGAGGAGTCCTTCGCCCTGCAGCTGCGCCGCTTCTACTTCGACGAGCGCTTCCGCAACGAGCCCGTGGTGGGCATCTACCTGTTCCATCAGCCGGCCCTGCTCATCCGGGACCTGGAGCTGGTGCGCACCGTACTCGTCGAGGACTTTGTTAGCTTCTCGAACAGGTTCGCCAAGTGCGATGGCCGGAGCGACAAGATGGGCGCCCTGTCCCTCTTCCTCGCCAAGCAGCCGGAGTGGCGCGAGATCCGGACCAGGCTGGCACCCGCCTTCGCCGGCGCTAAGCTCAAACAGATGTTCTCGCTCATGGAGGAGGTGAGTCATGGCACATGAGTAAGTTTCTTTTTTTTTTCGAACGGCCTCAGATGGTTGGTTTAATGCGGCACTAAAATTAATACACTGCGACAATCGGGGGTGCTTAAAATGCAGTGAATTATTTATATATTGTTATATATATTTTTATAGCTTTGCAGGGTATTATAATTTTAGTCAGAAGCTTGTATCGCTGTAAAGGTGTCATTTTAGACTCATATATATTCTTGATCAGCATCAACAGCCAAGTTAATCTAGCCATCTCAGGCAGAAAAACAATATACCGATTTTTTCAAAATTTTATTCATTAAAATTGTCAATATTTTATTCATTGTTGTATTTATTTTTAAGTTTTAAATTGAGTATCTAGATTTATTAATCTAACAAAAAAATATCAAAAAATATTCCTTCTTTCTGAATTAAAATTAATCATTTTTTGGCAAAGTTAGGATATTTGATCTGTTAATAAATTTGTCTTATAAAAATAGGGATTAAAATCAATTTAAAGAATGTGAATATTTAAAACTTAGTTATTTCCGATTCGATTCTATAATTCTATTGCAAGCTGCAATATTTACTGAAATATTTGGTTATTAATTCAGAGCATACATTTTATATTAATATTTCATATTCACAATCGAAATTGTATAGTTAAATTTATTCTATTATAAGAAATTCATATCCAGAAATTTTAAGATGGCTTTTTTCAATTTTCCTGATATTTTTTTGTGAGCTCTGTACTTGAGTGCTCAATTTGTCAATATATTTAACATACATTTCGATATTTAATTTAATGCGAAATTAAGCCTTAAAGAGATCCCACTATATTTGTTTATAATAATATTACAACGTAATATTATGTTGTGATGTAAAAATAATATTAAAAATTGTATGATATTTACAAACCGAACCTAATATTCTACGGTCGGTTAATTAATTTATGTTGTTTATCACAGTTGAAAGTCAATTTTTCTCTGTGTAGCTTTAAGTGAAAGATGGCTCGTGCCACAGTTTGATTAAAGGTATCTTTAAACTGCGCGTGTTTCTATTTGGGGCTTATCAAATTGGTCAATACTTTTTTTTACCAAAGGTCTTCTTATCAAAGGTCAAAACTATCGTACCATATTCCATAAGAAAACTTGTATATATAAATAAATATAAATATTTTGGCCTTTTAACTTTTTGTTGGCACTAAAGCAGAGTGTTAAAATGCAAATCAAACTGTATAATTTAAGGCACTAAGCAAGAACAGCAACTAAATTCGAAATCGGAAATGACTAATCATTCTGATAATGCAAATTTTCGGGCGACACGTCGAACGAAATGTTTGTCGAGTCTAAAATCTTAATAAATGCATAGCAAACAGGAAATTGCTATTTTATCAGGGAATATAAAATGGATTTAAATGTATTCTATAGCTTAAAATATATGCTTTTCTTTCAATAAATACTTAGATTGGCTGCGACTTGGAGTGGTATCTGAAGCGTCTGACCCGTGACCTTCGACGCGGGGACGCAGAGCGTGGAGCTATCGTGAGCATTAAGGATGTCTGTGATCTATATAACACGGATATGATTGCCAGCATCGCCTTCGGCCTGAGATCATACAGCTTACGGAACACGCAATCGGAGATCGGTTCACACTGTCAGGACTTATTTCGGCCGAATATGAGGAGGATAATCGATTTGTTTGTGATCTTTTACATGCCCAAATTGGTACCTCTGCTGAGGCCCAAACTCTTTACGGAACCGCACGCGGAGTTCCTGCGCCGAGTGATCCAGCTGGTGATCGAGGAGCGGGAGCGCGGCGGTGATCTGCGCAACGATCTCATCGAGATGCTGCTGACCCTGAAGAAGGAGGCGGATCTGCAGCAGGACAAGTCGCACTTCACGCACCATCGCGACTTTCTGGCCGCCCAGGCGGCGTCCTTTGAGTTGGCCGGCATCGAGACCTGTTCGTCCAGCATGTCCTTTGCCCTCTACGAGCTGGCCAAGCAGCCACTGATGCAGTCCCGTCTGCGTCGCGAGATACGTGAGGCTTTCGCGGGCAACCCCAATGGGAAGCTGTCCTACGAAGTGATTGCCCGGATGCAGTTCCTGGACATGGTTGTGGAGGAGACACTGCGCAAGTATCCCATTGTGCCGCTCCTGGAACGGGAGTGTACGCCGATCAACAAGAAGCGCTTCTATTCCCTGAGGCCCCATGCCGAGTGCTATGCCCGCCGGGGAATGCCGGTCTTTATATCCAATCTGGCCATTCATCATGATCCCAAGGTGGGCTTTAGTTTAGTTTTATTGAGTAATTAATTAAACATGCTGATGTTTTCCATATATCGTTAATTGAAATACCTTTTCCTCTTGCAGTACTGGCCAGATCCGGAACGCTTTGACCCGGAACGCTTCAGTGCGGCGAACAAGGCCTTGCATGCGCCCATGTCGTACCTGCCCTTCGGTGCGGGTCCCCACAACTGCATTGGGATGCAGATTGGCCTGCTCCAGATCAAGCTTGGCCTCATCTACTTCCTGCACCAGCATCGTGTGGAGATTTGCGATCGCACCGTGGAGCGCATACGCTTCGATGCCAAGTTCGCGCTGCTGGCCAGCGAGCAACGCATTTACCTCAAGGTCGACTGTTTATAGCCATCCATCAATCGCCATCCGCCAACCGATATTCGATATTTGATGTTCGGTATCAGCAGCATTATTTTATTACGCGGGAGCAGAGCCCCCATCGTCATCGATTTGTAAATACTTGGGCCTGCCTCAAAATAAACTTTGCTACGTTCTTTTTTTTTCTAAATGTCATCGCATTGTGTGTGTTTTTATTTGTTGTACGAGTCGCGGAGTATGTGAAGATTTATTATCAAACTATTAGGTTAAAGATAACGCGTGGCTTTGGGTACTTTCTCCTCTTCCAGTGGGATCACTGCCCCCCCAAGCTTTCCTTTTCTGTTTTGTTCTTTCCATGTGCCACCTCAGCGAATTTTTATTTAATATTTATTGACAGTAGGTCGGCGGGAGCGGGCGGAGCTCAGCTGATAGCTTATCAGACGGCTCTGAGGCCTTTGCCCGGTGGCCTGATCATTTCGATTCGGATTCGCATGTATATTTCGGGTTCTCCGAGGCGGTTCCGATGACCAAGCTACGTCACCGTCATCGCCCACCGGAGAGCTTAATAAACAAAGTTCAGGTTTTCTGCTTGGCGTCTAGAGTTTGCATGGATTAGAGTGGACCCAAGAAGCAGAGCGAGGCGTTAGCATAAAGCTCGTAGAGATTGTGAGTGAAATGAGTGATTACAGGATAATAAAGTGTATTTTAAGGATAATGAATAAATGGATCATATTTATTCTTTATTATTATTAATAGTTTTTTAATGAAAGTATCAGTGAAAGTGCAGATTTATATTTTTAGTATAGAAATAAATTTATTTAACCAATTATAGATTATTATTATTAGCTTCTAGTAAAACTATGAGTGAAATAAGTTATTTAATGGGTAATAATTAATATAACAAGGATAAGAAAATAATACAATAAGTATAATACAATCCTTTATCCTTTATTAATAATAAAATAAATAAATAATACCTGGAAAACCTCTCGTAGGAAAATCATATAAGGTTCAACCGCTTTCCGTTGGCAAGTATAGCTTAAAGTTCAAGTGCAACTCACATATGATCTTTCAATATTAATGCAAAAAAAACCGGTTATAAATAACTAATTTGTTATTAATTCAACAAAGTTCTAAAGTCCCCAAGGTTTGATGGAAATGCTTACTTTTCTCGCAAAAAAAAACTTTAAAATAATGAATTATAAATTGAATTAAAAAATTCTCTAAAGAGTTATAAAGCTATTTGAATTGTAATATATATTTCGCTTCAGTTTTGTTAATACCTTTGCCTAATAATTCCGTTTTCCTATATAGTATACCGATATCTTCGGCATTGGCGGCGTTATGCAAATGCTCACACCCCAGGGAAAACAAGCGGAAAACCGAAGGGTTTTTGTAATTTCCTTGGAAAAGTGCGTATACAACTCTTTTGAGAGAGAAAATCGTCTTGTTTTCCATTGCATTTGTTGTTGGCCAGTTTTTATTAGACCGCGAAAAATCAACAGTGGCTGCTTGTTCAGGGTGGTCCGTTTTAGTTATACCTATCTGATCCGTTGCGATCCGTTTTGATCCTTTTCTAGCGAGCCGCGAGCCGCCTTTCCTTTCTTGTTTTTGAGGTCCTTGCGCGCACGCCGCTAAAAGGGTTTATTACAGCCTCCCGAAAAACGTAATGTCATAAAGTTCCAAAAGCAAATATTGCAGGGAAATGCACTTGAAAAAAATTACTAAGTGTTTCTGCTTCAGATGTTTTAGAAATAGGCAAATTAAATGTATATTCCTATTTTTGAGAAGATTTATATTATAATGATATGCCTTTTTTGAATACATTTAATATATATATATATGATATATATGTATAATACATAATATACATAATTTTATTTACAAATTAGTTTAAATTTAATTTTAAGACTCATTATAAAATCTTGCATTCATTTACAGTCTGTAAATAGGGTTTCTTTTGCATTCTTGAATAAATTAAGGATATATAAAACAGATACAACACAAAATATATTTTTTTTAAATAAAACTGTTTATAAATTTAATTTAAGGATATTTTTTTAGTGTTTCACACATTTTTAAAAATTAAATGTTTTTTTTTTTACATTTTTTTAAATAAAATTAAAATATATAAAAATACATACAACATAACAACATAAATCGTTCATGCTTTCTTTTGCATATTTCTTAATATATTAAATATATATAAAATACGCACTCTTCTTTAAATATTTCTTACATTTTTAGAGTCTAAGAAGACTTTATTTTGCATTTGTTTAATTAAATTTAAGATATATTAAATTCATACAACACAAATATGCATTATTTTATGGTAAAATTAGTATAAATTTAATTTTTAGACTCTTCTTTAAATATTTCATAGATTTGCATTTTCTAATATTAAATTTAAGATATATTAAATACATACAACACAAAGTATACATTATGTGATATACAAATTGAATTAAATTTAACATTTAGACTCTTCTTTAAGTCTATTACATTTTTAGAGTCTAATTAAGATTTTCTTTGCTAGTTTAAGAAGCTATAAATAGTTTTTTTTTTCAGTGCACAAACATTTGCTTTACCATTTGAGTGAATGAAAGGGAAAAAGTTGCACCCAGCCTCCTTACGCAGTTGCAGTTGCAGTTGCATTTGCAGTTGCTGTTGCCTTCTGGGAATCATTTGCGTCCTCGGCCTTCCGCCTGACCCATCGACCTGGGCTTGGGCTAATTTACATAAACCTACGCAAACATCACAGTAACAAACAAACAGGGTCAGCCCGAAAGGGTGAAGCTACAGCCAGATGTTGTAGTTGTGCAGTGAGAGAAATTGAAACAGGTCTCAAAAGTCTGAGGATGAAGCAATGGAAAATGCTGAAGTGAGGGATATCTTTAAAAATATCTTAATCATACCTTAATTAACAGCAAACAAATACTGGTTTTTTAAAAACTCTAATTAATAATACAAATATTACAATTTATTAATTAATAAATCCATTTATGTATTTAACATAATGTTAATTATCTTAAAGAAGTTAGTAAAATGGCTAATTAAAAATGTTAAAATATGTCAAACTTTAGTCTGTATATAGATGAATGTGTGAGCCTTTTTAAATAAAATAAATCGTTTTATATATAGCCTAGACCTTCTGTTAATATATATATTTTACCTCAATCGACTTGATTTTCTTTTCTTTTCTATTCTTATAAGTTTAAAGGTTTTTCCACGTTATCTTAATTAAATGCAGAACTCGCTGCATATGGAGAATTCTAGATCTAAAAGCTGTAGATATTCGGCTTATTAGTTAATTAATGTATTTAATTATTTATGCATGTATTTATTTATTTATTACATATTTTATTCACCTATTTATTTACCTAGTGTTTGCTTTAAGTTATACACTAAATCTATAGGCGGGGCAGCTCAAGCTTCTTTGGTTTAATTACTTCACTTCTTAACGATTCAAATAATTTGTTTAATAATATATCTATTTTTATTCATATTAAATAGGAACATGTACCTTATACCTTGTATATTTTTTTTCCAATTTTTAAATTTAATTTTCTCTCCGTGCATTTCACTGTTTCTGGGCCTAATTAGAGCCCCTACTCCCACGCACGTGTTCTTTTTTCCGCATCTTGGCCCTGCACTTGTCCCAGCCGTTCCCCTAATTCGGGGTTTTTTCGGTGTTTTCTTCACATTTTTTCCCCCGATTCCTCCGAGGGTCCCCCTGACAGTTGCTGTTGTTACGGTTCACCATGACCAACGCCAACAATTACCGCCGCAATTCTATTGTCTCTCGATTTCCTGGGACGCTCTGCACATGGGCAAAGACGCCGGTATATATACAGATATATACTTATATTTTTTTATAGCTCATTTCCCACATGTCGCGGCGTTTCCCCCTTTCGGAATGACACTTCACTCTCGCCTGGTGGCGGAACCATTTTAATGAGCCCAAATTACTAAATTAAAAAACGAGGGAAATGCCACAGAGAGAGAGTGAGCGAGAGATCCCCGATGTGGACATGCACATGTCCAGCCGATCCGCCGGAAGTAGCCATTAGCCGTTAACCATTATCCATTAACCATTCAGCAGTCACCAGTTGGCATCGATCCTCGCGCGTCGATCACCAGAGACAGGATCAATTAAGGCTGTCAAACATATTTTAAGCGCCATCGGAATTATGGTTATTAATGAGGGACCATCGTTTATGGCTCAATTCGTAGGGGATTCGGTGCCAAGAAGGGGGAAAGGTTACCCAAATTAGTTGGGAATATAGAAAAATGTTCAAATTCAAAGTGAAATTTCTTTAATTCAACATTTTTTCTAAGTGGTTAAAATTGTAGTTATACCAAAATAATATTAATACAAAATCATCAAATCATTTTTTAATCATTTTAAAAACTATTTCATAATAAAGTGTACTATTAAATGCTTTATATTATGACAACCCTATAATCCTGTAAGTTATCATAACTGTCATTTGGCTTTAAAGTTTCTGTTGTCAACTGAAACCAGTTAATCATTTTCTTGCAACACATTTTCGTTTCATATTTTCATTGTAGTTTTGACTGCCTAACGAGCAGCACATACATTTTTCTGTCTTCCCTTATTTGGAAAATTAAAAAAATGTACTTGTTTTTTTTTGTTTCTCTTGCTTACTTTAAATTATTTTTGACTCTTTTATTACTAATTTTTTTCCTTTTTGATACTGTTTCAACTATTTTTGATATGCTTTAATTTTATAAAACATAAACAGTGACATGAAATTATTTTAATACAATTATCGACATTGATACCCTTTCTTTTAAATATTTCTATTTCTATTTTGATCCAAATATTTTAAAGCCTGATTTGAAGTCCATTTCAATATAGAAACTATAGAAAATTGTATAAAAACGATATAGAAATATATATATTTTTGTTTTTCTTTATTTTTACTAATTACAAAAATTGTGAGATTTTATTTTAATACAAGTATCGACATCGATATCCTTTCTACAAAATCTTATAAAAACGATATAGAAATATATAGGATAGGATAACTTTGAAATCAACCTGAGAAATGGAGCAATATGAGGATATAAATTATTATAAATTATCTAATATTTTTTGTATTTTATTTTCCTGTTGAGATTAATCATTTTTATTGACGACAACAAAGTATGTTTTATTTAAGCATTTTTCATGCACTTTGATGTGCCCAGCCGGGAACTCGGGTCGGGTTTTTTCATCCTCAGAAGAGACTCGGAGATGTAATTTTTATGAGCTCATCGAGCGAGATCAACTGGCAGATCGTTTCGCACACGTTTCGCACTGTAATCCGTAATGCGATTTGTATCTGCGCATCTTTGTATCTGCGCATCCGAGGGGTAAACAAACTGGAAGATGCACAAAAGATGCGACAGATATTGGCGAATGAATGCGGCATTTTGTGCTCTCAATTCAAGAAAACAGGGGGGCTGGCGGCAACTGCAAGGGGTTGGCTATGGAAAATTGGAAAATTGAATGTCTTGTAATCCAAGAAGTTGCCTCACTTCGCCATGCTTCGCTTATCAGTTACATTTATATGCGTATCTTTGAGATACACTCTCGGATGCTGCACTTCCGCTCTCGGTGCCATTCCCATTTCCACTTCCAACCATCCAACCATTCCCATTTTACCTGGCGCTACTTAAGTTTTCTTCTGGGAGTCCTTCGTCCTTATTCACATCCTTGTCATCATTTTCATCGCCGCTCCCAAAGGAAGTTCCAATTTGCTACGTCAATGAACCATGGCCCTGATTTGCTCATCAAGTGCCTGTCCCGTTGCCGTTGTCTCTCCCATTCCCCGATCCCAGGGCTCTCGTCCTTCGTCCTGGTTTTATTTTTTCCTTCACTTTTTCTCCCTCCACACCCCAGGACCTTGTTCGCATTTCTTTTGGGTGTTTTTTTTTGGCCTGTGATTTCTGACACGGCGCTGACTGTTGGCTGTCAGCTAAAATCATTTTTGAATAAGGTTAGCGAGGGGAGTTTGCACAATTTTGGGTCATTGATATTCTATGAATATTATTTACCTACTTATATATCCTTCTACATTTATATATTTATATATTTACTTATAAGAAATAAACAAAATGCCTGGATATGCTTAAAATAAGAGACTTCAACCGGATATATTTAAAAAGTTTATTTTTTAAAATTGAAACTAAGAGATGTTTTGGTAGCTTAAAAATACAGAAAAATAAATGTATACAGAAAGTATTTATAATAATAATAAATAAACAATAAATAAATTAATAATTCTTAATTTTATAAGCAACTATTTATTGGGTTTATTTTATTTTAAAATAGGGTTCAAAAAGTTTGTTATTTAAAAAAGAGATATATTTAAATATCATTTTTTGTTTAACCTTACCCTTTAATTATTTCAAGTGCGTTTTCTAGTATTTAAAGTTTAAATTAAATATTTACAAGAATTCTTTTCCAGCGAATGTTTAGTGAGAGAAATTTTACAAAGATTTCTTTGTAAAACTAAAATATGTTTTGGTAGAATAAAAATCTTAGAAAATAATTAAATGCATTCATAAAAAATATAAAATGCTTAAATATAATTTTTGTATTACTGCTTACCCTGAAATTTAATTAAATTGTTTTAATTAAATTTATGGTTCATAACATGTTTAATTTGTAATAAAAAACGCTTAAACTTGCATTATGGTTATGGTTAATTTCTGAAACCTCCCTCGCTACCTCATTTCCCTGTAACATGATGTCTTGGGCTCCGTCTTCACTGCCGCCCAAATGTTGCGCCAAATTGTCTGTTTACATTAAATGCATAAATTATGCAGCATTTTATTTACTTATTTATGGGGTGTCCCTGCCCGGCTTTGATTCCGCCACTTCAGCCAAAATGGCAAATGCATAAAATATGTCAGTTGGCCATGCACACAATGTATATATATACATATATATATTTATATATAAGTGTAAACACCACCCATATATACATTTGTTCAATTTCATTTCGTATGCATTTCATTTCGGCAATGATGAGTTTTTCACGGATTTCCATGGCTGTTGTGCCGCCCTAATGATAATGTCTCAGTTTTGGATCATTTCAGCCGGCGGAAAAGCGTGAAGGAAACCTCCCTGAATGAGGCCAGGACTTTTTTTTAGATAACCCCAGAATGAAGCCTATTATCCTTGTCTATTGATGCCAATATGTAACTATGTATTTGTGCTGTGTAGTTGAACATATGGAAAGTAAAACAAATTATGTAAAACAACTTATTTGCTCGGATTTCTCAGCCTAATTGTCTGCCAGACGTTGGGACAATGGCTAAATATCTCCCTGCTCCAGGTTATCCTGATTACTAATCACATCTTAAGAATCCTCCGGCTCAACCTCCTCGTTGATGGTGTAAAGCATGGTCCATGACGGCATAGAATCGTCACCCTGGTTATACTCGCTCACCTCGGGGGGATCCATCTCGGGCTCTGAGCCTGATTCGGATGAGACTATTGGCGAAAAGGCACGTGCAGCCTGCGATGTGGCATTCCACTCATCGGACTCAAAGTTCGAAGGCATGTAGTCCAGGACACCGTCCTCGAAAGTCGATGTCGATGCATCCATGGTGGCGATCTTGGGCGGCACCGAGACATTCTTGCGCAGCTCCACCATCTGGCTAATGATCTCGAGCTGTTTGTCACTGACGTTGGTGACCATCACCTTGAGGCATTGGACTGTGGCCTCGCAGTCGGTCATCCTTTGCTTCAGCAAATAATTCTCACCCCGGCAGGTGGCCAGCTCGTACATGGCAATCTTGTTGCTATCCGTCTCGGTGGATCTAGAACTAGGATGTCGAAAAACTATTGGCCCAAACAAAAACGAGAGCTTCGCGAGCCCAAATACTTACATGGACTCCCTGGCATGGGCCGGGGAAATGTGCGACATCATGAGACTGGAAATTTTCCCGAAAACCTTATGTTCAAATGTCTCAAAAATGTACAAACTTCACTCAGATATTCTTTGAAATTTTCCCCGAAAACGTCTGATACTGTTGCTGTGAAAGCTGTGATTTGAATGAGGCTCAGAGGGTTTCAGTTGGACATAACGACTAAGGATAGTATTTTCAATGCTACTATGATCTAGATGGGGATAGAAATTTTGGTTTTCAAATGGATAGATTCTATGAATTATTAGAAATCTTAATTTGGATTTCAATAAATCTAAGAGTTTCTAAGAAATCGTCAAGAGTTGCAGTCTTATTGCAGTTTTTTCTGTAGAAAAAGAATCTGGAATATGGGGGAATATCTTAAGGATCACCCCTCTGAAGCTGGTAAAGTTATCATTTCGAAAACCTCTCCATCTCCAGTACTATATCATTATTTTATTTTCCAACCCGCTGACTTTTTTTGTCATCCCAATCTGGGTGGCATGTTTTTGCCCCTACTTAGTAGTGTAATGACCATTGCATTTTAGACAGAAATCCATTTGGAAAGGGTATATCCACATCAGCAAAAAAAACTTCATCCCTGATGGTTAAAAAAATTGAAATAAAAAATATCTTAATAATTTCCAATCAAAAAAGAAGTTATTCTTAATGCTTAGAAAGTTGAATTAAAAAATAGCATAATAAATTCTCCAACATAAAAGGAATTTGTTTATAGAATAATTGTTTAGCACAGAGTAACTTAGGTTTATATTTTGGCAAAGGATTATTTTTTTAATTTATTGTAAATATATAAAAATGATTTATAAGTAAGATAAAGCATTCTAAATTTGACGCATTCTAAATAATATGAACATTTAAAGATTTCTATTTTAAGTAGCTATAGATTAACTGAAAAAAAAAGTTAATTCTATGAAAATGTAACCCTTTTGGGTTTCTCTGGAAGCAAAAAGTAAACATATGTATATAAAATAACCTATATCCATTGATAATGATATTCCCGGACAAATAAATTAACTTTTTATTGGGTAAATACTCCTCCATATATTCTTTAAAATTTTATTAATAATATATATAATCTGCGAAAGTAAAGAAACATACATATAATCAGGAATCAAGATCCATCTATAATCATTTTCCTCTATAAAACAATTCACCCAGAATTGAGTAAGTACTTTACTCTATAGTGTTCTTTAAAATATTTTATAATATATATACTCTCAAGAAGTAAAGAGTATACATATAACAAGGAACCTAGATCCATTAATTATGATATTCACTCGGTATTGGGTAAGTACTCCTCTATATGGTGTCGAACCCTTAACACCCGCCTTACTTACTTACCAATATAACATATATCCCACTCAAGAGATTCCTCGCCGATTTACGATTTACGGCCTCGATGACCTCCGATGAGTGGCTGTGTGTGTGTGTGTGTAAGGAACTACCCCTAAAAGGCTCAAAATCGGAGCCATATAATTAGTGTAATTACCTCAACAGCCTACTAAATTCGAGAAAAATGCAAACAAAAATTAAGAAATCACAACATTTATATCCCCCTGTCAACGAGCCCCTCCGCTCCGCTCCGTTCTCCGTTCTCTGTCCGCTGTTCTCCCCTCCCCGGTCCCGCCAAAGTCAAGGACAATAGAGTCCTGTGAACAATTGATGGCATCTAATGACAGGGTGGATTGCAATTTTTCGTTTTAATTCCAGTGCCAACTTCTGTTCGATTCTCCCCTTTTACTGTGTGAAGTCTGCAACTTTGCAGTTGCATTGTCTGGATCGGTCGTTATAAATTACATTTATTTCCGTCGAGCCCGTTGGGCCCTCTGGGTTTCCTTTTGGGTTTCCATTTCCACCATCAACACCCAACTCCACCCCTTTTTTTTTAGTTGCTTTCCGTTGCAGATGATTAGCAAAAACGGCAAGGAAGATGCAACCATTAGTCGTGGTCACGTGGAAATGTGCCGATCATGCTGAGATACAAACTATCCCTTTTTACATGGAATCCAAGGCGGCATCCTCTAGAGTCGATAGATATGTTTTGGCTCAAACATAATTAACGCCTAATGAAAATATTTTGGCTCGGCAAAACCCTTTGAACCCATAGAACACACGCACAGAAGCCAACAGAAAAATAAAAAGAAAAGCCTATGGAAATTTGTTAGCTGGAAAAGTGTCAGCTAATAAAACAAGCATGATTTGATGGTTTGCAAAAAACATACCACCATTTTACCGGCAATAGTTGTTTATATTGAAAATTTATAAAATGTGTCAGCTATTGCCCAGTATGTTTTTTCTCGCAGATGCTCGTGGTAATGACTTACAAAATTTTGATACATAGCATATAGTATTCGTACGAAGTTTTACAAAATACACTAGATTTTTGAAAGAGTTCAGGATGAGAGTTTATGATTGTCAACCTTTAAAAATCTTTTCTTCCTCGTATGCAAGCCATCCGTTGTTCGGCGATCTCCGTGGTGCGATGAGGTCCTGTCGGATTTGTTTAAGGTTCACAAAATTGGTTAAAATCTGTTGTCTGTTGTGTGGCAATCCAAATAAAACTTCTAAAATTCACAAATTTGGTTGTTTTCCTAAAACGATACTAGTGTTTGTCGCAATTGAAGGCTTTCATCCACATTTAAAAATCTGTGCCACTAAGCTGTACAGCCGTGGTTTGTGGGCGTTCTGAATTTCGTTCCTTCGCTCGGAAATAGCCCGGTCTTTCTGGAGATTTAAAGCAATTTGACTTGGCTGGGAGGTAAGCGGCGGAATATCGGATCGCACAACATTGACAGGATACTCGGATGGGACCTTTTCACGCATCATGTTCATAATACTGTGCTTCCGGGTAGTCACATTCCGTGGGTTGGTACTGGAGGAGGCGTCATCTGGTTTTGTCATATTGCGCGGTGGCAAGACCTTCTAGAATTTTTGAATTAATCATTCAATTTTTAAATAAAAGAAAGAAATTTTATTTTGATTAATTATTCGTTAATTTTTGAAAGAAAAGAAGGCAATGCAAATATATCAATATAAAGTGCAAGGACATTGCAGCCAGTGCGCGGTAATTCATTATTAAGTTGACCATTTTATGCTAAGATTAATTTGTTAAATAAAATAATTAAATAAATTTCTTAAGAATATTAAAAATATCACATATTTCATATTTAAAATTTTTATAAATTTTAAAATATTGCATTTGAACTGAAAAATGTTTGTTTATTTTATTTTTTTTCTTTTCAGATTGTATATGACATGTGAAAAATGTTTTTAAAAAATGTTTTAAGTATTGATATTATCTGAAAAATTATTTCTAAATTTAAATCTGTCTCCTTTTTAATAATATTGGACAATAGAGTTACAAGAGTACCGATTTATGGCAAATGTGACGATAAAGCATATAGCAATCTTTGGCATTTAAAAGTTTTAGATGACATTTAAGTATTGATTAACGACACCTTAAAAAATATTAAACATCTAAGGTGGCAATAAATAAACGTCCTTCATATGACGTTTATCAATATAATCGCAAAAAATATTCCTATGGAACTGAATAATTAATTTTTGTAACTTGCCCGTGAACGCTGTGACTCCTCGCTTTGTTCTTTGTCCTTGCTGGATTTTTTTGCATCCTGCAAACTCTCCAAGTTCGGTATCATATTCAGGATCTTGCTGTTGACGCGGAATGTTGCGGACTCTGACCCTATTTGAAGTTTGTATTTATTTCGGGCAAAATCATCCGAGTCTAGAAATTGTGGACGGCCTAGATCCCTGGCCCAGGGAAGCTTTGATGTTTGCTCTCCGCCAACATTCCTCCTCATCCTGGGCACTTCACGAAATACAATGTGCTTTGCTTCATTTACGTCCCTCACGTGATCCTGATGGTCCAGAGTGGTTTGCTCCAATCGTTTTTGCTGGTCCAACAGATCTATCAATTTGTTCGTTATGCTGTTATCCTCCAGGTTGTCCAAGTCGAATAGCTCAGGTCGTTTATTTAAAATCTCATTCTGAACTATTAAATTTGAAGCCAGTACAGGGCGCCACGGCGGCATAAGTTTACCAGGATCATGATGCGGCACCGGGCGCTCTACTGGCTTCTGAACATCTCCTGGCAGATTTTGGGAAACGGATGGAGGAGCTCGCGCAGTTAGCCTAGCCCTGGATTCGCTAGCCACGCGACGCTTCTCTTCCGTTTCCGGCAAAGGAACCGTTTCCGGTACGCTACCGGCGTACAGTCGCTTAGTTAGGTTCCTAAATCCGGGACAAAAGTTTTCTGTAACAAGAAGAAAATCAAAATGTTTCGTAAGTTCAACGGGAATAGAAACTGGGGAAGGCCAAGGAATTTGGAAACTTTTGTACGAAAGATCGCGTTTATTGGAGAGAACAAAAAAACACCACTTACTAGTTAAAAACTTTTGAGCCGAATTTAGGATTCGAAAATTTTGTCGCGACATTTTTTTATTACAATAATTTATTACTAAGAGAGAGAGGGGAAAAAATAGATACTGCTCCGAACGAACTCTAGTAGAAAATGAATATTTTGCTGTAGCACCATTCCAGTCGTTGACAATCTCAGCTCCAAGGCATACTAGATTGGAAAATTTTGAAACACAAGCCTACTTTAATTATTGATTTATAACTTGTTGGTCATTCCAAAATATTTGTGTATTGAAACTGAAAATTATAAATAAATTGAAAATTAATATGAATAAATAATAAATTATAGCCGAAATATTTATTTTCCTTTATTTTAACAGATTTTCCATACCCTCGGACACTTTATTAGCATTTATTAATTTAAAACTTGTTGGTATTTCCGAAAATATTTGTAAATTGAAATAAAAAATAAATAATTTGTTGCTCTAATATCTCATTCCTCTAAACACTTTGCTTAATTAAACCTTATTAGCATTTATTTATTTAAAACTTGCTTGCATTTTCCAAATATTTATAAAGTGGCATTTAAGGCATATAAATAATTTCCCTTAATATCACGTTTCTCTGCACAATTTGCTTTATTTTAATATATTTTCGCGATTTTTCTATATCCTTAAACACTTTTTAGCAATTATGTAAAACTTAATAATAATAATATTTATAAATTGAAATAGAAAGTTAATAAATAATTCCCTTAATATCTCGTTTCTCTGCACAATTTGCTTTTTTTAAACAGACTTTATGTCTTTTCTAGATTTCCCATACTCTTATTATTTATTTAAAACTTGTTTGCATTTCCTAAATATTTATAAATTGAAATGGAAAATGGAAATGAAAATAAATATAAAATTCCCTTAATATCTCATTTCCCTGTACAATTTTCTTGATATTAATAGATTTTCTAGATTTTCCCATACCTTCATTAGCGGCCACACACTTTATGATCCTTGATCCCTGATCCTGGCCACGGTTACATCATTTTTGTCCTGGGCCATAAACTCTGCTGATCCTTCTTGGCCATTTTTCGTGTTAAAAATGTTCGCGAAAAAAAGCAGAACTAGAGAAAAAACTGAGCTACAGAACTAAAAAACTGAACTCAAGGGCCAACCATAACCAAGGCAAGTTTCGTTATTTTTTATTTGATTTTATTATTTGATTTACAGTCCCCGCTCGCGGGACACGCACGCGATTGCGTTTTGCGTAATGTTTTTCTAGCATTTTTTGCGTGTTTTCTGTTCTGTTTGTTTCTTAGAACTTTTTAGTCCTGTTTATTTTTTATGACGCGTGGATATATCCTTTTTGTGTGTGTGTGTTTGTGTGCATTTTGGGCCGTTTTTTGTGCGGATTTTTTTATGAGGCCTCTTGGCCGGTGGAACTTCTTCCAGTTGTGTGCAGTTTTTTAGGCTGACACGCGAGGGCAGCCTCCTTCTCCTCCTCCTTGTTCGTAGAAGCGGTCGTCCTGCTGCCCGTGGCCTGGATTTTTATGGCTTACGCAATTCGAGACGATCCCGGCGACGATCCTTAGCCGTAAATCCAGGCAGAAGGCCAACAACAGCTGCCCGAAATCAAAAGTGTGCGCAAAAAATAGGGACTCCTCCAGAGCCGAAAGTGAAACAGAATTGATGCTGCTGCTGCCAAAAAAATATATATAACAAATAATAACAAATAGGGGAATGTACAAAATAATATCAAATATCAATTGTATATAGCCAGTGTTTGTTGGAATAATATTGAAGTGCATTTTTTGATGTGGATTTGGGATATTTATTGTTAATTTGTATTGTTTATGGATTTAAAATAAATGTTTCCATATTCAATGATAGGAAATATATTTATTTTATTGCTTACTTATTATTATTCTTATAAATTAATAAAGTTCCATATAATGACTTTTATTAAACACCAAATAATGTGACCGAAAACTAAAATTCTCTTTAAACAAAACTAATTTAAAATCATATTAAGACTCAACTAATATTAGTTGTATTTTAATTAATTTGATTGTAAATTAGTTTTTGGAAGTACATAAAAATAATCGCTACTAGTATTCCTTATTCTTCATGGAAAAACCAACACTTTCCTTTAAATGAATACTTATAAGTCTTAAAAATAAATCCTGGCGAGGAAGTCCTGGCACATCCTGGGGCCTCCCGTTGATCTGGCCAAAACAATGCCGCCAGGCACTCCAGTTTGACTTGGCTTCCGGGGTGGCGGCTGCTTCGATTTCGCATTTCTGCTCATCCATTGACTTTTGTGTCAAATTGAGTTATTCAAGAAAAAAAAATAGAGGAGAGAGAACAAAATTTTTGCAATGAAAAGGAAAAGCAGGACAAAACGCATGGGCACACATGCACATGGGCTGATTTTGATAATGCCTCGGTGAATTGATATCCTGTTGCGTTGTTGGCATACAAATATTTACCTTACTCATAATTGAAGTGTCTGCGTCTGCGATTTTTGCGCCATTTGTGTGTGTGCGAGAGAGGGATGTCCTGGTGATCCTGGGACGCCCCACGTGGCTGTCGGCTGCTCCTGCTGCTGCTGCTGCCGCTGCAGCCTGATTATGCCGTCGAGTGTTGGTCCTGCTGAAATCCTGTTTAGTCACTGGCCGAATTCCGGCTGCACTAATTGTTGTCATTACCCTTGGTGTGTGTGGCCAAATGAAGTTACCAAAAATTCACAAAAAAAAGGAAGAGAATGAAAAAATCAAGTAAAATGGAAACACTCGAGCATTGAGAGCCAAGGGCCACCTGCATTGGCTTTGTTCGACTCCTTGGGCCATTAGTTAATGGCCACACATTCCCGGCCTCATCGTGTTTCTGCCACAAAAGAGTTCTTGGCCAATTTTTGGGTGGCATCTGCCAATGAAGATGTTTTCTGTTTTTGCCATCAATGAATCTCAGCGGACAGAAGACTCACAAAGAATGTGCACTTGAATGGTAAGAAAATAAACATATTTTGGAAACAAACAAAGCGATTTTCACAAAACAGGTGGAAAGCGATTAGAATGATTTTAGTTCAATAGAAAAACCAAAGGAAAAATTATATTTGTACAAAAGAAAATAAATTTATTATAATTCTATGCAAAATGTCATGTAATTCACATTTATTGAATGTTCTAAAATATATTGAATTTCTAAATATATATCTAATAAATGTAAAGCCTTCATGTAATACAATTTCTTCATAAAACATATAATATAAAATGAACAATTTTTTTAAATACATTTCTTTACTATTTCTTACTTAAATAAATTAAATCTGCAATAGTTTTATTAATTTTTTGTAAAGACCCTAAAGAAGTTCGTGTTAAAATATAAATATTGTTACATTTTATTTTAAACGTATTAATGTATATTTAAAAAAACGTACATTTACCATAAATTAAAGTAAAACAGCCTTATCTCTCTTTAAGTTCATCTTCGTTTCAAAAACAACCAAATAGTTGACATAATTTATCCTTGTACTTAAATATTTTTAAACTCCTGTAAACGTCACGCCCCGAGAAAATCGAATTTCACTGATTTCTGTGACACTTTCGCTGATTTTCCAGCGTTTTCCCAGTGTTAAGGCGCGTCCAAAGTCAGCTAATTAAAACTAAACCCTTTTGCTAGGCCTCACCCACTCGCATCGCCTTGATTTTCGGGGATTCGGGGTCTTCGGATTCAGGATCCTGGACACGGCACACAGGATTCAGGACTTCGGGCGAAGGACCACGCCCTCGGCGAAATGTTAATTACCAAATTTTTGGAGAGCAGCGGAACCAAAGTAAGCCACACTTTCCGGAAAAACTAGGACTAAGGGCGATCGATCGATCGGAGTCAAAGGATTAGGGCAGCGGAATCCGGGGATCATGTAGGCTCCTGGCCGATCCTGGCGAAAGGGGTGCGGCTGTGTTTTCAAAATAAACAAATTGCAAAGGGACACACTCTCTGCCGTGGATGGCCACGCCCCTAGCTGTCTCTCACTCTCTCTCTCTCTCCTTCTCTGTTTCTCCCAGGAGCCTGCGATCCTGGACGAGAGATGTCCTTGCTGGCAACCGCGGGGGCTGCCTTAATTGCCTGCAACTAATTATGAATAGCCGAAAAAGGAGTGAAGGTGAAAAAGGGTCACGGGTCGCGGATCGCGGATCGCAGATCGCGGTTCGAGGATCGAGGATTCAGGATCACTGCGAAAGGAGTGAGTGCATGTCCTGGACGCACACACATACTACTGTTTGCCCTTGCCGCGATTGTCGTCATTGTTGTTTGCAATTGTCATTTTTATAGATGATGCCATTGTCCCTTTTGGCCACCGCCGCCGGCACCCGTAAAACTCGGCCGGATTAGTGGCATACAGCTAGCGAAAGGATTAGAGCGAAATTAGAAGGATACAGATACAGATACAGAAGGCTGTGTCCTGTGAGGCGGCAGGTAAGCGCGGGAAAAACGCAACCCAATCGCAACGGGTTTCTCGCTGAAAAACGGTGGTGAAAATCAAAAGGATCCTTTGGGGAGCCAAAATCGTAATTGAAATTAATTATGCGAAGGTCCTTTTAAGTATATACAGCCGGCAACCTGTTCAATTATGCAGGCGCCAACTTTAAGAAGTTTTTCGCACCCCTTTTTTTAAGGCCAGGCGACAGATTCTCATAATTAATGCAAACTGAGCCAAGTTACGAGATGCTGAAATTTAAATTAAACACCAAAGTCGTTGGCTAAAGGCCTCTTTTTCTTTAATTCCAGGGAAATAAAATCGAGGGAAATCGAAATACAAGCTTAATTAAAGATTTATGTACTCGGCCATTAGAAACAATCTTAAATTGAAAGTACAGCCGAAGATTTGTAAATAATTCAACAAGACATATTCAAGTTTTGGAAGTTTAAATTTAAATTAATATCTAGGACCTTCAAACTCCCACAGAAAAATATATTACAAATCAAGTTGAGCGAATCCTTTTTCTTTTTTTTTGTGACAGAAATTTCAAGGACAGCTTGAACCGCATTACGAACCTTAATGCCAGGCTTCAGGACATTCTTTTCTCTCGCTCATAAAACGCCGCTTAATGCGACTTTTGTCAATAATCAATTTTCGCTGAGCCGCCTCGCCTAATAATGCCAATTTATTTTCATGGCTCGAGAAAAAAAAATACACCGAAAACCAGAGCAGCAACCGGAGTAACACACAGGGGTTGCAAAAGGGGTGAAAAGGAGTGAAAGGATACACAGGACCTGCATGGGAAAGACACACACGCACACGTGAGCGGAAAATGCCTGGCAATTTATCTGTTTGATTTTCAGATATGCCACGTCTAAGTCGCGGACAAATCGCCCGAGAAAACGAATCAGTCAGGGATATGGCGGCTATGGATATAGGCTATAAGTCACGGTTGCCCCTTAAAGGCAAAAGGATTTCATTCGCATGTGATTAGGCACAGAGCAGGATATGTAATAGATATAATATTGCTGGGAATCTATAAGCGAAAACTTTATGGATTAATTAAAGTTAGTCATAAGATTACAATTGTTTTATATATATAATATATAAATATATATTAAATATAAATATGATATTATATTTTTACATTTTCAAATAATAATTACCTTTTCTTTTACAGCTCTCCTTATTTATTTAAGAACTAAACCATACTCCTTTCTGACCAGAATTCTCCCCAAAATTGGCAGAGTCATTTCGGCTTGTCATTTAATTTGGCGATTAAGTTTTATTAAATGTTGCAACTGTCGGATCGAGTCCGGTGAATCCCCCCTTTGGCAACAAAATCCCTAGGAAAACCAGGAAAAAAAACCAGGAGAACTCCACAGCTCCAGAGTCCGAAGCGAGTGTCAAATTAATTAAAATGTCAGCGAAATATGTTCAATTGTTGGTCAGGGAGATGGATAGATGGATGGATGGCTGGATGGATGGATGGATGGGCTGACAATTGGATATCGCAAGCATCGGATTCGAAATCGGATTCAGAATCGGTATCGGGACTGCGAGCCAGGGCTTAACTTCGGCTGGATGTCAAACAATATTGGCAGGAAACAGGAAAAGGCATGCCAAAAGGACAAGGATGCCGGACAAGGGTCGCCCCTAAGCAGGCGACGCTACTGCATGCATTTTCCCCCTGTAAAATCCAAAAATCGAAAAATCCAAAATCTAAAGGGATCCTCTCTGGCCAGGATCTGCACCCGGAACCCGGTACCCGGTGCCCGGTACCCGTTTGTGTTGTCATATTTTCAATTTTGCAATTTTCGCCCCGGCTGGCTGGCTGGCGGCTGTCACTCATTGTCCGATTTTCGTATATGCGCTGGTGTTTGGCAATCTCATGCTCCTGCTCATTTTCCTTCCATACCGTTTTCCGCAACCCCCGTCAAATAGTTTTTCCCCCGCACCCCTCTCTCTCTCTTCGTTAATGTGCATTTGACATTTGGCGAAATGAGAATCCGGGCAAATGATTCGGATTTATGGCAAATTTGTCGAGCGATTTGTGTCGATTTACATGAGTGCCAAAGCCAAGTGGCCACTCCAGGATGCCGCATGTGGATATGGGTCCGGTACAGGGATGCTACTGGTATATATAGACATATATGTATATATATCACAGAAGGACTCTTGTGTTAATGATGGCCAGGCAGAGGGATAAGCCCGACTTGACAGCGGTCAAGGTATTGAAATGATTTCTTGAAGACAAAGTGGAAAATGGGTTTCAGATAATTAAAAAAAAGAGCGTTGAGATGTTTCACACATAATTATATGTATATATTTAACAGGATTTTCAATTAAAAAAACATATAGTAAAACATTAAAGACAGTGTCTTGTTTTATTTATAAACAGTTTTTAAATAGTTCTTGGCATATCAATTAAGTTTTTATAATTAAATCTTAAGGAATTAAGTTTAATTTAAATATAAATAATATCCTAAGGAGGTCAATTTTAGTTTACTTGGCTTATTATTTATTATTAAATTAATTTATTTACCACTAATATTTTTCTAATTAATAATTCTGAGTTACAAGCCTAGACATTTCATTTTTAACTTCATCCTTGAACATAAATGTTTGAAAAAAAACATTATTTTCATATATATTTAACCATTGTATTTTCTGTTTATTGTCCTTCCAACAACTAAGCCTGAAAACTGCGATTACAAAGGACTCTTATCCTTTTTTCCTTGCATTCATTGAAGGCTTTTGGAACCTAACATTGCATGATTGCAAATTTCCGCGGAATATTAGAGTTAATTTTCCAGTGTTTTCACATCCTTTCCTGTTTTTTTTTTCCTCCACGGCGGAAAGTCAAGGACACTTTCCCACTAACTCTTGCCCGCGCACACACAATCCCTTCCATGCCGGCAATCCTTCCCCGCATCCTTTCATCCTGCATCCTTCGGCTTCTGCTTTATTCGCCATCTTAGGACTCCGTGTTGATATTTTCCCTTTCCTGTTTTCTGGCTAACTCCACTGCCGCTTATATAACGTTGCGTTTTGTTAAACAAACCATAAAAATTTGCAAAAAAAAAATAAACAACAAAAAACGAACAAGAACCGAGCAAAAAAGCAAATGCGCGGGGGTGCTCATGCTCGAGCAAATCCTTTTTTTTTTGCCTGTTGTCCTTTTTTGTTTTTGTTGCGAAAAATGTTCAACTGTCGCGGAGTTGAGAGCTGAGTTCCGAAGTCAACAATGGTAGGTAGGTGTCCCAGTATCCTGTGATAGTCCTGGGACACAGGGAAAAATACGTTGCTTAAGTATGACATGAACTTGATGCCTTTTCTTGGATTTTATTTGGATAAAAAGAGAAAGTGATGGAAATCAATTGCATTTTTAAATGATAAATACTTATTAAAGTTTAAAAATTATATTTTTTAATTTTTTACCAAATTAAAAAGTGACTATCTAACTTTGTTGCATTTATTCGTTTATTTAAAGTCTGAAAAAGTAAAAGGAGAGCAATACGGCTTAAATGACTTATTGTAAACTTCTAGACTTCAATAAATTACAAAACTTAAATTTATACTTTATTATTATAACTGTAATATTATATTTAAAATTTCAAAAAATTTTCTGCACCATTTTTTAACCCACTTTTAATGGCAGTGTATGACTGCTGGCGAAGGAGTTGCCTTCGGGTTTGGCAATTGTTTGGTTTACTGAATGCGCCATAAAAACGTCAACGGAATTCACAATCGCAATCACCTTTTGTGCCGCTTGAGTGTTGCCAAGCTCTCCCCCTCGAACCCTGACCCAACCCCAGCCCCCATCCAACTTTCGTTCCACCCTTGCCCGCCCGTGATCCTTTTGAATGCAAAATGGAATGACAGCCGGCAAGGACGTTGCTGACAAACCCGAAACGCGAAAATGTCAGCGAACAGGGCCAAGAAATGTGCAGAAGGGTTAAGTGTGGGACGAGCGGGCCGCGTGGGGTTAAGGAAGCGCGCCAGTTGAGCACTTGCAGCCCCGGAAAGGATTACTTTGCAGCAAGGATGTGGGCCCGGTGGGGGCTGGGCGCGAATAAATAAACAACAGTCGAACACGAAACGTTTTGCATACGGAACTCGACTTGGGGGTAGCCCAATGTAATCATGCTAAGCATACAAACGAGTTGCAAAATTAACCGTGCATCCTGGAGCCTTTTGATACCCATTATTTTTGGTGAGGTAAAATGTATCGAGACTTACTTTACAGTAATTGCATTAAAAAATGTAGTAAAATAGTGCTTTAAATATTTTGAGGGGTTTTTAAATAGATCAAGATAAGTAGTCTAATAAAATATATATCTTTTAATAAGTTATAGTATGCCTTTTATACTCTTTAACTTGTTAAGACTGATTAAAATATTTATTAAACTTTTAGAAAAACCTTTTTAATACCCCTTTATACTCCTTTACACCCTGTAGATATACTGCCCAGCACCTCGTCACCTGTGAGTGAGTGTGTGAAGAGCCTTGTGCAATCGCTGTCCATATATTATGACACCTCCGAACCCAAACCCCAAACCCTAAAGGAACATCCCTCCCGTCAATGAAGGGAGTTCCCCATCTCCTGCCAGCAATCGCAACTTGGAATGGCAAACAAATTACATGAACATGAAAATTCTTACCGATTATGCGCCATATCGGGGGAGTACTTCGATTTCGTTTTCGGGGTTTTTATTTTATTTTTAGCAGCCTGTGGGGAGCCATTTTACGGTTTTCCCCCGTTCTCGCAGAGAGAAGGGTCAATATAATACAATAAATGCAAATGGCTGAGAAATCAAGGCTTACGGGTTGGTAAAACGTATTTCTTTTTTATATATCAAAAGGTAATTTGTTCTTTTTAATAAGGATAATAAAAGGTAAGCTGTATTATATGAATATAAATATATATATTATATCTATATAGAAACTAGTAAAAAATGTTAGTACAATTAATAGAAAATCCATCCTTCTCTTCTCCGTTTTTTCTTGAAATTTATATTCCCTTAAGAGATACTTGCAAGGTTTTGCTAACCCTTGATTTAATATTTCACATATTTTGTACATCAAAATGTATCTAAAATTATTATAATTATTAGAAAACCTTTCTTTACTTTAATATATCTTTATGATATAAGGGTTTACTTATTCCTCGATGCTTAAACCTTTATTAAATATTTTACAAATTGTCGTGTGGCTTATTTTTGTTAATGGTAAACTCTTTGATTTAATTATAAGCATATAAAAATATATTTACAATTATTAGAAAATCGCTCTATACTTTAATTTATTTATATAATTATGCGACGTATTTCCTCGATTAAATATTTTTCACCTATTCTTAAAACATGTATCCCTTCTTTAGATACTTTTAACATTTTCCTAACCCTTGATTAAATATTTCAAATATTTTTGCCAGGCTTGTTATTGTTAATTTTCCACCTTCACACTTGACTACTGTCATAAATCCCTTTATGCACACTTTTCACTTGTGTCAAAAAAAAAAGAGAGGAAACTGGGGGTTTCCACACTGCGTGTGTGTGTTTGCCAGCCATTTTCCGCTTTCCTTGGCTTCCCTTTATTTTTTCTTCTTTGGTTTATTTTTGTTTATAGCCCAAGTGTTGGCATTTTTGATTGTTTACCTCGCGTTTTTTGACAAATAAAATGTCAAATTATTAACACAACAAGGATTCGCCACTTCCTCGTTGCTCCAGCTCCTGCTGCAATTTTTCCCTTTTTTTGTTTTGTTTTCTGGCTTTAACGAGCGGCTGTGTATTTTCGTTATTTTTTATAAGGGGGGTTAGAATGTAAGCACCACCCTCTTTTTTGTGTTTAAAAAAAAATCGCGACATGTTGGCAATAAACAGCAGGTGGCACTGGCATTGAGAAAAAAGTAAAACAAAGACTTTGGCATTTTTCTCTGGCACTCTGCTCCAGTTCTCTGACCAATTTTTAGGGTCCTGTTTTTGCACTCTTCAAACCTCTTGTTTTAGCTGCTTTAGTTCAGTTTTCTACATTTATTTTTTGTGCAATTTTTATGAGGTCAGCCAACGGCCATAGGGCTCAATCCATCATAAAGATGCGCTCGGCTCACCGCCACCACCCGCCTCAATTAGTTTGAATATCCTGCTCCCTCCTCCCATCTTTTTAGGGCGAAAAAATTCCTAAATTCCAAATTTTATTGCTGGCAAAAAAAAAAAAAGTGGAACACCAACGCCGCAGGACATTTCGGGCTTCTTACGTAAGGACCAATGTCTTTTAGCTGCTGGGCATTTATGGCTGCTCTCGTTTTACACATCTTAGGTAATTTTTAGGCCAATTTTTCCATGGCCCATGAATGAAGAGCGCAAAAAGAAGGCCAGCGGCAAAAAAATTGGAATTCCGTCGAGGAGGCGCAGAAAAAAAATGCAAATTATTACGCAAGTCCTTCGGCTTCTGGGAATTTCAATTTGCGTTTCTATTTTTTCGCTCGTTGTCTTCCTTTGTAGGTCAGTTCTCGGCTCTCTCGGGGCGGAGATTTATGGGCCTCGAATTTGAGGTCCTGCGGACCTGATCTAGATCTAAATAATTTTTATGATTCTTTTTTAACAAGCGGCCCATAAAAACCAACAGCGAATGGCGGAGAAGAAAGAGAACAGAAAAAACTGTAGCAAAGTCGAGAATTCCTGCTCTGAATTTCCTCATAATTGCTGCACCAGGATCCTGCGTCCTTCGCTGGAAGCGAGATTTGCACTGTGGCCCATTGTTCGGCCATAGAAAAAACGATATCCTCACAAAAAACTGCACTAAAAATTGGTCAAAAAACTGGAGCAAACGTTTTATGGACGCGTCCCATTGTCATTCGGCTTTTGGCTTTTTAGCCACGATTGTTGCCACAACTTCGATCGTCCTTTGTCCGGCTGATCGTCTCCTTATTTCCGGCCAGTGTCCATTATTATAGTTTTTTTTTCCTTCTGCGGTTGAGGTGTAAAAAAGTAGATCACCGATTTTTATGACTTGAGGCTGAGCTGAAGATTCAATGATGAATTAAGTAGATGATTATTAATTAATATAATAATAATATTTTAAATTATTTTGGAGTCGAAGTCATTAAATTCATTAGGTTTAGTATTATATAATATATTTACTTTTGTTTAATACATAAATAAATTATTTTAAAAACGCTTTGGAAGTTGAAATTATGGCTAAGAGAATGAAAAATTATTTAAATGATTGTAGTAGTAGAGAATTAATATTTTATTTACGGCGGAACATATAATAGATTTTTTTTAGAAAAGTATTTCTATGAGTCCATATTTAATATAGCTAAGAATTTCGTAATACATTTTGTAACAATCAAATAAGTATTATTATTATATTTTGATTCCTAATAATTTACTTTAAATATTTCTTCCTTACTTACTTCTTTTGAATTTTTTTAATAGCTGCAATAAGTTAATTATAATTTCCAACACTTCAGCAAAAGCTATTAAAAAAATTAAATTGTCTTGTGTTTTTTGCTTATTTTTTTAGCCGAAGACCACATGCCAGGATCCGTTTACATTTTTCACACCGATTATATTCCCATTTTTTTGCTTTCGCCATAACTTTTTGCGGTCATTTTTGGTTTTCCGGTTTTCCGTTTTTCCGGATTTTCCCCGGCTTTCCCATTGTTTGTCCGCTGATTAAATGTGCGTATTTAAATCGAGACGTGGAGTTAATCAAGCATTTTTGGTTAAGTCAATATTTTTTTAGCGGTTACACCATTGACAAACTGCCTCCCACACGGCCCCCACATTTTCCCTTTCTCTTTCGCTGGTGGCTTTCTCTCTCTATCTTTCCCTGTCTCTCCATCTCAGTCGCACTCGGGCGCTCACAGTGTGTGTTGACCAATAACCAACCACGGTTAACCAGACAAAAGGCCACAAAAATGCCACGAAAATCCCAAACTAAAATTGCACACAAACAACGGCACGCCAAATAAATGGCTTAACCCCACAGTGCCCCCACTGTGGACCCCAAAGAGAGACAGGGATGGCCACACACGGAGAGAGAGACAGAAAGGGAAAGAGAGACTTTGGGAGCGTAAAAAACTGCGCACAGTTGGGCATAAAAATGCAAGGCAATTATGCATACAAGTTGACAACTTCCAGTGCGGGGGGCGGCGGGCTGGGAAAGTCAAGGGGGGTGCTTTGGGGTTAAGGAAGCACACAGCGCCAAAATGGGGGGTTCGTATACGGGTTAAATATGTTATAAAATTAAAATAATTGAATAAAATAGTTTCAGGTGTATTTACTTCACATAAACCGAGACTTGAATGTAAATCCTTTTCGATTTAATTATGACAGTTCTAACAAAATATTTTAAACCCAATTAAGATCTTAGCTTAATAAATGATTATATAATATTTGTAGAATATTTTCCAAGTATAATAAATTTTTCTTTAGAAACAAACTAAATATTAAAAATAAATAAATAGATTATAAATACAAAAGGTTAAGAATAATTAGAAAGATGCTGGAAGTTACTAAAAGCTACTGGGAGATACGGAAACATACTTAGAGATGGCGGAAGATACAAAAAGATACCGAGAGATACTGAAAGATAATGAAAGGCAAGGAAAAATACATCATGATACTGAAACTCACTGAAAGTTACTGACAGATATTAAAATAACTAAAAGCTATTGAAAGATACTGAAAGATACATAAAGATATTGAAAGATACTGAAAGATACAGAAAGATACTTACAGATACTCAACGATATTGATACATATATGCTGAACGATACTGTAAGGTTCGGAAACGTACTTAAAGATATTGAACAATACTTACTTAGAGATACTGAATGATAACATAAGATGCTAAAAGTTACTGAAAGATACTAAAAGATATTGAGGTATACAGAAAACTACTGAAAGATACTTAATGATACTGAAGATACTTAGAGATATCGAAATATACTGAAAGATACTATGAGATACTGAAAGATACTGGCAGTATCTGTAAAAGCTCTCATTTATCTCATTCTTAAATTTAGTTTTATATTTAAAATATAAGTAAATATTTTATTAAAAATTATATTCAATATTTTATTTAACATTTTATTAATTATTTTATTTAAAATTCAAATAATTACTGAAACAAAAATATTAATTTGTAAGAACCTAAAGTGCAGTTCTATTTCTTTCCGTACACCCAAGTGTCAATAATGGCGCGGAAAACTCTTTAATGTCGAGCTTCCACGCTTTCCGTTGTTGTTTTTATTTTTCTTTTGTTATTATTATTCAGCGCCCTTTTAGTTGCCGTCTTTTTCTCGCCCAAGCAAGCCGTCTCTGTCTCACGGAGATGCTTGAAAAGTTACGACGACTTTGGCCAGAAATACAAACCAACAAACCGCGTTTTGATTTGCAACCCTTGGCGGGCTAAGACGGCCCGACCAGAGAAATAACCAGAAAAGTGGGTGGAAAATATGGTTTACCATTACCCTCTCTCTCGCTCTCTCTCTCTCTCACTCTCTGGCTCTATATATAAAGATCTCTCTGTCTCTTTCCGGCTAACCCCCTCTCTCTGTCAGACAGGCGCAGTCTTCTCTTTCTGGCAAAGCCAAAGCCAAACTAGTTTTGTGGCCGCAGCTGCCGCAGTTTTGCACCAACCCCCGTCCCCCTTTTGCAACCCTAGCACATCCCTCCCCCTGCCCCACGTAACCCACCGCTGGCCACCGCGTCCTCGCGGCCACCACCCCTTTAACCCACTCGGTGTCTGGCTCTTTTTGGGGTGGAAATAAGGACTAAAGGACACTGACGCAGGCAGCAAGGCGAAAACCAACAAAAAAAAGAAGAAAAACCCACCAGCAACAAAAATTAAACACGAAACAGGAGCATTTTCCAAGACGCGCTCTCAATTTTCCAGTGAAGAAAGAGATGGGGCGCTGAAAGAAAGTGCGAGCGAGAGCGAGAGGAGAAAGCCAGAGCGAGAGAGAGGCAGAGAAACTTGTTAAAAAAGAGTTGTCATGGAGCCGCGGCCGGCGAAGAAAGGGGGAAAGGGCGACAGAGGCGTCCCTTGGCGAGGGAAAAACAAGGGGGGGCATATCTATAGACTTTAGAATTTTTATTTAATATAAATAAATATAAATCTTTCATAGATTGAAGATTTATTTGTATAATTTATATAATTTATAATAGAAGGAAGCTTTTCCAATCAATAATTGAATGACCAGGAACTACGTTTCAATAAAAAACATTGCAAAAATATAATTTTAAAATAAAAAATGTTCAAAAAATAAATCAGTTATGAAACAAATGTTGTAATTAACATAAAACCTTTACAAAGATTAAATAAATTTTAACTAAACTATATTAACTGAACTGGAGTAACTGATTTATATATGTATCGTAAACTTTTTAAATAATAAAATAATCATTTATTTACCAATAATAATCCTTTTAAGCTTAAAAAAAAAATAAATTAATCAAGTAATTAATAACCAGAAATACTAGTTATTAATTAATTAAGCAGTACAAATATTTTACGTAATATTCATATAAAATTGTGGAAGAAGTATGGGAGGCAAAATAGTAGTAGTAACAAAGTAGTCATTGTTAATAATATTTTTTATGTATAAGGAATTTGTTCTTACCCAAAAATATTAGTTAATATAAAGTCCTAATATGAATTTAAGTAAATTAAAATTAAAATTGTTATAAAGGCATGTAAGTTATTTAAAAAAAATCTTTCTTTAAGCTTTTAAAATAAATAAATGAATACGAAATATGAATTAATATAAAACCGTCATATGAACTCAGGTAAATTTTAAATAAAATTGTTTATTTTATTATGTAATTTATTATATACTAAAATAAACCATCTTCTTCAATTAATATCGTTTATAATATATAAAAACCTATCCCTTTTCCGCCTAAGTCCCTGACTGGTAGCAAATAATACAAGAGTGGCTGGAAAATTGAGGGGAATATGGCAGAGAAAAAAATGCAAAAGCATGTGGAAAAAATCAAGGAAAAGCGGCAGAAAAGCGACGGAAAATCGGGTAACGGGGGGGAGCACACCAAAGTCTCTAGGCTCCCCTGTAACCAAAAATTGCGGCATTTGCGGCATCTGTTCTGTCACTTTAAAAATGGCCGCCAATTATGCGAAACCCGATACTATATATTTCACATAATATCAGAAATGGGAATGGAGATTGGAAACTGGTTCCGTTCCGAGATTCCGTTTCCTGCCAGTTATCGCAAGGGGGTCGCAATCGCATTAAATGCGAAGTTTTTAAGGGCGGGCTTAACGGATTTTCAGTTTTAATCTGCACATTGTCTGCCCATCAAAGTCGAGGGTTTGTACATACACTACACACACTACTGCCGCGTGTGTCATTGTGAAGCGTGCTTCTATATATCCGATAAAAATATATATATACATGTCTCAATCACAAAAGCCAAAAGTTGCAGTTCAGAAGTTAGCGCCGGGGGAAAGAAATCAGGGCGTTTTCGAAAGAGTTTTTAAAATGCGGCGCAAAAACCGGGTTTGAGGAAAGCGGAAAATTGAAAGCGGAAAAAGGCGTATCAATTGGTTGGGCAAAGAAAATATATTTGAAATAAATCCGCTTGGGAAAATTCAATTGGTTAAGACAAAGTAGATTTAGTGTACTTGAAAAACTATTATTCATGATTTATTTTTCAAATAAATATAAAAAATATTTTAAAATATTAAACATAAAAAGTTCTTGTCAAGGCAAACTTATTTATTTTAGAAAGAACCTTTTTTTGATTCTAAAAAAAATTAATATATATATATAAAGGTTTTTAAATTATGAAACATACAATTTTCTATGTAAATCAAGCCTTTAAAATTTATTGCATTTCAAATAAAGCCCTAAGGATCCTTAAGGATCCTTTTTATTCAAAAACTAATAACTAATTCAGTTAATAAAAAAATATATACAAAAGCAACACGCCTTGATAAAATATGACCAAGTCCTGTCGTCCTTCCTTGATAAAAGCCAGCCCAAAACATGACCCAAGATCCTTTGTTGAAGTCACAAAAAAACAACTTGCAACACTCCTTCTCTCCTTCATTGTTGAAACATTTTTTTATAAATTTTCTTTCATTTTTTTTCAACAATTTGTAGATGACATTTGTAACAATCGCGAAGGATCATTAGGATTTCAACACCGATCAAGCAGCTGCAGATGGTATTTTCCCCCAACAACAAAAAAACACACACATTTTCCGCCCTCCCTCCACTTTCCCCAGGGCTAATTGTCGCGGGCCCCGGAAAAAATAAAGAAAACTCTTACTATTTTCTTGCCCATCCAAAATGGTTATGGATCGCCGCTACTGGCAATTGTTGGCAAGGTAAATAAGCAGTGGGGGAAAATCGAGGAAAATGAAGGAAATATGTGTTGTGTGCAAACAAGGAGCACAAATGATCGACGAAATAAATACAAACAAAATGCTGTGACATGTGTGTCCCAAGGATTCGGCCAGGAAAGCAGCGCACACGGGCCAAAAACAATGAAAAGAAAATAGTAAGGAGATGAAACAGCAAACAGCTGGCCAGGAAAATTGTGGCTTGGAAAAGCGGGTGGGGAAAGCGAGAGGACGAACGGAGAGCGGAGAGGAGTGAGCCAGCCAATGCTTGGGCACCTAACCAAAATACAATTTTGTGGGAGTGTCGCCAAGGCAAAAAAAAATAAAATAAAAGAAAACCAAAAGGAAAACCAAAAGAAAACCAAAAAAAAAGAAAAAAACAAAAGCAAAACGAAAACTCAGCAAAAACACAGAAGGAAACCCAAACCCAAAAACACACTCATTCCCCGCTTTTCCACCCCCAAAAGTAAGACAAAAAAATCACTCAAACACGCGTTTTCCAATGGAAAGTGGTGAGCCGAGGCTGTGGTGTAATTTTTTCCTAGGGGTTGCAACCCGCTCGACCCGGGGGGTGGGGGGTTGGTGGTGGTGCTGCCCCGGCAGCGACGTCTGCAGCGACGCCGACTGCGCCACAGCCAAAACAACAAACCACAATTCACTTACACAACGCCGCAGTCGCACAGTGGCTGCGCTGCCGCCGCTCAGCCGGTTTCTCTCAGTGTTTTTTTTTCACTGTGGTGGCAATTTTCTTTTTGCTGGTTTTTTTTTACCTCGAAACCGAACGGGAAAATTGGCAGGACGAATTTGTGGAGTGCCCTTTCGGTAGAAATTTAATAAATCATTTTGCTATTATTTTTAGTGTTTAATTTGGTTTAGCTAATTGATATATTTAATGTAAATATTTGGGACATTTTGAAAAATATTTTCAAGTAGTATTTTTTTAAACAAATAAATGCTTAATATTATTTATGGTTTATTTTTAAATTTTATTATATTGTTGTTACTTTATTAAATTGCATTCTTATGTACTTAAAGGGATTTTTTATAATTCCATTTAGCTTAGTTAATTTATGATAAATTGGGATTAGTTAACTAATATAGTTAATGTAAATATTTATACTTTTTTATATTTACACATTTTTTAATATATTAGGTAGTGTTTTTTGTGAAAAATATATTCTAAATTTTATTGATGTTCTTTGTTTATTATTTGTATATATATTTTTGAAACTTTATAAAATGTAATTCAATTATATAATTTCCTGCAGATTAGTTCATTTAAAGAATTAATATATTTACTTGGAGGAAATATTTTTAATCGTTTTTAAATATTTTTATTTTTATGATTAATACAATTTAAATATTAATAATGGTTTATTATAAATATTTATTATAATACTTTTTCTTGCACATTATTATTTATTAAATTTACTTTGTATTGTATAAATGTTTCTTTTTTAAGTTGTTTCTTTTTTAAAATACTTAAAACGAATTTTAAACCCATTTCGAGGAACATAAATACCCCACTAGTTTCAGGGTATGGCAATGCCCGTCGATTGGGAGCCTCTTTTTTCTTTCATTTTTTATTTTTTGAAGAGAATTTCCCCTGCACCACTGGAATTTCCACGCGATGCCAGAGCTTTCCTCTTTTCCCGCTGCTTGCTTTGCATATTTTTTTTTATTCAGTTCGGTTCAGTCCTTTAGGTGCTCCTTGGTCTCAGGATCTGTGCTTTAGTGTTGCCCTGTAAGCAGGTGAGTGAAGAGCTCCAACAGGAGAAAGAGACAGCGAGAGAGGGGAATGAGAGAGAGAGCAAGCTAAAGGCGGAGCCAAGATCTTGCTCTATATATTCTCTATCCCCCTCGCTCTCCCTTGCACGATCGCTTAACGCTTGGCTGCCGTTCGCTCTATTAATAAATCAACCCCTCTGCGATCGGATATATATACATATATTTTGTTTATACCATCTGCTCGCCAACGGTTGGTTCCAAACATAAATAAAAAAACGCAAGAAGAGAGAGAACCTCCCCCAACCCTTGAGATCAGCTATCCCCCTCTCTCTCTCTCACTCTCTCTCTCTCTCTTTCTCAAAAGGGAGGGATCTTTGGTAGAATGCAAATGATCAATCAATATGTTAATTGGGGGATGATGGTATAATGGGACCTATTTTATAGTAGATCACCTTTGGCTGCTAATGGAAAATTCAGAATTTTCTAATCTTTCATGGATCGCAGTTTTCATAAGAAGCCAGTTGCAGTTGTGATTGGGGTAAGCAAAGTATTTTTAAATTAACATATTTAAAGAGATATCTTTGGATGATCTTTAAAAAAACAGGAGCTTTGATGGGTAAGAATATAGATTATTAGGAATATATTATAGGATTTCAGGATTCTCTTTTGGGATATATATAGATTTTCTTTTGGAAACAGATCAGAAATTCATTGAAATTTGTTAGATAAGTCGTTTAAAAACTTGAAAAAAATTTAATATATTTAAAGTATAGATAGTTTCTGAGTTATATATAAAGTTTTACTTAACAAATATGTATAAACAAAAGGATATAAATTAATTAAAAAGATCACATAAACAAAGAAGGTTAGCTGGAAAATTTAAATATATATATGGTAAGCGATTTTAAGTTTATTATTTGTGTATGCCTTATATTTGGTTTTGAGTAATTTATTAAATATTTTAATCCAACTTCATATTAATTTATTTCTTATATATTTGTAAACGCTCAATACATGCCCATTAAATTTACTATATTATATATATTATATTTTAAATCAAACACTACATTAACTAACTTTCTTTATTTTATTGTAACATACTTACTTCTCTATAATATTTAAATATTTTTACAATTAAATTAAATTTACTATAAGTCTGATCTTTGACCGATCATTGGATTATCGGATTAAATCTTTTCGTAGTGTTTTTACCATATTTAGTCTCAGTTAAATGATTATAATTTAAATTATAGGATTTATTATAATCCACATAATTTACTACAATATTCTTATATTCCTACAATTAATTTAAATTTACTGTAAGGCTGTTCTCACACCGATCTTTACTTGTAATCCCTTGACTTTGAGCCGTTCTTAAGTCCACACTAAAAAGCGAAATCCGTTGAATTTTTGGTAAAAACAGGTAGCCGAAAATGGCCGGTGGGCGGTATTTTTTGTGTTGGCCCATATTTTATGGCCGGTGGCGGCGGCTAATCGGCCAAAATATTTGCGGGGCGTGCTGGTTAATCCGGGCGATTGACTTTCATAAGCAAAGGATTAAGATTGCGCGGTTGCATTACCTGTTCTAGGACCTCTATACCTGACCAGAAAGTATCTCGAGTGCAATAACATATATATACATATATTATGTATATATTTTTCTGGTTTTCCATCTTGGCTATATATTTATGCATGTTTTTTTGTGCTTTTGGGGAGTACCACAAAAATGGCAATAAAAAAAGGGTTAGCCGTGGCTCCTGTGGAACGGTACAGTTACTACCTGTTTTTCAGCTGGCAATTTTCGCAATTCCACGGGATCGGGAACCGAAGGATCTGCGCGTGCTGCGGCGGCTCCTGTCGCTGAAAATTGCCAAGGAATCGCCGCAGGATCCACAAAAAAAAAGCGACAAGAGCGGCGACGGTCGCGCTGATTTCCCGGGAATTTCGCCCGCGTCCTTGTCGCACGCTCGCTAACCTGTGAGCGACGCAGGACCCAGGACCCGAGGACCCGCAAGGACCTAAGCAGTCCCTCGCAGCAAGAGGCCGCGCGCGTACAAAGGCGCAGCAACGCTGCCAGCAAGGACAGAGGCAGCGGCAGCGATTTATTGGAAGTGTGCGTCGGATTTATCCTGCTGAGAGCGGCGCGTTCTCGCGACATTTTGGTTGGTCTTCCTTCGGTTTCCCTACTCCAGTCCCCCTCCTGGAAAAGCCCCCTCCTCACGCCCCAGACCCCAATGAAAAGGGCACAACAGAAAAAATAGAGGACCCTGTGGCCTCGTTTTTAAGGTTGTTTTGGTGGGCCGCAATTTTTTGGCCTGTCGGGCATTTGATTTGAGATACACTGAGGAAATTCATGAAAGCATATAACATTAATTAAGAAATAAAATATATGTAAATGGTATATCAATTTTATTTCTATTTAAAAATAATGCATTCGAAATACCGGCTTGGATTCTTCTGAGTATCACACTTCCGGATCAGATCAAACCTGATCCAATCAAGGATCTGGCAGTGGCAGGCAGCGAAAATGGTAACGAAATTGTAGACTCAAGGATTGCGCCACTCCAGAGGCAGAAAAACAAAGCCAGAGAGAAGGCGCACAAATATTTACATGACTAATCGCAGGATAATCGCCCCGATCAGCATCAGGATTAAAGCGATCCTGGAAGTGAAATTTAGATACCAACACAAGCCCGGTTCCGGACAAAGGGTGTTAGTTGGATTGATCCAGATCGCAGTTTTCCGATCACAGATCTCGGATCCAGGAGTAAAGGATCCCCTGGGATCAGTGTTGATCAAGTTTCGAGATCGTTTTGAATGAGGCAAGCATTTTGGGCGGGATTGGGAGAAAACATTGGGCAAGACCATAGCTAGATGGGATCAGTATCGGTGTGCCGTAATATGATCAGCCGGGGATTTCAGATTACCTTGAATAACACACTAATTTTGAGACATTTACGGTAACAAAGGACATTTACTTTTCTTTTCAAATAAAATACAGAATGAGCTGGAGTTCTCGGTGAAATTTATCGTTTATTATTATATCTATTATTATTTTTGTTTATTTTAAAATATTATTATATATATGTATATGTATTTTTTATAAAGATCATATATACATTTATTATAAATATAATTTTGTAGTTATATATTACAATATACGATTATTATATATGAATAAAAGGATTCTAATAATATAGGTAACCAAAAATTTAAAAATCAAGCATAGTTTATTTTTAAAATCCTATTAAAGGATCTTACAAAAAACCTTTATAAGTTCTTTTTAATACCTCTATAATGTTTAATATATGAGGATATACTTTCTTTTATTTTTGTACTCATCTTAGAGTTGAGAATATAATATATAAGATACAAACTCAAAATAATACATACAACATATTTATAAATAAAAACCCTGCAATATTAAGCACGGAATATATTATAAAATTAATTATAATAACACTGTAAATTTAAGCAAGCATAAATGTGCCTTAATATTCCAATTGATATCCTGACTATTCATACGATTAAATCCGAATAATCTGTATTATATCTCCGAATATTTTTTAATATATATTTTAAGGATCTTAAAATCAGGTATTATATATTCTAATATTCCGATTTATTCCCTGTTATCGCTGATCGCCGACAGGACGACTTTGCGCGATCCCTTCGCCGAGGCTTAATTGAGTCCTTATGCTCCGTCGGCAGGACGTCGCCCCCCGCGTGTGGGGCACAGCCGCGCTCTCTCTGTCTCTCCCTTTATATTTCCCTACTAGTGACAGGACCTCTCCTACCTGTGACAGGACCTAGGCCGCCCCCCCTGCTGCCAGCGAGCACACGCGCCCCGCTGGAAGGGAGAAATGGGAAATGTTAAACCTGGGAAACTGTTGCACGGCCGAGCGTTTTTCTTTTTGGCGTGCGTGAAGACCAGAAGAAAAACACCAACACACACATTTTCCAGACCGCCAGCAGAGAGAGAGTGAGGGAGAGAGAGAGGGAGCGAGCGAGAGCGAACCGGAGGGACGGGGCAGAGAGCGACAGAGAAAACGAGAGATTTTTCTTTTTGAGTTTTTCTTTGGTGCAATTTTTTGTTGTTATTTTCAGCGCCCCCGCCTGCGCCTTTCCAGCCGGAGAGACAGAGAGACTCTCTCTCTGTCGCGCATTTTTATTTTTCCTTTCTGCGTTTTCGTTTTTATTTTTTTTTTTTTTTGTATTTTCTCCTGTTCTCTGGTTTCTCTGCGCTGTATTTCCCTCCCTCCACGAACCGCAATGGAAAAATGGGAAATTTTTCCTGTGGTTGTTGTTGCGGCGGCAATGGTGGTTGCTCGACACACACATATACACATACCTGCGCGCCCCTTGTGCACCCTTAAAAGTGTGTGCGTGTGTAGGTAGCCAATACCGCCCAGGACAACGAGCGAGAGCGGGACGGGCTCTAGGTGGAAGCGGGCAAGGTATACAGCGGCAGCGGCGACGCCGGCAGCGACGGCCCGGCCAGCAGCGCAGTCCACTTTAAATACTGCCAGCGATCGCAGCAGAGAATCAGTTCACTCAGCGACTTTAGCGTGTCGAGAACGCAGAAATATATATTACACATAAATATATATATTCCGAATTTGAAAAACCGAAACCGAAACCGAGAAAGAAGAGCCGGAGCAATCCGCCACAAGAACAGAATTTTCCAAAAAAAATCCAAAGCATATTTTTTTTTGAACGGTCCCAGCCTACGACTCAGCCGCGTTGCACGTCTATTTTTTCCAAGTGTATACACCGCAACAAAAAAGTAATAAGAAAAGTGCCCAAAAGTGTGTCTGTGTGTGGGTGAAATTATAGCCAAGGATTACATTACATACGGATACAGGATGCATCTGCCAGCGGGTCCAACAATGGTGGCCAACAACACACAGGTCCTGGCCGCAGCGGCGGCAGCGGCAGCAGCAGCGGCGGCCATTTCCGCCGGAAATGCTGTCACCGGATCGAGCGCCAGCACACCACACACCTCCGTCAGTGCGGCGCACAACACCAGCACACACTCGGCCAGCAGCACCGGCAGCTCCACGCCGGATATCAGCACCAACAACTCCACCTCCACCTCCAATTCGAACTCGAACTCGAACTCCAATTCCAACTCCAATGCGAATGCCAAGATGCCCAGCTCCATGACGGACATGTTTGCCAGCCTGCACGAGATGCTGCAGGAGTACCACGGCGAGCTGGCCCAGACCGGCTCCCCATCGATCCTGTGCAGCGCCCTGCCCAACCATTGGCGGTCCAACAAGTCGCTGCCGGGCGCCTTCAAGGTGATCGCCCTGGACGATGTCCCAGATGGCACCCTTGTCTCAATCAAATGCGGCAACGATGAGAACTACTGCGGTGAGCTGAGGAACTGCACCACCACGATGAAGAACCAGGTGGCCAAGTTCAACGATCTGCGCTTCGTGGGACGATCCGGCAGGGGCAAGTCCTTTACGCTAACGATCACCATTGCCACGTATCCTGTGCAGATCGCCAGCTACAGCAAGGCCATCAAGGTGACGGTCGACGGGCCGCGGGAGCCAAGAAGTAAGCAAAGTGAGTTTTTTAGTTTCCATTATGTTTTCAGTTTGAATCCCAACCCGAAACCCACAATCCTTAAATCCAAAATCCTCCTTCCATAATCTTCAAGATATCCCAGAGATATTACAAATATTTCCTTTGCAATTTTAAACATTTTTCTTTGAAGAAAAATATCTTTAAAATACATATTCAATATCCTATCCTTACACCCACTCCCTTTATGATGAAAAGCCTTTCAATTTGAATTTTTCTTTACTAATTTCCAAATTTTCTTTTCTCTGTACCCTTCCAGGCTATGGCTATCCTCATCCCGGCGCCTTCAATCCCTTCATGCTGAATCCCGCCTGGCTGGATGCAGCGTACATGACCTACGGCTATGCGGACTACTTCCGCCATCAGGCCGCTGCCCAGGCCCAGGCCCAGGTGCATCATCCGGCGCTGGTCAAGGCCGCTGCTGCCTCCGCCTCCGTCTCCCCCAACTCGCAGAACAATGCGGCGGCCACGCAATCCTCCTCGGGCGGTGCCACCAATACCTCCTCCTCCTCCACCTCCTCCGTGTCATCGCTGGCGCCCGAATATGCCCATGCCCAGGCGGCGGCAGCAGCAGCCGCGGCGGCCGCTTCGGCGGGTCAGCCAACGGCCATGATGCCCTCGCCACCAGGAGCTGCTCCGGCGGCCGCCTATGCGATGCCACAGTTCCCGTTCAATCATGTGGCCAAGGCCACGCCCCATGCCTTTCATCCGTACAACTTCGCCGCGGCGGCCGGGCTCCGGGCCCGCAATGCCGCCCTCCATCCCCACGCCCTGCAGACCACGGAGGCCGCCCAGCCCAGTCCGGCCAGCTCGCGGCCATCCAGCTCCTCGCCAACGCAAAGCCACCAGAGCCATGTGCTGCTCAAGCTGAACACCTCCATTGAGACGAGCTCCATCCACGAGCAGTCCGCCTCCGACGCCGACTCCGATGACGAGCAGATCGATGTGGTCAAGTCGGAGTACGATCTGGACAAGAGCATCGACTCCACGCGCAGCTCGCCGGCGCATCACATTGCCCCAATCACGCCGATCCGCATGCGCTGCGATCTGAAGGCGCCGTCGGCCATGAAGCCGCTCTACCATGAGACCAGCGCCACGGAGGTGCCATCGCCGGAGACCACCTGCATTCCGGCGGCCACCAAGCTCAAGAGTGCCGCCGTCCAGCAGAAGACCGTGTGGCGGCCCTACTAAAGCGGATGGGGGTCCCCGGAAAATCTCCTTCCAGCCCTACCCTACCCTACCCTAACCTCCCCGAAAGAAAAGTGATAAAAACTGGAAAAGCGGCGGCGCAGAGCGGCAAGCAAGCAAGCAAAGAAAAAAAAATGATAATTGTGATATAGTGTATTAAGTAAAGACGCCTCCGGCCGGCAAACGGAGCAGCCTCATCAGTTGGAAGGAAAAGCTGGAAAGGCAAGAGCAGCCGCAGCGGAAAACTCTAAAGGAAACTCAACCCCCAACAAAAAGTTACACTTTCAAAAACCCCAAGGACTTCGAGCTCCGGCGAAGTTTTATGCTCGATTCATAAAATCGTGCGATGAGTTCGAGCCCAGAAGGAGTCTCCCATTTTCACAGGATCTTCCGCGGAAAATCTTCAAGAAAGCGAAAAGGAAAACAGATTGGCAAAGAAAAGCTATAACAAAAAAATCTAACAACTTTAGTTCAATTTCCCAAAAAAATATTTTCTCAAACACAAACACACTCTGTATATAGATAACTAGTTGTAACACACTCTCTTTTTTTGACATTTTTTTTTTGTGGATAATATATGCGAATTTAGCTATTTGTAATTTATAAGTTTAACTAGTCCCTTAAGCGAGAAATCAATTTTTTTGTCTAGCTGTAAGTTTTAGCGCGAAAAGAAAAAAAAAACAAAACAAAAAGAAAAAAATCTTTAACACAAAAAACGAATTTGAACCAAAACCAAATAAAAACAAAAATCACACACAAAAATTATTTACAAAAAAAAATTTGATCTGTTGTTTTTATTTTACAAATCTAATTTGGGAGTTTTTTTATCCTATAAATCTTTTCTAGGTAATTTTCAGCGTGTTTTAGGTGCTTGAGAATTGTGGGAAAAATTAAAACAATTTCCAAAAAATTGAGAATTATATCTTTTGAATATTCCAGAAATTAAATATAACTTTCTTTACTAGAATAATCATGCAATGCGATGCAATATATATTTCTTCACAAGAAAGACACTACTCCCTCAACAGCATTCTATTTTGTTTAGCTTCAATATTTTATACTTACTTTCCTTAATGTATAAAATATTATTATAGTTGCGGAATCTTTTCCACAAATATTCTTTTAAATATTTTTGTATCTTTACGAAAAATATCTTCATTTCAATGTGTCTTTATAAAAGAACACACAAAATATATATTGTGAAGACACTTCTCTTTCATCAGTATTCAACTTTAATATATTATTTTTACTTTCAAATTTATTATAATATATAATTATAATTAAAAAATCTACAAATAAGTACCTGAAATGGACTCTATTATCAGTGGACAACGACCCACTGACATCAATCAGACATCAACTAAACGATTACTAAAGTTTACCCACACAATAAAAAAACAAAAAATTGAGAAATTCCGCAATTGAATTATCAATTATCATAGGCGAGCTGGTGGGAAAACCAATCACAAATTAATATTTTCACTTTAACTTATCTCTCGAGTATTATCGATAACAACTACTTGTATTTGCGGTTGTCAGCTGGGGGGAAAAATCCAAGTGTCTGTCGGCTTCATTTGGTAAATCAAAAGTTGAGCGTATCTCGTTATTTATCAATTTAAAAAATACAGCAGAATACGATAATAAATAATAATAACATTAATGCTTTGAAAACATAATCTACTTTAAATATTTTTTAAATTTATTTATAATAAACAGAAATACTTGGCGTTTTCGAAACTAGAAATAACCCTGATACAATCTATCAATTTTTAATTTCTAAAATCACTTCCCTAAGTCAATCCATTGCACCCATTTTTGAGCTAGAGCTAAGTCCACCGTTGGTGGCCCTCAAAATCGAAGGACATGTGCTGACCGCAGGACATGGAACATGGACAGGGACATGGCCAAGCCCAAATTGATGGCAATTAATGCGGATTATTGGTGATTAGGGAACATCGATCGATCGGCAGGAGTTCACTTTTCGACAATTGTCGCATTAATTGGCATAACTAACTCGATTTCGTTGCCAGCAAGCAAGCAGGCACCAGGACACAAATGCAGATACAAATACATCAACAGCAACAGCAACATCTACATCTACAGATACAGATGCATATGCCGAGATAGGGATACGGATGCGGAAAGGACACACACCATGACGATGAAGTTGAAAAACCGCAGTGAAATTTGTCGAGGCCATTAACCGCACAGTCGTCGAGTGTTGAGTTATCTTCTTTTGCTGGCCAACACCTTGGTCAAATTGTGTGGGCCATCAAGGTCGTTTTAGGCATATATAAAGATATATCTATATATATATATATATATGTATATAAGTAGGCATCCCCTCCTGCCAGGCGGCCATGCCTTCAATTGTCTAAGGTGGCCGCAGGGTTTTTTTCTGCGGATGGGGAAAGTATTTTAGTTAAAAATATATATATTCCTAAACCTCTTGTGGTTGAGAATAAAAAGTGTAAAAATTAAATTTAAGCAATTGTGGGTTTTATTTATAATTAAAATTACTGCGCCTTATCTGCTTAGAGTTATGTTTTCTAAAAGCTTATGTTAAAGGGTTTTATTTTAACAGCTTTAAATCAGAGCTTTAAAACTAAAATATTTGTACATAGTATATAATATAATAATCATTTGCAAAATGTATTAATTTCAAGGAAGAATAACATACTAAAAACATTGAAATTGTGGTTTTATTAGGAAATAATCTATGTTTTATTTTAATCAAAGGTAAAGTGTATATCTTTTTGTCCAAAATTAGACTCACTTGCATTTGGCTTAATATGAAATATATTTATTATTAAATATATTTATTATAATATAAATTAAATATACACATTTATATATTTAAATATATATTTTCTATTTAATAAATTTAAATTAAAATTAAAGTTGAAAAATATGCAATGGGAAATGTCTCGTCAATATAAAAATGCAACAAAAATCAATGGCCTTCTCGACTGAATCCGATTGGAACTGCAAATTTCGAATTTTCAACAATTCGGCTCAAGCATTTGCTCAAATATTTTCAAAAAAAAAAAAAAACAATATATATATATATATATATGTATATATAGTTATAACCGTAATGACTCCCCTCTCGCTGAACCTCATCGTCACAGTCCGCTCCCCTTTCTCTTATTTATTTATTTATTTTTGCTCTTTTTGTTCCACTTGCATTTTCGCATTTAATCAATGGAAAATTTACATTTTCACAATGTGTTTTACACTTTTCTCCATGTTTTTCCGCGTTCCGAGTTGTTGGGGTTTTTTGTATTTAAAGGGAAAAAGGGGGAGTTGGCTTGGATTGGTGGCGCCGCTTTTGTTTAAAAATCGGCGCGTGCAAAACTATTTTGGTATTCGATGGTTGACTGTTGTTTCTTTTGGTTGATTTTCTTCTGGTTTGATTTTTGTTTTTCCTGCTGTTTTTTTCAGTGTTTTTTTTTTGTATATTTGTTTACCATTAATGTGGAGTTTCTTTGGTGATTATTTTTTGCTATATATATGTTATAATAAATAAACATATGCATTTACATATTTGTAGCATTATAGGTACATGCACTTAATAACGCGAAAAAGTTTCAGAATCACAATAATAAGTCTGGAAAATAGGAAAGTAATTTCTTAAGAGTCTGACTTTTTTCATACAAGAAATTGTGAATATCGGTAAGTTTCATTCTAAGAACTATAGAATATATATTAAAAATGGAAAAATTAATACAAAATAAATTATACACCCTTGAAAAAAATATTACAATATATAAACATGAACAAAGAAAGTCATTTTTGCTAAGCGACTTGGTGTTTCAATTACACAGAGAGGGAAATGATTAAGCACAAATTTAATTGGCGGTCAAAATTGTTGTAAACATTTTTGGTTTTTCTTGATATTTTTTAAAGAAAATATTTAGGAAATCATTGTGAAACCTCGGGTATATTTAAATGAGATATCGAAGGTGTCACACAATATTTTTGTAGATTTTTTTAAATTAGCGTTCTTATGGAGTTTATATGCAGCAACACCTCCATTTTCAAATTTCAACTAATTATATTTTTACTCAATACATGTTTATCTTCAAACTAAAAAACTAAGAATCTTTAAATTATATGATGGCAAAAGAATTAAATACAGTGTTGAAAGAAAAATGTTCATTTTCAGTTAATAATTAAAATCACTTCCCAGCCCCTTAAAAATAATACAAATTAATTCGATACTGAAGATAATAGTTTTTTAATCTCTGAAATATGTTATATGATTTTTTCTGAATCGTGTGCATGAGATATGTAAAAACCCTAAAACTTAATGATGTGTCCAGTTTTACACCTTTCTACCTTGTTCATTTGGCGGATTTGAGGCATTTAGAGTTTGAGTACTATAAAGTTCTATACAAGCAGTATATTTTACAAGTACTAAACAATTTTTGAAGTAGAAAATGTTTCACAAAACATTAATTTAAAAGCAGTAGCATTTGAAAACCTGAATTTCAGTTTGAGGTGTGTTTTTATTTATATCCTTTTTTGAATTGAATTTATTATATTATAGGAGGGCTTTCCTTTAGGTTTGTCTTAAGTGTGCTTATAAATTTTGTTCTTGTTATGTTTTTCTTATATAATTTTTAAAGCTCTCGCTGTATGTGTACATTTGTTCATTGTAATTGTTGCTTTTATTGTTGATGTATCTGCTTTTGTTGGCGCTTCTGAGGTTGCTTGTGTGTGATTGCCGGCGGTTTGGCGGGAGTCAGCCGAAAAATGCCTACACCGATACAAAGACACACACATAGCGCACAGATACAGCGGGGCGAGATACAAAGATACACGAAACCGCGCCACGCGAAACGAAACGAATCGAATCGCCAGCGAAAAACAAAACAAAAACAAACAAGCTGCAGAGGTGGGGAGGTGGAAAATGGGGGGGACCAAATGAAAATCAGGAGGCGGAGGAGGGGCCAGCGAAATGAACCGAAAATATAAAAATGGCCAATGCAATGCCAATGGAAAATGGTTGGCCAGAAATTACAAAGAGCCGGGAAGGGGGAGGCGGCATAAAATTGGGGGGATTTTCCGCGAGGTGAAAGAACTGTTGTACCAACAAATTACAAACGAAATGAGGCGAGTTCGTTTCGGTTTTTGTTGTTCTTCTTATTTATTTATTTATTTCTTTTTTTTATTTGTACTTTTGTTTTGTTTTTTTGATTTTTTGTACTTGCAAATGGATGAATTGCAATTGCCTTTGAAGGGGGCATACCCTCTAGGCTGGGTCTGATGATCTAGCAAAGCTTACAGGGCATCAAACAGTCTTGCTTAAGATGAAACTAAAAAAAAGAATCGAAGAATTATTAACAAAAACGCACAGGAGTCAAGGAATTTCATGTTAAAAGATAATGCTAAGTTTCCTTTAAATTAGGATTATTCCTTTGTATATTTACTACACCAAATGTAGATACTTATTTATTATCCACATTCGGTGTAGTAAGCAGAATAATGGCTTATAAAGGTACCATTAATTATTTATTAGGATAAATTTCCAGTTAGGTTAAAACAAAGTCGACTCAATGTAAGGTCTACCTTTTGGACATTTTAGTGACCTTTTTTTTTGGATGATTTTTGCTTAATTTGGTGCTAATGAAATGCATTGGTCAGCGCTGATTGCATGTGGCCATGAATGGGAGGTGTATGAGGTGTAGGAGGTGTATGAGCAGCAGGAGGTGTGGACATCCCATAGGCTCGTGACTGGAACACAAAATCCAAATCCTGGGCGGCAAAATCACAAAATCCAAAGTGTCACGCAAGCAAAGTCAATTGTCTGGTCAAACTTTAAGGGGATACATTTTAAAGGCATTACAATTTAAATGCCAATGTTGGCAATTTGTTAGTTGTCACCCCCTCCTGAGTGATGGGTCTGGAATCGAGTGGGAGTCAGAGGCCTTCGCGGTTAACCTGCAACCCCAGACTGCTCTGGATATATCTCCTTTTTTTTTGTATTTTTCTGTATCGTTCTAATGCGCTTAAAGAAACACGGAAGACAACGGCAGCAGGGAAATAAAATTAACTCCAATGAGCCGAGCTCTGCCTGACCTCCCTCCACAGCCAATTAGCCGCTGGTTCGACATAATCCCCAATAGCTGAGATTCCAGCCCCCTTCTGAAAGTCGAGAATTAGGGCTGGAGGCACAGACAGACCCTGGGACGGAGATAACCATAACATCGATGATTTCGGACCGCGCCACTTAATTTGCTAAATTAAAATGCTGTGCACAAAATAATTCACGCTAATTAAATGTCCTTCAAAGGGAGAAACTGCTGAAAAATGCCAAAACGAAAAGGCAAAGAAAGCCGAAGTGCTTATGTTCTTTCCTAGAAAAGTGAACTCAGTTTCCTATTATTTAATGTAAATTTATCTAGATGTTATTTAAGTAATATTGTATCTTAAGCAGGGATTTGGGCAAATTTTATATTTTAATCCCGGACAAACACACCAAAAAAAAGGGCACTTAAATATTTGTGAATCCTTGAGTCCTTTCTGCGGCATTTGTTCAAGTCTTTTGTTGATTGTCAGGCGAGAAGGATTTTTGTGAAACGGCTGATTGACGGATGGCAGGGATGAAAGGGTTCGCGATTGAGTTGGGGATTGATTGTCCTTGTTGACGCTTAACCGCATTTAATTTTATTGAATTTATTAAGTGATTAAAAAGTTGTCAATATCAACGATGGCCGCTGGCCTCTGGGTGTGTGTCTGAGTCCGGGTGTTTGCTTTTGTTAGCCACATTGTTACGTCACAACGGTTACGGCCCTGTCCGCTTTAATCCTTACTGTGGTCGCACGGGCAAAAACAATCACACCCCGCGGCAATAACAACTGAAAAAATAATACAACACAAAATAAAGGAGGTGGAGAAATAATAAATAAAAAATATAAATAAAAACGAACAGCCACAAAAAGTGTCCACTTTATGGAACAATTGTGTAGAGATCGCTTTTTCAATATTTTTCAGCTTTTTGCAGTGCTTTTGCAAATTTATAAATGCACCGCCGTGCGTGCGGGCGAGTGTGTGGCCTCTGTGGTTGCTGTGGATTATGCGGTTGTCTCACTTGTTGCAGGATAACAAGGACATCCCGACAGTCGGCATCACCTGCCCTTTGGCCCGGGGATCGCAGTTCGGGGATTTCCCTTTGGCCCAGCGTTAAACAATTAGGCTTGCGAAAATCAAGCGGCCACAAGTCAGCGTGATTGTCTGCCCAAAACTGCCTTAATTTGTTGCTTTATTTTATATTTCATTTTATATTTAATTATAAGCTTTAATTGCCATCATTTTCCGTTAGGGAAAATTGAAAATTGAAAACTGACAGAGGGAGCAATTCTAGTCAACGCTTTCCGCTTTTCCTTCCGCTTTTTGCGGTCAGTCAATGTCAACAGGGAAACTGCTCGTGGAAATTACTTAACTCGAGATGAAGGCAAATAGTAAGGCTAAGAGAGAGAGGGTTACTTGAAGACTTTTCAAAAGTCCTGCTAAAAATATATTTAATTTAAAGTTTGATTTTGTAAATATTACAAATTAACTGGAATTTATACATGTGATTTTTCTTTTGCGATTTGAATATGCAAATTTATAAAGTACTATAAGTTACCTTGTCTGTGATCCAAGCTTTCTCCTTTGCCAAAATATATTATATACCGTCTTAAGCCAAAGTTGATGTCAAAATCCAACCTCCGTTGGCTTCTCGACTCGTTGCATTTTTGGGGAATTCGTTAAAAACCCTCACCCCCTCCGAAAGCCATTGTTTAACAAACCAATTAGCAATCAAAATGAACTAACACGTCGCTCCCTCCCGTCCGTCCGTCCGTCCGTCCGTATGCATGTCCTTCTGTCCGTCCATCCTTCCGCTTGTAACTCCGTCCGTGTGTCCTGGATTCCTATCCGTTTGCCGAGAGTCTGTCGCATCGGTGTGGAAACTGTTTTTGGCAGCCAATCCCCGTTTCCTTTTGGATGGAGAGGCGGCACTCTGTTGACATGTCGACGAGGAATTATGGCAGTACCCCAGTTCCGTTCCGCCTCCGCTCCCCTTCCAAAAAAGGCGAGTTAAATTTTCAGAATTCCCAACTCGAAAGACACAGGAAAACCAAGGCAAGCCAAACCAAACTGAACCGAATTGGAAAAGGAATGGGACGGGCGGAACTCCTACGGTAGCCATGTTAACAAGCAGAAATCATCGCAACGTTGATGCCACTTGATGGTTCAAATGCACTGAAAGGAATATTTTTTGCAACATTTTAAATAACTCCATTAGATTTAGATTTTAAGAAAGGCGTAGGTTACTGTGTTAATTATTTTATTAAAATGAAATGTCTGCAATATATTTTAATTGTGCAATTTTTACTTAGAGAGGAACATCTCAGTCTTAAGATAGCCTAGTCTAAGCCTAGCTAAAAAAAAGCTGTTGCTGTTATTATGTATAATATATATAATATATATAATATATATAAAATATAATATTAAGTAAACAAGATAATAATATATAATAATATTTAGATATATAGATTTTAAAAATGTATTTATATTAATAACAAAATACATGGTATACCACTGCACGTAATGCTGCAACTTGGTGGGTAGGTTTAATTTATTATGGTTTGCATAATATTAATATATATAAAATATATTGTAAGTATAAATGAAATATTTTTTTAATTAAAACAAGAAAGGAAAACTTAAATTAAAAAAAATTAAGTTACAACATTCACATCTCAAATTCTCTTGCAAACATTTACATTTGATTTTAGTTTCACACAAAAAAAGTTGGGATTTGAAACACATTAAATAATAAAATAAATTTATTATATATAATTTTCTTTCAGTGTGGCTGATTTTTGCATGGCCCCCCCGTGCCCCACCACCGGGGGAGTTCATTAGGAGACGAATGCCGAAAATAAAACAAAAATGCGAACAAGCTGTGCAAAAACAAAAGGCAAACTGCAGTTGGGGCGACAGATTCAGAATCGGAATCAGGTTCCAGATACTGTATCTGTATCTGCAACTGTAACTGAGTGAAGAGACTTGGCCGTCGCTCACTGATTGCACTTATTAGTGATCCCTGATCCAAATCCTCCCCCCGGGGGTCTGCTGCATTAGGGTGTTTAAATGTTGAAGCATTACATTTTTAATTTGATGGATCAACAGAATAAACGAATCGTAAGCGAGGCAGCAGGAGTTATCCCAGGCACTCGCATCCGTAATTGGGAGCTGCTTCGGTTTGGCTTTCGGAATTCGGAATTCCCATTTTCCATTTTCCATTTTCCATTTGCCGCTCCCGTTCAATTCCGATTGATTGCCCAGTTGGAGATGGAGCTGGAGTTGGAGGAGTGTTAAGAGTTAAGAGCTCCTGTCTGAGTGTGTCATATTTGCGGAGTCGCCTTATGGAGGAGGAGCTCAGGTGTCCATGGCCAATGGCAGATTGAGCTAATTGGGGAGTCATTTGCATAGCGGAAATGTCACAAATGTTTTGGTTATAGACATAGCTTTTTGGCATGGCTAAAATAGTGGCTTGACTTGCACTTCAATGGGATAATGATTGACAAAAAGGAGCAAGACGATTAAACGTTGTTATATTTTCAGAAGAGGAAAGTTCAGAAAAGCCTTGAATGATAGATATTTGTATGTCATAAGACACATTTAAAGGATATTTGCTTAAGCAAAAGATTCATATAAACTATATATATTTTAAATATTCAATGTTACCAATCGATTTATGTATTATTTATGTGTATTTCTAACTAATTCTAATAATTCGATTTTAATAATATTCAAGCTTCAATTGGTTCTTAATAAATAGTTCAATAAAAAATACATTTTGTTTGATTAATTTCATTTAATTTTAACCTTCCTGATGCTGTTTGAAGGTCATTTTGACCATGGGTTTTTCTTTACGGCCTTTTTTGGTGGAACAACCTGACCAGCCCCTCCTCTCTTCCCTCTGACAGCCAGGACATCCCCCCTTTTCCAGTGGCAGCTGCTTTGATGCAACCTTCGATGACGATGACGATGGCGATGGCGATGCCGTTGATGATGCTGATGGAGCTGTGTTTTAAATCCGCCTGCTGGTCAACATTTGCCGGCGTGTCCATTGTCCTGGTTTTGTCCTGCGAGCCTCGGCCCCTCCTCCTGCTCCCGCTGCCTCCATTCTCCTGCACTGTTTTTCCCGCTATTGGAGCCCATTAATCATGTCATGTAATGCCGCCATAAATCCAACAACAATTTTGCTGCCCCGCGTTGTAATAAAGCAGGAAAAGGGGGCTAAGAGGGTGCTGATGATGATGGGGGCGATGCCTCGCCACCCGTCCCTCCCTTAAGTCCACATGGCGACTGGGCATTGCATTTTATTAAATGACCAAATGAAAAGTCGCGCTGTCGGAAAAACGGGGGGGGGTGAAGCGGCCGGCGGCCAGCGGCCAAGCAAAGCGACTGAGCGAGCGGGCTGGAAAATCCGGGGGTAACAGGCGCACCAGGGGCGGCAGCAGGACAATGGGTGGTTTTTGGGTGGCCTTGCATATTTGCGGCGCGCATTAAATTTGGCTGACAACGGCGCATGAAACATGGCCATCAATACGCGCCTGTCAATGTGTGCGTGTCGCCATATCCCTGTATGGGTTTTTGTCTCCATACATGAGCTGAGCCACATAAGGACATTTCCACAAGCCGGGAAATATTATTCTCATACTGTATTTTCTTATTTTTATCATTATAGATAGTTATATAATATTTACAATTTGTTTAATATCAGATATTAAATTTATAATGGTTAGTAGTATATTTTGTAATTTTAAATTTGCAAACATAAATGTTGAGGAAATTGTAGACCTAACTTTTGAGTTATTCTCAAAAAGAATATAAATATTTACCATGCATTTGAACTATTTAATATTCATTGATATACTCAAAAATCTTGCAGATAAATTACATTTTGAATAGCTAAATTATTAAGTACCTTTTGTAGGTTTAAATTTGTAAGCAGTAATGTTATTGAATTATTTTTGAAAAGGTTATAAACTTTTAACAACTCTTACAACTATTTTCTACTAATCTTTACAATGAATAAGTTCTTAATGCTAATTTATTTGCTGTAAATGAATTTCCTAATCGTTCATCTTTGTATTATATTATTATAATTATTTTTATTATTTAGGGTGCCTTATTTATTTTTATTCATTAAGCTAATGTTACAGAGTTTATCAGAGTTCTTAAACTAAACTGAAAATAAATAGTAAATTGTTGTTTCAATATTTATTGAAAGAATTATATATACAAGGAAAAGTTAAATACAAAAACCTTTATTGGATTTAAATAATATTTGTGACTTATTTTCTGAAATATTTTTTATAATGCCTAATCGATATGAATTTTTCTGACTATAGAAATCACCATATCTGCGTGAGTGTGTGTGTGTGTGAGTATCTGTGTTTGGCATGTGGGCGTGTATGCAAACGCAATATGGCGACCGCAATGCTTCGGGTATTTCACAAACGAGCTGTCCAGGAAAATCCAAAAGGGGGTGGGAAACGGGTGCTGTGCCTCTCCGTGCGTGTGCGTATGTGAGTGTGTGTGTGTGTGTGTGTGTGGGGAAAATTCAAAGGGGGCAGAAGAATTCACTGCACATTGCAGGGCGAAAAAATCCGACAATAACCGAGGAAAAACAAGAGAAAAAACAATGCGAAAATCAACAAGGAAACCCAAAAAAAGAAGGAGTCACATATACATACATATACATATACATATATATGACATAATGCAAGCAACAATAACAACAAAATCAATTGAGTGCTAAAAACCAGCAACAACAATAATAACAACAAATAAACAAACGAGAAGCAATAACAATAACAAAGGGTCCAAGGAGCAGAATGAGTGTCAGGATGCGACAGCGTCGTTAATGTTCTCAGACTTGAACACAAAAATATATATAAATATAATGATAAAAAATATATATAAAGAAATAAATATATATAGAAAATCATTAAATCAAAGCCAGAAAAATCTAAACAAAAGACAAGATATTAAAAAAGCCAAGGCAAAAATTATTCGTAGTTAATTATTTAAAAGAAAACTAAGCTTGAGGAAGAAAGAAATATTGAAGCAAAACAAATATTTACAAAATATTTAAATATTTAATAAAAATTAAAGATATTTGTAGTCTAACAATATACAATAATTTTTTTGTAAATAAATTTAAAATCATTCCCATATTTAATAGTTTGAATTAGGAGTTATTATATAATAATTGTATTGTATTTCTTTTCTTTGCTTTTCTTCAGTTCATACAATTTTTGAAAGAACAAACTGCATAAGCTTAAACAAATATTTTAATTTAAACAAATAATTTACTAGTATTTTATAATAATAGCTTATTATATTTTGAACATAAATTATACAATTCCTTTAGTTTTAAAATAATTCAAAGTACTTATTATATTCAAATGCAAACGATTATTGTATTCTCTAACTTCGAAATATTTCGCTAAATTGACATCTAAGTATTATAAAAAATTATACAAAATAAAATCAGCATTTAAATAATTAAGGAATTTGTTTTAAAATTAAATTTTATACACACTCTTCCCCATTCAATAGGCAATCCTACTTTTGCCTTACAGAGAGTAACAAAATGCCAGTTACATATCACCGTCTAAGCCTTCTAAATCGCTAACCGCTGCCACTGATAGGGGAAAACCAGGGGAGTTCGAAGTTCGCACAACAATAGCATGGGGATGCCCCGCCCCCCCTTGCTTAACCCCTTGACCGCCTGCCTTAACCCCTTCCGCCATCAGCTTTGTGACAGCCGCATAACACTTGATTCGATGAATGACAGGCAGCGGCTAATGCACTTTTGCAACCGCAGCAACGTCGGCAACTTGAAGCCGTCAAATAAATTGCCAAAAAATTCCGGCTGGTGGGGGGAGGGTAGGAGGGTACTAGGGGGTGGGGGTCAAAGGTGAAACAATCACACACTGGCCAGACAGAGAGGGGACGAGTGCTGGCCGGAAACTTTTTATGGCTGTGGAAAAGAAAGCGCTGCGACGGCGAATGAATGTCACTGTGAACATGGAGCGACATGTGCACTTTATGGGTGGAAAATGCAGGGGTTAAGGGGGTCAAAAGGGAAACGGGAAACGGAAAAGAGTTGGGGGGGAGGGGGTATCGGTCAAGGGGTTGCCGGCGGAGGCTGGGGGCAGTGCATGAGCCATGAAGCGACAAAATCAAATTGCGTTGCAACTGATTGCGCATTGCTGCAGAGCTGGCTCGCATCGGTTTATACACTTTCCCCCAGAGAGGGTTATATTAACTCGAATGAGGTGTTTGTTACAGTTTTTGAAATTTAATTAAAGCAAATAAATATAGAAAGAAAATGATGTTTAATATATAGAAAACAAATAAGGGAAGACTTCATTAAAAGAGCTCCATTAAAGCAAGTGTGTTTCAAAGGTTTTTCTTTGGGATAATATTTGCAGAAATATAACAAATTTTATTAATTGTTTAATTATATTTTTTTGTACATATTTTTAACAGTCCGATGCTGCATTAAGGGCATTGATTTCTTCGACTTTTCATGGCTTTCCACCTTGATTTCTTTTTTGTGCCCCTGTTGTTTTTGGCGTGGCTTCTTTTTTCCAGGGCGGCGGCTGACAGTCACGGCGGCAGCTGTCACTTGGACAGTTGTACGAGCGGCAGCAACAGCAACAGCAGCAACAGCAACATCAACGAAGTGAAGCGAAGCAAACACTAGCAACAAAAAGTGTCGCGACAGTGACATGAAGGCATTTTATTTTGGGGACGTGGCGGGGGATTGGGGAAAATGTCCTGGAGTTGCATTTTCCGAAAGGACAACTGCAACGGCGGTCAGTCAGCAAATCAAGCCAAATTACAGTCAAACCTTTTCCCTAATTGTTACCTCCGTCTGGCTCTCACTCTGACTGCGACTCTGTCTCTGGATTTGGATTCAGATTTTGACTCTGGCCATTGAACCGGCGGTGCCACCAATTTGCGGCTAATTAGGTCCAACTAATGGCCAAATGTTCACACTTAGCCGGTCATCTCTTGGCTTCTGGATTGTGGAATTTGCGATATACCTGCACTGTTGCCGTGGCTCTTCTCAAGCGTCACATGAGGCGTATACGTAATTGGATGGACCGCACGGCAGAAGGGGAGAAAGCTGTATAAATCTGTGGAAATTGTTAAGTTTTCCAATATGGTTTCTTAAAGGATTTACACATCTTATGATTAATGTATCATATATTTCAATATAAATTGTTTGCTTTAATTTTAGAGAGTCTGTAGAGGATTATTCTATATAAGAAATATTCGCATGACTCATTAAATATACATTTAATTATGATAACTCATTCCCTAAAAAATAATGGAAAATGTAGGATAGTAATAGTTATTATTTCATTTATTCCATTCGAACTTGCTTAGGTAAATATCTAATAAAGATGAATTTTGTCCTCAATAGAACCTCATCTTGCCTTAATTAATGTCCGAAAATAGCCTCCAGAATTTTCCCTTTTATCGCCGCCCCCAGAATTTATATTTACACGGATTTTCCCTGCGTTTGATTCTTCTCAGCTCTTAATAAACCCCGATTGAGACAATTGATGATTTAATGCACTTCTCGCTGCTCGAAAGGCTCTTTGTGTAAATGAAATCTCCGCAGGCAAATAATAAATAATCTGTCCCCAGCATCCCACCGATGTCGAGCCATAACCCATACCCCATAGTCCCCATATTTTCCCATATTTCCCCATTTTTTCTCATCGAATTCTCTGAGCTGTGCACTGAAAAAAAATTAAAATATATAATTAAAAATATGAAGTGCATCAGATAATAATATCTGCGTTCACACAAGATCTTTTCTGTGTAAATCGGGACAACAGACTGTACCTGCTGCATTTGTTTTCTATACATTTTGAATGAATACAACTTTTTCTCCGAGTGCACAATCACACACATGAGAATGGAATCCTGGCTGCTGGCTAGCCACAGACAACACTTCACTTGCAGTTGCAGTTTGCAGTTAGCCAGGCAGCTCCTGCAGGCCCCAACCCTTAACCCCTTGAGGCCCCACCCCGCATGTGTCGGCTTAGCAGCGCCATTTTGTGTGTGTTTGTTGTGTCTGTCTGCTGTGTGTGTATGGAGGGGTTAAAGGGGTCTCTCTCTCTGTGTGTGTGTGTGTGTGTGTGTGGATTATTTGCGCGAGTGAATATTAAATTTGAACCGCAACCGAACGAGCCAAGCCGCCAGCAACAGCAATATCCCCGTGGGTTAAGGACGTGGGGGCTGTGCAGGGTTAAAGGGGGGAAAGGGGTAGACGGATCCTGTGGCCCTCGGCTGGCGCACGCAAGTTAACTTCCGCTCTTGTGGCTAGACAGAGATGGAAATCCAGGCAGATTTTGCGTATTGCTTCTGCATAAAGTCCAATTATTTGGCATTGTTCGCTGTCGGTTGCCTGGCACTGGCCAGCGTGGGCGGTGTGGGGTTAACGCTGATGGTTGTTTTTTTTGTATTTGTTGTATTTTTTTTTAACCCACTGCAGCTGCTAATGTAGTGGCGTTGTTTGGCGGTCACGGTAGGCACTTTTTTCCCCTACAAAAAATCGCTTCATTTCCGTATATTTTTTTGTATTTTAATTCTTTTTTTTTTTTTTTTTATTTTGGGTTGAAAACAAATTTGCAACTTGTTAGTCAAAGGTCAAACATGTTAATGGCTGGGGCTATTTTTCGGTGGATTTCGCAGGACGTTTCAAGGGGTTATGAGCTGATGCTAATGGATTTAATAAATGCTGATGGCTTTATTAAAGATATATAACTAAGGGGATTTTTTAAAGCGATTTTTATTGAGGTAGTTGGGTTTATTTTTGGGGTAAAACTAACTAAAATATTGATGTATTATTAAGAAATATTTAGAAAAAAGCTTTAGAAATCGGAATAGAATAATAAGACTTTCAAAATTAAGCTAAGTATAGGATAAATCATGAATTAAGTTTGTCTTGAAGGTGAAGTTATATTTTTAAAGCTTAAGAGCTTTTTAAAGATGTTTTTGTTTGCAAAACTGTAAATAATGTAATAAAAATAGTTTCTTACTTGAAAAAATATTCTTCTAAATATAATATAAATAATAATTAAATAGATTTTAAATCCAAAACTTTACAAATATTCTCAAGAGCCTGAGGGAAACTACATATCTATATATACAATGTAACCCGGCACTTCTCTCTGAGTATTTTTGCCCCGGGCTATTTACCAAAACCAAACAGAATCCATATTAATATTATGTTTATGATGTTGTTGGCTCGCATAATGCGGCCAAGGCAGCCAACTTATAAATATTTATTTACATCCGGTGGAAATGCGTTAGATGGCGAGCGCAGGATATGCGGATATAAGGATATACGTACAGATTCGCGACCAAAGCAAATAAAATGCTTCTGGCTCTGGTTCTGGCCCTGATTCAGCCCTGATCTGGAACCCTCCCCTTGTGTTTGTTATCTTTTTGGGAAAATCGCTAACAATAAATAATTTATGTGCAGCGGCAAATGATAATGAAAAAGCCACCCCAATGCAGGGCCAATGGACCTCGACCTTCTTCCTGCCATTATATAGATGTATAAAAGTATCTTGTAGCTACATGCAAGTACAGAAACAGATACAGATACAGATACAGCTACAGATACACGCCTGCGGATGGGGGGAAATGGACTTTTTAAGGCGATTTTCCCAGCGGCCAGCTGAGTGGCATTGAAATCGCAAATTCCGAATTCCAACCACTTCAGATGGGTTTCGTTTTTTTTTGTTTTGCTTTTTTTTGGGTGGTTATTATCGAGCACATGCAGACGCACTTATGACGAATGTACACCCTGCTCTCCTGCCCCTTTTCGTATGTCCTTAAAGGGTATCGTCCCTTTGAGGTGAAGTTTGTGAGGCAGAATTCTATATCAGGGATAGTTTTTCTCTTTTTTTCTGAGAGCTATTGAATGGCAAGCTTCGTACTTCACAAGTTATTTCATTTTCTAGATATATAATTGTTAATAAAGTGAAATTTAAAGACAAGTTTCCATCTTGTGTAAATATTTATAAGCAAGGGTATAAAGACTTCGAATACCAGGATCGCGGTTCCCTTCTGGTTATATTATTGTTTTCTACCCGCCGGCTGGTATTAGATAACCAAACAATGGATTCGCGACCCTCAACTTGGATTCCCTCGACTGGCCAGAGATTTGGAAGCCAATGTAGTCGAAAAAATGAGATATCGTCCTCCATGGCGTCGGCCATTTGTGAAAAATCTGTGTCAAGGCTGGGCAGAGAAACCTGAATATAAGTTTCATAATAAAACTAAAACTAAAGGCTGGAAAGGACATTGAGGCTCCGTATTTCTGATATATTTAAATGTAAATTTGTAGAATAATGTTTCAGAGTGGCGAGATCTTGTGGTGTGAATATACTCAGTTGGTAAATAATTGTCAAAAGACATATGAATGTGGTTAAAGCATTGCATACTGGTAAATGATTTCCAGGTTTTTTTTTCGGTATTGTAAAAGCCCTGGAAATCTAGGTCTCCGGATTTAGTTTACAATGTTTCTCATTAGGCGATCGAAGAATTTGTCCTCATGGTCCTCAGCTTCGGGTTTGTCCATAAGTCGATCCATGAATATTTCCTCATATTCATCAGCATCGACAGTTTCCATAAGCCGATCGGAGAATGTGTTTTGTGTCTCAGCTTCGATATTTTCCATAAGTCGATCGGCGAACATGTCCTCATGCTCTTCAGCTTCAATATGCTCCATAGGGTGACCGGAGAATGTGGCCTCAGGTTCCTCATTATCCATATTCGTATCGGAGAATATGTCCTCATCTTCCTCAGTATCGATGTTTTCCATCATGCGATCGAAGAATATGTCCTCATCATCGTCAGTTTCCATATTTTCCATAAGGCGATCGTCCTCGTTTTCCTCAGCTTCGATTTTTTGCAAAAGTTGCTCAGCGAGTCTGCTCTCATGTTGCTCAACATCCATATTTTCGAAAAGCGCATTAGAGAATATTTCCTCATATTCATCATCTTCGATATTTTCCATTAAGCGGTCTGAGAACAAGTTATGTTCGTCCCAGGTGCAGATGTAGTCCTGCATAACGCCGTCCATAAGCGTCTCGTGCTCGTCCAACTCCCTCGAGGGATTAACCGATTCCGCCAGGGTCGAGTCCATGTCGTCATCAGAAAATTCCAATTCGTCGGCCCCGAAGTCGTCGGCGCCAAAGTAGAATTCCTCTACCGAGGGCTGGTTATCATCGTCATCCTGCTGCTCCTCTTCCATGGCCGCTAATGTCAATGGCATTATGCAGTCATCGCGGTCCGGATTTATATTTTGCTTCATATCGATTGGAATTTTTTTACTCAAATTTCAACTCAAGAAAAATAGACTGAGAAAATTTTTGGAAAGTAGTATTCAAAAAAGTTGGATTTTGTTCGAACTTTTCCGGCGGACGATACAGTGAGGAATGAGTTATATCGTTTCCGAGCCTTGACAGTTGCTTTCGTTGGCAAACGCATGGCATACTTGTTAAAACCACAAGTGTAATATCCGTAAACATTAGGCATTAACCAGACCCCGTTGCCTCCAGCCACAATATTTTTTTTAATTAGCCACAAAAGTGTTGTGCTCTTAATGAGACGATGCCACGCTGCGTATGCGTGATTTGGGCCCTTAATTTTTGCCAGGAATATGGGAATATAAAATATGATTCATTATGCTTGAGTGCAGACAGGACTTTAAAAAGGCTGAAAAATACGAGGAAGAGAAGGAGTTCTATTGGGAAAATTATGGAGATATGATTGAGAGACATGTTGTATCAAAGGATTTCTTTAATATTTCATTTTTTACTTTCAAGTGTATATTCAGAGATTAAATATTACATTTTTAAAGTTCTAACTCTAAAGGAAAATAATTAAATCCTACCATGCATTTATTTGTATGTCAGATATAGTTTTGGGAATTTTAACATTTATTGAGTTATATATTTGACTTGCATATTTTATATTATATCTGTATTGTAATTTGGCTTAAGTTTTCTCCAGAAAAAGACTGAGTTCTGCTTCCACATTTCTCATATTTCCACAGTCATCATTTGTGGAAAACTCGTGACGAGTAAGTTTTTTGGTTTTAATTTCGTGCTGCCAAAGACTTAACGTTTGTTACCAACACCCACCTTCATGGCCCCCTTGTTTGGTATACTTATTGTTGTAATTGTAGCCGTTATTGTTGTAGTTGTTGTTGTTTTTATCGTTCGTGTTGGTGTTGGTGTTGGCGTTGGCGTTGTTATATCCTTGAAACTTTTTTCGGTGCTAGGCATGTGCTCGTTGTAGCCAGTGACGTATATTTAACATGCCGCACCGCAACTCCGAACCGCCGACACCCATCACAAAAAACCATTTTCCCCCCACTCACATTTAATCCCCATTTGATGCCCTAACAAAGGGTCTCTTTGTGGTGTAAATAAAGTAACTACAACTCCATTTCATAGTTTATATATAGTTCTAAGGAGAATGGTAAGATTGACTCAGTTTTAATGCTCATTTGAGAGTTATTCAAACTACCAGAAATAGATCTCTATATCTTCATTTTCCTGTTTCAAAATCTGCTTGCTTTTTTATATATTTATTTTTTTAACAAAGGATTTCTTTGTGGTGTAAATAAGGGAATTACAACTCCATTTCATAGTCTATAGTTAGTTCCTTAGTCTATAGTTAGTTCTGTTTTAAAGCTCATTCTATATCTTCATTAATTAACCAACTTGAATTGGTTTTCCTATTTTAAAATTGATTGTTTTTATATATATTTATTTGACAGTATATTCCGCAATTGACCTGCTTAAAGTGCATTAAAATATTCGATTAGCATCTGCCTGGCCACGTATCCTTTCTTGTTTCCATCCCCGTCGGCACTGCTGCCTTTTGATATCCCCAAAAAGCATGCTACGATTTTTGAGTGTTGGCATGTTTGCTGTCAGAAAATTGTCAGAATCGTATGCAAAATTTTTCGTCCGCCCGGCACCACGGTGGTTCCCCTGATTTCTAGCTGCCATTCCGCCTACCTTCACCTCCGCCGGTTTTTATTGTTCGTGAGCTAGATTTTTCATTAGGCCTGATGATTGGAAAAATTGACAGGCGCTTTTCAAAAGCGATAACTTTATAGCCATGTGTGTGTGTGTGGGAGGGTGTGTGCGTGTGTGCCAAATGTTTGGCCAGACAATTGACGAAAATCCAAAACAACAATGTATGTATGGTAATAAACTTTAACATTTGAGCATTTCGAAAGAGAGAGGTAATTTCGAAATGGAAGTAAAACGAGATGATGACGATGATGATGGTTGTTTTATGTGGATTTTTCGGGATGTTTTGTCAGGCAAACTTGCCGGACGAGGGAGCTACTATAAATGCAAACCCCCAGCTCTTAAAGATATTCATATATTTACTCAAAGGAACTTATCAAGTGATTTTCTGCAAATAAAATAACTAAATCATAATACTAAAAGTAATAACAGAGCGTGACAATAGCTGTATGGGATATTTAAATATATATTTCATTGGGGTTACATCAAAAGTTATAAATTGAGACGAGCCCGGTCAAAATAAATACCGTAAAAAACCCGCAGTCGGTAATGGAATACCGAAACCCTTTGCAGTTCCACCGTAATTCCAACCCCTTGTGTTTCCGTTGGCCAACTTGCCCAAGTGCTGCTTGGCTGGCTTTTCAGCAAAAATTAGCCCCAAGTGCGGCGAACACAATGCCGAAAAGGACTCTGCGAAAAAAAAGGGAAAAAATCCTGCAAGCTGGAAGGGTTGACCAGCGCTGTCTCCGTGCTACTGGGCTGCTCCTCATATTTCACAGACGCCGGTCGTCCGCAGGAGGCAGGACATCGACACTTATTGTTATTAGCATCCCGGGATCGGGGCCAACCTGGCCGTGGCCGGAACGTGTTAACCTTTGGCCAAAATGGCCAAAAGGGGGGACGCGGCAGTGGAATGGCCATTTCAAAAGCCAATTACATGCGCTTTTAAGCGTGTAAAGTTTTGTAATATGATTTGTTGGCCAGCTCCAATGTCCTCGTTCTTTTTTTTTATGAGCATGTCCTTGCCGGTGAGCAGGTGATATAACCACCGATATGTGAGTGTTCGTGTGGAAGCTATATTGTATGTCCCGCCTTGTGATGGTACCTAATTATTAATTGATATATTATTATATTATTTTATTTAATTATTATTTACCTTTAAGTGTTTGAGGTTAATTTAGTTAAAAAATATTATTTCCTTTAGAGAAAACCTAATTATGGGTGGGTTGAGTGTGTCTGAGCTGTGCGTCACTGAGTTCGAGGGGGTCAAAGGGCTAAAGCCTGCCTTGAGCCACTTGCAAATCATATTTATTCAAGTGGAATTACTCGTTGTCGTCCTGCGAGGTTGGTTTCCACGAAAACTGTCTCAAAAAGGTTACAAAAACTCTCTAAAAAAGACTATACCTTTTACATTGTAGAGGTTATTATTTTTAATAAGAATAGCAGTCTTCAATTTATGTATTATATATTAAGAGTATAGAATTTCACATTTAAAAAAGTACTATTTCATTCCTGAACTATTCCCACCAAGAAACATGAACGATTTATCAAACAACCCTCGCCTCGTGTGCATTTCGTGCACGAATTTCAAGAGTGCTAAAGAAATGACATGCAAATTAGTTTTGTTCAAATGACTGACAAGTTGCAAAAGAGGGGAAAATGGCCGCCGAAATGCAGGACGGGCCAGCGAGCACTGAGCCACTGAGGTACTGCGGACGAACCAAGTTGAAAGGGTAACAAAATTCCAGGGAAATGGGCCGCGAGAAATGGAAAGGGTTTTGGGAAAATAGAGTTTACTCTCGCCACACAATGCAAGTGCATAAATAAACATGAATTTCCAATGGCGGGGGGAAAGCAAAACAGGACTTTTATGACCTCACTCCCATGGAAACCTCAGGACGCGAGTGGGTTCGCTGCGTTCGAGTTCTTGACCGCAGCTCAGAAAGGAAAAAGGACAAGAAAAGGAAAAGGATTGATCCCCCGATCCGTTTGTCTACCTAAGAATGTGCATGGATATGGCCATGCACGCCCACGTTCCGGGCAAAACAAAATATTTGACAATTTAATTAGCTGAAAATTTCAGGATTATCGCTGCGAACACATCGTTTTGCATCGCCTCGCATCACATTAAGTTAAATAGTACACACAGCAAGGAACGCACACACCAAGGAACACGCACACCAGGGGTAATTTAAATGTCATCTAAAACTAGGATCAAGTATATATATAATATTTATAAAGTTAACAAATATAATAGGTATTTATTACACATTTGTAACATAATTTGTTATATTTTGCCATTAAAATTAGGATTCCTTCTTTAAACAACATGTAAATTAGGCAGTAGAATTTATAAAATAATTAATTATTTACAATTTCCAAAACATTATTTAACACTTTTACAATTTTAACAATGTATTAATGGATGTCTGTATTTAAGAAAAAATGAAAAATTAATTAATTAAATTATTTATTAGGTCCTAATATGTCAACCCCGCCTGTAGCCACACATGCTTCTAATCCTGACTGGAAGGATGACGGCCTGGGTGGTGCCTCGTGTCCTGCAGCTTGTGGTCGCCAGTCGCCGCATCTGCGATAGCGATAGCGATAGCTTTTGATCCACGCTCCTGCTTAGTGGAAATTTTTTAATTAAAACGCTGCCAGCTCATTTGCCTTTGACCTTTGGCTTTGGCATGGCACACCCTGGCTTTTTTGTTGCTCGTCCACCCACCCAACACCCCGTGAAGCAGCCGAGCCACCCCGTTGCCCCCGACCGCGTGGCCAAAATTTAATTAGCTTAGCTTGCTCAGTTCCTTTGACAAGAAGCCAAAAAGAAACATTTCGTTTGGGGAATCTGCTTTCAGTTTTGCAGCTTTTTCAAAAACTCAAAAAAGAGAGAGAGATAGAGAAAAAAAAAACCGAACACTGGAATCCACACGAGGGCCAGAATCTAACTTACTTCCGGTTCCGCTGGAATGCCCCGCCATTTGTAGGATTTTGATTGGAAATGCGTTGGTTGGTTAAGCCAAAGGATACTGTCATAAATTCAGGGAACTTATAAAATAAACACTATATTTAAGAACCTTATTTTTTTGAACATTATGACTTATATATATGTTGGTATTTATATTTATTGAATTTAGCAAGAAAAACTTTTTATTATTTATTTCTTTATTGTTTGATAACTGGAATTTTTAGCTTTTTAATTAAAAAACAATTATTGTTTTCGAGGTAGGAAGAAAGAATCGAAATTTGTCAAGACAATTTTGTATTCAAGTACCTATCAATTTTATGCTATTTCCTGTGTCAATTTCGAACTTCCAGGAGCCGAGCGTGAGCATTACTCTCAGTTATTATTTATTTATTTATTTATTTTTTTTTTGAGTGGAAAGGGGGCTCCCCCCGACCTTGCCAACCACTGATCCATCAGACATTCGTCATGTATTCCCCGGGCATTACACCAGCCACCACCCCTCCTCCGACCCTGTCAGTCCCCCCTGCAGGCGCCACTGCACCGCACATTGATTGCAGTGTTGCACGTACATTTTAAAAACGGAAGCGCACGAAATCGAACAGCAAACAACAAACAATGCTGGCAAAAATAACACAAAAATTTTGCCCAAAAAATTTGTGCAACAACAAGAAGTAGAAAATGGCAATAACAATAACAAACAACCGGCAGCAGCAACAACAGCAAACAACAAACAAATTTCAATTCGTTAGCGCCGATCCTATTGTAGATGTTGATTTTTGCTGTTTTGTAGCTGCAACCAGAACGACCCAAAAAAAGGATAAAGGATAACCAAAGCAGTGAGTGTGTGTGTGTGTGGGAAACCCAAAAAATCGGCTAGGATGACAAGGACAAGTGCCGTTAAGTTTTTTGCATGTTTTCTAAACAACAACAGCAGCAGCAGCACCAAGCACCAAGCACCAAGCTCCATGAATTGCCCGCCCGCTGCACTTTTTCGCCAATGCAATCTAAACCGTAATCCAATAAAATCGACTGCCGGAATGCACCCTTCCTTGCCCCCTGTGCCAACACATTTTTGACAGTTCATTGTGCGAAAAACCCCGGCTAAAAACCCGCCCCCAAAAAAGTCCCCCACAACCCCCTCAAAAAAAAAAGAAAAGAAAAACACACATACACCCTTCGTTCCACCGCTCAGCAATCTTCACGAGTCAAGTCAATAGATGCAAGGAATTTTGCATATGGCAAAGGATATTTTTACATGCAGAAAAAATGTAAGATAAACTAAATAAAGCTTTTTGAAATATATAAGATATGACTGAAAAATTAATAAAATATGCTCAAGATTTAAAAAAATATATAAATAATATAAAAAATACCTAAATCAATGCTGTACTCCTATTTTAGGTATTAATATAGAATTTTTTATCATTCCATGTTAATTATAGTCAACTTTTTATATATTTCTCATAAATTTTAAATGTCTTGTTACTTTTAAATATTTTAAATATAATATTAAATATTTAATACCAGAATAATGTCAAAAAATTTTTCCGGAAATAAAGTAATGTTTTAAAAAGGTATAGGTCTTTCAAAGATCTTTATAAAGATTTTTTATTGTAAGAAACAAACAGTCCATATTTTCTTTTAATTTATTTTCATAAAGATCCCAGCATTTCCCTGAATTCCTTATGACTTTTTGTCGTCTTTTAAATATTTTAAATATAACATATATTTATTATAAGAAATAATAACGTAGTATTCCTTAGGAAGTAAAGTAATCTTGTAAAAAGTTATGGATCCTATAAACTCAGTGTTTTTTTAAATAATAAATTTTTTAGAAAGATTCTTGCATTTCCCAGAATTCCTCCCCTGCTCTAGAATATTTATAAATAACATATATATTAATTTAAATTATAATTTTCAGTGTATTTAGTAGAGGGTTGGGGAATCTCGGCCTAAAGTGCTGAAAGCAAAAACGAGCAGCAAGTAAAAAAAAAGAAACGAGAAAAGATTCGGCAGAATTGTTGCGAAATTGCTATTTGCACTCAATAACACCTTACACTGCCCCTTCTCCTGCCCCAGTCCCCGCCCCTACCCCCTGCTCCCATCACCCCCTACCCACCGCCTCTCTACGCCCATGAAAAGCGGTGGAGTTGGCAACCAGAACCGTTCTGGCCACAAGCGCTGACCCAACTATATCGGATACCCGCAAAAAAATGTATGAGAGAGCGCTCGGAAAAGCGGAAAAGGGGGCAAAATCGGGTGGGGGGTTTCAGAATTGGGAAAAGGGGGCGGGGCCGTATGGCAAGGGTGGGGGTCATGCGGGCGTGGCACAATTGCAGCATGTTGCAGAAACAGCAGAGAAACTGCAAGGAAGCGCAAAAAGCAGCAAAGAAACAAACACAATTTGCGCCATAAAAAAGGATTCACAAAAAGGAGCATTTCCCTTCTCCGGCTCCTGATCCATTTTTTTTTTTTTTGAATGGCTGACAAAGCGCAACAGAATGGCTTAAGAGCAGCAGGGGAGGGGTTCGCAAAAAGGGGGGACTAAAGGCAATGCAGCAGCCGTTAGCAGAGCGATGAGATCCTTGTTGCCCTCGAGCCAAGCTGATATCCTTGCTCACACAGGAACCAGAAAAACCTGAAGATGGGTGGGGTTTCCCCAATAGGGGTTAAGCGGGTGGCACCAGGATGAGGCACAGGAGGGGGCTCCAAGGGGAGGGGAGCCGTAAAAAGGAAAAGCCTCTGACAGTGAGGAACATTTATTGTGGATGCATCTGTGGATAAGTGTGATATGAGGCGACTTTAATTTATGGCCCAGGCCAAGGCAGCGGATAAAGTCCTTGTTGAATAACTTCAATAGCTTTAAAAAGAAGAGGGGCAGATATATTTATGTATACAATATATATGATTTTATATATAGGAATATGTTTATATATTTTAAAGAAGCTCAACATAATCTGGAAATTTGTCTAGTCAGTGGAAGGTAAAACAAAGCTTACAAGTAAGGCTTCAAACTCAGAAAACTTCATCTAATGTGTATCTACAATATAAAATAAGGTTGATGCATCTACAATAACTGGTTATTTATCATATATTAGTAATGATAAATTAAACTAAATAAAATAAATCAAGAGCTTAGTAAATAATGAAAGCAATTAGGCTGCTAACGAACTTGAAAGTCATCAATTATTTTCGAGACACATTATTTATATATATTTATTTATTATTAGTATATAAATAGCTATTATTAATACATTTGAAGATCTTTTATCTATAGAAATTCTTTTGCAGCATATCTTATAAATTGTTAATAAAATATTTATAAATATTATAATGAATTAAATAATTAATATATTAAATAAAAATTCTAGAGCTTACACTATAAAAAGTACTATCAAGTGACAAGTTTCCTGTATTTATAAATTCACTTCTAAACCTTCAATCTTTGTTTCTTTAGAACATTTCCCTTATAAGTATATATTTTATAAATATATCTATATATATTCTCATACTTTTAAGGCGGCATTTAAGTTATGGGAGTCCTCCTCTAATTATAGCTGCATGCAGGACTCTGCCAGCGCCTGCATTTGGCCTGTTCGGGAAACCACTTGAGTTGGCCCGGGGAAATGGAGTGACGGGAAATCAATAGCGCGGCATGAGGCCGTCACCCGAAAATATTTTGGCTGTATCTGCATTTAGCGAGCACCGGCACCGCCTTCATCCACCCCGCCCAATTTTTCCTCTGTCCGATTTCCGATTTTCCGCCTTCAATATATTTGTATATATATGTTGTGCATATATCCTTATTTTGCACGCGCTCAGCGGGCCGAATGCACGCGACTGGCGCAGCGGGAATTGCGCAGCTTGCGATCCAGCGGATCCGGCAGGACATCCCGCCGACACGTGAATCCGTGGCCCTAAAATCGAGTCGAGTAGAGATGCGAGTGTCCTGCGTATCGGAGATCTTGCGTTCCAGCGAAAAACGGCGATCGTAAAGCCGCAGGCGCGAGGCTGCCTTCGTCGAAAAAGGACCTCTCTCAAAGCCGGTCTTCTCTTTCTCTCTCTCTGTCTCCCTATTACTCTCCCTCTCTCTGCTCCTTGTCGCTGAACATTTCTCTGTGTGCAGTTCGCGTGCGCAGCTCAGCGGGAAACGGTTTCCTCGACTGGCTGCCGTTTGGTGTCCTGCCGAGTGTTGACAGATACCGAGAGAAATTGCCCCAAAAGCAACCGGGAATCACCAGAGAAAACTAGAGAGAAATAGAGAAATATATATACAAATAAAGTAAAAGAGAGATAGAGAGAGAGAGAAATAGAGAGAGAGAGAGACAGAGCCCAACGGCTTCTGTGCACGCGCGAAAGGTGCTCGCAAGGACATCAAGCAGCGGGCACCGTAGCAATTGCAATCCTCTCATTAGCATCCGCCCAAGGCCAGGACAACAATATAAATAAGGGGCGGCGGGTGGTCACTCGTCCTGGGGGGGCGTTGAGCAGACCTAAGGGCGTGGCCGAGCCGATTCAATGCAATTCGATGCGCAGCGGTCGCGGCACACGCTGCCCAGCCGTGGAAGAGCGCCAACTAGACGAAGGATATCTTGTTTAAATAATACAAGATAATACCATCTTTTAGAGCCTGATTTCTCAGGATCTATGGTAGATAGAACTGAACTTTCTGGGATGCAGACTGACATTATTACCTACTAAATAGTGTAACAAAATCTACTCTCATTTTGTTAGTGAAACAAAGAATAGTAGGCAGTCAATACAATTCATGATTTATATTAAATTTCTAATTTACTGTGATTTTGTAACTTGGCCAACCTCAAGGACTCTGAAACAGTTATCTCGCTTTTTCTCTTCTTGGCTACAAAATCCATTCCCAGGTCGGAAGTTGGAAAGGATATTAACACATGTTGTCGGCGGAGATAATTGATTTGCTGACCCCAGTTCGTTGGCGAAATGAGCTAGACAGACCGCCATCCACAGCCGCCCCTCGTTGGGCGTGAGGGGCGTGGCCATGGCCAGCGGCAATAAAATGTTACATGTGTTTCATGTGTGTGCGTAAATGTCTCAAAGGGGTTGCTAAAAAACGAAACGAACAAAAAAAAAAAATGATGAGACAAAAGCGGAATTTGTTGGACTTTTGTCTGGGCCAGAAACATAAAAACTCAATTAGACTCGTTACACGCCCAATTATGTAATATGAAATAAAGCCGAGCTGAGGTCCACCTGAAAGGCCTCGTCCTGGCTCTCACCTCCCTACACCCAACATTTCCCTACACCCAAGTTTTCCTCTGCTCTTTTGGCTTCGGGCATCTCTTCACGGCCCAGTTGAGCAGCAAAATGCCAAATCGTAAATCGTCAAGCGACTCCACTTCACTCCTGAGCCCCTGAAAGGACCCTTCCCCCTGTCCACTTCATCATTGACTAGGTGAAATCCCGCTGCCATTGCTCCTGGTTTCATTGTTTTGCTCGCTTTTTATGAGCCTGGCCGGGGCGGAGGGCGAGCGGGAGCCACCCGCCCACTGCACCACCAGCATATAACGGGGTACTCAACTAAATTGCCAAAGCGTTGAACATTTTTCACCCGATGTGGGCCAATAAATATAACGAAACTACCAAAGTAACTAAACAACAGGACAGGATCGCAAAGGACATGCCCCGGATGACACTGCAAAAGCCAGGAGCACTGGCAGGAGTAGTGCCAGTGGCAGTAGCAGCAAAAAAGGAACAGCAAGTAACACACACAACACACTCTACACACACACACACACACACACTCAGGGGTTTAAGGGGGAAAAGGCAAATTTTCATGATGTGAAAAATATTTCAAAACGAATTTTCAAGACACTTTTATTCAAACAACGTGTCTTTGAAATTCGTTTTGAATTTAATTTAAAATAGAATATATATATATATATTATATAATATATCTAATGTGATAATATAATATATCTAATATATCTAATATATCTAATATATCTATATCTAATATATCTAATATATCTAATATATCTAATATAACTAATATATCTAATATATCTAATATATCTAATATATCTAATATATCTAATATATCTAATATATCTAATATATCTAATATATCTAATATATCTAATATATCTAATATATCTAATATATCTAATATATCTAATATATCTAATATATCTAATATATCTAATATATCTAATATATCTAATATATCTAATATATCTAATATATCTAATATATCTAATATATCTAATATATCTAATATATCTAATATATCTAATATATCTAATATATCTAATATATCTAATATATCTAATATATCTAATATATCTAATATATCTATCTAATATATCTATCTTGAAATATTATAATATAGGTTAATTGGAATTAGATTTTAATATTATATTATTTATAATAGAGTATATCCTTATTCTGTTAGAATTTCCTGTTGGCCATTTCCAGCATATGGACATACACCCACAGCCTCGCGCCCACACACATTCGGTTAGCCATTTTTTAGTGCACCATCCTTGCCCACTTTTGGGTGGCTGCCGGGTTGGTTCCATGGTGGGTTCAATTGCAACTCTGATGCCTCCTTTTTTCCTTTTTCTTTTTTTTTTTTGGGACTTGCCTTGGACGAGGAAACGGTAGCTGGGAGCTGGTAACTGGTAGCTGGTTACACCGTCGCTGGTCGGAGATCGCCTCCACTTTTATGGCCACAGGCGGTATTTATATGCAGGCCCAACTATGGCGCACCCGCTGGACCCCGGAACGCCCCTGGAGCATCTTCGGGCCGGCAGTGGCACTCGAGTTATGTTGGCAATTGAAAGTGGCAACTGTGTCAAGTGTTGCCCACTTGTCGTACATGGCTGGGTCCTCTCGATCCAGTCTGTGTGTCCAGTCACCAGTCAGCAGTCGGCAGTCAGCATTTCGCCCCCCCCACTCGCCGAAATTCGCCGGGTTTAAAAACGGAATTTTTTATTGCCTCTGGAGTTGGCTCTGAATTTGTGTACCCTCTAGGAGGGTATTATAATTTTGGCAAGAAAAAAATATGGGTTTAAAAGAGCTCAGAGCTTTTGAATAGATCTGTATTAAGAAAATTACAAATAAATAAATATATAGCTGTCACATAAAGGATTCTGTTTCATCTTGTGGAAGTCCTGCCCCTATAACTCTTTTATTTTCATTGAAATATTAATTAATATTATCTTTTTTAAGTACTATAAGATGCTTTTAAGAAAATTATATAATACCATCAACACTAGGTACATATAATAATTAATTAGAACCATATTTAATCATTGCTAGGGTACTGACAGTATTTAAATTCGAGGCTGGCCATTAGCTACTGTTTTTTCTGGATTTTGATTTTGTTTTTCCTTTTGCTTTTATTTTATTTTTTTTTGTTGGGTCGGAAAACGTCACTTTGTTCGTTTTCGTTGCCGAACTTTTCCCCTCTCTCGCTTTTGGGGGATATGGAAGTGATTTCAATTTATGAACATGCCGCTGTCCACACACCCACACCCGCACAACACACACACACACCAACACACCCACTCTACACTCATCCATCTTGCTCGTTTTCCGTGTCTGGGAAAAACTCTGAAACAGAAAACTGAAAACTGGAAAACTGGACACGGCAACATGGGTCACAGGCCACGGGCCACGGGCCACGGGCCACGGGCCATGGGCCAGTCTGCTGTTTTAAAACGAATTTAAATTTTTCTATAATTGGTTCTAGGGGAAATTGCAGTCCTGAGTTCAACTTCCGTAACTTAATGAATTGCCAAAAGTGTTTTACTTGCCCTACAAGCCTGTAAATGCCCGCTGGCGATTGCCGTCCGCTTCGCGTCGCATCGCCCCGACGTTGCAGGTCGCACGTCGCATGTGGCATGTGTTGCAGGTTCACATTGCTCGGTGGCCAGTGAAGATTTCCCCCCAGCCTCCAGCTGCTTACTTTAGATTTGACCAATAAAGCCAATATGTATATTTGGCAGAGCCAAAATGGCCGGTTTTGGGGGATTATTATTAGACAAACCCCTTACTTATGGCCCAGGTCCTTGAAGGATTTTCAATTAAAACATATGTAATTTGACTTGGCAGGAACTAAAACTTTTTATAAGAAATACTTACCAAGTGTATTATGAATTTATTGTATTATATTATATTATAGGATAGTATTTAATTATACTTAATGCTTATACTTAATAGTATGACTTCTTTAAATATCACCAATAATAAATAGAAAAACAAAGAATTATTTTCTTACCATTATTAAAGTATAGATTTCCCATCCAAAGTTATATTTTACAAAAAACTTTCACACCTTCTTACCCACTATAATTAACTTTCTGTACCTCCTTTTTGTCTCAATATCCTCATAAAAAAATAATAACAAATTATCAAATAAAATATTGCTGAAGAGTAGCTGTTGTGGCCATTTAGATAGTTTCTCAAACGGGTTCCGGTAGGCGTTAATTAAATTTTGAACAGGCCTTAATCCAGAGCGACTGTTGCCACTTAAGTTTTTCAATTAACCCACCGACGCCGCCTTGACAACCAAAGGAACCACCCTCGCCATGGCTTTATTTTCATATTCATACAAAATTAAACAGCGCGTGCGACAACATAATCAAACAAGTCGAGGATTCCTCAAATTACACAAGGCCCAAACTATAAGACACATGCGGGTGGAAAATGTTGGAAAATTCGTAGTGGGGTGCGGGGAAAGAGGGAAAACCAGGCGGGGCCGTGCGAGGGGCGTTCACTTAAGACAAGTCACGAGCCAAAAGTCGCACTTAAGCGTTTTCTAATCTGTGAAGGGGCTGCAGCGCTATAAATATTTATATTTATGTACCTCACTGTATTTCTGATCGCCCAAGGAGTCGGCCGAGTGAGTAGGGGTTAAGCAAGCACTCGGAAAAAAATATTTAACTTGTATAAGAAGAATGAAACTAAATCATATTAGCTAGTTAAAACTATGGTAAAGGATGTAAGCTAAAATAATTTTCAAAAATTAATTTATAGTCGTATGTGAAGCCTTGATCCACTAGAAATATTTTGTAGTAATTTCCCTCTATTTTCCTCAGTGTATCGGTGCGTAGAACTTCTTGAAAATATGTGACAACAAAGTGAAATTAAGCCAGGCGCATTACTCACGCGCCAAACGGACGCCGCCATGGAAGGGGTTGAAAATTAGAGGGAGTCATCAGGGTGTTAATACATCGGAGTGAGTCCTGTCTAGGGGCTCTCCGGCATTGGGTCACTGGGAAGGGTCATGTGATTTACTCCCCGCCCGAGTTCGGGCGGCATTTAGCCGTGCGTCATAAAAGCATCTCAAGAATGTTGTCAACAAAACAAAAGTGTCAGGGGGAAAATCGGCGGGGAAAACTCGGTCGTGGCAGGGGCGTTGTAACTTCTGTTTTTCGTGTGCGGCATTAACTGATTACTCCCGCTAACGCTCCCAGCTGGGGGAGCCCGCCCATTGATTAGCCCCTTTTATTTTTGGGCCCTACTCCCCTCCAGTCAAGCGAGTTGACAATTGTTTTCGTGCAGCTCATTTTGGGAGATTGAGCGAGTTCCTAAATAGCTGGGAATTTATGGGATTAGTCGCCCAAATAGACGGGGAATTTATAAACATTTTTGTCATCGGCCATTGGAGCAATTTTCTGACGATTTGTGTGGGTGGGACAGACATAATAGCATTTAACTGGGAGTTTATAGTTCTTAGATTCATGTAAATAGTCGATATATAGATGCTATGTTAAGAAATTAGTTAAATAAAATAGTATAATTAATAAATATTTCATTCTAACTTTATCTTTGTCTTGTATGGAATTTAATTCCCATAAAAATTACCTTCATTTCCAGTAAATCACTAAACTGTTAGCCAAAACGCAGCCTTTTGGCCACATTGGGATAACCCAAGGAACACATATACACCACCGAGTCAGTCATGTGTGTGTCGTCTTGGAAAATGGCGCTAATTTCACACCTGGCCGAGGTCGGTGGAGCTATTCTCCATTTTCCATTTCCATTTCCACAAAGGCGGCCAACTGGAAAAGCGTCACAAAAGTGCCATAAAATGGCGACACCAAATGGCAGCGATTTAATTCTAACGCTCAGGGGGAAAACTTAAGTCAAAGCCGGCATGTGGGAAAGGGGGAAAAGTGGGAAAAGTTGAGGCGCCAGCTGGCAACCAAGTCCTTTGGGACATTTGCGCCTGTTTAGCGCAAGTGAATCAAAAAGTCATTTCTCATAGTCAGCTTGAATGTACAGCAATGGTTAAAATAATAGTTATTATTAAAGGAATTATTGTTCTAATTATATATATAATATTTTAAGGCTAGAAACGAGTTAAATAAATAACAAATATAATTTAAAATGCAATTCCCAGATCTGTTTATTCAGTTAATAATACATTCAATTTATATTTAATATTAATTATCATTTAAGTTTATATAATTAGCTTAGTCCAACTTTAGATATTCGTATATTTTTTAAATATATATATATTTATGTATTTAACTATAGTAAAATGTTACAATTATTACAGTTTCTTGGCCATAACTGTTGGTAAATGGAGAACCAGTCCGGTCCGGTTCCCGATGACAAATGGGTTAAGTGGCACGCCCACCGTGTAAATGTATCTGGGCCTGCATCTGCGTATTAACCCCTTACCGGGCTCTCACCGCTCACCGCTTTAACCCATTATGCGGCCTTGTCGGTGGGCTGGCTTATGGGCGTGCGTAGATGACAATTTAGTTTTGTTTTAATGTTACCCCTTTTGCTAGTTTGCTTTTTATGAGTTTATTACCATCGCTGGAGAATCTCATCTTCTCGCGGGCAGCATCAACCCTGTATCCTGTATCCTTGATGCGAAACTACATGGATGGATATTCCACTGCATCGAATTATATATCTTGGGCCGTGGCGAACAGTGGTTAGTGCTTCACGGATGTTGTCATGGGAATGAAATGTGTTTATTTTATGGGGAGGAGAGGTTTTAATATGCGTCCAGAGCGAGTTATGTTACTCTTTGATTTTGTAACGATTTTATTTTTTATATTTTATTATGTGCATGAGTTTTGTTAAATTTTTATATATTCCTTTGTTTAATATATATTTTTTCCTGAGACATATTTTACATTTCTTCAATATGTTTTTGTTGGACTTACCCCACAAAAGTTCTTCAGCAAACTTGGCCACATTTGCGTTTCATTAAAGCCAGACTTGGGAATTTTAAGCAACTTTACATTATATTTCTATTATTTATGGATATATTTATTTTCAAAATTATTAAACGCTCAGCTATACTCTCTCCTTGAGCTGCTGAAACTCTCCTTGGACTTCTTGGAATTTAAAATAAAGCCCAAAATAAATGTAGCTAAGAGCTAGTCCCACTGTGCGATGGTATTGGTCCTTGGTGTTACCTTCGCTCCTCTAAATTTTCACACTTTTCGACGGCACATGTGTGCGCTTCCTTCGCCTGCTTTGTGTTGTTTAATTAATTATGTAAACATAACTTCTGGCGAACCCCGGACCCCAAAACCAAACCCGAACCCTTTTGCAACCCTTTCCCTCGGACACGTTTTCCCCGTCGCGCATTCATGGAAATTAATTTGCGAAGCTCAAACTGAAATTGAAATTGAAACTCAAACCGAGAACGTATATGGAAATAGCGCCGGCTTTGTCCTTTCCTCAATTGATAAATTAAGAGATTAACGGTCGGCCGCCGTAACCGAAAAAATTGTTGAATTTTGAATATAAAAAAGGGGTTAAACGGGCGTGCCGAATTTTTGTGTGTCCAAGATGAAACTCCTTTTTTTTTTTAATTTCGTATTTTGTTGCGGAAACTGAGAATCCGTCAAAGGATTTCCCCGAAACAGCGGAGACAAGTTACCAGTTATGAGTGCACAAAAACGATTTTATTACCGTCCATAAATGCAGCGGTAGAGGAATCGGTTTCAGAATCGGAATCGGGATAGGTTTGGGTTTCATGTCTAGGTTTTTGGGTTTCTGTATGCAGGACGAGTCCGGGGACTGGCCGATATTTGTATAACATTGCGACAATAAAGGGCCGCGAAGGACGTGCATCTATTTGCATAAAATTGGACAAAGGACTCGGGCCGAAGTTAACCCAAAAACCGGGGCGACATAAAGGAGAAGAAAGGAAACCGATGGGAAAGAAAGGCGAAAGTAGAGCAAACAGAAGGGCAAAAGGTAGACGAGTAGAATTTTCCGCGGAAAACTCTCTCATTAAACCGAACGAAGAACCCACTCGCGCAACTCGTCGCTGCTTTTCCAGCGAACGCGCCGGGACGCAATGCTATATTATGCCCCGATCTATGGGATATATCCTGTACATACTTTCGGAATTGCATCATAAAACTGGGACGAATATGCAACATTGCATTTATGCAAATCACCCGTGCAGCGGAAAGGCTGCGGCGACCTTGAGGAAAACGAGGAAGGTGCCCGAAAAATGGGTGCAGCAGATAGTGAGAGTAGGCGGGAAAGCCGGAAGGGAAAGAAAGGCAACGAAAGGGAGGAGAAAATCGGGAAAAATCGGAGTAAGGCGGAGGATATCAGAAAGTCCATTAGCCAACAAAAAAAAAAAATGGAAAGGAAGAAAAACAGGGGAACAAATCACGCGGCTGCTTGGGATGATTATGCAATATGTTGCATGATTTATGCTCGCTGCGATTTTCACCCCTTTTTTCTCGTGCCTCTTCCAGGCGTATTGCAATTTTCCACCGCCCAGCCTTGCCACTTTTTGTTTTCCTTTTTTGTTGTATTTTTTGTTCGCGACAAATATTAACTTCAATAAATTTGACGCACAAAGGCCAAATTATGAGGCGCTCACACATACACGAAAAAAAGGGGTGCCCAAAGCATTTCATTATCACTGCGCCAACCCCTATTTCGGCAGAGGGCTTAGTCCTTCGTCCTTCGCTCAATTGCATTGTCATGTTCACAAGTTGTCCAACACAGGGTGTTGATGTTGTAATGAAAAATTAAGCATTATAATGAAATCTACAATTTGAGATAAACGACGGACGACGGACGACGGGCGACGGCCGTAGCGATAGGGATAAATCCGAGGTGACTCGAAATGGAGCTGATCGAAAAGGATACGGTCCGGAAATGAGATCCCTAAAGGTTGTGACAGCCCAGCTAATTGGGATGCCGCTATGGGAGAGTCCTGGCAAACTAAAAAACACCCTTGGGAGAAGATCGTAAGGCTAGAGATCTTACTCTATGTAAACTTTAAGAAAACTCGAAGGAGATACTTCTTGAGGGATTGATTGAGAGATATATGTGAGGTATCTGCAACCAATTCATGAAATTAACTTGTTAGGTAACAGAAAAACATACAATAAAATAAAATAGTGTAAAAAGTAGCTTTCTTTTTGACTGGCAACCCCTGCAGAATCTTGAATAATCCCTTTCTGAGGAATTTGTAAAATTCCTTTGCCGCATCAATTTGCGTTTTCATCGAAGGGAATCGGGGGGTGAACTAAAGGAGACTTTTTATTTTATGTTTTGCCTGCAAAGGGAATGGCAAATATTCTAAATTGCAATTTTTTCACAAGTCCACACAAAACGGGAGCAGATCACGTGCTAAGTGAAGGGATTTGCCAACAAAAATGTGAAAAGCTTAAACAGAAACCAAAGCAAAACAAACCCAAACAAAGCAAAATACAAATAAAAATTTAAACAAAAGGGGGCAAGGCAGAAAACTGAAACTGAAAACCCGAAACGAAAATATTTCGTTTATTTTTGGGTGATGCTTTCGCTATTTATTTATTTTCGACAACAGACACGCGAGTTGAGTTTATTTTTTATGGTTTTCAAATGATTTTTAACCCCTTGCAGCCGGAAGCGGATGCAAATTGCATGCGTCACGTGACAGACGGGACGGACGCATGCCGGGCATTAAGCTTTTAGCGCCGATTTCAACCGCCTCCCTCCCTCCCGTCCCGCCCCGCCCCGTCAGTCGCATCTTAACCCGCGCATCCTGCAGGATATGCATGGCCCTCTCGCATGCCGTCAAATGGCAAGCAGGGCCAAACACGTTGGCGTTTTTAGTATTGATTATGCAGTTTGTTGCAAATCCCTGCAGCATCGAAAAAGCACTGCCACAGCAGCAACAATGCACGGCAACAATAGTCCAAGTTCGGGGTATATCTGTATATATTTTTATATATTTTATATATTGTCATATATCTTATAATTAAGAAATATTTAAAACTATAAAATAATAGCTTAAAAGTTTCGAAATTCTATATTCCAAAGTGACACAGAATTAAGACTTTGCCAGTTTAGTAAACTCCCTGAACGAACTTTGGTTTCAATTCCAGGCTATGCCCAAATGTTTTATAGATAATCTAGATATTTTGGCATTTTTGTTTAAGTTTTAGTAATGCTTCACTTTTTTAGACTTTAATTTAAGCAAGCGTGTCACAGAATTAAGACTCTAGAATTTTAGTAAACTCTTTAAAGCAATCTAGCTTACACTTAATTTTAAGGGAACTTCCTTTTTAATAGAATAACCAAGTTCACATTTTCCAATTTAATATTATACAATACATCAAGTATTTTAGACCTCAGTTATTATTTTAGTGCATATTAATTCCCTCTTATTTTCTCGCTGTGTGGCAACAACATCTGCCATAGTCAGTCAGCCGGCGAACGGCTTGAAACTCAATAAATCTAAATTGCGCACAAAAATAATTGAATCACTAAACCGTGCACCGAATCACAGCAAGCAAAAAAAAAAATAGAAAATAAAATAAAATCCCTACGAACTCTCTGTTCCGTTATCCGCATATACACATACTATATATCTATATATGTATATATATATATATGAATCCAGAGGTCCTTTTTTTCGCTTTGTTTGTGCAGATTTTGGGGCAGATTTTCCACACATCGTTGCGCTACTTGAGGCCCCTTGATTGGGGCTTATTGACACTACCGGATCGGATGGAGATATTCTGGCTAAGAGGAGCCGATGCCAAGGGATGATCTGCGAGTGGACTTCAAAAAGGGTTTAATTTCATTTTTGGAACAACACAAGAGAACAAATTATAAAAAATACACATAATTAGATGGTAGTTAAGTCTAGTTCAGATAATTATATTTATGAATAAATATATATAATATCTTTTTGAGATCGATAAATATTTCAAGTCTAACCTTAAGCTTCTTTAAAGAATTTTTAGGAGCATAGAAGGATAAGATATACCCCTTCATAAGACACATTTAAAATGCCATATGGCCACCTCTGACCGAGAATATATTTTAGTATTATATATTTAAGATCCTTTTTAAAATTTAGAGTAGCTAATGTACCCTGCAGCGTAGGAGATCCAAATAACTGCAGAATTAACCGAATCGAACTGGTCAAACTTTTGCAAACATAGTTGCGAATCGCTTTTTGTTGGCCAGGATTTGGCATTCACATGACCACTCCCATTCCGTTTCCCAGCAATCCATATGCAATGCATAGATTGCTTCATTACAAATTCAAAACATAAAGCTGTCAGGAAGGAAGGAAGGACATTTGTATGTCCCAGCAAGCCGTACTTTGTTCGATCCTGTTCGCTACGGTTCTGTCACTCGCCGATTTCCCGCTAAGCCCGCCGAATGCCAAATTCAAATTCAAATTGAAAAACGGAGCGCAACATTTTCATTTTCATTTTGTTTGCCTAAAACCTTAGGAAACAAAAAAAAATATATAAAATAAAAAGGAACAACAAAGCAAGGCGCGAAATGCACAAAATCAAACAGCAAACAAAAAGCTCTAAGACCTGCGGCAAACACAAAAAAATAAAGAATACTAAGTACGGGACACACAACCCCGGAAAATTAAAAAAAAATAAACAGAACTCACCTCAACTGTAACAAAAGTGCGGGCATAATTTGCATCTCGTGTCGGAACTGAAAGGAGTAAATAAATAAATAAATCCTACTTAATGTCACAATCAATCCGTTGACGAAATCTGAACCCCTATTAGTGCGCATTTAGCTGTTCATTTGAAAGTTTTACTTTTTGCGCGGCGGAGCGTTAAATCGGGCACAACAAACAGGGGCAGCTCAATAGGACACAGGACACGGGACACAAGGCTCGCAGGACTCGCAGGACTCGCAGGACTCGCAGGACTCGCAGGACTCGCAGGACTCGGCTCAGCTGCTGCCCCTCGAGCGCAGTGACATGTATAATTTTAATCCAGCTGTAACATAAGTTTTTGATTTGACAAATCCTCAACGGCGCGGCCAGCGAACAATACGAAACTATTTGACAGAAATTGAACTCCTGGCGAAATGAGGGTGGCGTTTTCATTGGGATTTGGATTTGGATTTGCATGCGACGACCTCAAACACAGCAAGAAAAGTTTAATACATTTTAAAGGAATTCAGAAAAATGCATGCAAGGACAATAACAAGGAGTTGAGGTTAAAATTGAAGTCTATTTCAGCCGTTTTTATAAAGGAATTTTGCCCTGTTTATTCAGGTAATTTATATACATATTGAGTAATTAGAAATACAACTAGAAACTCTCTAAATATTTCTCCTCAGTGTACGCAAATATCCTGACAGCCTCAAAGGGTGTCTCACTCTCTCCGTATAGCGAAAAATAGAAGAACGCATCTGAAGGGGGTTGCATCATAAATATCTCAACATTAACATTAATTGCACTCGATGTCCTCTTGTGTGGGCCCACACAAGAGGTCCTGTATCCTGAGAAATCGAACAAATGCTCCCCTTCGCCCCTTTTTATTATAAAGTACTCTTCCTTTTTCCTCTTTTTATTTTTTATTTTTTTTTGTTGGTTGTTTGGGGTGGCCACAATGGTTTGCAACTTGCTGGTTCGGTTTTCCCGCCTTTTGATGTCTGTCTGTCTCGCTCTGTATTTCAATAATGAAGCCGGATGGTGGGTGTGTGTGTAGGTGGGGGTGTGCAAGTGGGTGTGTGGGTGTGCAATGGGGGTGGCAGTGCGGTGGCTGGCACGCGGAATGGCATGAAGTCCGAGCTCGAGGCCGGAAACGAAATCACAGTGGCTCGTGGGGTAAGGTGGTGGTGTGTGGGGCAATTCAAGAGGAGGCAGCTGCACCACTTGCCCCGGGGTTGATTGGCCCATCCTCCCCCCCCACAGCCCTTTCTAGCCACCATCCCCCTCACACACACACCCACGCAAAAACTAATAAGTTTGAGCATTAATTGGCTTACAAGGCATTCCCCGAATTCCTTGGCCAGCGTTGCCCTGGCTCCTGGCTTCAGTTCATCATTCAGGTTGTCCTGATGAAAAGGTCCTTGAATGAGTCACCCTCTGACACGTGAAATGCTCCGCTACACCCTCTCCCTCTCCCTAATAAATCCCCAGCTGAATGTGTGAAATGAGGATCCCGACGAGGACCTGCAGATTAACCATTGATCCAAGTCCAGGCCTTTGTTCCAGTTAATGCTCTTAAGTCAAAAAGTGTCACCGGCAGCTCTAAGGAGCTGGGAAAATGACATTTTCGCCAGGATATAGATCCATACATCCGGATGGGTATAATTCAATTTATGTAAGACAGCCGCCTTTTTACATTTTTTCTTTGGCCCAATTTGCTCAACATTCTTGGTAGTAAGCCGCCACAGCAAGGTTAGCCAGGAAAGTGTGTGCGAAAAGTGAAATATAAAAGTTGAATGAAATGTGCATCACTTTTATGTTGAAGAAGTAAGTGCAGTCAATCATTTATCAAACTGAAGTTTAGATTCAAATTAAGAAGCAGTTGCATTTTCTTTTTTTTTTTTTGTGCAGAGAGCGAGAGGATCCCTTCATTAACAATGGGTTCTGACAAGGGTCCATCGCATAGCCACCCCAGTTTTCGCCTCATTTGAGTGACATATGCGTTTTGGCATCGGATTCCGGTCCGGGGGATTCCCCTTTGCCTTTCCGCCCTTGAGCTTTTCTTTTTTTTTTTTAATGAGTTCAACGTGTTTTCGTTGAACCAGGATAAATAGTACAGTGGTGGTGGAAATGATAAGGTCATTTTAAAATTTAAAAAGCATTCAATATGTACATAAAAATATAGCTTATATAATTTAATTTAATTTCGTAGTTAATTCAGAATTTATATCATATATATGGTAAGTTTTCTGTTGAATGCTTTAATATAATAGATTAATATTAGGTTAGTAACTAAATCTTAAGTTTAGCCAGCAACTTTGCTTACGATTTTTATTTATTTTTAAAATATATTCCTATTTATTTTAGCTTATATTTAAATACACTGTTATTCCATTTAAAATCCTGCAGCTTCCCTAACTGCTTTGCCTTGCTTGTGTGTGCACCCACCGTTGTCCTTTGTTGATGTTTTGGGCCCTTGGCTTTCATTCCTCCTTTATTATTATGGTTCTTTTTTTTTTTTGCTGTCGATCCCCGGTTTTCGGTTTTATTTTTTAATATTTGCGGTTGTCGCTGTTGTTAAGCCATCGCATCAACTTGAGTTCAATTAAAATCCACATCAAACAATGGCCAGGCACGTAGAAACTACTTCAGGAATCGCTCGGCAGCTCTGCTGCACTCGGGGGTGGCTCTACATCCTCTACGTCCTTAATGAGCGAGGGTGACGAGGCGAGGAGGACTCGACTCGTGTCCTGGCTTAAGTCCGGACTCGAGCTCGCTTTCGCTGGCAAAGAACACGTGTCCACGCAAAACTTGTTGCCCTACAAGTTCCCGTCTCGTCCAGGACTCGTTTATCCATATGACGCGATTCGCACGCGATGCCCGAAAAGTGTTTGTCCTTAAGTTCAAAATCATGTCCTTCGAAAGCCTGGCCGCCTTCAGAATCCCGTGCGTGCTGATTAACCCAATAACCCATCCACATGTGGGTGGTTTTCGGGGGCGGTTGTGGTGTATTTTAAGCTTACACAATATTGAGCAGGAGTGAGTGGAGTTTCGATCGTCGCAGATTTGATTTTGATTAGGAAAATAAGTGCGTTGAAGGCTTTGAAGTGGGCACAACAAGGCTGCAAGGATGTGAGGTAGAAATCGAGCCTTGAAGCCGGGGAATTGAGCGGAGAAAGTCAAGCCTGCAACGTAGTTTGTGAACAAAGTATTCTGTAAATGTAGTTAAAGAGATAGATAATAATATATACTTAGAAAATGAAAGCAAGGTATTTTTAATATTAAAATTATACTATTATTAATAGGTCTTTGGAGGGTAAGTAACTTTGAGTATCTTATAGTTTTCAGTTTCTAGCTTAACTTTATATAGATTATATTTCCAATAACCTTTTAAAATGTAACAAAGCTTCAAGTAAATATTATATTATTGATCATCTCCCGCCCTGAGGACACAAAAATAAATTAGCATTTGGCAGGACATGGATGCATCCGAGGAATGCCCAAGGAATGCCCCCACATAAAATTAATAAAAACTCGCGCAGCGAACGAAACGAAACAAGATGGTAGATTTCAGATTATTGCCTTATATATTTTTTTGGAGACCATCAAGGAGACCCATCAAGGAGCTGCGCAGGCCGTCTGATGTACATATATAATTAAATGGGCATTGGTTACGCCTCCGTGCGTCGTCCTCGGGATTGCCACCACCGAAACCAGCGAGACCTGATGACGATATTATTGTTAAATTGCAAAGCGCGCAAATCAAATTAACAACGCGCCCTGCTGCACTTGTTGTTGCTGTCCTTTGGCCGCAGAAAAATGGTTGCCAAATGTCGTTGGCAACCACAGTGGCAAAGGCACCCCGAAAAATGAAGGGCCAAAGCAACCCGCGCCGCGCCGAATAGAGCTCATCCTCGCATCCATCGACCCCCAGTTGCTCAACCCAAAAAAGGACACCGAGCCACCCCACCATCCCAGCCACCCAACCACCCAACCACCCGACCACCTATCCACCAGCTGTGACCCGACGGCGTTAATGACGCACAAGTGTGACACTTTCCTCTCGACCGTCGCGGTCCAGGCACAGTGGGACCAAGGTGCTTAAAAATGTCATTAAATATATATATATATATATATATATATATAAATATTGATTTGATATGTGTTATAATATAAAAATAAATAATTATATTTAAATAAGAATAAATGTACAAAGGATATATTGCGTGTAATATGGAATTTTGATTAGTTTTAAGAGCATAATTTTCACTAAGTGAACCATCGCTTTTTTAAAATTATATTGCAATAAATATAACGCAATGAAAATTCGACTTAGAGAGAAAAATAGATAATTTATGTATTTTATATAATTTACGAACTTTTTAAAACAAAAATAATTACCTTCCACAATGTGTGATCATCGCTTGGTTAGAATTATATTACTCTAAATGCAAAATATTAAAATCTTGACTTTGAAAGTGATTGAAAATGTATTATATATATATTTAGAGAAACTATAAAAATAAATGTAATATGTATACATATATGTTTATTTAAATAATATTATATATATATTCCCATAATAATTTCCATGTTATTTTAAGGCCACAGTGCCGAAAGGAGGAGTTGAAGCTGAAATGCGAAACAGTAGCAAATTGTTGCTAAATTTTTTTATATTTTTTATTTTCTCGGTGCGTCTGTGTGGTGGCAGCAAGGACAACGAAAAAGGAATAACAAACGACAAACGACAGACAAAAAAAACAAAAAAACGAAACAAGGAGCGGCATGAATAAATGAAAGCAGAAAATCAGTTGATTTTAATATGAAATTTCACGCTACCTTTCTCCCTCTCACTCTCCAAAAAAAAAAAGGAAAACGCAGTTTAATTGAAAATTATCGCAACATGGTTGTCACGCAATTATTTCACGTTATCACCAACCGAAAAAAAATATCACAGAGAAAGGGGAACCAGAGGGGTTGGTAAGGGGAAAATGTAGCTGCTGCTGAGATATCATTTATATCCCAGGCGTTGCGAATTTTCTAAAAAACAAGTGCCAGGAGGAGGAACCACACCACGGCTAACCACCGAAATTCGTCCTTGTGCAGGCCACCTGACGTCGTCATAGCTGCACACTCGTTCGGGGTGTCAAAGCCAGATACGTAGATACATTTGTATCTTTCATATGCTCCGGTTGCCATGGCGTGAAATTTTAATTGCCCAAAAAATCAAAAGATTTTGCCAATCGAAAGTCATAATTATGGGGTCAAACAGATCATGGGTCAAGCTGTGGCATGACAGGTTTCAATGGGATGAAAAATGTGCTTATAAACGACGAAATTTCAGGATTAAAAGGTCGGGTAACTAAAATTTTATATAAAAAATGTAGATTATTTCCATATACTTCCCTGCGATGGTTACAAAGTAGTTTTCCTTTTCAACTCAAATATCAAATCCTAATTGCTTTATTAAACGAAAAAGTGAGACCTCATCGCCGCTGAGGGGCAATCATCTGGGACAAGTTAATTGAGGCAGTCAGAAACGAGTTGAGGTCGTCGAACAAAACAAGGATCAACCCTAAGCCGGGCCCGCAGGCGACTAATTGACTTATTGATGGCCTCATTAACCGAACTCAACCTGCACAGATCCAGTTCTCCCCACACACACCTACGCCCCCGACTATTTTGATAAGCCAGAAATACGACAGTTCAGAAATACTGAAATACAGAAATCCAGGAATAAAACCCCAGGAAAATAAAAGGGAAACGCTAAACGATGAATTGAGCCCCGGACCCAGGGGCACATTAATCAAAGGCAATCAAACAATGAGCGATTCGGCTGAAGTCGAAATGTTTTCCGTAAACAATGAGGATCTGGTTGTCAATGAAAGTGAACAGGTTGGGAACCCGAGGCAAGGAGAAATGAAATAAAAACCGAGATATGAGAACCGAGAGCTGAGAACTGAGAAATCGGTCAGGACAATGCAAAGGAAATGGTCAGGATCATGGGGTGTGTGTTGTTGGCTCAATCAATGCCAGCCAAACAAGTGTTATGAATGATTTGATGTTTTCATTTGTCCTCGTTTTTTATTTACCTATTTTTATTTTTTTCGGGAAACCAAACCAAAGCAAACCAAAACCCCAACAAACCGCACAAAGGAGTCCGGGTTAAAAGAAAAAGAGAGTGAAAAATCCCCGATAATGGTTGGGATTTCACTTTTAGTGCTCGCCAGACGCACTGGCACCGTTGTCGTCGATATGACATGATTTATGAGGATCCACCAGCGGTTTTATTCCCTAGTCCCGAATCCCGATACCCGAATTCCCCTTCGCATTGTCCTGACCACGGATTTGTGTAAGAAATGATGAAAAATGTTTCAATAAACAGCTCCCTGGCTGGCCATCTCAATGGGAGGTCGCCTCCAATGGCAGCTTTTACCTTAACAAACCAGGTTGTAGTGACCAAGAATATTCAGAGACATATTGATGACTTAATTGACCAACGTGTGGTCATTGCATTTAGAAGAAAATAAATGGAAATGTAAAGATTCATCGAATAAATTTGATTAATTTATTGATGGCATTAATAAACTAAGGGGTTTGCTTTGAAATACTGAATATTTTCTATGCTAAGAAATCTCTGGAAACTTATTTAGTTTACCAAGTAAAAATAAAGAAGTTAATGTAACAATATATTTAACTTTTATAAGCCACATTATTTATGTGGGAGTTATTACCGAGGATGTGCCTCAAGATTTACTCCCCAATTAGTCCTGTCTTGTATCCTGTTCCCACAGTAATCTTTAGTGTTTTTTTAAAGAAGGCGTGAACCGGGGAGGGAAACAAACAACAAATCAAACATAAGAAATAGACGGAGCCTGAGACTACCGGGTAAAGTGGCAAATTTCTAAACAAATTTAATTTCCGGTCTGGGGTTCGATAGATTGGCAAACATCATTTATCATTAAGGTACAGATACGGACACAGTACAGCCCTTAAAAAGAGGGGAGTCTTTTGGCTCTTGTTTCCCTGAAACTGTCTTTCTTTTGGCTTGTTTTTTTCCGATTTACGATTGAGCCATCAAAGCAGTCGGATCTGTTGGGTAATATCTACAATATCAATATATAATACTTCAAACTAAATATTATATTTAGAAAAATATATAATATTTAAACTAGGAGGCACTGATGCAACACTCAATGTTTGTAACAAATAAAATATGTACGCTTTGCTGGCAAAAAAAAATTAAACCCAGCAACGACGCATCCTTACTTAACCCTCGCCTTCCCCGAAAAAGGATTCAGCTGTAAAAAAGGAGTTTTCGAAAGTGACGAAAAAAAGAGTGAGCCTCCTGGCCGCGTGTTCGAAGCGTGTGGAAGCGTCAGGTAAATCGTCCTTGACTCCTGGCATTGCATAAAATTTGCAAAGCGGTTGCAGGTAGGCCTCCTTGCCTGCAGATGACTCAACTGAATGCAACCCGCAGAAACCTCATCGTAAAACCGCGCGGCTGAGGAGCATACCGGGAAATAAGGAAGAAAACACTGCGAGTTGCCTTGGCCATTTTATATTTATTTCTGCTGTGAGTTTCAATCGTCCTTCAGGTCCTCCGATTTGGCCTAGCTACTAGGATTGTCTGAAGGATTCTTCTCAGACTCCCGCACCGCTTCGGACTCTTTGCCATCGCCGGAGACGTAACCCGAGTTGAACTTTTTATCGTCCTCTTTGGGGCTTTTAACCTCGAGCCGCTTGCCCTCGCCCGTCCAGTAAACACCCTCGATTAGCTGGGATTATCGAAAGATTTGGGTTGGAACAATGGCAATATATAAAAATGTATAGAAACCTACATGTGGATCACGGGCCCTTGGCTGATTCTCCGACTCTTCGGATTCCTCGGATTCCTTCGACATGTCCAGTCCCTCCGATTCTTCCGACTCTGACCTCACGGTGCGGCTGGAACGCCTGTCCTTTCCTTTCAGTGTCTCCTCCGACTCGGATACCTTTTTGGCAAGGAAACGCGTGACTTTGGTTCGGGACATTTGAATAGTGTTGGTAACCCACCTTATTTTTTCTGGCCCTGGGCGTCCGTTCTGACTCTTCCGACTCCTCGGATTCCTCGGACTCGCTTTTCACAGCCCTGTCCGGCTTTCCTTCTAACTTCTTGGGATTAGATTTCTTGATATTCAGTTTCTTCGGTTCCGAAATCTTCGCTGCCCTCGGATCCTGCGACCCTAAGCGGGGAAATAGCTCGGATTGTTCAGACTCCTCCGATTCGCCTCGAATGGGAATCCAGGTTTTCTGGTTGTCCCGTTTCCCTCGCGTCTTTCTGGCCGGTGGCCGTCGCTCCGACTCCTCGGATTCCTCAGACTCCTCCGACTCGCCACGCCGGGCTTTTTTGCTGTCTTTACCCAAGCGTCCTGCTTTCTCCGACTCGCCTTTGGGCTGTGGTTGCCGCCGACTCCCCTGCAAGGCCTGACGCAGCTCCTCCAGCTGCTTGGCCAGTTGGCGTCGAAACTCGTCGTTCTCGCTGCTGAAATTGAGCACATCCTCGCCGGTCCTCAGCGGTTCTAGGAATCTCGGCGCCATATGGCGAGGGAAAAGCTCTGCGTTGAGCAGGCGGCTGAACACGTCCAGGCACCTGGACATGGCACCGCTGGCGAAGGACATCTGCAGGATCTCTGCATCCAGGTTCCGCTGATGGAAGCGCCTGGCAATCAGCGGCTGCTGTCTATTCAGAACGCGCAGCGTGATTCGGCCAACTCCGCCCGTGCGATTCATGGTCACTACTAATACTAACTGATTATGGCCAAGGGTTCTTTTACGTCTTTTTTTGGGTCAAGCTCAAGGCTCGTTTTACGTGGAACTTTTTAAATTTTTTTTTTAGATTTTACGTTTCTTCTTTTATAGGCGGTAATTCGCGGTTATTATTATAATTATTGTTGCTATTATGGGAATGAATCCCTTTTTCTGTTGGTGTTTTTAATTTGGTTTGCCAGGCAACGCGCGAATTATTGAAGACGACACAAAGTTTTTTTTTTTTTGGGCTATTGTTTTTCTAAATTTTTTACTTTTTGTATCGAAAAATTTGAACGGGGAAATTTTGTATACCAAACTGAAGCCGAAAAATATGTAGTTCTAGAGTCAGTGTCTGGAGAACGACTGACGAATTGGGTTTTGGGGTTCTGCTCCTTAACTCGGCGATGGGGTGACAGTTGGGTGCTCGGCTCCCATGATCAGTACACCAGCCTATTTCGATTCGGTTCCATAAAACAATTGACTTTCTAACCGTTCATAAAAATCACATAAAAACGGATGGTTGGTTTCTTTCTTTCTTTTTTTGGGTGCGAGAAAATGGGAAAGTTAACAGGATTTTCGGTGGAAAAAAAGGCAATTTAATGCAGCAGAAAAAAAGGATTTGCTGGGGTTAGAATTCGCGCGAAATTGCATCTTTTATGAGGCCGGGATTTTGGCACGTAACCCTAGCGCATAACCCTAGGCCTTCAACCGATTTTCCAGCTACCTGCCACGCCCTTTTGCCGCTTCGCCCCTTTTTTGCAGCTAATTATGTCATTTGGCGTAAGTCAAGGCTGCAAAGTCAATTGCGGAAAATGGGTAAAAATGTGACACAAACGACCCGAGAAAATGCCATAAAAATTTATGGGTGAAAAAGAGGTCCATAAACGGTGGAGGGAGACTTTGGGCTTGTGCGAAATGCAACTGGAATTGCAACCCCGACGAGGGTAAAAATTATATTTTATTAACACAAAAAAATTGCAGAGTTTGGGTTTACTATTAGGTAATTGATTTCTGAGTTATTTACTTGTATTTGCTGTATTTTAATAACTTCTTTTTATAAACTTGTTACTTTAATAAATAATAAGCTTCTTGTAACATATTTTCAATATTTTCTTTAGACTAGGAATAACAAATTTTCTTAATCTATGGCAAATAATTAAAATATAGTATAGGCTATAAGGAAATAAATCCTTTAACAACGTCAAGAATTATTAAAAGTATTTTTAATTCGTCTTTTTACATTTCTAATTATCCTACATTTGGCTTTATTACATTTAATACTTTCTAAAAATCAGCGTTCACAGAAATTCATGAAATTTATTCTTAAATCCAACTTTGAAAGAAGAGTTAATGTTGATTATTTTATTTATGTCTTATTATTTCTAATACAAAATGCATAGTTAATGATTATTAATTTGATATATATTTTTTCGTTGTATTATTTAATTATATATTACTTTATATTATTATACCAAAGTTATCACTTTCAAACCCATAAAAATCTTACAGCAACTCCTCAGTGGTTTCTCTGGGCCCATGAAAATGCGCTAAAATAAAAAAAAAAATAAATGAAAAATATGATATTCGTTTGGTCTTTCCTCTTAACCCCTCGTCTGCGCACAATTTGGACCCCTAGTTAACCCATTCCCGCCAACATGTTGTCGTCAGTGTCCAGGACAATTTGCCTGCAATATTGCGTTGACAGCCACGAGAAATAATAGCCCAACAATTTATACAATTTATGAGTTTTGTGAAAAGCGGCCAAGGGGGTGGCAAGGGTTACCAAAAAAATGTGTGTAGCATACTTAAGCGGGCGTCGGTGGGTGGTGAGCGAAACAGGACATAAAAAAGGACAGAGGGGAAAGTAAAGAATGTACAAAAAAAAACAGAGAAATCACAACCGAAAATCATAAATTCGGCATGTCTAATGACAATTTGCCAGCTCCACACGAGGGGGTAAAAAATAAAATGTTGAGAGACCATTTTTATCGTTTTGATTTTGGATTCCCTGTGCTGCTGCCCCCTTTTATGTTGGCTCATAAAAAGCGTTTGTTGTTCGGTTTTAAGGTCCCCAGGCTATGGTCCTTGGACTTCAAAACATGGCGACGCTGCCGCATGGACCGCAGACCAATTTAAAAATGACGCAAAGTCCCCGGTTCAGAGATATTTGAGACTCCACTGGCCAACCCTTGATGGATTTCATCTCTATACTGTAGAAGTTATATTCCCCAGAGAGATAAATGCATTATGATGCTTAGAATATATTTTAAACTAATTTATAAGACATTAAATACTGCACAAAGTAGGCTTCCACTTAGGTGATATAAATCTAAAATAGTTAAAATCAAGGATAAATAACAGCAAGTATCCTGGCAGCTGGTAAAAGTGGACACTTGGGACATTTATGAGGCCAAGCGGCTGGCCGATGCCAGACGCATCCGCAGTATAAATCAAATCCGTCCGAGGATCTCTCAAACACTGTTGATCCCATTGTGGAATTGTGGAAGCGGGGACTCGAGGAGCAGCAGCAGCAGCAGCAGTGGCTATGAGGCTCTGAGTTGCCATAACTCATCTGGCGGAGTTCTCGGCCACTGTTTCGGGCCACTGGCCGAAATGAAGCAATCAGGGCCCAGAAAATGGTAACAGCCCCGGGTAATTGTTGTTTGGCATTTGGCCGATGATGTCACCACACACGGAGACCCCGGCATTGTCGTTTCCTCTTCCTGTTCACTCACTGTGGAAGCCTCCGTATGGCTGTTGTGTATATATGGATATATTGTCTATTCTGGTTCAGTTCGAGACGTTTTACGATTGTTTACTGCTGCCTTGGATGCTTCTGTCTCACACGGAGAGAAAAACGGGACTTCAATTGCTGGAAAAATGAAAAAAAAAGTGAGGAAAGTATCCCTTAGTTGATAATAATGAAAATTAACGTTTAGTAATCGTCACCATATTAACTTATATGCTTAGAAATTTAATGATGCCAAATGCAAGATGATATATCTTCACTTTTTCCATTAATTTTATAGGTTTAATCATACTAGTTTTTCTCTTGGTGCATCGAATGTCCAAACTAAAGTCTAAACCCAAAATGAGAACCGAGCCCATTGTGGCCAAGGCACTTTAGGCCATTCAGCCGCAGTTTCAGCTCCTGGGTGTTCCCTTATTACCCCCTCTACAATGCCACAATGCCCCCCCTTGAGAGACCCCTTCGCAGCGCATTTAAGTCCAGATAAATACGCATTTGATTTGGGTTCCCCGAAGGACAGAAGATAATAGAAATCGAATGGAAATCGGTTCAACTTATTATTAAATCAACCCTTTGGCCGAGTCCCTTGTTTACCCAAACTATTAGCTCCACGCGATGGGGGGAGTTGGGCTTAGGGCCTGGCAATTCGGGGGATTTGCGGCCACTGGCCATTGAAAGTTGGTAAGGGGATGGGAAATGGGAAATACAGAAAAAACAAGGAAAATCTTTATAAATGTAAAACCTTTCACATACTCTTACTCGGGAGGAAAGAGCAAGTCAACTAAAGTTGAAGCAGTCATCAAGTCCTACGCAATATTTGTAATAATATAAAAAATAATAATATAATATAACAATATTCTTTATAATATTAATTTTATATATTAGTAGAATCCGACTTGAAAATATCAAAGGATTTCCTGGGAAAGGAAAGCAACTCGCTGGCAGTGTATCCCTGCAAAGAGTGACATAAAAATAAGCATAAAATTAAATGTGCCACATTGAGGAATGGACAAGGAGTTGGACCCAAGGGGTTAAGGCGTTAAGGGGTTAAGCACGAGGTCAGCATGAGGCGTTTAAGTTGATTTCGTTTTGAATGCTTATTTTATTGCGTGGAAAATGACGCCAACGTGGCCAAGAAATGGTGACTGTCCCATTTTGGCCATGGCTAGGTGGATGGGATTGAATTGGATTGGATCGGCTTGGCTAGGATTGGATGGCACCGGACCGGACTGGACTGGACTGGACTGGACGGGTCTGGCCTTGGCTCCAGTCGCTTTTATGGCCAGCGATTGTATCGGGAATTTCGTACGCAATAAAATTCAAATATACTTGCGATAAAAATCAAATCTTGTTGGACATTCGAGGCCCCATTTCCCAGCTTCCCGATTTCCAGCTCAATTTTCCCTTACTGCCAGTGATTCGCTTTTATTGTGTCTCCATGTGTGTGAAAATAGATTGAATTAACAGCATATAAGATAAGGACGACCGGCAGAGCCTGAGCAAGTCGAGAAGGAATATTGCGAAAAGTAACAATTAAAATTAAGGTAAAGAAATTCCAAATACATGTTAAACTTGATTTTAATACATATAATTTCATTTGGCCAACAGGTTACATTTTCAATTGTCCCCTCCACTCCTTCCAGACAAAGATGATTACCTCCTCTCGAGAGCTGAAAGGTGAAAAAGTTAAGAAATCAATTTCAAAAAGAGCCGACACACTGGCCGGAAAAATTCCAGGAAAGTGACCAACTGCGGTTAGTGATTGGCCGTCGTCCGTCGGTTTAGTTTCGTGTTGAATTCCTGTTGCCATCCCAGTTTGAGGACAGTTTGGGATACTAATGAAGTGCTCTCCAGTTGTATCTGCATCCGAGACGGACCCATGTATCTGTATCTGCTGCCATATCTATTGCCGGGTCCCCGGGGCGTTGTCGGATGCATTTGGCAAATAAAACACCTACCGACAAGCCAGCATGTCGTCTACACAAAAGGCCCAGCCAACTGCAACTGTTGCCAAAAAAAAAAGAAAAAAATACATAGCAGAGAAAAACCAGAAACTGTAGAGAAATATGCCCAAACAGTAGGAGCCCAGGACTCTGTCTCGAACAGGACATAAGAGCCGATGTCGCACTAGGACTAGAAATGGAACTGAGACTCAAACTGAAACTGAAACAGAAACTGCAGGGCAATTAGAACATTATCAGGCGGCAATAATCGACTCGTTTGCACCCAAGTGTCGTCGTCCTGCTGCCTTGTCGTAATAATAAAAAGGACCCTATCTCCCATCCGTGGAGCAGTGGAAAAACAACAGGACATCTCTCGCTCCGTCTGTCCCTGTCTGCCAGATACGAGGCAGACGACACTGTCGGCGGCGACAGTCCGGCATCAAAGTCGATTATCACAATTTTTGGGATTTGCCTTAAATCACGCACCGGGCCAAGCAGTCGTCCTCGTCCTCGTCCTCGGAAACGACTCAATTAAAATTCCTGGAATGTAGCGCAACACCACACCCGATCTCGTGCATTTTCCTAGGCGGTTTCTGTGGTTTTTGATGTTGCCCCTCTGCGCCTGCTAATCCGTTAAATTAATGATAATGCGCGCAGCAAACTCGTAAATATTGTAGGGTCAGACGCTGACCATTGTCCTGTTGTTGCAGCTCCTGCCACTCGTATCTGTATCCCGAAAAAATCCCCCCTCATCTTGGCCCTAATTTCTTTTCACACACATGCTGCATTCCAGAGGATTAGCTGGCAGTGTGTGTTTTAGCCAGGATTTTAAAGTTTATGTAATTAAATTTGAAATTAAGTCATTTTTAGTAGCTGGAAATAGTTGCTTGTATTTTATAAATATTAAAGATGAAGCTTTTTTCCTAGACTGCATTTCCTTCTTATTTATTTGAGAATCTCACAGAATAAACTAAATAAGAAGATCAGCTAAGGTGGCTTTATTATTTGTATGTTTAACAAACAATTTCCAAACATTATTCTTTGGGGATGTTCATTATGCTTCAAAGAACCAGCTGCCCTGCTTGAGAAGCGCAGGGAATTTAAGCCAACTTGACCTACCCCTGGGCTTATAGACATGCGCATTTCCTAGTCCAAGATATACCATTATTATTTGACCCACTGGCGGCCATACTTGGCCAATACTTGGGGTTGGAGATTTATGATTGGGCTGGGGAAATGATAGATGAAAGGGGTGCCAAGAGTTAACCACTGAGAGCTGGAACTTAGGGGAAATAATATATATATATATATACTTTTGCTTTTCTTGTATTTTAAAACACATCTAGGATAACTGAAAACGCAAATTCAAAAGAATCTCTGATTATACCATTTATTTTCCTTAAATTATTTTCAACAGAGTCCTGTCTAGTCCAGGGTTATTCCACGTACAATTTTCCAACTGATCCCAGATCCCAGTCACCAGCCAAAATCCAGCTGGTGACGAAGGCAATTTGCATTTGAAGGGGTCGGGTCGTGTTAGCCACTGGGTGACAGGCATTAAATAATTAACTCGCATTCAACATTTATAAGGACACGGAATATGGTAAAAGGGAAATGGGAAATGGGAAACGACGGCAGCGGGGAAATGGGATTTCCCTGGCTCAGACAATGTCAAGTAATCCCCAAAAGAAAACATTTAACATACGTAAGTGGCAATTGAATTAAAAACCAATAATATCAACCGAAAGTAACAGGCACCGATGAGGGCGGGGGAGCTCTGAATGGAACATGTGTAGAGATATTTATTTAACAAACAAGGCAAAAAATAATACGGCAAAAACCCCAAAAGCAAGAACAGGAATTACACAGCACAAAAATACATGTTTTTCCTGCTTTTTAGCTATAAAGATAATGTATTTTAAATGAAATAATAAAGACTTAGATATTAGATATTCTTCTCTGATTAATAAAATAGATCTAGATCTATAACACTTTCTAGTTACCATCTGTTTAATATCAGGCAACCGAAATACCCTTTATTTTTCACAGTGCTGGGTATAAAAAAGAAAAAGAGAAATAAATGCGAGGAAAACCAAACAGCCCAGCGACAATCGAAATGCGAATGGAAAATCAAAGGTGAAAAGATGTGAAAAGCAAACGGAACGTGCATGGGGAGCATTTAACCCCCGCTTCGCTTTCCGCTTTTCCCTTAACGTTTTCCATTTCCCATTTTCCACCTACAACTCCGGGTAAGCCGCTACTGAGGCACACATGACGTATTGGCAGGAGCTCCTGAAGTTCTGGTGCGGGTCCCCGGTCCCGAGCTCCCTTGCCACCTCCTCACCGCCCCACCGCCTTTCCGCTTTTCCGCTTTTCCTGCTCGCAACTCTGGGGCACTTGAAAGCCCGGGCATATCTTGATTGTTTGCATGTAAATCTGCACAAAATCCCCAAAGTACCCAAGTACCCAAGTACCCGAAGTACCCAAAGGAAGAGACAGTCCCCCCCTTCCCGATTTTTCCGACCGATTTTCCCCCATTTCCCAGCCGGGTGGCGGTGCTCCACGATGATGGCCTTGGCGCATCGCATCGCATGGCAATCCCTTGCACAATTGAACCTAGAGGGGGCTCGCCCTGAGTCACCTGTTCGATTTTTCCAGGTGTGCTGATGCTTTCACCGACGGTCAGGTTGGGCTGAGAAAATCCCCTACCATGTTCTATATACTAAATAAATATTTTGTTTAAGTGCAATAAATAAAATGAGTTGAAATGAAAGGCTATCTTTCTTATAAGAATGATACTTCATATGAAAGAAAATAGGGAGCTTTGGTTTCGGGTTTCTTTAGTAAATAATTAAGTTAAATAATATACTTTTTTTTATTAAGACAGAGATTTATGATATCCTATAAAAACATTACAATTCAATTAGAAAACATGAAAAAAGTTCCGCCAAGAATGCAGTTTCTATCATATTATTCTTACCCCAAAAGTAGCTCTGTAGAATTGTCCCTTTAGCCGAATCCTTTAAGGATTCCTTAACTCTAGTTTTCTTTTTTTTTTACCCCGGACCCCGGCTCCCACATTGCGTGGCCAATTTTCCGATTTTCCGCTGCTCGTTTTTCCCTGTTCTTCTGCTCCCCATTTCTCATTTCCCATTTTCCCAGCTCCTGCCCTGTCTTCCGCTGCACTCGTTGCCCCCAGCTCCCCGCTTTTATTGGAATTTCACAATAAACTGCAGAGTGCAAAAAAAAAAGAAGAAAAACAATACAAAAAAAAGGTAAAACGTAAATAAAAATGTGCAAAGAGTTGCAGATACACGTAGGCCAAAGCCAAACCATGGCATTTGTAGAAGTTTTTGGTTTGGTTTGGGCCTTTTTCCCATGCCCCCATATATTCCACTCTATTTTTTTTCCGCCACCCTGGCGAAGGATGTAATTAAAAAAGGGCAACATCAACATCAGCAACAGGATGGCGGAGAAAAAAGCGAGCTCTGGAGCTTGTAAACTTTCCAGCACACGACACTCGAAGTTGCGACAACAGGCAAACCCCAATTCACCATTCCCCTGACCTCTGACCCCGGGACCAGCGCTCCAAACCCCATCCCGCTGAGCCCCTCTGGGGCCAAATCGATGAGCTGCTCTAACGATATCCATAGCTCAAAGCCAAATCTCGGCACAAACAGGATATACATATGGCTCGGCAGTCAAAGTCAATCCTTGCATTCACCCCTCCTGGTTTTAGCTCACAGAGAAAGAAAAGGAGTTGAAAATTAAGTTGAAGAAGCGTTTATATCTTCCATACATATAATATCAAATCTATTTATCAAAATAAAATATTTCTTTAGCTTTATTTAAGCTAAGCCAAGAATATATATTTAGCCATAAGTTGTAGGTGCATTCCTTAGGAGGACAGACAAAGTACTTCAAACTGAGGGTAATAATAACTTGTAAAATAAAACCCTAACTTTATATTCCATTTAGCTAAACACTTATTCTATTTCTGCATTATCCATAGACTGTATCTTATGGCTAAAGATTTCTTCCAGTACCGACTTGGCCCAGCCCGATTTCCCCTTGGTGATGCCGCATCCGCTGCGACTTGGGTTTGTAGTCAAGTCAGCTCCTGTTTTCGCTTTTGGCCACCTCTCGCTTTTTTTGCAGCCTTTGTTTCTTATTGGGACCAGGACGAGGATGAGGACGAGGACGAGAGTCGTTGTTGTTTTTTTTTTTTGCGGGTATTTTGTATTTTCCCTGTGATATTGAGCCGGCTGGTGGCACTCAAAGGAAAGCCAGTGCAGAGCAGAGCTTTGCCTTCCCTGCCTGCTACGCTTTTCCGACCATTTTTCCCGGTTTGTGTTAAGCTGCTGCTGCTGCCGCCTTGACGTATTCGGTTTAGTGTGATTTGTATGGCTGAAAGGAGCAGGAAAATTCGGATCGAAGGCTAAGAGCGGTGTCCGGGCATTGCGATTTCATACTCAAAAGCGAGTGGCCATCAAACGGAGCAGAAAGCGAAACGCTTCAGGTTTTATATCTCTCTGGAATTAGAGGCAGATTCAGGGTCCATCGACTTTAAATCATAAATATACTAATGAGAATAGTTGCTTTATTGTAAACTTTAAGTAAAAATGCATAAATTTTCTTACCTTTAGTTAATAAATTGAAGGAATTCCTGAAGCCTTTAATCAGACTCCTTTCTACTTGGTTTATTAGTCTAAATGAGTATCTCTTGACTTCTTTATTTCCTTTCAATTTTCAGCAGTACATAAATCACTTTTCTCTTGAACTACTTGATACTCCGGTCCTGGACTTTTCCCAGATTTTTCTTCTCTTTTGGATTTCCTCCTCCATCTCTCTGGCCATTACGGATTCCGAAATGCCTCCTTGTTGTTTTTTCTCCTTCCGGAGTTGCAACGTTTGTTGGCCATGTTGCTGCTGTTGTTGCACTCACATCCGCTACATGGCGGCTTGTTGGTTGTTCCTGGTTTTTTCTCTTTTTCCTAGGCTTTTCCTCACACTGAGCTAAATTATACTCGATTTTTGGCTTAAGGATGTGGCAAAATATCAACATTAATTGTGTAAATATATAAGACCAAGCTTTACTATACATTATTTCTGTAGCAACTTCATGGAGTAGGTAACCTGCAAGGATCTAAAAAATAAGCCCGACGGCAATCGATTTTTTTAGACAAAAGCTTCGATTTTATATTCCAGGACATATGGTTAAAAATGTTAACAGATTTTTAGTTGCTACAAAAGTGTGTAATTTGGATGTTGCGAAACGTGCACTTGTCCTGCCCAACTATCTTCTCATTGTGACATTCAACTTATTCTTGAGGTTCCAGCGAGCATTGTGCAGACTCTCCCGGGTGACGATCGGCTTGGCATTTTGCTGACGCAGCTCCACCTCGGCTATAAGCTGCTTGTGCCGTTCTCGGACGTACTGCAGCCGGATGGCATCTACGGAGCGGCGCTGGCTTAGTAGGTTATGGAACTTGCGGGGCTTCGGCACCTGTGGCAGCTGCTTGGGAAAGCGGTCGCAGAGCTCGAGGGCGGGAAAATTGGCGCCATTGAAACGCATCTTCCGTTCGGCCATGGAGCCTGCCTGCTGGACCAACTTCTGGCACGAGGATGTAAGCGAGTACTTCGCCCCCAAGCAATTCGAATCTAGGGAAGGACGCGAGCTATGCCGCTTGGGTGTATCCAAAAGGGATGGGAACTACTCACCGCAGGTCAGGGAACGTACCCATTGCTGGGTCTGCGCCATGACATTTCTTCTCGCTAGACGGAACATCTTGTTGGAAATTGAAAAAGGACAGAAAGTTCACTTAGAATTTTGGCTTATAGACGTTATAACACGCCCCTATGCTAGCCTGCGTTGTCGACTGGAAGCTTTCTGAAAACTCTCCTAGCTAATTATCTATGCAGTCCCTAAGTATCTGGTGCGTCTAAAATAATTCTAGCTATATAACTTTTCTGAAAGAGTAGAATTTTTTGGTAGGCCTAAAAAGAACCGGTTTTGTAAAAAAATTGTTTATAGTTTGGAATGAACAAAATGAATGAAATGGATTCAAATGCCTAGCTCTGCTCTTGAAAGGAAAAATCAAAGCCTCCTACGCTTGCCCTGGCATCCTTTTCCATTTCCATTTTCACAGGCCCCAAAGTTTCACCCTCTCCATTTTCCCCAATTTCCACAGCTTCCATCTCCCTTTGCATGCATATTTATAGTTCCGCTTGTTGACAAATATCGCGCTCTGTTGACTGACGGAAAATTCCAGGGGTCGTGGAGGAGCTGCGGAAAAGCGGAAGCTGCACTGATTAGAAACATAGTGTGGTGTCCTCGCGAGTCCTCTGAAAAACTGCTGGTCCTGGCACCAAAAAAGGACGCACGCTGCCAGTTAAAAAATCGAGAGGCGAAATGACGGGTATCCCGTGACACTCTCACACTCTTTGATGGGAAATTCGGGAAATAATATTAAGATAGCTTTTGGATTAAAAAAGAGCTATTACCAAAAATCAGCTACATGTACTTTAATTTTGTTTAATTTTACTTTATTAAAATTATATGAATAAAAACATTAAGTGTATTTATGAATCAAAAAGTATCCTTACTAACCATTGATTTCATTTTAGCTCTTGTAGTTATAAAGGGCATTCAATGTTCGTTATGTCCCCGCTGTTCCGCAAAAATTCACTTGTCAGGGAATTGCATTTCCTGGAGTGTGTCCTGCCGCTCCTTTTTCAGCACTCCAGTCGCATTTTTCTAAACAAATCCTATGCCATGAATACAAAATGGCAACATCGACTGGATAGTTTCGGGTCGCATATTTTAGCAATTGAAATATTAATGGGTGGCCGTGCAGGCTATGTAGGGAAAGGGACACGGAAGGATATATGGGCTGTGTGGCAGCGCCGGCGCTACACTTGTTCTTTGTTCAGCAATTTGCGGCAACAATTGGCACAAAGGGTGGCGCACAATAAAAGCCACCTAAGGCTGCACACAGGTTACTCCCGGCGGCATGTGTGGATATAACGTACTTACCGTATGCGCATCTATTTTCCGGCTATTAGCATTCGGCTAAGCCGCACTTAGGCCTAATGTGGCTCAAAGGATCCTCGGCAGACCGACTGTCTCTCATGCCCACGCATATATGACCTGGGATAATCCTTTATCGGGCGATCGTGCAGGTCCTTTGTTTGGGCTTTGCCCTGCCCCTCCATTGTGCAACCGACACTTGTCCAAATCCCATCGTCCATAGCCCGCATTCCACATGCACAAAAACACACCCGGCCACAATGGATATATGGGATATATAGGGATATATGGCCGGATCCTGAGCTGGATCGATCGATGGCCCATTGTGCTGCCAAAGATCTCTGCGCGATCCACTCAAGATAAATTTGGCCGCCGCAAAGTGTGTGTGTGTAAGCTTAGCCCAGGGATCAGATTGGATTGGTCTCTCCTCCGAGGGCATGACCGGGTCCTATAAGGTATATATTATTATACAGTATATATATAGAGTAGGTAGGCCCGAGATCTCAGACGGCATGTCTTCCGGTTGATTATTGCCGAAAGGATGCCATGGATACATAGCCACTGCAAAAGATACATGGGTGTGTAGCTAGGACAAGAAATATATCGGTTATATTTTTGATATTATAAAATCATATATATAAAATACATAATCAAATTCTTACCAGTTGAAAAGTGCTTAAAGGAAAGGCTTAAAACTTCTGACAAATGAATCAAATTCATTGAGTTCAAATGAGTTAATTATTTATGGAATATTATACGAGAGGAACATCCATCTTTCGATGGACTCAAGTTGAAGTATTCTTTACAGGCAGGTTAATAATTTATTAATAATAAATGCAGGTTGAGAATGCATTTAATTAACATAGTTACCTTGATCCAATCACTCTAAACCAACACAATGCACAAATATTTATAATACTAATATATACATTATTTCAATCAAGATATCCTCTATCTGCTGGCGCTAAAACTCTCGTCCAAATTGTCTCTGTGCCTCGTCAAGTCCCGGACAAAGGCAAAAAGTCAGCTGAAATTCTGTACATAAAAATTACAATACTCGTACGGAAAAGTTTATTACGAGAAATCCATGAAAATCAATGGAATGCGAGTAATAAACAGAGCAAACAGCGCGGCGGATCGAAGGGCGGCAGCGGGGGCGCAATTATTAAAATAATGTCCATGGGCCATTGAGTTCATAACGCGAATGAGGCCGCAATAAAATAAATAAATGAAGAGGAACTTGTCCTCAAATGAGGCATGCAAATGTCGCCAGGCGAAATAACAAAGGAATCCCGGGAATCCCCCCTTCGGCTCTTGCTCTTGCCCTCTGCCCTGGCCCATCCTGCACTGAAATTTATTAAAAAAAAAAAAGGAAACAGAGGGAAACAAAAAAATCAGATGAAAACACCAGAGAGCAGCAGCGAAAATAACAATATCCAGGGGATACAAGTATCCAGCGGCTGGGAGGGTGGACTTTGGATGCCGGATTGCTCAATTTTCGGCCATTGGCCACAGCTGTTGGCCTGATAGATTAAAGGGCGGCCAGATATTAAATCTCAGCCAGATATATCCCCTCCGCGGCAGTCCCCCTGCCCAGGAACTGTGACTTTTGCAAGGATACATATCTGGTTTAATTGAAAAGGGTGCAGGTTCAAGGGACCCCTCAAGGGGAGTTCTTAATATGAACAACTTTGGTATAGATTTATACAAATTCAAAATCCTTTTATTAATCCTAAAAGGAAGTACTTCAGTATTTTTAAGAACACTATGATTTGATGAAAATAACTAAGAATATACACAATTCAATTTAATTTTTAATCTTAACCACCTTGGTATTAATTTATATAAATGCAAATCCCTTTGTATATCCGAAATGTAAGACTTAGGTGTCCTTTTATATACTTTTCTATAATATACATATATATAGATACATAGTATTGGCTATAAATTAATAATCTTTTAATAGAATTAAGCTTCAAGAATATCTTTATTTTTATATCTCTGCAGGGTATTACAATTTTAATCAGAAGTTTGTAACGCTGTAAAGGAGTCGTTTCCGAGTCCATAAATCATTTATATTCATGATCAGCATCAACAGCCAAATCGCTCTAACCATCTCAATCAAAAAAAAATTACAAGTTTTTATGAAAAATTAAATTCAAAAATTAATCTGAATAAGAACGTACCTCAAACTAAAATTAAGAGAACCTTAGCAACCCATGAATTTAGAATCAATTTAGAGAGACTCTACTGTTACTTGCTTCAGCTTGATTCTACAAAAATTCATAACATTCCCGACAATCGAGCAGTTCACATCACAAGCTACAAAGTCTTTAAAAAATTCAAAGTTTTACAAAATTTGAACTCAAATCAAAGTGAAATTCAGAAAACCTTGGCCAACAAAATTTAGTAACACCACAAGCTACACAGTCTTTCCAAAATTTCAGTCAGTGATCAAATTTTAGTCCTCACTACAAGCAACACAGTTTTTTTTTTTTAATCCAGAGCATAATCCAAATTTAATAAGTCCTCACTTTAATTCTACAAATAATTTCAGAGCCCAAGAGGAGGGAATATATAGACATCACAATGGAGCAAGTAGACATAGTGCGCTTGGAGGAAGCCATTAAGGCCTTTTATCAATCGAAGGACCAGGCGACCAACGTGTGGCTCTCGGAGGCAAAGGTCAGTCCTCAGGCCTGGCAATTTGTCTGGCAACTGATGCAGCCGGACAAGACTCAGGAAGTTCAGTTCTTTGGGGCCACTACCCTGCATTCTAAGCTGAGGAAGAACTGGAAGGAAGTGACCCCGGACAGCCACGAGGATTTGAAACAGAAGCTCGTAAAGACGCTCCTGCTGTTCGTCGGCGGTCCCAAATTAGTTCGTAGTCGCCTTTCCATGTGCCTCGCCGCTTATATAGTACATATGCTGGTCGGGTCTGATACTCAGCCCATCGAAGAGGTGAACAACATCCTGAAGCATCAAGTCCCCAGCCTCACTCCCGATGTGCAGGCTGAGATCTTGATAGAAGTGCTCGAGGCCATTCCAGACGAAGCCCACTCGGTCATTACCCCTGGTTGGCGAACGACGCTGCACGCAACTGTTGGCAAATGGGTTTCCTTCGTTGTTCAGAGTACAGAGGACTATCTGAAGATGAACACGGGGATCTGCAGCCCCACTAACATTACCAGGGCCGTTGGGTGCACCAGTGCCTGGGTTAAAAACTATAATTATTCACTTGAGGGATGCGTGGGCATCACTTCCATTCTGCTGGAGCTGGTGCGCCAGTGCTATTGGCCGTGCATCCGAGATGGACGTGGCACCATGTCCGCGAAGGAGGATGAGCTGGCCACGTTGTGTTTAGAGACGTTGGCCAGCATTGTAGTTCAGCCATTCAGTTCTTGCAAGACGACGATTGGGGTGATTAAGATGTGCCTTGACGCTCTATCGGACATAACTAAAGCGGAGCTGAACCGTGGGAACGAGAGCATTGACTGCCATATATACGCTCTGTTGGTGAACTCCATGAAACGGCACTCATGGATGCTGCTCTATGAACTCGTTTCCGAGGCGGAGCGGTTCGAGCTGCTAAGGCGCATCGTCCACGAACTTATGCAATGCACCGAGAAACCGGGGATCTATCCCGTGGAGGAGAGATGCAGCATCAAGGCCCTGCCCTTCTGGCACGTGCTGCAGCGTAATGTCCTTTCCATGCCTACGGGACACCTGAAGCCCAAGTGCTTGGAGTACATTAAGCCAGTGTACGCCCACCTCACCAGGATTATGGTGCGGAAATCCGAGCAGCCGGATGAGAAGTCCCTTGAGGAGTGGACCTCTGACGACCTGGAGTGTTTCCAGAGCTACAGGCAGGAGATCGCTAAAACATTCGTCTGCTGCTACAATGTGCTGAAGGGCGGCAGTCTCGAAATCCTGTCCGGCATGCTGGATGCAGCCATATCCGACATCCAAACGCCATGGACTAGTCTGGAGGCGTGTATTTACGCCTTTCAGTCGGTGGGCAACCACGTTTGCGACGAGGATTCGGTTCCGATATGCAACCTTATGCGGATTCTGTCATCAATTCCGTACAGTAATTTCAACGTCAAACTTTTGGGCACCGCGGTACAGGCCATTTGCTCCTTTGGCCACTGGTTGACGGAGAATCCCGTTCACATTCCACTTGCCATCAATCTGGTGGTGTGCGGGCTCCAATCTTCGATGTCGGGCGAGGCCACTCTGGGCCTCAAGAAACTCTGCCGCACCTGCCACTGCCAATTGAAGCCGTATGCCGAGTCTCTGCTACTCGTTTGCCAGTCGTGTCTCAACTCTGGATACATGAAGACGTCCGACTTGGTTGAATTAATGCGCTGCATCGCGAGTCTGCTGCGCCTGATTCCGCCCGCGGAGTTACCCAAGTACTTGAACATAATTGTCAGCCCGTGCTTGGAGGAGCTGCAGGCCATTTGCCAGGAGCAGGAGAATATAACATCGAAGAAGTCACGTTTAGTATTTTGTCTGAAAATGATCTCGCCCCTTTTCTCTCCCCTAGATACGGGCTGTGCAGAGGAACTTTCCGAGCCCCTTCTGCTGGTCATGCAGACTGCAATGCCGATCTTCCAGAGAATAATCGAAATGTCGGTCGAGAAATTTGATGTCCTAGATGCCGTCTGTGCCACCATGAGCCGAGCTATCGGGACTTTAAGGCTCAGGTTATTGCCGATGATTCAGGAGATCTGTCAGTTCATTTCGGCCAGCTTTAGGACTCGCTGCTGTCCAGCCACCTTAGAGCTTTGCAAGACGGTTATCGTCGTATTTTACGAGGATGCAAGCTGCCAGCCGGTAATGCACCAGCTCCTGAGGGAGACCATCCAGCGAGGATTCCAGGTTTTTGAGACCACTCCCGAGCAGAGTTACTTGACCATTGCGGAAATTGTGGAGGCCTTCTTCGCCTGTCTGGCGAAGATCGTAGAAAAGGTTCCCCGAACCTTGAAGGATGAAAATCTGCCCTACGATCGGCTTGTCTTCTACGCTCAGCAAGGCTTCACGCTGGCGGAGGGTGGTGCGATTCTCGCCAGCGTGGGGTTTATCAGGAACTTTGTAAAGCAATCATGGAACTATGCCCACACCGCAAGGATCGTCCGGGACACCATGGATCAGACCATCTTAACCTCATTGGTGTGTATTGGCTCTGTGGCACCAGCATCGCATGTGGAAAAGTTTGCCAGTTTATTCATGGCCTACAACCAGAAATATGGTGATCATATGGCCGCCTCTATCTGCTACCTGTTTGTGCAACCCAATTTACCCATGCAGCATTTGTCGAAGGACGAGAAAGTTCGTTACGCATTCCTAATAAGTGAGGAAGGGAAAAACAAGGCAAAGCTGCAGAAGTATATATACGAAATGGTGCTCAAGACGCGAGGACTCGCCGAGCAGTTGCATTGAATTGGGGATCACGACAAGTGTACAACATCCTAATCCACCTGGGCTCTGATATAATTTTCTCAATTACATTTGGATTTGTAATTAGGCAGGTATTCAAATACTACTGCGTTTAAATTAAAGTTTCTTGTGAAACTTTTGTACACACTTCAAAAAATAGTTTGCTACCGTACAAGTTTCATTATTAAACTGAAGCTCTAAATGTCTCAAAGTTGACATATAAACAGAGTATACAATTGTGTTCATTTTTGTAATTTTTCACACTTTTAAATTTTGGCGTTTATCACGTTTTGCAAAAAAGGGACATATATGAGTGAATCAATAGCTATTATTTTCTGTATCGAATTAACTTCTTTTTTAAGCTTAATATGGGTTATGCAAATAATTCGCACTATATTTCGGGAACCTAATTTACGAAAAATTATTATATATTGTTCTAGGTTTTTGATATCAGAAAAATACATAAAATGTTGATCGTTTATATATATATATCTCCCTTAATTGAAATACAAATACTTCAGGTTCTATATAAAATAATATGAATGGATATGGTTAAATTGTTATTTATTTAAAATGTGTATAATTAATAATGAATTAATTTGGTAGGTCAGATGAGTTATTTATATATATAATATGTATATGTTTACATACATATTAATATTGCTTACCAACAATCAAACCTGAATCCTTTGGCATGTGGACTTTCCCACACATTAAAATTGTGCGACCAATAAATTCGTTTTTTATTTCAATTTTATTTTGCGGCAAAAGATAACCCTCTGGATTAGTGCTAAAGAAGTGTGACTGTGACGGGGAGCGGGATTGGTATCGGTATCGGAATTGGAATTGGAATCGGTTCTGGGATCAAGACATGTGAACTGACCTCCGGGCATGTGCTTAACCCGCCTGGTGCCGAGGGGGTGGAAAGTGGATGGGGTGTGTGTGTGCTGGAGGACGAAAAGTTGAGAAGTTCAAGTGTATAATTTCGTAACAATTGGGACAGTTGTAGTGCTTCGCCGGAACGGAAAACGGAGCAGCGTTTCGGTGGTTGCTCCTGCGTCCTTTTCCCTTTTCCATGTCCTGCGACCTTAAATGCGGTTTCATGTTACACATGTGCGTCTAATTAGCGACTGTTTAACGATAACAAGGACCATGGTTATGGGTCCGGGGCCGGGTACGGGTGCGGGTCCTGTCCGAGTCCGTGTAACTAATATGCCAGAAAATTAGACACACAGCGAGGGCGAGTCCTGTTAACGAGCATGAAATTATTATCGAAGTGCAATTAATGGGTCCTCCTTGCAGGATGTGTTGGCCCAACACACTTGTCCCCGCCGAATGTGTGAAGCAGGTCGTTGCTGGAAGTCTGCAAGATGACACTGTTATCCTGCAACACTTTTCACACGAATTCCGGCGCCACAGCCTCAAGTGCACTTCCGCCTGGAGTATATTCTCTGTATATTCCCCGGAGAATCAAAATCTCTGACTCGGACCCACGGCAGCTGGGAGATCTGGGAGAAGTTCTGTGAACCCCTTTCCCCGGGAAGGAATCACTTTGCATGTCATGTGTGTGTGTCCATGGGCGGAGAGCCTTGGGCTCGGGTTTGACTTGGTATTTGGGTTTGGGATTGGACCGCCGGGGGCCCGTTAAATCGGATTTGGAGCTTTGGGCGTTAATAATTTGGACCCCGACCGCTCTGATAAGTGAAAAGCAGCCGCTGTCCGTTTTATTCCATTTTTCCAGACATACCCTGTAAGGAAATAGAGGATATAGAGTGGGATTTCTGATCGAAATTAAATATGAAAGAATTTTTTAATGATATATAAACAAAAGAATTAATGGGGGAGGAATATTTTAATTATTTACTTGGAAAAATTTTTTAATTTAAAAGTGCTTACTTTCCGCTCAAAACATTGCTAATAATTATACATCAAACATATAGAGTTTAACGCATTTTCCTATTGTAAAATAAGCAATAATTATTATTAAGAATTATAATATATTCAATTTCCAATTATTAAATAATTTATTTAGATTTTTTTTCAAAGGGTATCAGTCCTTGTGTATTCCCTTTTCTTGGTCTTCCATTTTCTGGCTTTAACGCTTTCCCTACATTTTTTTTAGCTTTGCCTTTCTTTTGTTTTGTGCAAATTGAGTTACCCCAAAGGGATGGGGCGGGGCAGGGGCTGGGAACAAGGGCGGGCACTGGGGTCAAAGTGTAGGTTTCGGCTTCGGGTTCCATAGTACATTGATGCCCACTTTGTTTTAATGCGCGCTGATATGTGAGCCGCAGGGCTTAGGCCAGACACATTCGGCCAAAAGGAAAAGCTGTGGCAAATCGGGGGAAAATCAGCCAAAAAGGGTGAGGGTTTTTTTTGAGAGTGGGGGGAGGGGATAATGGAGACCGAGAGCCCATACACACACGCTCGTATGACCAGCCCCAGTCTCCGCCCCTTTGTTGGTGTTGATTTTTCAACCGAATCGAGAAAATTTGTTGGCTGAGATCCGTTGAGGCGTAGACCATAATCAACTTCAGTGGCCAAGACTCAATTTATATTTCAGCAATAACTTGCAGCAGCTGTGTGTGTGCACAGGCACAAAAAAAGTGGACTAAGTATGACCGATAAATACAACTTTTACCCCTTTTTATGGAAAAGTTTGTTTAACAAACATATAGAAATTCTAAAAGACATTTATAACTATCTTCTAGCTTGATACATTGCTTTATTTAATTTTTGTTAGGGTAATATCTAATGGCAAATTATAGTGAATCATTTTCGCTAAGTGTACGTGGTCATTTTGCTGTAAAATAAAATTGAAAAAGGATTTCCGCTTGTAGTCCCTCGGTCAGCCGGGCAACCAAAGTCCATCAATGGCAGCGCTTTGCTCGGCCAGTCTCCCCCAACCGGAATTTTCCGTTTTCCTCAAAGGTGTAAATTTTATTTGAATTATTCGCAAAAGGTCAACACAACAACAACTACAACAACAACAAACAAAGAGCCATGTTTGCATTTGTATTTGTATTTGAATTTCCATCAGAATTTTACTTAGTTTGTTACGTGTTCGGAATGCGACGAATTTCCAGCTCTTAGTCTCGGATTTCTCGGCAATTTTGGAAATTTCTCGCCCTGGCCATGGCCATTTGAAGTTGGTTTGATTTAACTTCCGGTCATTTCATTTCCTCTTCTACTTTTTTTTTTAGCCTCAATGAATGCAGTCGAGGGAAATGTACACAAACTATTCAGATTCAGATTCAGATTCATACGTTGGACAAGTCAATTGGGAAGTCAAGGAAAAAGCCAAATGTCATGTTGTTATTTAATATAGAAAAGAAAACTTTTTACCCAATGAGTTGTAATATTTATGGGCTTATCGCTATTTTAATATTTAAAATCATTTCTTAAGCAATTTGTTGTTTTTGAATTAAAATATACATCATTCCTAGTATGAACATTCCCGCCGTTTGCCAATCGACAGCTGTATTCCGACCCAAAAAATTAGTCACACGCGACCACTTAGCACTTCAGATAATGGCCAGAACGACACAGATGATGATGACGACGATGATGATCGTGATGACGATCGGTTGAATGAATACATCACAGATCACAGATCACACCTCGGACCGAAGAGCATGGCGAATCTGTAGGAATATCCGGGGGCTCGTTTCACAGCATTGTCCATCCTTTCGATGCGCTCATCGATTGTCCTGGGATCGATCTCTCTCTATATGTATATATATATACATATAGCTAGGCTCTAAGGACTACCCGCTGTGGCCAAACGACTGCGGTCGACCCCACAAAGTGAAGGCAACAAAAAAAAAAAAAAAGATATACCATAGAAATGGCACAACGAAATGGCACCAAAAAAAGGACGACAGGACAACGATGATGGTGCAACGAATCAATTGAGATTTACCCAATTGCCGAATAACATTGTTGCCGATTTCTGGGGTGTCCGCTTTTGGGTTCGATATTATATGGCGAAAAATTGCAATTTTCATGCTCAGCAACACATGCCAAGACTGCAGCCAAAAAAGGACACCCCTCGGCATCAGGTTGAGTGGACTCAACTTTTGTGCAGTTTCCCGTAATAATGCCATCAAATTGGCCGTACTATGCGAAAATATTCCCTTGTCCCGTGGCAAATCACACACACACATGCAGCAGAGAATCGCACAAATACTAACTATATATTTCTATATAGAACGATTTGGAAACAGGAGTGAACTGAGCTGAAAAGTCCTGAATGCAGAGAGCGTTCCCAAGGGAACGGGCGGACGGGTGTGAGGTCAAAGCTCTTTATGGGAAACTATTGAAAATACCAGAGGAAATACAAGAATTCTATAAAAATTTAAATAAATTGAGTGTTTGCTTACTGGCTTTATTATTCGTTCGTTTGGTTTGACACACTTTGGCTTGGCTAAGAAATTTGAATGCAAAAACTACGACAACTATTGGTGGCAATAATGAGCTAGTTAAAAGTGAAATATCTTCAGGGATATTTAAAAATTTTCTTATTACTTCTACTTACATATGGTTTAAATATCCTTAAAGTTATTTAAGGAACTGTGTAATAATTAATTGAATAATATTTAAGCTGTAACCTTCAGCTGAACATTTAAAAGTATATTACTTAAAATTTTATATTATAAAATGCGATCTTTTTATTCTAGTCTAATTCAGTTTTATGGGATTAGTTTTTCTCTATTAAACATAAAATTATGTACACAAATAAAGAAAATAATTGTATTTACTTATAAAGCAAATCAAAGAAAATCTTTTAAGGTTTATTAAGTATATTATTTACTCTCGCAAATCAATGAAATGAATATAATGCATAAAACTCAGTTCTTTTAATTTAATTATTTTAATATTTCAGTATATTAAAGTTCTTTATTAACTTTAAATTCTTATTTCTAAACAAAACCCTCCGAAATCAATTACATGAATATTTAATTATTTACCATAAATATTATACCCCATATCCACTATTTTTAATCTGAAATTTCAATATTAAATTCAAGTTCTTCTTTGAAAACTCAAGTGCTTAATTTCCCGTAAGAATGGCACAGCACCTCGTAAACTCAATTTTATCTCTCCATTTTTTACGTTGATGCCTGCAACGTGAAGTCTATTCCCCCCGTAACTCTTTCGTAATTGTCGCTGGACATTCTATTTTATTGGATAGTGCTCTCGACTCATGTCACCACACTTCAGTCGACTCCACTTGGAGTTTTTGTGTCATTTATCCGATGGGTTTCCGGCCAAGAGCCGTCCACTTTGTGTCCGTCCGCTGCCTAATCTCCGGCAGCCGCTTTCCCTCCACGATTCCTGCCGTCTCCTACTCCGACGCTGTCAGGCTGTGTCTCCCTTTTTGGGATTTGAATACCCTTGCCAGGGGGCTATGGGGAATTCTGCATCGACTTTGGATGTTACATTTCAAGAACCAAAGCAGCCAGGGTATCTGCTTCGCGGCTTGCGGAAGTAGTTTCCCTCTCAACCTCTATTTGCATGTTGATAAAGTTTTCAACAATGGCAACTTTGTCGGCGGTTGGCATTGAGGTTGGGTTCCGCAGCTGTTTGTCGTAGCCTCTACTATTTTATATTTCAGGGGGCTCCGAGGGGCGCAAGAGCCTCCGTGCCTGGGCACAAATGCCGCGTCTCAGGGGCGGCAATTACGACACCTTAATTATGATGCAAGTTCCGGCGGTAACAGCTTCATTCCAGGCGGTCGTGATCCGGACAATGCATCGCCCTTGCCCGGGTTCACCCCTTCCCAGAGTGGCTGCCTTTCAGGCCTGCTAATCCGACGCGCCTGCGCCTTGCCCCTTGGTCAGTTGAGCGGTCAAGTAGTGATTATTGCCCATCCAGATTGTCGCCATCCGAGTGTCCAGGCACACATGCACCCAGGGCACCCAGTGGTCAGCCCTCGGTCTGGTTGTCGTCATGTGGCGCAATGGGAGCAGGCTGCTTATCTACAGCTGATACCGAGGACCTCATGCCGGGCTAATTGCCTTGCTCCTTGCGGCCATACACTGGGCGAAATTAGCCCTCCGGGCAGGCTATATGAACACAGCGAATTTAAGAGTATATCTTGCTTGGAAATTACATAGAAAAACGGTCTCCCTTAGCAGCAGTTACTTTCAAGGTAAATAATTACAGAAATGCTGCAGATTCTACCCCTAAATATATCAATAAATATCATTTTTTTTACTGACTACAAATAATTGATCTCGTTAAGTATTTCCTACAATATTTTCCAAGTGCACAACCTGGCCCAAAAACAGTTGCCAGACAGTGTCCCGATAACCCACTGAGGGTAGCCTCGACAGTTGCCAAAATCCGAACAGCTGGCCCTGTTAGCTCCTTTAAATAGGATCAGGTAAGAAATAGATCAGATAGTTATCGTCCAACGGGTTCAGATCAAAGTGCAAATGAAAACTGTTCGCAGGATTGGTTGGGCAGGGCAAAGGTCTCTCCAATTACACCAAGGATGCTGTCAAAACACGCAACATCCTTCGGCCGGCCCTCGAGAGGCCAAGTGCTCCTTCCAGTTAAAAACAAATGAGCACAAATGATTGAGTAATAAGCTGGAAACGGACTCCAGTTTGTTTGGGTTTAGCATTCGAGAAGAGGGACCCGGGCCGGGGTTCAATTACAGCTCTCCGATTTCCCCGTAGGTGCCACTTGTTTTCCCGCATTTGACAACTCAATTGCAAAGTGCTTCGCATTAATTCGACCCGATCCCGATCCCGATACCAATCGGGCCAACTGCTGTTCGGTTTTTTGGCTACAAAACGGCCCATAAATCTGTTCGGAAAATCGAGAGTGGCGCCAGTCTAATTTTCACAAATTTTTCAAGTGTCACATTTATGTAAATAGAGCACTTGTGAAGATTTCTCGGCTTGAGGGAGATGGTCAAGAGATACCACAGAAAACTGGACCCGTTTATATCTGGTTCATAATCCAATGAAAATATCTTCTTCTTCTGTAGTGGTAAATTGCTTCCGAGAATTACTTTTATTTGGGATAGTGTATATTATTTGAATTTGTTGAAGTATGTACTATTCTTTGGGCTTATAAAGTATATAAAATATACTTACATTGCTTTAAAATAAATCATAAGTCAAGACATGGATACTTGATATTTGTGGTAAATCATTTTATGATTTAGTTGGTTTTTAATTATATTCTTAATATATAAAGATGCTTAAATATGAATAAACACGATAAGAATATATACATATTTTTATCAGACTTTATATAATATATCCTATCCTTAATCCATCCTATTTTATTATTCTATTAACTAAAACTCACCTCTATTTTAACTGCACTTCGTGGATATTTATGCCGATTGCTCAAATATTCTTGTGGGGCTTCGCTGACATCCAAACCCTTTCGGATCTCCGCCGCTGCCCCATGCTCCTCCTCTCCGATCCCCCCTTCATTAGCCAAGTTGCGCAGCAAACAGCCCAAATACAATATTATTTTACATGGCCAAACAATGCGACGACGCCACTCGAGTTCCCCCCAACTTTTCAGGTAAACACGCGGCGGCGAAGGTGTAAAAGTCAAAACAATGACAAGAAAATTAGCTATAAATGTTGGCCCCTTTTACGTATTTTTTGTTCGTATTTTTTTAACAAGCGGCTGCCATTCGAGCCAACAGAAAAAAAGGTGGAAAAAGGGAAAAAGGAGGGGAACCCCAGTGCAAAACGGTTGGCAAGTCAATAAATAAACAAGTGACGGAGCGAGGAAAAGCTGGGGCAAGGGGGTTGGCACAGAGTACACAGAAGGTTGATTAATACGGGGCCAAAGGTCGGGTTAGCTCTGACAATAAACAATATTTAATTTAACATATGTATGTCGCTGATGGTTTTCGAAAGGGTTCAAAATCCGGGGCCTATCAGGCAACATGATAATACTACATTAATGTTTGTAAATATCCTTATTTAGGAAATAAGTGGAGATTTAAGGAAGGTGATATGTAGTGTGTCATTAATTTGAAAAATTAATAGAAATAAGCAGTAAATGTTTATAAATTAAGGCGATTTAAAACGTCTGGGAATAGTTTCGAATTCATCAAGTGTAAGTTTATAAAAAACATTGTTTGCAGAAATTTAAAGGGAACCATATTCCCTTAAACGTAACGTTTAAGTTGAGAAAACAACTTTTATTTCTTGAGAGCTTCCCTGGATTCTTTTTTGGTTGCTATAAAACTTTCAGCAGAGAATCGATCTGGCGACTAGGACGAACCGAACCGCTCACCGCCGGAAAGGTCAAAGTTTGCTCACTGCCCAAATCCGGGTTTATTTTTTCGTTTGTTTTTCCGAGCTGCGCTAATGCTAACAATGTTAATTAGCGACTCCCGCCTTTTGTTTTAATTGTGCGCGCGGCACAGAGATTTTCCGCGGGGATGCTGAACGGGAGCTGGCACGAAGGACGAAGGACGAAGGGCTAAGGATGAGGGTTAGTTGCTGGCGGCCAAGTTAATTGCATTTCTCGCGGAAGAATGCCTTTGGCCTCCGGCGCCGCCCGCTGCGTCAACTGGCAACTGTTGTTGGCACAACACAAATCATAGGGATACATAGGGATATATGGTCCTGGTCCTGGTCCTGGTCCTGGTCCTGGTCGCGGTCCTGGTCTCGGTCCCGGCAAGGAGCTCTAATAAGGTTAGCACTTCACTGGAGAACAATGCTGGCAAAAGGGGTGAGGCGCTGTGAATTCGATTAAAATTACATTTTTCACAGCAAGGAACAGGACACGCAGCGTGAATCCTTTTGATTGTTGCTCGCATTTGCAACTTGTGCAACGCATTTAATTTTATTTCATTTCATTCGCCAATCGCCCCGCGAGCTCCGCTTTTTTGTGTGCCCTCCTTTATGTTCCCATTTGACAACCCTTCGCAGGACGAGACGCGCCACAGGACACTCGCTTCCAGTCACTCGCCCCGGCTCTGGCGAGGATCGGGGCAGCAGGGACAGCAGGGACTGCCGGGGATCAGGGCAGGAAGCAAAGCCGGCCACGTTGTGGGCTCACGTACCCGGCCACAAGCGAGGTCTACCAGAGCAACCCCGAAGTCAGAGCAGTCATCCTGCACTGAGCGAAAGAAGAGGTGTATAGTAAAATATAGGTATGAGAAATTAAGGGAAGAATTAAGTGAAGAGAATTAGAAGTAATCTAGATGGTTGTCACATTAAAATGTATGTTACAATAAAATTATCAGAGCATCTGTGGTGATTGAAATTCCCGGTAAAGAGTATAAGTTTTATTTTGGAATTTTGAAAGTATGAAATATACAAAATATTAATTTTAATGCAGTACCAGGCTTAACTCTTCATTGGTTATTTATATTTGAAAAAAATATAAGTAGTTTAACATATTATGGATATGTAATTACTATTACTAAATTCCTGTATATTCTTAGAATCCATTTCTCCATGTTTCTTACTTTAAAATATTTCACATTTTCAATATTTATTACTTATGTTTATATATTATATTAAATTCTCCATAGAAGTACGAAACGTTTTCAAAAGTTATTTAAATTAAATTCATATTTGCATTTGAATTAAAATATATTACAAATAAAATAGGAAATATATTAATGAAATCCAATTTTTCATCAGCGATTTTGTAAAATATTTGTACCATTTAAATTAATTATAACTATTTGTCTTGCTTATTTCATTCTCTTCTTTTTTTCGGTCAGTGCATCCAGTCGTCCTTAGAGTCGTCGCCTTGCTGTGTGTCGTCGTCATCAAAAAGGACACTTGACGAGTACAACAAAAGCCGATGTTGTGCTGCCACCGTTTGCTATTTTATTTCTATTCGCCTCATTCATTCATTTGCAGCTTTTAGCGCTGCCTTTTGTCCGTGTCGCCCTTGCCGTCTCTTTCTGTGGCCCGCAGGCGCTCTCTTTCGCTCCCACTGTGCGCGGGATGAGCGAGTGAATGAGCTCCTCGCATAACGCTCGGCCGCTGTGCGCCTGATTATCCTTTCAATTAAATTGTAGCGTAACATTTTCCACCTCGCCGAGTCCTGCCGAAGGAGGCGGGAAGTGTAAGTGGAACAACTGCCCTTTTCCAAGTGTGAATGCAACCGAATGTGAATGCGACTGCAAATGTGAATATGAATATGAGTGACTGCACGAGTGACTGCCTGGCTGAGTGCGGCTGTTGATTTTGCTAATGGCCCCAGGACCTTCGACCTCAGCCGGAAATTCGGGGCATAAGTTACACGAGTTCCCGAGAGGCTCTCAGCTAGGGAATCTCAAGTTTGAAGTTGAAGTCCTTTTTCTTTTGGCAAATGCAATGAATATAGTTTGTATTTCAAGGACTACATCTTGAATCATTCTTAGATGAAGTGAAATTAGAAAGATTGTTTTATTATATATTCATTATTAGGGCTTAAGTTAAATAAGTGTTATCTTATATATAAGAAACAATTTAATACGCAACTAATTAGGATTTTAATAATATATTTATTCTAGTTGATATATATTTTATTTTTTCCGAATTTTCTGGCAGAACTTGGATGCTTTTTACAAAGTGATTTGTATAAATTAGACTTTCCTATTATTCCAGAGCCTCTCAGCTTGGAAATCTCAAGTTATGAGTCCTTTTTTTGGGAAATGCAATGAGTATAGTTTGTATTTCAAGGACTACGTCTTGAATCATTCTTAGATGAAGTGAAATTAGAAAGATTGTTTTATTATATATTCATTATTAAGGCTTATGTTAAATAAGTGTTATCGTATATATAAGAATACATTTAATACGCAACTAATTAGGATTTTTATTCTAGTTGATATATATATTATTTTTTCAGAATTTTCTAGCAGAACTTGGATGCTTTTTAAAGTGTGCTATGTATACATTAGCCTTTCCTGTTATTCAGATAGAATGCCTATCATATGGGAGACCCTATATCCCACTCATTCAGAGAGGATTCGCCTGGCTCAGCTGTGAATCCGATTGCGAATCCAATCCTAATGCCAATTCCGATTCCGAATCCGATTCAAATTCCAGCCAGGAGCCGTGCCCAGCTTTGGCCTGGGGCTAAATGGGATTTTATTCGGGCAGCACTGCATAATAGATGATATGATATAATATGATTTGCCTACACAAAACGAAAATCAACGCCGACGGCCTCGCCCCGCCTCTACGGATCCGCACGACAATCAACTTGTTCATAATACATGAGTTTTTGAGCTGGGGAGTTTCTGTTTCTGTTGCTGAATTTTTATTTCCTTTTTTTTTTGGATTTGAAACTTTGAAGCGGCGGGCACTGGGCTGGCTGGTGTCGGCAATCAGTCAAATGTAATAATAAATAAATAAATAAATCGGGAGCGGGGAGCAGCAACAACGGCACTCGGTGTTAATGGCAACACAAAAGAAGCAGTCCGGATTAGAAATCACAAATGGAGAATCGAAATAAAAACTGCCAGATTTGATTGTATTTATTTATTCTTCCTTTATTTGTTGCATTATTTTTGGGTCTGTGCTGATCCCCGGACAACTCTTTTTCGGTACTCTAAAGCTGCGCTGGCAATGGAAAATGATTATTTATCAGGAGCTAAGCCCGAACAGCTGGGGATTATTTGCGGATGGAATTAAAATTAATTTTTCACGAGTTTAATGATGACACGCAACTAGAAATCTATTTAGCTTTAGATTTCTAGTTGTTAAGTTACGGTCTTGAAGGTTAAATTAGTTAATACAAGCTGGCTAAGGGAGGGGGTTCTTATAAATATTAATCAACATGAGTTCCCATTAAATTGAAATAGGATTCTCGCCTTTAAATCCAAATTCAATGTTAGTTTTTTTCCCTGGCATCATATCAGCCGTGAACACCGAATGAGTTGGCAAATTGCTGAGTCCGCCTGTCCGCTTGCCAAAACGTTCGAGGACCTCATTTGGTAGTGCGAAATGCCAAAGAGGTCGGCAAATACTGATGCCTGGCTGGCGGCAGCTAACTAATGAAAGGCACAGTGGCTCCACCGCAGAGCCACCGCCCAGCGATCCGGTTCGTGATCCACCAGGCTCCACTGTACTCATCTTTTTTCGAGCAGAAGCAACTTTGCATTGATTTGACAGCCAAACAGGCAAATAAACAGGCTGGCAAACAAGCAACCGGGCGAGTCAACAAAGGCGCTGCTGCACTCGACACTTTTTTGCCGAGTGTGTTTTTCCGCTTAGCAAAAAAAAAAAAAAAACAAGAACATGGAAAACCGAAACGAAAATTCCAAAAAAATGTGGCAGGGTCACCGCCTCCTTCTCCTGTTGAACCTGAAAGGTAGGCCTATCCCGACCAGATCTACGGGTCGGCTGCCCGCCTTTGTCATGTGATATGCGATTTGCTGTTTGCTTTCCATCACCTTTCGCCTCCGGAATTCAATCAGCGGTAATTACATCGCATGTAAATCGTATCATCCTTTCGGATCTGCGCAGCCGAGAGCCCGGGATCGCTGAGGACCAGGAAGTTGCCGCCGAATGGGATCTCCACTCCCAGGGAGATGGCTATCAACGGGCTCAGTTGTGTCCATTGATTGCGATGTGCGATTACGCTGCATTGCGTTGCGTTGCCTAATATGGCGAGTGTCGGGTGTTGGGCCCCCAAGGCCGGATGTCGCAGCCGGATGGCACCTGAGCGGTGGCAGCAGGTAAGGCAAGGTGTGCATTTCGGATTTCCAATCTCAAGCCTTGGACGACCTACGGCCCAGCTAAAAAACTCAATGCAACTAATTTGTAATCGAATTCGAGACTAATAAAAAATAACAACATAATAATTAGGGAGCTTTTCGAATGCTTTTGCGTTTAAATTAAACATTTTTGTTAAACATTTTCTACTTCAAAATATAGTTTACTTGTAGAATATACTGTACAAGTTATTTTATCTTAGTGTTCTTTTTTTGTACTTAACTAAAGTGAATCACTTTTTAATTTTATACAAACTTCAGCGTTTCAAAGATTCTTTTATTTCATGGTTATTTAAAGAATTAGCTAATTTAACTCAATGTTTTGCCGGTTTTGGTTTTTAAAGTTTCTACGAATTTTTTCTTTCCGGTTTCCGGTATACTACAGCGCCACCTGAGCGGACAGCTTGGCAGACCATTTACCGTAGACTTAAACCAGGAAGGATATCTGCGCTGATGTCCTGTTAAGCCAAGACTCGAATCTGGGTTGCAAATCCTTTAGGAACTGTTCCAGTGAGGTGTGAGCCTCGGCTGTCTGCATAACATGGTCTAAAATTCAAGGAGTCCCGGGTGCTAGGCTTCGCTAACTATTTAGCCTGAGCTCGAACCTAATGAGCTAAAAAACCAAATTTTCCTACAGGAGGCTCTGCACACCTGACGGCGCAAACTGATAGATGGCGACTGTTTATGGTGGAAAACCATTTTTAAAATTAAATATAAAAAATATAAATATTTTAAGTAATTAACAAAATACTGAATTGAAGACCCGCCTCCCCTTGAAATGAAAGTCGCTGGATATTTATGTATATTTCGTAACAAATCGAAAATTGTTTTTATTACTTTTTTGATCAAAATCATACAACGTTGTCAATTCGTTCTGTTGATTACTCAATTATCGCATTATAATAATGTGTTTTGTTTATGTTTGGTTTTGGTTTTGTTTGTTTTTGTTTTGTTTTTGTTTTGTTTTGTTTTGTTTTTTTTTGTTTTCCTTCGTTTTTTGTATTTTTTTTTATTCTCGTTTGTTTGGTTTTTACTTGTTTGTTGCTTGCTTGTTTTCTTTAATAATAATTTATAATTATAATTTATAATTTATATAATAATATTTTTATAATATTACTTGGTAATTTATTAATTCCCATCAACATGCCTCGCGGCCAGCAAAGTGGCCTCTACTCATTTCCTCCTCCTCCCTCCTGCCTATCCCTTTGTGTTCTATTGCTTTCTTGCCTTCACGTTCACTCTCATTTTGCCTTTTCCCTTCTTTCTCGCTATTCGCCTTTCGTCTCGCCCTTTTAATTTACTCTTTAATTTTAATGCATATGATTTTTTGTTTCTGTTTCCGCTTCCGCTTCAGCTCCCACTTCCGCTTCCGCTTCCGCTTCTGTTTTTGCCATTTTAGTTTTCATATAATGCGCCTGCTGCAATATTTTTAGTTTTGTAAAATTAACTAATCGTAAAATGTGTGTGTGTGTGAGTGAGTGTATGTATACTGTATACTGATGTGGCTGTCTGCAGTCCGTCCATGGCTGTGGCTATTTACAAGTCAGCTCCGTTTGGTGTCTTAAATGTTAAGTGTTCTCGTCGCCGCCTAGTACTCATCTCCTCCTCCTCTCTTTTTATTGCATAGTATTATTAATATTTTGTAGCTTTAGTACTGACGCATACCATATACATACATGCATATATATATGCTCCGATTCGGGTGTGGTGTGGTGTGGTGTTTGGTGTGGTGTTTGGTGTGGTGTTTGGTGTGCCGTCCTGTCCGCCGTCCGTATCCGTGTGGCTGTGTATAATTTATTACTTAGATTGCTAAAAATTCACGTTTATATCCTCAATATAGGGGCTTCATATATGTGTGTATGCCATGTATTGTATATAGATTTGTTTTCCATTTCCTTATCCTTTTTCCCTTTGCCTTTCGCTGCTGTTCTCCTTTTGTAATTGGTATAGACTAAAAATTCTCGTCACTGTATGTTATGCATATAGTATATATATATATATATATGTATATATATATGTGTGTGTGTGTGTGTGTGTGTGTGTGTATGTGTGTGGTGTGTGTATATGTATGGCATCGCATCTGTGCACATAACAACCAGATATCAGTGGATATATGCACACAGACGGGACCTATCCTGCGCTCCTCTCTCTGCCTGTTGGAAACTCTCATTCTCCTGCTGGTTCTATCGTTATCGTTATCTGTACCATTATCGTATATCGTTTACAGTTACCGCTATCGTTAATCGTTAATCGTTAATCGCTTCGTTTCGTTCCGATTTCGTTTCCATTTGCTATCAATAATAAATTGATTCCGATAAATAATTGTTATTCGTATGTTACTTATATGGGGCCTTAAGAGTTAAGTACTGCTTACGTGTTCATTTGGATTTCGATACGTTAACGCTAACGCTTACGTTTACGCTTACGTTTTCATTTCGTTTCAAGTTTCAAGTGTCACTCATTTGAAAATTTATAAACTGAGGACGTTTCCTTGTCTGAGTGTTTGTGTGTTTGTCTGAGTGTGTGGTGTGCTGTGTGTGTGTGTGTTTATTTGAATGTTTGTATGTATGTGTGTGTGAGTGTGTGTGTATAATTATATATATATATGGGCGATATATATATACCTATATAGCTTCAAATTAAAGCTTTATTAACCATGCTCGCGTTTTGTTTTCGTATTAACAAAATTAAACGTTTCGTAATAATCGTACTCAAGACTCAATAATCGATAATCATAAATTACGATAACTGCACGTTATAACTAGTTAAATGTCCATTACCGTTACCGCATTACCATGTATCATTTACCACATACCATTAATCATAATCATTTATCATTTATCATTTATTCGTTATGCTTTATCATATATCATTTATGCTTTATCATTTACCATTCACCATTTAGCATTACCTTTACCGTTAGCATTAAATACAAAAAAAAAATGGTTGGATCTACATCGATTGCTTATCGATCTCCCCCAGTGACTAGTTGTATGCGGTATTTGTGAGTTATCGATAGGTCTGTATAACTGTATAATTATGCTATGTCCATATGCCTAGATATATCCGTGTATATATATATAAGAGATACAAACTAGAAGTACGCTTAACGCCTAAAAGTAATCTCTAGACTCGGTCTGTGCCGCCAGCTCTTACATATATATCCTTCCTAATTAGCGGCTCCTTCGCTCCAGTGGTTGTGCATCCTGTGCCTGCGGTTGTGCTCCTGTGGTTCGGTTGTGGTTGCAATTGTAATTGTAATCGTAATTGTGGTTGTAACATCGATTGCTCGACCTCGATTTCGTAATCGATATCGATACGGGGTGTGTGAATATCTAGGGGTGGTGGTCTCTCGATAGGGATGGGGATGGAAAGTAATCGACGTCTTTCGTTGGATATGTGCGAGTGTCTCTAGTTAACGAACAAAATGTTATCAATTCGGGGGAAGCATCTGAAGGAGGGGCCAAACAGGCCGTCTCTTTCTGTGCTGGGCTGGGAGTTCAGTTATCGGTTATCGAAGTAATCGGTTTAGTCTAATATTGCGTGTATAAGTTGCGTACTCCTTAACGGGTCTTTTTAGTGTACAAATATGAATGCTTTATCTGTTTTTTATTTTTTTCTTTTGTTTTCCTTTGTTTGCCATTTGTTACTGCTTTAAAATCTTTGTTTTTACTTCAGTTCTTTTTGAATTTCATTTTTGTGTAGATTTGTTGTTCTCTGTCTGCCTCGGCTCCTGCATTTGCTTTTTCTCTCCGCCTGTCCGCCTCGTTCTCCAATATAATATATTCATAGTTTTAGTTGTTCGCTTTCCCTTTGTATAAATATTCAATGCATTATTTAATAATTTCAATTTACCATTATTATTAATTATTTAGTATCCGTTAATCGTTATTAAGTGTAATCAAAATTCCTCTAGTTGAAGGCAATCGGCGAATATATTTGAAATTATTTATGCAATTATTTTACATACGTTTTGTTTCGATTTGATTTATACATTACATTACGTTGACTAAACTTAAGGTCTCGTGGAAAACAAGTTGAAATACAAATAGTTCCTTACTCTGAATGCTTTTCTACATAATTTGTCTACCCGCAAGCTAGCTAGCTATGGTAGCCTCCGCCTGCCCAAATGATTTTCTCTTTCCCTCTTCACTTCGTTTTCATTTAGGTTTTCTTTTAGGTTTTCCCTTACTTTGGTTTTCGTCTGGTTAAAAAGTCATCTGAATCTGGAAAACTTAGGTGTAATTTTGCTAAGGATGTCTCGCTCTACGTTTACCGACTAATCCACTTTCGTTATAAAACACTTCCTTCCGCTATGTGTATATGCCAGTATATACTATGTATGTATATAATATATATATACGACGAATGTATGGTATATGTCCTATGTACAGATCGTGTGTGTGGCTGTGTTAAAAGTTAGGCTTACTCGTAGATACGTGGCTAAGTTGGTTGTCTTAGTAAAAAAAATTGTCGACTCCTGTATCCTCTATGTACACGCTTAGCTGCTTAGCTGGGTTGATCGCTCTCTCTTACGGTCTCACTTGAAAATCACTTTAAGGCAGTTTCCTATACACTCCATCAGATGCTGCTTGCTAACTCTGCTGCTGAATCCTGGCCGCCAAAACGAAACAAGTCGCTGTCAATCATTCTGAAGCCTTGAGATCCCTGGGGGCGTGGCAAGGGGTCGCTATTGTTAAGGACCGAGGGAACCCAAAAGCTGAGGGGTTAGGCTGCAACTTACGATATTCGAGTGTCTGATAGGAACCTGTATTATTACATTTTTTTTTCAATAAAACAAAATTTAAAGGCTTAAATATTTACGCTAAGTTGGAAGACAGTAACTAAGGTGCTTCTTAACTGGGAAATGATAAACAAAAATAAACCTGCCACGCCCCACCTTGCTCCGGCCTTGCCCCTTACGATATTTCCGTTATCGATAATGTAATCGATAATTAGGGGGGACTCTTCCGGGGTCGCGATCTCTCTCAAAGTTGCCTGCTATCGCCTCTCACTAATTATTGTCTGCTATTTGTTCACACACACACAAATTGATATACGCTAAGTGCCTAAAGTAAGCCTGAACCGCAATCGGATATCGATATCGGATTTGAGACATCGTGTATCGTGTATCGGGGCATCGGACATTGGTCGTCGGAAATCGAGAATCGGGTGAACGAAACGAAGGACTGGGGGAATCGAGACGAGGATCAAAGTCGAAGGCCAAGTTCCTGCTGGCTTTGTGGATATTCGATACGTTCTAGATTCGAGTTCGATTTTCGGTTTCGCTTTTCGGAAATATTCAGCAAATTTGTATAGTTGCTTAGTGCTATTAATTATTAATTGGGTGTTTACGTTAATGCTCGATTTGGTTCAGCTTCGTAAAAATTTGTCTGAGAATGTGAATTGGCAGTTTCAATTTGTAATGCAATATCTGTTCATTCGTTATCGTTATCGTTATCGTTATCGCTATCGCGTTCGTTTTTTACAATTTTGATTCGATTAGTTTACAATTAAAAAATGCTTTCGCTTCCATATTTCGTCTAATAAAAAGTTCTCACTATTCGATTCGATTCAGCTAGGGAATTCAACTAAATTGTATTTTATTCGTACCGTTGCGCTAATCACTCTTTTATTCGATTTAAAATATAAGTTACGTGTATTTCACCAATATGATTCACTAATTGTTGCTTTTACTTCGATTTTAGTTCGTTACATTGCGCTTTTCGTTCTACGTTTTGTTTTTGAGCATTGAGAAATTGACTTTCTTCGTGCGGGTGCTGAGATATATAGAGAGATAAAGATATAGATAAAAGAGAATGGGAAAGGGACTGGGTGAGAGGGAGGAAGAGCTGTAGGAAAATCCAAATCCAAAATGAAACAAAACAAACAATGATATGTATACAAGTCTCGTTTTTATTGCACAAATGAACAAACGAATGAGAAAGTACGTCTGAGTTACAGAACTAAAACCTTAACTTAGCCACCAAAGAATACATAATAATAATTATACATAAACAATATGGCAGAAGAAACCAGACCGGGAATCGGTGTACAGTGATCGGAAACCAACGAACAAACAAACATTCAAACAAATGAACAAACCAACACAAACATTAACTGAGATTCATGGAAGCAGAGTAAGTGAGAAGTGGAGAAGTCTATTAATAAATTATACAATTAATTAATAAAGAATTAAGAGTTGAACTTAAATCTGGAATCAGGATGAGAGAGTTAGACAGAGAGAAAGAGAGAGAGATAGAGAGTGGGAGAGAGAGAGAAAGAAGTGCTGTACTGTGCTGTGTGGTGAAAAGTGGACAGAACTGGAACGGAGGTGGTGAAACGTGGTGAGAAGTCATCGATCTGCCTGCTCGGCTTCCGCTTCCGCTTTCGCTTCCATATTGGCTTGCGCTTCCGCTTCCGCTTCTGCTTCCGTTGTCGCCAGTGCTTATTGCTTCTAGGGTTGCGTCTATGAAATGTCCTTCTTAACTTCTAGTTTCAGCTAGTACAATTCGTATTCATCGATTTGGAGTAAATATTGCGGCAAACACTTTGAAAAATAAAGTTTTGCGTTTTGTTTGTTTGTTCGTTTCGTTTCGTTTCGTTTCGATTCGCCTTAGACTTGTTACGATATTTTACAATTGCTTTTAGTTGGAGTTACGAGTTACGAGTTACGAGTTACGCATTACGAGTTACGAGTTACGAGTTACGAGATACGAGAGATTCCATCTTGTGCTACACTAAGTATTCTTGGTTTCTGGCTTCTGGCTTCCGGCTCTTCCTTCCGGAAATGGCTTTAGCCTAGCATGTAGATCATACGTATCGCTTTAACACTATCGACTAATGGCAATTTCCTTGTAATATGCTTACGTTTTGGTATGGTATTCCTTCGCTCCCTATAATTACAGTGTAAGTATCTTCGATATTTATACATTTGCTTTTCGTTTACCATTTCTTATTGCGAGTCTGTGTTTATGTTTGTGTTTGTGTTGTTTTGTGTGTGTGTGTGTGGTGTGTGAGCCTTAACCTATTAATGCACGACAAAAAAAAAACGCAGACAAAAATGGTTCAGTTTGAACTAGAATTACAATTACTTTACTTAGTTGGCTACAAGCTGTTAAAAAAAAATACACTAAAATTACTTATTACCATTTATTGTTATAATTATTGTTTTTTGCCTCCTTCCCTTAGCTCGATAAACTTTTCCTACGCTTTCTTCCCACGCTCTCCTCCCTCCTATCGCCTTTCACTTTTCACTTGTCACTTGTCACTTGACACTTTTCCTTGCTAATGCTGAGTTGATGGAAAAGTGCACTCAAATCAAACACAATTAAATGGCGGAGAATGTGAGGCTTGAATTCCAGGTGAGCAGGTTCATCGGCAATTCCTGATTCTGAGACAAAGGAACCTTTTTGTGGGCGCCAATTCCTTTAGCTGTGGCATTGCAGGCGGGTTTACGACCCCCCCGAGGGAAGCCCCCCAAGGAAAACCACCCGAAAACTCCCTCAAAAAATACCCCACCCTCCCTCGCTCAGCTATACACTTAACTTTACTATTTTATTTTGGTTTTCCTCTTATCTGGTTGGCAGTGACAATTTGCTGTTAGATTCGCATCTCTGGCTTGGCATTTCTGGCTGTGTCTGGTACGTCATTGGTCGTCCATTGCGGAAATAGAGACGGGTATAGTCCTGGATAGAGATGGCAATGGATGCAGATACAGAGAGGGATTGAGAGATAAGGGGTTAAACTAGGGAAAACTTTTGAGGCATCTGTGACGGGGTTCTTGGTCCATTTCTTGGGTCTTACGGAAGTCAATGGGGTGCTGGGGTCAGTAGAGAATATATATAGAATATGGATCGCTATATTCCCGGATCAGGGATCATGGGGAATCGATCGGAAACTGAGCGGAAGGTGCGCTTCAAAAAGTTTTCTGGACGGATATTACGATTTGTAGCACGTGATGAAGTCGTCGATCTGTGGATGAGTCTCTGGTTTTGTGTTTCTGAGTTTGTGAGTCGGAGTTCGTGAGTGGGCTGCAAGTGGGTCTGAGTTTTGAGTATCTGAGTTCGGTTGATGGCTCTTGGTTCGCTTTAGGCTCTAACTACTGGAGGGGTGATGCTGGGGGCCAGTGAGGGGTCGCCGGGAGGGTGGGTTCACCTGCAATGCCGCCTGACCTTTGGGGAATCGAGTCGAGATCCAAACTAAACCCTGTCCTAGCTGGGCGCAGGACACCTTATCCGCTAACGCTATTATCGGCAGTATTATTATCGTTATGATTACACTTGGTTTATGTGGCTAAGCATCCTCCCCTTCGATTCCGGTATGTTTGGTGTATGCTCTCCTTCTGCTTCGTCCCTACCCCCAATCCCCTTCCTCCTGCTTTAACTTTCGCATTTTCCGCTTTTCCCGGGTATTAGGCGTATTATCATAGAGAGAGAGAGAGAGAGAGAGTTGAGTATGCTCTATTATTAGTTGCGTTAATTGATTTATGCTGCGAATGTTTGCTGCTCTCCGTTTGCTGAATGATCGATAATAATATATATGCTTCATATACTATATATGTATGTATGTGTGTGGCTGTGTTTAAAACATTTCCGTTTCCGTTTCCGTTTACGTCTCGGTCTGTCTTTGTTCATTGGGTGTTTGTCTGTCAGTTGTTTCGGTTATATAATGATGCGCGCTATAGTTTCCTTGTAATTAAACTATGTAAATGTATCTTCATTTTAATGTTTGCTTTCGTTTTTGTTTTTACTTTCGTTTGTTTTTAGTTTTCATTCTTACTTTTGTTTCGGTTTCGGTTTTCGGTATGGTATTTTCTGAACTTTCTTGATATTTACTGATATTTTCTGTTCGTTTCGTCTCGGTTTATCATTATTCTCTGTTTTGTTTCTTGCTTTCCTCCTCTACCTGCTCACATTTCTGTTTTCTTTTCGGTTTTCCCATCTGTATACAAAAAATTGTGTTTGCATTTTTTTGGTTTTCATTTTTTTTGTATGTTTTTTTTTGTTTAGTTTTGCTTGTTGTTGTTTTGTTTTTGCTTTGTTCATTTGTTTAGCGAGTAATACAAATGCTTAGAGTTAGAAAAAAAAAGTTTATATATATATAATATATATAATATATATAATATATATATATATTTCGATTTATATATATATTTATATACGTCGAATTATTTGTATGCTTGACTTAGTTAACCTACATTCGAATACATGAACACTTCAAGATATCATTGTAATAAGTAATTTAATTTAATTTAATTGAATTTAATTTAATTAAACTGTTACTCTTACGCTTCTGCCTTAGCATCTCCCCATCCGATTCTCTTGACTTGCCTTCCTCTTCTGCCCCGGGCTGCTTGGGGAGAAGTGAACGCGAAGGGGTTTTCCGCGTCACTTCTCCCCAATTTTCCCGGCTTTCGTGGTGTTGTTGCTGCTGCATCGTTTATGCATCTCCTGCCTCTGCTTCTGCTTCTTCTTCTTCGTGGTGATAGTGATGCTGATGTTGACTTTCAGAAATTCTATTCGATTTTCTTCGATTTTCTTTTGGGGTAATACAGAAATGCAATTTTCCGCGGGCGTCGTCTCGACTTTGTTGATGTTTGGTTTAGTTAACGCTGCATGACAAGCAAAGTGCGGTGCGGTGTGTCTGAGAGTGTGCGTGTGTGTGTGTATGTATGTCTGTGTGTTAATGTTTGTGTATCGTCTCGATTTCGATATCGCGTCTGAGATCGATATCGATATATCGATCTGCGTTCTTCGTGTGCGTTCTACGGGGCGTATGGGTGATGTCGCCGCTTGGCGTGGCGTATGAGTGATGTCGCTGTAAGCGTGTGATGTGTCTGTGCTCCTGTCTTCGTCTCCGTTCCCGTTTCCGTTTCCGTTTCCGTTGGTGTCCTGTTGTCGCTGTTCTCCGTTCTCCTCACACTTTGACCTTGTCCTTTGGGGCAACTTTCCTATGGTAACGCTGATCGCTGACCTGTTTAGCGGGGCCTTGGGGCCGCGCCTAGGCCGTCGTGCGATCCCTTTGATGACTTGTGACCTTGTGACCTTTGACCGGCAGCGGGTGCCAAGTGCCGCCGATCGTCGGGTCCTGACCGGAAGTCCCTTGTGGCCGGAACTTCCCATTGTTAGCCTGCTCTCCTGCTCCTTCTGCTTCTGTTCGATTCCTTAATTGATTGATCTTAATACAAAAATGACGTTCGTTTTGCGTGGATTGTTGTTTTCCTATTTTCCTCCATGTTTCCTCATTGCTTCCGTCCGCTTCCATTTCGCTGTGGCTGTTGTTGTTGTTGTTGTTGTTGATCTAGATGTTGTTATCGGTATCGACTATCGATAGGTCTCCGGTCCGTTCCTTTTTTCGTGACACATTGAATATGCTTGATTAATATGACTGACTGACTGCGCTGACGATAGTTTTTTTGGTTGTATTTTTGAGATACGTTTTTAAAAGTTTTTTTAGCGGTGTTGTGTGGTTTTTCAATGAAGCGGCTGCTGCGAAGATCTCTAGATTTTCTTGTGGTTGTATTTAGTCTTGTTCTTGTTGAGTTTAGTTGAGTTTGAGATGGTTTTCAAATGGAGACGACAAATTGCATTTTGTATTGTTTCTAATACTCCCAATATCATGCATCCTGTATTTCACCTTTTAAGCCAGGCACCCTGTGGTGTTGGTTATGTCCTAAACGATTCGCTAAGTCCTGTACAACATCACGAAATATAACTGTATCTATGTTTTCACCTAGTAAATACAACAAAAACCAATCGCCCATCTTCGAACGACGAACGATTATTTCAATAGCGTCACGACGCACTAACCTGTAAATCGAAAGGAAGGATTAGTAAATCTGTAAAGGATGTATGTGCATATGTGGAGCGGCAAAAGTATTTCAGATATCTGAAGGGGTACCAAGAATCATACTTTGATTGTAGCATTTCAAAGGTTATCCTTGCACCGCTTTCAGATCCCTTAAATACTCTGCCTTACGCATTCGAGACTCACCTAAATCGCATACGAAATAAGTAGACCCTCATTCGAGGCGAGAATATAATAACCACCCTGTATATTAGCGTTAATAATGTGAGAAACGTTAATAAGATAAACCAAAACCAAAGGAAAATGTAAATTTTCTCATTAACAACGTTTAATGGTAAAATGCAAATGGCGTCGTGTTTCTCCACCTAAAAGAGTTGCAATTACAAGAATAGGTTTGAGAGGTTATTAAGTGTGGTGCGAATTGAATGAGTCGAGTGATTACTCACCTCCCCACTTGAACCATATTTAAAAAATGTACATTTGGTCATTCTGGGAAATATGTAAATCATCGGATCCATGCGATCTTCCTGATCGGTCTCCATATAATCTATCACATCCAGGCCAAATGTCATAAATTCGCCATCGAAAAATCGATTCATAAGAAACATTTGACCTGCAAAGAGCCAGAGAGAAGAGATACAAATCAGCCACAACAGATACGGATACGGATACAGAGATCGGAGATCGAAGATCGAAGATCGAAGATTGGAGATATTTTCGCCCATTTCGATCTGTTTACCCGAAGGTCTAATTGATGGGTTTGCTGCTGGCCCCGATTTTCCATCTCCGTCTCTTGGTTTCACATTTCCCCTTCTCCAGTCTCCATTTTCCATCCCCCCTGCTACCAGCTACCAGCTCCTCCTACTCCCATTTTCCATTCTCCATTTTCCAGCTGTGTGCTCTTGGAAAATTCGGCGTTAAGAATCGCCTAATGACTCGAACCGCCTGATCGATCGGACCGCTTCGGTTGTAAACGAGGCGGCAATGAATCGATTTACTTTACAATTACGATCCACCGTGCACCCAATTAATTATGTCAGATAAACCCAACCCGAATCGAAATCGGATTCGGAATCGACACCCAAATCCATCAATTGTTCGCGCTAATTGCGGCTAATTGAGGCGGCCGAGATGGAGGTCAATGAACAAACAATCAGAGATCACAGATCAGAGATCAGAGATCGGTGTTGGTGGCAAGGTACGTTAACTTTTATGGCGGCGATGAAAACAAGATTCCGCGAACTGTGTCCCGAGGTATTTATTCGCAAAAAAACAAGCACACTTAAAAAATAACCATTCGTTTTATGCTACCCATAGAAGCACTTAAAATTTTTAACGATCACTTCTTGCCAAAGTATGGTTGGTAATTATTTGCATAATAAACTACCGAGTTACTTTTATTCGCTCTTTGAGTGGCTAAAAATAAAGCTATTTAGCAAAGAGTAAATCTTTTTGCAATAAACCCAAAGGCAGAGCTATGCCTTTAAGGTAGCTTAGTGTTGCTAGTATTTATTAAAATATTTTCAATGGAATGGGATTTACTGCAAGTACGTTTTCAAATAAAAAATCAAAAAATCAAAATGAAAAGTGCTGTGTATCGTGAAGAGATTTTTATTGAAAATGGAAATACAAGTGGTTATTCACATTTTTAATTTTTCAGTTTCAAAATTAGCTATGCTTTGCATTTCGTTAACGAAATGTTAAGATATTTTAATTTAATTTGCAATATAAATATTTAACGTAGGTTGTTAACTAATAATAAAACGTATTGCAAAGAAGTAACATTTTGTGTGCAAAAACTGATCAAATTAAACAAATTAATTAAGTTAAGGGTATAAAAAATGCTGCAACAATTTTGCGAGAACAAATAGTGAATATTTTTAGGCAAATAACATTTTCTCTGTCTGATGAGAATACATTTCCCCAAAATAAAAATAATAAGCAAAGCATAGCATAGTTTTTCAATCAAAATTGTGTTTAGCTTTAGGGCAAATGCTTCTTTTCTTGTATGAAAAATTTCTTATAAAATATGTAGCAACATTTTTAGAGCTACAGATATGGAAAAATGGGATCTGGAAAATCTTGAGCTGGATGCATTTCCATAAACCGAATATCCCATGGACTAATTGACCCATTTGGGGGGGCTCTGGCCATTTCTCAACGATCGCCCCTCGCAGTCGTCGAACTCGTCGCCGCTAGATGTCAGCCATTTTATAAACGCGTATTACTCGCATTATTATTGTTTATTTCTCGTGTTTTCTGACAGTTCATTATTTTGTCAGATTCCGGACGAGGGGACCCCGAATCGCGGCCTGTGTTTATTTTGATGCGGGGCGGTCAGTCGATAAAAATTCGTCATTGATTTTTTCGGCAGAAAATGGGCGGAGAACTGGAAAATTGGAAGATCGGAAAAATGGAAAATCGAACGGGGAATGTTAATGAATCGCAGATTTATGTTACCCCCGTTTTGTTAACCCCGAAACATTGTTTACCAATCCCGTTGGCACCTGGCGAAGTCAGGGGGCATCGGAATATACAAACGTCCGTACACCGGAAAAAAAAAATGCTGAAGCACAGAAGCGAAGCAAAGCGAATATGATATTTCATATGATGGTGAAACCGATATGACACACAAATTGGGGTGCTGTGTGGTCGTTCAAAAGCCTGATTCCACTGACACATATTTCTACATCCCGACCTAATGTACATTTACCTGAGCGTCGCCCCACACTCGAGCGGAAAGGGTTAAACCAAATTACATAAGACACAACCCCGACTACATCTGACTCCATCACCCCGCACGTCTTCGTCATCATAGGAAGTATATGATTGTCGAGTCAGAAGAGCCGATGATGATGGAGAAATATGTGTCAGGAGGAGGATCAGGCTGCAGGACCAAGGTGCTAGGACTCCCATCGCCTTGGTCCTGCAGATCTGATTCAATATATATATTCTCTGGGCACTCACCTATCACATTTATAAGGGCGAGCAGCTCACATACGTAATATCTGTACGCCCACCAATTGTGATATCTGAAAAGGAAACGGAAGGAAGGGGAATGGTATCGTTAGCGGTGATTCATAGGATTGTAAATAAATGTGTCTGTAAGATTGCAAATGCCAAAATGTTTGCCCAATTTCCCTTTGTCTCTGGGGAACTATAGAACTTTGACTCGTGACTCACATTTCCGGAGAAGCGAGGTCTCTTGTCCGGAAATGATTCTTCGCGGAATCTGGCATAGAATGAACTCTGCCATTTTTACTGGCTAATTGTTACCGCAAATTAATTGGAAAGCCTTTAATAAATTGAATACTTCTGCGAATTGTTACAGTGCGATTCGGTTAAGTTAAACAAACATTTTGGCAGAATTAAGCAGTAAAAGCAGGTAAATAACCGTTTAAAGGAGGACTTGAGATGATCAGTATAAATATTATTGTTAATCAAGTATTTATTTATTCAAGGAGATGATTGGAACTTTGCTGAAAACAATTTGCATTCATTAAATCAACTTATGTCAGCGGTATTATTATTATTATTAAGCAAAAACAAATATATTTTAGACGTATTCTTACAATTTCTTGTTAAGTAATTTAGATATTTTAGGGTGCCTTTTCTTTGCCAATAAATGTCGCAAGTCATAATGAAAAATACATTTTTCTTCGAGTATTTAAAAACTACAAATTATGGTACCAATAAAAACTTTATAGACTTCCGTCTCAACTTGTTTAAATTTATTCACAAACATCTCATTATGTTTCGAAAATGATGGTGTTAACTTTGTAAGGGCTTGTGGTATGTATAATTTGATAATAAAAACGGTACTCACCTTAAATTTTCCCACAAATAATCTAAAAGTAATTTCTTTTTTTGTTTTTTCTCGGCTTCGGAACAAATGCCTATGTCTAAGTCCATGATGAGCGCATGAATCTTGCCACCCTCCCAAGATTTCCACAGCCATCTTGGTGTATAAAATAAGATTGCCTGCAAAAAGCGAACAGAGACGAGGATATAGTGGCACGTAGTACATGCTTGTATTTATAGAGAGAGAGATCTGCAAAGGTGAGTTCCGTGTGGGCGTGATGTCGCATTGGAACTGTCGTAAAACCGAGGGGGGAAAATCAGAAGGAAAAAGCACCGGAAAAATACCCCATGACAAGTGACATTTGCCAGCTGTTTCTGCCCCCCCCCCCTGTCATCCCTCCAATCACAGATTCCAGTCGCCGCGGAAACAATGCCAGACTATAGCCAGAGGCATTAGTGACTGACCTTCGCCCAGCGCCATAATTGTCTTTGCTAATTCCAACCCATTCCACAATCCAAGATATTCCGGCCCGGTCTCGGGACCCTATTTATAGAGCGATGTCAATTAGCCATGAGCCATTAGGGGCAGGCTATCGGCGGGGTTTACCTACCACAATGGGGCAATACGGCAATACGAGTACCAGGCTATCCGAAAGACAGACAGGCAGACACGGATTCTTGCTTAATTGTACCCAATAATTAGTCAGTAGTGGGGCATATCTGTTGGCTGTTATCACACAGCCACAATAAAAGCTAAATAAAATCGTAATAATTATGAAGTATATAATATACTTTACTAGCTTTACTATACTATACTACACAAAATATCAAACTATACTATACTATACAATATTATACTAAACTTTCCTTTACTATACAATTTATATGTAAAATAGTTTTAATATTTTCGAAGCATTCCATAAGAAATTTATTAGTTAATAATATTAAAATCTGAATTTATTTATTTAATATCATAATTCACTAAAATGTGGCTGCAATTTGTTAGTTTTTAAGTATTGAATTTAAAAATATGTTATTAGTAAAATATAAAATTTCTAGTTAAAACTAAATAATTTATCTTAGTAATATTGAATAATTTTTGTACAATGTCTAGCGGATTTTATAGAATTTAATCATTAATCAGATATATTAATATTAACCTATTTTATTATAATATATTATTCGTATTACTAATACGCCCGAGGTATTCAAGAGTCCCATAGCACAATCGCAGCACTCTTCGCTCTTTATAAGTCCGTCTGTATTTTCTTTTGTCGGATGGATTTTAATGCCCGACCCGATGACAAATTAATAATAACTTGTATCGTAAATTAGTCGGGGGGGATTCGGATTCGGAATGTCAGGCATAAGACCATCTGAGCATCGGACCATCGGACCATCGGATCTTCAGACAGCTGGGGATTGGATGTTGTGCAAAATGTGTGTTTGCTTTGGCACATGACAATGTCGCCCCATCATCACCGATTCGGAGCGTCTCGTCTGAGTCCCTGGCAGGTGGTAATCCCCATTTCTTATTTCTTATTTGCCTGAGGTGAGAGTTCAGCTTGTTTAGTGGGCGCCCAACTGGCGGCTGTCCGTCAGTTGCTTCAAAATGTATATATTTAAATGGCCACGGCTTAATGCTGCCTCTTTATATTCATTCAACTTAAATACATAGTCTCCATGGAAGGTTCATGCCACCCCCGGTTTTTACACTCACGAATATTTCTCCACATGCGCCGCGGATCGTGCCTTGTAGTTTGCATTTGTTTGGGGAATTTTTCCATTTATTTTGGGGGCTGCAACTGCCGTATGAATTCCAAACTATTCGCCATTGTCGCTGGCATTTGGCTCTAATTGGTCCGAGCAACATCTGCGGCATATTCTTTCGTCTAATGACGGCAATCGTTACCCACACATACAGTTCTGGCCAAAATACTGAGGGCTTCAAGTGTCTCTATTGGGTTTATTTTTAATTAAAAGATACGGAAACTTATGCTAGCAAATCCTATCCTAGAAAATATTAGATAAATAATCAATTATCAATATTTCTAAAGTATATTCAATTAATTGAAAGATTCTACAAGTAGTGCCATGGGTGTGCTTGGGAATAAATCTGTTGCCACGCCTTGCCGGAAGCCAAATGATGCGTTTGATTCGCTTTTGGCCTCCATCGGCTGCATCTGCCCTTTTGTGTACACAATTGCCAATTGCATTTCCCTGACGACAGCCCGAATGAGGAAGAGAAATGCCGACCCAGAAGGGTGGCACTCCCGCCCCCACGTTCCGTTCATTTTCCGCCGATATTCTGCCCAGACTTTCCCCCCTGCTGCTGCCGCGTGTGTGGAAAGCCATTTGGCACGCGTTCAAATCGTAGCAAAAGCACCGCATAAATGCAACTGCAACAGCCAGGGGGAAAACAATCAAAGGGAAAGCCGAAGGAGAAGTCAAGTGAAAGCAACAGTAATCTCTGAAGAATCTTCGAAGAATTCTTCGCAGGGCAGACTCCAGGCACAGTGCGTAGGTTCTTATAAAAAATTACTATATTTATTATGAAATGCAGGGGAAAATTTGTTGTCTAGAGATCTTTGAATTATTAATTACTACCAGTAATAGCTAGTAAGTTAAAGAGTTATTACCGACCCCATAAATCATATATATCCTTGATCAGCATTAACAGCCAAGTCGATCTAGCCATCTCTGGGCGAAAAAAAAATTGTACCAATTTTTTTCAAAATTTTTTAAGGGGTTACATCGTCAAATTTTTTTTTTTTTTAATTGGCAAAAATTTTTAATTTTTTAAATAAATTAAATTAATCCTAAAATTCAATTGCAAACTGCAAGGATTCCCGAAGCTAGTTTAGTTAGTTAACTTATTTCCTATACAATTGCACTGCAAGCACTGTGCCTAGGAAGTGTCTGATCCCATCTGATCCAATCTGTCACTCCCCCAAGCGACGCCGTCCGTCTATATTTCTCAGCCCCAACTGAAACCCGAGGGGAGGCCAAAAATACACACACATAAGTCAAATATAAACAGATCCCCCTCCATGGACCTTTGGTCAAATGCTACTCCCTATGTTTCCCTACTCCGAGACAGCAGTTCCCAGTTCCCAGCTCCCTGCTCCCAGCTCCCAGTTCCCGATTTCCACTCCCATTCGCGTTAGCATATCCATGGCTTTTTGTTTCAGCAATTCGCTGGCATCTGGCCAGAAATATTATTTCACTTTTATGTTTGTCTGCGCCTTTTCAATAAATATCTAGACACGCCGGTCGGCGGAATATGGGTAGACAGGAGGCAAAGTCGACCGGCTATAGTGGCGAAAGAGGAAGAAATGCCAATTTTTGACATATCGGAGGGAAATGCCCGATCGATCGAATGGAAACGATGGAAATTGATGGCTGCAGGTCTCTCGGTCTTTCAGTTTTTATGGCTGCATTGTCCAAGTTAATGACTGATCTGGCCATTAGTTGATCGCTGGCCCTCTCCTCCGGCCTCCATCATCCAGTTTTCCTCGTATATTAAGTCTATAATAATCGAAGACGGATTCTCTTGTGGGATTTATGGTAATTGGGCCAGGTGCTGTTGACCATTCGAATTTTATGAGTTTTGTCTTCAAAGCCTTGGGATTGTTTCAATCATGTGAGGTGTTTATACACAGGGAAAAATGGGGTAAGGCATTAACCAAGTGAAATTTTGCAAAAATAAATGCTAGCTTATTTATACATTTATTACCTTATTAAAATGTAGTTAAATGCGACTCACAATTAGTTATAGAGTGTTATTATTCAAAGAAATCGAAGTGAAAAGTAAACAATTTCAGTATCGGCATCTTTATTTTATATTTTTTGTCTTTAATACATATATTTAAAGACTCACCCCTGTATTCCTCTGTGAAATCAATGATCCACGATAGTCGGCTTTATTTCTCTATATATTTTTGTTTTCCTCTTATTAATAAATCGTGCAACGAAAATTGGGGGAAAGTGTAAATTATAGAAACGCGTCTACGCGTCATTAAGCAGGGAGAATACCATGATAAATGTATTTATAGGAATTTGGGTGACTAGAACGTCTCTATAATCGCTCTGTGACACTAACCGAGAAACGCTCCCCGCCCCGGCAAAGTGTGATAAAAATATACATTTAATATTTGTACATTGTTAGCGGGAAGATATATTGTGTAATCGTCGCGGAGCAGCGGCGCATCTATATATGAGAGACTAGATCTATATTTACCTATATACGCCATATGGGCGACGACGTCACCGATCACCGAGGGGAGCGTGAAACGAGGGGGGAGGTTGAAAAAAGCATCCATGACACAATCAATCTCCTTTAAGCGGTGCCAGCAATTAGCGATGACAGTTTGGGGTATGGGATCAGGTGGTAGCGAGGGGAGGATAACTTAGAAGGGGAACTAAGTACATATAGATTTACAGCAATAAAATATAAGATATATCTCTTGTTTATCATCAGAGAAGTACGAATGTAATCACTATTTGCAAACATATAAAGCTTATTATTTAATCTTGCAGAGTGCCGAACCCTGCCTGGATTGAACTTTCTATAGGGAAGATCTCTTCCTTATTTCTTAAAAAAAAAACATACAGACACACACATTTTAAAAAATAATATTCCGAAAAAATATATCAATTTGATTTAGTCATTTGTTCTATTTTCTCACTGCACACAGAGCTTCTATTTCACTTTCTTTGCTTGTCGTGAGTGAAATTTTCGTTAGCGCCTCGGCTCACTTTATGATCCCATCGATTGCCGATCAATCACTCGCTGCCTCCTCCCTCTCCCGCTATCTATCTCTCTCTCGCTTTCGACGACCATCTCGCTCTGACATCGCCTACGTCACAGCCTGAACTATCTTTGAGATACAAGGCCACTCCAATCACTAGCAACAATAACAAAGCGAAGCACACACAGAATACTTAAACATTCTCATTTGGCTCACAAAAGGCCAAAACCGCAGAAGAAAATAAAAAGAAAAGAAAAAGGAACAACAAAATATCGAGAAAAAAGTGGAGCAAATATTTGGAAATTGAAAAGCAAAACGTATCTATGTATAGAGCGATGTATCTCAATGGGACGCTCGGTCAGTGAGAAATCGCTTAATTACTTAATCCATCAAATCATTCAACGCCCCCGAGCACAACGATAAACTGATCTATGGCCGATTTTGATTTTCTGCGCAGGCGTAACTTCTAGAGTGAGTATATTATCGGATTGCACTTAATTTTAAATTAATTTCGCTCTTACTAACTATGATTTGAAATTAAACTATTACAGAACGTACTATTATTTCACTGAAATAATTATAGTATTTACATAATACCCAAGAAATCGACTCGGTTTGATAAATGCGAATAATCCGTTTACAGCATTGCCAGGAATTTAAACTTATCTATGACTGGTAGCGATATTTCCTGCAAGCGTAACGCTTTTAGTGGATGAGTTATCAGATCGGCTTGATTATTAATATCTATCTAAATTATCAAATAATATTTAAAGTTAATACATATATAATAAAAATATTAATCTGCTTCCTAACAAGTTATTTCCGATGACTAAATCGATTACTCTGATTAATCCGATTACTCCAGAAATGACAGAAATGCTCCTGGTTTTCAGCTCACCTGAAAGAAGAGGCAAAAGCACACCCATTGGTAGTACTTGTAGTGCTTCTTGTCCGCCGGATCACCGTCGGAGTTACCGATGCCCGGATAGGGCACCGACACGCCCTGCTTCTTGAGAAAGAGGCTCTTGAGCGTGTAGGTGGACTGGATCCAGCAGTATGTGTTAAGGACATCTTCTGGAATATCCTTGGTGTGAACGCAATCGATCGGATTGCCCACGTACTGGCGTGTGGTTATAATTAGCGAGAATGACATCAGAATCATCACAGTTATTGAGTAGTGCAGGCGGAATACTATCGAATCGGTTTTAACGTGACTGACCTTTACAAGGTTTTTCAATCCACGAAATATATCTAACATGGTTTGTCGTCAGCGAGCTGGCAAGATCGGCGATGATTCTGTCTCGCTTTGCCTTGCTTGGCTATCGCTTGCTTGGTTATCGATAGTATCAGAGTCTATCAGAGGCTATCGCGCAGCTATCGACCGACTGTGCTCCGATTTCCTTTCCGATGTCCTGCTTTCTCTTGCGCGGCAGGCCCATCATCGGCGCATCGGCTATTCGGGACTCGATCCGGAACCGGAGGCGGAGGCGGTACCGCGTTTGCTTCTGGCTCTGGATATTCCTGCTCTGGCTCTCAAGATCCTCTGCTTGCTGCGTTATCGTTATCGTTGTGGGTCTGTCTCTCACAGAGCTGGGCATCTTTGGGTCCTTTGAGCCGCTCTCCCTAATCCCCCAACCCTCGGCTTAACATTGGCAATTTGGTTTTCCGCTTTGACTTTTGGTATGTGTTTGGTTTGTCTTTTGGTTTTCTGTTTTGGTTTTGTTTTGTGTGTTCAGCATCAACTGTATTTGATAATGTTGTGATTACGAGTTAAAAGGAAAATCATTCACTTTGCACGCACTTTTCTATATTTTCACAAGGGCCCACTAAGCACACTTTTGGCGGAAATCTTCTGAATGTTAAATTTTATTTAATTTTAAATTCTACTGCAATGATTAACTAAGGTTATTATGAATTTGTTTTAAATCCAATGGCCATATTTAGTCACCATTTAAATTAGGAAGAGCTTCAAGGGTATTCAGACTTCGACTTGTCTAATAAAGCTTCCATTTTTAGTTCGATTTCATTTCTTATTATCATTTATTTTCGGTTACTTTTATTTTGTGCAGTGATAAGTTTTTTTGAAATTTATCTCAGCAGACTTTATGTTTCTATGCTGGTCAGGGCTTCGAACATTGCGCAAGAACAAAAACAACATAAGAAGAAAAAATAAAAAACAAAACAAATAAAAAACGCTTCAAGCATATAAATAAAATGTGGCATCGAATGGCCGCCCTGGCCCCTCCTTCGCATATGTTAATAAACTTATGCTGACTGACGTAGAGAAGAAAAAGAACAACAGTTTCCAAATGAACTGTAAATTTTAAAATTGCAATGTTTATAAACAAACTTTCCCGCCGAGCTGCCGATAATAAAATCAAAACAACAGCGAAAGCCGAAAAGCGAAAAAGCGAAAATCGAAAAGCTAAATTCAGTACAGAGAAATCCACATACAGCGAAAAAATTGCGTATACGCACACGTGGCCCGCAAAGTCAAAGGCGAAGGCTGCCCCAGAGGCAGGCAGATCGAGATATAGAGACATAGATATCGCAGAGCCATAGTGATCGGACCAAGGCGAGCATCGTTAATCTATTTCGTAATCCAGCAGAGTTCAGTCCCAGATTTGTTTATAAAACACGAGAAAATCTCCGCGGGCTTCCTGCCTGCACTTGACATTTCAACGAAAATATTTCGTTGCTCGGCATTGTGAAATATGCCAGAAATGCTCTAAAGATAATAGCCAGCGATCTCAAGGGGGGGAGGCGTGGCGTAGGTAGGGAAAACCCGAGGCTAATCATTTGTTTTCCCATCGCGTGCCTATATAATTATGATCCGAATTTGTTGCGTGGACAAAGTATGAAAATGAGACACCGCATTCCAAGAACCAGGGAAGTGACTAATTGGGATTTTCCCCGGCCGAGCCGAGCCGAGCGGGAAAATCTGTTTCTGCTCGGATACAGTGCTATATCGTAGTCGTTAAATTTAACAGCACTCGATCGGCTCGAGTTGAGTTCACTTTCGAATGCAGCCAGCAGAGAATGCTAACAAAAACATATTCCGCCGATCAAAAGATCACTTTGAAGTCTGCGGCATCACAATTCGAATTTGAATTTGAATCGAAAACGAAATTGATTTGATTTCAATATTTTCAGAGACAAAACGGGAAAGAGGAAGCCCTCAGAAGTTTGGATTGCTGCTTCTCATTTCCCCAGAAATCTGAATATTGTCATTGCCAATATATGATGTGGCGCAGTATTTCATAATTATTTCAAATTTATTGATATTTTCATATTTATTAAGTCTGAGCAGCTGATGAGAGCTGAAGCCTGATAATCCCTGGCTTATGGCTGCCCTACTTTAGTTTATAACTTTTTATGCCTAGATACAAATACGTGGACTTGGTATATCAGAAAACTTGGGCTTGATAATTTCATCATGTCTGGAAAAATGTGTGCAATGATCAGTGGGTATACAAAGGGAATTAGACAGAAACTGTTGCCACAGATTATAATTTGGGAAACAAATATTACATCAAAGCCATCGAAAGACTACAAATTATTAATAATAAATGCCTTAGCTAAACGCTTAAATATTTCCTACTAATTCCATCACTTCCTCCTAGCCACAAAATAAAATCTAGTGCATTATATTGTGGTTGTAATCATTTAATTTACAAAGCACGGAAATCTGTTACTTTGGTAAGAAAAAAACATTACCCAATTTCTATGCTAGAAATTAAATATAATAAACCCCCATTCAGTTGTTTTCGATCCCATTCACTTCTTCCTGATATATCAATCGCTTTCGTTCCATTGATTAACACTGAGTAAATACTTTTTGCAACAAAACCAAAAGTAACTAAAATAAACAAGAGTCGGCCTATACTTAATATTTCATTTTCAACAATGTGTGAATGATATGAGGGAACAACAAATTCGTGATAAAAATAAAAACTTTGTATACGCAAAATAGATTTTTCTGTTCCCGATTTTCCTGGCTGTTTGGAAATGGGAGATTGGGAATGGGAAATGGGAGACCCAGATCGAGATCCAGAACCAGATCCGCTGTACATTAATATTGGCAAATGTTAATTGTAAAAATTTGTGCGGGATCGCTTTTTGCTTTCTGCTTTTGGTTTTTGGTTTTTGGTTTGGGCACAACACATGGCCCCCGAATTCGCATTTGTTGGTTTATTTACTTTGTAAAAGTTAATTATGATGAAGCGGTGGCCTGCACACAGCCCCTACAATACTATATATATAAATACATATATGTTTATATATATATATAAATGTCTATGCCCATATCTATATACATAAATATAAATTCTGCGGGCATGTGGCTTCCTACTATATGTTATGATCCCGCAATGCAGTCAATGATCTTTCGTGGGTGTTGTGGAAATATAGAAAATATGTTTGGGCCTTTCGTTTAACACTCGTTGTAGTTACACTCGTTTCGCTAGCGTTATCGATATTTGTAACTGTCGGGTCAATCGGTTTAATCGGTTTTATCGGCGTTTATTGGCGTTATCGGTGTAATGTCGCGCGGGACAAGCGCGGGTCACGTGTCCGACATGGTCGAGCTTTTTTCAGGTGACCCCAGCACCTCACATTTTTCTATCGATCACGCACAGTCAAAAAAAGGTTTCGGAGGAGCTTTCAAAAAGGTGATACTCCTCGGTGGGATTGCGATATTTCTTTCCAAGAGAGATCGGGCGGACACACTTTGGACTTCGGAGCAGCAGGAGCAGGAAAAGACGCGCGCGTTCACTTCGGCAACGCAACAGACACTGGCCGGGAAACTCGAAAAGCCACTCGGAAAATGGCCTCAGGCCATTTTCACAGCTGACGGAGAGCGGCAAGTCGTCGGAGCACACGAGAACGAGAGACTGGGAAATGGGCAGACAGAGAGAGCCGGGAAAAGCCGGAGAGCAGATCTCTGTGGTTGCCAACTTTTTTTTTCAGGCGGCAGCAACACGTTCTCCGCTCGTGAGCCACGCACACTTCCGGTGGAAGGCGGGAAAAGCCGCGGAGAGCTCGGGGAAATTTGAAATGAAAAGCAGGGAAGGGGTAATATTCGGAGGGGAAGAAAATCGGGAAATGTGTGCGATATATAGAGAGAGAGAGAGAGACGACGACGATGACGACGAAGAAGCTGCATTCGCCGGCCATAAACAATGGTATGGTAGTTGCAACAATCTGTGGCCAGCCCCAAAAGCGTTAAACAAAAGGCCCAATGCCCCATTCCCTCCAAAAATATACCCGGACCAGCCCCCACCGTACTCCACATTCAAGTTGGTCGTCTCATCAAAACATTGCCTTGGCCAGTGGGGCAAAAAGGAAATGGTAACAAAACATTTCACCACCTTAAATTGTTGAAAAAGAGTTTGGTAAGAAACGATCTTTGATCTCTTAATTTTAATTAAAAAAAAATATAATATAATTAAGATTATAATTCTTCATTAATCAATATTATATTTATGGTTGATTTATAAATTTGTTTTATATATATCATACACAAATTGAGCATAATTATCAATACACCTTAAAAAGCCAGAACGAGATTTGTGTTAGTTTTGTGCTGGCCTATATATAAATAATAATAATAATAATTTTAATAAAAATAAAAAACGTACTAAAAAATTAAATTTAATATTTCCAGCAAAATTTTAAACAATTTGAAAGCACTGTGCCTTTGGGCAAACTATTTACATACTCGTATTTATTTCTCGCACGCTCGCGAATGGCGAACAACTCACGAGAGGACAACGAAGGAGGAGAAAGGATAATGCAGAAAGGAGAAGGAGCCTGTGAGTGACAACGACGATGACAACGAAAGCGAAGAGGACAGCGGCAACACGACCAGGACCCGATATCCTATGATTTGAAGCGACATGGCTAGGAGTCTGACTTCGAGCTGGAAAATCTTCACGGAGAGGGATGCCATAAGATACACTCGAAAAAATAGAAAATTTTAAGCTTTTTAAGCCACAAATGATTTGATTTTATTTAATATTAAATAAGCTGATCAGAGTTTGGTTAAAAGTTCCTTCCCAATTTTATTGCAATAAATTCTTGAAGGGCTTCAAGGATTATTATAATCTATAGGCAGCTTTGACTTCATTCTTTAAAAGTATTAATGCAATCTATATTTAAAAAATAGTAATTTAATTGAAATAGATTTCTCTCAGTGCCAGTGTGAAGGGTTTCCGCTCTGCATTGTTGTGATTTCCGCTCATTATTGCTGCAATCAGACCCGAGCCGAGCCGAGCAGAGGAGCAGAGTTGAGCCCTTTGTCCTGTGTCCTGTGGCAGGACATGTGACGTGGCGGCGGCCGAGCCGGGATTTATGCGTATTTTGATTCTTGCGCCTAGACATCATGCGGGGCATATCAATTGGAGTTTTATGGGGACTGGGACTGGAGCTGAGGCTGAAGCTGAAGCTGGGTGGAAATAAAAAGCGTCTGACATATCCGCTGGCCGATTTGATTAAGTTGTCCCAGTGCGACCAGCTGCCTCAGTAACTGCCTACAGCTGTGGCCAAATTGATAGATATGAAGATCCCATATGTAGGTCCTCTTAATAATAAAACCAAGTAACAAATATGAACTTGTTTTTGCAGACTAAATGCTTGTTTAAATTGTTTAATTTAAATAAAGATAATAAGGTCGCGAAGCAAAGATATTCCATTGCTAATCATTCGACTTGAAAACGCTACTATTTCTGCATCAGCTGTAATTTATTTGATGACATCTCCATCACTGACCACAGCTGTACATATATGCATATATATCGCCGACTGTCCTCTGAATCCGGATCCGGATCTCATTCCGCGTCGGACAGCTGCCGCAAAATGTCGGAGACAGTTTATTTAGAAGGAAGTTGCCACAAATTGAGGATGGCAAATGGAGGCCGCCATCAAAATTCAATTGGTTTGAGGACTACGTGAGTCGCCTTTCGTACTCAGCCGACTTTCCCGAATTTCCATCCCTCCATCTCCAGACAATGGCGGAGCGGATCCCTCTGCATAATTCGGCCATTAGGCGATGTCCTCTCGTTTCTTGGCCCTGATTTCCCAGACGAAGACAATGTCCGGAAGGCCTCGCGACTCATTAATGCACACAAAAACATTACCCGGATGTGAAATGTGAAATGCATGGCACTCTGTTTTGTCGCCTTTTCCGATGCTTAGATTTTCCGCTCCTCCGTCATTGGGCCCAGCGCCAAATGTTGCATTAAAATCGCACGGAAAGAGCTGCAGATGGGTAGCACCCGCCGAAAAACATGTTAATTACCTCTTGGGCGAGGCCCTTCTAGAGGTGTATGTGTCGAGTGCCAAATATGATATTTTATTTCACGGAAATGCTACCATTAAAGGTAAACGGAAATTATTTACCGAACAGAAATTTCCTTATAAGAAAATGCAGCGTGAAGGAAGTAGATTGGGGGACTTATAATCGTATTAATGCTTTCATTCTTTAGGTGTTTAAGTATCTCTCTAAAAATATATCTCTAAATTACTCTATATAATATAAATATCAAATTTCTGTGTCAAAAGAGCTTCAAACCTTGAAGATTTAAGATTGGTTTTATTATATTTCTATCTCTTTAACTTATATATGTTAATTAGAAATTCATCACACAGAATTAGATGTCATCAGTCGTTTTGTATGGTATTTTTAAATATTCTTAAAGTGCTGTTCTTAAATTAAAATATTTTGTACTATAAGTTTAGTCATTTTCCTAAGTATTAATCAGTGTCTTTTTAAAATATGAACTGCCTATAGGGTTCAATATTTCAATGGTTGATCGCCATACAACTTTACATGTTAATCAGAAATACTTAAAATACATAATCATTTTGTTCTGTGCTTCTCTTAAATATTTCTAAAGAGTTATTTCTTTAAAACAGAGTATTCTTTAGTATCAGATTAGTAAATTTCATTGGTATTTCAAACAGTGTCCCTCTTAATATATACTGCCTATAGGGTTATATCTTTCGATGGTTGGTCGCCGGTGGGAGGCATGATATAAACCGCAATAAAGGAAAATACAATGTTCCCTGTTGGGAAATATGCAGACATCCATTGGATACATCTCTGTAGAATCAGATACAAAGGAACGGAGGTCCCATAAAACTTGTGGTTATTGGGCAGATAAAGATTTGGGGAAACGTTGTTCCCCCCGCCACTTTCATGTAGTTTCTCGTTTCCGACAAACACTTTGATGGACTGCGCGATGTTCCGCCTCCGTGGACCCATGGATCCCCTTTCCAGGTCTCAGGCACCCCGTTCTCAAGCCGCCCCCCTTGAGGCACTCCCCTGCAGCTCGTTATGATTTTATGATCGACAGGGAACCGCACACGCGGATTTTATGAGCGATGTCAAACGGTTGCGTCAGTTCTTGTTGCGATCGGAAAGAAATATGATTTGTAAGATTGGATATCAAAAACGCTTTAACGAGCTGAGCGATATATGTACATTCTTTTTCGCTTGTTTTTCGGATATGTGGATACTCCCTAGGGGCGGCAGGTGGGGAGAACAAGGTAGGGGCGCACGGGGCGGGGTCTACGCACACTCGCCACATAAATTATAATTTTTTCAGCACCCTCAGAAGCAGCGGGAAGGCGGCGTAAATAAATAAAATTAATGGAAATATCAAGCACCCTGCGCATAAAATTGATAAAAGACGTTTGTATTAAAGGGAAATCGGGGAGGGTCTCGGGGATTTGGAGAATTGGAAAAGGGGAAAATGCAGGCATCGCCCATAGGTTTGAGTTTAAATGGGGTCAAGCGATTGCATTCTGTATTTCTTTTTTCTCTCCTTTTTTTTTTTACAAAAATAGCGCAGACGGAAAATATAATAACAGAGCGCATGGTGCTGGAAAAACTGGAGAAAGTGCGTCCAAAAATAGTGCTCGCTACGTTTTCCGGTGCCTGCGCGGCAGCAACATGCAACATGCAACGCGTGCGATGGAGTGGGCCTGGAGCAACTGCAGCGTCTGTGCCGCATTAATGCGTCATCTCCACCATGTCCATTTCCATTTCCATCGCCAGATCATCAGAGTACCGATTTTATGACTCTATAATGGCCCGACTAACAAAAGAGACAACGCCTCGGAAAGTGCGAAAGGTCATTGTTGTTGCCGCCGCTGGTGCATTGGGAATCCCCCAAAGGTCGGCTAGACAGAGACTCAACCTCTCTGGATAAATCGCCCCTCAGGCAAAGGCATGTTAAATTATATAAATAAGAAACAAGGTCCTTAGTTACTATACTAACTTGAAAATAATTAATTAATTAGTTAAAGAGTAGTTAACGTTCAAAGAAAAATATAGAAATAATACTAGTGATTCCTAAAATCAATTTTAAAATAGTTTAACATAAGCTTTGCTAACCAACAAGGACTTCTTTTTATCCACACTTTCCCTTGGTTACAAACTTAAAGCTTTTCTAAAGATTTCCACAAAGCTGCCAAGCATTTTCCGGCACTCAGCCTCAGAAAAGCTCTTTTGTTGGTATAAAGCATAAGTTTACACAGTTTTCCACCCAATCGCTTTTAGACAGTTCCAATGCCAATGCGATGAAAGCTTTTCAGCTTCCGCCGGTAGAATATGAAATGTGATTTGGAAAATAGAATGAAATAGCTTTCGGTACTTACCTGAAAAAATAGTGTAAACGCTACCCATTGATAATATTTTGTGTGCTTTATTGTTAGAGGCCCGCGGCCCTGTGAATTGTGAACTCCGGGAAAAGGCACCTCGGAACCTTGCTTCTTCATAAACGCATCGACCACTGTATACGTTGAGTGTATCCAACAATATGTGTTGAGAACATCTTCGGGAATGTCTCTGCAAAACAATCGGATTTATCGGTTTGAGTGCAAGTTATCGATCGAATCGGTCGATTATTACCTTGTGTGTACACAGTCTATGGGATTTCCTACGTACTGCCGCGTCGTCACAGCAATCGAGAATGTGATCAGTAATATAACCGTTGCGTTGGTGTGCAGGCGAAAAACAGGTGAATCGATTTTGACATGAGACACCTGTGCTCCGTTATCGAGGCGTTATCGAAGTCGTGTTTGTTTGTGGTGTGATTTATCGTGTTTCGATTGGTTTTATTTTGTTTTTAATCGAACGGGGGCGAAGAGAGAGAACATTATTATTGGATGTCTTGGCAGGGGTTTACTTTAAATAAGTTCAACCGAAAAGGGAACCAAAAAGGTAAACGAAAAACGGATGATGAGAGAAGTCTCTGGAACGCAAAACGTTTGCAATGTCTGTTCTGAATGGAATCGAGATCGTCGCTCGGGTGCTTTATCACATGGGGATATATATATTTCTGGTTATGTACATTCATATATGGCTAGTTGTCGTTATCGAACAGTTTCTGTTCCGCTTCAGAGGGGCCTTACAATTAGCTAACTCACTTAAAAATTAAGGGGTGTCCCCACTCCGCCCTCAAGCTGAGCCCAAATAGACATGGGTTTACTACTCGAGATCCTGTTCAGGCTGCAGGCGGAGTGGAGAGTGTTTAGATTACTGCGAAATAAATACAATTTGCTCTTGTGGAAGTTCTCGAATTCATTTCGGAATTTTCTCTTATCTTTTGTCGGTTATTCTAGGCAGGTAAGTATAGTAAGGTGTCACAGCAATTGTTTCGGCTTGCTTCCTTTCTTCAATTAATACGAAACTCAAGAAATCAAAAAACGAAGTTTTATGTGTATGAGCCAGAGATAGAAGAGATAGATAGATAGATAGAGATTGAGAGGTGTGAGAAAAACGAAAGGTGATTGAACTGCTGGGAATGCAAATTTCGAGGTTTCTTTTGCATTTGAAGGCGGCCACTGAGATGGTTATGGAACATCTATAGTTTTCGGATCGGAATAGGTTGAGAGATGAGAGTGCTTTTCGAGAAGGAGAACTGACCAATTCCTGGCCGCCGTGAGACTTTTTCTTAAACCAATCAAAGATCGCTGCAGATTTTGTTATCGAATTGAAATTGTTTTCCGATTGTAACGATGACCACTTAATCGATATTTTTCAAAATGTTATCGCTCGACTGACTGTCTGACTGACTGACTGACTGACTGACTGACTGACTGACTGTCTGATTGATCGTCTTACTAGTTATGGCTGTAGTTGTAAATCAAAAGAAAACACAGAGTTAGGAGGCAGAGAGACCTGTGAAATTTCGATAATGGCTTAGTTCAGAATTTGAGAATTGAATCGAGGATTGAATTGATTTGAATTGAATTGAATGCAGATTGATTGGTTGAGTGGTTCAGTGAGTGGTTCAGTGGTTAAATATCGATTTGGATTTGGATTTGTTGTTCGTTTGTGGCGGCTTTAGCGAGGTGAGTTTCGTGAGCTGAGCTGTGGTGAGAGACATACTTTAAGAGGTGAATACTGGTACTGCATAGGTGAGCAGTGATCTGTGATCTGTGATCTGTGATCAGTGATCAGTAGTGGTCTGTGATCAGTGGTGAGTTCATAACTTTGGTGCCACAGCCGCTAAGCTGCGCTTGGTGGTGAATTGTGATCAGTGATCTGTGATCTGGGTGGTGGTGGTGGTTTTGGTGGTTTTGGTGGTTTTGGTGGTTTCAGTGGCTTTGTGTGGGTGTTGAGTGGTGAAGTTGAGAGCGCGAGAGCGAACGAAACAGAGATAGAGAGTGATCGAGTGAGTGAGCGTACAATATAGAAAATAATTGAATATATAAGTAGAATGTTAATTGAGTTAATTAATTAATACGTGGTGAAAAATCTAGGTGAGTTTGAGATTGAATTGAATTATCTTGAATAGAATTGAGTTGAGTTGAATTGAATTGATTGAATGTGGCGAAAATGTACGAGAACTGCTTATATAAGATGGTTGAAAATCGGTTTACGTTTAATCTAAGAAATCAAACACAATACACATGTTAGAGTGAGACAAACAGACATAGAGAGCGAGAGATACATATAATATATAGAGGTTTATATATATTTTATTACTGAGAGAGTGAGAGAGAGAGAGTGTGTGTGGTAGATAGAGACAGATAGCGCTGCAAAGCTGGGTTCAAGGCTTTTATTGGGTCTGATTTCATTTTGGCTTGTAGTTTAGCTCCAACAGTAATAGCCTAGATGGACGGATGCCTTGGGTTTTAGATCACATATATATATAGTATATAGCACATCGATCTAGGCCATAGCAGTACTGTTGGCTTGTTTTTGTTTTTCTTTTCGTTTTTCGGTTTAGCTCTATCGTTTTGTTTTGGTTTTAGATTTACAATTCAGATTTAGTTATAACAAGTAGGGGCTTTAGGTGTTCAAGTTTCGTTCTGGCCAATTTTGAAACATAAAATCGTAACGAGGTCAATTACATTTGGGATAGAGCATACAGCTAGCTATTAGTTATATAGATATATAGAGATATGGTACGGATATAGTTTCATTTTGGTTTGTTTCTGGTTTGGTTAGATCTCTGTTGTTGCTGTTGTTACTGGATATTGTTGCTGTTGTTTCGTTGGCTGTTGGTTTCTTTTTGTGTGTCCTTGGAGTCTGGAGTTTGTATCTTGTATCTTGTAGTTCGGAGTTTGGAGTTTGGAGTTTGTAGTTTGGAGTTTGGAGTTGTTGGTTGCGGTTTATTTCTTGCTGGCTTCGGTTTACTTCTTGTTAAATATACTTAAAGCTGACAGAGATACATACATGTATATAGATATATAGAGTGTGGTATATTAACTTGTAGTTGCTTTACTTTGTTTTGTTTTTGGTTTTTGTTTTTGGTTATGGTTCCTTTTGCTTATTTGCTTTGCTGGTTTCATTTTGGTTTTCTTTTTTTTTATGCATTTTGCATACTCTTTTATTGTGGGTGGGGGCAGGTGAGAGAGAGAGAGAGAGAGTCGTGAGATTGCGTGAGAGAGAGAGACAGATTCGAGTGAGTTTGTTTGGTGAGCAAGTGATTGAGAGAGATAGATATAGTGAGTTTATATAGTTTTTAGTATTTTAATTCAATTTATTTTGATTTAGTTCTTGGCATTTAATTGTCTTCGTTTTATTTTTGCGTGTACCTATACAGAGAGAGAAGTATAGGGGTTGCTTTTGGACTTTTAAGTTTTGGCAGCCGACGGAACGATTTATTTGTAGAGAGAGACAGATACAGGGTTCGGGTAGAGACAGCGTGATTGTGAGTTAACGTGACAGAGAGAGATAGAGAGATAGAACGGCGTGATATGTGATAGTCAGAGCGTGAGAGTGAAAAACTAATTTGAATTCGAAAGTAACTCAGAAATCTCTACGGGGTTTCGAGACCCTTTTTGACGTACTCTAAATAATTACAGAAATAATTAATAATTCAATTTAGTCAAGTTTAAATTGCTAAAAAAAGAGGATAAATATCTTTTACTACATACTAATAATATTCAATTGAAATGGAACAGTTTACAAAGTAAGGTCCTAGAACCAAAGAACATAATTCAATTACAGATCTTAAAAAAAGAGTTTCGAAACCTCCCGAGACTTCTGGGCACAGATCGATAAGGGATTTAAGGACTTTAAGGATTCGGAAATTGGTATTGGTTTTTCTTTTTGGTAGTGTGCTGGCGTGTGTGTGAGCTTCTTAAATTGTTGTGTGTGATTGGTGTTCGGCTCGGCTCTTTGGCGCTTGCTAATTTGATGCTGATTCGTGACATTGGTGACTTTTTGGTGAATCGTGACTCGTGACTTAAGTGATTTTGGTGAACTCGTGATCGTGACTTTGGTGTTGGTTCGTGTCCTGTGCTTTTGGCGTGTTGCACTTTTAGGTTCTTTTTTAGTTTGTTCTTTTTTTGCGTAAAAAATTGTCTTGGTTTGTTTTTTTTTTGCACTATGATCTTTACTCTTTGAATATTAGCTGTAGTTTCTTGTGGTGATTTTGGTGAGAGAGGCAGAGGCAGATTTTTGTATTACGTTCATCACAATTGGCACAATACGTTTGCTGTTTGTTTTTTGGTTTTTGGTTCTTGGTTTTTGGTTAGCGTGAGTTTGGTTGGGATGGTTGGGTCCAAATTGGCAGAGCTTTTACATTCAAGTTAGCAGAAATCAATCGTTAGAAGAGTACAATTTATATGTGAGGCTTTACTTTAGAATTTTTTTGAATTTATGAAATTGTTTGATGGTCACTTTCCGGGGTCTGGACACGGGCTCAAACACACTCGGGGCAAAAAAAACATGTCTCGTATCAACGAAAGAGACGGAGACGGTGGTGGAAAGGCAGAGAAAGAGATAGAGAGAGACAGAGGTGTTGGGCTAGTTGGGCTAGCTAGAGACGGATAGAGGCTGCGAAAAGAGATAGATATAGCGATGATCGTTGGAGGGCGTAAATCAAAATGTAACGAAAACCATAAAGCGAAAGTGTCTACGTAACGAAATCGAAACGAGCAACGAAAAAATGGGACTCAAAGTGAAAGGCGCGCACACACACATAAAACAGAAACAGGCCAGGGAGAAAGGGGTCTAAGTACAGTGCGGCCCATTTGGGTAAGTCTCTGCTATCCTATCGCCTATATGGTATATGCCATAAAATCAGCTTGATGCTTAGGAGTCTGCCTTGAATAAATGTTTCCTTAGACTTCGGATTTCTTGTATTAATTTAAAGTATTTCCATGGAATGCCAATCAATTCCTTGGTACAACTGCAAAGGCAGCCACTCCATTTTCCAGCAATCAGTTCCATATTTGTGCTTGCATCCTCCAACACAGTTGTCTATTGTTTGATTTCAAATTCCAGCATTTCGGTGTCGGAGATCCCCCAAAAGCCGACTTACGCCCACGGCACGCACTGTGGCGACGCCGATCCCCCCGCCCGCAGCCGGCAATCCTTTGACCAACCCAATCTGGCCGAGTGCACCCTTGGGTTATAATGAAATTCAGCCCAAGTGGATGAACAATGACTGCTCCCCCAGCACCCGCCGTGTGTGTAGAGTGTGTAAGTAGCATGTGTAATAAGTATCATGTGCGCTGGACTGACTTACTCAGGGCTTATTAACGAATTGTGGGGGAGCAGAAGACGCAGCTCCGCCAGCCATCCCTCGACTGCTGCCCGACTGACTGACTTATGCCCAGTAACCATAACAATGAATTTTATGCCCAGCTACCCCCGGTTCCTCGGGCTCTCCCCAGCAAACCCCCTTTTTCCTACTGGTAACTGCCACTGACTGTCGACTGTTAGTGCCACTGCCTCTGCACGGTGAGAAAAGTAGGGCTAGAAATTAAGACTATTCACAAGTCAAAGACTGCAGTTTCGCACTAGCAAGGATAATCGCATTGAAAGCGTAATGAGGATATGCAAGACACGATGTGTTATGAAGGAGTTGCGACTGGGCTTATGAACGAGGTACAACTTTTCTCGCCGTGCACCATTGTCGTGGAAAGCTCTGTGGCTCCAGCAATGGCTACAGCTCCGGCTCCGGCTCGTTTCTGCTATTAGAACAACATTGGCAATATATTTGGGGCAATAAAAATAAGCTTTTGCTACAAGGAGCCACTGGCTTTGTTGCCATCGTCCTTGTGCTTGTGCTTGTGCTTGTGCTTGTACTTGTATTTGTTATTGTTATGGGCCCTGCCGCAGTGCTTGCCACTTACGCTTCATTAGGATGCGTCTAAGAACTCTTGCAGCAAGTCAATAATAAATTGAAGTCAGCTCAGGCCGAGTCCTATTCTCGTCCAGAGGCGGAGGCAGAGTCAGAGCAGTTTCGGGAGCAGTTCCAGAGTGCCAAGTGCCAAGTGCCTGGTGGCAATAAACAAGCAAACAACAAGGACAGATACACATCAGTGGGCCACGCCCCCAACCCCTATCCTAGTCCTGCGAGTCCTGGATACTGCTTACTCGATACTGCCGGCCTGGCTACCCCCACTCGGCTCGGTAGTCCTAGTTCCAGGCCTAGTCCCACTCCCAGTTCCCAGTTACGCATCATTGGAGTTGACTTTAAATTGGCGACTTAAACGAACAATTGTCCCAGGGAAAATTCAGCAGAAAAAAATAACCAAACTAAAAATGTGAAGGGAGAAATGTGAAAACAAACAACAGGCTTTTCCGGAGGTGTTTTGGAGCATCGGGGGTGGAACTAACACATATATATATAAGTATATATGTACACAAATAGCCGGTGTGTTGGTGTGTATTCGGATTCTTATTATTCTTATTTTGTTTTTTTTTTTTTTTTTTGTCAGTCGGCAGGCAGACTGGATGCTTTCACTTATGCAATATACAAATACATGGGATTATAGTAAGATATTTATATATAGATATTTGGATAGGTGTCGGGTACATACATAACATATATGATAGGTGTGACAGTGTCGATTTGCAATTGATTTTTCGGTTTTTAATTCACTTATCGGCTGATCGACCCCGCTGGCCAAAATACTCGGGACTTATTTACACATGTCCGGGGGGCTTCAGGGACTTGAGTTTGGGTTGAGTTCCTTTCGGTTTTGGTTTCGATTTTGTATTTGGTTTTGGGTTCGGTCTAGATACTGAGTTACTGAGTTACTGAAGTACAAATCAAACGGTTTCAACGTGCCACAAATAAAGCGGAGCCAAAAAAATCAAATAAAATCGAAATAGATATGGTAATGGAGATTTATAGTTACATTTAAATTCAAATTAAAGTCGATTTTAAGGCAAACGTGCTCGTTGTCATTCAAATTGCTTAGAGAGACTGGGGATAGTTCGAATTGCATGCGTCACTCGTGGGGGGATTCTCAAAAGCCAGGGTTGCCAAAGCTGTCCAACAAAATGCAAACAACAAGGCTAAGCAGGTGTGCAATCGAAAGTCTCCGAAATCGTACTGCTGCTTACTTACAACTAGGGCATTATCGTATGGTACATGGGTAGTCATAGGTGGTATTATAGAGTATAGTGTCGCTGCTATCATACAGGTACAATATGGTGGCATCAAAATCAAATACGAAAGGTGTCGTCAACTCTGGGTGTTTGCTACTTTGTGTGGACTTGCGGGTCTCTGTGGCTCAGGTTGCATATATATTATATATAGTTTGGTATATTCGAGTATAGTATGGTATATATAGTTTAGTTGGAGTAAATAGTATTTCGATTTGGTTAGTATATGCGGTTTATTGGTAGTATACGGTATAGATATGTTCATGTCAACTGTGGGGCTTGTATAGGTTTTGATTTTGATATTGTTTCGGTTTCGGTTTTGGTTTTGGTTCTTTTTTTTTTTTTTTTTTTTTTGGAAACATAGTATTTCACACATTTTCTTTTCTTTTTGCTTCGTATTTTGCATATTTTGTATCGTTTATCGAAATTTCAAAATGAAAACAAAAATCAAATCTCGATAGTTCTGAACTAAACTGAAATTGTTTATAGCTGATGTGAAAGAGCGAGATACAAGGAGCGCCACTTGCTCGGTGGGTCTCGTTAGGAGCGTGAAAGAGACAGGGAGTGGGGAAAGAGAGAGACACATATATATATATACGTGTTCATATATATATATAGATAGAGAGAGACAGTTCTAGAAAGCGCCTAGATCTAGACGCTTTCCTCGATTTCTACACAGAAATTGCTCGATTGCCAACATATATGCTGCCTGTCCGTTTAGCAGTTGGTATTTCTTCTTTCTTTTTTTATGCATGAATTATCGGTTTTTGTTAATATATATATCGTATATAGATCGCTTTTATTTAACCAAATTTAATACAATTGATTTGTACACACACAGCGCACGCAACACACGCACACACACAAAAACATTGAAATTAGCATTTTTGAGTGAGAGACAGAGCGAGAGAGAGTGAGAGAGAGAGCGAGAGAGAGAGAGAGAGACAGGGAGAATAGTGGAATAGTATTTTCGGGGTTATCGGTATTTTTCTGGTATCTTTTGGGGGTGGTGTGGTAGGTGGGTGGTATCTGGGTTTTCCTCTTCTGCTTCTTTGTCTTCAGCTATTTTCGCATGGAAATTGGTGGTTTTTTTTCCTACGATTTCAAAAACAATGGGTTCGCAAAAATGCCAGTCCAAAAAGAATACTAAAGCATACTTTTTGGGGCTCGAACCGGTACGTTTTCAATTATTTCTTTTATGTATTTGTATTTTGTGATATTTGTTTATACTTTTTTAAAGTTATTTGGTAGTCAGCTTCAGTTTCTTTTGCATTCGACAAAAAATGGTTCGCTTACATCTGTCATTTCTGTTACTATTTTATTGGTATTATTTGCGTTTTCAATCAATTAAAATTGCACATTTTCAACAACATCAACAACGACAACTACTTTTTGGTATTATGAGTAATATTAATTATTATTTTTTGCTTTGTTTTTTTTTTTGTCCGTTAGATATATATATATATATATATATAAATATATATATATATATTGAGATATATGTATTTAGAGATATGCATATAGATATATATATATATGTATATATGTATGTATAAGAGTATATTATAGATATATTTAGTTTGAGTACGAGTACGAGTAGATAGATATATAGATATATATATAGATGGTGTAGAATACGATAGTTGTTGCTTCTGTTTGGCTCAGTTCCATCGATAGTTGCTTTGCCGCTTGTTGGTAAACAAAATGAAGAAACCCAAAAAACAATCGATTACAAACCAAACGATAGCACAATGGAAAATCAATAACGCTTACGATTACGATTACGATTACTGGAAACTCAAATCAAAAGAACAACAATTTGGCTTGCTCTCAATTGCTCGGTGAAATTGATCGAACTAACGGAAAAATATGAAACGGGAAATAAAGAGTTCAATTACGTCTACGCCGATATACGTACAACTTATTACACATACACATACAGACAAGCATACACATACACAATGCGACATACTTATATTTGGATTAGTTACTCCCATACAAACATGCTCCGATTAATCGCTTAAAAAGTTATCGAAATGTATCGTTGATATTTTCAGTGAGCCTTCATTAACGATGTAAAGATAATGAATAGATTTCTTCCAGGAATTAAATGATTAAAAAATTAATTCTTTGAGGTGTATTTAACTATAAAAGACCTTTTCAAGGTAGCATTTTATCGAATGGCGATTATTTCTACTTAAATTCTTCAATTGCGATTACGGGACATATTTGCAGGTTAATATATATCTGACTTAGTTGGTAGTTAGAGTAGTTTGCACTTGATATTACGAATACGGATACAGTACCACAAATGCCGCAATATGAGTTATATATTGATATTGATTGATTACGATACGTTAAGATATACGGTTCGGTGATGGCACCGCTTGCTTGCTTTGCTGAGATCTGCTGATTGAAACATTTCCGTGTACGTTACGCTCAAGTTACTACGGGGATATCCGGCAAACAATACAACAAATGATACAGTTGGTACAGCACGAGTAGCATTATAGATATAGATACGAGTATGCATATTATAGAACACAAGAGACTGCAATTGATTGAGTTGTTGCGTACAGTTTACGGCTTAAGACACGTGCAAGTTGGTTTTATTTTTATTTTTGGTTTGGGTTTTTGGTTTTTGGTATAGTAGTGGGGTTTATTAGGGGTTCATTGATCGGCTTTAACTACTAGTTAAGGGTCGGGGGCGGGTGTAAGAGAACTGAGGGCTTTACTGGAACAAAATATCATCTCAAATCAAAAGCTTCTGTTGGGCTGTGCGCGGTGTGGGGAAGTCAAAGAATTTCTGGTTGGGAATTACAAGATTCTTTTGCTGTCGTTTTTTTCTTGTTATCGAATTTTAAGAAAGGTTTTGTGGAAGATCTGGGTTTATTTATCTAAGCTTCAGGTTCAGGGTTATCTGGACACAGAGAGAAGAGATAAACAGAGAGAGAGAGAGAGAGAGAAAGAGAGATGTGGAGAAAGCGACAAAGAGAGAGAGAGAGAGAGGGGTTTTGTTTGGTTCTTGGCGATAATAGTTCCACATGAGTTGGATTGTTTCAAGTTTGCTCAATTTCAAGTTTGCTTTTATGTGTTTCGGTTTCTTTCGCTTATGTTTTTCAGTCGCGTTCGATTTTTGGCAAAATATATACATTTACACAGAACACCATATACGCGGCAATAGAGCTATTTAGAGGGCTATCTTTGGTTTGCAGATATTCAATTTGAGTATTCAGGACCCTCACATCCTCCTTGCTTTTGCTTCGATAGTTATCGCTTACTTAATTTGAGTTTGATTTACTTAGTTAGATACGCATAAATAGTCATCGTTATTGATAGATGTGGAAAATCATAATTTAAATCAACTGAAAAGTTAACCTTGGCTGATTTCCTTCATTCTTTTGCCAGCTTATCGTTGTCGTAATGTTTATCGTGATTGTTATCGGTTATCGCCAGGCACTCGCAACACTTTACTATACTTTTACAAAGTCTGCGTGTGTGGGTGTGTGTGTCTGTAACTGTGTGTCTTTGTGTGTCTTGTGTTAGATCAGAGTTACAATAGAGAGACAGAGCGAGAGAGAGTGAGAGAGATCAAGAGGTAGATAGAGACAGAAAGAGACTCAAGTTGGCACAGGGCGACAAAAGGAGACGGAGACATTGATACAACTTCATTTTGTATTAAATTTGATTTGGTTTTCAGCTTGGGATCATCTCAATACTGTAAGTTTTCAACCCTTATTGCTTGATATATATATATATTTAATTTCTTAGTAATTTATTTTTATTTTAATACGTAGACGTTGACAGCATATTCTGTGGTAGCAGGCGAGCAATCTGTTTTCGTCGGTTTACATAGGTTCTGGTTTTCATTTCGTTATTATTATTATTAATATTTTTTTTTTGGCGCGGTGCGGCTGCGTTTTTGATAAAATATCGATTATTATTTCTGGAATTTGCATCCCCTGATTTGTTCTGTTTCTGTTCTGGTTATTCTTTTTGCTGTTCTGTCTTCTGTTTTCTGCTTCTTTTCCTGGAATCGCGCTCTAATCGATTAAAAAAGAAACAATCAAAAAGTAACAGAGATAGATAGAGAGATAGAAAGAGACGGGTGGAGTCGACAAAGCCAAAGCAAGGATAAGGAAAAGTCAACTGAAAAAAACATTGCTTAGTGCAGCTAAAATCGGGAATCGACATCGAGGTTGAAATCAAAACGATTAATGACAAAACGATAAATCAAAAAGCACAATTTGAGCTAATCAACTACGGTAGAACGATATATTATATGTATGCAGTATTTATTGTATAAAAAACAAGGCGCAGATCAAGTGTGGTTTGAAAAAAACTAGACGGAAAGAGAAAGAGACGGGGTCGGGAGAAGGTACGAGGGAGACTCTCTTCGAGAGATACATTGGTATTCGCACAGAGAGCAGGAGATAGAGAGAACTCCCTTTTTGGGTGAGATCGACAGAGAGACCGAGCTGAATGTATCGATATTTATCGGGGGGAACGGGTGAGAGTTGGGTGGTGAGTTTAAATGAGATCTAGAATTGCTTGAGTTGTAATTACCATTTTCTATCACTTTGCTTTTGGCGGGGGGTGGGGATGGATGGGCGTGGCCGCATGGGCGGCACCGCACACACACGCACACACACACACACACCGCCAGCAGTGGTACAGAGCCAGTCAATCGGCTATCGATAACTGTTTATCGCTGCCGCTGCCGCCGCCGCTGCGCGTCGCCTGCGTTGAGCTCGCTCTTGCTATTGATTTTCTGTGTAACTTAATCGTCTTTTATTTTGATTGATCGCTGATTCGTTGATCGTTTTTATTGCTTATCGGTTATCGATGAATTGATTTCATATATTTTTGTTCAGTCGCACAAGCTAAGGCCACCTTTTCACGAGTTGCCCTGTTTTCATTTGATTTCTCTTTATACTTTACGATTAGATATTTTTTGATTTCGATTTTTTGGATTTATAGTTGCTGGTGCTAAGAGTTATCGCGTCACGTTCCGTTTCGTTTCGTTTCGTTTTGATTCGGCTTAACAGTTCGATTGTAAATATGTTTTGTTATATACTTGGATATATACGTGGCTATATGTACATACGAGTTATCACATTCGTTAGCATTATTCGATCGTAGTTCATAGTTCTTTCTCGTAATTCACCGCATCTGGCACCGATTGCCATTATTTCTGCCGCACTCTCAACTGTCTCTAGTCGGGTTCGTCGATGTCTTCGATGAGGCCAGCATCTGGTTTCGCTTTCTCTGGGCAGGATCTGATCTGGAATTGGAACCGGAGCTGGAGATGGAGCTGGTGATGGAGCTGGCGATGGAACTGGAGCTGGATGCGATTTGATTTGGCCAGGGGGCCTCGGCTTCCTCGGCTGTTGCCGTTGTGGCCTCGGGCTCCTTGTTGTTATCGTTTATCGATCTGCCGTTTCCGCTTCCGCTGGTGGGAATCGCTTCCGGCTCTGGATAATCGCTGGACAGGGTTGTCAGGGTTGCATTTGTCTCATAGCCGCCATTGCTGCCGTTGGCATTTCCATATCCGTTTCCGCTGTAGTCAACCTTCGGGCGCATTCATTTTGGTTCGTTTCGATTCGGGTTTCGTTTCGATTTAAAATTGGTATCGGTATCGGTTTCGGTTTCGGGTTCGGTTTCGGTATATAGAATATATAGAGCATTTGGTTTGTTTGTTTTTAGTTATATAGATCACCCTGAAAAATCTACGGATCGAGGGACGCAGGGGATATAGAGTTTTGTGTGTCTGTTTTTTTTTTTTTTTTTATTGTCAAAAGGTGTTTGTGTCAAGTCAGGATGTTGTCGTTGTGGGGCTAACACGCACACAATCAAAGAGTTGTATAAATATATGGAGCTTAACTCAAAAATCGCTTAAATTTATGGCAACAATTTTGACTTTCGATACAAAAACAAACAAACAAACAAACGAACACACAATCAGCGAAAGGGAGACAGACATAGACACAGTAATAATTACAGATATATATTTATATATATATTCAATGCTAATCAATCGATTACACAGCCAATTATAAACAATAATAAAATTCAACAAAGATAGAGACGCAAACAGAGAGATAGAGACATATGTGTATTTGTTGAGTGTATGTTTTGAAAGAGACAGAGAGACAGGGGGACAGAGAGGCAGAGAAAGAGATAGATAGTGGGCCGAGAGAGAAAGAGAGATGGATATGGGAATATTGGATGGACAATGGTTGTTAATGGACAATGGGCTCAGAATGGGTCTCGATGAGTACTTCGCCACGGGGCGAAAGAGACGGGAAGACGGGGCAAGGCGAGGCGAGAAAGAGACGGGCAGAGAGTTAGTGGGCAGGGTGTGACAGGGACAGTCGCTTTTTCATTTTCCTGAGACTGTCTTTTGTTTTTTCTTTGGGTTTTCCTTATATATTTTTTTTTTGTCTTTCTCGGACCGCTTGTCGCCTTGTTTCTTGTTTAAAATCCTACTTGATGAATGTTTTGCATATTAATTTCATTTTTTCAGCGCCTTTTCATATTTTTCTTGTTTTTGTTTTTGAGATGATGACCTTTTCTTGTTGCAATTTATGTGAATGTTCATTTGGTTTTTGTCTTTTGTTCTGTGATCTTTTGAATAGAATGTTCTCACGGTAAGTACATTATTACGAGTATTGTTATTCTTGTTACTTTCATTTGCATTTCGCATTGTTATCATCTATATGGAATGGCAATGGGTAAAAGTCATGGCCACTGAACTCAAAACACAAACGAAATGAATGACGGGGCTGGGCGTGGGTGGTCGTTGGAAAAGTAAAAGTAAGAGGTAAGTAGAAGGACGAGTATTACTTTTGACTGGGATGGAATGATGGTCTTTGGTTTCTTGGTTTCTCGGGGTAGCCCCCTTATTTCTTATTATTCGCTCGACGATGGTTATTGGTTATGGGATTACTCGAGTCCATGGGTCCAGATCCTCCGGGCATCTGTCAAGTTCCGAAGTGCTTTCAAGGTCGATTTACATGGGGCTGAGGTGGAGTTTAGAGTTTGGAGTTTGGAGTTTCTTTGGGTCAGTATTTACAGTGTGGGATACATTTGACGTTAACATATGGCTCTCGGTTTTTTATTGGCTTTCATTTTCGTTTCTCTTTACTTGGTATTTATGGTATTTACTTGGTTCTCTTTTTGGTTACGCTTATAAAAGTGGTAGTAGTAGTAGAGTAGTAGTAGTAGTAGTATAAATAAGTAGATAGTAGAAGGTAGTGATAACATATTCGATTCGCTTTTTGCTTTGCTTTGCGGTTTTTGTTTTGTTTTTTACTCAATTCGATTTATTATATATTTTTTGTTTTGGTTTTTGAGAGATTAAGATATATATATTTTTGGTTCGAGTTGAGTTGTTGTAGTAGAGTAGAGTATGGTATGGTATAATCAATCAATCAACCAAAGGCGGTATAAAAATAGAGCAAGTTCACATGGATTAGTACGGTTGTTACAAAGGAAACAGTTGACACTCACCGATGATCTACTCACTTGCATAAACGCATAGACGCCGCGTAAAAACTCCATGTTATTTTGTTGCTCTTGAGAACCCTTTTTGGTTGTGCGTTGGGCCCGACTTATATACTGCTTAACGGTGTCCGCAACAAGATGTGGCTTTAGTTTGCGTGATAGAACCCTGAAAGATGATTGATATATGCAATGAAATATGGGGAATCTTAAAGTGATCTCTGTGGGAAGTTATACTATAAATAAAGCAGTGAAGAAGACCTAAATAATAGCCTAATATTTCAAGAATTGCCATCATTTCGAATGAGAGCAAACATAAACTGTCGACAGGTCTAGGCCATTTACATATGCGTGTCGTCGGGCCCACCAACTTTCCCATTTGTCTAGTTCGCCACTTGACGGACAGCCACTCCGGTGGCATGTGGTTCCTTCTCGGTCGAGGTCACCACCTTTCGCTTTTCCAGCTCACCACCACTCAGTGCTCGGTGCTTGGTGGTGCTTGGTGCTTGGTGCTTGCTGCTTGCTGCTGGTGCTTGGTGCTCGGCCCTCGGCTCGCATCTAAATTGAAGCGCTAAGCAAATTGTCACTTGAGAGGTGCTCGCTTTTCTCATCTTCTAAACGGAAACACTTTCCACAGCCTTTGTGCTAATTGGCCGCACTTAGTGGCCCACCACACCCGCCCCCTCCACGGGCGCTTTTCTCCTAGTTATGTGTGTGTGTGCGAATCACGAATATATGTACGTATGTATGTATGCGCAAAGGCCAAAGGAGCAGGCTGGGAGGGGCTAGGAATGGGAGGGAAGGAAGCTCTGCCGGAGATAGTTCTCGAGGACGACGGCTGGAATTTTTCGTGGCGGCTAATTGAAATCCTCCGCCAACGACGACGACTTTCGACGCATTTCGTGCGAATTGACAGCACCGATTACGCTTATCGTTTAATTGCCGCAAGCAACAGGGGGACTGGGCGGGGGGAGGTATCTCCGGCCTGGCTCGATTTCCATCTGGATTTCCATCGGAATTTCCATCACCGCCCACTTGCCATTTCCATGTGGATTGCCACCCACAGACGTATCCTGGCCCTGGCACACACTCACGCATAATTCCAGTTTTTATTATCCAAGCTTTTAAGCTGTGACTAACCAGAGGAGCGGAGATTGCGTTATACACAGAGAGAAAAGGAAAGGTGGTGAGCAAGGAAAATTAATTCTTTTTGTCTCAAAATTTGTAAAGAAGAGATAAGCACTTTCAGAAGAACTTCCTACATTCTCAGTTAAATAAGTCCGAAAATTAATGTCTGTTAACTATTTTATATTTATTCTTAAGCTTAAGCTTTTGCTTTAGATTTATTTGAAGTCTGCTGGTCTCCCCATTTTCTGCCAGTGTGCACGATGGCAGCTGCATGATAAGACCGAGGCTTCATTTACTACTCTATTGACTTAAGCAGTCGACAGTGGGGATTTTCTGTGATTTCCCGCACTTTTCCTTGGATTAGCAGGGCATTTAATTGGATTCCCATGTGGAGGGAGGGAGCAGGGAAAATGAACAAAATGAAATTCAAAATCGAGGGCCAGAATCTGAGGAATTTAATTCTTGAAAGAAAAAAGAAATGCAAAAAATTACAACTTTCCAATGCTGAGTATTCCCCAACTAATAAAGTTAGCTCTGGGCTGCCATCCAACGCGCATTTCCGTTTCCGGCTTGCTTCAAATGTATTATTAATGAAAAATACAATTTTTTGTAAAAAAAGAGAAAGGGCATCATAGAGAGAGGGAGAGAGAGAAGGGACTTGCACACATTTCGCGCTGAATTTTGGACTCTTGGACTTGTGACTCTGGCCGTATTAGCATTGGCCCCAGCCACGCCCCCTTTCAGCCCGGGGTCAAAAACAAATTCGAAGTACAAAGCAAATTGCGAGGGGGGCGTGGGAGTGGGCGTGGGCGTGGCAGGACTTCCATCTTTGGCGGTGAAATTGAAAAATTCTCCCCCCGAAAGGCATCGGCATCGCAACGCAATTTGTAACTTGCCTTTCGGCACACTTTATCGGCCTGGCCGGCGAAGGGTGTATCGGTTTTAATTTCCTGTTCATCTGCGATTACAATTTCATTTATTTTTTTAATTTTAACATATAGTACATAGAGCTCTCTCTGCATGGGGCATGCATTGCAATATATAACCTAGGAGATGGTTTCGGTTTAAAATTCACTTAATGTCTGATTAGTTTCTATACTGCAACTTAAGAGATATTCATAACATTTAATAGTAAGTCCTTAAAAAGCATTTTGTTTAGCATATATGCTTTAAATATAGGGTAATTCTTGCCAGGTATTTAAAAACTTTGTAACCCTGAGTCGGCGGCACTGCCTTTGGCCCTTCATTACAATTCTAAATCGCGTAGGGGACGATTCTCCGCCGATTTCCTTCTGGTTTTTCCTTCTTTCTTTTTGTGTTATTGAAAATATTTGACCTTTTAGCTGAGGGGCACAAGCTTTTAATTTATTATTATTTTCTTAACCGCATTCACCTTCTGCTTGGCAGGATTTCTCCTTGTTCTTTCGGTGGTTTTCTGTTTGCTTTTTTCCCCGCTTTTCTTTTTTGTTTTGTTTTCCCGGCTGACAGGCGTAACAGAAATGTTAAATTGCGAAAAATAAATCTTGAAATTGACTTTGTGCAGGCTTCGGTTTGCTTTGGTTCGGTTGCCTTTTTTTTATTTATTTATTTTTTTGTTGTATTTTTTCCACCGTTTTTGTTTTATTTATCCCGCTTGCTTTTTTTCACAAACTGTCGCCTTTTTGAGTTGCCGCTGACAGCGTGAAAATCGAGATAAATGTGTTTTCACTCCCCGTCCGTTTTGTCGGCGGTTAAGAGGACAGTTTATTTAATTTGAAAAAGAAAAGGAAACCGCCGCCCTCTAGAAAAAAAGGTAAAGGTATTTAAAGATGGAAATCAGTTAAAGTTTCGCCAAAGCGAAATGTCTTTTTTAGTCAGAGGACTTGTCAAATATTTATCATTTGTATAAAATAATATTTGATATTTATTTGAAACAAATATTGACTTATATAATGCCAGAGAGTTATTAATATTTAGTGAATTTTGGCTTAATACTATATTAGTCCTGGGCCAGAAAATATTCTCAGGAACTTTCAAAATATTGTTTAAATTGTAATTTCATGAAATTAATGCCTTGATCTTCCTTGGCTTGCATGCATTCCAAATGGTTGAATATTTCCCAATTTAAATGCCCGTTTATGTGTTTCAAATTTGCATGGATTGTGTGGCCACGCCTTCAGCCCACCCTTACACACACACACACATCCACACACACACATTGCAGTCACTGAATAATGCAGCAAGGGAAACGGCAGCTGCCGTTACTGAAGCTGAATCCGAATCTGCATCTGAATCCGAGTCCGAGCAGGAGACCGAGCAGCACTGCCATAAAGTTGCAATCAAATTCGGTGCACGGCGGGAGAGGGGCATAACAAGGATTGTTGGGTTATTTTACGGCCGCAGCCAATTCACTTTTGCCACCAGACAGCTGGAGCAATGCAATTGTCAATTTCCGAGCTGGGGGGTTGGAAAAACCAGGGAGCGGGAAGTTGGCCAGGCTTCTGCCAACGAAGCCGGCTAATCCGGATCTCCGATGGATGGGCAGTCAAGTGAGTTATGTCAGTGATTGATACTCGCAGCATCCGTTCTTCTCAGGCATTTCAATTGACAACAAAACAGAAATACGAATTAAATACCAGGCTTTGATGGCAACAAAAATATTCAGAAGTCTGATTGGAACTTTTTAATATCTATTAGATGGTGGATATCAAGATTGTAGTACAACTCACACTTCTGTTATCACTGAATAGATTCATTTTTCTGCTCAAACTTTTTTTTGCCTTAGTAAGCTTGTTATTAATTATTGCAGATTAATTAAAAACTTGAACTTTCAGCTCACTTCACTCGAAAATAAAATTAAAAAACTCTTCGTGCTTTTTGTGATTAACGCTTCGCCCCGAGTATCTCGATTCTCTAGCGAGGGAATAGCGACTACTTTGGCATCTGCCGATAGTTGTGCACTTGCAGATACTTTCCGCGAACGAAAAACAGCCAGCAGAAGCAGCAGAGCAGCTGCAACAGTTAATAGAGGATGTGCAACGGGGAAAACTAGGGCTTGGGGCGCCCCGAAGTATGCAACAATAAACTATACAAGCTCGACAACGTCGCGTGCATGTGTTGGTGAGAGCAAGGAGCAGGATAGAGAGAGTACAACCATGATATTGTTAGTTTATGTGACATGGCCACGAAGCCATTGGATTGCTCATTTCAGATTTCATTCTTGCGCCCTCTCCCCGCTCTCCGCTTCCCAGTCCTGAGCCCTGTATTTAAACATTTTTCTCATTTTATTTTTTTGCAATTTCCTTGTCAGCGTAATAAGCGCAATTAGCAGAGGGCCCTGGGCGGAGGATAATAGGTAATAGGGGGCTAGGGATGGAGAAGCCACTGGAACGTGCAATGGGAGAGAGCGCGCATTAAAATCCAAGTGCAAGTCATACATAAATCACCATAAGCTTCAAGCATAATCCGGCCGTCGTATAATTAATTAAGAGGAAAATGAGATTACACAACAAGTGTTATTGCATTAGCGGCAGATAACTAATTTGTGCAAAGTATGTTTCACAAGTTTCCCGACTTTTCATGCTTAACAATTAGGTTTGGTTTCTTTTCCTTTCGCAACAGATGATTTATTTATATTTTGCCTGAACTATATACAACGTTTTTCAATTGAAAAAGTCTTTGTCTTTTCAATTATAATTAACTAAAGTTTATATAAATTACTAAGTTCACTGGCAACACTCTTAAATTTTTTGGGAACTTTGACAACCCTGCTCGGACCTGCCTTAACCCAACCATGCGCCCACTTAATTGCCCAGCCACAGCACAATTCCCTCTTATTCCACACATTGTCCTCTGTCCTTTGTTGCGGTGAGTCCTTCAAGATTGCCTCCTTGTTGTCCTATAATTGCTCCCGTTAACTATCCCTCCCCCCAATGCCACCCCTTTCAATTAAATTGCACGTAAGGGTAGCGGCAGCGAGGACACAGAGAGGTCAGAAAATGCCAATGCCAAAATAATTGTGCATAATTCCGCTTTCCATTTTCCATCCCACAGTTGCCCGCAGTCTGTATTCGTTTTAATGACTGCCCATCTCCCGTACAGTTGGGCTTACATAAAGTCAATAAATTTACTTAAATAGGGCTATATTGCGTGGTTACCAGGGGTATCATTAGCATATTAAAAAAGCGATCATTTAGTGGGACCTATTGACAAATAGCCTGGCCCGGAAAAGGGGTCTTTACAATGCAGGGACAAATGCGCAAACTAAGTTAATCTTTCATATCGGTGACATGCTGCTAGTAGATATTTAATTTGGCTTGCAAATTCGTTTAGATACCTAATGTGAGTCAATAATATCCGTTGATTCCATCGATTTTAAGTGTACGTAATAACCCCCATCTGGATATGCATTTCGCAGAGCATTCGAGCCTCATATTTACTTTCCACCATGTTTCTGCTGCCCTTTTGTCAGGCCATATATATTTCGATTGCAAGTTTCTCCGCAATTTTCTACCCCTTTGTTTGCTGTTAATTAGACCACACAACCTGTCAATCCCCAAGCGGACTTGCATTTCCCCGAAACCACCCAAAACCACCCGATCCGACCCCCACCGAGTGGTGCACCTTGCCCTACTTGTGGTCAAATACCTGCGGGGCATAATGCTATTTCGGCTTCTACTTTCCACCTTCCGTCACTTTCCGCCCTCAGCCCTGTGCAGCTTTAAGGATATCGGGACGAGGAAGGATGTATGCGTACTCTTCACCTAGTGCGGGATTTTTGTATTGTCTAGAGCGGGATTTGCGCAACGAGCTTCGAATGAGGACAACGCACTCCGCACTCAATTCCACTTAAGTGCTTCATACACGCATATGGAAAAGGAGAAAATATATATATATACATATATATCTGTGTCTGTGAGCGAGGGTTGCCTCAAGGATAATTTTGTGGGAATTGAATAAGTTACAACCGAGATATTCAAAATGGAGTTTAATCGCGGGAATTTTCTTTATATATTAATAATATGTTTTTAAAATTCCTTGAAGGAAATCTGTGAAGAATTACATAAATGGCGATATTTATATTTATTTTGTTAATTAATTAACTAATTTGTATTTATATTTGTTTCCCTCAATAGATTTTCCATTCGCCACTCAGCAGGTTTTTCCATATTTCCTACAGCTTCCACATTCGCTTTGACTGCTGAGTAGCGATTTCCATTCGACATGTGAATCCCCTCAAAATTTCCTTCTTTTTCCTTTTGCTTTTTTTTTCATATATTCCTCCGCAGTGGCTCTCCCGTTCCTCCGCGCTCTCCTGGTTTTCCGACTTTCCCGCCTTTTCTGCACTGCTTTGCGACACATGAAAGTTATTACACTTATTATATGAAGAAAATAATTTTATGAGCGGGAGGGAAAATTAAAAGAGAAGACTTCATTTGTGCGGCTTGCAGAATGTTGATAAGAGGCGTCGGCTCCGGGGGCGTGGCACGTGTGTGTGTGCGAGTGTGAATTATATGCGGCGGCATTATATTATATATTAATGTGTAATAATGATTATATACTCCCAGAACAGGCAGGGATAAAGAAGTGTGTGCGCGGAAAATGGCATCCTGGCTGGGGGCTGGGATTCTGCGTTGCCTTTGCTAACTGGCAGAGAGAATATTATGATTTTTCCGACGCCATACAGCAGCGCATACTTATGGTACATGGTATATATAGCTTGAGCCTTTTGCATGCCTGGTACCCCTAGGGGTAATTAGACAAGTCGAACCTCCTTGCCTGTGGCTTCCTTACACGATTGCAACTCTTTTGCATGAATTTTCACAGCTTTATACAACACTTTTCAGCACTCTCTGCTAAAACCATATCGATTTGATCTAGATGCCAGGCCCAAAGGCCAAGGGAAATCCCCACTGCCTGGCGCTTTTAGTTTTAAAATTCAAAACGCGCGCCATCCATAAATAATTCCCCACTAGAGTTGAGCAGTCAGCCGCAACAACAAACAAATACAAAATAAAAAACAGACTAAAAAAAAGGAAAGCAACACACACGCACAACCAAAATTACAAGGAGCAAATCAAAAGCAAACAACACAATGGTGAAACAACGAAAAAGGCAATGGGAAAATATTCTTTAATGTGCACTTTATCATCATCATGTCAGGCTAAGCGAGGAGAGCTCTCCTCTTTGGAACCGGCTGGAAAAAGGAGCGGAGGCGAACACAGGACAACAACACAAATGACATTTATATAGACACGCCCCAGCGCCCCCAAAAGCGAGGCGGTGAAAGCCGCCACCGCCGCCACTGCTGTCCCCTTTCGGCGCCCCTGTCTTTCGGCATTGTGCAAATGCTGTCCCATTTGTCAGCTGGCACAAATTTGCATAAGCGCACTCTGGCAAGCGGTCGGATGACTTATGGTTGTCCTGCCCCAAGCCCCAAGCTCGGAGCCCCTCCGAAAAACCAACAGTCCTCCAGTCCGGCTCCCCTGCCCGGTCCACTAATCTCACGATCCAAATATTTCTCGTTGAAATTAGCTGTGAAATGCCAACACTGGTCCGCCTAAAACTGATGCCGTGGATGTATATGTGGCAGACATTAGTATAACTATCCGAAAATCGGGACTATTTATTTTGGTTTTTTTCATTTTGAAGCTATAGTTTTTCTAGAAATATTTAAAGCTGTCTTCAAAGGGGTTATTTTTTGAATGCATTTTTTATCCGCCTTTAAAGCCAATATATTTTATTATATTCTTACTTTAAAAAGGAACCTTTTAATTACTATATTTATATTAAATAATCTTTTAAAATAAGCAGCTATACACCCCTGATATTTTCTTGACAAATCGATGTAGCGATGTTTCTCTCGACGCCGGAAAATCGGGTATTTAAACCAGTGTGCTTGAGGCTGAAAGGGGGTCTGCGGAAATGACATAGAAATGAAACGGAGAGGAGAAACAATGGCCACTGCAAGGACTGGCATAAAGGGGGGACCTCGTGTTCGGCTCACACAATGGCAGCCATCTCTCACCTCTCACCGCAAAGGTTTCGGGCCAACACACAATGGCCAAATGACTTGGCTCCAAGAACAGGGATAAAGCTGCTGCTGATGATGATGACGCCGATGACGACAGCGACAGCGACGATGACGACAGTGGCACGAATTCTCTGGCAGGAGAATCAAGGAAAATGCGGATACGTGGCGGAAAGTAGGAGTCTAACCCATATATGGTATCTATAAATGGGTCACCGAGTCCTGTGTAGCCCAACAGTGGGCCAGGACGCGCTAGGACAAGCCAGGGATTAAGGAAAACACTTTTCCTGTAGAAGACAATTATGGATGCAGGTGACAGTTTTACTGTGGATCCTTGGAGCGATCTTTGGGTATTATTTTGATATAGGGAAACTTTGGGAAGCTCGTACTGTGGTCTCACTGTAGGAGCTGGGAAGTAAGCACTCCACACAAATCACGCTCTGGGTTGGACCCTTGGCGAAAGGGTCCGAGAACTCCTGCAGCTTGCCGGATAAAGGGGGGGAAATTAAAAGAAAGCCGAGCAGCTAGCTTTAATGGCCCCGACAGGAGAGTGAAGGAGCGAAGGGAAATATAAATTTAGACAGAGAGAAGCGTAGCAGAAAATAAAATAAAATAAAGCGCAGACAGAGCGAAAGAAAAATGTTGGAAAATAGCAGCATCATCATCAGCCCAAGGGGGTTTGATGAGGCCAAAAGACCCCCCTCCCTCCCTATACTGCGCGTTTTCCCGCTTTCCCGCCTTCGTCTCCTGCTTGTCGTCGTCATTGTCATCGTCATTATAAGCATAATCTTTAATAAACGAGTGAACACCAGGGAACCAAGTTCGAGGGGGAAATGGCTGTGGAAAAGCCGCGGGAAAACTCTCAAGCGGCCGCAAATGGACGTCAAGAGGATGCCAAAGGAAAATGGCGGAAAGGCGGAAGGTGGGCGGAAGGGCGGGGCACTGCGATTTTTCAAGTGAACGAACTTTTTAAATTAATTTAGACATAAGCAGCTCTTTAAACTTCTGGCTCGGAACCAGCTAAGCGGTTCGTGTTTTTCTTGTTTTCCCCCTCTCCCCTCCTCGAGTTTCCCAGCCTTTTCCTCTGTCTATTTCTTGAGGGTTTCTCTCCGCTACTGTGTGCGTGTGTGTGTGTGTGTGTTTGCTTTTTTCACAAAGTTGGTAATGTGTCTACCCGACTCAGGCTGGCCAAAAGGAAACGTAATGTACACTAAATGGATATTTAATTACACTTTGCCCAAGGATCGAGCATCGGTGGGATTGGGGGATCCCCCACACAGACCGGCAAAATACCTCCTTATCCCCAGAGCCATTGCCAAACCCATATATAAGTATATATATCCGCACCTGGGTAAGCTTTTGAGTGCTGGGCGGCCAACTGAATGGGCCAATTTGTGATGGCGAAACGGCGTAGAGATGGCAGTGAACTTAAGTGCTGGCCAAGAAGGGCAGAGAGGGGTGAGGAGCCGCTGATGGGAAATTGGCAAGGAGATTTACGATTTACGGGAATCACAGCAGAGGAGCGTCAGTTGTCATCGGAGTAATGCCAATGTCGGTTTAATTGGCAGTGATTTTCCCCCTTCCTTGGATTCAGAATCATACGTCCTCTTCTGTTTTTATTTTTCCTTGCAGCCATAAGCTTTTGAGTCGAGGAACAGGACGAAACTATTATATGACAGACCGGAATGTCTCCTTATTGAATTCTATAAACTGAATTTGAATTGGGGAATTCCCAAAACGTAATACTCTGCACAGCTGTTAATAAAGCAGATGCCAATCGAATTACTTGCTTTAAGCCCTTTGGATTTGGCCCCTGGACTGCGGCTTAAATATGCATTACCAATTGGTGAATAATTTTCTTAATTGTTAAGTCTATGTGTGTGTGCTTGTTGGCCTGACCTCTGCCCACAAATGATGAATTTATTTAATATTCACTTAGGTGCATAATTAATTCCCATTGAGCCCTTGCGGCCAACAGTGCGTATGCGTAATGCGAAAATTTGCATCACTCTGCAGAGGGTGCCAGAGTGCGGAGTTCATTGTCTGCGATGCAGAAATTTTGTAAATTGAACTGGCAATTGATATGCCTAACATATTCCTTATTGATTTATGCCGCCCACTTGAAAACTTTTAATATTTTAATTCTCCTCCATGTGTTTATTTTACTGCCCAGGCACGGGTAAATAAACTGGCCAACTCTCCCAGAGACAAGTGAGTGGCATACACACTCCTACATGGCGGATATATGCATATGCACATAGGCGTATGTACATATATGCACGGCACACAAATCGAGGCCGAACTCTGGACACACAATGAAATTTGCATAAAGCGGTAAACAAGTGAAAGCCATTGCGATATTAAAACGGCCAGCCCAGCAGGATATTATGGGAATCTGCAGTGTGCCCATATCGATCCAGAGTTGCTATCCCTTTGTCAGTTTTAAGCGCCGCCCCTTAAACCGCTTAAGTCTCGTCCTGTCAAAGGAACCGCAATGTTTTTGCATCCGCACGGACTCTACTTGCTGCCAGTAGATTAATTTCTTAATAGTTGCCCGATGTTCGCTTTGGAAAGTGCAGTGTCTTGTTTGCTTTTTTGTGGGACTTTTCACCTTTACTTGACTGCCCATTTAAAAGGTAAATATTGCTCTTTGAGGTCTTGAATAAAATATTCAATTTTAACACGGATAACAGGGCAATTAAAATTGATGCTTTTAGTTGATTTTATAAATTATTTCTGTGCATTTTCTTGTTGGTAATTTTCTGCACAGGAAAAGATAAAACAAGAGAAGCACTCGAATTTCAATTTAATCCCATTACCCCTTTGCTTGCTTAACGAACTTAAAATATTTCCCATTTAACTTTCTCTTCGCTTCAATTTTCTTGGCAAGTCCTTCGCTGCAGCGACAGATTTCAAGTCACCTTAAAGACCTCAAAATGTAAAGTGCAAGGACGATTTCTGCCGCTTCCACTACAACATGGCATTTATGCTGATGTTGGGCCGCCCTTCTGGATTTTCGCCCCCAGCCAGCCGGGCAGCTTTCCCACTTGTCATTCAGCCGGGGCGGTGAGTGAAGTGAGTTCCTTCTCGAAAACAGCACAAACTGCGGCAGCAATTTCCATATTTGTTTACAAATACAATATACAAGGAGCTCACACACGAAAAAGAAATGCAGGGGAGCGGAGCTCTTCATTGAAAGTTTAAATTCTTCTTTTGTTATTAATATTTCACAAAAAAAGAGAGAGAGAAGAAAGGAACACCAGCGAGACGGGAAAAGTTTTCATATCTGCGAGGCGGGCCCCAAAAAGTGTGCTACGAAAAATTGCCAACGAGTTAGCAATGAAGATTTAGAGGGAGAATGTCTACACAGCTTTTGTTCATCCCAAAATAGTACTATTGAAGCAACCCTCGTCGTCGCCACGCAGCTGTCTTCAGATGGCCCCTCCCCGTTTTCCCATTTTTCCATTTTCCCAGCGACTGCAGCAAAGTTATGCATGTCTGTGGATGTGTTTTCCTACCCATCAGGCTGCGAGTGTGGGTGCTGGTATTTACATGCTTACATTTCATACGAGCATAAGAAAATATTTGCAGTTATATGTATATTTTTTGTAGCCCAACTGTTCCTTCTGCTCAGCTAAACTTTTGTGTGTACTTTTGTTTGGTTTTCCTTTCAGCCACTCCCCCCCTTTCCCAGTGCCATTTTCCCTACTTTTTTTCTGAGCGTTTGCTCTGCAAGTATGAATTTACATAGCCGGAGCGGGCAGGGGTGAAAATCCGGGGGATGTTAGTAAATCCAGCTTTAAGGAATGTCAAGCTAATTGAGCCAGATGGGAAGACAAAAAAAATTGCCAAAATCAAGCTGCAGATTCCAAATTGGCGATAAGAGATTAGGAGGAAATTTTGAGGGTAGAAATGCACTGAGGAAAAGCGGGATAAAAGAAAACTAAGCTTTACTTAACTATAAATTGAAACAGCTCAATAATTCCTGTATCACTGTATGCTTTTTAAAATAAATATCTAATGTATTCATGATTTCCTATAGCTTTGTATTTCCTTCTGTGTAAATATTAAATTAAAATAAAACCCAAGTATATATAGTAGGGAAATTGTGCCAAAGGCTGTCAGCAGCCGCACAAAAAAATAGGAAAAGTACTATGCAAAAATACAATGTTTAACAGAATTAAGCGAAAAGGCCGGAAGAGACAACCAATGAACCCTTGAAGGCATCGACTTGCCTCACAGTATTTACATGCCATGCATATTTAAGTTGATTTCCATTTATGTTTCAATTCCGAACAGCGCCGACCCCCGCCCGGAGTGGAGGACACCTCAATTTGCACTGGGAACCGAGCTAATAAAATTTGCAATGCATGCGACGCTTGCATATGAAATACAATTAACAAATTGCCGAAACGGATCCCAAAAAGAGCAGGCATAAAGCATATACATGCATACATAGGAGTCCCCGAGCCACCTAGTCCCCTAGCCCACGCCGTAATGCGAGGGCTTTGCATGAGAGGCGCTCCTAAATCCCCAGCCCCCGAAATATGGCATTCGAAATCAATAAAATGTGCAGTTGCAGTTCACCCGAAATGGAAAATTGCAAATGGCAGGAAATGAAATGAAATAAAGTGGGGCGCAGCAGGTGAAAATGTGTGCAGTGGGTGGTGTTCGTGGGGCGGATGGCTCGCTGGCTGGTACGTGCGAGTTCAGTTACCTAGGAAAGCTGGGAAAGCCTTTGGAAAACAGGACGGAAAATCCCCAAAAGAGAGCATTCGAAGGAAACACTCGAGGGCCGGGAATAAATGGGCAAAGTCAAGTTCGATAACCGGGGTCAGGATGATCGATATGGAATTCGCTTTTCACATATATTTGGGAAAATCTGGTTGGTCTATTAAACACTTTGAATCGCACCCCTAGAAATCTAGGCTTTTTTGTATTAATTTTAAGCAAATTATTATTGTAAATCAAATAGTCTTCGATTTCCAAATATTATATAGTTGATTGTTGTACCCTCGGACAATATTAGTCAGAAGTTATGAAGGAGTCATTTTCGACACCACAAATCATATATATTCTTGATCAGCATCAATAAGTGATCACAACAAAGATGCCACTGTGTTGGTTAAGTCCAAGTGAAGCATCCGCAGTGTTGGGCACGCGGCAAGGGCGGATATTAAGGGGGGAATTCATTTACTCGCAAATCTTTTGCACTACACTTTATTGACTCGGTCACGTGAACGGATTTTGTGAGTCACGTTGCCGGCTTGCCATTTCATAGTGTATGCTGAGGTGTACAGGGCGTGTATGTGTGTGGCTGTGTTTTTATGGCCAAATTTCACCTTTCTTTAATGATAAAAGTTTTTAGCTCTCTGTCGGCGGCTCTCTAAGCCATAAAAGACTTATTGCAGCGGCCTAACAAGGCGGTGGCCCGTTGCAATGGGCGGGCCCCGGCAGCGCTGGGGTGGCCCAGGGTGGCACTTGTCCATGTGCATTGGCCAAGCCATTCGTTATGGGCCGTGCGTTCGGACGTTTTTCGAAATTTATTACATTGCACCGACAAGTTTCGCGTGTTTCGCCTTTGCGCCTACACTTCACTTGGCACAGGCCCGCGGGCTCCGGGGGAGCCACCACCCACAGGACGAGCCACAGGACCAGGAGCACCTCGGCGCGGAAACACAGCCATCCTGCAGGTGAAGTGCAACTTTTTGCACCTAAGAAATTGCGAAAGGTTCCCGGACAGCGGGAATTTCCAGTAATACGTCAGAGGGGGGTATGGCTGAGGACGTTGACAAGCCCCGAAAAGCGCGGCTCAAAACGTAAACATCGTGGGCGAATTTTCCCTATTTTTTTTCTCCCATTTCTCGCCGCGGCTTTTCCACCTACTTTTGCGGGTGCATTGACCTCGGTTTTGCCTCCCACATGGAAGCGCTTCAAATAAGTAAAAAAAGCAGAGTCGAAAATGCAGCCGGCTAAATGATGGCGAGGAAAATGGCTGTCTGGGAAATCGGGGGTCAAACAGAGAAGTATATATATACATCTGTATATAGAAAAGTATGTATATGTATATGCAGCCCGCCTATAGCATTCTTTAAAGATTTATGTTGAACATTTTCAGCGCTTGTAGCTGTGAATTCTCTCTCTGTGATTTTCAAGTCGCTGTCTTGGTCATTGGAAATTTCTAAATTTCATTCAGAAATTTATGGGAATATATATATTCTTTAAGATTTTCCAGATTTTTATTACACACTTCTAATTTTCCATCAATTTATTTACCTTTGAGCTTGGTCTAAGAGATAACATATTTTGTGTAGTTTATAGAGTATTCTATGATGCGGCTTGTCCGCTATTCGCTACTTATTACGACTGCAATTTTGCCGGTTCTTAGTAAAAATATATATGGCGATGACGATGCCGATGTCCCGCATTTTGCAACCACTCCTCGCCGCAGGCGGCACACTCAAATCGTCCATTTTCCAAGAGCTTTTCATGTGCGTTCAGGCGCAAAAGTCAAAATGTTTGGTTCAATGAATGCCGAGTGCCGACTGCCGACTGGCGAGTGCAGGACTTCATTTTTTTCGGAGGGACTTTAAGGCGACTTTAAGGGCATGGCAACGGGGCGGCTGAGTGATAAATCTCTATCACTTATTCGAGGATAAACTGCGGCAAGCGGACAAACTGGACGGCCAAGAACCAAATTGATTAATTGCCGCAAATAAACGAGGCTCCGAGGATGGATGATTGGCAAACTTGGAGATGCGGCCGCAAATCAAAAATATATACAAGTCCCTCCCCACTCGCTCTGTCCTGGCGATTTTCGAAACTTTCGTCACGTAGTGTCCATCAAACGGAAATAATTTATCAAGAGCCTGGCGACTTATATTAAATAATGACTTGATGACACAAACAACAATACGCTGAGACCCCACATAATTAGGCGATGGGCTCGGAGCCGCCTCTCGCTTTTCCGCTTTTCCGGGGCTAATTAAAATGCCCGGCTCAACAAGGGAAAAATTATAAATCACATTCCTTGTATTTGATTCTGGTTCCTGGTTCTTCTCCGCTCTCCGCTTCCCGCTCTCGCTGCCCTGTTCCTGGTCCATTTCCATTATGCAAATGTAAACAAGCCGGGTAAATGGCATAAACCAATTATGGCGAAATGCGGGCGGGTTTTCCCCATTTTTCCCATCGAGTGTCAAAGGGATTTCCGAGTTCCCAGCTCAGAGTTGCGAGTTCCGAGCTTCGAGCTCGGAGTTTCAAGGGTCAAACGGCAACACTTTTTTAATTAACTTGGCTAAGGGAGCGCTTAAAAATTTCCAATGGGAAGGGGGATTCAAATAAAAATCTAAGGAAAATGATGGTGGGGGGAGGGGTGAAAAACTTATGGAAATAATTACACCCAAAGTATGCTAATATCAGTGGGACGAGGAGTTTGTTGTCACTGCCTTCACTTGATTGTTTATTTTAATTCATTATGTGGTTACTTGTGTCAATAGGGCTACCCATACTCTGGTGTGCCTTCTGGCACAATAATTCCGGTGGAAACAAAGGAAAGTTAAGCTTAAATCATTTGAAAACTCTAAAATAATAAACTGGAGATGTGTCTTAATGCAACTTATGTTCTGTATGTTGATTTTAAAGTCTTCATTATGGGCGGAAAGTTGAAAATGAAATTACTCTCTTCTATGAACAAATTGATCTCGTTTAATCTCATTTTTGCCACCACTTACTGGCGTTGAACTCGCATTATTATTTTTTTAGCGACGAGTAGCTGACTTTTTATTTTGTACTTAAGCGCTAACAACTTCCCTAATCTCATTATCCGGCGTTTCTATTTCCCCCTCCCCACCCAGAAGCTGGGGCTTTTCATAATCTAAGCAGCATTTCCATGAGCAGCATTTCCCCGGGTTACCCCTTGAAACACACGCACACCTACACACGTAGCAGGTCGGTGAAACGTCAGAGTCAATAAAGAAAATTCAGTAGCAGTGTTACATCTTTTTTTCGGTTTCGTTTTCGTTATTTTTCGCCAGCCATAGCGAAACACAAAATACAATCAAGCGGATCAGACAGACGACGACATCGAAATCAGAACGTGGCTACAACAACCAGGTGAGTGTTGAGCTTTTCCCCATTTTCCGACCACACACACACACAGACACACACACACTTGTACACTCGCACACACGCGACTCGCATTACGCGCAACTTTTTAAAAGTCAGGCAGAAAAATGTTTTTTAAACGCTAAATTACTTTTGAATGGCAGGTGGGCGTTGCCGCGCATCGTCATGTGGGCGTGTCGCAAACGCCAGCGTCACAATTTCATTTTGTGCTTCCTCATTTACCTGCCCCGTCCCGGGGCCCGCGCCATTCCGCATTTCCCGCCGCTTTTCCACCGCTTTTCCCGCGACAACGGGCGCTTTGTCACAAGAGGGGTAGCTTTTTTCGTGTTACGTCTGAAGAGCGGAAATGCTTATCCCAACACTTGAGCGTCACGTGCTGCCGCTGTCGTTGGCTCTTTGGAGGTCTATGTCGGCGGGGATTTACCCTAACTATAGTTGTAATATGTAGCTAAGATATTGGCACACATATCAGGCATATATCTGATCAGAACTCTCAAATATTTACAAGTAGATACAATAATACTATTGAAAGATTTCGAAATCTTGGCTTACTTTATGCCCTGGAGTATATTCAAGATATATTCCTAAGAAAATAATGATTTATTCAAGTAAATAATCAATTTGGAATGTAAATTGTGTAAGATTTACTTTTACAAATAACTAAACTCTGATCGAGCTTTAGTATTTACTAACTTTAACCAAACCCCTCTCGTAGTCACAGGAGCCGCCTTAATTTCTTCGCCCTCAGCTGTTAGAGTATTTAAATCTGTCCGGCTTTCCTCAGACTTGCCAAACTGTGCCACACACAGATACAGATGCAGATACAGATACACGCAGACGCGGCCGCAGAAGCGCCTAAGGTCGTTGTCGTTGTCGTTGTCGCTGGGAAAAGTGGAAAAGTCGCGGGCAATGGGTGGGGGAGGACACCCTGTAGGTGTTTTGAATGTTTAGCTCAAGTGGCTTTTTAAAACACATTCTATGCTAATTAAGGGCCCGGGCCCGAGCCTAAATGAGTTGTCGTTGACGGTGACGGTGACGGTGACGGTGACAGTGACGTTGCCGGTGTCTGTCGTCGTTGTTTGCATTTGATAAGCCAAAGCCAAAGCCAAAGCCAAAGCCAAGATTGTTGCCAGCCAATGTAATCAATGGTGGGCGGGAAGGCGGCTCCATTGCGTAATCCTTAAAGAGCGCTGCCTGCCATTCCGCGGGCCCATTTAATTAACGAATTAACAAAGCCAGAAGTTTCTGTGGCTCTTAAGTGATTTCGGGCCGGGAGATACACCCCCGCCGTCTGCGGCAAACATTTTGCGGCCTTGTTATGGCATAATTGAATTATTGCCATGTGAAAAAACAAAATGGGCCAGGACCCGGCCAAAAAACCGAACCCGAATAACCCAAAAACCCATAAGCGAAACCCGTCCAAAAACAAAACCAAACCCAGAGAAAAAATTGAGAAAAGACGACGGCAAAGTTTCCTTCGTCCTTCTTATTTTTTTTCTGGTTTCCTCCTTCACATCGCGGGCTAAATAAATCAAAAGTCTTTTTGGGCGCTTAACAAAGCGGCCCGAGAAAAATATGAAGGAACCGGGAAAATGCGAGGCAAAGGCCAAAAAGTCGGCGCCAAATTGAATTAAGGCTTTAATTGGGAAATTTGTGGGCAAAGTCCTGAGGCTACACGCAGGCCGTGGAATGCACTGCAACAGGAATACTTTACATTTATTTTTTTTTTTTTGGGCTACAGATTTTGTACTTGTTTTTGGGAGGGAGATCCGCAAGTTAGACCCAGTTCTCTTCCCAAAAAGATCAGCTTAGCCGGGAGTTTGTGCTTTGTTTTCACCCTGAAAAGTTTGCCGTCTTTCGTTTGCAGCCTATAGTTCCCCCCAATGACAACATATATATTATATATCTCAAGTTGGGTAGCCTGACGCGATGTTGCTCCTGTTGGCCACCGTGTGCCTGGTCTGCTGGTCCTCCATCTTCAGGCTGCAGGCCCTCTACATCAGTCTTCTAGAGCGCCTATTTGCTTGGATTAACCAGGAGTTAAAGGACACGCGGAAGCGACCGACATGCCAGAGTAGCCCAGAGTCCGCGGAAGCATCTGAGCATGGCGCCACGGGAGACGGTCCCAGCGATCCGGCCAAGCGACAAACGTCACCGCACATCAAGAGCAGGCTTGTCATGCGAGTGGAGCAGATGAGCGCCCTGGTCACCATGGGCATGGAACTGATCCTCGAGGACGAGGTAACGCCGCACTTTGTGGCCGCCCCGACACCGACCGGCCAGTGGAACCTGCTCACGCGGAATCTGGGGCAGCGGGTGCGCTATCTCAACTGGCGCCTGTGGCTCGTCTGGCTCCTTGGCTGGCTCACTCGCTATGTGCTGCTGCTGCCCCTCAGGACCATGGCTGCCTGGGCGAGCCTGTTTCTCACCAGCGTCATAGCAGCCATACTGGGCCAGCTGCCCGAGAGCCACCTAAAGCAGCTGCTGGTGGAGCGAGTCCTGCGGCAGTGCTTCCGCGTCATGGCCGGCTGCCTGCCCATCATCCGGCGATACCACAACACCCAGCACAGACCCACCATGGGCATCTGTGTGTGCAACCATACAAGTCCCCTGGATGTTCTGGTACTAATGTCTGATGCCTACTACACGGTAACTGGTCAGATCCACGATGGCATCATCGGACTCTTCCAGCGGGCCCTGTCTCGGGTTTCGCCACAGATGTGGTTCGATCGCCGGCTTTTAGGAGATCGCGAGGCCCTGGGCTACCTCCTGCGCATGCACGGCGGCTCCGCGGACCGTCCGCCGATCCTGCTCTTCCCGGAGGGCACCTGCATCAACAACACGGCCGTGATGCAGTTCAGGAAGGGCAGCTTCGCGGTGAGCGATGTCGTCTATCCGCTGGCCATTAGCTATGATCGCCGCTTCAGCGAGGCCTTCTGGAACAGCAGCCGGCACTCGATGCTACGTTACATGTTCATGTTGGTCAGCTCCTGGTGCATCGCCTGCGATGTCTGGTACATGGCACCGGTTAGACGGCGCAGTGCCGAGACGCCCGTGGAGTTCTCCAATCGAGTAAAGGCCGCGATAGCGGCTCAAGTGAATATCGATAGCCTGCCCTGGGATGGTAACCTGAAGCGGGCGACCCCGGTGAGGGATTGGCAGTAGGTCGCCCTCCGAGCACCAGAAGTGAGCGCCGCCATTTATACACACATTTAATATATTCGTTAAGCTGCAAATTTGATTTTCTTGAAGTTTGATACCCTTGGCATTAGTTATAAATATAAAGTGTTGTTGATTTACCCCAAAGTGGGCTTATTCTTATATATCCTTCTTACAGCTACATGCAATCATGGGGTATGAAACTATCCCCTTTCGAGCTTACTACTGGATGATCCTTAAGTCTACTCCTCGTCCTGCTGGACATCCTTCGGCTTCGGGGGTGACTCTATATCATCTCATGGGGAGTCTACTCTCCCCTCGAGCTCTCTACGGATATGTACTGGTATATGGGAGAACACCTACCGTTTTGGCTGGACTATCTTCCGCTCTCCGTGGCGGATCGAGGCGTTGGGTCCGTAGCGGCCAAGCAAAGCGGTCTGCGATTGGGAGACACCGCCGGCGGCGGAGGCGGAGGCCGCGGTGATCGCGGCAAGGCCGCTGCGCAGGGAGGTGCAGGTGCCGAGGGCGGCTAGGTCGCGCGGATGGGCGAGCCCCAAGCCGAAGGCCGACTGCGAGTGCACCGCATAGTCGAGGCCCGGTAACTCCAAGGAGGCGATCGGGTGGATGCGGGTCAGGGAGAGCGTGCTCTCTAGGACCGTGCTGAGGAGCGGGGCGCTGCGCAGGGATCTGAGGCTGCCGCGGCGCGTGAGCGTGTCCGGCTTATACATCCGGGGCGGGCTGAGGGGGCTACCGCGCCCCGTTGCCTAATAGCGCGTCACCTCCGGTGGTTTGTTTTTTTTTTTTTATTGTATATATATGTATATATTTCTGTTTTTCTGTATGGGGGTTGGGTCAGAGTGGGGTCAAAGGTACTGCTTCTGAGTTCACAAGTCACTATTCGCGGCTTCGGTGTTTTGTAATTGCCGTAAACGGTCCCGTTATCGTCACCACTCCTGCCAGACGAACGGCGTGCTGGTCACTCGCAGCAGTTGGCTTTATGAGCAATTACGTTGTTTATTGTGCAAAACTCGCGGGTCACGCAACTGCTTAGTGGCCAGCGGCAGTTGGGATTTCCTGATTTCCCGCAAGCTTGTTTCCGCCCCTGCTTTCCTACCTTCCTGCTTTCCTGCTATCCTGCTAGCAAGCAGCTATCCTGTTTTTCCCACTTTTCTGCTCACTCAGTAATTATTATGCCTTGATTTCGGCTTTTTATCTATCTGCTTTTCTTATTTCCACTTTCTGCTTGGTAACTCTTTTCTTCACTCAAAAATGTATCCTTTTTGAACTTGCTGTACTGTTCTTTTAATAATTATTCCACTTGGAATTCTGAAACTGTCTGCCTTTCTGCTTTTCACTTTCTGCTGGCTAGCTTTCAAACCTGCTTTCTATATGCTTTTTGTAAGCTTGCTTTAGTCTTTCCCGATTTTCACTTTTTAGTTCACTTCTTTCTGCTGTTTGATTTGCTTTCATATACTTTTTGCTTACTTTCAAACGTGCTTCACGTTTGCTTCCTTAGTTTTTTTCTTTTGCTTCCTATAATTTTCTTTATTTTCTGCTTTCAAATTTTGCTTTCTGCTTTTGCTTCTAATTCTGCTGTTGCTTATGTTTTGCTTTTGATCCTGCTTTCATTTCTGTTTCGAAGCTGATCCTGCTTTCACTTCTGCTTTGCTTCTGATTCTGCTTTTCTTTTGATTCTGTTTCACTTCCGTTTCTGCTTTCACATCTGCTTTGCTTCCAATTCTGCTTTGGCTTATCCTCACGATCGGCTGCTCACTATACAGCTGCTTTTCGACCCGATTTCGTGCTTTTCCCTCTGCCTTACCGTGCTGTGCCCTTGCGTGCTTTCCTCCACCTTTGCCAGCGAGCTTTGCCGCTTTGCCTGTCCTTTTGCTCGCCTGCTTGCTGACGTTTTGTTGGCACAAATGTTTGAACAAATTGCTTGTCGCTTGGCTGGTGTTTGCTGCTGGCGTTGGGTGTGCTGTCGCTCGTGCTGCTAGTTGTCGGGTTTGCTTGGCTGCTTTGCATACAAGATTTGATTTGTCAGATTGCAGATTGCCATTGCGATTGAAAGCGGACACGCGGGAGTTCCCCGCCGCGGCGGGAGTTCCCCGGCCTAAACGAATATGCCAAGTGGGTGGGGCTACTGGGCTGGGTGCCTAGATATTTCGCTATTGGGGCATTTCGAGAGGGCGTCGCAATTGTGCACAACTAATTGATGGATGGCAACTGGCGGCTGAATGTCACAGCTCGCCCTCAGTTGCCTAATGAGTGCATTCGCGCCTGCATTCGCATTCGCGGCGCCGCTCGGCTAAGTGATTCATCGAAAGCAACTCTGATTAATGGCACTTGGCACTAGTCGCTAATCACTAATCTCTATTCACTAATCAGTCCGACGCGCTAATGAGTAATTCATTGAGATCCCTGCAAGGAGTCTCCCATTTAGTGGCGAATTGATAGTTAACTTCTTTTTTGGACCATTACTTTTGCTTTCAAATTTTTATTTTAAGACAAGAGTTGTTTATTTTATACAAATATATAAATCGATCAAGATCAAATATAATGCTGTCCAAAAGTAAGCAATTTAATATTTTTCACTCATGCTGTCTTCTGGACGTGTATTATTTGGAATAATTTAGAGATCTTCGTATTACTCGCCTTGAGAACAAGTCGTGCTTAGGTTTATTACCAAACCCATCCTTTCCCAATTAAACTAAACCCATGAGTGTGTGAATGATAACTAGTATTATAGAGGATTATATTTACAGTTGAAAATACTTAAAACTATTCATAGATAAATAAATGGAGAGTATAGGAAAAATCTTTGCAGACTGGAAACCTCTACACGTTTGGTATTTGATCCTTAAAACAGGAACCTCACTTTCACTGAAAGATTTCCAACCATTCAGAGACTTTTCCAATAGATAGTTATAGATAATTGATAGATTTACTGTGATTATGATCTAGTTAAGCTGAACTCACTTGTGTCAAATCTAAACGAACGATGATGAACGAACGTTGTTCTTGATAATGGCAATGGCATTGGCAGTGTTGGGGGCGTTATGCTGTTGTTGCTGTTGGTTGTTAGTTGCTGTTGTCGTTGTTGTTCCGGCTTTTCCGGTCAGACAATTTTCCTCCTGTTCGCGGGGCAGCCCTTGGCCGCCCTCTCACCTTGATGGCTTTCCTCCGCTCGATCTGCTGCCTTGCCGTATCTTTTTCCACTCTCGTTGAACACTGAACACTGCACTTTTGTTTGGTATGTTTGCCTTTTGTTTATGCTTTTGCTTTTGCTTGGTGTTTTTGTATTTTTATTACTGGGTTTCGGGTTTATTGTATATTTATGAATCTAGTTTCGACTTGGTATTTACAGTAATGTGCATGGCTTGATCGCTGGCTACGTTGAGTTGATCTGAGTTACTTGAGTTGCTTTTGATGAAGGGGACAACGGCAATCGAGCACTGGCTGCACGATTGATTTACTGACTGACTGAGTGACTGGGTGACTGGCTGACTGGCTGATTGACTGACTGACTGACTGACTGACTGGCTGACTGGTTGGTTGACTGACTGACTGATTGAACCTACGTGTGAAAACCGCAACGAATCAAATGGGCAACCATTCCAATCTGGTCTCACGCTTGTTCCAGACTGATACTGATCCTGATCCTGGGTTGCCAGCTCTCTCTCTGGCCATTTGCCACCGAGTCCAATCCATGGTCCACTGCGTCCTGCGACCTTCGTCCTTCGCCGCCCCTGGAATCCACAGTCCGCTCCTCACCGCCGCTCACACATCTGTCGCCGTCTCTGTCTGCTGCCGTCTCGCTTGCTCCCTCGTGACTGTGTGTGAGCAGGTCGAGCAGGTGAGCCCCCCCCCAAAAAAAAAAAACACAAACTTTCACCTGTCCTCATAGACACTCAACGATCTGCAATGAAAGGAGAGAAACGAAAGGATAAATTAGATATGAGCCAAAAATGGATTCATTATATTTTATTAAGTTTAAATTACGAGCTACAAACAAATTCATTATAATTAAATATTTTTCAATTTAAACGGGAAATGTCCTTAAAGGGAAATGTCCTTAAAGGGGGATGTCCTTAAATCAGAGTATAAATGGAAGATCATCATTGGAGTTATTTATTATGAATTTATGATTCAAGTCTCCGGAAGCTAAAAGTTTGCCTAACCCTTAGGTTGATCATGAATGACTATAGCTTATTCCTTTATAAGAAAATTCCTTTCTCTCTCTATATATATGTAATATTATATATGCATATTTATTTCTCGATTTTTCATAGCTTATTATGGATGTTTGCTTTCGGAGAACTAAATTATTTCCAATGCTGTTTTAAGGTCCTTACTTGTCATGATGATGAATAAGTATCCTCGTTCTCATCTCGGACATCGATTAATATTTTCCCCAAAGTGTCTGTCGTTTATGATGCCACAAATATTCGATAAATATGAAAATTTTCTAATCGCGTTATTCCCTTCTTTTTTTTTTATTATTTTGTTTTTTTCTTTTCACTTCTTTTTTGGCAAGTTTTTCGTGACCTATCTGGAAATCAGTAACAGAATTCGGTTTTAGGGCAGGGAAAATTACAACAGTGGGCGGCTGCCATGCCCCCAGATCCGCCCACAGATGTTGTCCACGTTTGGGTCATTCGGAAAAGTGCGCGGTGGTGGTGGGAGGTGGGTGATTTTTCCATCATTTTCCACTCAAACGGGAGCCGAGACTCGGTAGTTGGGGGCGTGGACCGCAGAATGTTTTGAGCCACTCAAATGCAGCGCCCCATTTTCTCCCCCGATTTTTCCCGCTTTTCCTCGATGTGTGATGTGGGTGATTACAGCCGGAGGGAAATTTTGTGCCCAACAGCAAAAATAATGAAAGTATTTGCTTTGCTAAGCACAAAAATATGTCAAAGTAAATTTCTCTTCATTTTTTTTTTCTTCGCCCGACCTCCTTTCTATCCTTTTCCCTGTGTGTGTGTGTGTGTGTGTGTGTGTGCTTGTTTGTGGAAAAGCTGGAAGGGGGGTGGGAAAGCGGAGGGAAAAGCGGGGGTTCACTGAGGTCGCGTTGGCTGCGTTGAAATGCGTCGCACGTAGCCATGTAGCAGATTTTCTTTTTAATATTTATATGCCCCCTCGCAGCGAAAACTGCAGCAGTTAGATACTGTGACTCGTAGTTACTTCTGATATTACTGCTCACGGCTTGAACTTCACTCGGGGTTGGGGTTTTTCCCGCAGATACCCTATAATACATATGCAGCTTGCTTGCGGTGAGAATTTCCTTATAATTCTCAACCAGTTACTTGAGTAAATTAAGCCTTATTTGTCTTAACATTTGTAAAATAAAAATTAATTCCTTTCAAGGGTGCTTTGGAATATACCTATATTGTATATTTTCATATATTAACCATTTTTATTTCTCACAATTTTCCAGGGTATTCTTCACTTGATCAGCTGTTTTCCAGGACCCTTCACGTGCTCCTTTTTTTCATTCGCCTCGTTTCTTCTTAATGCGAACTCGTTGCGGCAGTTAAAGTTGCAGCAGAGCTGGCTGAGGCAATTGTAATTAACTTTTAGATGGCTTTTCTGAGTTTTCCCCGGCTAGTTGGGGGAATGGAAAGCCGGTTAAAGGGGGCTCCGGCCGGGGTCAGAAAATGGGAAAGCTAGTGGGGCCTGGGCTTCTTTGCAAATGAAATGCGTATTCTTAGCCTCAAGGAGCAGCGCGGGGCTTGGCTTCTTGCCTTTGCAATTGTAATGAGATTCAAGCAACACGCACAGAAATGGAAATGTGAGATAGCTCAGGCCAGGGCAAAGGGGCACTGGTAGTGGGCGGGGGGAGGGCAAGGATGTTCCAAGGATGAGCCACTCCAAATGGGTTTTTGCAGACATTCAGGCAAGTTTATTAGATCATCCCGGAATGTGTCCGCGTGCAAATTATTAAAGATAGCAGTGTGAGTGCAAACGAAGTTTCTCATGTTTCCCATTTTAAAATGGAAACTTTTCCCGAGAAAATGCTTGACTCTTGACTTGGGAAAATGCACTTATATTCATATTTATTTTCATTGTGTTTCCTCTTCGTGGCGTTTTGCATTTAATTCACCAAAATATCAGCTATTTAAATGCCTGAAAATCATTTCGTGTCACTTGGCGCGCTGAGCATTATTTAAGGACTCGCTTGTCGCCCGATCTCGGCAAATCCCCTGTGTTCCTGGCCAATTTAACCCCATCAGGACATCAGGAAGCGCTTTGTCTCGGCGTCAATTGCCCGGGAGCTCCAGCTCGAGGGCAATGAATTGCTATGATTTATGTCTCCGTTCGAGAAGGAATTTACATTTGCCTCGCTTTAAAATTTATTCGGCAAATGGCAAATGTCCCGCGGCAGCTGTCGGAAAATACCAAAAAAATAAATAAAACACAGTAAAGTTACGCCGAGCAAAATGAAACCGTGGCAGAAAAAGACCCATATCATGCCGCTGCTGTTCCCTTTCGGTTTGCGATATGATATATCACGATTACTGCTGACTATTGCTTATTTTGAAATCTGTTCCCCAGACCGCTTTCCCGCACATATAGCCCGCTCTTTTCACCGCTTTTCCCAGCCCAGCAAAACAACATTCTTGTTGCGGCTTGACGGGTAAACAAGCGAATCCATCAATCAACCGCACGTAGAACCCACACAAAAGTGACAATGTGGGTGGGCCCTTTTCCAGGGGAAAACCTCTTTCCCCCTTTCCCCCTACCCCTGCGCCCTGTTCCTGTCACATTTCAGCCGACGGTGGGGGCAACCCTAAATGTAACCCTAAAAAGGCGAATTCGATATGCACGCATCGTACGAAATGAAATTTCAGACATCACCAAAACGACGGCCGTCCCAGGATGGGCTGTAAAAGAAATAACTCGAGTCCTTTGCCAAAATCACATACATTTTTGAGTAGGTGAACCGGTCTATTTAATAAAGATCAAGTTAAGTGCACAAAATGGCAAATAGGTTTGATTGTAAGCCACCAAAATATACACTCAGGAAGGGCTTAAATGCTGAGTGATTCGTGGTGTTTGATTAGCTTCTAGCCTATTGGTAAGATGAAAATTGACTTAAATTGTATTTAAACATAGAAAAGGAAGATACAAAATAATATAAATTATATTTAAATAATAACATTTGATTCAGATTGTGACAGTAGAAAAGCCATGTCCTAATTCCTAAGTGAGACATATAACCAAAGTGCTGAAGTCGAGGAAACACCTTACAGTATATAAAATTATACAATTTTGAAAAAATGTCGAAAATTTTATTTTATTTCCAACAAGGTCAGAAATATTCCCCTGTTGATGCTGATCAAGAATATATGGTATATGAGTTATGGGGCCGGAAATTACTGCTTCATAGCGTTACAAGCTTCCCACTGAAGTTACATTACCCTGCAAGAGTTTAAATATTCAAATGAGCAACATATTAGCAATAAAATAATCAAGTCGTAAAAGCTGGTTGCTATATTTCTTTTAAGTCTCTCCTCAAGTAGTACTCTGAATAATGGCTCTGTCTCGATTTATTCCTCTAAAAAAGGGAACAAGAAAATATGAAAAACTTTACCTATTAAATACCAGTTCAAGGAACGCTTCAATTAAGAATTACAAGAGTTGTTATGCGAGCAGACAATGTTGCAGGCTTACTTGAACTTTCCATTTCGGTAGAATAAAGTGCGGATCATAAAGCGAATGTCACTGGGCTTGACTTCTCCCTTCCCCCGTTGAACTAACCGCGATTTGTCAGGATTATTGGGGTTCTTATTCGAGGGAGCTGCCTAAGCAGCGTCATCAATATAAAGTTACCAGCGAAAAAAGCACGGTTTCCGCTACTTTTGACTGATAGACTCGTACTTCTTTGTTCAACTTTATTATTCTTGGCAAACTGCTTCCACTTCTACTATATTTTCCTCTGGCTGAGCTTGTACTTCCTTTGTGTCCTGTTTTTATTTTATTTCGCTGCTTGCTGGGTTGCTGGTAGTGGCAAACTTTTTGTTGCTCGTAAATTTTATGAAATAAAATGGCAATAAAACATGGCCTAAACATGTGTGTGCGGAGTGGGTGCGTGTTTCTGTGTATTCTGCAATTATTTGATTACTTTTGCTCCCGGAAAATTTATTAGCTAAACAAACATGGAAATTCACACACAGCCGAGGCGGGAGAGAAACTTTTGCCAAGGCACGTTGGAAAGCTGAGTGCAAATATTGAATTAATCAAATTTCATTCTCCTGTGTGTAATTATTCGTGAGATTATAGCCGCAAACTCTGTGTATTTGCACAGAGCACGAGGCTTGGAGTGGGGGCTCTGTCTTGGAACTGGGTTTCGTGTTTGAAGTGAAAGCACCTCTGAAAACACCTGAGCTGAGCTGAAGCAAACTCAGTAAATAAAAAGACATAAAAACTTCACATAAAATATGTTCTAAGCAACTTGCTGCACTTTTAAAAATAGAAAAAAACTCTATTGATATAAATTCTTTTGAAAAACAATAATATTGCCCAGATTACAGCCACAGAACCCGAATATTCTGGTCATGTCACGCATGTTGGGAGGGGCACTTTTTGGGTTCGCCAAAAAGTTTACGATGGGTTAAGCTGGGCTTCAAAATTTCGTGACTTTCCAGCAATCGGGATCCCATGTCACAGCCCAAAATACCTGATAATCCTCCCGAAACTAGCATAAGTCCTTGGCCACACATACACCCCCGCACACAGCTAGGCCGAAAATGACACAATTTTGTCAACGAAAATTTGTCAAATCGACTTAAGCCACTTAGGGGTATAAATGTATATAAATGGGTATAAATGCGTAAGGGACGCCCCAAGTGATGCGTCGATAATGCGATTTCAATGAGCATATGCGTTTATCACATTAAAAGACAATTTGCCATATTAAAAAAAAAAAAAAGAAGGAGAGAGAGCCGAGAGGCGGCCGAAATTGCGGATCAAAAGCATTCGGGACACAATCCTTTTGTCAGGGATTAGGAGCCAGCAAGAGCCAGGACGAAAACGAAGACGAAGGCGAAAAGTGGGAAGCAAATCCAGTGAAGGGCCGCGAATCGAATCAATAAAATTCAAATTAGTTTTGGGCAATCAGAGCCGAGGCCCAACAGCCTACTGCCATTCGCAATCCCATCATCCAGCGGGACGGGCCAATCATTTATCCATTGCCATGGCAAAAAGGATTCGCCTCCTTCTGGCCGAAAGTGTTTGTAGCCACTTGAAACAAAAGAAAATCATCTTCTGGCTGCTGGCCGGCGGGAAGCAAAGTCTGGGCGAAATCCCCGGTAAGTGGGTCGGAGTTGTTATCCGGACAAATCAAATCAGAATCAAGTAATTTGCCATGATTCCTCGGCGCTGTGACCGCAAGCTCAATTAAATTACCGAAAATCCAGAGACAACGACGAAATGGCAGGCAGAAAGCCAGATCTAAATGGACTTCCAGATGCTCTTACTCTTACTGCTAATTAGGCTTACTTGTATTCTGAATAATTTGTAATTGTAATGAACTTGTATTCAGTAATTTCAAAGGTAAAGCATTACAACTGAATGTAGTTTTTTGCAGTTTATGCAAATGGCTTGAAATTGTGTTAACAACTCGATTTGTTGCTTAGTTTATCTGGCAGTCAATTGAACCGAAATAAGCCAGGGAAAGTGTGTGCTGGCATGGAAAAGAAACGCCCTGGAAATGGGTGCTATGGCTTTGTGGCGCTATCCTCGATTTCCTACGCTTTTCCCCAGCGAAATCCTGACCCCTTCTTGAGCGAAAGAGCGCTTTGCACGCCTTGACGCTTCGTTGGGCTTTCGGCGATTTGCATCCCTCGTTCTCGGCTCGGGGAATCCCCATCTCACCCATAACTTGCTGAACTCCAATTTTGCAAACACCAAAACACCACCCCCCGGTGGCAGGACATTCCGGCAATCCCTCAGCTAGTTTGTGGGTCATGGTTGCTGCGGCCAAGGCGTTAAGTGTCCTGGATTTATTATTAGATTTGTCTGCCGGCAGGATGTGTGTTATGTCTTCCTGTTGTGCGTGGCAAATCTCAACAAATATGCCTGGCAACTTTAGTTAAAGTTCCCCGAAGCCCCAAGCCATGGCCAGGGCCAGGGCCCAACCCAATCCAATCGCTAATGTGGTTTGTTAGTTTTTCCTGGCAGCCATTAAAAGGCTTTGTTATGGGATTTGTGTACGTGTTGAAATTTACAAAGTTTCCCCATCTATATACTATATGCCCGCTCTCGCCCCTTGCTCGCCCAGTGTAATAATCAATTTAGGTGAAATTTTTGGCAAGAACAGCTTTAAGCCCATAAAGCGCTCTGTGTGTGCGGCGTATCCTGGCCAAAACCGATTATGAGCATCTTAAGAGCAACAAATTTGCTACGCTTTATGGCCGAGGAGCTGGGAAGAGTCTGGCCAAATGGAGTATAGGGGTATCGGAAAATCGGGAATTGGCAGGGAGCTTCACTTTAAGTGTTGCTCAATATTTAATGGTTGCCCGGAAAACAAATAAGTTAGCAGGGAATAGCCACATGAGTTCTTTGCTCCTCCTCAGAGTCTTTTAAATACAATTTGAGACAAAGGAAAATAAATAAGAAAAAGCCCAAGGAATTAGGCCATGCATCGTGTGTTCAATTCAATTAAAAGGTAATTCCTTTGAGGAATCTATTAAATGCAATCTGTCAAAGTGCTTTCACAACATTATAAAATATGATTCCCAATCTATTTAAATATAAATTTTAGTCTTAGGCTCATAAAACACAGCTTTGCCACATCAGAATCTTTAGTGTTTTGCTGCCTTTTTCTGTGGCAAAATGCTAATTCTAAATTCGCGAAAATCTCAAAGCTAATGACAAGGATTGCTTCCGGGGAAAGTCAAGTAAATTTGGTGACAAAATGGATATACATTCACAACGACAGGAGACCTGCCGAGGTGCAAGTAATATTCCCGGCCAAGGGAAAGATATAGCTCCTGTTTTTCGCCTCTGTTTCCTGGATTCCTAATCCCCTTTCTCGGCTTACTCCTCGCCGGTGTGGGTGGGTTTTTCTCGGCTTTTCCCGTCTCGCCTTGGTTTTTGGCTTCGGTTTCTGTTTCGGTTTCGTTTTTGCCTATTTTTTCCCCCTTTTTTCGAGCATCGGTTTATTTTTATAGTTATTACACCCAGCCTTTGTCGTGGGTTGTCTTTATTGTGTCACGCTGCCGCTACAACTCTTTGCCTTGGGACGTTCGGGGAGGCGGCTGGCGACAGCCCAATCCGTGGGCATCCTCTCAAGCACCTTATTGTTCTCATCGCCCATCATCCATCGTCGTCGATTTCTTCGCTTTTCTTTGCTTTTCCTTGGTTTTCCTCGCTTTTCTTTCTCTTTCTCTTTTTTTTTATTTTTTTGCTGCTGCTACTGCTTTGCGGTTTATTTCTCTTTTTGCCGTTGCTGTTGTTGTTTCTCCTGCTTTTATGTGGTCTCAGTTTTAAAAGGATTAAGCTGTCGTTAGGTTTTCCCACCGCCCATCGTATCCTCCCTCTGCCTTCCTTCATTCCTCGATTTTCCGCGCGCTTTTCTTTCTTTGAGTGCGTCTCGACTTTAAGCATCGATTATCCATAAAAAGCTGCAGGCACCGCAAACGGTGGATAGAGACGGCAACAGGACGAGCGAAAGAGAGGGCAGGCGGTGGTCATCTTCTGTTGCATCTCGGCTGAAATCTATTATTGATTCAATATGCAAAGCAGACAGGATCCCAGGGATATATGGTCTTGCCTTTTTGCTGCACTTTTCCACAGGCTTTTCGCAAATAAAATTTCAATCACAGTCTGGCCATACTCTATGGCTACAGTTTAAGGCTTTAAAAATGTAACAATAAATAACAAAAATAAGTGCTTAATAAAACAATAACTTTATTTGATAATAACCAAAGAAACGTGTGTTTTTTATATCTTTTAAGGATGGAATGACAGAGACTAAAGATCCAAGCTACTATTGTTTGTATTATCTTGAATACTATATATACTATACACATTTTCCGAGCTAATTGGAAACCCTTACCCCTACTTAGCATACCCTTTCTTTTCAATTTGCTTTAAAAAACTGTTGATCAAGGTATCAGCCCCGAAAGGAATTAAGTAAATATTATACCCCCGTCTTGCTGCGCACACTCATGCATGAATTTATTCGAGTTGTTTAACTTTCTCAGGTAATCTGAGTTACCTGTCAACACCACGTGAGAAACTCAAACAGAAGGCGAGAGGAGGCAGGATTCTTTCTGCAAAAATCAACACAATGTGGCCAGAAAGTCGAAAAGGTGTCCGAAGGAGAAGCTACACAAAAAAAAAAAGGAAAAAGAATATGGCAGAAGGAGAGTTGGAAAAACAAAGCAGAGATGGAGAAAGAAAGCGAAGCTAAAGGACATAACCGAAGGACCCCAAAGACAAAAGGCGGCAATAAACCTGCGTAAAAGGAAGCTGGAGAGGGGCTGGGTTTACTTCCAAAAGGTGTTGGCTGAAAAAGCATATTTTGCTGTTTTCAGGCAGCCAAGCGAAAGGGTTAGGCAGGGAAATAAGTCGGAAATAAGGCCGAAAGGATGCTCTCTATTTAAAAGTGAAACAGACACAAGTGACTTTTAGACAATTTTTAATAAGCTTTAAGTGAGCAAAATTAGAAATTTGCTAAATAAATGTAAAGGTATTAAGACACAATTTAAATTAAAATAAATTAGCCTCTTTAAAGATTGGCAAATGAGCTTGAAATGAGATTTAAACCTCGCAATGAAAAGCAAAAGCCCTTCTCACTAGTCGGCGTGTCTCACTGGAAAGAGTATCAAAAAATGTGCGCAGCGATAAAAAATAATAAAATTTAAAATGTAAAGGGCAGACTGGTCAGGAATGGCAGGGTCTGGGGCGCACAAGATGGGCAAAGGGGATGGCTTTAGCATATTGTGTCACTGCTCGTTTTGCGGCTTGTACGAGTGTATGTGTGCTTGTGCCCCTTTTGGGGTTCCCCCTTTTTTTCGTGGCACTTTTTCCCTTCTGCTTTTTATGACCACGTTTGATCGGACCTCTCAGACCCGGCCCTGCCTTCGCCCATCCCCATGTGTGTGGCCAAATTAAATGCCGCAAGAAAAAGCGATTGGGGGCTGAGTGGATTTCTACCTTTTTTTTAGATCCTTTGTTTTCTTTTTTTTTAATTTTTTGCTTTTTTCGTCGAGAGGTCAGCGGACAGGTGCGGCAGGTGACATCGGACAGATTGGGTTAGCGCGGGACCTTCGCAGAGAAAGGGAAAACGGTGTGGCAGCGAGATCATGATGACAGTGAAATGAATGGGGAAATTCTGGGAAATTCCAAGCCCCTTTAAGGTGACTTTAAACAGGAGTGCGACCCAGCGGCTTCTATAGGAAGAGATAATCCCACCATAAGAAGCAGATAATCTCAAAGATAATGTGAAAAATGAAAGTTGAATATGACTCTGAAGTTCCGTTTCCTTTGACATCTGAAAAGGCTTGACTGCTAGTTGGCTTTAATTGCTTTTGGGGGCTTTGATACTGTACGACGGGCGAAATGTGTTTTGCAAAAATGGTTCTTCCTAGGCTTCGTCCTTGCTTCTTTCCGCCCCCCTAATGCCCATCACAGTAATTAGCATGTGGCAGGGACATTCACATTGCATATCTATAATTGCCAGATCTCGACCAAGTGCAATCATACTTAATGCAAAGTGGTCGGTCAGTAGTGCCGGCCCTTACCGTTTTTTTTTTTTGCATGATTTTCCCAGTGTTTTCCCCAGGATTTAGCCGGGGTCTGCCCTCTTAGCTCCACGCTCTTCGGAGGCTTTTCAATTGTGGCACTCATCTCGGGCCCTCATTTCATTCACCTGACTGCTGCTGCTGCTGGCCTTATCACGACCTTTTGCGGCCTATTCAGGAGGCTGTCCTTCTGCTCCCTTACCACCTTTTCCCCCCTTTGGGCGACCTGTACCCTCTTACGGACCCCCGACACCGCCGTTATTTAGGCACGTAGGCGTGCTCAAGCGAGCGACAGTTGGCTAACACACACAGGCACACACTCCTAACACACACACAAATATATATGTATATAGGAGCATACGCAGGAGAACATATTTCAGACGGACACTTTAAACCTTTAACCCTGGAACCAAGTGCAGACCGTAGGCAATTGGCCGGGAACACACGGCCAACGCCGCACCCTTCAAATGGGTTTTGCTCGGATTTAAAATATATACTAAGCATCAGATATTATATCATATATAACCAGAACTATCGTTTTACTATTGATATCAGTTAAAGAAATGCTACGGGAATTCTATAAGATATTGAGTAGATAAATCTAGCTAGATTTCTTGTCACTTTTCCTGCAACTCCTTTGAGAGTGCTGTGAGACTGTAATTAGTTTTCAATTTTGTTATTTTATATGCTGCGCGTTTAAGGGTATTTCCCGCAATCGGTGAAAAGCTCGGGTCCTGGCCCCAGCCTAACCCCTTCTCCTGGCTGTGTTCATTTCAGTCTCGGCGTGTTTAACCCTTTTGCTGGGCCACTTTTATTGCCTCCGCCGCAGGTCACGTGTGTGGCAGAGTGTGTGTGCGAATTATAAACTATTGTTTACACAAAGCGGAAGTCCTGGGCCAACGTCTGCCATATATGCTTCATTAAATTATGCTTTATTAGCCTTTCGGGACTTGAATATGAAGTAGTACCCGGGGCAGACTGCCCTGCCCACTCCTCGGCTCGCCACTCACCTCATCAAAGCCATAAAATTCAGCGCATGCCTTGGGCTTGAACTCGCCGGGGCCCGGGCCTGTGCCTGTGCCTGTGCCATATGCCGGACGTGGGGCATTGGGCGGTTAAGCGGGCAAAAGGGTAACGAGAAATTTATGTTTTTGTCAAGTGATAAAATTTTTAGCTTACACGAGCAGTTAACCGAGAAAAAGGGCCAGAGATAGTGAAACCATAAATTGAAAATTCAATTTCTTCAAATGTGCGACCTCACCTGATTCCACTCCCCGGCCATTTACGATTTGTTTGGGTTGTGCCGAAGAAAAAAAAATAAATGTAAGAGAGAGAAAAGAGTAAGGGGACTTGAGTATCCTGCAGAACCCTTTCGGATCTCGGGGTCCTTGTTTGTCCCTGCCTTCGTTCCGCCATATATTGCGCTCATCCTCGTCCTTACACTCACCCTCGCCGGGCCGAGTTTATTTAGGCCATAGTAATTGGCGTCTGTGAAATGCAAATTGATCATTTTCCGCTGGCGCACTAATTAGTCAAAGTGTCCCGCAAGGATTTCGGCAGCCAGTCGGAGGGGAGACCGAACCGAAGGCTGTGTGGGGACCCAAGGGTTAAATCAACACCGAACGCAGGACAATGGGCCAGGAGGACCCCATCGCTCAGCGTCATCATCAGCTGATTAGGCCGGGCCTGCGACTAGATAAACACGTTCCTAGCCCCATCTCTCATCGCACTTTCTGCAGCGGCATCAAAAGAAAATTTCTGCTGACTGGACAAAGGAAAATCCAGCAGCAGCAGCAGCAGCAGCCGCACACAGCCCTCCTATCATTTTCCAAGCCCGAGAAAGGGCTCGAGGCGAGATCAAGGTGGAGAGTCTACCTTGAGACAAGTTTGCCCATTGATTGATGTTCGTCTAGTGTTCACCTCAAGCGCACACACACAGAAGGGCTGCTGATGCGGGGAAAATCGAGAAAAATCTAGGAAAATATGCTAACGAAAACAGAACAAAAAAAAGCACAAAGCCGCTGCTGCTCTTTTTTGTTTTCTAATTAAGAAACGACCTTCATATGCAAACGATGAGCGATGACAAGCTTAATTAACAATCGAAGATTCAAGAGGGCGGCCACAAAGGGGTGAGCGCAGGTCTCGGCAAGAGCCGGGCTTGGAAGGAGGTGGCTTAATCAATTCAATGTCAATTGCCCTAATCAAGATCGACGAGAAAGTGCTCGAAAAATGCAGTCAGCAAGGTGAGCCAACAGAAAAGCGAGAGAGAAGCTGCAAAAACTGGGGAAAGGCCAAATTTAAGTGACTTAATCGATGAACCAACAAGTTAGCCTCGCCCGGAGTCCATCAAAAGGATGTGGATATATACAGTAATATATTCGAGTCAAATGGATCGCTCCAATAACCGATTAGAGCCACTCCCTGTACACAGTTACAGCAGGCGCCGGGCGAGCACAAAAGTCCATAAAAATATTGCAAATCCCAAAACAACTAAATCAGTTTTAAGTTATTCAAGGCAACAAAAGCAAACCGAGCGGAAAACAAACGAGAACCAAATAGCCATTTGGAGGCGAAACAACAGATATGAGGGGGAGATGCCACACATATACACAGCCACATATGTAGGTGCAATGCACTGGGAAAAATCATTTCAAGTACATTTCAGCAGCTTGTATTAATATTGAATCCTTCAATATAATATTTAACAATATAATCAATATAATATAATAATAGAAACAGTTTTTAGAGTTTCTAATTTTACTATATCCTGCACCTTGAGGTTCTTAGTGTGTGAATGCCATAGGATTTCCCAGTAGCTGGGTGATAGCAGAGTGTTACTCATGCTGGACTCATCCAGAATGAATTTCCATCGCAAGCAATGGCAAATAAATTTCGATACGAATGGAGAGGGGAGATATATTCGGATATAAAAGCCACTAGACGCCACTGGACGCCACTGGACGCCACTGGACGCCACTGGACGCCACTGGAGTCCCTAGCAACCCATATATATATCGCCGAGCGGGCTTACATGTGAATTCCTAATCGATTTGCCAGCGCAAATAAAAAAAGGAATAACGAGGGGGAAAAGCAAAACTGAAATCAAATTAAATGAATTATTTAATGAAACACAAAAGCCGGCGTGCAACAAGATTACACGATTATGTGAGTTACGGTCAAGAATGTTTTATGAATGTTTATGGGCGCGTAAAATCTATTACGTCACGACGGCGAAGAGCGTCGGTTTATTGTCGCAACGGTCGTAACTCAGAGGAGACCACTCCACTCCACATCACTCCACTGGGTTCAGCAGGACCTTCACTCCGTCTTATCCCTGTCTCACCTAATAAACTGCAGTTTCGATACTCTGACTGTGATGGAGCATATTAGTTAGTCGAGACATAGTAAATGTAAATATATATATATTATATATTGCAATAATATTTATATGTAACAAACAAAGGATTCTGTTACATCAAAACCTCTTTTAGAGTCGCCAAAGAGTTTTACAATATTTGAGGCACTAATGAAAATATTGTAGCATACTGTTTTGGGCACTTTTCCTCCGCGAGTTTCAAAACAAGGCACTATGGGCCAGAAAGTTCTGTAACTTCTAAAATACATTTTTGAGAGACATGAAATTTTACATGCACATTCTCAAAACATTGAATTTTATGTGTTAAAAAATTAGTACAAGAAAATATTTTTTTTAATGAAGATAATCCCTACCAAAGTTGAAAAATATTTCCTGTTTATTGTTTTTCATAAAAAAGGAAAACTAACAATTCGATTTGAGTCTCACTTTATAGAAATGATTATTAAGATTAGATTTACTAGAAAAAAATACATTTGTTGCATGAAATGCAGTAGTTTTTTAGTTTTAAGCCCTTAAAGTTCAAATTTCCAGTCTCAATTACATGAACGGCTTTGAAGCAATCTACCGCATTTTTTTATGTTTACGTCCAATAGGTCTCTATTGCAACAAAAATAATGAAAATAGTTTTTAAACAATTGGGTTTTTTAAGTTTTCAGCAAAAAATGCATTGTTAGGCTGCTTTTATGACATACCCCTAAAAGTATGCCACAAAAGTTTTAAATAGTTACTTTGCTTGTCAATGCTTGCCTGCAATTAGGCAGTATTATAAAGACCTTATGCATTTATGTTATTATTTAAGGAATCGAAGTAGAACAATTCTAATGCTGCACTTGGAAATAAAATATCAAATATTTCATACTAAACAAAGTAAATATAAATAAATATGCTACGAAATAATTATATTCAGTTTTCGATGCAAGACTCTCATAGCAACTGCAAATGTTTAAAAATGTGGCATGCTTTTAGGCAGAACAAAGAAGTCATTGTCATATTGTCTATTCAAAATGGAGATAAGTTTCAAAATATAATTTTAGTATAAAAAACCTCAGAGTGCGCATTTGGGAAAGCTTATACGTAAAAGCGAAATATTCAAAGTTATTTTTAAAATTTTTTTTAATTTGATCGGAGGCGGTACGTCGAGGTACCCTAAGTTTGAAATCACAACTTGTAAAAAATGTCGAAAAAACTGTGTTGTTTTTAAATTTGTTTGTAAAGTATTATTTGTAATATACAAAAAACATTTTTCTTCCTCCTTCTCCTGCCAATTTCAAACACTTCTCAGTTGGGTTAACTTTTCGTTTTTTATTATTTTTTTTTTTTTTGCCACCGCATACAATCGTTTAGTAACTCGAAGAATTCAAATTCCTGGCCAAATCGAAATATTTCTCGAAGGGTATTTCGGCAAATGCCATTCCGGTTTTATTTCGCCGCATAACTTTCCCCAGCCCTCCCCTCGGCCGAGTCAAGTTGGGTATATAAAATAAAGATGACTTTCATGTGCCTGCCATGCATATAAATGATAAAAATACATGCTAATGTCTGTCTGGCTTTAACTTTTTGCCAGGATGAGGACGAGGATGGGGATGGGAATGGGGATGGGCCTGGGGGATGCCATTAATATGTGCGTGTGTTTATGTGTCCTGGGAGCCAACTAAAGCAAAGGCTAATGGCATGCTTAAGTTTCAATTATTGGTAATAGAATTGCCAGGGAAATCGAGAATGACTTGGCTCCTTTAGCCACCAGGCTTTGATTTCTCCCTCTCTCTTCCTTTTCAGGCTAATTAAAGGGATGAAGGACGAAGGGCTCTGGGCGTGGTTAACCCACTGGCGGACACACATCCATCTTGGTCCGTTGATTGATGCGTTCTGCGACAAGTCGTGCTTTTGAAAGCAAAAATTAAACATAAATTCGAGCGGCACACTGAGAGCCAGGAGGGGCGACTCGTTTTGCTGACACAAATCCAAAAGTTTGCCGGCCAATTCCTTTAGATTTGTCAGCTTTCCCTCGGTGGAGGGGCTTAGCCCCACTTCTTTTTTTTTTTTTTTTTTGGCAGAGACAAGACAAGGTTTTAACCCTGACAGATGTTTTTTCTAGCCACATTTTTGGGCGGAAGCTGCTGCAGAAGCTTGGGTGGCTCAACAGGGCTAAAAGAGGGACAAAAAAACCAGACGAAGCCGCATTTAAATTTACCCTCGACTTGTGGAATTGAAAGAGTTTTTCGGTTGACGCTGCACGTTGCACATTGCGCATTGCACACTTGCTCTGCGCCTTTCGGGGGTTAACGCCCAGCGGGTGCCCCGGGAGGGTTAAATGCCAGAAATAATGGCTCTGCCAGCTCAAGAAAAATTGCAAACGAAAAGTTTTTTAACTACGTGGGGGAGTGGCTGGGGGCCAGGGGCTGGGGGTCTCGTGTAATTTGCTGCCGGGCTCAAGGAATGCTTCTGGCCCAGTTTTAATGCCAGTCGAAGCCAGTGAAATATAGACAAGTTTCCAGTGCTTGGTCTTCTTCCTGGTACTACCCTTCCTGCCCCGCGAGAAAAACCCGGGGAAAACCCCAAGAGCCACACGGCCACCGCCGTCGCCTCCTCCCCCCCAAGGTGTGTGCGTGCTGTAATTACAGCCGCGCAACGGGAAATGAGAATTTGGCCAGAAGAAGCAGCTTTAAAGGGTTTTCCTTGGCGGCCAGCAGGAAGACAGTCGTGGCGGATTTGAATTGAAATAAATCTCCGTCTCACTGATTCATTTCCACCAGAAATATATTTAATTTTCAAGCTGGAAAAATACATTCAAACCGAAAGAAATTAAGTCAGAGGATAATGTGTTTGAATTTAAAATATTAACTTATGTGTAATTCTTTATTTATTTTTAAACTCCTTAAGTTAGCAATGTTTTTTTTTTTTATTACTTATAAATAACAATTTTCTCTCCATTTAGCTCGTTGTCCTTGCAATTTACCATTTTCGGCATCGCTTTCATTTGCTTAGAACTTAATTTCTTCGCCTCTTTGGAGGGCATTTGGCAGGACAAGTATCTTAGCTATTTTCATGCCAACTTTGGGAATAGTTCAGGCCACGCCTCCGCCTCTCAGGACTCCGCCCCTTCTCCACGCTCCTTGCCATCCCACCAAAAATGCTCCAGATACTCGTAGCGTTAAAAGTTGAGGAACGCTGACAATTTTCTTGGCTTGTTTTATCTCCAGGAATTTGATTATGCAACAATAAATCCTTTGGTCCATTTGCCCGGCTCAGCAAGAGTGGGCGCTGGGCCGGTGGGCGGTCCAAGGACTCGTGCAAACAAAGTTTCGTGTGCCTTTTTGGTATTTGGGCCGCTCTCACGTGAAATTAGCATGTGAAAATATTTGTCAAAGATTTGAGCAAAATTATGCGCAGTGTTTGCCCAAACACACACACATACACACATGCGGACAAGGCAAACTTTGCAGAATTTTAATTTGAAATTTTCGACGAGTCCTGTGCGTGTGTGTGTGTGTGTGTGTGTGTGTGGCCAAAAGTTTGGCTGCCTGGCAAAATATTTGCCAAAAACGAAAAATTATGCAAAAAACAGACGAAAAAAAAGGGAGACAGCAGAACGCCAGAAAAGCCGGGAAAAAGAGGGAAAGGGCGAGGCAGAGGAAATTATGTGCCAACATAAACTAAAGCGAAAATCGCTTCAAAACTTGTTTGCCAAGTTGTCTATCTCCTTCTCTCCAGCAAACAGCGAACCTCTCGCTCGCTCTGCCACGCTTTGCCTGCCGGCCTGATAAGCTATTTACATAAGCCGAAACTGAAACCGAAATTGTAGATGGATCGTTCTCCCCAGCCTGGTCAGCGGTGCAGTCCGTTTCGGCAGCATTAAGCCAGAGCGACAAATGGAAATATTTGTGCCAAAATATGGGAATTATAAGAATTGAAAGAGGAGATTTTATTGCCTCTGATAAAGCCAGATTAATGCTGTGATTCCAAGGACACTTTTTGGGACAATCACAGCTTAAGAAACGCATAACTAAGTCAAAAATGCATTAATTTCAATTCTGAAAGCAGTCCTGTGTTAGTTTTTTGGAGGTTAACAAATCTGCATACCGGAAAGATAATATATTAAGAAAAAAAATTTTTTTTAGATTTTTGGAAATTTTATATAAACCCCTTAAAAAATTTTCAAAAATTAAAATCCCATATTTTTTTTTCAGGGAGTATCTTGTTTTTTGGGACAATCACAGCTTAAGAAACGCATAACTAAGTCAAAAATGCATTAATTTCAATTCTGAAAGCAGTCCTGTGTTAGTTTTTTGGAGGTTAACAAATCTGCATACCGGAAAGATAATATATTAAGAAAAAAATTTTTTTTTAGATTTTTGGAAATTTTATGATGAAACCCCTTAAAAAATTTTCAAAAATTGAAAATCTCATATTTTTTGTTCAGGCATGGCTAGAAAGATTCGCCTGTTAATGCTGATCAAGAATATATATGGTTTATGGGCTCGGAAACGACGCCTTCACTGATTAAAATGATATTTTCCTCTGGAAGATTCTTGAAATGGATTTATTAGTAGATTTTTTAGTATCTTGTTTTTTGGGACAATCACAGCTTAAGAAACGCATAACTAAGTCAAAAATGCATTAATTTCAATTCTGAAAACAGTCCTGTGTTAGTTTTTTGGAGGTTAACAAATCTGCATACCGGAAAGATAATATATTAAGAAAAAATTTTTTTTTTAGATTTTTGGAAATTTTATGATGAAACCCCTTAAAAAATTTTCAAAAATTGAAAATCTCATATTTTTTGTTCAGGCATGGCTAGAAAGATTCGCCTGTTAATGCTGATCAAGAATATATATGGTTTATGGGCTCGGAAACGACTCCTTCACTGATTAAAATGATATTTTCCTCTGGAAGATTCTTGAAATGGATTTATTAGTAGATTTTTTAGTATCTTGTTTTTTGGGACAATCACAGCTTAAGAAACGCATAACTAAGTCAAAAATGCATTAATTTCAATTCTGAAAGCAGTCCTGTGTTAGTTTTTTGGATGTTAACAAATCTGCATACCGGAAAGATAATATATTAAGAAAAAAATTTTTTTTTAGATTTTTGGAAATTTTATGATGAAACCCCTTAAAAAATTTTCAAAAATTGAAAATCTCATATTTTTTGTTCAGGCATGGCTAGAAAGATTCGGCTGTTAATGCTGATCAAGAATATATATGGTTTATGGGCTCGGAAACGACGCCTTCACTGATTAAAATGATATTTTCCTCTGGAAGATTCTTGAAATGGATTTATTAGTAGATTTTTTAGTATCTTGTTTTTTGGGACAATCACAGCTTAAGAAACGCATAACTAAGTCAAAAATGCATTAATTTCAATTCTGAAAGCAGTCCTGTGTTAGTTTTTTGGAGGTTAACAAATATGCATACCGGAAAGATAATATATTAAGAAAAAATTTTTTTTTAGATTTTTGGAAATTTTATGATGAAACCCTTTAAAAAATTTTCAAAAATTGAAAATCTCATATTTTTTGTTCAGGCATGGCTAGAAAGATTCGCCTGTTAATGCTGATCAAGAATATATATGGTTTATGGGCTCGGAAACGACGCCTTCACTGATTAAAATGATATTTTCCTCTGGAAGATTCTTGAAATGGATTTATTAGTAGATTTTTTAGTATCATGTTTTTTGGGACAATCACAGCTTAAGAAACGCATAACTAAGTCAAAAATGCATTAATTTCAATTCTGAAAGCAGTCCTGTGTTAGTTTTTTGGAGGTTAACAAATCTGCATACCGGAAAGATAATATATTAAGAAAAAAATTTTTTTTTAGATTTTTGGAAATTTTATGATGAAACCCCTTAAAAAATTTTCAAAAATTGAAAATCTCATATTTTTTGTTCAGGCATGGCTAGAAAGATTCGCCTGTTAATGCTGATCAAGAATATATATGGTTTATGGGCTCGGAAACGACGCCTTCACTGATTAAAATGATATTTTCCTCTGGAAGATTCTTGAAATGGATTTATTAGTAGATTTTTTAGTATCTTGTTTTTTGGGACAATCACAGCTTAAGAAACGCATAACTAAGTCAAAAATGCATTAATTTCAATTCTGAAAGCAGTCCTGTGTTAGTTTTTTGGAGGTTAACAAATCTGCATACCGGAAAGATAATATATTAAGAAAAAAATTTTTTTTTAGATTTTTGGAAATTTTATGATGAAACCCCTTAAAAAATTTTCAAAAATTGAAAATCTCATATTTTTTGTTCAGGCATGGCTAGAAAGATTCGCCTGTTAATGCTGATCAAGAATATATATGGTTTATGGGCTCGGAAACGACGTCTTCACTGATTAAAATGATATTTTCCTCTGGAAGATTCTTGAAATGGATTTATTAGTAGATTTTTTAGTATCATGTTTTTTGGGACAATCACAGCTTAAGAAACGCATAACTAAGTCAAAAATGCATTAATTTCAATTCTGAAAGCAGTCCTGTGTTAGTTTTTTGGAGGTTAACAAATCTGCATACCGGAAAGATAATATATTAAGAAAAAAATTTTTTTTTAGATTTTTGGAAATTTTATGATGAAACCCCTTAAAAAATTTTCAAAAATTGAAAATCTCATATTTTTTGTTCAGGCATGGCTAGAAAGATTCGGCTGTTAATGCTGATCAAGAATATATATGGTTTATGGGCTCGGAAACGACGCCTTCACTGATTAAAATGATATTTTCCTCTGGAAGATTCTTGAAATGGATTTATTAGTAGATTTTTTAGTATCTTGTTTTTTGGGACAATCACAGCTTAAGAAACGCATAACTAAGTCAAAAATGCATTAATTTCAATTCTGAAAGCAGTCCTGTGTTAGTTTTTTGGAGGTTAACAAATCTGCATACCGGAAAGATAATATATTAAGAAAAAATTTTTTTTTAGATTTTTGGAAATTTTATGATGAAACCCTTTAAAAAATTTTCAAAAATTGAAAATCTCATATTTTTTGTTCAGGCATGGCTAGAAAGATTCGCCTGTTAATGCTGATCAAGAATATATATGGTTTATGGGCTCGGAAACGACGCCTTCACTGATTAAAATGATATTTTCCTCTGGAAGATTCTTGAAATGGATTTATTAGTAGATTTTTTAGTATCATGTTTTTTGGGACAATCACAGCTTAAGAAACGCATAACTAAGTCAAAAATGCATTAATTTCAATTCTGAAAGCAGTCCTGTGTTAGTTTTTTGGAGGTTAACAAATCTGCATACCGGAAAGATAATATATTAAGAAAAAAATTTTTTTTTAGATTTTTGGAAATTTTATGATGAAACCCCTTAAAAAATTTTCAAAAATTGAAAATCTCATATTTTTTGTTCAGGCATGGCTAGAAAGATTCGCCTGTTAATGCTGATCAAGAATATATATGGTTTATGGGCTCGGAAACGACGCCTTCACTGATTAAAATGATATTTTCCTCTGGAAGATTCTTGAAATGGATTTATTAGTAGATTTTTTAGTATCTTGTTTTTTGGGACAATCACAGCTTAAGAAACGCATAACTAAGTCAAAAATGCATTAATTTCAATTCTGAAAGCAGTCCTGTGTTAGTTTTTTGGAGGTTAACAAATCTGCATACCGGAAAGATAATATATTAAGAAAAAAATTTTTTTTTAGATTTTTGGAAATTTTATGATGAAACCCCTTAAAAAATTTTCAAAAATTGAAAATCTCATATTTTTTGTTCAGGCATGGCTAGAAAGATTCGCCTGTTAATGCTGATCAAGAATATATATGGTTTATGGGCTCGGAAACGACGCCTTCACTGATTAAAATGATATTTTCCTCTGGAAGATTCTTGAAATGGATTTATTAGTAGATTTTTTAGTATCATGTTTTTTGGGACAATCACAGCTTAAGAAACGCATAACTAAGTCAAAAATGCATTAATTTCAATTCTGAAAGCAGTCCTGTGTTAGTTATTTGGAGGTTAACAAATCTGCATACCGGAAAGATAATATATTAAGAAAAAAAATTTTTTTTAGATTTTTTGAAATTTTATGATGAAACCCCTTAAAAAATTTTCAAAAATTGAAAATCTCATATTTTTTGTTCAGGCATGGCTAGAAAGATTCGCCTGTTAATGCTGATCAAGAATATATATGGTTTATGGGCTCGGAAACGACGCCTTCACTGATTAAAATGATATTTTCCTCTGGAAGATTCTTGAAATGGATTTATTAGTAGATTTTTTAGTATCATGTTTTTTGGGACAATCACAGCTTAAGAAACGCATAACTAAGTCAAAAATGCATTAATTTCAATTCTGAAAGCAGTCCTGTGTTAATTTTTTGGAGGTTAACAAATCTGCATACCGGAAAGATAATATATTAAGAAACAAAAATTTTTTTAGATTTTTTGAAATTTTATGATGAAACCCCTTAAAAAATTTTCAAAAATTGAAAATCTCATATTTTTTGTTCAGGTATGGCTAGAAAGATTCGCCTGTTAATGCTGATCAAGAATATATATGGTTTATGGGCTCGAAAACGACTCCTTCACTGATTAAAATGATATTTTCCTCTGGAAGATTCTTGAAATGGATTTATTAGTAGATTTTTTAGTATCATGTTTTTTGGGACAATCACAGCTTAAGAAACGCATAACTAAGTCAAAAATGCATTAATTTCAATTCTGAAAGCAGTCCTGTGTTAGTTTTTTTGAGGTTAACAAATCTGCATACCGGAAAGACAATATATTAAGAAAAAAATTTTTTTTAGATTTTTGGAAATTTTATGATGAAACCCCTTAAAAAATTTTCAAAAATTGAAAATCTCATATTTTTTGTTCAGGCATGGCTAGAAAGATTCGCCTGTTAATGCTGATCAAGAATATATATGGTTTATGGGCTCGGAAACGACGCCTTCACTGATTAAAATGATATTTTCCTCTGGAAGATTCTTGAAATGGATTTATTAGTAGATTTTTTAGTATCATGTTTTTTGGGACAATCACAGCTTAAGAAACGCATAACTAAGTCAAAAATGCATTAATTTCAATTCTGAAAGCAGTCCTGTGTTAGTTTTTTTGAGGTTAACAAATCTGCATACCGGAAAGACAATATATTAAGAAAAAAATTTTTTTTAGATTTTTGGAAATTTTATGATGAAACCCCTTAAAAAATTTTCAAAAATTGAAAATCTCATATTTTTTGTTCAGGCATGGCTAGAAAGATTCGCCTGTTAATGCTGATCAAGAATATATATGGTTTATGGGCTCGGAAACGACGCCTTCACTGATTAAAATGATATTTTCCTCTGGAAGATTCTTGAAATGGATTTATTAGTAGATTTTTTAGTATCATGTTTTTTGGGACAATCACAGCTTAAGAAACGCATAACTAAGTCAAAAATGCATTAATTTCAATTCTGAAAGCAGTCCTGTGTTAGTTTTTTTGAGGTTAACAAATCTGCATGCCGGAAAGACAATATATTAAGAAAAAAATTTTTTTTAGATTTTTGGAAATTTTATGATGAAACCCCTTAAAAAATTTTCAAAAATTGAAAATCTCATATTTTTTGTTCAGGCATGGCTAGAAAGATTCGCCTGTTAATGCTGATCAAGAATATATATGGTTTATGGGCTCGGAAACGACGCCTTCACTGATTAAAATGATATTTTCCTCTGGAAGATTCTTGAAATGGATTTATTAGTAGATTTTTTAGTATCATGTTTTTTGGGACAATCACAGCTTAAGAAACGCATAACTAAGTCAAAAATGCATTAATTTCAATTCTGAAAGCAGTCCTGTGTTAGTTTTTTTGAGGTTAACAAATCTGCATACCGGAAAGACAATATATTAAGAAAAAATTTTTTTTTAGATTTTTGGAAATTTTATGATGAAACCCCTTAAAAAATTTTCAAAAATTGAAAATCTCATATTTTTTGTTCAGGCATGGCTAGAAAGATTCGCCTGTTAATGCTGATCAAGAATATATATGGTTTATGGGCTCGGAAACGACGCCTTCACTGATTAAAATGATATTTTCCTCTGGAAGATTCTTGAAATGGATTTATTAGTAGATTTTTTAGTATCATGTTTTTTGGGACAATCACAGCTTAAGAAACGCATAACTAAGTCAAAAATGCATTAATTTCAATTCTGAAAGCAGTCCTGTGTTAGTTTTTTGGAGGTTAACAAATCTGCATACCGGAAAGATAATATATTAAGAAACAAAAATTTTTTTAGATTTTTTGAAATTTTATGATGAAACCCCTTAAAAAATTTTCAAAAATTGAAAATCTCATATTTTTTGTTCAGGTATGGCTAGAAAGATTCGCCTGTTAATGCTGATCAAGAATATATATGGTTTATGGGCTCGAAAACGACTCCTTCACTGATTAAAATGATATTTTCCTCTGGAAGATTCTTGAAATGGATTTATTAGTAGATTTTTTAGTATCATGTTTTTTGGGACAATCACAGCTTAAGAAACGCATAACTAAGTCAAAAATGCATTAATTTCAATTCTGAAAGCAGTCCTGTGTTAGTTTTTTTGAGGTTAACAAATCTGCATACCGGAAAGACAATATATTAAGAAAAAATTTTTTTTTAGATTTTTGGAAATTTTATGATGAAACCCCTTAAAAAATTTTCAAAAATTGAAAATCTCATATTTTTTGTTCAGGCATGGCTAGAAAGATTCGCCTGTTAATGCTGATCAAGAATATATATGGTTTATGGGCTCGGAAACGACGCCTTCACTGATTAAAATGATATTTTCCTCTGGAAGATTCTTGAAATGGATTTATTAGTAGATTTTTTAGTATCTTGTTTTTTGGGACAATCACAGCTTAAGAAACGCATAACTAAGTCAAAAATGCATTAATTTCAATTCTGAAAGCAGTCCTGTGTTAGCTTTTTGGAGGTTAACAAATCTGCATACCGGAAAGATAATATATTAAGAAAAAAATTTTTTTTAGATTTTTTGAAATTTTATGATGAAACCCCTTAAAAAATTTTCAAAAATTGAAAATCTCATATTTTTTGTTCAGGCATGGCTAGAAAGATTCGCCTGTTAATGCTGATCAAGAATATATATGGTTTATGGGCTCGGAAACGACGCCTTCACTGATTAAAATGATATTTTCCTCTGGAAGATTCTTGAAATGGATTTATTAGTAGATTTTTTAGTATCATGTTTTTTGGGACAATCACAGCTTAAGAAACGCATAACTAAGTCAAAAATGCATTAATTTCAATTCTGAAAGCAGTCCTGTGTTAGTTATTTGGAGGTTAACAAATCTGCATACCGGAAAGATAATATATTAAGAAAAAAAATTTTTTTTAGATTTTTTGAAATTTTATGATGAAACCCCTTAAAAAATTTTCAAAAATTGAAAATCTCATATTTTTTGTTCAGGCATGGCTAGAAAGATTCGCCTGTTAATGCTGATCAAGAATATATATGGTTTATGGGCTCGGAAACGACGCCTTCACTGATTAAAATGATATTTTCCTCTGGAAGATTCTTGAAATGGATTTATTAGTAGATTTTTTAGTATCATGTTTTTTGGGACAATCACAGCTTAAGAAACGCATAACTAAGTCAAAAATGCATTAATTTCAATTCTGAAAGCAGTCCTGTGTTAATTTTTTGGAGGTTAACAAATCTGCATACCGGAAAGATAATATATTAAGAAACAAAAATTTTTTTAGATTTTTTGAAATTTTATGATGAAACCCCTTAAAAAATTTTCAAAAATTGAAAATCTCATATTTTTTGTTCAGGTATGGCTAGAAAGATTCGCCTGTTAATGCTGATCAAGAATATATATGGTTTATGGGCTCGAAAACGACTCCTTCACTGATTAAAATGATATTTTCCTCTGGAAGATTCTTGAAATGGATTTATTAGTAGATTTTTTAGTATCATGTTTTTTGGGACAATCACAGCTTAAGAAACGCATAACTAAGTCAAAAATGCATTAATTTCAATTCTGAAAGCAGTCCTGTGTTAGTTTTTTTGAGGTTAACAAATCTGCATACCGGAAAGACAATATATTAAGAAAAAAATTTTTTTTAGATTTTTGGAAATTTTATGATGAAACCCCTTAAAAAATTTTCAAAAATTGAAAATCTCATATTTTTTGTTCAGGCATGGCTAGAAAGATTCGCCTGTTAATGCTGATCAAGAATATATATGGTTTATGGGCTCGGAAACGACGCCTTCACTGATTAAAATGATATTTTCCTCTGGAAGATTCTTGAAATGGATTTATTAGTAGATTTTTTAGTATCATGTTTTTTGGGACAATCACAGCTTAAGAAACGCATAACTAAGTCAAAAATGCATTAATTTCAATTCTGAAAGCAGTCCTGTGTTAGTTTTTTTGAGGTTAACAAATCTGCATACCGGAAAGACAATATATTAAGAAAAAAATTTTTTTTAGATTTTTGGAAATTTTATGATGAAACCCCTTAAAAAATTTTCAAAAATTGAAAATCTCATATTTTTTGTTCAGGCATGGCTAGAAAGATTCGCCTGTTAATGCTGATCAAGAATATATATGGTTTATGGGCTCGGAAACGACGCCTTCACTGATTAAAATGATATTTTCCTCTGGAAGATTCTTGAAATGGATTTATTAGTAGATTTTTTAGTATCATGTTTTTTGGGACAATCACAGCTTAAGAAACGCATAACTAAGTCAAAAATGCATTAATTTCAATTCTGAAAGCAGTCCTGTGTTAGTTTTTTGGAGGTTAACAAATCTGCATACCGGAAAGATAATATATTAAGAAACAAAAATTTTTTTAGATTTTTTGAAATTTTATGATGAAACCCCTTAAAAAATTTTCAAAAATTGAAAATCTCATATTTTTTGTTCAGGTATGGCTAGAAAGATTCGCCTGTTAATGCTGATCAAGAATATATATGGTTTATGGGCTCGAAAACGACTCCTTCACTGATTAAAATGATATTTTCCTCTGGAAGATTCTTGAAATGGATTTATTAGTAGATTTTTTAGTATCATGTTTTTTGGGACAATCACAGCTTAAGAAACGCATAACTAAGTCAAAAATGCATTAATTTCAATTCTGAAAGCAGTCCTGTGTTAGTTTTTTTGAGGTTAACAAATCTGCATACCGGAAAGACAATATATTAAGAAAAAATTTTTTTTTAGATTTTTGGAAATTTTATGATGAAACCCCTTAAAAAATTTTCAAAAATTGAAAATCTCATATTTTTTGTTCAGGCATGGCTAGAAAGATTCGCCTGTTAATGCTGATCAAGAATATATATGGTTTATGGGCTCGGAAACGACGCCTTCACTGATTAAAATGATATTTTCCTCTGGAAGATTCTTGAAATGGATTTATTAGTAGATTTTTTAGTATCATGTTTTTTGGGACAATCACAGCTTAAGAAACGCATAACTAAGTCAAAAATGCATTAATTTCAATTCTGAAAGCAGTCCTGTGTTAGTTTTTTGGAGGTTAACAAATCTGCATACCGGAAAGATAATATATTAAGAAAAAAATTTTTTTAGATTTTTGGAAATTTTATGATGAAACCCCTTAAAAAATTTTCAAAAATTGAAAATCTCATATTTTTTGTTCAGGCATGGCTAGAAAGATTCGCCTGTTAATGCTGATCAAGAATATATATGGTTTATGGGCTCGGAAACGACTCCTTCACTGATTAAAATGATATTTTCCTCTGGAAGATTCTTGAAATGGATTTATTAGTAGATTTTTTAGTATCTTGTTTTTTGGGACAATCACAGCTTAAGAAACGCATAACTAAGTCAAAAATGCATTAATTTCAATTCTGAAAGCAGTCCTGTGTTAGCTTTTTGGAGGTTAACAAATCTGCATACCGGAAAGATAATATATTAAGAAAAAAATTTTTTTTAGATTTTTTGAAATTTTATGATGAAACCCCTTAAAAAATTTTCAAAAATTGAAAATCTCATATTTTTTGTTCAGGCATGGCTAGAAAGATTCGCCTGTTAATGCTGATCAAGAATATATATGGTTTATGGGCTCGGAAACTCCTTCACTGATTAAAATGATATTTCCTCTGGAAGATTCTTGAAATGGATTTATTAGTAGATTTTTTAGTATCATGTTTTTTGGGACAATCACAGCTTAAGAAACGCATAACTAAGTCAAAAATGCATTAATTTCAATTCTGAAAGCAGTCCTGTGTTAGTATTTTGGAGGTTAACAAATCTGCATACCGGAAAGATAATATATTAAGAAAAAAATAATTTTTTAGATTTTTGGAAATTTTATGATGAAACCCCTTAAAAAATTTTCAAAAATTGAAAATCTCATATTTTTTGTTCAGGCATGGCTAGAAAGATTCGCCTGTTAATGCTGATCAAGAATATATATGGTTTATGGGCTCGGAAACGACTCCTTCACTGATTAAAATGATATTTTCCTCTGGAAGATTCTTGAAATGGATTTATTAGTAGATTTTTTAGTATCATGTTTTTTGGGACAATCACAGCTTAAGAAACGCATAACTAAGTCAAAAATGCATTAATTTCCTTCACTGATTAAAATGATATTTTCCTCTGGAAGATTCTTGAAATGGATTTATTAGTAGATTTTTTAGTATCATGTTTTTTGGGACAATCACAGCTTAAGAAACGCATAACTAAGTCAAAAATGCATTAATTTCAATTCTGAAAGCAGTCCTGTGTTAGTTTTTTGGAGGTTAACAAATCTGCATACCGGAAAGATAATATATTAAGAAAAAAATTTTTTTTTAGATTTTTGGAAATTTTATGATGAAACCCCTTAAAAAATTTTCAAAAATTGAAAATCTCATATTTTTTGTTCAGGCATGGCTAGAAAGATTCGCCTGTTAATGCTGATCAAGAATATATATGGTTTATGGGCTCGGAAACGACTCCTTCACTGATTAAAATGATATTTTCCTCTGGAAGATTCTTGAAATGGATTTATTAGTAGATTTTTTAGTATCTTGTTTTTTGGGACAATCACAGCTTAAGAAACGCATAACTAAGTCAAAAATGCATTAATTTCAATTCTGAAAGCAGTCCTGTGTTAGTTTTTTTGAGGTTAACAAATCTGCATACCGGAAAGACAATATATTAAGAAAAAAATTTTTTTTTAGATTTTTGGAAATTTTATGATGAAACCCCTTAAAAAATTTTCAAAAATTGAAAATCTCATATTTTTTGTTCAGGCATGGCTAGAAAGATTCGCCTGTTAATGCTGATCAAGAATATATATGGTTTATGGGCTCGGAAACGACTCCTTCACTGATTAAAATGATATTTTCCTCTGGAAGATTCTTGAAATGGATTTATTAGTAGATTTTTTAGTATCTTGTTTTTTGGGACAATCACAGCTTAAGAAACGCATAACTAAGTCAAAAATGCATTAATTTCAATTCTGAAAGCAGTCCTGTGTTAGTTTTTTTGAGGTTAACAAATCTGCATACCGGAAAGACAATATATTAAGAAAAAAATTTTTTTTTAGATTTTTGGAAATTTTATGATGAAACCCCTTAAAAAATTTTCAAAAATTGAAAATCTCATATTTTTTGTTCAGGCATGGCTAGAAAGATTCGCCTGTTAATGCTGATCAAGAATATATATGGTTTATGGGCTCGGAAACGACTCCTTCACTGATTAAAATGATATTTTCCTCTGGAAGATTCTTGAAATGGATTTATTAGTAGATTTTTTAGTATCTTGTTTTTTGGGACAATCACAGCTTAAGAAACGCATAACTAAGTCAAAAATGCATTAATTTCAATTCTGAAAGCAGTCCTGTGTTAGTTTTTTGGAGGTTAACAAATCTGCATACCGGAAAGATAATATATTAAGAAAAAATTTTTTTTTAGATTTTTGGAAATTTTATGATGAAACCCCTTAAAAAATTTTCAAAAATTGAAAATCTCATATTTTTTGTTCAGGCATGGCTAGAAAGATTCGCCTGTTAATGCTGATCAAGAATATATATGGTTTATGGGCTCGGAAACGACTCCTTCACTGATTAAAATGATATTTTCCTCTGGAAGATTCTTGAAATGGATTTATTAGTAGATTTTTTAGTATCTTGTTTTTTGGGACAATCACAGCTTAAGAAACGCATAACTAAGTCAAAAATGCATTAATTTCAATTCTGAAAGCAGTCCTGTGTTAGTTTTTTTGAGGTTAACAAATCTGCATACCGGAAAGACAATATATTAAGAAAAAAATAATTTTTTAGATTTTTGGAAATTTTATGATGAAACCCCTTAAAAAATTTTCAAAAATTGAAAATCTCATATTTTTTGTTCAGGCATGGCTAGAAAGATTCGCCTGTTAATGCTGATCAAGAATATATATGGTTTATGGGCTCGGAAACGACTCCTTCACTGATTAAAACGATATTTCCTCTGGAAGATTCTTGAAATGGATTTATTAGTAGATTTTTTAGTATCATGTTTTTTGGGACAATCACAGCTTAAGAAACGCATAACTAAGTCAAAAATGCATTAATTTCCTTCACTGATTAAAATGATATTTTCCTCTGGAAGATTCTTGAAATGGATTTATTAGTAGATTTTTTAGTATCATGTTTTTTGGGACAATCACAGCTTAAGAAACGCATAACTAAGTCAAAAATGCATTAATTTCAATTCTGAAAGCAGTCCTGTGTTAGTTTTTTGGAGGTTAACAAATCTGCATACCGGAAAGATAATATATTAAGAAAAAAATTTTTTTTTAGATTTTTGGAAATTTTATGATGAAACCCCTTAAAAAATTTTCAAAAATTGAAAATCTCATATTTTTTGTTCAGGCATGGCTAGAAAGATTCGCCTGTTAATGCTGATCAAGAATATATATGGTTTATGGGCTCGGAAACGACTCCTTCACTGATTAAAATGATATTTTCCTCTGGAAGATTCTTGAAATGGATTTATTAGTAGATTTTTTAGTATCTTGTTTTTTGGGACAATCACAGCTTAAGAAACGCATAACTAAGTCAAAAATGCATTAATTTCAATTCTGAAAGCAGTCCTGTGTTAGTTTTTTTGAGGTTAACAAATCTGCATACCGGAAAGACAATATATTAAGAAAAAAATTTTTTTTTAGATTTTTGGAAATTTTATGATGAAACCCCTTAAAAAATTTTCAAAAATTGAAAATCTCATATTTTTTGTTCAGGCATGGCTAGAAAGATTCGCCTGTTAATGCTGATCAAGAATATATATGGTTTATGGGCTCGGAAACGACTCCTTCACTGATTAAAATGATATTTTCCTCTGGAAGATTCTTGAAATGGATTTATTAGTAGATTTTTTAGTATCTTGTTTTTTGGGACAATCACAGCTTAAGAAACGCATAACTAAGTCAAAAATGCATTAATTTCAATTCTGAAAGCAGTCCTGTGTTAGTTTTTTTGAGGTTAACAAATCTGCATACCGGAAAGACAATATATTAAGAAAAAAATTTTTTTTTAGATTTTTGGAAATTTTATGATGAAACCCCTTAAAAAATTTTCAAAAATTGAAAATCTCATATTTTTTGTTCAGGCATGGCTAGAAAGATTCGCCTGTTAATGCTGATCAAGAATATATATGGTTTATGGGCTCGGAAACGACTCCTTCACTGATTAAAATGATATTTTCCTCTGGAAGATTCTTGAAATGGATTTATTAGTAGATTTTTTAGTATCTTGTTTTTTGGGACAATCACAGCTTAAGAAACGCATAACTAAGTCAAAAATGCATTAATTTCAATTCTGAAAGCAGTCCTGTGTTAGTTTTTTGGAGGTTAACAAATCTGCATACCGGAAAGATAATATATTAAGAAAAAATTTTTTTTTAGATTTTTGGAAATTTTATGATGAAACCCCTTAAAAAATTTTCAAAAATTGAAAATCTCATATTTTTTGTTCAGGCATGGCTAGAAAGATTCGCCTGTTAATGCTGATCAAGAATATATATGGTTTATGGGCTCGGAAACGACTCCTTCACTGATTAAAATGATATTTTCCTCTGGAAGATTCTTGAAATGGATTTATTAGTAGATTTTTTAGTATCTTGTTTTTTGGGACAATCACAGCTTAAGAAACGCATAACTAAGTCAAAAATGCATTAATTTCAATTCTGAAAGCAGTCCTGTGTTAGTTTTTTTGAGGTTAACAAATCTGCATACCGGAAAGACAATATATTAAGAAAAAAATAATTTTTTAGATTTTTGGAAATTTTATGATGAAACCCCTTAAAAAATTTTCAAAAATTGAAAATCTCATATTTTTTGTTCAGGCATGGCTAGAAAGATTCGCCTGTTAATGCTGATCAAGAATATATATGGTTTATGGGCTCGGAAACGACTCCTTCACTGATTAAAACGATATTTCCTCTGGAAGATTCTTGAAATGGATTTATTAGTAGATTTTTTAGTATCATGTTTTTTGGGACAATCACAGCTTAAGAAACGCATAACTAAGTCAAAAATGCATTAATTTCAATTCTGAAAGCAGTCCTGTGTTAGTTTTTTGGAGGTTAACAAATCTGCATACCGAAAAGATAATATATTAAGAAAAAAATATTTTTTTAGATTTTTGGAAATTTTATGATGAAACCCCTTAAAAAATTTTCAAAAATTGAAAATCTCATATTTTTTGTTCAGGCATGGCTAGAAAGATTCGCCTGTTAATGCTGATCAAGAATATATATGGTTTATGGGCTCGGAAACGACTCCTTCACTGATTAAAATGATATTTTCCTCTGGAAGATTCTTGAAATGGATTTATTAGTAGATTTTTTAGTATCATGTTTTTTGGGACAATCACAGCTTAAGAAACGCATAACTAAGTCAAAAATGCATTAATTTCAATTCTGAAAGCAGTCCTGTGTTAGTTTTTTTGAGGTTAACAAATCTGCATACCGGAAAGACAATATATTAAGAAAAAAATTTTTTTTTAGATTTTTGGAAATTTTATGATGAAACCCCTTAAAAAATTTTCAAAAATTGAAAATCTCATATTTTTTGTTCAGGCATGGCTAGAAAGATTCGCCTGTTAATGCTGATCAAGAATATATATGGTTTATGGGCTCGGAAACGACTCCTTCACTGATTAAAATGATATTTTCCTCTGGAAGATTCTTGAAATGGATTTATTAGTAGATTTTTTAGTATCATGTTTTTTGGGACAATCACAGCTTAAGAAACGCATAACTAAGTCAAAAATGCATTAATTTCAATTCTGAAAGCAGTCCTGTGTTAGTTTTTTGGAGGTTAACAAATCTGCATACCGGAAAGATAATATATTAAGAAAAAAATTTTTTTTAGATTTTTTGAAATTTTATGATGAAACCCCTTAAAAAATTTTCAAAAATTGAAAATCTCATATTTTTTGTTCAGGCATGGCTAGAAAGATTCGCCTGTTAATGCTGATCAAGAATATATATGGTTTATGGGCTCGGAAACGACTCCTTCACTGATTAAAATGATATTTTCCTCTGGAAGATTCTTGAAATGGATTTATTAGTAGATTTTTTAGTATCATGTTTTTTGGGACAATCACAGCTTAAGAAACGCATAACTAAGTCAAAAATGCATTAATTTCAATTCTGAAAGCAGTCCTGTGTTAGTTTTTTGGAGGTTAACAAATCTGCATACCGGAAAGATAATATATTAAGAAAAAAATTTTTTTTAGATTTTTTGAAATTTTATGATGAAACCCCTTAAAAAATTTTCAAAAATTGAAAATCTCATATTTTTTGTTCAGGCATGGCTAGAAAGATTCGCCTGTTAATGCTGATCAAGAATATATATGGTTTATGGGCTCGGAAACGACTCCTTCACTGATTAAAATGATATTTTCCTCTGGAAGATTCTTGAAATGGATTTATTAGTAGATTTTTTAGTATCATGTTTTTTGGGACAATCACAGCTTAAGAAACGCATAACTAAGTCAAAAATGCATTAATTTCCTTCACTGATTAAAATGATATTTTCCTCTGGAAGATTCTTGAAATGGATTTATTAGTAGATTTTTTAGTATCATGTTTTTTGGGACAATCACAGCTTAAGAAACGCATAACTAAGTCAAAAATGCATTAATTTCAATTCTGAAAGCAGTCCTGTGTTAGTTTTTTGGAGGTTAACAAATCTGCATACCGGAAAGATAATATATTAAGAAAAAAATTTTTTTTTAGATTTTTGGAAATTTTATGATGAAACCCCTTAAAAAATTTTCAAAAATTGAAAATCTCATATTTTTTGTTCAGGCATGGCTAGAAAGATTCGCCTGTTAATGCTGATCAAGAATATATATGGTTTATGGGCTCGGAAACGACTCCTTCACTGATTAAAATGATATTTTCCTCTGGAAGATTCTTGAAATGGATTTATTAGTAGATTTTTTAGTATCTTGTTTTTTGGGACAATCACAGCTTAAGAAACGCATAACTAAGTCAAAAATGCATTAATTTCAATTCTGAAAGCAGTCCTGTGTTAGTTTTTTTGAGGTTAACAAATCTGCATACCGGAAAGACAATATATTAAGAAAAAAATTTTTTTTTAGATTTTTGGAAATTTTATGATGAAACCCCTTAAAAAATTTTCAAAAATTGAAAATCTCATATTTTTTGTTCAGGCATGGCTAGAAAGATTCGCCTGTTAATGCTGATCAAGAATATATATGGTTTATGGGCTCGGAAACGACTCCTTCACTGATTAAAATGATATTTTCCTCTGGAAGATTCTTGAAATGGATTTATTAGTAGATTTTTTAGTATCTTGTTTTTTGGGACAATCACAGCTTAAGAAACGCATAACTAAGTCAAAAATGCATTAATTTCAATTCTGAAAGCAGTCCTGTGTTAGTTTTTTGGAGGTTAACAAATCTGCATACCGGAAAGATAATATATTAAGAAAAAAATTTTTTTTAGATTTTTTGAAATTTTATGATGAAACCCATTAAAAAATTTTCAAAAATTGAAAATCTCAAATTTTTTGTTCAGGCATGGCTAGAAAGATTCGCCTGTTAATGCTGATCAAGAATATATATGGTTCATGGGCTCGGAAACGACTCCTTCACTGATTAAAATAATATTTTCCTCTGGAAGATTCTTGAAATGGATTTATTAGTAGATTTTTTAGTATCATGTTTTTTGGGACAATCACAGCTTAAGAAACGCATAACTAAGTCAAAAATGCATTAATTTCATTTCTGAAAGCAGTCCTGTGTCAGTTTTTTTGAGGTTAACAAATCTGCATACCGAAAAGATAATATATTAAGAAAAAAATATTTTTTTAGATTTTTGGAAAATTTATGATAAAACCCCTTAAAAAATTTTCAAAAATTGAAAATCTCATATTTTTTGTTCAGGCATGGCTAGAAAGATTCGCCTGTTAATGCTGATCAAGAATATATATGGTTTATGGGCTCGGAAACGACTCCTTCACTGATTAAAATGATATTTTCCTCTGGAAGATTCTTGAAATGGATTTATTAGTAGATTTTTTAGTATCATGTTTTTTGGGACAATCACAGCTTAAGAAACGCATAACTAAGTCAAAAATGCATTAATTTCCTTCACTGATTAAAATGATATTTTCCTCTGGAAGATTCTTGAAATGGATTTATTAGTAGATTTTTTAGTATCATGTTTTTTGGGACAATCACAGCTTAAGAAACGCATAACTAAGTCAAAAATGCATTGATTTCAATTCTGAAAGCAGTCCTGTGTTAGTTTTTTGGAGGTTAACAAATCTGCATACCGGAAAGATAATATATTAAGAAAAAAATTTTTTTTTAGATTTTTGGAAATTTTATGATGAAACCCCTTAAAAATTTTTCAAAAATTGAAAATCCCATATTTTTTGTTCAGGCATGGCTAGAAAGATTCGCCTGTTAATGCTGATCAAGAATATATATGGTTAATGGGCTCGGAAACGACTCCTTCACTGATTAAAATGATATTTTCCTCTGGAAGATTCTTGAAATGGATTTATTAGTAGATTTTTTAGTATCATGTTTTTTGGGACAATCACAGCTTAAGAAACGCATAACTAAGTCAAAAATGCATTAATTTCAATTCTGAAAGCAGTCCTGTGTTAGTTTTTTGGAGGTTAACAAATCTGCATACCGGAAAGATAATATATTAAGAAAAAAAATTTTTTTTAGATTTTTGGAAATTTTATGATGAAACCCCTTAAAAAATTTTCAAAAATTGAAAATCTCATATTTTTTGTTCAGGCATGGCTAGAAAGATTCGCCTGTTAATGCTGATCAAGAATATATATGGTTTATGGGCTCGGAAACGACTCCTTCACTGATTAAAATGATATTTTCCTCTGGAAGATTCTTGAAATGGATTTATTAGTAGATTTTTTAGTATCATGTTTTTTGGGACAATCACAGCTTAAGAAACGCATAACTAAGTCAAAAATGCATTAATTTCAATTCTGAAAGCAGTCCTGTGTTAGTTTTTTGGAGGTTAACAAATCTGCATACCGGAAAGATAATATATTAAGAAAAAAATTTTTTTTTAGATTTTTGGAAATTTTATGATGAAACCCCTTAAAAAATTTTCAAAAATTGAAAATCTCATATTTTTTGTTCAGGCATGGCTAGAAAGATTCGCCTGTTAATGCTGATCAAGAATATATATGGTTTATGGGCTCGGAAACGACTCCTTCACTGATTAAAATGATATTTTCCTCTGGAAGATTCTTGAAATGGATTTATTAGTAGATTTTTTAGTATCATGTTTTTTGGGACAATCACAGCTTAAGAAACGCATAACTAAGTCAAAAATGCATTAATTTCAATTCTGAAAGCAGTCCTGTGTTAGTTTTTTGGAGGTTAACAAATCTGCATACCAAAAAGATAATATATTAAGAAAAAAATATTTTTTTAGATTTTTGGAAATTTTATGATGAAACCCCTTAAAAAATTTTCAAAAATTGAAAATCTCATATTTTTTGTTCAGGCATGGCTAGAAAGATTCGCCTGTTAATGCTGATCAAGAATATATATGGTTTATGGGCTCGGAAACGACTCCTTCACTGATTAAAATGATATTTTCCTCTGGAAGATTCTTGAAATTTATTTATTAGTAGATTTTTTAGTATCATGTTTTTTGGGACAATCACAGCTTAAGAAACGCATAACTAAGTCAAAAATGCATTGATTTCAATTCTGAAAGCAGTCCTGTGTTAGTTTTTTGGAGGTTAACAAATCTGCATACCGGAAAGATAATATATTAAGAAAAAAATATTTTTTTAGATTTTTGGAAATTTTATGATGAAACCCCTTAAAAAATTTTCAAAAATTGAAAATCTCATATTTTTTGTTCAGGCATGGCTAGAAAGATTCGCCTGTTAATGCTGATCAAGAATATATATGGTTTATGGGCTCGGAAACGACTCCTTCACTGATTAAAATGATATTTTCCTCTGGAAGATTCTTGAAATGGATTTATTAGTAGATTTTTTAGTATCATGTTTTTTGGGACAATCACAGCTTAAGAAACGCATAACTAAGTCAAAAATGCATTAATTTCAATTCTGAAAGCAGTCCTGTGTTAGTTTTTTGGAGGTTAACAAATCTGCATACCGGAAAGATAATATATTAAGAAAAAAATTTTTTTTTAGATTTTTGGAAATTTTATGATGAAACCCCTTAAAAAATTTTCAAAAATTGAAAATCTCATATTTTTTGTTCAGGCATGGCTAGAAAGATTCGCCTGTTAATGCTGATCAAGAATATATATGGTTTATGGGCTCGGAAACGACTCCTTCACTGATTAAAATGATATTTTCCTCTGGAAGATTCTTGAAATGGATTTATTAGTAGATTTTTTAGTATCTTGTTTTTTGGGACAATCACAGCTTAAGAAACGCATAACTAAGTCAAAAATGCATTAATTTCAATTCTGAAAGCAGTCCTGTGTTAGTTTTTTTGAGGTTAACAAATCTGCATACCGGAAAGACAATATATTAAGAAAAAAATTTTTTTTTAGATTTTTGGAAATTTTATGATGAAACCCCTTAAAAAATTTTCAAAAATTGAAAATCTCATATTTTTTGTTCAGGCATGGCTAGAAAGATTCGCCTGTTAATGCTGATCAAGAATATATATGGTTTATGGGCTCGGAAACGACTCCTTCACTGATTAAAATGATATTTTCCTCTGGAAGATTCTTGAAATGGATTTATTAGTAGATTTTTTAGTATCTTGTTTTTTGGGACAATCACAGCTTAAGAAACGCATAACTAAGTCAAAAATGCATTAATTTCAATTCTGAAAGCAGTCCTGTGTTAGTTTTTTGGAGGTTAACAAATCTGCATACCGGAAAGATAATATATTAAGAAAAAAATTTTTTTTAGATTTTTTGAAATTTTATGATGAAACCCCTTAAAAAATTTTCAAAAATTGAAAATCTCATATTTTTTGTTCAGGCATGGCTAGAAAGATTCGCCTGTTAATGCTGATCAAGAATATATATGGTTTATGGGCTCGGAAACGACTCCTTCACTGATTAAAATGATATTTTCCTCTGGAAGATTCTTGAAATGGATTTATTAGTAGATTTTTTAGTATCATGTTTTTTGGGACAATCACAGCTTAAGAAACGCATAACTAAGTCAAAAATGCATTAATTTCCTTCACTGATTAAAATGATATTTTCCTCTGGAAGATTCTTGAAATGGATTTATTAGTAGATTTTTTAGTATCATGTTTTTTGGGACAATCACAGCTTAAGAAACGCATAACTAAGTCAAAAATGCATTGATTTCAATTCTGAAAGCAGTCCTGTGTTAGTTTTTTGGAGGTTAACAAATCTGCATACCGGAAAGATAATATATTAAGAAAAAAATTTTTTTTTAGATTTTTGGAAATTTTATGATGAAACCCCTTAAAAATTTTTCAAAAATTGAAAATCCCATATTTTTTGTTCAGGCATGGCTAGAAAGATTCGCCTGTTAATGCTGATCAAGAATATATATGGTTAATGGGCTCGGAAACGACTCCTTCACTGATTAAAATGATATTTTCCTCTGGAAGATTCTTGAAATGGATTTATTAGTAGATTTTTTAGTATCATGTTTTTTGGGACAATCACAGCTTAAGAAACGCATAACTAAGTCAAAAATGCATTAATTTCAATTCTGAAAGCAGTCCTGTGTTAGTTTTTTGGAGGTTAACAAATCTGCATACCGGAAAGATAATATATTAAGAAAAAAAATTTTTTTTAGATTTTTGGAAATTTTATGATGAAACCCCTTAAAAAATTTTCAAAAATTGAAAATCTCATATTTTTTGTTCAGGCATGGCTAGAAAGATTCGCCTGTTAATGCTGATCAAGAATATATATGGTTTATGGGCTCGGAAACGACTCCTTCACTGATTAAAATGATATTTTCCTCTGGAAGATTCTTGAAATGGATTTATTAGTAGATTTTTTAGTATCATGTTTTTTGGGACAATCACAGCTTAAGAAACGCATAACTAAGTCAAAAATGCATTAATTTCAATTCTGAAAGCAGTCCTGTGTTAGTTTTTTGGAGGTTAACAAATCTGCATACCGGAAAGATAATATATTAAGAAAAAAATTTTTTTTTAGATTTTTGGAAATTTTATGATGAAACCCCTTAAAAAATTTTCAAAAATTGAAAATCTCATATTTTTTGTTCAGGCATGGCTAGAAAGATTCGCCTGTTAATGCTGATCAAGAATATATATGGTTTATGGGCTCGGAAACGACTCCTTCACTGATTAAAATGATATTTTCCTCTGGAAGATTCTTGAAATGGATTTATTAGTAGATTTTTTAGTATCATGTTTTTTGGGACAATCACAGCTTAAGAAACGCATAACTAAGTCAAAAATGCATTAATTTCAATTCTGAAAGCAGTCCTGTGTTAGTTTTTTGGAGGTTAACAAATCTGCATACCAAAAAGATAATATATTAAGAAAAAAATATTTTTTTAGATTTTTGGAAATTTTATGATGAAACCCCTTAAAAAATTTTCAAAAATTGAAAATCTCATATTTTTTGTTCAGGCATGGCTAGAAAGATTCGCCTGTTAATGCTGATCAAGAATATATATGGTTTATGGGCTCGGAAACGACTCCTTCACTGATTAAAATGATATTTTCCTCTGGAAGATTCTTGAAATTTATTTATTAGTAGATTTTTTAGTATCATGTTTTTTGGGACAATCACAGCTTAAGAAACGCATAACTAAGTCAAAAATGCATTGATTTCAATTCTGAAAGCAGTCCTGTGTTAGTTTTTTGGAGGTTAACAAATCTGCATACCGGAAAGATAATATATTAAGAAAAAAATATTTTTTTAGATTTTTGGAAATTTTATGATTAAACCCCTTAAAAAATTTTCAAAAATTGAAAATCTCATATTTTTTGTTCAGGCATGGCTAGAAAGATTCGCCTGTTAATGCTGATCAAGAATATATATGGTTTATGGGCTCGGAAACGACTCCTTCACTGATTAAAATGATATTTTCCTCTGGAAGATTCTTGAAATGGATTTATTAGTAGATTTTTTAGTATCATGTTTTTTGGGACAATCACAGCTTAAGAAACGCATAACTAAGTCAAAAATGCATTAATTTCAATTCTGAAAGCAGTCCTGTGTTAGTTTTTTGGAGGTTAACAAATCTGCATACCGGAAAGATAATATATTAAGAAAAAAATTTTTTTTTAGATTTTTGGAAATTTTATGATGAAACCCCTTAAAAAATTTTCAAAAATTGAAAATCTCATATTTTTTGTTCAGGCATGGCTAGAAAGATTCGCCTGTTAATGCTGATCAAGAATATATATGGTTTATGGGCTCGGAAACGACTCCTTCACTGATTAAAATGATATTTTCCTCTGGAAGATTCTTGAAATGGATTTATTAGTAGATTTTTTAGTATCTTGTTTTTTGGGACAATCACAGCTTAAGAAACGCATAACTAAGTCAAAAATGCATTAATTTCAATTCTGAAAGCAGTCCTGTGTTAGTTTTTTTGAGGTTAACAAATCTGCATACCGGAAAGACAATATATTAAGAAAAAAATTTTTTTTTAGATTTTTGGAAATTTTATGATGAAACCCCTTAAAAAATTTTCAAAAATTGAAAATCTCATATTTTTTGTTCAGGCATGGCTAGAAAGATTCGCCTGTTAATGCTGATCAAGAATATATATGGTTTATGGGCTCGGAAACGACTCCTTCACTGATTAAAATGATATTTTCCTCTGGAAGATTCTTGAAATGGATTTATTAGTAGATTTTTTAGTATCTTGTTTTTTGGGACAATCACAGCTTAAGAAACGCATAACTAAGTCAAAAATGCATTAATTTCAATTCTGAAAGCAGTCCTGTGTTAGTTTTTTGGAGGTTAACAAATCTGCATACCGGAAAGATAATATATTAAGAAAAAAATTTTTTTTAGATTTTTTGAAATTTTATGATGAAACCCCTTAAAAAATTTTCAAAAATTGAAAATCTCAAATTTTTTGTTCAGGCATGGCTAGAAAGATTCGCCTGTTAATGCTGATCAAGAATATATATGGTTCATGGGCTCGGAAACGACTCCTTCACTGATTAAAATAATATTTTCCTCTGGAAGATTCTTGAAATGGATTTATTAGTAGATTTTTTAGTATCATGTTTTTTGGGACAATCACAGCTTAAGAAACGCATAACTAAGTCAAAAATGCATTAATTTCATTTCTGAAAGCAGTCCTGTGTCAGTTTTTTTGAGGTTAACAAATCTGCATACCGAAAAGATAATATATTAAGAAAAAAATATTTTTTTAGATTTTTGGAAAATTTATGATAAAACCCCTTAAAAAATTTTCAAAAATTGAAAATCTCATATTTTTTGTTCAGGCATGGCTAGAAAGATTCGCCTGTTAATGCTGATCAAGAATATATATGGTTTATGGGCTCGGAAACGACTCCTTCACTGATTAAAATGATATTTTCCTCTGGAAGATTCTTGAAATGGATTTATTAGTAGATTTTTTAGTATCATGTTTTTTGGGACAATCACAGCTTAAGAAACGCATAACTAAGTCAAAAATGCATTAATTTCCTTCACTGATTAAAATGATATTTTCCTCTGGAAGATTCTTGAAATGGATTTATTAGTAGATTTTTTAGTATCATGTTTTTTGGGACAATCACAGCTTAAGAAACGCATAACTAAGTCAAAAATGCATTGATTTCAATTCTGAAAGCAGTCCTGTGTTAGTTTTTTGGAGGTTAACAAATCTGCATACCGGAAAGATAATATATTAAGAAAAAAATTTTTTTTTAGATTTTTGGAAATTTTATGATGAAACCCCTTAAAAATTTTTCAAAAATTGAAAATCCCATATTTTTTGTTCAGGCATGGCTAGAAAGATTCGCCTGTTAATGCTGATCAAGAATATATATGGTTAATGGGCTCGGAAACGACTCCTTCACTGATTAAAATGATATTTTCCTCTGGAAGATTCTTGAAATGGATTTATTAGTAGATTTTTTAGTATCATGTTTTTTGGGACAATCACAGCTTAAGAAACGCATAACTAAGTCAAAAATGCATTAATTTCAATTCTGAAAGCAGTCCTGTGTTAGTTTTTTGGAGGTTAACAAATCTGCATACCGGAAAGATAATATATTAAGAAAAAAAATTTTTTTTAGATTTTTGGAAATTTTATGATGAAACCCCTTAAAAAATTTTCAAAAATTGAAAATCTCATATTTTTTGTTCAGGCATGGCTAGAAAGATTCGCCTGTTAATGCTGATCAAGAATATATATGGTTTATGGGCTCGGAAACGACTCCTTCACTGATTAAAATGATATTTTCCTCTGGAAGATTCTTGAAATGGATTTATTAGTAGATTTTTTAGTATCATGTTTTTTGGGACAATCACAGCTTAAGAAACGCATAACTAAGTCAAAAATGCATTAATTTCAATTCTGAAAGCAGTCCTGTGTTAGTTTTTTGGAGGTTAACAAATCTGCATACCGGAAAGATAATATATTAAGAAAAAAATTTTTTTTTAGATTTTTGGAAATTTTATGATGAAACCCCTTAAAAAATTTTCAAAAATTGAAAATCTCATATTTTTTGTTCAGGCATGGCTAGAAAGATTCGCCTGTTAATGCTGATCAAGAATATATATGGTTTATGGGCTCGGAAACGACTCCTTCACTGATTAAAATGATATTTTCCTCTGGAAGATTCTTGAAATGGATTTATTAGTAGATTTTTTAGTATCATGTTTTTTGGGACAATCACAGCTTAAGAAACGCATAACTAAGTCAAAAATGCATTAATTTCAATTCTGAAAGCAGTCCTGTGTTAGTTTTTTGGAGGTTAACAAATCTGCATACCAAAAAGATAATATATTAAGAAAAAAATATTTTTTTAGATTTTTGGAAATTTTATGATGAAACCCCTTAAAAAATTTTCAAAAATTGAAAATCTCATATTTTTTGTTCAGGCATGGCTAGAAAGATTCGCCTGTTAATGCTGATCAAGAATATATATGGTTTATGGGCTCGGAAACGACTCCTTCACTGATTAAAATGATATTTTCCTCTGGAAGATTCTTGAAATTTATTTATTAGTAGATTTTTTAGTATCATGTTTTTTGGGACAATCACAGCTTAAGAAACGCATAACTAAGTCAAAAATGCATTGATTTCAATTCTGAAAGCAGTCCTGTGTTAGTTTTTTGGAGGTTAACAAATCTGCATCCAGGAAAGATAATATATTAAGAAAAAAATATTTTTTTAGATTTTTGGAAATTTTATGATGAAACCCCTTAAAAAATTTTCAAAAATTGAAAATCTCATATTTTTTGTTCAGGCATGGCTAGAAAGATTCGCCTGTTAATGCTGATCAAGAATATATATGGTTTATGGGCTCGGAAACGACTCCTTCACTGATTAAAATGATATTTTCCTCTGGAAGATTCTTGAAATGGATTTATTAGTAGATTTTTTAGTATCATGTTTTTTGGGACAATCACAGCTTAAGAAACGCATAACTAAGTCAAAAATGCATTAATTTCAATTCTGAAAGCAGTCCTGTGTTAGTTTTTTGGAGGTTAACAAATCTGCATACCGGAAAGATAATATATTAAGAAAAAAAATTTTTTTTAGATTTTTGGAAATTTTATGATGAAACCCCTTAAAAAATTTTCAAAAATTGAAAATCTCATATTTTTTGTTCAGGCATGGCTAGAAAGATTCGCCTGTTAATGCTGATCAAGAATATATATGGTTTATGGGCTCGGAAACGACTCCTTCACTGATTAAAATGATATTTTCCTCTGGAAGATTCTTGAAATGGATTTATTAGTAGATTTTTTAGTATCATGTTTTTTGGGACAATCACAGCTTAAGAAACGCATAACTAAGTCAAAAATGCATTAATTTCAATTCTGAAAGCAGTCCTGTGTTAGTTTTTTGGAGGTTAACAAATCTGCATACCGGAAAGATAATATATTAAGAAAAAAATATTTTTTTAGATTTTTGGAAATTTTATGATGAAACCCCTTAAAAAATTTTCAAAAATTGAAAATCTCATATTTTTCGTTCAGGCATGGCTAGAAAGATTCGCCTGTTAATGCTGATCAAGAATATATATGGTTTATGGGCTCGGAAACGACTCCTTCACTGATTAAAATGATATTTTCCTCTGGAAGATTCTTGAAATGGATTTATTAGTAGATTTTTTAGTATCATGTTTTTTGGGACAATCACAGCTTAAGAAACGCATAACTAAGTCAAAAATGCATTGATTTCAATTCTGAAAGCAGTCCTGTGTTAGTTTTTTGGAGGTTAACAAATCTGCATACCGGAAAGATAATATATTAAGAAAAATATTTTTTTTAGATTTTTGGAAATTTTATGATGAAACCCCTTAAAAAATTTTCAAAAATTGAAAATCTCATATTTTTTGTTCAGGCATGGCTAGAAAGATTCGCCTGTTAATGCTGATCAAGAATATATATGGTTTATGGGCTCGGAAACGACTCCTTCACTGATTAAAATGATATTTTCCTCTGGAAGATTCTTGAAATGGATTTATTAGTAGATTTTTTAGTATCATGTTTTTTGGGACAATCACAGCTTAAGAAACGCATAACTAAGTCAAAAATGCATTAATTTCAATTCTGAAAGCAGTCCTGTGTTAGTTTTTTGGAGGTTAACAAATCTGCATACCGGAAAGATAATATATTAAGAAAAAAATTTTTTTTTTAGATTTTTGGAAATTTTATGATGAAACCCCTTAAAAAATTTTCAAAAATTGAAAATCTCATATTTTTTGTTCAGGCATGGCTAGAAAGATTCGCCTGTTAATGCTGATCAAGAATATATATGGTTTATGGGCTCGGAAACGACTCCTTCACTGATTAAAATGATATTTTCCTCTGGAAGATTCTTGAAATGGATTTATTAGTAGTTTTTTTAGTATCATGTTTTTTGGGACAATCACAGCTTAAGAAACGCATAACTAATCAAAAATGCATTAATTTCAATTCTGAAAGCAGTCCTGTGTTAGTTTTTTGGAGGTTAACAAATCTGCATACCGGAAAGATAATATATTAAGAAAAAATTTTTTTTTTAGATTTTTGGAAATTTTATGATAAAAAATTTTCAAAAATTCAAAATCTCATATTTTTTGTTCAGGCACGGCTAGAAAGATTCGCCTGTTAATGCTGATCAAGAATATATATGGTTTATGGGCTCGGAAACGACTCCTTCACTGATTAAAATGATATTTTCCTCTGGAAGATTCTTGAAATTTATTTATTAGTAGATTTTTTAGTATCATGTTTTTTGGGACAATCACAGCTTAAGAAACGCATAACTAAGTCAAAAATGCATTGATTTCAATTCTGAAAGCAGTCCTGTGTTAGTTTTTTGGAGGTTAACAAATCTGCATACCGGAAAGATAATATATTAAGAAAAAAATATTTTTTTAGATTTTTGGAAATTTTATGATGAAACCCCTTAAAAAATTTTCAAAAATTGAAAATCTCATATTTTTTGTTCAGGCATGGCTAGAAAGATTCGCCTGTTAATGCTGATCAAGAATATATATGGTTTATGGGCTCGGAAACGACTCCTTCACTGATTAAAATGATATTTTCCTCTGGAAGATTCTTGAAATTTATTTATTAGTAGATTTTTTAGTATCATGTTTTTTGGGACAATCACAGCTTAAGAAACGCATAACTAAGTCAAAAATGCATTGATTTCAATTCTGAAAGCAGTCCTGTGTTAGTTTTTTGGAGGTTAACAAATCTGCATACCGGAAAGATAATATATTAAGAAAAAAATATTTTTTTAGATTTTTGGAAATTTTATGATGAAACCCCTTAAAAAATTTTCAAAAATTGAAAATCTCATATTTTTTGTTCAGGCATGGCTAGAAAGATTCGCCTGTTAATGCTGATCAAGAATATATATGGTTTATGGGCTCGGAAACGACTCCTTCACTGATTAAAATGATATTTTCCTCTGGAAGATTCTTGAAATGGATTTATTAGTAGATTTTTTAGTATCATGTTTTTTGGGACAATCACAGCTTAAGAAACGCATAACTAAGTCAAAAATGCATTAATTTCAATTCTGAAAGCAGTCCTGTGTTAGTTTTTTGGAGGTTAACAAATCTGCATACCGGAAAGATAATATATTAAGAAAAAAATTTTTTTTTAGATTTTTGGAAATTTTATGATGAAACCCCTTAAAAAATTTTCAAAAATTGAAAATCTCATATTTTTTGTTCAGGCATGGCTAGAAAGATTCGCCTGTTAATGCTGATCAAGAATATATATGGTTTATGGGCTCGGAAACGACTCCTTCACTGATTAAAATGATATTTTCCTCTGGAAGATTCTTGAAATGGATTTATTAGTAGATTTTTTAGTATCATGTTTTTTGGGACAATCACAGCTTAAGAAACGCATAACTAAGTCAAAAATGCATTAATTTCAATTCTGAAAGCAGTCCTGTGTTAGTTTTTTGGAGGTTAACAAATCTGCATACCGGAAAGATAATATATTAAGAAAAATATTTTTTTTAGATTTTTGGAAATTTTATGATGAAACCCCTTAAAAAATTTTCAAAAATTGAAAATCTCATATTTTTTGTTCAGGCATGGCTAGAAAGATTCGCCTGTTAATGCTGATCAAGAATATATATGGTTTATGGGCTCGGAAACGACTCCTTCACTGATTAAAATGATATTTTCCTCTGGAAGATTCTTGAAATGGATTTATTAGTAGATTTTTTAGTATCATGTTTTTTGGGACAATCACAGCTTAAGAAACGCATAACTAAGTCAAAAATGCATTAATTTCAATTCTGAAAGCAGTCCTGTGTTAGTTTTTTGGAGGTTAACAAATCTGCATACCGGAAAGATAATATATTAAGAAAAAAATTTTTTTTTTAGATTTTTGGAAATTTTATGATGAAACCCCTTAAAAAATTTTCAAAAATTGAAAATCTCATATTTTTTGTTCAGGCATGGCTAGAAAGATTCGCCTGTTAATGCTGATCAAGAATATATATGGTTTATGGGCTCGGAAACGACTCCTTCACTGATTAAAATGATATTTTCCTCTGGAAGATTCTTGAAATGGATTTATTAGTAGATTTTTTAGTATCATGTTTTTTGGGACAATCACAGCTTAAGAAACGCATAACTAAGTCAAAAATGCATTGATTTCAATTCTGAAAGCAGTCCTGTGTTAGTTTTTTGGAGGTTAACAAATCTGCATACCGGAAAGATAATATATTAAGAAAAAAAATTTTTTTTAGATTTTTGGAAATTTTATGATGAAACCCCTTAAAAAATTTTCAAAAATTGAAAATCTCATATTTTTTGTTCAGGCATGGCTAGAAAGATTCGCCTGTTAATGCTGATCAAGAATATATATGGTTTATGGGCTCGGAAACGACTCCTTCACTGATTAAAATGATATTTTCCTCTGGAAGATTCTTGAAATGGATTTATTAGTAGTTTTTTTAGTATCATGTTTTTTGGGACAATCACAGCTTAAGAAACGCATAACTAATCAAAAATGCATTAATTTCAATTCTGAAAGCAGTCCTGTGTTAGTTTTTTGGAGGTTAACAAATCTGCATACCGGAAAGATAATATATTAAGAAAAAAATTTTTTTTTAGATTTTTGGAAATTTTATGATGAAACCCCTTAAAAAATTTTCAAAAACTGAAAATCTCATATTTTTCGTTCAGGCATGGCTAGAAAGTTTCGCCTGTTAATGCTGATCAAGAATATATATGGTTTATGGGCTCGGAAACGACTCCTTCACTGATTAAAATGATATTTTCCTCTGGAAGATTCTTGAAATGGATTTATTAGTAGATTTTTTAGTATCATGTTTTTTGGGACAATCACAGCTTAAAAAACGCATAACTAAGTCAAAAATGCATTGATTTCAATTCTGAAAGCAGTCCTGTGTTAGTTTTTTGGAGGTTAACAAATCTGCATACCGGAAAGATAATATATTAAGAAAAAAATTTTTTTTTAGATTTTTGGAAATTTTATGATGAAACCCCTTAAAAAATTTTCAAAAATTGAAAATCTCATATTTTTTGTTCAGGCATGGCTAGAAAGATTCGCCTGTTAATGCTGATCAAGAATATATATGGTTTATGGGCTCGGAAACGACTCCTTCACTGATTAAAATGATATTTTCCTCTGGAAGATTCTTGAAATGGATTTATTAGTATATTTTTTAGTATCATGTTTTTTGGGACAATCACAGCTTAAGAAACGCATAACTAAGTCAAAAATGCATTGATTTCAATTCTGAAAGCAGTCCTGTGTTAGTTTTTTGGAGGTTAACAAATCTGCATACCGGAAAGATAATATATTAAGAAAAAATTTTTTTTTTAGATTTTTGGAAATTTTATGATGAAACCCCTTAAAAAATTTTCAAAAATTGAAAATCTCATATTTTTTGTTCAGGCATGGCTAGAAAGATTCGCCTGTTAATGCTGATCAAGAATATATATGGTTTATGGGCTCGGAAACGACTCCTTCACTGATTAAAATGATATTTTCCTCTGGAAGATTCTTGAAATGGATTTATTAGTAGATTTTTTAGTATCATGTTTTTTGGGACAATCACAGCTTAAGAAACGCATAACTAAGTCAAAAATGCATTGATTTCAATTCTGAAAGCAGTCCTGTGTTAGTTTTTTGGAGGTTAACAAATCTGCATACCGGAAAGATAATATATTAAGAAAAAATTTTTTTTTTAGATTTTTGGAAATTTTATGATGAAACCCCTTAAAAAATTTTCAAAAATTGAAAATCTCATATTTTTTGTTCAGGCATGGCTAGAAAGATTCGCCTGTTAATGCTGATCAAGAATATATATGGTTTATGGGCTCGGAAACGACTCCTTCACTGATTAAAATGATATTTTCCTCTGGAAGATTCTTGAAATGGATTTATTAGTAGATTTTTTAGTATCATGTTTTTTGGGACAATCACAGCTTAAGAAACGCATAACTAAGTCAAAAATGCATTGATTTCAATTCTGAAAGCAGTCCTGTGTTAGTTTTTTGGAGGTTAACAAATCTGCATACCGGAAAGATAATATATTAAGAAAAAATTTTTTTTTTAGATTTTTGGAAATTTTATGATGAAACCCCTTAAAAAATTTTCAAAAATTGAAAATCTCATATTTTTTGTTCAGGCATGGCTAGAAAGATTCGCCTGTTAATGCTGATCAAGAATATATATGGTTTATGGGCTCGGAAACGACTCCTTCACTGATTAAAATGATATTTTCCTCTGGAAGATTCTTGAAATGGATTTATTAGTAGATTTTTTAGTATCATGTTTTTTGGGACAATCACAGCTTAAGAAACGCATAACTAAGTCAAAAATGCATTGATTTCAATTCTGAAAGCAGTCCTGTGTTAGTTTTTTGGAGGTTAACAAATCTGCATACCGGAAAGATAATATATTAAGAAAAAAATTTTTTTTTAGATTTTTGGAAATTTTATGATGAAACCCCTTAAAAAATTTTCAAAAATTGAAAATCTCATATTTTTTGTTCAGGCATGGCTAGAAAGATTCGCCTGTTAATGCTGAAAACGGAAACGACTCCTTCACTGATTAAAATGATATTTTCCTCTGGAAGATTCTTGAAATGGATTTATTAGTAGATTTTTTAGTATCATGTTTTTTGGGACAATCACAGCTTAAGAAACGCATAACTAAGTCAAAAATGCATTGATTTCAATTCTGAAAGCAGTCCTGTGTTAGTTTTTTGGAGGTTAACAAATCTGCATACCGGAAAGATAATATATTAAGAAAAAAAATTTTTTTTAGATTTTTGGAAATTTTATGATGAAACCCCTTAAAAAATTTTCAAAAATTGAAAATCTCATATTTTTTGTTCAGGCATGGCTAGAAAGATTCGCCTGTTAATGCTGATCAAGAATATATATGGTTTATGGGCTCGGAAACGACTCCTTCACTGATTAAAATGATATTTTCCTCTGGAAGATTCTTGAAATGGATTTATTAGTAGATTTTTTAGTATCATGTTTTTTGGGACAATCACAGCTTAAGAAACGCATAACTAAGTCAAAAATGCATTAATTTCAATTCTGAAAGCAGTCCTGTGTTAGTTTTTTGGAGGTTAACAAATCTGCATACCGGAAAGATAATATATTAAGAAAAAAAAATTTTTTTAGATTTTTGGAATTTTTATGATGAAACCCCTTAAAAAATTTTCAAAAATTGAAAATCTCATATTTTTTGTTCAGGCATGGCTAGAAAGATTCGCCTGTTAATGCTGATCAAGAATATATATGGTTTATGGGCTCGGAAACGACTCCTTCACTGATTAAAATGATATTTTCCTCTGGAAGATTCTTGAAATGGATTTATTAGTAGTTTTTTTAGTATCATGTTTTTTGGGACAATCACAGCTTAAGAAACGCATAACTAATCAAAAATGCATTAATTTCAATTCTGAAAGCAGTCCTGTGTTAGTTTTTTGGAGGTTAACAAATCTGCATACCGGAAAGATAATATATTAAGAAAAAAATTTTTTTTTAGATTTTTGGAAATTTTATGATGAAACCCCTTAAAAAATTTTCAAAAATTGAAAATCTCATATTTTTCGTTCAGGCATGGCTAGAAAGTTTCGCCTGTTAATGCTGATCAAGAATATATATGGTTTATGGGCTCGGAAACGACTCCTTCACTGATTAAAATGATATTTTCCTCTGGAAGATTCTTGAAATGGATTTATTAGTAGATTTTTTAGTATCATGTTTTTTGCGACAATCACAGCTTAAGAAACGCATAACTAAGTCACAAATGCATTAATTTCAATTCTGAAAGCAGTCCTGTGTTAGTTTTTTGGAGGTTAACAAATCTGCATACCGGAAAGATAATATATTAAGAAAAAATTTTTTTTTTAGATTTTTGGAAATTTTATGATGAAACCCCTTAAAAAATTTTCAAAAATTGAAAATCTCATATTTTTTGTTCAGGCATGGCTAGAAAGATTCGCCTGTTAATGCTGATCAAGAATATATATGGTTTATGGGCTAGGAAACGACTCCTTCACTGATTAAAATGATATTTTCCTCTGGAAGATTCTTGAAATGGATTTATTAGTAGATTTTTTAGTATCATGTTTTTTGGGACAATCACAGCTTAAGAAACGCATAACTAAGTCAAAAATGCATTGATTTCAATTCTGAAAGCAGTCCTGTGTTAGTTTTTTGGAGGTTAACAAATCTGCATACCGGAAAGATAATATATTAAGAAAAAATTTTTTTTTTAGATTTTTGGAAATTTTATGATGAAACCCCTTAAAAAATTTTCAAAAATTGAAAATCTCATATTTTTTGTTCAGGCATGGCTAGAAAGATTCGCCTGTTAATGCTGATCAAGAATATATATGGTTTATGGGCTCGGAAACGACTCCTTCACTGATTAAAATGATATTTTCCTCTGGAAGATTCTTGAAATGGATTTATTAGTAGATTTTTTAGTATCATGTTTTTTGGGACAATCACAGCTTAAGAAACGCATAACTAAGTCAAAAATGCATTGATTTCAATTCTGAAAGCAGTCCTGTGTTAGTTTTTTGGAGGTTAACAAATCTGCATACCGGAAAGATAATATATTAAGAAAAAAAATTTTTTTTTAGATTTTTGGAAATTTTATGATGAAACCCCTTAAAAAATTTTCAAAAATTGAAAATCTCATATTTTTTGTTCAGGCATGGCTAGAAAGATTCGCCTGTTAATGCTGATCAAGAATATATATGGTTTATGGGCTCGGAAACGACTCCTTCACTGATTAAAATGATATTTTCCTCTGGAAGATTCTTGAAATGGATTTATTAGTAGATTTTTTAGTATCACGTTTTTTGGGACAATCACAGCTTAAGAAACGCATAACTAAGTCAAAAATGCATTGATTTCAATTCTGAAAGCAGTCCTGTGTTAGTTTTTTGGAGGTTAACAAATCTGCATACCGGAAAGATAATATATTAAGAAATAAAATTTTTTTTTAGATTTTTGGAAATTTTATGATGAAACCCCTTAAAAAATTTTCAAAAATTGAAAATCTCATATTTTTTGTTCAGGCATGGCTAGAAAGATTCGCCTGTTAATGCTGATCAAGAATATATATGGTTTATGGGCTCGGAAACGACTCCTTCACTGATTAAAATGATATTTTCCTCTGGAAGATTCTTGAAATGGATTTATTAGTAGATTTTTTAGTATCATGTTTTTTGGGACAATCACAGCTTAAGAAACGCATAACTAAGTCAAAAATGCATTGATTTCAATTCTGAAAGCAGTCCTGTGTTAGTTTTTTGGAGGTTAACAAATCTGCATACCGGAAAGATAATATATTAAGAAAAAATTTTTTTTTTAGATTTTTGGAAATTTTATGATGAAACCCCTTAAAAAATTTTCAAAAATTGAAAATCTCATATTTTTTGTTCAGGCATGGCTAGAAAGATTCGCCTGTTAATGCTGATCAAGAATATATATGGTTTATGGGCTCGGAAACGACTCCTTCACTGATTAAAATGATATTTTCCTCTGGAAGATTCTTGAAATGGATTTATTAGTAGATTTTTTAGTATCATGTTTTTTGGGACAATCACAGCTTAAGAAACGCATAACTAAGTCAAAAATGCATTGATTTCAATTCTGAAAGCAGTCCTGTGTTAGTTTTTTGGAGGTTAACAAATCTGCATACCGGAAAGATAATATATTAAGAAAAAATTTTTTTTTTAGATTTTTGGAAATTTTATGATGAAACCCCTTAAAAAATTTTCAAAAATTGAAAATCTCATATTTTTTGTTCAGGCATGGCTAGAAAGATTCGCCTGTTAATGCTGATCAAGAATATATATGGTTTATGGGCTCGGAAACGACTCCTTCACTGATTAAAATGATATTTTCCTCTGGAAGATTCTTGAAATGGATTTATTAGTAGATTTTTTAGTATCATGTTTTTTGGGACAATCACAGCTTAAGAAACGCATAACTAAGTCAAAAATGCATTGATTTCAATTCTGAAAGCAGTCCTGTGTTAGTTTTTTGGAGGTTAACAAATCTGCATACCGGAAAGATAATATATTAAGAAAAAAATTTTTTTTTAGATTTTTGGAAATTTTATGATGAAACCCCTTAAAAAATTTTCAAAATTTGAAAATCTCATATTTTTTGTTCAGGCATGGCTAGAAAGATTCGCCTGTTAATGCTGATCAAGAATATATATGGTTTATGGGCTCGGAAACGACTCCTTCACTGATTAAAATGATATTTTCCTCTGGAAGATTCTTGAAATGGATTTATTAGTAGATTTTTTAGTATCATGTTTTTTGGGACAATCACAGCTTAAGAAACGCATAACTAAGTCAAAAATGCATTGATTTCAATTCTGAGAGCAGTCCTGTGTTAGTTTTTTGGAGGTTAACAAATCTGCATACCGGAAAGATAATATATTAAGAAAAAAATTTTTTTTTAGATTTTTGGAAATTTTATGATGAAACCCCTTAAAAAAATTTCAAAAATTCAAAATCTCATATTTTTTGTTCAGGCATGGCTAGAAAGATTCGCCTGTTAATGCTGATCAAGAATATATATGGTTTATGGGCTCGGAAACGACTCCTTCACTGATTAAAATGATATTTTCCTCTGGAAGATTCTTGAAATGGATTTATTAGTAGATTTTTTAGTATCATGTTTTTTGGGACAATCACAGCTTAAGAAACGCATAACTAAGTCAAAAATGCATTGATTTCAATTCTGAAAGCAGTCCTGTGTTAGTTTTTTGGAGGTTAACAAATCTGCATACCGGAAAGATAATATATTAAGAAATAAAATTTTTTTTTAGATTTTTGGAAATTTTATGATGAAACCCCTTAAAAAATTTTCAAAAATTGAAAATCTCATATTTTTTGTTCAGGCATGGCTAGAAAGATTCGCCTGTTAATGCTGATCAAGAATATATATGGTTTATGGGCTCGGAAACGACTCCTTCACTGATTAAAATGATATTTTCCTCTGGAAGATTCTTGAAATGGATTTATTAGTAGATTTTTTAGTATCATGTTTTTTGGGACAATCACAGCTTAAGAAACGCATAACTAAGTCAAAAATGCATTGATTTCAATTCTGAAAGCAGTCCTGTGTTAGTTTTTTGGAGGTTAACAAATCTGCATACCGGAAAGATAATATATTAAGAAAAAATTTTTTTTTTAGATTTTTGGAAATTTTATGATGAAACCCCTTAAAAAATTTTCAAAAATTGAAAATCTCATATTTTTTGTTCAGGCATGGCTAGAAAGATTCGCCTGTTAATGCTGATCAAGAATATATATGGTTTATGGGCTCGGAAACGACTCCTTCACTGATTAAAATGATATTTTCCTCTGGAAGATTCTTGAAATGGATTTATTAGTAGATTTTTTAGTATCATGTTTTTTGGGACAATCACAGCTTAAGAAACGCATAACTAAGTCAAAAATGCATTGATTTCAATTCTGAAAGCAGTCCTGTGTTAGTTTTTTGGAGGTTAACAAATCTGCATACCGGAAAGATAATATATTAAGAAAAAAAATTTTTTTTTAGATTTTTGGAAATTTTATGATGAAACCCCTTAAAAAATTTTCAAAAATTGAAAATCTCATATTTTTTGTTCAGGCATGGCTAGAAAGATTCGCCTGTTAATGCTGATCAAGAATATATATGGTTTATGGGCTCGGAAACGACTCCTTCACTGATTAAAATGATATTTTCCTCTGGAAGATTCTTGAAATGGATTTATTAGTAGATTTTTTAGTATCATGTTTTTTGGGACAATCACAGCTTAAGAAACGCATAACTAAGTCAAAAATGCATTGATTTCAATTCTGAAAGCAGTCCTGTGTTAGTTTTTTGGAGGTTAACAAATCTGCATACCGGAAAGATAATATATTAAGAAAAAATTTTTTTTTTAGATTTTTGGAAATTTTATGATGAAACCCCTTAAAAAATTTTCAAAAATTGAAAATCTCATATTTTTTGTTCAGGCATGGCTAGAAAGATTCGCCTGTTAATGCTGATCAAGAATATATATGGTTTATGGGCTCGGAAACGACTCCTTCACTGATTAAAATGATATTTTCCTCTGGAAGATTCTTGAAATGGATTTATTAGTAGATTTTTTAGTATCATGTTTTTTGGGACAATCACAGCTTAAGAAACGCATAACTAAGTCAAAAATGCATTGATTTCAATTCTGAAAGCAGTCCTGTGTTAGTTTTTTGGAGGTTAACAAATCTGCATACCGGAAAGATAATATATTAAGAAAAAAATTTTTTTTTAGATTTTTGGAAATTTTATGATGAAACCCCTTAAAAAATTTTCAAAAATTGAAAATCTCATATTTTTCGTTCAGGCATGGCTAGAAAGTTTCGCCTGTTAATGCTGATCAAGAATATATATGGTTTATGGGCTCGGAAACGACTCCTTCACTGATTAAAATGATATTTTCCTCTGGAAGATTCTTGAAATGGATTTATTAGTAGATTTTTTAGTATCATGTTTTTTGGGACAATCACAGCTTAAGAAACGCATAACTAAGTCACAAATGCATTAATTTCAATTCTGAAAGCAGTCCTGTGTTAGTTTTTTGGAGGTTAACAAATCTGCATACCGGAAAGATAATATATTAAGAAAAAATTTTTTTTTTAGATTTTTGGAAATTTTATGATGAAACCCCTTAAAAAATTTTCAAAAATTGAAAATCTCATATTTTTTGTTCAGGCATGGCTAGAAAGATTCGCCTGTTAATGCTGATCAAGAATATATATGGTTTATGGGCTAGGAAACGACTCCTTCACTGATTAAAATGATATTTTCCTCTGGAAGATTCTTGAAATGGATTTATTAGTAGATTTTTTAGTATCATGTTTTTTGGGACAATCACAGCTTAAGAAACGCATAACTAAGTCAAAAATGCATTGATTTCAATTCTGAAAGCAGTCCTGTGTTAGTTTTTTGGAGGTTAACAAATCTGCATACCGGAAAGATAATATATTAAGAAAAAATTTTTTTTTTAGATTTTTGGAAATTTTATGATGAAACCCCTTAAAAAATTTTCAAAAATTGAAAATCTCATATTTTTTGTTCAGGCATGGCTAGAAAGATTCGCCTGTTAATGCTGATCAAGAATATATATGGTTTATGGGCTCGGAAACGACTCCTTCACTGATTAAAATGATATTTTCCTCTGGAAGATTCTTGAAATGGATTTATTAGTAGATTTTTTAGTATCATGTTTTTTGGGACAATCACAGCTTAAGAAACGCATAACTAAGTCAAAAATGCATTGATTTCAATTCTGAAAGCAGTCCTGTGTTAGTTTTTTGGAGGTTAACAAATCTGCATACCGGAAAGATAATATATTAAGAAAAAAATTTTTTTTTAGATTTTTGGAAATTTTATGATGAAACCCCTTAAAAAATTTTCAAAAATTGAAAATCTCATATTTTTTGTTCAGGCATGGCTAGAAAGATTCGCCTGTTAATGCTGATCAAGAATATATATGGTTTATGGGCTCGGAAACGACTCCTTCACTGATTAAAATGATATTTTCCTCTGGAAGATTCTTGAAATGGATTTATTAGTAGATTTTTTAGTATCATGTTTTTTGGGACAATCACAGCTTAAGAAACGCATAACTAAGTCAAAAATGCATTGATTTCAATTCTGAAAGCAGTCCTGTGTTAGTTTTTTGGAGGTTAACAAATCTGCATACCGGAAAGATAATATATTAAGAAATAAAATTTTTTTTTAGATTTTTGGAAATTTTATGATGAAACCCCTTAAAAAATTTTCAAAAATTGAAAATCTCATATTTTTTGTTCAGGCATGGCTAGAAAGATTCGCCTGTTAATGCTGATCAAGAATATATATGGTTTATGGGCTCGGAAACGACTCCTTCACTGATTAAAATGATATTTTCCTCTGGAAGATTCTTGAAATGGATTTATTAGTAGATTTTTTAGTATCATGTTTTTTGGGACAATCACAGCTTAAGAAACGCATAACTAAGTCAAAAATGCATTGATTTCAATTCTGAAAGCAGTCCTGTGTTAGTTTTTTGGAGGTTAACAAATCTGCATACCGGAAAGATAATATATTAAGAAAAAATTTTTTTTTTAGATTTTTGGAAATTTTATGATGAAACCCCTTAAAAAATTTTCAAAAATTGAAAATCTCATATTTTTTGTTCAGGCATGGCTAGAAAGATTCGCCTGTTAATGCTGATCAAGAATATATATGGTTTATGGGCTCGGAAACGACTCCTTCACTGATTAAAATGATATTTTCCTCTGGAAGATTCTTGAAATGGATTTATTAGTAGATTTTTTAGTATCATGTTTTTTGGGACAATCACAGCTTAAGAAACGCATAACTAAGTCAAAAATGCATTGATTTCAATTCTGAAAGCAGTCCTGTGTTAGTTTTTTGGAGGTTAACAAATCTGCATACCGGAAAGATAATATATTAAGAAAAAAAATTTTTTTTTAGATTTTTGGAAATTTTATGATGAAACCCCTTAAAAAATTTTCAAAAATTGAAAATCTCATATTTTTTGTTCAGGCATGGCTAGAAAGATTCGCCTGTTAATGCTGATCAAGAATATATATGGTTTATGGGCTCGGAAACGACTCCTTCACTGATTAAAATGATATTTTCCTCTGGAAGATTCTTGAAATGGATTTATTAGTAGATTTTTTAGTATCATGTTTTTTGGGACAATCACAGCTTAAGAAACGCATAACTAAGTCAAAAATGCATTGATTTCAATTCTGAAAGCAGTCCTGTGTTAGTTTTTTGGAGGTTAACAAATCTGCATACCGGAAAGATAATATATTAAGAAAAAAATTTTTTTTTAGATTTTTGGAAATTTTATGATGAAACCCCTTAAAAAATTTTCAAAAATTGAAAATCTCATATTTTTTGTTCAGGCATGGCTAGAAAGATTCGCCTGTTAATGCTGATCAAGAATATATATGGTTTATGGGCTCGGAAACGACTCCTTCACTGATTAAAATGATATTTTCCTCTGGAAGATTCTTGAAATGGATTTATTAGTAGATTTTTTAGTATCATGTTTTTTGGGACAATCACAGCTTAAGAAACGCATAACTAAGTCAAAAATGCATTGATTTCAATTCTGAAAGCAGTCCTGTGTTAGTTTTTTGGAGGTTAACAAATCTGCATACCGGAAAGATAATATATTAAGAAAAAATTTTTTTTTAGATTTTTGGAAATTTTATGATGAAACCCCTTAAAAAATTTTCAAAAATTGAAAATCTCATATTTTTTGTTCAGGCATGGCTAGAAAGATTCGCCTGTTAATGCTGATCAAGAATATATATGGTTTATGGGCTCGGAAACGACTCCTTCACTGATTAAAATGATATTTTCCTCTGGAAGATTCTTGAAATGGATTTATTAGTAGATTTTTTAGTATCATGTTTTTTGGGACAATCACAGCTTAAGAAACGCATAACTAAGTCAAAAATGCATTGATTTCAATTCTGAAAGCAGTCCTGTGTTAGTTTTTTGGAGGTTAACAAATCTGCATACCGGAAAGATAATATATTAAGAAAAAATTTTTTTTTAGATTTTTGGAAATTTTATGATGAAACCCCTTAAAAAATTTTCAAAAATTGAAAATCTCATATTTTTTGTTCAGGCATGGCTAGAAAGATTCGCCTGTTAATGCTGATCAAGAATATATATGGTTTATGGGCTCGGAAACGACTCCTTCACTGATTAAAATGATATTTTCCTCTGGAAGATTCTTGAAATGGATTTATTAGTAGATTTTTTAGTATCATGTTTTTTGGGACAATCACAGCTTAAGAAACGCATAACTAAGTCAAAAATGCATTAATTTCAATTCTGAAAGCAGTCCTGTGTAAGTTTTTTGGAGGTTAACAAATCTGCATGCCGGAAAGATAATATATTAAGAAAAAAATTTTTTTTTAGATTTTTGGAAATTTTATGATGAAACCCCTTAAAAAATTTTCAAAAATTGAAAATCTCATATTTTTTGTTCAGGCATGGCTAGAAAGATTCGCCTGTTAATGCTGATCAAGAATATATATGGTTTATGGGCTCGGAAATGACTCCTTCACTGATTAAAATGATATTTTCCTCTGGAAGATTCTTGAAATGGATTTATTAGTAGATTTTTTAGTATCATGTTTTTTGGGACAATCACAGCTTAAGAAACGCATAACTAAGTCAAAAATGCATTAATTTCAATTCTGAAAGCAGTCCTGTGTTAGTTTTTTGGAGGTTAACAAATCTGCATACCGGAAAGATAATATATTAAGAAAAAAAAATTTTTTATATTTTTGGAAATTTTATGATGAAACCCCTTAAAAAATTTTCAAATATTGAAAATCTCATATTTTTTGTTCAGGCATGGCTAGAAAGATTCGCCTGTTAATGCTGATCAAGAATATATATGGTTTATGGGCTCGGAAATGACTCCTTCACTGATTAAAATGATATTTTCCTCTGGAAGATTCTTGAAATGGATTTATTAGTAGATTTTTTAGTATCATGTTTTTTGGGACAATCACAGCTTAAGAAACGCATAACTAAGTCAAAAATGCATTAATTTCAATTCTGAAAGCAGTCCTGTGTTAGTTTTTTGGAGGTTAACAAATCTGCATACCGGAAAGATAATATATTAAGAAAAAAATTTTTTTTTAGATTTTTGGAAATTTTATGATGAAACCCCTTAAAAAATTTTCAAAAATTGAAAATCTCATATTTTTTGTTCAGGCATGGCTAGAAAGATTCGCCTGTTAATGCTGATCAAGAATATATATGGTTTATGGGCTCGGAAACGACTCCTTCACTGATTAAAATGATATTTTCCTCTGGAAGATTCTTGAAATGGATTTATTAGTAGATTTTTTAGTATCATGTTTTTTGGGACAATCACAGCTTAAGAAACGCATAACTAAGTCAAAAATGCATTAATTTCAATTCTGAAAGCAGTCCTGTGTTAGTTTTTTGGAGGTTAACAAATCTGCATACCGGAAAGATAATATATTAAGAAAAAAATTTTTTTTTAGATTTTTGGAAATTTTATGATGAAACCCCTTAAAAAATTTTCAAAAATTGAAAATCTCATATTTTTTGTTCAGGCATGGCTAGAAAGATTCGCCTGTTAATGCTGATCAAGAATATATATGGTTTATGGGCTCGGAAACGACTCCTTCACTGATTAAAATGATATTTTCCTCTGGAAGATTCTTGAAATGGATTTATTAGTAGATTTTTTAGTATCATGTTTTTTGGGACAATCACAGCTTAAGAAACGCATAACTAAGTCAAAAATGCATTAATTTCAATTCTGAAAGCAGTCCTGTGTTAGTTTTTTGGAGGTTAACAAATCTGCATACCGGAAAGATAATATATTAAGAAAAAAATTTTTTTTTAGATTTTTGGAAATTTTATGATGAAACCCCTTAAAAAATTTTCAAAAATTGAAAATCTCATATTTTTTGTTCAGGCATGGCTAGAAAGATTCGCCTGTTAATGCTGATCAAGAATATATATGGTTTATGGGCTCGGAAACGACTCCTTCACTGATTAAAATGATATTTTCCTCTGGAAGATTCTTGAAATGGATTTATTAGTAGATTTTTTAGTATCATGTTTTTTGGGACAATCACAGCTTAAGAAACGCATAACTAAGTCAAAAATGCATTGATTTCAATTCTGAAAGCAGTCCTGTGTTAGTTCTTTGGAGGTTAACAAATCTGCATACCGGAAAGATAATATATTAAGAAAAAAATTTTTTTTAGATTTTTGGAAATTTTATGATGAAACCCCTTAAAAAATTTTCAAAAATTGAAAATCTCATATTTTTTGTTCAGGCATGGCTAGAAAGATTCGCCTGTTAATGCTGATCAAGAATATATATGGTTTATGGGCTCGGAAACGACTCCTTCACTGATTAAAATGATATTTTCCTCTGGAAGATTCTTGAAATGGATTTATTAGTAGATTTTTTAGTATCATGTTTTTTGGGACAATCACAGCTTAAGAAACGCATAACTAAGTCAAAAATGCATTGATTTCAATTCTGAAAGCAGTCCTGTGTTAGTTTTTTGGAGGTTAACAAATCTGCATACCGGAAAGATAATATATTAAGAAAAAAAATTTTTTTTTTAGATTTTTGGAAATTTTATGATGAAACCCCTTAAAAAATTTTCAAAAATTGAAAATCTCATATTTTTTGTTCAGGCATGGCTAGAAAGATTCGCCTGTTAATGCTGATCAAGAATATATATGGTTTATGGGCTCGGAAACGACTCCTTCACTGATTAAAATGATATTTTCCTCTGGAAGATTCTTGAAATGGATTTATTAGTAGATTTTTTAGTATCATGTTTTTTGGGACAATCACAGCTTAAGAAACGCATAACTAAGTCAAAAATGCATTGATTTCAATTCTGAAAGCAGTCCTGTGTTAGTTCTTTGGAGGTTAACAAATCTGCATACCGGAAAGATAATATATTAAGAAAAAAATTTTTTTTAGATTTTTGGAAATTTTATGATGAAACCCCTTAAAAAATTTTCAAAAATTGAAAATCTCATATTTTTTGTTCAGGCACGGCTAGAAAGATTCGCCTGTTAATGCTGATCAAGAATATATATGGTTTATGGGCTCGGAAACGACTCCTTCACTGATTAAAATGATATTTTCCTCTGGAAGATTCTTGAAATGGATTTATTAGTAGATTTTTTAGTATCATGTTTTTTGGGACAATCACAGCTTAAGAAACGCATAACTAAGTCAAAAATGCATTGATTTCAATTCTGAAAGCAGTCCTGTGTTAGTTTTTTGGAGGTTAACAAATCTGCATACCGGAAAGATAATATATTAAGAAAAAAAATTTTTTTTTTAGATTTTTGGAAATTTTATGATGAAACCCCTTAAAAAATTTTCAAAAAAAAAATTTTTTTTTTAGATTTTTGGAAATTTTATGATGAAACCCCTTAAAAAATTTTCAAAAATTGAAAATCTCATATTTTTTGTTCAGGCATGGCTAGAAAGATTCGCCTGTTAATGCTGATCAAGAATATATATGGTTTATGGGCTCGGAAACGACTCCTTCACTGATTAAAATGATATTTTCCTCTGGAAGATTCTTGAAATGGATTTATTAGTAGATTTTTTAGTATCATGTTTTTTGGGACAATCACAGCTTAAGAAACGCATAACTAAGTCAAAAATGCATTAATTTCAATTCTGAAAGCAGTCCTGTGTTAGTTTTTTGGAGGTTAACAAATCTGCATACCGGAAAGATAATATATTAAGAAAAAATTTTTTTTTTAGATTTTTGGAAATTTTATGATGAAACCCCTTAAAAAATTTTCAAAAATTGAAAATCTCATATTTTTTGTTCAGGCATGGCTAGAAAGATTCGCCTGTTAATGCTGATCAAGAATATATATGGTTTATGGGCTCGGAAACGACTCCTTCACTGATTAAAATGATATTTTCCTCTGGAAGATTCTTGAAATGGATTTATTAGTAGATTTTTTAGTATCATGTTTTTTGGGACAATCACAGCTTAAGAAACGCATAACTAAGTCAAAAATGCATTAATTTCAATTCTGAAAGCAGTCCTGTGTAAGTTTTTTGGAGGTTAACAAATCTGCATGCCGGAAAGATAATATATTAAGAAAAAAATTTTTTTTTAGATTTTTGGAAATTTTATGATGAAACCCCTTAAAAAATTTTCAAAAATTGAAAATCTCATATTTTTTGTTCAGGCATGGCTAGAAAGATTCGCCTGTTAATGCTGATCAAGAATATATATGGTTTATGGGCTCGGAAATGACTCCTTCACTGATTAAAATGATATTTTCCTCTGGAAGATTCTTGAAATGGATTTATTAGTAGATTTTTTAGTATCATGTTTTTTGGGACAATCACAGCTTAAGAAACGCATAACTAAGTCAAAAATGCATTAATTTCAATTCTGAAAGCAGTCCTGTGTTAGTTTTTTGGAGGTTAACAAATCTGCATACCGGAAAGATAATATATTAAGAAAAAAAAATTTTTTATATTTTTGGAAATTTTATGATGAAACCCCTTAAAAAATTTTCAAATATTGAAAATCTCATATTTTTTGTTCAGGCATGGCTAGAAAGATTCGCCTGTTAATGCTGATCAAGAATATATATGGTTTATGGGCTCGGAAATGACTCCTTCACTGATTAAAATGATATTTTCCTCTGGAAGATTCTTGAAATGGATTTATTAGTAGATTTTTTAGTATCATGTTTTTTGGGACAATCACAGCTTAAGAAACGCATAACTAAGTCAAAAATGCATTAATTTCAATTCTGAAAGCAGTCCTGTGTTAGTTTTTTGGAGGTTAACAAATCTGCATACCGGAAAGATAATATATTAAGAAAAAAATTTTTTTTTAGATTTTTGGAAATTTTATGATGAAACCCCTTAAAAAATTTTCAAAAATTGAAAATCTCATATTTTTTGTTCAGGCATGGCTAGAAAGATTCGCCTGTTAATGCTGATCAAGAATATATATGGTTTATGGGCTCGGAAACGACTCCTTCACTGATTAAAATGATATTTTCCTCTGGAAGATTCTTGAAATGGATTTATTAGTAGATTTTTTAGTATCATGTTTTTTGGGACAATCACAGCTTAAGAAACGCATAACTAAGTCAAAAATGCATTAATTTCAATTCTGAAAGCAGTCCTGTGTTAGTTTTTTGGAGGTTAACAAATCTGCATACCGGAAAGATAATATATTAAGAAAAAAATTTTTTTTTAGATTTTTGGAAATTTTATGATGAAACCCCTTAAAAAATTTTCAAAAATTGAAAATCTCATATTTTTTGTTCAGGCATGGCTAGAAAGATTCGCCTGTTAATGCTGATCAAGAATATATATGGTTTATGGGCTCGGAAACGACTCCTTCACTGATTAAAATGATATTTTCCTCTGGAAGATTCTTGAAATGGATTTATTAGTAGATTTTTTAGTATCATGTTTTTTGGGACAATCACAGCTTAAGAAACGCATAACTAAGTCAAAAATGCATTGATTTCAATTCTGAAAGCAGTCCTGTGTTAGTTCTTTGGAGGTTAACAAATCTGCATACCGGAAAGATAATATATTAAGAAAAAAATTTTTTTTAGATTTTTGGAAATTTTATGATGAAACCCCTTAAAAAATTTTCAAAAATTGAAAATCTCATATTTTTTGTTCAGGCATGGCTAGAAAGATTCGCCTGTTAATGCTGATCAAGAATATATATGGTTTATGGGCTCGGAAACGACTCCTTCACTGATTAAAATGATATTTTCCTCTGGAAGATTCTTGAAATGGATTTATTAGTAGATTTTTTAGTATCATGTTTTTTGGGACAATCACAGCTTAAGAAACGCATAACTAAGTCAAAAATGCATTGATTTCAATTCTGAAAGCAGTCCTGTGTTAGTTTTTTGGAGGTTAACAAATCTGCATACCGGAAAGATAATATATTAAGAAAAAAAATTTTTTTTTAGATTTTTGGAAATTTTATGATGAAACCCCTTAAAAAATTTTCAAAAATTGAAAATCTCATATTTTTTGTTCAGGCATGGCTAGAAAGATTCGCCTGTTAATGCTGATCAAGAATATATATGGTTTATGGGCTCGGAAACGACTCCTTCACTGATTAAAATGATATTTTCCTCTGGAAGATTCTTGAAATGGATTTATTAGTAGATTTTTTAGTATCATGTTTTTTGGGACAATCACAGCTTAAGAAACGCATAACTAAGTCAAAAATGCATTGATTTCAATTCTGAAAGCAGTCCTGTGTTAGTTCTTTGGAGGTTAACAAATCTGCATACCGGAAAGATAATATATTAAGAAAAAAATTTTTTTTAGATTTTTGGAAATTTTATGATGAAACCCCTTAAAAAATTTTCAAAAATTGAAAATCTCATATTTTTTGTTCAGGCACGGCTAGAAAGATTCGCCTGTTAATGCTGATCAAGAATATATATGGTTTATGGGCTCGGAAACGACTCCTTCACTGATTAAAATGATATTTTCCTCTGGAAGATTCTTGAAATGGATTTATTAGTAGATTTTTTAGTATCATGTTTTTTGGGACAATCACAGCTTAAGAAACGCATAACTAAGTCAAAAATGCATTGATTTCAATTCTGAAAGCAGTCCTGTGTTAGTTTTTTGGAGGTTAACAAATCTGCATACCGGAAAGATAATATATTAAGAAAAAAAATTTTTTTTTTAGATTTTTGGAAATTTTATGATGAAACCCCTTAAAAAATTTTCAAAAAAAAAATTTTTTTTTTAGATTTTTGGAAATTTTATGATGAAACCCCTTAAAAAATTTTCAAAAATTGAAAATCTCATATTTTTTGTTCAGGCATGGCTAGAAAGATTCGCCTGTTAATGCTGATCAAGAATATATATGGTTTATGGGCTCGGAAACGACTCCTTCACTGATTAAAATGATATTTTCCTCTGGAAGATTCTTGAAATGGATTTATTAGTAGATTTTTTAGTATCATGTTTTTTGGGACAATCACAGCTTAAGAAACGCATAACTAAGTCAAAAATGCATTAATTTCAATTCTGAAAGCAGTCCTGTGTTAGTTTTTTGGAGGTTAACAAATCTGCATACCGGAAAGATAATATATTAAGAAAAAATTTTTTTTTTAGATTTTTGGAAATTTTATGATGAAACCCCTTAAAAAATTTTCAAAAATTGAAAATCTCATATTTTTTGTTCAGGCATGGCTAGAAAGATTCGCCTGTTAATGCTGATCAAGAATATATATGGTTTATGGGCTCGGAAACGACTCCTTCACTGATTAAAATGATATTTTCCTCTGGAAGATTCTTGAAATGGATTTATTAGTAGATTTTTTAGTATCATGTTTTTTGGGACAATCACAGCTTAAGAAACGCATAACTAAGTCAAAAATGCATTAATTTCAATTCTGAAAGCAGTCCTGTGTTAGTTTTTTGGAGGTTAACAAATCTGCATACCGGAAAGATAATATATTAAGAAAAAAATTTTTTTTTAGATTTTTGGAAATTTTATGATGAAACCCCTTAAAAAATTTTCAAAAAAAAAAATTTTTTTTTAGATTTTTGGAAATTTTATGATGAAACCCCTTAAAAAATTTTCAAAAATTGAAAATCTCATATTTTTTGTTCAGGCATGGCTAGAAAGATTCGCCTGTTAATGCTGATCAAGAATATATATGGTTTATGGGCTCGGAAACGACTCCTTCACTGATTAAAATGATATTTTCCTCTGGAAGATTCTTGAAATGGATTTATTAGTAGATTTTTTAGTATCATGTTTTTTGGGACAATCACAGCTTAAGAAACGCATAACTAAGTCAAAAATGCATTGATTTCAATTCTGAAAGCAGTCCTGTGTTAGTTCTTTGGAGGTTAACAAATCTGCATACCGGAAAGATAATATATTAAGAAAAAAATTTTTTTTAGATTTTTGGAAATTTTATGATGAAACCCCTTAAAAAATTTTCAAAAATTGAAAATCTCATATTTTTTGTTCAGGCACGGCTAGAAAGATTCGCCTGTTAATGCTGATCAAGAATATATATGGTTTATGGGCTCGGAAACGACTCCTTCACTGATTAAAATGATATTTTCCTCTGGAAGATTCTTGAAATGGATTTATTAGTAGATTTTTTAGTATCATGTTTTTTGGGACAATCACAGCTTAAGAAACGCATAACTAAGTCAAAAATGCATTGATTTCAATTCTGAAAGCAGTCCTGTGTTAGTTCTTTGGAGGTTAACAAATCTGCATACCGGAAAGATAATATATTAAGAAAAAAATTTTTTTTAGATTTTTGGAAATTTTATGATGAAACCCCTTAAAAAATTTTCAAAAATTGAAAATCTCATATTTTTTGTTCAGGCACGGCTAGAAAGATTCGCCTGTTAATGCTGATCAAGAATATATATGGTTTATGGGCTCGGAAACGACTCCTTCACTGATTAAAATGATATTTTCCTCTGGAAGATTCTTGAAATGGATTTATTAGTAGATTTTTTAGTATCATGTTTTTTGGGACAATCACAGCTTAAGAAACGCATAACTAAGTCAAAAATGCATTGATTTCAATTCTGAAAGCAGTCCTGTGTTAGTTTTTTGGAGGTTAACAAATCTGCATACCGGAAAGATAATATATTAAGAAAAAAAATTTTTTTTTTAGATTTTTGGAAATTTTATGATGAAACCCCTTAAAAAATTTTCAAAAAAAAAATTTTTTTTTTAGATTTTTGGAAATTTTATGATGAAACCCCTTAAAAAATTTTCAAAAATTGAAAATCTCATATTTTTTGTTCAGGCATGGCTAGAAAGATTCGCCTGTTAATGCTGATCAAGAATATATATGGTTTATGGGCTCGGAAACGACTCCTTCACTGATTAAAATGATATTTTCCTCTGGAAGATTCTTGAAATGGATTTATTAGTAGATTTTTTAGTATCATGTTTTTTGGGACAATCACAGCTTAAGAAACGCATAACTAAGTCAAAAATGCATTGATTTCAATTCTGAAAGCAGTCCTGTGTTAGTTTTTTGGAGGTTAACAAATCTGCATACCGGAAAGATAATATATTAAGAAAAAAAATTTTTTTTTTAGATTTTTGGAAATTTTATGATGAAACCCCTTAAAAAATTTTCAAAAAAAAAATTTTTTTTTTAGATTTTTGGAAATTTTATGATGAAACCCCTTAAAAAATTTTCAAAAATTGAAAATCTCATATTTTTTGTTCAGGCATGGCTAGAAAGATTCGCCTGTTAATGCTGATCAAGAATATATATGGTTTATGGGCTCGGAAACGACTCCTTCACTGATTAAAATGATATTTTCCTCTGGAAGATTCTTGAAATGGATTTATTAGTAGATTTTTTAGTATCATGTTTTTTGGGACAATCACAGCTTAAGAAACGCATAACTAAGTCAAAAATGCATTAATTTCAATTCTGAAAGCAGTCCTGTGTTAGTTTTTTGGAGGTTAACAAATCTGCATACCGGAAAGATAATATATTAAGAAAAAATTTTTTTTAGATTTTTGGAAATTTTATGATGAAACCCCTTAAAAAATTTTCAAAAAAAAAAATTTTTTTTTAGATTTTTGGAAATTTTATGATGAAACCCCTTAAAAAATTTTCAAAAATTGAAAATCTCATATTTTTTGTTCAGGCATGGCTAGAAAGATTCGCCTGTTAATGCTGATCAAGAATATATATGGTTTATGGGCTCGGAAACGACTCCTTCACTGATTAAAATGATATTTTCCTCTGGAAGATTCTTGAAATGGATTTATTAGTAGATTTTTTAGTATCATGTTTTTTGGGACAATCACAGCTTAAGAAACGCATAACTAAGTCAAAAATGCATTAATTTCAATTCTGAAAGCAGTCCTGTGTTAGTTTTTTGGAGGTTAACAAATCTGCATACCGGAAAGATAATATATTAAGAAAAAAATTATTTTTTAGATTTTTGGAAATTTTATGATGAAACCCCTTAAAAAATTTTCAAAAATTGAAAATCTTATATTTTTTGTTCAGGCATGGCTAGAAAGATTCGCCTGTTAATGCTGATCAAGAATATATATGGTTTATGGGCTCGGAAACGACTCCTTCACTGATTAAAATGATATTTTCCTCTGGAAGATTCTTGAAATGGATTTATTAGTAGATTTTTTAGTATCATGTTTTTTGGGACAATCACAGCTTAAGAAACGCATAACTAAGTCAAAAATGCATTAATTTCAATTCTGAAAGCAGTCCTGTGTTAGTTTTTTGGAGGTTAACAAATCTGCATACCGGAAAGATAATATATTAAGAAAAAAATTATTTTTTAGATTTTTGGAAATTTTATGATGAAACCCCTTAAAAAATTTTCAAAAATTGAAAATCTTATATTTTTTGTTCAGGCATGGCTAGAAAGATTCGCCTGTTAATGCTGATCAAGAATATATATGGTTTATGGGCTCGGAAACGACTCCTTCACTGATTAAAATGATATTTTCCTCTGGAAGATTCTTGAAATGGATTTATTAGTAGATTTTTTAGTATCATGTTTTTTGGGACAATCACAGCTTAAGAAACGCATAACTAAGTCAAAAATGCATTGATTTCAATTCTGAAAGCAGTCCTGTGTTAGTTCTTTGGAGGTTAACAAATCTGCATACCGGAAAGATAATATATTAAGAAAAAAATTTTTTTTTAGATTTTTGGAAATTTTATGATGAAACCCCTTAAAAAATTTTCAAAAATTGAAAATCTCATATTTTTTGTTCAGGCATGGCTAGAAAGATTCGCCTGTTAATGCTGATCAAGAATATATATGGTTTATGGGCTCGGAAACGACTCCTTCACTGATTAAAATGATATTTTCCTCTGGAAGATTCTTGAAATGGATTTATTAGTAGATTTTTTAGTATCATGTTTTTTGGGACAATCACAGCTTAAGAAACGCATAACTAAGTCAAAAATGCATTGATTTCAATTCTGAAAGCAGTCCTGTGTTAGTTTTTTGGAGGTTAACAAATCTGCATACCGGAAAGATAATATATTAAGAAAAACATTTTTTTTTAGATTTTTGGAAATTTTATGATGAAACCCCTTAAAAAATTTTCAAAAAAAAAAATTTTTTTTTAGATTTTTGGAAATTTTATGATGAAACCCCTTAAAAAATTTTCAAAAATTGAAAATCTCATATTTTTTGTTCAGGCATGGCTAGAAAGATTCGCCTGTTAATGCTGATCAAGAATATATATGGTTTATGGGCTCGGAAACGACTCCTTCACTGATTAAAATGATATTTTCCTCTGGAAGATTCTTGAAATGGATTTATTAGTCGATTTTTTAGTATCATGTTTTTTGGGACAATCACAGCTTAAGAAACGCATAACTAAGTCAAAAATGAATTAATTTCAATTCTGAAAGCAGTCCTGTGTTAGTTTTTTGGAGGTTAACAAATCTGCATACCGGAAAGATAATATATTAAGAAAAAAATTATTTTTTAGATTTTTGGAAATTTTATGATGAAACCCCTTAAAAAATTTTCAAAAATTGAAAATCTTATATTTTTTGTTCAGGCATGGCTAGAAAGATTCGCCTGTTAATGCTGATCAAGAATATATATGGTTTATGGGCTCGGAAACGACTCCTTCACTGATTAAAATGATATTTTCCTCTGGAAGATTCTTGAAATGGATTTATTAGTAGATTTTTTAGTATCATGTTTTTTGGGACAATCACAGCTTAAGAAACGCATAACTAAGTCAAAAATGCATTAATTTCAATTCTGAAAGCAGTCCTGTGTTAGTTTTTTGGAGGTTAACAAATCTGCATACCGGAAAGATAATATATTAAGAAAAAAATTATTTTTTAGATTTTTGGAAATTTTATGATGAAACCCCTTAAAAAATTTTCAAAAATTGAAAATCTTATATTTTTTGTTCAGGCATGGCTAGAAAGATTCGCCTGTTAATGCTGATCAAGAATATATATGGTTTATGGGCTCGGAAACGACTCCTTCACTGATTAAAATGATATTTTCCTCTGGAAGATTCTTGAAATGGATTTATTAGTAGATTTTTTAGTATCATGTTTTTTGGGACAATCACAGCTTAAGAAACGCATAACTAAGTCAAAAATGCATTGATTTCAATTCTGAAAGCAGTCCTGTGTTAGTTCTTTGGAGGTTAACAAATCTGCATACCGGAAAGATAATATATTAAGAAAAAAATTTTTTTTTAGATTTTTGGAAATTTTATGATGAAACCCCTTAAAAAATTTTCAAAAATTGAAAATCTCATATTTTTTGTTCAGGCATGGCTAGAAAGATTCGCCTGTTAATGCTGATCAAGAATATATATGGTTTATGGGCTCGGAAACGACTCCTTCACTGATTAAAATGATATTTTCCTCTGGAAGATTCTTGAAATGGATTTATTAGTAGATTTTTTAGTATCATGTTTTTTGGGACAATCACAGCTTAAGAAACGCATAACTAAGTCAAAAATGCATTGATTTCAATTCTGAAAGCAGTCCTGTGTTAGTTTTTTGGAGGTTAACAAATCTGCATACCGGAAAGATAATATATTAAGAAAAACATTTTTTTTTAGATTTTTGGAAATTTTATGATGAAACCCCTTAAAAAATTTTCAAAAATTGAAAATCTCATATTTTTTGTTCAGGCATGGCTAGAAAGATTCGCCTGTTAATGCTGATCAAGAATATATATGGTTTATGGGCTCGGAAACGACTCCTTCACTGATTAAAATGATATTTTCCTCTGGAAGATTCTTGAAATGGATTTATTAGTAGATTTTTTAGTATCATGTTTTTTGGGACAATCACAGCTTAAGAAACGCATAACTAAGTCAAAAGTGCATTAATTTCAATTCTGAAAGCAGTCCTTTGTTAGTTTTTTGGAGGTTAACAAATCTGCATACCGGAAAGATAATATATTAAGAAAAAAAAATTTTTTTAGATTTTTGGAAATTTTATGATGAAACCCCTTAAAAAATTTTTAAAAATTTAAAATCTCATATTTTTTGTTCAGGCATGGCTAGAAAGATTCGCCTGTTAATGCTGATCTAGAATATATATTGTTTATGGGGTCGAAAAGGCCTTCTTCACTGCGTTTCAAGCTTCTTGCTCAAAATATATTACCTCTGCAAGGCACAACACTATTGAATATTTAAATGTTATAAAAAAATTCCGCGGCTTGTTTGATATGTGTTTTCTATATACTCAAAATACATATCATAATTTATTCCCAACACAATTGAAACGCACTGTTGGGCCACCGAAAGTGTGACTCTTTATTTTTGATTTCGCTGTTTTATTTGTTGCTTTTGAGGCTCCTGCCGCTGTTGTTTTCGTCCTGCAAAGTTTTATTCCCTGCCGTTGTTTATTGTTGTTCAGGTCAGGCTAGAAATTGTCGGACTCTCGGGGATGTTTCACTTTTTTGTGTGTGCGTTGGTTTTTGGGTTTTTGGGACATTTGCCAAGCCAAGTGAACAGCATAAAATACGCGAAGGATTAGCGCACAACAAGCGTGCAAAGCTCCCGCGGGGAGGACACGGATGTGGATGTGGAAGAGGAGACACTGGCCGATGGCTCGTCTCAGGGGGATGGGCGTGGCACTCCCTTTTCGTATGGACACGCGCTCAATGGCCGCTTTTAATGGCATTGAAAATGGTCGTACCAAAGATCCAATGATGACCAAATGCCAAATGGGGTGGCTTCACTGGGGTTCTGGGCTCTGGGCCCTGGGTCCTGGACTCTGGGGTTGCTTGCCTCGATGGTGTCCAATTACGTCGCATAAACAATGCGTTTTTTATGGCGCTCGCGATTATGGAACAGCAACAACAATAGCAACACCAACATCAACACCAGAGAAAGCAGAAAAGCAGATAAGCCTCAACGACTTGGGCCGCGGGGCCGCGGGCCGCTGGCCACGCTGACGTATACGTGATTTTTTGATGCCTGCTGGCCCCGATTCCATAATGTACACATGGCTATATAAACCTATTTGTCTGCATGTGTGTGTGTGTGAAGGAACAACAAGCGAACATGCAAGCCCAACAGGAAAGAAGGCCAATCGCTGGCATACCCTGTGAATTTAGGAAATTAGCCAGCTAATTACTAAGTAAATGTAACCAAATTAACAGGGAATACGGGAAAGTATTTTAAGTAAAGTATAGTTTTTAATTAAAGATCAAAATAATTACTGCCTGTGCATATGCCACCCTGCTTATTATATTTTGTATATAAACACACACTTATATATATATTTGTATACAAATCCATATCCATCACCCTACTTATTCCCGCCCCACAAAGCTTTGTTGCTTGTGGTTTTTCGAGGTTTCTACGTCATTTTTGCGTATCGATGACGTCGACACATTTTTCGTAACATTATTTGTGGCATTGTTTGATGCCCCCCCTACCATTGGCCTCTGGCAAACATACCCTTGCCGCCGCTTCATGTTTGTCGCCGCTTTCCCCGACTTTCCCATTTTCGTCCTTTGTGTACTTTTCGCTCCCTTTGTCTTGCTTTATATTTCCGCCACTGCTGCAGTTTCCAACCCCTCGGTCCCCGCAAACATATAGTGGCGCCCCTGCTACCATTTCATCTTTGTTCTTTTGTCAATTGACAGTGAAAACTAACGATACGGAAAAGTAAACGCACTGTGAGTAATATTAGTTTGTAATTTGATTTTATGCTTCTGTTTTCCCTTTTTTTTTATTTTGCTTCATCCCAAAACTAACTACAATTGCAGGCAATTTCGAGTTTCCCAAAAAAAGGGACCCCCGGCAAGCACATGGCAGTCGAGACTTGGCCCGTTTCCGCATCCGCTTCCTGTCTGCCATTGCCGCCATCTTGGGTGCCGCTCTTCCGCTCTCCCAGCAGCACTTGGCATTAATGCACTGACAATTGTTTGGATGTGAGCGAGTGAGCCACTTAAATTAATTTAATGTTCTCACTCAGACCCATCGCGGTTTCGAGTGGGCGAATTATGGCAATGGAGTTTGTTTTGGGTCTGAATGGCAGTCATTATCTCGATTGGCTGAAGACGGCGTTCACGAGAACTGGGTGCTGAATGCTATATGTGGCCAGTACTTAGCGGAAATTCATTCCAAAATATAAGCACAAAAACTTGCTAGTTTCTTCAAAGGAAAACCCCACCATTATCAACTGGAAGTTGGTCTTAAACTGTTCTGTATTTTTGGTTTAAAAGCATGCTATTCCCACTCTATGTTTGGTTACCAAAAATGTTGTGTGCCGCATTTCCAGAGCCATGCCCTTTTGGCCCGCCCACTTATACCCCTTTCAGTCTGCAGTCTGCACTTTCCACTGACATTTTCCGGTTTCTTTTTTTATTGTTGTTGTTCCTTTGGCCTCTTTACGAAAAACAAAATGCCGAAAATGGAGAGTGAAGCAAACAATTGCTGGCCACACATTTCATTTCGAGTGTAATTTCTGAAATATTTCAAGTTGGACGAGGAGGGCGAGGGCATACTTTTGATGGGGAAACCACACATCGTTCTGTCTCTTTCCACAAGCCCGCTTCCTTGTTGCCCCTCTCTTTCGCTCTTCTCCCGGTCGGGCATTGTTATTATTATCGCCATCCTTGTTGTTGTTCGGGCGTTAAGCAAGGATCTAGGTCGCTTTTTGAATATATTGTTTGTATCTGAGATTAGTGAGCCAGATATCGGTCTTATATATGGCCAAACACACACACACACCAACACACACACACAACGGGCGCATATATCATTTGCATTTGCATAGTTAGACAGAGATGGCAGATAGGTCGATGCGAAATTTAAGCCACATTAAACGATTCTAAATAAATGGACAGGGGCATTAAAACACACTTGAATGTACTCAATAAAAATTGAAATAAATTCCAGGATAATGGCAGTTCTTTAAAAGGACGATAACAAATTGCCAGGCACTTTTAGGGATTCTAAATATACAAACATATATAGGAAAAAATACGGAACAAGGCAAGAACCTTACTTGAGACCTAAAGAAATGTTCAAGCTAAATGTTTTATTATGAAAATATATTATCAAATCAAGTTTTAAGGGCGTGTAAATTCTAAGAAATAATTTTAAAGTTATTATTGAATATTAAATCAATCAGAAAACTCCAGAGAAGTAGAGAGTTTGTGTCTGAATATCAGAAAATTATCAGAACCAGCGTCACAGCTTAACATTATTCAGCTAATTTACAATTTTAAACTTGCCAGGACCTGCCTGTGCCTTATATCCTGCCTGCCAGCGGCTCTTTTTTCCTTCAGATCGATAGGCCTTATTTGTCTATATACAATATAGTTGAGTATATAAGCCCCATGGCATGCAAATTCATGTCTCGGCTCTCCTGTCAGACTTCCACCAAAGGGAACACTGGCTCATCAAAAAAAATGGGAAAAAGTAAAGGCGATGGAAAAAAGTGAGCTGAAATTACCATCAATTGGGGTCAAGGGCGCTGCGGCGGGGGGAAATCACTGGGAGAAATAATGTAAATCCGGCGACACATAACCCATAACCTCGGCACTCGCAACTCCCTTTAGTCAGCCGTGACATGTGACATATGAGGGAAGAGCGAGAGAGACACGAGGGCAAGCCAAGGGGGGCCGCAGCACGACTTCCTTTTTTGCCTTTTGGCCCGATTTTCGCCTCCCCTCGACTTGGCCTAATGAAATTCCAACTGCGGCAGCCAAGTGTGCATTCGGAAAAATCTAGTCAAGATGCTGAAGACTCGAATACTCTAGGAATTTAAATATTTACACACTTGAAGTTGGTATTTTTTTTAATAAATTAATATCATAAACTTATTAAGGATAAAGGGTTTTAAAGGGTCTACATTTGGAAATGAGAATTAATTAAATTTTTATTGATTATAATTATTAACATTTATTATTATTATTATTTATTTAAATTTTTATTGATTTACCCAATTTGCATTGAACCTTAAATTGGCAAATTTTAATTTAGAAATTTGTAAAGGCAAAGACACCTCTACTCTACCCTAAGTGAGGGTATTTGGAATAAAGAACTCAGGCAAACATTGAAGGCATTATTGATTAGGTCTCTCTGGGTGCTCGCTGATCATATATATGTATATATATTTTTGCTTTTCACTTTTCCGTCCCACTTTTCCCCTCACTTGGCCCGGTCCCCGCCGTTAACTGATTACGGCTGAAGGCGAAGTTTTTGCCGCTGGCAGGGAAAACTGCAATTGGAAAAATTGTCAACGTGACTGCAGCAGACGAAGAAGACGAAAAATGCTGACAAGGTCGATGCAGGCAGCAGGGAAATGGGACGGTGGACGGTGGAAATGGGGGAAAATGGGGGCGGGGGGACAACCAACCTTCTTGTTTTGCAATAATTGCCACTGCGGCAGTAACAATAACAACGGACGACGACGACAACAACAAACAATTGACGATGACGTCGTCAGTGTCCGCGTTCGGTTTTCCATTTCCCATTTTCCATTTCCCAGCTAGCATTTCGCTTTCCATTTTTCGTTTGTTTTATTGCGGCTTCTTTTACTTAACAACAACATGGCCGCCGAAGGGAATCCTGTGGCGAGGGGGGAGCCTAACATTGCTCATTTATATTGAGTCCTACCCCCTGCCTCCCCCTTGACACTCCACCCCGCTCCCCACTCCCCACTCCTCACTCACCGCAATTTGTGTGTGCCTGCAGTGACCCAGTAACATGGAAAACGCCGCAGTCGTTGTATCCTCTTGGTCCTGCAGCCCCTGGAAAACCCCTTGGCGGGGTGTCTTCCGCACAAATGCCTCCATTTGACCCACTTAAATGGCGTAATTTATGATTTTATAGTGTGAATTTTTTCCCACTGCCGCTTCTTTTTAAAGTGCCCGAGTAGAGTAGGGGGTCGAAGGGGGTGGGCTCAAGTGTGTGGCCAAAAGGGGGGTTGGTAAGGTTGGACCGGAGGGGGCTTTGGGAACGAAGAGTAATGGCTGCGTCTGAGAGTCGAAGTTTCCAGCGTTCGAATGAAGGATGGAAGTTGGTAGGGGGACTCGTTGTGTAATATATATTTTTCCAGATTTTCCATTCCATGCCAACTCATTGTTATTCAAATATTGGTTTTGCTTGTATTAAATATATTATAAATATAAATAAGTAACTAATTGGGTTAAGTCAAAGGTCACCGCAGACAGGGCCCAGTAATTTAGTATTAAACTCAACATTGAATGCCTAGCTGAATTTGTTAAATAAATAAATAATCGGGCTATCAAAGGGTCAGTAATATAGTTCATTGCCGTAAAGGCTTTAGTTTTCTGGTAAATGTTGGTAAAACTTTAAGCCCCGATTGGAATGGTTACAGAAAATATGACCCATTCCGGGGCAAGAGCTATATCCTTTTGCCATGTATGTGTGCTGTCTTTCTGTATCATGTAAAGTGCCTTGGCACGATTTATGTTTTGTTAATTTTCTTGCCAAACTCCGAAACTGCGAAAGAGATGGAAGACGGAAGCAGAGAGAGACAGAGAGAGAGAGAGAGAGATGAGTCACATATGCATGACTTATGTGGCATTAGTCCTAGCGAATTCAGTGTCCATGTTGGTCTTTTTTACCCTCCTTCCTGGCCACCGACGTACAAGGATTGTTGTGCTCTCGCTAGCCTGGTATCTTATTATGTAAATGGATTTTTGGCTTACATTCAACAAAAGTCTCAAGTGGAGTGGTCTTTTCTGTGGGAATTTACCTGCAACGACAAGAGAGAGAGAAAGAATTTATGAAGTTGGTTTCGGCATAAAAAATTATTTCATATTAAATGCTGACAAGTGTGCAGGACAAATGGGCAGAGCTTGCTCTCGGTTGATTTAGTTGGGCAAATCAAAAGGGGATATTTTGCGGAATAATTTCATAAATATACCGCCCGCATCGCTCTATGCCATCTTAATTTATTCCATCTCAATCCAGTTTAAGCCATTTCAGGCTCATTCGTTCACTTTTCCCCCATTCACATGGCAGCGTTTTTTACGCCCAGTCCCAGGCTCAGGGCGCAGAGCAGCTGTCGAAGCCATTAAATTACCGCAAAGGCCCAAAAATAAATCTGCAATAATTTATATAAATATATATACACACGCACAATGGGGTGGACCCGATCCCATTGCGTAAAAAGTAAGTTATTACTCATACGCAGTGTTGTCTACAGAGGGAGAGACTTGGCAGAACGCTAACGTTTCGCAGCTCGAAGTTATCGCGAATCACCCGAATGTATTTATATATGCTATATATACAGCATGTGTGAGGGGGTAGAGCATATTATATAATTTATTTATATAGTACATGCGCCGGTTTCTTTGCGTAGTTACGAAATCAGCTTCCAACTGCTTGCTCAATGAGCGACGCCAATTTGTAAGCCATAAATTTTAAAATGAATTAATGGCGCTCGAGATTCAAATGGCCTTAGACACACGCACACCCCCCACACACATACACACACAGCAGGCAGGCTTTCCATTTCCTGGCTTTCCCTCCCCATTAAAACGCGACATTGTGGCGCGGAGCCTTTTTTGGTGGAGAATCAGGAGGCTGTGGGACCGTGGGCTGACTGGCTGCCCGATCCTGGTTGAAATGAAATCAATTGAATTAATTATTGGCGCTTAATTGATTGAAACGAAGCGAGAGCTCTCCCTCCCTCTCGCTCTCTGCTGCTCCCCTCTTCTCTCCCCAGCCCCGCCCTGCCCTGCTCTGGGTGCCCCACTTACAGGGCTTAACAAGCCATCCCGCCACCACCATCCATTTTCCGCACACTTTTCACTGGGCTCCCCGAACGACCATTGTTGTTGCCAAATAGAGCGCACTTTGAGCCATTTCATCGAGAGTGGAATATTGGTAGTTGTTGTGGTAACCGACGCAGAGAATACCCTACAAATTGAACGATGTCTAAGTATATTTTCGAACTAGTTTGTAGTAGTAGGTTTATTGCCAGATTTTTTGCCGAACAAGAAAAGTGATAATACTATTATAAACATAAAACAAATAGATACAAAAATATGTTTTCTCATTAATATTTATCTTGAAATTTATGTAAAAATGTTTTTTGCAAAGAACTAAAATAGATAGCTCACAATAATGAGCATCAAGTAGAATTATATATAAACATAAATATGATACATTATTAAACCAGCATTAATCCAGAAAAAAGGTAGTGAGATTTTATTATATGAAAATATGTATAAAGAGAATCTGACATTTTGGCAGGCACTGGGATTTACACACAAACCAAACCAAATTCGCTGTGGCAGAAACTAAAAAAAAAAAAATCCAAACACACACACACACCTAAAGTACACCCAAAACACACCTCCAAAAATCACAATTCCCGGACCTCCGCAAAAAAAGCCATCAGTCCGCTAACAAAACCTCGCATCCATACCTAAATCACCATACTGCCCAGACTCTCCTGGCGCACCTGGCGCACTCCCAACTTGTTTGCATTTTTCGGCCAATTCCGTTGTTGATTTTGTCTTAAACGTTTTTCATTAGAATGCAATTTCGTCTGTCTCGTTCGCTGTCTCGCTTACACGATCCATTATGAGATTTTCTATGAATGAAAATGCAAGCCATTAACAGGCTTGCGGCCAAAGGGGGGGCCTTCTAGAGGCGGGTAAACTGAATTAAAATCTGGAATTTGTTGATTTGTGAGTTCCATTTGGCAGCAGGCCTGAGCTGCAGTCCTGAGCCTTAATAAATAGGAAAATATATATGAAAAGAGGGTAAATGAAGACTGTCTTCTCCACAGTCCATTTATTCATTCAATTCACAGGCATTTGTGAATGGCTTTAGGTGTTTGGGCAATTTATAAATGGTTCACAGCTTTAAGTGAATGGCCAGCATGCGAGCTTAATTTTATTTTAATCAAGGAGTATTCGAATGGAAAATGAATGATTCATTTTGCCAAAATCGGATATATTCAGCAATTAGATGGAAGAGTCTAGGGATTTTATTTTGGAATGGGATTGCAGATTATAATTGTCCACCGGAAGTTGTCTTTTCAATCGGGGTTCCTCTATTTTTATTGTGTTTTTTTGTTTGCTGTTTTGCAAAGGGGGAAAACCCCCTTTTTTCGCCCTTTTGGCAATCCACTTTTCCCGCCCCCTTTGGCTGGCATGTTCGTTTGTGTGCCAACTGTTTTAGGTCGCCATGCTAAATGTTTGCAATTGCACAACAACGGCAAAGACCAAAGAGAAACTGCAAGTCGCCCCCTTCCTATACCAGTAGTGCATTTCCCCCCGGGTTTTCCCCCTTATTTTCGCCGTGGCTTTACCAACCCTTTCCGCCGGTTCATCATCTTGTTCTGTGTGTCCCACGCTCATTCGTTCGTTCGCTCATTCGAAATGTGCCAAATGGCAACGTGGCAAACAAGCGCCACAGACAAGGCAACCGACACCGCCGTGCCACCCACTTTCCCTCCCCCTTCCGCCCGCTTTTCCGCCTTCCGCCAGCCGCCTGCCGCCTTCGGCCTTCTGCCTCCTGCCTCTTCCCACATCGACCGTCATTCAGTCATGCGGTTGGCACAGTGTTGCATACCTTCCGGCCTAACTGTACTGCGGAAAAATCCAGATGGAAAGCCCCAAGTTATTTAGCAACAAGCTCTGACAATGCCAGGCATATTAAAAGCATTTTAACAGTATTTTCAGTTCCGGTTTTTTGCTAGACTTGTACTTGACTTTATAAATTAATGTTATAGAATATTTTCCAAAACCTACGCTTTCTAGGCGCAACACTTGACGCTCGATGCTCATTGCTTATTGAGTTATTTCTGCTTTACAGTTGGATTTTCTGAAAGTGCAGCGTCTAAATGGGCCGCCGGCTCAGGCGCTTTTCGTCTCAGCCGCTCCTTGACTGACTGGCGGCTTTTGGCCAGCCAGCGCGCACGTTGACCTTATTTGCATGCCGCGCGAATCAATTCTTGGCAGCACCCAAGCCACCCATCCGAGCCACCCCAAAGAGCTCACCCACCTGCACCTGCATCCTGCACCTGTTCCCAAAAAGGGCGATGGATGTTGGGTGACCAACAAATTGATACGAATTCTCGTATTGGAGTTCGAATTGCAATTGAAATTGGTTGCACTGCACCCAAAATAGGGGAAAAAAGGGGTTACAAAGTGGGGTGAAAAGAGGGAAGAATAGAGGGGAGAAGTGGGGGGAAAATACAGAGATACAGAGAGGAAAAAAGTACAAGTTCCTAGATGGATATATAATATGATATTTTACACGAATGTTTCCCTAAAGTCTCTTTTGCTGTCATAACATAATTTAGGAATATTACGATACGCAACGCATACAATATTTGCCCTTAGAAAAAAAATTTATAAAATGTTGCAAGTTTTTAATAATATAATATATATAAAGCTAACATTTAAAAGAATGCCTTTCTTTAGTCTCCTTTGCTGTTAAAATATAATAAAGCATAGTTAATATTACGTATACGCACTGTAAGCCAAATTTACCTTTTGAAAATTTCTCTAAGCCTTAAGAGTATAAAAAGTATAAGTTCATAAGAATATATATAAGCTGACATCAAGCAAAAATGTCTCTCTATACTCTCCTTTGTTGTTATATTAGAATTAATCATAGGGAATATTACGTATACGCACCGTATATCACTTTTGCCCTTAGAAAACCTCTGGAATCTTGAAGAGTACAAAAATAATAAGTTCCTAAGAGTATATATAAGCTGAAATATAAAAAAATGTTTCTCCGAAGTCTGTTTTGCTATCAAAATAGAACGAACATGAGGCATATTACGTATACGCAACGTATACCAAATTTGCATTAAAAAATCTGTATTTAAAAACAAATTATACCAATTTTCAACGAGAATGTTTCTCTACAATCTTTACAGTCATAATACAAAAAAAGCATAGGCAACATTACGTATACGCAACGTATACCACTTTTTCCTTCAAAAAATCTCTGTAAACCTGAAAAGTAAGAAAAGGCTAGATAGGCTAATATTTAACAAGAATGTTCCTTTATACACGCCTTTATTGTCCCAGTATAACAGAATATCACGTATACGCCCTGAGCTCCACTGTTGCCTTCGAAAAACCTCTATCAGCCTGATGATTCTAAGCTTTTCTATTTTTCATATCTGTTTAATTTCTTCTCTTTTTTTCAGTGTAGGAAAAATCGGATTGGTAAAAGGGGGGGACTGTGAGTTGTGGCGGCTTTTATTGCGGCCAAAGTTTCCTCGGTGCGCTCTGTTTTGTTGATTATTGTTGGCGGTGGTCGCGCGTTGATTTAATGCAAAAAGCCGACTGCGGCTGCAACGTCGACTTGCCATTAAAACGTTGCAAAAACTGAAGAAGAAGCAGCAGAAGAGGAAGAAGCAGCCGTTGCAAAAAAGCAGAAAAAAAAGGAAAATGCAAAAAAAAAAAACACAGAAAAAGAAAAAATGTTAAAAGGCCCTTCTAAGTAAATAACTGGGTTTATGGGTCGATTGGGTGCACCAAATCGTGAGCAGCAAAAGGAAAAGCAATGGAAAACCGGTGGAAAGCCGGGGTGATAGAGAGGAGATATAGCTGGAGCGATGGGTAGCTAGAGAAATAGAAAAAAAGTACCGGCAACAATTGATTGAACAGCGGAATGGGAATACAAATTGATGAATAAATTCGTGATGCATTTTCCACTTCAATTTAAGGATGAAAACATTGCGGGAATATAAAGACGGAGGAAACAGTTTTCCAAAATCCTGCTAAATGAAAATGTCATAGGATGAATTGTATTATGTATACTAACTAAAATAATTATATTATTTTTCTATTAAAAAAAAAATATATGGTATAAATACTCTAAAAAAATTGCTCACAGTCTAATTTACATTCCAAGCAATTATCGAATTTTTCCTTTCATTTACATTGATTATATCCCCCAAATTCGTGGCTGGCATCTCAAACCTTTAATTGTGTTGCCTCCTTCGTGGTCTGGTTTTGCAATTTTCGCTTTGATTATCTCAAATTGAACGCTAGCCCGCCACAAGGACGACGTCCTGCCCTCTCGTCCTCTGATGAAATGAAATTTAAAAAATAAATTGCGTACAATTTCCAATGGCATTTGGAAAAGAGAGAGAGAGGGAACATATGTGGGTGAGTTTGAGCTGGGAAATGGAATTAGTAATGAAGTTTTGCCAATGCTTTATATGGACCAGGCGTGCCCCCTTAACCCACTGAGGCCCCTTAACCCGTGGCAGCAGCAGCAGCAACAGCAGGGACCATGTAATTGCGTTTGGCCGCGCTTCTCTGATTTCTCTGATTTCCGAGCGGATCGCGATGTGTTTGTGTGCGATTCGAAGTGCATTTTCAAGTGAAATTGAAATGGAATGCCAAGAGGGTTTCCATAGCCGCCCGAAACCCTCGGCAGTTGCGAAATGGGAAATAAAACATTTCATTTAACAGCGTGAAGGTATAAAAAAATGCAATAAATGTTAACAGCAGCAACCGCACAATGCCAGGCTATATATGTATATATATATATATATATATACCTTTGAGTCTGCATAAAGTCGGTGAATGGGAAGGGGGAGGCTCTCTGTATGCAAGGAAATTAAATTCAATTTATTGAGCTCGCTTTCTGCAGAGAACTTCAACTAATTGCATCAAATTGAAAATGGAAATTGAATCGAAAGCGAAACAAAATCGAAATTAAATTCCAAATGGGTTAATTGCAAGAGATACTCGGCATATTTATGAAAGTCATTCATTAAGTCTCTTTTGGGGTTTTCTTTTTGGCAGTAAAGGGTAAAGGCAAACAGAGATTATTTAAAAGATAATTCAATTATTAAATATTAACTCACAAAAGTGGGATTCATTTATAAAATGCAAAATCTATTAACAAGAATTGACTCAACATATATCTGTTTAGTATTTTATATCTTATAATACTATAAATCTATTTTTAACCATAATTAAATATTTTTGAAGCTCATCATTCAATCATTTCCCATATGTAATTAATATTATCCTAGCACGGAGAGTAGCTTGTTCTAAACTATGCAAATTTGTATGCTTCCCCATAAAGTTGCCAACTATGGAATGGAAATCTAAAATTAAAACTTTACCCATATGAGTTTCGCGTACATTTTTGTATTATTTTTTATTTTATTTCGCTGTTTTTTGTTTTGTTTTTAGCTTTCCACTTTGTTTTGACTTTGGCTTCGGTTTGCCCATAAAACCAAGTTCAAATTGCGCGAAAATGACAGCTGCAGAAGCCGAACAAGAGGAAGACGGTGGCATGACCCGCTGCACTAATGTCACACACTCAAGCACACACTCAAGAGCACACATACAGAGACACACATACACACACAGCTAGGGGCACACAGAGAGAAATGGATTCAGGCAGTCTGCCAGACGAGTATTTCTCAACTCAAGCAGCGGCAAATGCAAACAAACAAACAGAGTTAGCGATGGCAATTTTACACTGAAATAAATAGGATGAAAAAAAATGTTACAAATAAAAAGATTTTAAAAAAATATCCTTGATGTAATAAATATATTTATATGATTCATTAAGTAACAAAGTAATTTAATATTTATACTGTTGATGTTAATTTTTTAGACCGCAAATCTTCTTTTCTTTTTAAAATATATAAAAGAGATATGTTAAATTTGCTATTATTTAATTATTATTTATTTTGCTTTATTAAATTAATTAAATCTGTAAATATTTTTATATTAAAAATCTAAGCAAATATCTGCTCTCAGCTATTTCTCTGCACAATTTAATTGCAGTGCACATGTGTATCTGTGTGCAAATGTAAAGCATAAGATAGACAATTACACTTTTGCCACTGCAAGAGGGAGACGGCGCGAGGCGGGGAGAAAGAGAAAGAGCGAGAGACGACATTTAGATAAACGCTGAAAGGTAAATGAACTTTATCAGCCGAACAAGAAACGAGGTGTACAGACACTCGCACACGTGCACACCACTCATTGTCTGGGTGTGTGTGTGTGTGTGTGTGCCGCATCTGTGTGCCTCCACTTTTGGTTATGAAATTAAATTGCTGCGAATGCACCAGCACACGCATGAGCACATATACATATATAAATTTATTAAATTATAGAATACCTTGTGCTTGCCTTCACATTAAACTTCGAAAATGTCATTAAAAATGTTGTTCTGACATCTTTTGTGGAGTTCTGGCATTCAAATGAATAAATGAACAAAAGAATTTTTCATAATTAACGAAAAATGAAAGGATTTGGATTCTAGATAATAAGTTGGAATATATAAGTTAAGGCGGATACATTAAATAAATTGTTTGAAAATTTAAACTAATTCTATCTTCATTAGGTTGCTCATTAAGAAGCAAAACAGGCGGTACAAGTAACCTTCTTATGACAAAAATGATTGAAATTCAGCTAACCTAAATTAATTAATTAATTACTAATCATTTTATATAAAAAACCTTATTAGAACTCTTTCATAATTAAGGTAAAAATAAAATGACTTTAAAATATTGTAAAGATGTTATCTTTAGTCATAAGCTTGTAAAGCCGTGAAGAAGGCATTTCCGACCCTATAAATAATATATATTATTGATCAGCATCAACAGCCAAGTCGATCTAATGAGGTCTGGTTGAAAAATAAAATTTTAAATTTTTTCAAAAATTTATAAGGGGTTACATCGTTAAAATTGTGAAAAATTGATCAAAAATTTTTAATTTTTTTAAATACTAAATTAAGTATACAGATTTATTAACCTTCAAGAAACAAGCAATTAACTGCTTTCCGAATTGAAATTAATGCATTTTTGACAAAGTTAAGCATTTTTTAAGCTTCGATTTTTAATTTAAAAAATCATGCCAAAATACTGATTTCAACAATATTTTAGAGGGTATTATAATTTTATTCGGTGAAGGATTCATTTCCGACCCCACAAAACATATATATTCTTCATCAGCATCAACAGGGGAATCTTTCTGGCCATGTTGGAAGTAAAAAAAAATTTTTAATTTTTTCAACATTTTATAAGGGGTTACATCGTTAAATTTTACAAAAATTTATCAAAATTTTAATTTTCGGCAAATATTGTATGCTTAGTTTCGATCGATTTCCAATTCAAGCCTAAAATTCAATTGCAAACTGCATGGCTAAATAAATTTCGGTCGAAGCATTCCCAAGTACTCTTTGCCCAGACCCAAGTCAAGACCAAAAAACATATATTTACTTAAAAATCCCTCATGTGTAAAAAGTGTAAATAGAGAAATACGAAAGTGTACTCAGATAAATAACATTTATAAATACAATTTCGTTACCCTCAACCGAAATGCCACTGATGACATTTACTATTTTTATCGTGAAATACCTTTTGCCACTTTCAATTTAAACATTTTAACAGCAGCCAGCAAAAGTGTCGGCAGCAAATGGAAAATCTACAGCAAAAAATATATATGTAAATAAAAAAAGATGCCAGAATGTTGGGGAAAACGTTAGGAAAATTGTAGGAAAACACTACAGAGAGAGGGGGAGGGAGAGCGGGGGCAATGTACAAAAGACAAACAATGTGAAATGTAGAAGGAGCTGAAACAGATTTTCCAACTGCAGTAATAAATGATAAACAAGTGCAAGCTGGCCAAAATGGGCGTGGCAGGGTGGTGGGTCCATTTCCACAGCCCCCTTTAGCCCCCTCCTGCAGCCGCTTTTCCTCTTTCCCCTACCATTTTCCAGTCGCTAGGCTGATATTGAAAACTGCTGCATGCAAAAAGCTGAGCAAATGCTTCTCTCTCTCTCTATCTTTCTCTGGGTGTGTGTGCCTTTTCACACTTTTGCATTATTTATGCAGGTCGTGCCAGTGTGTGTGTGTGTGCCAGCGTGTGTGTGCCAGCGTGTGTGCCTCGTACGTGCCTCGAACTGCAACGACAGCTGCTCCTGTTTCAGTTCCAGGCTCCGGTCCTGGCTCCGGTCCTGCTGCTGCTGGACCAAACTCCTCCTCTCTCCGGGTGTGTGTGTGTGTGTGTGGGTATATATACACACACATACACACACACACATATATATATATAGTATTTATTCCATGTACATATTGTAAGTGCCCCATGCCTCGTGTCAAACTTCTAATTAACCTCGTAATTCATGCAGCCCGGAATGTGGGCCGGCCAGCAAAGAGGGGTCAGCGACGGCTTGCCTTTATTGTCCCGGGAACGTGGCTCGGCAAGTGACCCAGAAATTACCAGCGATACCGATACACGTTGTGATGGTTAAATACATCTGGTATTTAAGAGGTGATTCCCCCAAAACGGCGTCCATTCAAGAAATAAGCCTCGAGATTGTAAATCAATTAATTTGGGTTCGAGGAGAAGGCAATAGCTAGGAAATATATTCTCCAAAAATGATATCTACTTAGTATAAACCCACAATATTTAATTGGATTTGGCCACATGCAAGGCCCAAAAAAATAGGCTATATTTAAGGGCCATTCCGCTGCTTGTTACTGTCAAACCAAATTGAAATTACATTATTTAATTGGTTAGTTGGCCCGTTCAGACCGAATGAAAAACAACACGCAGCGAAAGCAAATAAACATAAATTGATTGCGATTGTATGATTAATTGTTAAGGGCTGTGCAAAGCAAATTACAATTTGTTCAACAATTATAACCGATTGCCAGGCGCATTAAGCAGATGCAATAATTACACCTCCGCCAGATTATATATATATATTTACAACTTTTGGGCCAGAACTAGCAGACCAACTGCAGCTGCAATCAAATGTTCAATTGCCACTTATTTTGTGGCTGGGCCATAGACAACATCGGACCACAGCAGCACTCAGTTCTCCAGAAACTGAAACAAGTTCAAGAGGACCGCACCAAAAAGCGAAATAAAAATATAAACAAAATGGAACAGAGCAGACACACAGACCGGTTATTGTCTTAGTTTTATTAAAATGCGTTTTTGTTCGCCTGGATTCTTTTGTTTTTTATTTGTTCCTTCTTGATTTTTATTTCAGCAGCAGTGATAGTAAAAAAACTTGTCAAAGGCAACAACCAAAAATGGAACTCTGGCAACAACAATTTCTGCCAATTTGTGTGCAATTTAAAGTGTCCAAGGGGTCGGAGGATCCAAAGGATCCAAAGGATCCGACGGAACCCCGGCTATATACTACATGCACAAAAAGTTTGAGAACTATTTAGTCGAGGGCAAAACGGGTGAGAGGATGCCAAAACTTGGCAGACACGGACACAGATGAGCAGACCACAATGCAACTGACCGCGGGGATACACTTGGAGGAAAGACAAGTCACCAGAAACATGGGGTTGTTACCCTTTGTTGTTACCCTGAAAATGGCAGACAGTTTCCCTCTACTTTTTGCCATAAAATTAATGCTACAAGCAGTGCTTTCTTAAAATTTAAACTGAAAATATTTGAATTGTGAACCAAGAATGTCTCGCTTCTGCTGGCTACGGTTGTTCTTTAAGCGATTTCTCTCAGTGTGGCAACACTTTGGCCATAAACCGTTCTGCGGGTCTGCCCGGGTGGGGTGGTTTTAGAGGGTTAACTTCGCTGCATTAACGCTGACCGAAAAATCTCTGCAGCTGAAGTTCAACTTACAATTTTTTGCAACCAACAAAAAAATAGTAAAAACCTTCCTTTTCGCGGACAAAGCAGCAGCCTCCCTCCCAGCCACGTTGTTGTTGCAACAATAACGCTACATTACAAGTGGCAGGCGAGAGCATCGAGTTAGTTAGTTTGCCGCCACACCCCCCTTCGGGCCCGCCCCCTTCTGCGGTCTTGTTAGTCTGGGCTGGCAAGTTGGTTAAAAAGTTGTTGATGCAGTTACCACCACCCTCTCGCCCTTCGGACAGACGACATTTGTGCTAATGGCTGGCAACGACCTGGACAGCACTGCCGCCATGGAGCCATGGAAGGAGACCCATTTTCCCGACCGCCCAACACATGGCAAACATGTTGCACAGTTTGCGGCGTAAGCGAAAAATTTTCATCGCAACTATTTTTTGGCCAAGCAAACACCGTCGAAGAGCTGGGCCCAAAATGGGTGAGTGGCCACAACATTTGTGTTTGAGAATAATTAAATTAAGCCAACTCGCCGCCGAGTGTCAGTCTTTGTTTATAGATTATAAAAGCAGGGGAATCACAAAGTTGCAAAATCAAATTGCAAAGTTTAATTCAATCTCTCTTAAAATTGTTGCGGGAATATTGAGCATTCCTGCGAAGAATTGGGGGTTGCCTAATGTCCTTTGGCTCGGCTGCAGTTCAATGTCCTGGAAAACAGTTTACACTTAAAAGGAGTGCAGACACAAATATATAGAAAATAATACAACAAAACTTCATTTGAAAAGCTCAACTAGCAAGCCTTGGAAAAGCATTCTCCCTCAGCGCTTAACTCAAATAAACAGTTTGGAACTTGCTTCTAACAAAACCAGATCGGACGAGCACTGGCAAAATTCTACTATTTTCAAAAATCAAGTCTATATCTTGTTTCTTTCGAAACCAGTTCTTTTTTTTTTTTGATTCAACTAATCAGGTGAGTGGCAGCTATCCTGAACTATCGCGAACTATCCCAGCCAAAGTCCGTCTTCATCTACAGTTCTTCTGGCATTATGGTGAAGCCAAGGAAGCGCCCTCTTCGCCTCTTCAAAACCGCAATGGCTTTCCTGACAATCCTGTACAACGATCGTTTCTGCTGGACCTTCATCAAGAGCTACGGACTCTTTGCTCTGGCCATACCCTTGGCCAAGTACCTTGATGGCTACGAGATCTTACCCTCAAGCGTCTAACCTTTGACTACATTTCAATGTTGAGCAGCAAATAAAATTGGGATTCCTTTGTTTTTAATCCTAAATACTCTTTGAGAATATCAATGTCCGACAGAAATGGATAGCGGATATATAATCCGCTCTCAGACTAGATTCTACCGATGATGCCACTGCCGCTGCGACAGTACCATTGCAACATCTTGTTGCATTTGTAATTTCCGGTATCACATACACAGGACCCCATGTGTGTGGGTGTGCCGTGTGTTGGGGGAAGGAAAATGTGGAAGAAAAATGTGTCAGCATACAAGACAAAGCAAAATACAAACAAAACTCGAGTTCCCATGCAGCCAGCAGGGTGGAAGGATGGACCATCAGTCTAGGACTCCCTGCGGCCACGCCTCCCTCTGGAAAGTGCTTTAGCTTCTCGTCTCCACAATGGCAAGTGCCGCCGCAGAGGCAGTGCGGTTCATGGCTGTTAAGCCACCTAACCAACATCTAATGCTGGTTTGTCATCCCATTCACCTGGTGTCTTCCGCAATTAATGGTTTTAATAATGATTTGATTTCTTGTTTAATTAAATTGAGGGAATCTCTAACAATGCTCCATACAGCTGTGTCTCAAACTTTAGCTGAGTCACGTGCATGCGTCATTTGTTTACGGCTCTCTCCCTTTTTGCTTGGCTTTTACTTATTAGTTTGGCCAAGGAAAAGTCCCCCTTCTCTCTACTGCCACCCCTTTGGGCTTTTCCTGCAGCATTCTCCTTTTCTTTTCCTTGTTTTCCCTTTGAGCTGCAATTGTCAGTTGACAATGCAAGCAACCGCAGATTGGGGCGAGGGGGGAGACAGGAAAAGCTCCAGTATCCCAGGATTTGCTGACATCTTAAAGACAGATCCCCGCCACTTACCCGACGCTTTAATTGAGCCTTCAACATTTGACAGGCAGTCGTCGGCGAGAGATCCTGTGATAGGAGAATGGCAAATTAGCCAATTTGCAATTAACTCACCTGAAAAGAGAGGAGGAGAAAAGAGGGGGTAGTTAGTAGCCGAATTAGCGGGAAAGCACAAACAACGAATGGATTTTCCAAAGGTTAATTGACGCAATTTTCAGGCAACTTGAGCTTATTTACACTCGCTGCCAAGGGGTTATATATCTGCAGGATAAAGACCATAAACTGGCAACATGGCGGAATGACGGGATGACAGGACCCATTGTTGCCACGATAAAGCAAGCACACACACACACATGAGTCCGTGCCAACATAAAGATTTCCATTTCCATTTCCCTGAGAACAGCGACAACTCAGACAACGATGTGTAAAACAATTGTGCTCGCAGTTAATTTGTGTGCAGCGACAATCCTAGCGCCACCCAAAGGAGCACCCAGCAGCGCCTTGGCACTGGAAACAAATTTATTTACTCTCTTTGCTTGATATTTCTTTTTAACAAGAGTTTAATTTGTTAAGTTATTTTTTTATAAATATATATTATTCATATTCTTATTAATAAGCACTACTTTTAAATATTAAGATAGTACCCGTTTTTCTCCTCTGTGTATGCTTTATGATGCTATTCCTGCTTGTGACAGACAATTGAAAAGGCAATACACACATACGCTCTCACACCGGCACACCCGGCGTATACGCAATGTGCCAAAGTTTATACGAAATTAATGTTAATTACAACGCGACTGAAACTATCCATCTCACTTGCACCCGGCGGCAGCAACTGTGTCCTGTCAGGATATGAATCGTGGATTGGGGCTGGGAAAATGGGAAAATGGGAAAACGGGGAAAATGGGGAATGCAATTTGCCAGCAATGCATTTAACAAGCTGAAAGCTGAACAAGCTTAAGCCGGCGGATTCGGGTTTCGTTGAATGAGTCGACAAAGGTGAATCGAATTGAATCGAGCCGAAAGGGAATGATTAATAACCATAATCGATAAATGTAAAATATTGCCACAGACTTTAAGTTTATGACTGTGGGTGCTTTAAGTGTGACTTCAGGGATTTTTGCAGCAAGTTCCTAATGTATTGTTAGTTTTTATTAAAATTTATTTGTACTCATAAGTTTCACAAGAAATCAACTCAGAATATGCAAAAGATTTAATTATTCTGACAAGGGAATATTATGTAAACTAAAATCTGCTTAGAAGTCGCAATAAATTTATAAATAATTGTTGAGGAACATGCTACAAAACACAGATTTGTTCTTTGCTTTTCTTTAACTTCATCATCAATTCATAATAATAAATTAAGTAGTACAAAATATACGAAACAAAATCAAAAGAATTTATAGCCAAGCTTCTTTTTGCTTCTAATCGCCTTCCTGCTGCCTCTCCGGGTGTCCAAATCATCGATCATCTTTATCGACTAATCAATCGAACTCACCGTTAGCCCTGCCGATAAATCCCGCTTAAGCCATTCGACTGCACAAAGGCAGCATTTTTCTTTCAGCCCGTCCATTTTTTGTGCTGGATTTTCGGTCTCTTCTCTTTTTTGTTTGTCTTGTTTTGTTTAGTGAATTGAACAACTTTGCCAACTGTCTGGATTCCCACGACCCGTGGCCCACCTGTCACGCCCTGCCGTACACTGACGAAAAACCACACATCAAATGCTATCTATACATTCAGTGAGGACCTTCAAGGGGGCGTTACATTTGCCTTGCCGCTTTCTCCCCGTGTAGCTGCTTCTTTGCCGATTCTCCATGATGTGGCACAAATGGCAATGCGCTTAACGTGTCTCGTGTTCCGTGTTGCTGCTGTGCCGCCAATGTGGCCGCCGTTGCCGCTGCTGTTTTCCTGCATTGTGCGGCGCTGACACTGCAGCAATCGACGGCAGCAACAAAGGACACCGCCCCATCCCCGCCCCCATCACACTTTCCCATTCTGTTGGAGCACGTTTGCCACCCCTTTTTGCCACACACACATTTCTGGCAGGCTGGCACTCGCCGGGATTGAAGACACCTTGGCCCACGCACAGACAATTTATAAAAGCCACAACAAATGTCTGAGGCTGTAAACTTTCCGTAAGTCTTTGCAGCAATGTCTGCCAGCGGCAACATCAGCAGCCAGCAACAACAGCAACTGGAGACAAGGACGATGGCGATGACGATGACGATGACGATGACGTCGTCACGCGGATGTTGCGACGTGACTCTGAAGGATTTTCATGGCTGGCAAAGGTTTTCCCCCAGTTTTCCTGCCATTGTTGCTGCTGCACGTCTCGTGTTGCTGTTGCTGTTGCTGTTGCTATTACTGTTGTTGCCGCTGCTGCTGGCGGTTGTGTTGCATGTTGCCGTCAGCATGTCAGAGCCCTAACACGTAGCAATACACCCTCACACACAAGCGCACGAAATGCGCTTACAGGCATGTAAGCACATGTACTTGAAGGACCAGCTATGGAAGCCGAAGCATGAATGTCCTTTCTGCAGTAACAAAAAAAAAAGAATCTTCGATTGAATCAGGAAAAATCTGAAATCTATATGAAATCTTTTTTTAAGGAATGTAAGGAATTAAATTGTTTTCATTTACACTAGAGTCTGGCCAGACAGTAACTCCTTGGAAGGGTAGAGCCCACGATTCCTCGCCCCGTGGAACCTACATTGTCAGCGTCTTAGCGCTTCGTGACAGCATTTTCCTGCCACCGACTACTGTTAACATTTTCCCAGCTTGCCCAGCTTTCCCGGCTTTCCCATCAGCTGTTGTGTCGGAGTCTGGGCTTTCATTAGGCTAATCCAGACATGATCATGCATATATGGAATATATATATATATATATATATATATATAAGCCCAGACGGTAGCGTTGAACCCAAACCGAAAGTAAGGCTGAGGCAGAGAGGCTTTGCTCCAGCGTTCGTAGCATTTTCCTTTTTTTTAATATACACAAGCATGTGCATGTGCTACCCCGGCCGGGTTTTCCACCACAGCCTTGGATTTCCCAGCCCTCCAGCCTCCACCTTCCGGTCCCCTTCGGGCAGCATGACAAACTTTTTTATGTAAATTCTGAAGCTGCTGCTTCTGTTTCAGTTGTCGCTTCTTGTTGTTCTACTCTCCGTTTGCCATTTGTGCACCTGTGCGCCCATCAAAAAGAAAAGGTAGGAAAAACTTTGCTCCGCAAAATATGCTCCAACGAAAATACTCATCTAAGGGGAAGGCCTGGGAAAAAGGAGCAGCCGTAAAGATTTCATTTTCATGTCCCAGAGAAATCTGAGTCGCATCTAATCGAATCAAATTTCCTCGAACACACACTTTTCAGGTCACTTCCCAACTTTCGAAACACTTGACAATCTCCGCCGGCCGGTCGGATCCCGGAAAAGTTTCAATTGCCTGGGTTTCCCACACACTTTCGGCCAGGTCAAAGTTCGTGGCGGGACTTCCCCCGAATCAAATTGAAGCAAGCGAACACACACAACTTTTGGCCAAACAAAATTTGTGGCCGCTGCAGCTGGCCAAAAGCTGGAAAATTAATTGAAACCAAGGCATGTTGAATGAAACAGATTCGGGGAAGGGCAATGATTGATTAAGCCCAGGAAAATCCGCGGGCATAAGGAACGGGGGCGTCAAGTCAACTCAAGTCAAATCGCATTGAATTGAAGAGAGCGGCGGAATCGAATCAAGTGGAGTCGAGTCGAGTCATCATCAAATGAGATTAGACAGTCAGCCGAGAGATTAGGCATTCGCTGACCGACCTGAGACATCGTCGGGAAAAGCCATGATGTAACACAGGCAGGGCGATGTCAGTCAGGCATCTGTCGATGGCTTCTCAACAGTCATTTTCCGGTGAATACTAAATTGCCTTAATCTACTTTATCATCCACAGACCAGGAAATAAGCAGTGAGTCTCGGAAACAGCACGGGAAATGCAAAGAAAACCGATACCAACTTGAAGAACTCGAAAGGTATCTTCCTACAAAAGGTGACAAGTAATTAGGCCACATTATAATGAGTAAAACTAAGGTCTAAGCCCCATTAGTAGTGTGTAATCTAGACCTCATAGCCGACTCTAATCCGATCTGTTTTCAATATATTTGGAAAATATAATAAATACAATGAGAAATGCTTAGGGCCGATGGCCTTTCTCCTTCTTCGAAATTAGAAATAATTACCAGTAATCATAATAAACGGGCATAAAAAATTAAAGCGGCAAAAACAAGAAGGAAGAATGTGACTCTGACTCCGGAAGGGACGACGTGCCTGGGGATGGAAGTTTAGTCCCCGCTCCAATCGAATGGGATTTTTTCCGCAAATGTCTTGCCCCCGTGACGGCCATAAATATGATGATAATTAAGTGTGTCTCGCACATATACTCAATTTAGCCTTATTAACCCAAAAAATGACACAGATATTAATTTTCCACGCACACACACACACACACACACACACTTAAAGAGGGACACATGTGCCCTCGCACTGCGCCATTTTCCGCAGGGCAAAGTCATGAGAAGTGGCGCCTTGGCATAAAGCCTAAACGTAAACGAGTAAATTGGCAGATTTAAGCAGTAAACAACAAAACGGCCAACAAAACAGGCCCAAACAACACCTCCCCTCCCCCCACACCCTTCCCCTTTCTCCCTTGGCAGCCGGAGTATAAAGAAAAAAAAATGTCAACAATCTATTGACAGCTGAGACTGTAACTGATTGTAGGGCGACTTGCAGGAGGAGGAGCCAGGACACCACACACACACCGACTGACAGGGGCGGCGAAAAGGGGTTGAAGCTCCAAGGGGGGTGCGCACAAAGCAGGCCACGTAGCAAACAAAGACATAAGCGTTTCTCGCAAAAAAAGAAGTGTATATATGCTATATATAGGGAGGTTTCAGGGAGGAGCCATTGGTAGGCATTGCTATTTTCCGAAGAAGGTATCAACTGTGAGAAAATATACAAATAATACTTGTTATTTAAATTTCAAGCAGTAAAATCAATCATAATCGACTTTCGCATTTCTTAAAAATTTAATTGAATCATCAAATTAATAAGCAACAAACAAATACAAAAGTTAACAAGCCAAACCGTTTCGTGTTTGCCTTAAATTAAGATTTATTTGCATTTAAACAACACCTCCGCTTCCGCTTCCAGTTCTAGTTCCCTTTTCCCCAGCCCTAACATTAACATCAAACGGAATGAAATCGAAATTTTGGGGGAGTATTAAGCACTGAACAAAAAACATATAGGAAAGAGCACAATTTTTGGGGGAAGGAGGATGTGTGCGGTGCTCCTAATTTAGATGTCAATAATTTTGCGCATACACACCCTGGAACACACCCTCGACAAATATGTGTGCGGTTGCCGTCTTTTTTGCACCCCGAAAAACCATTAGAAAATAAATAAAATATCAAAAAAATATGAGAAGGAAAAAAAGGCAATGTACACAATAATGCAGGAGACAAAGCACATGGGCGGTGGTGGAGCACTTGTGTAGCATGTGTGCACGATAATAATAACATCAAATTAAAATATTGTAATTCGTTTTTATGATTTCAGCCTTTTTTGTGCTGAATTTCTACTAGATTCCCATAGGTTATTAGCCTCATAAATACCCTGGCTAATTAGGCCAGGAGAGGAGGCTATTTTCCCCTTGTTCCAGGGTATAACTTTGGTCGAGTTTTTATCTCGCATCCAGCGGCTGGCTATCTGAGTCCCCCTGCTCGCTTGCTCATATATTTATGGCCTAATATATTATATATTTATGTGTCTGTCATTTAATAAATTTTGCTGATAATGTCATAGACATCAGCGTAAAAATGACCTCCCCTTCCGCCCAGTGTGTGGCTGTGTGTGCTCTTCACATGATTTGCTTCCATGATTTGTGTATTTGGTCAAAATGGCCACCTCTCCCATTTGAGAAGTCAATTTTTATTGCTGTTTATTATTATTTATTTATGTTTACGGCTTGGCCTCTGTTTGCTGTGTTTCTAAGACTCGATGCATGCGTATACGTAATGTGAACGGGGCGTATGCGTAATTTGTGCGAACTGGTCGTGGGAGCTTCGGTTGTGATTTAATTGGATTGGAAACCAGACCACCAATTAATCAGTTAATTATGTATTTGAAAATATTTTTACGCATATATTGCTTAGTTAAATATATATTTTAAAATTGTATTTAACATGTTAATATATATACTATGATGAAATAAGCACTATAAAACCTTAAAGATGGAGTTCATTAAATGCTTATATTCATGGCACACATTCCTTGCCTTCTACAATGAATTTCCCTCCCATCAGGTTTACCGTTTAGGCAGCATTTTCCACGCTTTTCATTTGTTGTTCTTGTCACCATTGCAGAATGTTTCGCTGACTCAGCTGCCAATGTTTCGCTCCTCCAACCACTTTTCCTTTTTCCGCCCTATTTGCATATCACATTCACCATTTTTTCTTCTTCATTTTTTCTTTTTCATTTTTTTTTGTGCGTTCTCAAGTGGGATTCATTTCGATGCTCAAAAATTGCTCAAAAGCCTTCAAATTGTGAGCCATAAATAACAAGAAAAAAAAATGTGAGGATGCTCGGGGAAAACCAAACTGAGAGCACAAAGAAAGCTGCTTTTGTACTTGAATCGATTGTTGGCAATGAAGTCAATTACATAAACGGCATCGGCACAAAAAAAGAGGGTATAGTGCCCATAAAGGCGACGAGGAAAACATGAGGTAAATGTATATATAATGAAGAGGAAAATTATAAGAATTCAGTGGGAAATTTACGGAAGAGGGAGGAAACCCGCAGTGTAATATGGACTAAGCATTTAATTATATTTTAATAATTTGAAATTAGAAACAAATTATTTGTTATAAGGTAGTATAGAAGACACAGATAGAAATCATAATATTAACACCGCACAAATTAAGACTAGACGGGATGAGATCATTAAAAATGAAAAGAAGAAAATCCAGGAAAGGCGACAGCCTCTGGCGGAAGGAAGCGAGAAGAAAAAACATGAGTTGGGAAAATCAAACAGAGGGTCAATCTCCTTTAATTTTCCTCGCCGCACGCATCCCTCTGCCTGCCAATTTCCGACACCAGAGGGCGTCAAAGTGACGTGTCGTCTGGCAGGTTTTTCCGCTTTTCCCCCCTTTTCCAACCCCCTCCACTTTGACTTCTTTGCTTTTCCCTCTTTGCTGTATGTGTGAAGCATTTAAAAGTCACTTAAGTGGAAATTAAAAAGAAATTATTCACTTTGGCACATTTCACAGCGCTTACATGCATAAAGTGCTTTCCCAGTTTTCCCCAGGTTTCCCCCAGTTTTTTCCCCAAGCACTCCTCTCCCCGCCTTGCCTCAATTGCTTTTTTATTTTTTCCAGATTTATTTTCGGTTTGTTTGTTTGTTTGCCGTAATTGTTGTGGCTTGCCTCATTATTTGTATCTGGTCAAAGGGAGGAAAACGGTGCTGGGAAACCCCCCGAACCCAAAACAGATACCATTTTCCACCGGGCGGGGCAACCCCCCTCCTCATTGTGGTCCACTTTCTGTGTCTTTTGAGATCCGGGTCCTTTTTGGCTTGTGGCACATTTCCTACACTTGACCACAATATTTCTGTGGAATTGCTCGCAAATTGTTTATTGCTGACCTCAAAGCTATTTGGGCATTATGGGCCGGCACAGAGGAAAGGTGTTTTCCCCATTTTCCGACCTCTAACTTGGCTTCGGGGCAGGATTAATTTTAATAGCAATTAGTGAATTATATTAGAGTCCAGGCTCCTTTTGGGATTAGCTCTGCTGTGGTGCTACTCTTTGACTTTAATTATGTTCTGATTACGAGGTCCTTTTTAAATGTCTTTGAATATTTTTATCAGATTTTCCCAGTTGCCATTTGTTTGTACACATATCCTGGGATGAATTTTCAAATTTCTAAACCTGATTAGTTTCTTATTTTTGTTGAGCATCATTTTTATTTGATTTTTTTATGTGAACTATTTAATTTGTATTGAAGAGATTTCCCCTCCGTTGGTAGTCTCTTTTTTTCAGCTTTTCAGCCAGTTTTCCCTCCCTGCAAGTCCCCTTGCATGTCCTGAATTTGTGTCATGTTCAAAGCAAGCATCTTTTATGTCATCCGCGGCCTCATCAACTTAATCATTGAAGGAGAAGGAATCATTTGCCTGGCACAGATCCTTTGCCGGCTCTCCTTTATCCTTTCTCTCTCTCCCATTCTGCCTAAAACTGAAACTGAAACAGAAGCCGAGAAAAGAGCAAAGCGCAGCACAAAAAAAAAACACACATATATATATATAGAAAAGAAAAAGGGAAAATAAATATTATAGAAAGAGGAAACACTCAGCTTCGTTGACGGCGACCCATTGACCAAGTTAAAAAAGTTAGAGCTCCATTGCAAATATGGGATAAAAACACACACACACACATGTAACACACACTCGTCCGATGCATGTATGAGTTATGCAAACTCTGCACTTGGAAAAAAGAAGCTATTATTTGAGCAAAACAAGCTAAACACCTTTGGAAGATGGCATGTGCAGGGGGACATCTAAATAGAAATATATCATTTTTACTCATATTAAATTAAGTAAGTTATTTAGGATAAATTTCTATGGAAACTAGGCTCGCTTTTCTTTGCCTGCATGTTCCCCATTTCATTTCTATATATATATTTATATATATATGGATACATGGTATATATATTTTTTCTTTTTGCGGAGGCACTTCAAATGCGGTTTGGGGCCGCGGAATCAAGCGCCAAGAGACCTCATAAAAAACGACTAAGGCGACTGACTCACACAGATATGGCACACCCATAGATGCACACCCATACAGCCATGCTAGAGCGCATATTGAGTTGTGGTTTAATGCCACACACATCACACACACACACACATCATACACACACTCTCGCAAAGGGTTCAAAGTTTGGCAGCAGAGAAACCAAAACAGAAATATTTCGCTCCATTTTTTGTGTTCACTTTTTTTGTGTTCACAAAATTTGTGCCATTGCATAACCCCCTTTTCTGCACGCCTCTGGCCCTCGACAATATTGAAGCGAGGCCTCAGCTTCAGTTTCCACAGATTAAGCTGGGAATTGAAGCTGGATGCCAGCCGAAATGAGACTATAAATTATATGGCGGAAATTCGCTCGGATAAGTCACAAATATAGGTATAAATATTGCAGGAAGTTTGCACAAAATACTAACAAATTAAAGTCGAAATAATTTTTTTAAACTTGCAATTAACTCGAATTTACTTCAATTTAAGCTGGATTCCGACACAGGGATAACAGGGGGGCGGCAGCCACAAAGCCATTCGCAACGGTGGCAACTTGAGTTTTCCCCTCACAAAGTTCGGGCCAGAACTGGAAACTGCGGCGAGGATTTCCACACGACAACTGCAGACAGGAAGAGGGACGAGGAGGGACCAGAGACGGGTACGTGATGCACTGCATCCACGGCGAAAAGTTCATTAATCTAGTTACAAGTTCGCGCAGACAGTTCGCATAATCAATCAATAGAGTTGGGGGGATAACTGGGGATCCTGGGTCCTGGAGATTAAGTGTCAGGGGTAGAGGAGTGCTGGGGCGTAAACATGTCGGCGCTCACTGGGAGGCGGGACTCGGCAAAGGGGCGTGACATATTTCTTTTTTTGCGGTTTTCTGGCCGCTGAGTGACAGGAACAGGATAGCATTTTCTAAGCGCATTTTCGCCTCTTTGGGCTTTTCTTTGCTCCCGCGAAAAGCTATAGAGTACAGGCAAGGCAGTGAAATATGTGTGGCTGGGAAAAATTCAATTAAATGGAATCAGCAAGGATAACTCGTAGCATATATATCCTGCTAAATAGATATTAACTTTAGCTTTAATCTTGCCATGTCAGATGGTATTTCTCATTAAATTTGTATACTAAAAGAGCTTCAAAAACGGCTCTGCATTGGCCAGGACTCTACCCCTGTGATCTCGCTGTGATCCTGTTCAGTATCCTGCTGCCGCTGCCTTTGCTTCTCCCCCTGATTTCCGCCGCCACCCTGATTGGTGGGCTGGCGACAGGGTCCGCAGGAGCAGCAGCCGCAGGTCGGCTGGCGCTTGCGCTGCTTCTCCAATCGGTTTCGGGTCTTGACCTCCGGATGGCCGTAGCAGTGCTCGCACTCATCATCCGCCGACGAGGAGCTCTCGTCGAAGGCATGCGGCTTCCGGTAGATGCAGCAGCACTTGGACTTCCGGCGATTCAAGTGCTCGTTGTCTATGACCCCTTCGTGGAAGCAGACGCGCCGCCGCGAAGTCTGCGGCACCTGGGAGGCCAGACGCAGCCGGAGCACACAGCCCGTATCCTCCACCACAGGCACCGGCACCGCTTGGATCTCGATCTCTGTCGTCCCGGGACTGTTGCCGATGAGCAGCACCCTGGTCGTGGTCGGTGGCAGCTTCGAGTCTGCCTCGGTATCGATGGTCGACACATTGGCCTTCGACTGATCCATGGTGCTCTAATTTCTTTGGCGGTGCCTTGGGGGTGGGGTTTTTTAATATAGAATTTGAACTGTGGAATTTGGAGTCGAAATCGAATCTGTTTAGGTGGACTTGTGCCAGGCCATATATGAGTCTAGAGACCAGGCAGGCTGAGATCGAAATTTTCCTGACTTTCCTCAAACAAGAGCTGGGAATGTGGTTTGTTTCTTTATCGATAAGTACTTGGAGGCTGCTGGCTGCGAACCGCCAAGTTTGCTGACCTCTCCTTGGGTTCCTTTTTGGCCCTCGTATACTCTCGCCCTCTCTCTTTCTTTCTGTCAGATCCCTCTCTCTTTCGCTCCGGCCTCGTCTCTGTCTCGTGTCTCGGCTTTAGCCGCAGTCATTTTGGCTGCCAAAACTTGGGCACGATTTACGTCAATTGGACAAGCGCCAGGACACGCCTTAACCCCGCAGTGGCCCAGCCGCCCATTTAACCCGAAAGCCACCCGCTGGCCACCCCGCGCCCGGTTTTTCCATCCATTTTTCCAAATCCCATAGCAGCTCCTTTGCAGAGAGTGGGAGAGAGAGAGAGAGAGAGAGCTCCATGTTTACCTAAAATGCAATTCTCCATTCCCGCTGCAGTTTTGCATTTATTATTGAGTGAAGGCAACGGGCTGGGTCCGGGATGCTGGCGGGTTGGAAAACCCATTTTCCGTTTTACTTTACCACTTTGCCTTTGAAAATTGCACAAAAAATTCTGCTCCCCCCCTCCTGTATATATATATATATATATATATACATATATATTCATGTATATAAATGTTTTTTTTTTTTTTTGTATTTACGCATGGCAAATAAATGTTGAAAATAATATGATGGCTGCTGCTGGTGGGGTTAAGGAACTTTTTCTCAGCATCGTTTTCGGTTTCGTCTTTGGTTTTTTCTAGTTTTTTTAGAGGGTTTTCCCTGCCTTTTTTGTGTAGTTTTTCAGTTCTTTTTTTGTTTTTCTCCTCCTTTTTTTGGCTACCGCTCTGGTCTCATGTATTTTACTTCTTGTCTGCGTTTATCTGGCATTAGAACCAAGAAAAATTATGTTTGCAGTTCGGACCGCAGGCGGCGGGCTAAGGGGGCAGGGGGGTTGGAAAAGTCAAAGGATGCTGAGGAGGAGGGGGGAGGCGAGAGGTCTGTCTCTGTCTGCTGTGCAGCAGATAATAAAAAAGAAGCCGCAGCGTCGCAGCTTTTCGTGGCAAGTGCCAAGCCAACGACCCTGAATGAAAAATTATGCTCAATGCTGTTTAAATAGTTCAGTTATTTTTCCGGGGGCTGCTTTCTCCCCCTTCAGCCAGGGGCGTGGTTCAAGTGCAAGGTTCAGACTGGATTCGAGGTGACAAATGGGATTTCCCTACGAGAAATCTGAAAACGTTTAAATAATTGATGTTCTGCATTTGTATACCGTTGGAAAACAATAAAATTAAGGATCAGGTGACAGTATTTCCTGGATTTCAGCAAGAATAAAAGGGATTGTTCACAGTGCGTATACGTGATATTTTCTTAGTTTTCAATATATAAAAGAGTGTCTTGAATTTATTCAAGCTTTCCTAATATTTATATTAAGCAAAGTAATTATAAAGTTATTCTTTATACCTAGTGCGTATACGTAATATTTTCTTTGTTTTAAATATATTTGAATTTATTTAAGCGTATACGTGATATTTTCTAGGTTTTATGTAAAAGTTAGGGTCTATCTAAACTTTGTTAACTTTTAAAATGAGACAAAGTAATTCTTGAAAAATTCTTTACGGCCAGTGCGTATACGTGATATTTTCTTTGTTTTAAATATAAGTTACGGTCTTGAATTTATCCAAGCTTTCTTAACATTTATAATTAGGCAAAATAATTATAATATGATTCATAATTTACAGTACGTATACTTGATATCCTCTTAGTTTTAAAAGTAAGTTAGGCTTATGAATTTATCCAAGCTTTCTTAACATTTAAAACTAGTCAAAGTAATTATAAAATTATTCATTATGCACAGTACGTATACTTGATATTTTCTTAGTTTTATATATAAGTTAGGATTGTGAATTTATCCAAGCTTTTTTAACTTTTTAAGTTAAGCAAAGTAATTATAAAATTATTCATTATACACAGTGCGTATACGTGATATTTTCTTTCTTTTAGGTATAAGTTAGGGTCTTGAATTTATTCTAGCTTTTTTAACATTTAACATGAAGCAAAGCTATTCTATAATTATTCAGAGTCAATAGCAACAATGGCAAGTAATAAACCCTACAAAAAAAACGAACTAAACTCTTTATATTTAAGCTTCCTGCAGCTTGAATTTTCAATTTAATTTTTGAAAAGATTTCCCCGACACCCAGTTGGGGAATCACCTAAAACTATTTGCAGGCCATTGGACTAAACACTTTGGCGGCTGCTCTTCACGCACTTAATGGCCAAATAAAAGTTTCCGGACTAAAGGAAAAGCTGAGGCCAGCAGGAGGAGCTGCAGGAAAGCAAAAGCAAATCCTCGAGCGCCTGTGGCCATAACTTTCTTTCTGTGTGCCATTGAAATGAAATCTAAAATTCATTACGCATTTTATGCGTCAAAAGGAGATTGGGGATTGGCCAGAAAGATGGGCGGGGGTGGTGGTAATGAGGCGCGTGCCTGGTCTACGCACAGGCCCACTTGGCCAAGAGCCCACCCCCATGCCACACCACACCGCACCACTTCGTCCTGTTCCTTGCCGTTGCTTTCCTTTTGGGGGCCAAATGGCATTTATGTCCCAATGGAGACACGCACAAAACGCGACGACAGCAACGCCTTTGACTGTCTCTCCTGGCTCCATCTCTCGTCTCCAGTTACCAGCTTTTCCTACAGTTTTCCTAAGGATTTCCCTGAAACACCTCCCTCCCCCATCTCCCGCAAATTTGCCCACCGGAATTGTAAGCTCAAGCGTCCGTGTCTCCTTTGTCGCTGGTGGTTGTCTTTGGGGAATAAGATGAATTACATGCTACTCCAGGCTGCCAGGCTGCCAGGCTGCCAGCCTGCCAGGACGCCAGGACCGTCTCCGTCCCCGCCTCCTGTGACGCCTTGAGATGCCTCCACTTGAGTCCCTCTATCTCCCAGCGCCCAGTTTCCACCGGCTTCTCTGGGGCATGCAAAATCATGCAGATAACGCACAAAAAGGTACCAGAAACTAAATCCCCAAGCGAATAGTTTAGCAGCAGGATGTCGTTCTCTTAAAACAGTGGAGCATAGGCTCAGAAAACAAAAAAATAAAGATATATCTATATATATGTGTATGGAGTGGAAGAAAGAAAAATTTCTAAAGATAAGTTTTAAATGAAAACAGTGGAAGGAGTCCTGAGATGAAGTATATGCAATACGCTGTGGAAAACCTATGGAAAAACTAAGAGAAAGGCAGACAAGAATATATCATACCTGGTAAAAGAAATGAGTCGGAAATTAAAGTAACCTAAATAACAATTGTGTAGCAACACATTAAACCCATAAAAACAGGTATTATATATATATTATATATATTATATATTATTTTCTGGAAATTACCCATGCTGCCACCTTAAAGTCGGAGAAAATAAGCCTTTTAAAAAGCGAACAAACCTAATTTGCGGCTCACAATTGTCCTGTGGCGTGGGAAAGCGATCAGTAGGGTTGCCACCCCATGCTGTTCGAAATTTATGGAAATTTCCATTTAACAATTTCCGTCTCGAATCGAAAGCAGTGTGCCGGGAAAAGGCGACCGGCGAGAGATGGGAATAGAGAGAGAGCGGAATCAACCGCACGGAAATCATGTCTACGCATCATTCTTTGTGCTATTACTCTACTACTCCACTGCTGTCCCCTTTCTCCTTTCTCTATTCTCCTTTACCGCCATGGTACATTTATCTTTTTCCCTCCTTCTTCTCCTTTTTTGGCATTCCTGTATTGTATTTTTTGGTTTTGGTTTGGCGCTGGTGTGTGTGATTTTGCGTGGCTGTGTGGAAATGTGTGATAAGCAGTTTCCGCCAGGGAATAGACTCCACATACATATACATATATATAAATATATATAAATACATATATCGTGCAAGGATAGTTCTTTGAATGCCTATGCTTTGCCTTTTTTCCTTTTCATTGGCGGCGAATTGTCCAGTCCTACAATCGCACACCGAGAAAAATGGTAGAGTTCATTGGGAACTAACTAAGCAAAAAATATTAACTAAGCAAAAAATATTTAATTATTTAAGTGTCAGTTTTGCAAACACAAATCTAATTTATCTAAGGATTACACCTTTCAATCCCTAAAAATATTGTAACATAACTTATGTTTATATTGATGTATTCCTTTTCTTTAATAAAATTTAAAAATCAAATTTGTTCAAGGAACGCACCTTATAATCTTAAACAAAATGATATTTAAATACCATAGTGACTTTTCTCTCAGTGCACAAATGCCAGCGGCACACTTAGACACTGGAAAAAGGGGGCTCAGGCTTCAGAATTGAGCCACATCTCATAGTTTGGGGGCCGGCAAAGGAAGGCGGAAGCTGTGGCTACTAATGCAAATATAATGGCAAATGTTTCGGAAATATATTTCACAAATAAAATTGATAAAGAACACGCCGCCGTTGCCGCCCTTAATCCACCCCCTTGTCCCTCAACCCTAAACAAATCCCATTGTATGCGGCGGCAAGCGGAAAACTATTTGCTCGCATTTTTCCCACTTTTCCACTCTCCTTTATGCAGCAGCAGCTACAAACACAACAAAACAACGGCACAAACAGCACAAAAAAAAAGGAGAGGAAGACATCTCAAAGACGACTCCTCACTTGTGATTCCCAAGCTCCCCAAGTCCTTTGTATCCTTTCCATTTTCCCTTCGGCTTTCCTTATCTATCAATCTATAACTTTCATCATATCTGAGTGTGGGCCAGGATTGTCCAGGGAGAAGCATAGAAATGTAGGTTTATCTTAGGTCCGACTTGTTTTTTTATTGTCTTAAATTTCAGGGAGAAATATATATATTTTATACGATATATTATTGAAACCGTTTTTATCCTACACTAATTTCAAGTTTATCCATGACTTTTCTGCACAGGATATACTAATGACTTATACCAGAAGATACTACTATCTTTATGTTTTTTATATATTAGTGTCTCTTTACTTATTTGTATTTAAATTTTATTAACAAAAACAAACTAAGAATGTAAATATTTTGTGTGGAATTCTGTGTCAAAGAGGTATGACGATGCCAGGATAAGCTGCCAAGGATAATGAAAAACCAAGTGTGTGTGGTTCTTGTTCTCACATTATAGAAAGCTATAGGATTATACAAATACCTAAGGGGATCCTTTTCTTCGAAACTCAAGAGCATGGGTCAGGTCATTTTTTTTTCTGATACTGAAATTTACATTTTTTAAACACTTATACGTACAATTATGAAGATACTAAAGGACGGCTACACGTTACCCCCGATAAACCCAATAAACTCAATAAATAATAAGCCAGTTTTGAGATCTTTCCAACTGCCCTGACAGTTTACATTTGCATTTGCTGCCACTTAAGCTCACTTTCAACGTCTTCATTTGACTTTTCCAGCTCACTTTCCCAGCTTCCCTTCCTTCCTCCCTTCATAATAAATAGCAGTTACTTTTTTACGGCTCTCTCCATCAAATACTTTGCGCATAAGTTCGTAGTGGAAAGTTGAGACTTTCTTTCGCCCTTTCACATCCTTCAACATCCTTTCAATTTCTTTCATCGGTCCGAGTTTCCATTTCCCAGTTCCTAGTTTAAGCCCCAGCTAATTTCTGTCCCTTTCGCCACCACCACCACCACCAGCACCAGCACCACCAGCAGCAGCCCTGGCTTGGCCCACTCGACTATTTTTATGATTCTTGAGCTTAAGTAATCGAAATAAATAAAGCGAAATCTGTGTCACAGCTCTTCTGCCATCTGCCCGGGCAAAATGTAAACAAAATAAATAAGAAAACGAGACCGAGGCGATGACAATGGTATTCCCCAAAGAGCTTTTGGGAGGGGACTGGGCCTGGCCCCATCCATCCATTTGTCAGTTTGCAACTATATCCCTTCACTGTCGGGGAGCAGTGCAGGAGGAAAAAAAGAGGAAAAATCTAATATAAATTCCATTGCAATTATATAAATTTCACTTAAGTTTGCAATAATTTGAAAGCATGAGGCTCGGACTGAAACGAGTTAAGCGAGGGAGCACTGTACCGAGGGGCTGTGGCATCGGGCAGCAAACGAAATGCATCATAAATTTTCATGTTGCTCTCGCGATTTTCTATTGTGCTCCACTGGAGAGTGGCGAGCAATGGACATAAAAAGCCAAGCCCAAGACAGCGGCAACTTTCAACTGGAGTAGCACTAACTGGAGCTGCAGCCTGCTGCACTGAGCGAAAATCGGGCACAATAAATCCCTATTTTCGGGTCACAATTCTACGTCCATCTAAGTGCTAGATAGGCAAGTAGTTTTTCATATTTTAAATTCCCAGAGATAAGTTTCTTTCAGTGCACTGGTTGCTCCACTGCTGAGGCAGCAATTCTGTGTCCAGCCATAAAGCAGCGAACACAACGAACAAAAAAAAAACGAAAGAAGGAAAAATGATGGCAAAAAATGCAATACAATTTCATTTTATGCAAGAAACAACGATGAGGGTGGAAGGCAGGCGAAAAGCCGGCGCTTTTTGGTGAAAAATTGTAAATTCCCATTAGAATTGCGCCAGCGGGAGGTTGGGGGAAAACGCATCATGAAGGAAGGAAGAAGGTAAGCCGAGGAAATGAAATGAAACCAAAAATGAAACGAAAAAGCGGACTCCCAGGAAATGGTGGAAAAGCGGTGGAGAGGTTGCCCTCTAAGTAGGTAAGTGTATGTTACATACATAAATAACTAACCGAAAATAGAAGGGGAGGAAAACCAACAGAATATAATACAAGAACTAAATGAACATTTTCGAAACAGTAAAACTTTGCAGTTTCAACTTTACAAATTAAATGAATTTGGAAATGAGCAACCTATAGGAGATAGAAGGCACTAAAACCTAGTTTTATTTATAAGAAATAAGAGCCATTATTATAGATATTAAATTGCATAACAAATATATAGTATTTGGACTTATAGAAATGTGACAAAGAACACTGATACATTTCCAACCATTTTAAAGAATTAAATGTTAAAATAAATCATTGTTATATCACTTCAAGTGTCAATCTTTCATTTTTATGGCCTTATTTTCTTCATTTTTATTCCACTGTTCCCCATATATATATATTGTTTTTTTTTTTTGAGTCCGAGGAAAAGGCGGCGGCTCAAAATGCACACGGCAAAGTGCCTCCGCAGAGCTTAAAAGAAATGACTTCTTGTTCCGCCAGCAGTTACCACTTTTCCAGCTTTTCTCGCCATCTGCACCCCTATTTCAACTGAATTTTCCTTATATTTTTCACTCTTTTAAAAGAGGAAGATTTTTATTTTCCTTTTTCTACTTTTATTTTGGTGCAAACGAAGTTTACGCGTGCTGATGCAGATAATGACAGTCAGTCAGTCAGAGGGGCCAAAGAGCGAGGTGCCCAGAGATAGTCGGACGTCGTCTGCCTTTTTGTGACTTGTCTTGTTACCTATTAAGAGCACACCCATATACACACATGTGTGTGTGTGTGCGAGTGTAAGCCAGAGATGACTTCCTGCTCCTGCTCCTACTGCTGCTCCTGCTGCTGTTCCTGCTGCTGTCCCTTGGAAATTCTCCGAGCTCCGAGCAATTACACAGAAAGCATCGAGCATCGCTGGCAGGATAAAGATAAGGATAAGGATAAGGATAGGGATAGGGATAGGGATAGGGATAGGGACAGAGCACAGGGATAGTTAAACCAGGCTAAAAGCAAGCTGCGGAAATACTGCTGGTCTGGTCCAACGACCTGAAATCTTTTCTCGGCTTCCTTTCCGCTCTCGGCGCTCCATCTTCAGGCCATAATTGCTTGGCAAGTTAATAAGTGGCAAGTCAAAAAGCTTATCCTCCAGCCATTTCCCCAGCCAGTTTCCACCTTTCCACTTTTCCCCCACGAGACCCATACCCACACACACACACACACACACACATACACTATACACACGCGTAAGCCATTCACTTGAGTTGCAAGTCGCTGCTGCACGTTGCACGTTGCAAGTTGCATTCCAGAAACTGCTCCGGTTTTTCCTACAGCTCAGGCATTTTAATTAGCGCATTACCAGCGAGAAAGAGACGGCGTCAGGCCGTCAGAAAGAGAGGGAAGGGACTAGCCACTCGACAATCGACAAACCCAGCACTCGACACCAATTTTTTTATGGCCAGATGTATAAGCGATACGGAAACACTGTAGGTACAGTGCATCCTCGATGAGGAGGAAACTGCACCTGCAAGATATCCATAATGTTTGGCACAAGTTCTGAAGGACCTTTAGGTTATTGTACAAATAGGATGCGTATATCAGAACTTCGACTAACATAAAAGTATATATAACATTGAATCCTTTAAGAGTTCTTAGAAAATTAGTGTTTGACTAATTGATGAGGCAAAAGTTCCCAAAAGAAATAGGAAAACCAACAGGCACTTGCTAATTTTGAATTATTTTCATACTCTCCACCTTTTTTTTAGCGTCAACCGTTTCCCCCGAGGCATTTGCTCACTGTCAGCCGCACACTTTCGACTGCCACTGTGTTGCCAATATTCCCTCACCTCTTGGGCTAATAAAACTCAGCGGAACTTGAACAAAGTTGCCGGGTGAGTGAGAGGGCTAAAATGGGGGAAATAAAACGCCAAATTCGAAGTCAACTTGCCAATCAATGTTCGCAGCGGCGATAAACGATTGCTGTTGCAGTTGCATGGCAACAAAAAAATATTAAAAAAAAGAAAAATAAGAATAAAAAACGGACGTGGAAAAGAAGCAAATATCCGAGCAGATTGAGGAGGGAGAACCTTTTCTAGGACCGTGTCCAAGTCCAAGAGGATAGCGGACAAAAAATGTCCTTTCAGCTGGCAACTTTTGTCAGGTGGAGTATAAATGATGTTGCAACTGCTGCTGCTTCGGGACGGCTAAAGCGGAATAATATTGAACACTTGCCCGGAAATCAATTTCAATTTCAATTCCAATTCCAATTTCTTACTTAACATTTTGATTAATGCAGCAGGAATGCAGCGGGAATATGCAAAGTTTGTGGCAAGCTGGTGGCGCATGACTCGCAGCTCCTGCATGCCACTTCCCAGCATGCCACTTGACACATGCTTAAGTATACACACACGGCGCGCGAGGAGGAGTGGGCAGGAGCAGGAGGAGTACACAGGATCGGGAGGACACAGGAACAGGAGGAGTTTGCAGGAACTGGAGGATTTGATTGGGATAAGGCCAGCTGCTCCCGATTTCGTTTGCCGTTTGGCTTCTTGCGGTTTCCGTAAAGCGAATCCAAATGTTGTCAAATAATATTTACCAGGACCCATGGGAAATATGCTAGGAGTGCAGCTGCTGCCATGACAAAATATATATATAATATAAGAGAGCAGTGTAAATAAGATTTGAACATTACAAATTTGCTCACCAAACCAAGCAAATCTAAGCCATAGCCTTTACATTTAATACTTAAAGAGTATCAAGAAGCTCCTTGAAATATTACAAAAAGTTGGCTAAAATCGAGTATTGACTTTTAGGTAAACCCCTTCTGGTTTCTCCAGAGATTACCAAATTCTGGCAATTTGCATTTTACCCCTTTTGCCACTGGGGCAAGCGAATTATTCGGTGCGGTCTGGGAGGGAGGGCAGGGGTCAGAGGTCATGGCAACATTTTGGCCAGAAGGAGTCATTCTCCCCCGTCGAGTGCCAAGTTTCAAATTACACGCCTCGCAGCTCAACAGCTCAACGGCGGAGGGGCGACAAAACTTAACGAAAATAAATAAAATATATATAAAGGACAGTGAAGCGTAACAGTTTTCCAGCTAAGAGCAGAGGAAAAGCGGCGACATGTTCAATCTGTCCAAGTCACGGCGTCTGCCTCTCGTTCCGTCCAACCGTCCAACCGTCCAACCGTCCAACCGTCCCATTCAATCCGAATTCGAACTTTATCGGCCATAATTCTCAACTGTCCGTTTATGTCTCTGTTGCTAGCCCGCTCTTCCCTTTTCCATATAAATATTAAGTACACTGAGACAATTGAATTGCAAAGATTTTCCTGGGATTTCCCTAAGAAAAGACCTCTGTAAAATCTCTCTGAAATATTGGGCTGAAGCTACATTCATTTATTTCCCAGAATATCCGTCTCTTTTTTTGATCTGTTCCAGATAGTTGAATTTAATATCGGTAGTCAGGCGCAGATATAGACAAACAATCATATCGGAGTCAGAAACCAGCAAAACTTCGAACTTGAAGCTGGAAACTGCGAACTGCGAACTGCGAACCGTAAAAGATACAATTCATAAAGCCGGCGAACTCGACTCAAAGACAAAAGTTAGACAAAACACTTTTCCGAGGAGACGTGGTGGAAAACCGTTTTCCAGATAGCAAAATCACGCAACACTCGCATACACACACACACACACACACACACTTACACGCACATGTCCTGTTGGGAAACTTTGTGTTGGTCTTTTGTTGTTTGTATTTTGTTTAGATGGCATAAATTAGATACGTGCCCGCCCCAAGAACCAGCCCCGTAAATCCTTCTCGATTGTTTGAGCTTTAAACAAACAAAGGCGGGCCGAGCGGGGCAAGAAAATGTCACAGATTATGTCGCCAGGATCTCTTTCCCTCTCTCTCTGTATGTGTGTCCTGCTGCTGCTGCTGCTGGTCCTTTGGCCATCATAACGGGACATCGGCCATCCTGCTGTTTGAACGGCAAAATGGCCGGCAATTTAAACATTTCCCCGCCATCATATTTGCTCTCAACTTGGCGGCCAAAAACGGTCAAATGGCAACTGGCAACTGGGAAAAACTGCAAATTGCAGTTTGGACTGGACAAACAATTTTCTGATTAATTTCAAGTTTTATGTAAACGGTTGAAACATTCCATGATGCCCTTATGAGTGGCCCGAAAATTGTTTGGCCATTGCCATCAGCACGCTTTTCCCGCTTCCCGCTTCCGCGCTTTTCCGCTGCCCAACAAGTCGGCGAAATGAAAACTTTTCCTCTCCACTGAATGGCTGAGCAAACTGCGAGCATGGCGAGCCATGGAGCGAGATCTAAATAAATAATTAGTTCGCATTTATTTCATTAGACATTAGACATTAGACAAACCGGAATCCGAACCCAAACTGAATCCGTATCCGAATCCACGTCTTGTGGGGGGGGTGGCGAAACTTTGCAGATAACTAAAGACCCTAAATGGGGACAGACTGGGGAAAATGACTTTTGGAAACATGTGTGCTTTAATTTCCCAGACTGTCACCCATTCCAGTAATTTATCTAAATAATGCCCGCTGGCTTCCATGGGCAGAACTTGTTGTCAAACTTGGGGAGAAAAATGTAAAACAATTGCCGGGGCTTAGACATGATTTAGTGCAACATTTTGAATTGCTTGCTTTTGTGCCTCATTTGAAAATTTAAACAATGCACTTAATACTTTTTTGTGACAAGAAATACCTTGACTAATTGAAACCATTTCCTTGGCATATTTACCTCATCGACTCTCGAGTGAATTATGGAATTTGCGATTCACCTTAGCTCTTCATTATCCCATCATCTAATTAATCCGTTAATCCGTTTTAATCTCGTTCAATTATCCCCCCGCTTTGATCAGCGTCCATTCAAAGGAAATCCCATCCACGATGCTCTGATTTTTTTTCAACCCAGTCCCCTATTTTCCCCCATTTTCCCCATTTCCCCCATCAACGGCCACGCCCCCTTTTGGCATTCCCAGTCCGCTTCTGATGATGAAACTTTCAATTAGCGCCAAGTGTAAAATGGAGCAGCGGTGGCATCATTTTCATCAAATTACCAGTGACACCGACAACCGATTCCCTGGCGCACATCCTCCATCCTCTCCCCCCCTGCCCCCACCTTTCCTAATTTTCCCCTCGAATTTCCCCTGGGCGGATGCCACGCCCCCTTTTTTCACAGCGTGTTCATCTCTTCCGTTGCCACAGTTTTAGCCATTTTCATTTCTGGTCGACGATGACACAAAATGTCGGTCACTTGCGGCTTACCCTAAAACATCCCCCCGCCCCTCGCGTTTTCCCCTCCTCACTATATTTTCCTCTAGCTCCCGCTCCCTCCCCCCTCGGGTGGTGTCCCTCCCCCTTCTTCTCCGCCTTGTTGTGCCCAATTTGCAGAATGCTGCAAATAGCCAGGAAAATTACCTCATGCGCATTTTCTTATTACAGAAATGTGCATAAGAAAATGGACGTAATGAAAAAATCTGAATAATAACAACAACAGGAAAATGTTGGTAAGGAGAATTTTCAGAAACAAGATGCCGGGGGGGGAGGGGGAACGGAATGGAAAAAGTAGTCGAAGCAGAAAGTACCTCCTAGATAGAATTCAACGGAAATGAAACAATTTATTTTTAAATTAAATTAAATATTCAAATGGAATGAATGGGAATGGAGAATTAAAGTAGCATTCAATGAAGAGAACTTCGAAAGGAATGATGAGAAGAAATAAAAATAAATTCAATATTCAAATGGAATGAATGAAAATGGAATATAATAGTTTTAAAAAAAGGGAATAAACGATAAGGAACTGAAGCAAAGAAATGTAAAAGAAATAACTTTAAATGATGCTAAACAAACTGAATAATGAAAATTCAACATAATCAATATAAATACAGAATATAAACTAAAACTAAATGGAACGTAGAAATGAAGAAATCAAGTTGCTGGGAAGGGAAATGAAACAAAATTAAGCCAAGCTATGCTGCGAAAAGGAACAAAGTCAAATGGACCGACGTGAAAAGAACACGATTAAATTACATAAGCCATAAGAAAAAAAATAAAAAAATGAATGATGATATAAGAAAATTGTTAAAAAACGAAACAAAATCAAGGGAAACAAATTAGCAAACAAAAGCAAATGGAACATGGGAGAGATACCACAAACTAATTGCTTAAACATGAACTGAACGAAATGAAACAAAACGAATTGAAACAAATCAAGTTAAGAACAGAAACTAATGGAATCCGAAATGGAGCAGGAACAAAGGGAACTATGCGTGGAGTGTCTGGTAATCAAATAAGTTCCCATCCGAAGACAGCACACAAAAGGTGAAGCCATGCAAATAATGAGATAAAACGAGAAATGCAATGGAATGGAACAGAAGAAAAGTCGAGTCACCTGCCCTGCATTTTCTCGTTTTTTTTTTGTTCTTGCATTTTTGTGTGTCTTTTAATTTCTTGCGTTTGTCGTTTGGTTAGCTTTTCCCCCCACATTCACTCCTTCCTTGGGAAATACCTGGCTGCAAATTGAAAATACCAAAGCATGGAAGAAACACAGGACAACAGAAATGGGAACCTGGAGACAAGGAACAAACGGAATGCAAATGATGCAAAAATGGAAATGGATGGAAATTGAAAAGTCGAGTGCAAGGGCGAGAGCGGGATGGAAGCCAGCGATGGCAATGGCGATAGCAAGGAACGAGGAGCAAAAGTGCGCTGGGCAAAATGAAAAATAATTAGCGCAATTAATGACCACGTAATTAGCGCTTCAAATCCCCAGCTCTGCTCTCTCCTCGTTCTATGATTTTCCATCTAGCCATCTCCCTCTGCCACAATGTGTGCAGTGGCACGTAAAGTGAAACCGACACCCCCCTGCCCACCCCCCACTTTCCCGCTTTTCCAGCCTTTCCTTCCTTCTCCCACTGCCGACTTGCCACCACCTTCATTAATAGTTAGCTGCGGCTACGTTTGATAACTCTATCGCGGTCCGGTTGCCACTGATTTTTCCTCCCCTCCCCACCCTGCCCACCGACTTTTCCATTTTCTCGGCCGTTGTCAGAGGGAGGGAAAGAGATCCCAACGACACGCTAATGAATGCACGATGGCCCCGTTTCATTCCGAAAAGGGGTTGCCATCGGAAATGCAACTCTGTCATGGCATTTCTTCATCAGCATTTGAGGTTAGCGGAAAATCCACGCAGATCGGCGGAAAAGCGGGCCAAATCGGGGTGCTGGATGGTCGGAGGCTAATTAAAAATGGCCTTTGATTAGGCTAAAATGTTAAATTAACATTAGTGCGCGCTAAGAGCCGCTTTCGGTTGAGTCAAGAGGAACGGGGGGAAAAAAAAACAGCTTAATTTGGCTCTATGGAAAATTAGGAAAAACAGATGCTGTGCCAACAGAGGGGATATAACGTTACATACTTATCTCAACGTATATTTTCCTCTTATTTACAACTGTACACTAACTAAATGAAGTAAAGACACAGGTAAATATTTAAATGAAACCAAATAGCAAATACAAAAATAAAAGATTGTTAATGTAAACCTATTTTTCCTGCATAAAACTTTTCATAATTTAGAAAGGAAAAAGCAGCAGTACCCCTAAACATCAAGTTCAAAATTTTCCCCTGCTCAGCGTTATAAATTTTTGACGGCTCGCATGAGGAAATGCGGAAATGTGCGGCCAAGAGGTATTCTTCCGCGCCTTCCTCAAGCAGAACCCGCGCCGGAATCCTTCCAATTCCTTAACTTATAAACAACTTAAAAATTCATTGTCCACACATGGTGCCTGGGTGCCTTGGAGCCTCGGTGTCCGGATGCCGGATGCCGGAGCTGGTGCTGGGGCCAAGTCCTTGTTGGCTTGCGAATGAAAAACGAAAAACTGTCATCATGTGACGGGAATCAATCTAAAGTCATTTTATAACCCGAAAAGTCATAAATCTAACTTTAATGTTTTAAACGTGACTGCGGCAAGGACCTCACAGGACCACAGCAACACCAACACCGCCCACCCTTCCTACATGTGTAACGAAGTCGGAACGAGCCAGGGAGGGCGAGGAGCAAACCTCCGGCATTGAAATTGGAAAAGTAAAACAAGCAAATGAATGTATTTCCGTTTGGGATTTTTCACTTTCCGGCTAAGGCAGAAGGAAGTCCTGCAAAAGGGGGGCGTGGCACTGACGAGAGCGAGCGGGACAGGGACGGGGCCAAACACTATAAATGACAAAACGAATTCAAGGAGAAGTCGTCGGAGCTGAGACAGGAAAATAGATAGAAAATTTTATTAAATGGGCATCAAAACTATTTGGCGTGTCCTCCATGCGAGCGCGTGTGTGAGTGTGTCTGCGAGTGTGTGCGGAAGAGGGTGGCTTTTCCGGTACTGGGGGGAATCCCCCTAGATCCCTGGGCAAAATAGCATAGCATACTTACGTGAGCCACACATAAAACTCAAGCACCGCATGCGGTCAACGAAGGTGAAAGAGATGGCCTGGCCCGGAGATACACGACAGGAGTGTGGGGTTAGACCGAGGCAGGATGCCAGGCAATGTGTGACAGGATTAATTAAGTGGCGGCAATGGAATCGTGTCCATAACGAATTGTGAGATTAATATGGGTGGTATTTTTCGGGGGACCTGAACACTAGATTGTTCCTTAAAGAAGCGCAGATCTTGAATATATGAATAGGGGAATAGGGAATTTAAGGAATACGATGCTTCTGTCCTAACCAATAAAGAAAGAAGAACTGATTGAGAAACCAACTAAGCTCAACTCATTTTATCGTCCTTTAAATGCTCCTCTCTAAACGTAAACTAAGGACATTTTAGAGTCCTTCTTTAGTAGCCTTCCAAAAGATACCCAATTTATGGATTAGAGTCGCAACTCAACTATCGCTTAAAATAATCCCCTTTATTGGGTGAAGCCACATTAGAGCAATCGTTTATGCAATGCCGCTGCTCTTTTTACTGCCCATAATTTCATGGATAAAAATTGCACTCACACTGGGCCAGAATCAAGGTCAAATTATATATGGCTTTTATACCGCTTTTCGGCAGAAAGCAAATCGAATATGCCCATTTCAGGCCAAATCCAATGGCCATCAAAGTATAATAACCAACAAACCGAAATCGCATTTACAGATATAGATTTCCCAGCGTCCCTCTGTCGCAATTTATCGCCCAAGGGGGACCCCAAAGATTCTTTCCAGTGTGTGTGCTCATGTGTGTGTAATTTAATCAATAAGAAAATCGTCTTTTCACTTACATACACATCATTACATTTGGGCGCATAAATTGATGATGCTCCGAGGGGGAAAATTTCACGTTCACGTTCACGCTTACCTGGAAAATAATAGCAAGCAGAAAACGAAAAAGAGAGGAAAATGAGAAAACTTTGCAAGATATACCAGGCGATTTACGGACAATAAATGGTACATTTATCAGAGATATGCTGAAGATGCTTATGTAAATTAAATGTATTTCAAATAAAATATAATACAAATTTAAAATATATGTTTTAAAGTTTCATTTTATATTCACACCCACAGAGAGAGAGCGTTAGCAAGTTCCAAAAAACTTATTCTTGAGCTTCCCTCCCATATAATCTGATTTCGAATCAAATTTCCTATGTTCTCCGGGGGATATACTGAGAGCCCAGACTTGTCACGAAACGCACTGTACACGTGCATATTGGGATCTCATTTTAAATTCAATTTGCGGTCGAGTGTGAGATTTTTGCCATTGTGCCCGGCCGAGATGGACGCACGTGCGACAATTGTTTGAGCTGTTTAATCACAATGCGGTTGGTCGGTCCGTCGGTCGGTCGGTCTGCTGGTCCGTCGGATTCGCTTTGGCTTTGGGTCATATTTAATTCATTTTATTATTATTGTTATTGTCCTTGTTGCTGCGGAGGAAATTGCTATGGTTATGGGACTGCAGACCGAGCAGGACTGAGCACTGAGCACTGAGCACTGAGCACTGCGGTGGAGGTGGCGAAAACTAAGCACAATTTATAATGATGCGAACGGCGGTGAGAATTTTCCAATTTAACAAACAATTCAATTAATGCAAATTACAATAGGAATCGGCCCTAATGAATATTTTATGACAAAACTAATTTCATTTTCATATATAATGCTCGACATCCTGATGGCGAGAGAAACACAGCAGATGGGCATCGATTGTAAACAGTATACTGTAAATTGTAAATTGTTTACACGCCGCGGGGCCCATAAAATTATGAAATCACCTACCCAACCCCCCAAGCCAAGCATCTCTCTGGCATTTTCCTGGGCTCCAAGTCCGTGTCCCCTCCCCCCCAACCATTCAGAGGCAGAAATCTCCGCTTATAATTGCCACAAATGTTGCTGCGACATCACTAAACGACCAAAGAGGAGGCGGACGTGGCCCGGCTTCGTTATCCTGGCCCAGGACAGGATACGGCCAATGGTGGCAAGGACAGAGACGGAGAAAGGAGCAGTCCAGCAAAATACTAATTGTCCGGGGTGTCGATGACAATGTCAGCTACAACGCAGACATCATTGCCCGTCCTCATATCCTTCGCCCAGCATTTATATTCAAATTCAAACTCAGCTTCGGAAAAACGAAAAATAGATACTAGTAATTATGTAGGGGAATTATAATTAATACGGAATACGCTATGTAGCATAGCAATGCTCGTTTAGGTAAGGTCACAGACCCTTTCAGGGTCTCCTATGCGCTCTTTTGGCAATCTGATTGTTTTCTGCTTCCTTGATTGCTGCCTATATTTGCGTTTATTGTTGCAGGTTGCTGTCGTAACTGCTGCTGCTGCTGCTGCTAGTGTTGCTGCTGCTGCTGCTGTTGCTACTCTTGGGCTTCATGAAAACTGTTTTGCAATTATGCCGCTTCAATGACTTTGTTTTTGGTGTTGCTGGGGTGCCACTGCTGCTGCTTTTCCCTGTACAAATTTTTGGTTGCTGCTCCTGGGTTGCCCCTGCAAATGTTGGTCCTGTAGCTACTGGTATTAATACTACCCCTTGTTGCTAATTTTCTTATTGCTGTGTTACTTGGTTGCTTCTGTTGATGGGGTTCCCTGTGCCTTTCTTGATCCTTGGAATGTGGCTGCTGTGTGTGCTGCTGCTATTTTTGGTGTTGCTGCGATATTGCTGCCACACCTTCGATTGCTGCATTCGATTTTTTGACTCTTATTCTCGATTGTTGCTGGCGTTATTATTGTTCATACCTCTGCTGTTGCCGTGGCTGCTGGAGTTGCAGTTGCTTCCAAAAGTTGCTATAGTTATTGCTGCTGCTGCTGCTACTTTTTTGTTGCTGCTGCTGCTCATATTGTTGCAGCCGTAGCAGTGGCTGACGCTGTTGTTGTCATTGGCTCTTGGCTGGTGGCTTCGCTTTTGGCCTTTTTCGTTTCGTTTTTGTACCAACTTTGCCAATTTGGATATCGTTTGGTGCACGGGGCCAAAAAGGGTCGAAAGGGCTTCGAGAGGGGGGCCAAAGGAGCCCGTTTCAGCCAAGGCAAGGCAAGGACTTTATTCCGCCTGGCTGTCTGTCTGTGTGTGTGTGTGTGTGTGTGTGTTCTTGTTGTTGTCGTCATAACGTTTATTAATAAGTTTGGCGAGCTCAGTTGTTACCATGCTGATTGTTGCTCCTGCTGTGTTTTCTCCTTTATTTCTCCCATTTTGCTCTCCTTTTTTTTTGGGGAGGGGTCATGGGTCATAGCATGACTTGTCAGGAAAAAGGCAGAAACCAACAAAAACCAACAGAAGCAGCAAAAAAAAATCAAGAAAAATAAATAAGGAAAAGTAAAGCAAAGAGAATACCATGAGACGACATCGACATCGGCGCAGGGAATTAGAGCAAAGTGCACTTTTTGATGACTTTTGATTTGTTTTACGATTCAGCCTCGACTATGAATATTTATTGTCGTGCTCGGTGGCCATTTTCCGCTTTTCCGCTTTCCGCTTGCCGCTTGCCGCTTGCCGCCTCCCGCTTTTCCGCCTGCCTTCTGTTGTCCCTTGTCTTTAAAATGCACGAAATATGTTTGCATGGCAACACAATCCATCAGGAACAAGCAGCCCCCACCAACTTTTTAATTGATGTTTGTTTAACGTTCAGCATAATTAACTTGTGCTCGAGCATAATATTTAAGGGATCGTAAACGGGCATTTTATGCGAGCCATTAAATTGAATTTGGAGGAGCTTAACTGCCACTACAATCGGCTTCAGAGATTCACTTAGGAAGATATGTATCGGTTAGAGCTGGCACGGCGCCGATACTAAGCGCGATAGTTTTAAGGAGATTTATTTATATTCACAGACTTTCTGTCAAATGTTGCTTTCTAAATATTTAAAAATGTCTATAATATATATTTAATATTGATAGAAATCAATAACGATTGCTTGCCATCTCCATTTTCCGCATAGATTTACTCTTTGGCATTTGCTGGGAATTTTTATACCGCTTCCTGTGATTTCCCGAACGTTTCGCGGGGCTTTAAACAATGCCATAAACGTGGGCAAAGATCGCATTAACACTGCTGCTAGCTACTGGCACTGCAGGAGGGCCTGCAATTTTCCACCCACTTTTCCGTACACTTCCCGCCCGGCGGTGACAGGCCACCCCCCCGTGAGCCACCATCTAGTTTTGTCTCCGGTTCTGGTATTTGCCTTTACGACTTTGGGTCGTAAAAACCAGAGAAAGACTGCGCCAAAAAGGAAAAAAAAAATGTCGTGAAGGAAAATAGAATTATGAGCGGGGAAAACGGGGGAAAAGCGGGGTGCCAAGAGACGCAGGAAACGTGGGAAGGAAGGAAGGACTTGGGCTAATGATAATAATACGCATAATAATGTAACCAGCCACAAACAAATTTGATTTGCTGGCTCTCTATGGCGACTACAGTGCGTTTCAGGACCATAAATCAATTAGGGAACGTTTAGGGGCAAATTATCAACATTTTGTTGTACACTCACAGCAAGGCAACTGTATTTATATATTTTTTTTTTTTTTGTTCCTTCGTTTTCCACATAAAGGTATTTATAGTAATTAGTTAATGGCAACTCGCACAGCACAGCGAGTTGCTTATAACTGAGAAATTATTGCAATTGAGAAAAATTATGTATATATATATATATACATTACAGCTGATGTCCTGACAGGATATAGCAACACTTTGACAGTGGATTTCCTGTCTGCCCTGCTGAGGGACTGCCGCATGCAGCATCATCAATCAGCGCAAACGCACTGTGCCCACCTCCCACGTATTAATAAATTGCACTTGACAACGTTCACTTATTAATTTCTTTAGAAAGTGCACAAGTCAACCGTTTCGTGTGGGCCGCCCCCAGCCTTCTGGCTGTACGTGACCAATAACAGGGAATTTCGCAACGGAACGATTTGTCAGACGAAGCCATCGTAGAGTCAGTGGCCTAAAAACGACCATTATGAAGTTGCTCACTTGATCGTGCGATGTACTTTCCTTGCTGCTGCTGTCCGGCACTTAGCACGTTCAAAGGCCTGCCTGCAACAATGCAGCAAATTAGCACAGGGGGAAAATCGAGGAGCTGGGAAAATCGAGCTGGGAAAGGCGATCCCATTGACGAGGGCAGAGTCGAGCCAAGGGTGGCGAGTGGGTTTGATGTTGTCCCGCGTCTGGCATTGATTGCCATTTCCCAGCTAATGATGTGTGGAAAAGTTTATTTGTCCAGTAAACAACACGGAAAATGCTAAATAAATACACAGATAAACAAGGCGAAGCAAAAAAGAAACACAAAATGAAACAGAAAAACAAAAGAAAACAAAGAGACAGGCACACCAAAGCCAATGCATTTAGGAATCTTCTAGGAATCACAGGTATTTACTAAGATTTCCACTTGAAATATCTTTTAAATAAATATCCCAAATGGGAAAGTATTCTTAATCTAAATTTGATCTAATTACTATTGAATTTTGATTAGCAGGAGAAGTATCTAAAGATAATGGAGACCTCCGTTTCAGTTTAGTTATTTTTTATTACAGGGTACTATTCCAGCTTGGACCTGGTCAAAGCCCAAAGCAAAACTGCATCTCTGGCAGATCTTTGATGCGTTGATTCCCAAATGCCAAAACAATGAACAGACAAATGAAAATTTATGATGGCTACCTGGGGGCGAAGGGGGATTCGGTTGCGGCATAGGAAAAATCATGTCAGGTTGAAAATGAGCAGCGACCCCGAATGGAGCGTTGAATGCATAAATTCCGCAGAAACTGGCACAGCTGCCATGGCAGTGCAAAAGTACAGTAAAACCTGCCTGAAGCCAAACTGTTTCCATATGATAAGCCCCAAGGACAACCAGTAAAGTGTATATATGTAAATGTGGCTTGTCGCAGGGGGCCATTATTAGACGATATCATAAAGAAGATAATCCATAAAATTTGTTAACATCAAACATAATTGGCGCCCAATGCTGATGGCCATAAAAATTGTTCGGTTGACTCAAAGCCACAAAGATACAGCGCCACACATGGCGTATACGCAATATGTGTTTTTGCAGGCGATTAAAGGGAAATGAAGGCAGTGAGCGCTTTGATTTGTCAGGGATATAAAAATCAAACGTTTTATATGCCGCTTGCCTATGTATATATAGGCCTTTATCTGAATAATACGCATATATACATATTTATTAGCCATAAATGTTGGCAACTTCATAAAGGGGGGAATCCCGGCCCCCATAAATCTGCTGCTAAACTGCTTAATTTGCCATTTGGTGCAGTTTTTGCAAAAGCGATTTTAATAAATTCATAACCACAGAATGTGCCATGCAGCCGAAATTAATTTCATAAAATCGCATACACACGCACGCACATGTGCGAAATTTAAATTAATGAGGCGCAGCTCCGCCACGCCCACTCAGCCCCCGAAATGGAGCTTTGCGAACTCATTTCGGTGGGTGGAATATGCCTCATATTTGGTCATTCATTGCCAAATATTATATATATATATATGGAATATAATCTGAAAATTCATGTATATATAAATTTCTGCTTGCATTCAATATATCTGTGTCAATCGTGGGGAGAGAGAGAGAGTTATAAAGTATTTAGCGGAACTGTCAGACATATTCATCCATAACTCTGACAGTTTTCAGCTTGATGCCTCTGTCATTTGCCAACAAACTATTTAATTTTATAATTAAATTTAATATAATATTAAGTTTGACTTGTGACTGACAAAGTCAAGCGCAGAAATAAATATGTTGCAAAACTATTCATTCACTTGCTGAACATTTTCATGTTTGTGTAAAAGGTTTTTATAAATTATGAATATAAATAGACAAATTCTGCTCATAATTAACCTGGGGCTGTCTTCAAACTTGGCTCATGATTTAACTAAAAAAATTGAATTTCTAAAAACAAAAATGTAAACATTGTTCCCAACATTGTTCCTTGTCAACATTCTTCAAAGAATTTGTTGTGTTTTTTTTTTTTGTGCCTTCTTGTTTTTGCCTGCTGCCTTGAAACAATTTTTAATTAACTGCAGAGAGCTGCGGCATGTCAAGTATTGTCTGTATGGCAGGCTATTTATTTATTTATTAAGTTTTGCACAGTTTTTGGTGGAGCATCTCTCCAAAAAGTAGCCTGTGTGTGGGGCCATTTTTAATTATTTATTTCTCGTACAAATAAAATCGGCTTTGTGTGTGCTGCAACTAATTACGCTCACACACACACACACACACATAGGGGCGTATTAAATATGAATTATATTTTTGGGAGCCACTTCCGTTTGAGCCAAGTCAACAGCCATTTCTCGCAGCGTCAATCAGCAAAAACTCAGCAAACGTCTCATCAACATCAACGTCATCAACCCCGCTTAGCAGTGTGAGTGTGTACTGAAGGGTGTGGGTGTATGTATGTGTTTGACGCTCACAAGTAGGCAATACTTTTCCGCTGAGCAAAAAGGGAAACAGTGAACACTTCAAGCATGCGAAAAACTTAAAATACTAACCATTTTTGAGATCAAAAAATAATTAAATAATAAATAAAGCAAAATAAGAAGTAAGAATTAAGCTTAATATATAGTTAAAACTATAACTATTTATAATCAGCATTTAATTTGGTTGCAACTTCCTTGAATTGAATTGATATAAACTTAACACATTTCAATAAATATGAGACATATCTATCTCAATAACTAACGATAGGAACAATCACTCCAAGCTAGACCTTTTCATATGGAGACCTATTAACCCAGCTTTTCTTTTTTTCCAGTTTTTCTTCTTTTTTTTTCTACCCACTCTGCTTTTCTTTGCTAGCTTTTCCCGTATTTATTTGTTGGTCGTTGTCGTGGTTTCCGGATTTTGTTTTGTTGCAAATGTTCGCTGTTCCATAGGCATTGTCAGGCCACGCCCACTGCCCCCATTTTTGTGCCGGCTTTTCCCGCTTTTCCTGCACCCGCCCCCACATCTTCCCCGATTTGTTCCCGCTATTCCTCATGCGGTCGACGATGCGACAACGTTTTATTAATAATACTTGAAGCGCTGATGGGGTTACGAGGAAATGTTGCAGGCAGTCGGCGCTTTTAATGCCCCACATAAAGTCTCCGCTGCCGTCCATGGATGTGTGTACTATGTGTTTTTGTACTCCATCGTATGTTTGTGGCAAATGAAAGTGGCAAATGGCAGCTGGAAAGTATAGAAAGTGGAAAGTGGAGCGTCTCTCGTCGCCGGCTCATCTGACGCTGCACGGAGCGTCGTTTAGTATTGCATGGGTATTATGTGTGTTTTTTAGTGTGTCATTGCTAGTTGTTTGTGCAGCGCCCGTGAAAAAAAAGAGTAACAACGTCGCTGAAACTGAATAAATAAAGGAAATATCCGTAATAATGCCGCAGGCTTAGCAGAAGCACAAAAAAAAAACACAACACAATGCAAGTGACCCATTCTCATAACTATTTGTTGGTCTTAAGTCCTGGTTTTCTGGACAGGAAAGATTAGCAAAAAAATACCAGGAACTATAAACATGTTTTTTTTCTTAAATCTGAGCAAATCGGATTTAAATAAAATATAAAAGCTACATGAGAAAATAGAGTGAACTGGTGAGAGTATATAAATTTAATATTTATATAAAGCTATATATAAAAACCCTACTAAAATTATTTAAACTGAATGCAGAGTGTAAAGTTAAATAACTATTTTTATTCAGGATTAATATGTAGATATTTCTTTCAAGAATATAATCAATTAATATCAAATGCTTGCAATAATATATAATTTTTCCTTTAACCAAAAAATTACTTATATTTAAATTTAAATAAATCTAAAATTATACAACTTATTTGGCTGTCATTTGTCACCGTGTAACTCTCATGTCTGATGCATTTACATACATCCATATGTAAGTACATATCCCCTGCCCTCATCTACATCATTCAACTTTCATTTTGGGCTGCTAACGATGCTTCTGATACATACTAATAACTTCTTTCATTAAAAATTCCTATGGGCCGCAGTCAAAAGCCATAACCACCGTTGGCGGAGTGGGAGATTTTCAAGTGGGGGGTGGGGCGCTTTTTTTCGGTTGCGGCCGGAAGGGGGAGGGGGCTGTGTTGGGCTGGAAAATTGTGGGCGGGGTCCAAAGCACACACTTGAGCGCCGCTAAACTCGTCCAATTAGTAGCATTTAATTTGGTAAACAGCGGCATTTTCGTGCTTTTGCATTTTTTTTGTAATTAACAACAACAAGCAACAGCAACAGCATCAGCATCAGATGATGATTATGATTATGTTTATGATTATGAAAATGATGACGAAGAAGAAGATGATAAATATGGTGGAGGCTGAGGAGGGATGAAGGCGGCAACTTGATGAGTGGCACGAGGTTTTAGCCAGGTTTTATGTGTCAGCCACCAGCAACACACACACACACACACAACACAACACAGTCTCTTTTGATGCACAACAGAAAATTTTTAGATATTTTTCAAAGGATAATCAGCTGATATTTTATGTAATATATATAATTCCTTCATAAAAAATTTAGAGAAAAATACAAACGTTAAAGTTAAGCCAGAGAAATTACATTTTTGAAGACTAATTAAAAATAACTTGAAGTTAATAATTTTAAAAAGTATTTTTTATTTAATATAATGTATGTATAATATATTTAAAAATTCAAATTTTAATGTAATGCCAGGGAATTTATATTTTTGAAAATTAGTTGAAGTAAACTCTTAAAAATGTCTTGAAAACTTGTTCTATTTTGTGATGAAATATAAACATTTAAATAGATATAAATATAAATTTAAGACTATATTATTTTATATTATATTTTTGTATAAATAAAAATATATTTAATAATAATATTTTTTAGAAAAAAAATAAATAAAGGCAAACTTTATAATGTAGTTTTCTATATGATTTCCCCTATGAATATAAAGCTTAGGAAGATTTGAAACAAATTTATTAATTCCCTGGGACTAAAAATAAGTTTTGTTTCCTATTTATTTATATATATATTTTTTTCATTTAATTTTGAAGTGCATATCCCTCTGGTTGTATGTGTTTGTGTTCCCTGAGCATATGTTTACATTGCTGCCGCAGAACGCTTTTGTATGCGGTTTTTGTCGCTTGTTGCTCCCATTGTCCTCGTGCCGCTCACTCTCCTTCGTCTCAATCTTTTTGGGGCACTTTCACCATGGCACCACCCACTGCCACCACCCACTTACACAACCCTCTTCCACCCATTGCCCAACCCTGTGTCATTATTTTGAAGTCAACAACGTGCCAGCCAGATGATTGCCCCAAAAATCCTCCGCGTCCAGCCGCTACCCGCCTCTGACCAATACTTTCTCTCTCTTTTATTATTATTATTATCATTTTTTTTTTGCACCTGACCATCCAGCAAAGCTTAAAAACACTTCAAATAAAAGGAGACAAAAAATATGGAACTTTCGGTTTTTTGCCTTCCTCCCTTTTTTTGAGAAACTTTGTCGGTGAAACCCAAACAAACAGATTAACCGCGATAATGAACATGGACATGGAGGTTGAAGAGGGATGAAAAAGGTGGCAGGTGGGAAAAAAGGGGGGAGGTGATGGTGTGTGACCTTTTTTTTAGAGAGTAGATGCTGTTGTATATGAAATATATATAAACATACATATATAGAAGGTATAGAAGTCCGCTGAAGTCTCAAACTAAATATAAGAGTTTAAGAACTAACATAAGCCATTAGTTTTTATTTTATCAATTTAATTGTATAGCTAGTAAATGATTATGAATATTTAAAATATAAAACTCATAATAATAAATACATAATATTTAATAGTTAATATTTATAATATTTATATTTAATATCTATAATTTACCCTATTTAGTTCTTCCTGTTCACAAACTACTTTTTGAGGCTTTTATCACAGGAAACACCTCGGTTATACAGTTTTTCACACGGCCCATCGGCCGCTCTAATTTATTTTGCGGTCATAGATTGGTCAAGTTTTTCCTTTGCTCGGGGAAATCCGGGGAAAATGGTTTTTCAGCTGTGGTCATTTTCCCCACTCCAGAGCCTGGTTTTCGGGGTAGGTGGCAGGCGGAAAAGTAAACGGAAAACTTGCGCACAAACACACGTGTAAGCATTTAAAGCGCTTGGTAAATTATGCAGAGAAAAAACCGAGAGAAGAAAAGCCGGCAGAGGACCCAGAGGGAGGAAAGCTGGATGTGCGGAAAAGCGAGAAAGCGAGAAAGCACACACAACGTCACCGTCATCTCAGCGCGACTAATAAACTCAACTTAGTTGGCATAAAAAATATCCATGCAAATTAATTAAATATTTACAGTTTACTGACATAAGCCGGGGACACAAAGCTGGAGAAGAAAAGCGCCGCTGCGGAAAAGCGGAAAATAAAAGGAAGAGAGAGCGCAAGCCAGCGAGCGAGCGGGAGAGAAGTGAACTTTCCGCTGAATTGCAAAAATATGCAAAGGTATGCAGGAAGTGTACGAATGAATGACTGAATGACTGAGTGACTGAGTGAGTGAGTGAGTGAGTGAGTGAGTGAGTGAATGACTCTAGCTAGGAGCGCAGACAGACGGATTATGAGAAGGAACTAGAGAAATGGAGACGCAAAGTTCGCGAACAGAACTTAATAAAGGAGAATACACGAGCTGATACCCTATAAAAATGACTAATATTCCTTCAAAAAATATTACGTATACGCAACGCAAAAATCACGTATACGCAACGTATTACAAATTGTGTATAAAAAGACTACTAACCTTCTTGATTTTTGACAATAATTGTCTTCTTTGCCTTCGTTTACCTCTAGAAAAAACCCTAAGTATGTGTTTTTTTTTATATTAAATCTATAATTTTATATGCTAATTTTTGGGGTATATTCTAAGATTCTTAAATATCATAACTAAGTCAAAACTGCATTATTTTCAATTCCTGCTGTGCTCATTTTTATAGGCCAAACAATACTGCGTACTTTGTTTTATCATTTTTTCAAATTAAATTTTTTGATCAATTTTTGACAATTTTAACGATGTAACCCCTTATAAAATTTTGAAAAAATTGAAAAAAATTATTTTTCCTCTGAAGATGGCTAGATTGACTTGGCTGTTGATGCTGATCAAGAATATATATGATTTATAGGGTCGGAAAAGGCTTCTTCACTGTTTAGGAAGCTTCTGACTGCAAGGTTATACAAATTACGTATACGCAACGTGAACAAAATCACGTATACGCCAGGTATAATTTGTTACATTATTTTTTCTGCCTAATTAAATATACACAAAATTATATTCAAGTCAACTAAAATACTACCAAGTTCTGTACTTGTTTAGAAGTATATACCTCCCGTCTGCGACTAAGAGGTATTTTCACAAGGCAACCAAGGCGGAAATGGTGCGACTCTCTTTGGCTGCCTCCGCCTTTGCCTCTTCCTCTCTGCTCGTGCCCCACCTTTCCACTGAATAGTTGAGCAGCCTCACCTGCAAAATGAAATTAGTGTCGAGGAAACGTGAGGGGCAGTTGCTGAAATGAAACTGGCAACAACAGCAAACACAAACGAAAATAAAATAAAAAAAGGAAACAAACCTACAAAAAAAAAGAAACAGAAAAAAAACTGAGAGAAACAAATAAACTTTTATGTTTATAATCAAATTTTTGCCAGGCTGCTGACGTTAGGCATAATAAATTTAAATCAATGCAGCTCAGAGAGAACCAGAAGCGAGAGAGAGAAGGAGAAGGGAATTCCCTAGAGAAACAGAGGAAATAAAATCTTCAAGAGGCCCTTCTCAGACCCGAAATTATAGCATAAGTTGAGTGTAAAAAATGTAAAAAAAAAAATATATAAGAAATGCCTTTGTTCTTTGCCCTGCCCCCTCCGCTTAATTACAAGTTTTTCAATTAGGTGTAAGTAAAGCAGACTTTAATTTAAGGAAATTTAACAGGAATTTACAAGAAGGATATCATAAGATCTCCTATTTGCAGTACCAACGTTAACTTAAAATTTTTCAATTGACTTCCATTTATTTTGCTTTCCTTTTTAGCCAATTCTAACCCAATTGTGGTCTTTGCCATCAATCCATCAATTAGGCCCGAAAATGCTATTTAATTGCCAGATTTTATTATCCCGAATCCTATCTCGATTGTGACCTAATTGTGCTACTCGATATGTTAATTAGTCCCTGAAGCCTGACACTTAAGTTACGGCCAACAAAAGTTTTTCTTTCGTTTTCCGACCGACGTCACCTACATATCACTCACCGAATACCCAGCCACCCACAGAGTTTTCCACGACCAACCAACCACCCGCCAATTGCAGCCCCGAAAATGTTGCACTTGACAACAACAGAACTGGCAGGAATAAATAAAGGAGAAGACAGCGTAAATGAAATACCAAAGTAAAATACCAAAAATACTTGAACAATGAAAACCCGAAAGGAAACTGGGTGAAAAGCGGGTTTGGGGCCATGAGGCTGGTTAGCAGGGCTAAGCGTTTTTGGGGAAAACTTTCGCCCTGCAGGGCTCAACTTTTAATGGCAAGAGCAAAGAGAACAGGGCCAAAAGACAGAAGACGGAGGACGGAGGACAGAGGACAGAGGACAGGAAAACGGAAGACGTAAGACTGAGGACGTAGGACGTAAGACAGAGGAAGCGTGCATAGTACACATGTTCCAGCTGCGGGTTCCAAAATAAAGGCAAAACCTGCCTGCCTGCCTGCCTGCCTTCCTGCCTGGCAGAGTGCTGGGTGGCATTCTTAAGTGCATGTTACCCGAACAATTTACTAGCGTAAGTTGAAAATTTTTGAATTGGCTGAGAAGCACAGGCACTAAAAAAATAAAATGAAGGAACAACTTAAAAGGCTGGCAAAATGTGGGCGGAGTTGGAACGGAACGGAGCAGCTGAGAAAAAGTTAAGAAAGCCTCGCACAAGAAGTTGAAATGAAGATTTATTTGCCTATTTGCTTATTTATCTTTGGCTCAACTAGAGGCTGAGATGGCGTCGGGGTGGGTGGGTGGAAAAGTGGGCCTGGGGGTGGGAAAACTTGGGTTGCCAGCAAAAGGAAATTACGTTAAGTACCGTAGACTTAAACGCCGAGTGGGCGGTGGCAGCAGCATCAGCCATGGGTTGCGTATAGTTAGCATGTTATAAATGCTGTAAAACATCCTCACAGACACACACACTGCGAGATACTCGTGGGGAAAACTTTGGAAAATACGCGCAACTCTGGCCAAGAATCGGCCTCAAACTGAAGCAGGATACTTATTTTATTTTTTACTGATTTATTGAATTGTTATTAGGTAAACCTTATCTGCCACTTTTCCACATTTTACTTAAAATTATTTTTAATCAAGAGGAATCTTTCCCTGAGTGCAGTGTCCTTTAAGTCTCCATTCCACTCGACCTAAGCATTAAAGTTTGCTGCCTTTCACAAATCGGAGGATTCTTTCCCTGAATGGAACCCCTGCACTCTCCACTCGACTCCACTCAAATGGGCAATTTAATTATACGGAAATCACACAGAATTCATCTAATTAGTTTGGCGTTTTAATTGCCCGGGAGGAGGCCGCTGTAGGACACTTGTCTCCACTCCACTCCACTGTGGCCAGGCCGGGCCACTCCAAGCCACATTTATTTTCGCTCTATTCCAGCAGATGATGCCATAAATTATGTCATCTCGAGCTGGATCCGAGACAGGAACTGAGGACAGAAGCAGAGGAGCCACTCGTGGCTGTATCAATTGCGTGGGTGCCCCGTTAATATTTCAATAATAACACCAGACAGCAAGGAACATAAATGAAGATCTTATGGAGAAATCCTTGGCAATACTCGTTCTACATTTAAACAGCAAATTGTTAATACAAATGAAACGCAATACTTTTAAATAAACTGACTCGATAGCAGCACAATTTTACTTGCATCTGAATTTTGTTGGCTTGTGTACACTTCCTCACTCACTCGTGGCATCAGGACTGTTATTAAAAAATATAGCTCTCAGTTGCGTTTGCTCTTGGCATTCGTTTCCTGATTTCTGTATCCTGTGTCCTGTGTCCTGCATTGTGCTGCTGCAGATGTATCTGTATCTCTGCAGATGTATCTGTATCTGTATCTGTATCTGTTTGGATGCATTCTTTATCCTGTGCTGGCTTAACAGAGAGCATTGCGCCAATTGACATTCATTCCGTTTGCTTTTGTCCCACGTAATTGGCCAATGCAAAAAACAAAAAGATGAGCAGGAACAAAAAAATTGACAGAGCTGAGCACATAACAAAAATTTAAGAAAATATACAAAATTGAAGCAGGAAAATCTGGGAGAAAAACTATAATATTTGGAAACACACATTCATCAGCATTTCAGTTCTTTTCTCAACTCAAAAACATAAGTCAAAATATTATAAGTGTCATAAAAAATTAATTACTCATTTCTCCTGGCTTTAATTCAACACATTTCGCTTTAAAAACGATTAAATTCATGGTCGTAAAACAAATTTATGAACCGCAATGGCCAATCACTTTGGGTTCGCCAGCGGAAAATCACAAATTTGTTCCCGCTTTGATGTTGCCCTGGCTTAAGAACTGAAAATTCCACAGAGCTTAAAATTTATTTATAGAAAATGTGAAAACTCATTTCGAATTTCACATCAAATGAATTTTGTCGCAACTAAATCAAAGGCAGCCGATTGAAAATAGTTTTACGATGGGAAATGCGGAAAAGTGCCTCGCCCGACAAGCTGATGAGACTTTAAGATGCTTTTTTAATATTTTAGCAAGCGCACACAAGTACTTTTACGGTTTAGTTAAAAGTTTCGTAAAGACCGAGAAACGCCACTCAAAGTGCCAAATTTCACGCCACTTGAAGGATCCGGGCGGAGAAGCCAGGTGGAGCCGACTTTTAATCCTTTTTGCATTTCGCGCCGTGCAGTGTAAAAAGCATCGTTAAATAAACATGAGATGTATGAATGTATGATTCAGCTACAGCTACAGCTACAGCTCCTGCTCCTGCTCCTGCTCCTGCTCCTGCTCCGGCAGATGCTCCTGGCTTTGCGTTTCTGCTTCGGCGATAAAGTTTATGGCCAAGCTGAAACTGCCGCCCATGAATCTCGCCCCGCTCTCCGCACGCACTCTTTTTAATTTAGCCAACCTGCCCTCCCTTTTGGATTGAAAAGTTTTCCCAGGGAAAGTTGCGCTGCCATCGAACTTGCAGCTACACTGAAAGCCTAGCTAGGGAGCAACTGAAAATATAGATTATCCAGCTAAAAGCAAGGTGTTATAAATGGTAGTGGAAGAAACCTCTTAAAGGATTAATATGAATTGAAGTAACTGGAATTATTATATAATATATTATATTATATAATAATTGTTTTGGCCAGGTAAAAAGTTCATAATAATGGCCATACCCTGTCTGGCAAAAAGGGCAAAGGGAACAACGGAAAGAAAAGCTGGAAAAACACCGACTGCAGCTCTGACATGAAGAGGCAACTGAAGAAAGGAATCAAGTTTTTAGCCTCAACTTCAGTTCAGTTCCAACTTGAAAACTTTAAGTTTGTTTGGCCAATTAAAATTGTGAAATATATTTGTCACGACCCACCCTTCCCTCCCTCCCTCTCTCTTTGTCTTTCCCGATCTGGCCCTATGTCCCGTCTCTATCTCTTTTAATAAGCAAATGCAAATGTCGCCTGCTGCCTGCTTCTGCCTTCGGCTAAATAAATGGCCAAATTGATTTATGTAGCAGAGACAGCGGGTTTTTTCTCCTGCGTCCTGCAGGATGTTCGTGGGATTATGGCGGGCAGATTGGGGGAAACCGCAAAAGGTTTAAACTTTTAGACCGAGGATCGTGTCTCAAATGGCTCAATTGTGTCGTGTTTATTCAATATTTATCATTATTCCACGAAACTGAAACATATTTCTTGGCTCAATGGAGTGAAATGGAATCAAATATGGGTCTTATATAACCAGCATCTAAGGCGCACTATCTTCGCATTGGCCTGCTTACCAGCTTTTCCACTTTTTCCCCCTCAGTTTTCTTCATTTTTTTTTTTTTGTCTAGATAAATGCCGTCTGTGTGTGTCCTTATTTATGGTCCTTGCCTTGTGATGGTTTTGGTGTTCAGCGTGTGTGTGTGTGTGTGTGTGTGTCTTTATTAAAGAGACGGCCATAGTTTTTAATAAAAATTCATCCAAGCCCCACCACCAGAGAGCCACTATATATATTTTTTTTCGGGGTGAGCCTGGGCGGCGGGTTCACTTAATTTATGTACTGCGACAGTGGGTGGCATTGCGGCTGCCGCCTAATAGTTTTTAACTTAAATGGAAACTAGGAGCCGGGAGCGTTACCATGGCGGCATACCTTGGCCGAAAAGGACGTGGGCGAGAGTCTGATGACGACAAAGGAGCCGAGGACAATGTTTCGCCTTCGCTCTAGCCGTATTTTCTTTTTTTTTTTTTTGCTCGCAACTATCTCCAGCTCTTTCATGGCAATTTCCTCAGTGTTTTTCCTATTTTTTCTCTCTTTTTTTCCATACATACATATATATATTTTTTTTTTGTTTTGTGGCGTCTTGGAGGCGGCTTCTTTTTGGACCACAAGCAGGCCATTGAGTCGTGTATCTTGCCAGCATCTCACTTAGCCATAGTTCCACACTCCTTTGGTCCTTCGGCCCGCCCACAGCGGGTCCACCCAACACTCCTTATAGTAGATGGCTTATTTTATCTGTCTGACTTGGGTGCCCCATCCCTCCCCCTTCGTGTGTCGATATTTTATTTTTATTTGAAAAAATCAATTTATGGGCTCTTTTGCAATAAACGATTTCTCTTTTATTTGTCTTCTTTGGGGGGCGCTGTCGTTGTCTTGGTCGTTGTTCTTGGCTTGCTTGGAGTTGTCCCCCCTTTTGCTTTATGGCCGCATATCCTTATAATATTTTCTATAGTTGTCATCGCCTCGGCTGCGGCATCTTCCAGCCTCCATTATTCATTGTATGTGTCCCCATATACATACAAAGATACATATGTATATATGCCTATGTGTGAGTGTGTGTGTGTGTGTGGAGCCTGATTCATTTTTTACTGGCCACCCGCAACACACATCTATGAGATAATAAAGGAGCAGCAAGAAGTTTGCCTTGCCTCCAAGAAAAATGACCCTCAAAAAGTATAGTATGTAGTATACATGAGGGTGGGGGGAGGGGTTGGAAAATGGAGGTGGAAAGGCATAGGGCACCGGGGCAAATGCATTTCACTTGAGAGGCTTTTGGCCAGGCCTCGCAGCCCCACACTGGAAAATATTCACTTAGGGCGAAGCTATTTGCATATGAAGTCAGCCAAGTGCAACGGGGCGGATGATTGATAAATAAAGAAGTCGAGCTAGATCCGAAAAAGATACGAATAACATTTATATAGATAGGAGAAGTATAGAAAATCTATAACAATTTAATCTGGTTTAATTACTGGAGAGGAATATATATTTTTCCTCCCTCGAATTTCCCCAATTTCTTTTCCATAATTTATATCCTACATGAAACGATTTATAGATTCTATTCCCGCTGTCTTTTTATTTAAGAGCCTTGCAATTTCCAGGATATCTTTTCATAATCTATGGCTCTATCGCTGCTTTGTATTTTCCTCCTCTCAGCCCAGACATCTTTTGTATAATTTAAAGCCCGCTTCAGTCGGGATTTTCCGCCTTCTGCCTTCGTTTGCATTGGCATACTGAACAAGAAAAAAAAATGGAAAATGGAAGATGAAAAATTTAAATCGCGCATACGCCGCATTGGCCATTATTTCCACTTACAACTCTTCTACCAAATCGTTTTCTTTTTTTTTTGCCAGCTCGTCCCGATTGTTTGTTTTTGTATTTCCAGGACTTTTCCTACTCCAACTAAGAGGAAGAGATAACTAGACTTGGCTATAGTTTCGGTGGCTGTGTCTCACTTTGTTGGATTTTTATTGTTGCTTTTTATGCGCCGTATACAAGTTTTTATTCGCTGCTTTATATTTCGCTGCCACTCCCCATGCCGCCCCCTTGGCGAAACTTTGCTTTTATTTATTTCCTGCCTTGCAAGTGCCAGCCACGCCCCATTTGAAATGGAAATGTTCTCAGCCATTTTATATTGTGTTTAATACAATTTAAAGTGCCGAATGCCCGAAAGCCCGAATGCCGGGAGGGAGGCTATGGCTTTCGCTGAACAATTTTCAACAATCAAAAAAATTACACACACACACACACATCGAGTTTTTGCAATGGCAGATAATTTATGAACTTGTCAAATGTGTCTCAGTTTTCCCTCCCATTCCAAGCGCTCTCTGTGGAAATTTATTCATGCCTTTGCCGTTGGAAAAAGAGTTTTATTTATTGTGATCGTCGTGGCGCAAAATACAAAAAAAAAAAAAGAAAGAAATATATATAAAATAATAATACAAAAAATGGGAATTTAACTTTATGCGAAACACAAAACCAAGTGCATAAAAGGGCCATGCATTCCATGGCTGGCACCCTTTGACCCCCTGTGCCGCCCATGGCAATTATTTGTGTGTGTGTGTGTTTTTCTGGCTCTCTTCCGCTCTTTTTGGAGCTCAAATTAAATTTACAATTTGTTTGACCGAAACCAAAAAGCTTAACAAAATCATTCTGATAGCTGCACAGAGAGGGAGGAGGGATGGAAAGTCCGGGAATTGACGGAAAATTGTATATTCACTTTAAAGGCAGGGGGCAATGTCCTGCATGGAAATTACCCTTAAACCGTGAGTTGTGAGCAAAATCAGTGAAGTATTTTAATATCTAAAATTATTTAGTATTAAAATAAGCTACTTTTAAGCTTTTTATTAATTTACTCTTTAGATCCCTTCCATACCCTTGCAGGGTATTATAATTTTGGTCAAAAGCTTGAAACGTGGTGTAGGACTCATTTTCGACCCTTTAAAGTATATAAATTCTTGTTCAGCATTAACAGATAGATAGATACAAATAAAATATTTTAAGGCACTCTTCGAGCCACTTATCAGCTTGACCTAGTAATTCTTCGACCTGTTCTACAATTATGATATTTGGAATGGTTTTTATCGCTAAGCTCAGTTCAGGTTATGAGGTTAATCCAATTTGAGTTGGCGTGGTTCCATTTGTGCGCTTCATAAACCAAATTTCGTTTCTATTTTCGTTTGTCGCTCTTTTTTATTGAATTTCCATTTCGATTTTCATTTGGCCAGACATTTTCCAGCGGCTAACAATGTACCGGCATCGACCCCCGGCCCATCGTTGCTTTCAACCCCCTGACATATTTGTGATCTATCAAAAAGCAATTCACTCAACCAAACCATCAGCATTCATTTGGATTCAGGCACCCCAAGCCGACCAACCAACCAACCAGCCAGCCAGCCGTCCATCCATCCATCAATCAATCAATCATTATGCTCATAAAAATTAGCAACATGAAGCGGTAAACGGAACAAATGAAATGCCCTCCCCAAGCCGCAAAAATGTTTGCATTAAAATTAATTGCAGCAGAAATCTACGCTTTTGATGAATACAAATCACGTGGGCAATGTGAAAAATTAAAGGGGGCATCGGAAAGGGTTCTCTATGGGGGCGTCCCACGGGGCGTATGCGCAATGCCGTTAGGTTTGACCCTCGGCGACAATAACACGTAAAAATCCATCAACACTCAATGCCACGCCTCCGAAACTGGGGACAACATATGCTGGAAGGGTTTGGTTTTCCCTCCAACACCTTTGAGTTTCCCAGCGGACAAATTGGAAAACAAACACAGGGAAAGCAGCCAGGCAAAACACGAATAAGGTATGATCTTTCCAGAATATAAATACATTTTGTTCATTTTATGATAAAAATTAGATTTGAAAATATTTAATATTTATGTCTTATTTTATTTCCAGAAGGAAAACAAGATCTTTTTCAATTTTTCCAAAAATAAATCACCAAAGCATATTGCACTTATCACCAAATATTGGGAAATTCAGTTAAAATCCATCAAGACATGTGATTATGTGCCATTAAAATCCATAAACTCACAAATCAGACACCAATTTAATTTATTTGTGGCTCTCGGCCACTTCATTCCTAGAGTTTTCTTGTTGGAAAAACCAACAAACAGGCCGAAAAAGTCAGACGACCTCTGCTCCCCACAGAAGTGTGTGCTGTGTTACCAGAAGAAAAGAATTTTATTGTATTTATTGCCGTGAACCGTGTGTGTGTGTGTTTGCTTGGCGGGGGCGGGTGGGAAAAATGGGCGTGGATCTGTTGGAAAATCTTACAAGCCGCTGAGTGACAAGGGAAGAAGGGAAAACATTTGCCGGGAATGTTTGTTTTATAAACGAACTTTTTTATTGCCGCAAAGTGGCGAGCAACAAGCCAGCAATATATATATATATTTGAGGGGTTTAAGGTAGGGAGGGCAACTTTTACAGCCTCGAAGATATCGGAATGCAGTTTTCCACCCATCCCAAGGTGGTCACTGCACTGCCACAGTCTCGTCGTATATCTGATGGATAATTTATTTAATACCTTTGTTTGTCATCTGATTGTGTTTGTCTCTGCTCTGTCACCGGAGAAATGATGAGAGGAGCCTCCCTTGGCTCTTCATTTCCTGTCTCCAATTCGTTTGTTTGCCTTCTCGTACACAGAGATAAAAACTAGTGGCCTATCTTAAATATTAAATATTTTTGATACATGCTTATGAGGTTTATAAACATGTATCCTTGAGGTTCTTTTACTATTTAAGCATATAGATTTCTTTTTACCTATCATAAGTAAGATATTCTGTACTTTACTCAAGTCCTTGACTTGCCTCTCAGTGCAGATAGAAATCGGAAGTGTTTTTTCATTCTCCCCTTGGCTCCTTGTGCTTTTTTCGGAGGGTGGCGAACTCTTTGATTTGATTAGTGCTATGCCATCCCCGTCGTCGTCCTTCAACTGATTGCTCTATGAATGAATCCCAATGAATGGCCACAAAGGAGAAAAAATCATTCCCTCTACATAACCCTCTGCTACCCTCACTTTTTTATGATTTTTTCCCTCAATTTTTCAGCTTCGAAATTGATTTGGCTTCGTCAGCGTTTTTCGCCGTGCCGGTATGTAGGATCTTATATATATATATACATTTATACATGTGCTCCTACTATATATGGATTCTGGAATTAGCTTGTTTCCTGAGCTGTCGCACATGTGCCCCGAATTTTTAGCTCCCAAATTGAGTTACGAAAGTGGAATGATGTTAATGAAGCGCCACACCAATTGCCCAAGTGCCCGGGTGTGTGGGAAAATTTTTGATTTTTCACTTTGATTTTTAGCAGAATATTGGTCTTGCACTCTTATTGGCTTTTTCTATTTTCTATTCGGAATTATTTGACATTGGAGCTGTGTTCCTTTAACTTTGGACGGAGCCTGGTACTTTATTTTGTAAAATTTTTACTATTTTAAGTGACACAGTTAAATATACTTTTTTCTATTAAAAAATTAATAATCTGAACTCATTACAAACAGAATAATAAATTAATAATCACAGGTATATAAGTTAAGTTGCGACTATTAAGGAATCTGTTTTGATTTTAACAGGTGAAAATCTTTTTGGGAACTTAAATCATTTTAATATTCATTTCAAAAATGTCAAATTTAAATTTATGTTTAATAAAATGAATTGTAAATTTAATTTTAAATTCAAACTTTAAATAATCGCTAGTTCCTGCAACCAACCAGCTTTTTTTCATCTTAAAAGCTTGATTATAATTATTTTCTATTCATTTTCCTTAGGCTAATGTATATTTTTAACGGTCACATTATTTGTAATAATAGCAATAAAAGTTAATAAAAAATTATAAACCATTAGAGCAGCACACTTTTGTTTATTTCCCACACTCCCCACTCACATCTCGGCTGCTTTTTGACATTGCCCCAGAGATTCCGTCACATTTTTCACTTGTTCCACTCATTAGACACCCATTAGTCAGCGTAATGCCCGCGTTGATCTATGCCAATTCATTCTGCTCCCAGTTACCCTACCCAAAAGAGAAAATCTTTCCCTGCCCGGGGGGTGGAGAGGAAATTCTTCTTCTGTTCAATCCACCGCACAGTTGCGACTCATTAAGAAATCATTTTTCACAAGGAGCCCGGCAAACGGGCGGCCAGATACAACAAATAAATATAGACAATTTAAATGAAACAACAACAAAAAAAATCAAAAACTGATTTTCCAAGAATAGAATTCGGGGAGAGCGAGGGACGAGCACACACTTGTTGAAAATGAGAAGAGGGAGAGAGTCATGATCTCTCATAGATCTACCATTTCCCCATCCGGAAAATCTCCCCGTTATGGCATATCTCAAATTCCAGATAGTCTTTAGGAATAATCCCGGAAAATCGGGAGATTTATTTACAAGCACTTACCTTGGATTTGTATTTGTTTGTCGCCTCTATGCTTGCTGCTCCATTTATGTGCCGTCTCTGGTTAGCATTGTAATTTATTGATTTAAATTTAATTGAAACGCGAACTTAGGGGGGATTTTTTGTTGGAACGATTGCAATTATTGAGTATTATGGGTTAATTGTTCTTTGCCACCACACTATATTACGCCCTCAATCCGTCGCACTTTGATCTTTTTTCGTTCACTGGGTTTCTCGTGTTTTGTGTTTATTGTTGACTTTTGTTCATCGCTTTCTCTGGCTAGCTTTTATTTATTTACCTATTATTTTTTCGGCTTGCGTTAATTATTCTGTTTTGTTTGTTTTGTTTTGTTTTGTTTTTTCGTTAATAACTTAAATGCAATTTGTTCTAATTAATTTATATGATATGTTGAATTAATTGCATTTTACTTTCGTAATATATTTGGACTCTATTTCAGTCTATTTGAGCTTTGTTTACTATTATTTAATTAAGTATCAATTAGTTTATTATGAATTAAGTTATTTAAATTTGAAAATATTTCAAATATATAGAAGAATTTTGTAATAATGCGATAGTTTTTTTTATTTTTATACTTTTCTCTATGCTTTGTCTTAAAAAAGGGTCTTCTTTATTGGCGTCGTTCTAGTTCAGAGCGTGTCTGCAATGGGAAAAGGAAATAAATTGGGGAATTAGTTATTGATTATTGATTATAGTTTTATACTTAATATATAAAATATAAAACATCTTTTAAGACTATATTTTTTATATATTTCTTAAAGTATTTTAAACTTGTTTACTTTACATTTCCTCTTTGGTTTTCAGCCGTAATAAAGAACCATCTTGACACATAATCACACTTTTTGGTTAAGAATTTTCCACAAAATTTCCCCGATACTATATGAGTAAATATACAATTTTCTTTAATTTCTTATGGCTTTCTCTTTCTCCAGTGACCCAAAGACAGAGTCAAAGATGGCCGGAGACACCGAGAGGCGGCGGGGTGTAGAAGTTGCCGTTCCCATTGAATTATGCTGCAATAAATTTCACCTCATAAGCCAATAATGACGAAAACTTTTGTGTTGCACATTTCGTGCCATGCGGCTGGCCTAGTCCTGCAATTTTCCACCCGATCCCCGCTCCCCGCTCGCCGCCCCCCAAGCCCCGATCCCTTACCCGAAGCGCGATCCTGCTCCGACCTGCATAACAATGTCCTACATTCCCAACACGTACCAGCGACAACAGCAACTGTGGATGCTATTTAACAAGCGGGCATGGGGCGTGGCATACCACCCAATTTTCCGCCACCCCACCTTTTTCCCAGCCGGAGCGAGCGAGCGAGACAGACAAATGCGAAAATTGCATACGAAACGTAACGGAAATGCAAAGCCCAAAGTTATTGAGACAGAAGAGAGAGAGAGCGCGAGAGAGAGAGGGAAGGTGGGAAATGTGGAAAAGGCGAGGCGAAATCGGGCTTGTCAAACTCGCATATATATATATATATATATGTTATATGAATGGAATATACATATCTCTGCGCAAATATATATATATAAATATATATATACATGCCTATATGCATATGCGGGCCATGATTAAAGCCAACTTAAAGCGAAACTGCAAAAAAGGCAACGCGAAAACTTGGTAAGAGATAGGGCAGGGCAAGCTGGCAAGAGAAAGCCAAGCCAAGGGGCCAAGAATCGCAGATGGAGCGGCTTCACTTAGAGAAATCGAAACTATTTCGATACAAAATTGGCCTAAATCGATTGTATTATTAATGCCTGGAAAAGTCTCTGATTTGGTAGGTGATTAAAAGACCAAGAGAAAAGCTATAACCATTATTAATAAATTTATAAATAATATTTAAATAAGAAGACTCCTCAATTAAAAGGAAGATTTTCCCAAATTGAAAATAGATTTCTCCAAGTGCTTGGTGCTGCACACTGAGGTGACTGCATAATATATGCACACATTGCGCCTTCCTCTGCCACCCCAGCCATTTTTCCCCATTTTCCTCGATTTCCCTCCGCTTGATATATGGTCTTGTACAGTTAAGTAGTTACTATATACTATGGGGCCAGCACAAACATTTCCGGGCTGCTTTCGTTTTCAAGACAAAGCCAAAAGTCGAACTTCTTCTTGGCCAAAAAGGGGTTGAGGCTTCACCAGCGTCGTCTTCTTCGTCGTCGTCGTCGTCGTCGTCGTCGTCATCATCGTCATCGTCAGCTTTGAATCTCGGTCAACAGGGGGAATCCCCCCTTTCTGAGACACAGAGAATGCCAGAGAAGAGGAGCACGGAGAAATGGAGATCTCCGGGCGACATAAATTGGCGGCGGTTCTATGTTATGTATGAAAAGTCATGCCATTAAATAAATATTGTGTAATGGGATGTCTGTCTATGTCTCATTATATGTATGCCAGTCTCTGATGCTCCCTTTTGGCCTTAAACTGTGTAATTAAATTTGGTGTTTTTACTTGTCTGATTTAGTTAGTTTAACCAATTTGCATATGGCACCAGAACTGGGGTCGAGTCTGGAGTCTGGAGCTGGGGTTTTCATTTTCCATTTTCCGCATTTAGCGACCCTTTGACGCGGCTTTGTATAGTCCTCGGATTAAAAAAGACTTGTGTTTGAAGTAGTTAGTGGTAGAAGTTAGAAATAATGCAGTTCAGTAGTGGAATTTCTGTGATTTCAACTATTTAAGTGGTTTTCCCAAAATGGAAAGTAGTTTATTTACTTAGAATAGAGAAAGTTTTTCGGTTTGTTTTAAACTAAATTGATAAGCCCTTAAGTGATATTGAAATATACAAATAGATGAGCATTTTCGAAATTTAGGAATTGAAATTTCTGTATTTAATAAAGTTAAAGCAGATATTTTATATATAAAAAACTGCTATATTAAGTGCATTAAGTGTATTTAATATAGAATTTTTAATGCTAAATTCATTTTAAAATAAAATATCTGCATTATGTTTATATATAGTCGTTACTCCATATGTTTTCCCTTACCTATAGCGGCTTAAAACTTGCTATTCGCTTTTCTTTAAAGTCCTGTATTAATTAAAGAACTTTATTATCCTTTTTTCGTGCCATTAATAAGTCCCTTTGGCACCGCCTTTAACTAGCACTTCTCTCCTCTACTGCATAAGTACAATGTGTACCCTATTCTTAGCTAGACAATTTTTCATCTTCATTCAAGCACTTTAACTAAGTTAGTGCATCGTTATGTACCCAACAGCCTCATCTGCTCGTCCCTTGTCTTCCTTCTGCCTCTGTCTCTGTCATATCCTTGCTCTACCTCTCTCGCTCGCTCGCTGTCTCTCTGTCTCTCTCCTTGAGCTCCTGTTCTTCTTTTTGCTATTCATCGCCATCGCGAGGCACGCTTATTCACACTTATCGAAGCATACTTATGGGCGCAGGCGAAGCTTAAGTGCAACATTGTTGATGCTGTGGCAGAAGTCACGGTAAAAAATCATACAAATAATAGTTTTTAAATATTTTTCAGGAGCAATTTGTATACTTATTTTGAAACTATATAAATAAAGTGTTGGCTGAAGAATGGAATTTAATTAGAAACAATTTTTCGCATTGAAAATAAAATAAGAATTCAAGTTGTACAAAAATTAATTAACTTTCCCATGTCTTGCAAATTTAAAGTCGCAAAAGATAAATACTTAATATATATAAAATATATATATATATATAATATCCTTTATCAAAATAATGGTCCGAAATTACATTGCATATTTTTAGAGGCCCCACTCAGAGATTTGAAAACTCTGGACGTCAATTTTTTGCCTAAAACCTAGCTCTCAGTCAAGTTCAATTGCTTAAAAACAGCGCTAATGTTTTTTCTCAGTGTATACCAGCTGTTTTTATTGTTGTCGCTGTTGCTGCTGCTGTTTGGCGTGTTTTTTTGTTGTTCCTTGTGTGCTGCCTCATTGCATTTTCGTTTTTGGGGGCATTCGCTTGATTATGTATATTTACCCTAACACATTGGGCGGGGCTGCAGGACGGGGGGAGGACTACAGCGGGGAGAGCCGAGCGTGTAATTGCTATTTACACTGGCGCACACAGATACTTACACCAACACACCGACTTTCCCTCACACAGATGGAGAGACAATTATGTTTGTGTGCCTGATTTGATGGCGATAGCAGGCCAGGCCAGGCCAGAAACCAAATCAAAGCCAACAGCAAACAAATAAACACAAACACCAATACCAGCAACATCACCAACACCAACACCAGCACCAACACCAACACTAACACCAACACCAACGGCAGCACACCAACCCAAGCACAAAGGAAGGCATACACACACAGATACGGCACCTAGCCGCTCCGATGCATATGTATGCAGAATTTTGCAATGGTTTAATGCGCGACCTAAAGACCATTTAAACTAGGACAAATGAGGCCAGGCGCAGGACCCGAGGCCCGAGACTCATAGCCCCCAAAAACCCAACCCCAACCGCACTGGCAGCCCCGATCCAAACCCAAATCCGAGTCGAAACTGAGGCCAACAATGGAGGGATATGTCGAGACGACAATAAAGGAAGTCACTTTTGTTTTTAGTCCGCTTTATATATTTGCCATTATGCGCTGCTCCAATATCAAGCATACTTGTCTATATCTGTATATATATATATTTATATTTATATGGATTTTTTTTTGGGTGCCCAAAAAAGCGGCTAAGGATATGTGACACGTTCTCCCACTTTGGCATTGCCAGTTCTTTATTATTTGCTTGGCGGTTTCCGCTTTCCTGCTTCGAAATTGGGTCAGCAAAGGAAAGGTCTTTGTGAAGAGTGGAGTGATTGGTTGCCAAAAACTAACTTAAATCAATGGAATCTATACAAGGCCTGAATATAATTAAGCAATCTCTAAGGGACCTACATCCTTTCTTTTTATTTCACTTTATTGAAGTGTTTTCATAAATTATATGTATATATTATTTTTACTACTTGTATGTTATGTTTAGTAAATGCAAAAAATGGAGTTAGCTTTTAAAACCTTTTCAGGAAATTTCACAAATAGCTCTAATAATAAAAGAAATATATGTAATAAATAAAACAATTAAACAAAGTACTTGAAAGGTGACTCAAATAAAAAATTATTACTTTATAATTAATAGTATTAAATGTATGAAGAAAAACATTTAATTTGCGCCTGTTACTTGTACAAATATTTCATAATAACTGAGAATAAATAAATATTTTTTTTGGGGTAATTAATAAACTTATGTGTCTGCCCTGTTCCGGAATGTTTTGATGCCTATTGTGAGAATTTCTGTTACGCTCGCATGAGCAATTGTTGCTGGCACTGAGTAAATTTATATTATTTTAATTTATTTATAATATTTTCCAACCATTTAGTTGTTCGCTTTTTTCTCTCTCGTTTTTTTATCATTTTTTATTGCCGCTCCAGTCTTTGTTGTTCATTTCATGTCTGACTGGGTTTTTTCAGTTCCTTTTTTTTAATAGCAATTTTCAGTTTATGGACATGATTTCCTCTGACGCTGCCGTTCCTGCTTATATAAATAAATAAAAATGTGCAAATACAAAATTGAAATGAAATTTCATATGTCATTATATTGCACAATTATTCCGATTGTTTTTTTCCATTCAACTTTGCACTCTGCGTTTTATTTTTTTCCATCCTCTATCAGCCGTTTTTTGTTATTTCTGCATATTAAATGTGAAAGCGCCAACATTTGCATTAATTTTTTGTGGCCATTTTGATGTGATTGTTTTTTCTTTTCGCCCTCAATTTTTGATGATTTAATATGGCAAAATGTGCGGAACCAGTTTCGAAACATATATGGAAATGGCCCAAAACGGGGCCAAAAGCCAGCAGGAAAGCGGTCCCTGACAATAATTATTTGTGATGGAGGAAGCCAAGTGGCCATTTCTTTACGAAATTCTGAATAATTTTACGATTGAGCATTAATGGATGTGACAGCGCTCTATTTTTTGCAAATATGAATAAATTGCACAAATAAAATGTGTAATCAGGGTTTAAAATAATATGGAAATGTGCTTAAACATTTTTTCTTTTTATGATGGGATGCAAATGATGGATGCATTTGTAAATTAAAAAATAAATATACATATTAGATGGAGCTTGCTTTTAGTTCATTCTGATGGGAGTTTTAGTAAATATTTATACTCGAAAATATTTGATTATATTTTTAGCCTGCTTCCTTGGTAAGGAATTTACCATTCTAGATGCTCGACCTTTGATCAACATTATGTAAATATTTTGTTGACTTAGGGCCTATAATTTAATGCTCCATGGGCTTTGTGAAATTCCCCCCACAAAGATAAAAGAATTTGTCTAATTTGCAGTAAAAGTCCAAAAATTCATATATCAAATGCCTTAAGTCCAACGTAAGTTGGCGCAAAAGAGATCGCAACAATGGAAAGAGCCAGGGAAAATATCATGAAAATTATTAATAGACCGTTTGGAAAAGCGTCGAGATCAAGAGAGACCTGCGAGAGATGTTTTTGCCGCTGCGGTTCGTTAGATTCCCAATGAGCGATGGGCTGGCAAAGATGCCGAAAGACATGAACAAATCATCAAATCAACTCGGGATTTATTTTAGAAATATTGTAATTTTTTCCCATTTCGCTAGCCGCATTTTGTTTCGCCCTGTCTTTGTTTATGTTTGCCCAGCGTCGGCAGCTGACGTTTGAATTTGTTTATAAAGTTCTTGGGCCTTTAAAAAAAAAACAATGGGCAAGCTAAGAGGCATATTTTGATGTTGATTTTTTAGTTATTTTAAAACATTACTTTAATTTCAGTCTGTAATAAATATATTTACACATTTATCTTATTGGCAATTAAATTAAAAGGAAATTTTTATTAAATGCAAGGATAATGCAATAAGTTGTTTATTGAACTTAAATAATAATAAATGTTTTCAAAACTATATTTCATTCGAATCAAATAAGTAGAAGCTTAAGAAATAAGATAAAATACTAAATTATTCTTTTCAAACTTAATCGAAAGTTATTAGCTGGCATTGCTTTTAATTTAAAGATATAGAAAAATACTTTTACAAACATTTAGTTGTTGAACAAGCGATAAATAATTATTTTAGCATAAAACCACAGGAGAAAATGTTAAATTCCAGAAATTTGAGAACATTTCTTGTTGAACAAGTCATTGAAACCATCCAATGAAATTGTATTGTTCTTTTTTTTTTAATGCTAATAAGTAAACAAAGCACCTTTGCGGTGAGCAATTGCCTTTGAAAAAATAAAATACAATAATACCTAGGCTATTTTCAGAACATTTAATTACTCATTTCCTATTATTGAACAAATAATAAATGATGGGCAATCATAAAAAAAAGAACAAATATATTGCCTCATCCGCACTTCATCACAGCCATAAAAAAATGCCTCCGGCATTCCATTATCTGAATACTTTTTCCATGCTAAGCGAGAACAGATATATATCTCTATTTTCCTTGGCTCTCCCCAATACTTTTTGTGTTAATATTTATTTATATGAAATATTCTTTGATTTCCCATGAAATAGGTCAGGTTTTCTGCTGTGAGCATTTCATCGCCTATATTTCTCGAAGCGGAAGTGTTCGACCAAGAATTGGCCACAAATCAGCGGACTTAGCTCATAAAAAAACACAAGAAAAATACACAAAACAAAAAAAAAAGAGGCGCAATCACTTGCCTATTTGGTTCGATCTCTAGATCAAATGGTATATGTGGTATATATATATAATATATTTACACACCTTGAGCCACTCCACTTAGCCTCAAAGGCAGCCAATGTGGCTGCCAAACATTTTGTCCGGTTTTCCAGCAATTTTCTCTGCGTGTCGTTCTCGTGTTTCCTTTTTCTAATTGGCGATTTATAAATCGAGGGATTTTTCACTTGTCCAAAGTACTTTTCCCTGTGGCTTTTCTTCGAGTTGCTGCTGTATATTTGTTTGTTTTTCTTGCCTCACGCACTGCATTTTGCCGACATTATTGTTGCCACTTTTTATACATTTATTTGTGGATTATTGTGGTTGGACTTTTCATTTGATTTTTGCGGCAAGCTCACAACACCGCACGTTGTTGTTCTTGCTGCTGTATTGGATTGGGTTGTTTTTAGTTTTAAAATTGGTTATTTCGTTTGTTATTTGATGTTTGTTATATTTTGTATATTTTATATGTTGAATAGAAAAGAGCACGTTAAAAAAATTTGTAAAAAAAATTCGCTCGCGTGTTAGAAACCAAAGAGGAAAAACAATAGGGAGCGACCAGTGTCCAGCGGCACGTGTGTGTGGGCGCGAGTATGCGTGAGTGTGCGGGCCCAGTGCTAAGTGGGAATGCTGTTCCAGCTTCCGTTTCCGCTCTGCACTGCACTGCACTTCCGTTCCGTTCCGTTCGGCGTTTCGATCTCGACACGACTCCGCGACGCTTGTGCGTCGCAGCTCGCTCGGCCTCTGCTCGGGCGCTGCCGCTGCCGCAGTCGCTGCCTCTGCCGCGGCCAGCATCGGCAGCGACGCTTGCCTCACTGCAGGCAGAGAGAGAGAGAGAGAGAGAAATGGAGAGAATCGACAGCTGCTCTCGGGAGTTGCAACTCCTTAGATTTTTCCCAAAAAAAAAAATATTAAATTAATAATAATTCAAAAATAAAAAAAAATATAACAAATGCTATATTCAGAGATGCCTACTTGAATTTTTTCATTCAACAAAACCTAAAAACAGAGTATTGATTTATCTTGAATTTGTTTAAAAAAAAAGAGTCTAATGATTCTTATTAATGAAAAGACTCAAAAACCATATTTTTGGAATGTAATCTAGATAGAAACTATGTACTATATATATTTTTCCTAAAAAACCTATTCGTAAATTTGCTTCAATTTGAGCCATAATTTGAGATTTTTTAGTTTCAAAATCTAAACACTTTTTCGGATGTCAACACATTTAATTTTTGTGAACATTAATTACAATACAAACAATTATTTCAACTGCAGTATAATTTATATTTTTAGATAATCTAAATTATTAGTATTATGATAAACAACTTGAAGTTTCAGGATTTCTTTAAGAAGTTTTAAGAATAACTATCTGTATATTCTTGAAGGTTCTAAAAAGTTTGATTTTTTAACTGGAACGTATTCAAGGGTACCACTAATACTCCTAAAGTCTCACATTATAAAATAAAACAACGCATTTAAATCAGACTGCATTATTTGGCCAAAAGTAACGTTGACTAGTTTATGAAAATCTGTCTTATGTTTTTATGAACACACTTTCGTTTAAGCCTCGACCTATGCACCGTATTCAAAATTAACTCCTCGCCTAAGTCACTTTAAAAACACTTTTAAAATCTTCGAAAATCGTTTAAAACAGCTCCTAGCTCGAAAACTCGAAAATAACCTCAAAAACTCCAACTCGGAAATGCAGTTTTCGAATCCCTTACACGCACAAACACGCACAACAGAGCACTATCGTCACACACACGCGGTGGAATAACGCTTGCCAAAAAAAACAGAAGAAAAAAAACCGAGGAGGAAGAAGAAGAAAAACCGCAAGAAGAGAGTTTCGGGGGGAGTGTGAGTGGAGAACTGAGAACTGAAAGGAGAATCGAATGACTGTGTTGGGGATGTTAGAATCTGAGAATCTGAGCGGAGAAGACGCAGACCCGTGAACGTGTGCGAACACGCGGAAAAACAAATGAAAACTGTTTTTGCTGCAGGGAAAAACGAAATACGAAATACGAATATTTCAGAAAGCCAAGAGCCGACGCACACAACGTCGGCGTCGGCAGCGCCCCGAAGTGCCGGCCGAAGGCGCAGCGTTGTCTTCGGCCAGCAGTGCAGCGGGCGCGCGAGCGAGACGGGGCTAGCGAGCGCGCCATGCGAGCGATGCCACGAAGCTGCTTCGTGCCGTGCACTGCCGGCGTCGCTGCCCGCTGTTCGTCTGCTCACTGCTCACTCTCCGGCGGGCAGCGGCAGAGGCAGTGGCAGAGGCCGAGCCAAAGCTTTCACGTGGAGTTCCCGGCAACAAAGGCGAGAGAGAAAGAGAGAGACTTCCATGCCGGCTTGCTGCTTCTGCTGCAGCGGCTGTTGTTGTTGCTGCTGCTGTTTTCGTGCATGTTCATGCCTGCTGCATTGCGAGGCATCAGTAATTGACAAATTGCCTACATTGAAGCGCTAATCTTTTAAGGGAGCGCAAGTGCGAAAGGGACGGCCGGAGGCAGAGCGCGTGGCGTGGCAGGAAGAAGGCAGGACATAGGGCCAGGCTAAAAAAACTAACTAAAAAATTAAGTTAAGGTTTAATACAATAAAATTATGTCGCCAAAGAAACAAATAAATAAAATAATGGTTCAAATAAATGTAATAAATATGGATTGTTAAGTTTTGAATTAACTTTTAACTGGAACTTGTCCATAATCGTTTGAATATTTAATGAACAAAACAACCACAGAAATTTCTAAATATATTGAATACTATTTTGTTAATATTCTGCTATTGTTATTCATTTAATTTACAAATTTAAAATATTCTTAATTTAAAATTTACAATTCCGTGAATATGAAAAAATATAGCTGTAGGTAACCTACTGATTTACCTTAGTATCTTGAAATAATAAATTCAAATTTATAATTAACATTAACATAACATAATTAACATAAATAATTAACTGCATAAATTTGTCGTGTTTTTTATGGAACTATTCTGAAAGTTTCCTGAAAGAATTTCTAAGATTTAGCTTGCTAATTTTCTTAATTCACAATAATACAGTTTTCTTTTATTTCCATTAAAAGGGCAACTTTTTATTCTTTTGCTAAATATAAAATATTTAATATATTAAATATGTAAAGTGCAATTAATCTATTTTTTATGATTTTGTTTGTTTGTTTTGCTTGGCAAAATCACTTCCTGTGCCAAATGAACGTAGAAAATCCCCAGCGCCTGGAGATATGCAACACAAATGGCCCAGCTAACAGTGACTGTTAACGGGTAACAGCTAACAGCGCAAAAGCTGCGGCAATGGCCGCTAGTTAACAGCAATGGCCGCCTAACAGATCGCTCGCCAAATGCAGCGCCATGTTAAAGATGGCAGCGCTGTAGTTCAATGAAGCGGACAGAGCCGTCGACGCTGGCTTCGCTGTCGACGCTGGCCGAAAAAAACACGTTTTTGTTTCTGTGCAGAAGGCATTCACACCGAAAAGTTTTCACAGCTCCTGCTGCACGTGCTTTTCACGTTTTCCCGACCCCAAGCATCCCCCACTCACCCCCTCTCTCTCTCTGGCTCTCTCTACCTCCCTCCCTCCCCCTCTCTCTCTCTCATTCTGGCTCTTATTCTCTTTGAGGTTTTTGGCCTAGCCGGTTTTTTGGTTTATATCATTTTAGTTAATAAAAAACACAAATATTGCGTATTTCACTGGATTTTCATTTCAATAAATTAAGAAAACAACGATTAAAAGGATGGAAAAAATGTTGTTAGTTAAATTTTATTAATTATTTAAGGATTAATTGGAAATAACTGCAAAACAAAGGACATAAATTAATATTTATTAGAAATGTTAAAAACCAAGGCATACATTTTGTAAATTTGTTTTAATTACAAATAGTTTACAATTTAAATAGTAAAGTTCTCAAAGTAAAACATTTAAATATTAAAATATTAAGCCTGTGTAAAATAACTTAAATAGAATTTAATAATTATCATTATTATTCTTAAGCATATTAATTAAAAATTCATTTACTGCTCGATTCTGTCAATTTTCTGTTACTTATTTAAAGAAGCCTTAAGAAACAAGTCAACATGTATAAAAAATGCAAATAAATACCTTTGTTTCTGGCAAGTTCTTTTAAATATTTTCACAATTCTATAGAATTCATTAATAATACAAAATGCTCTTTTGTTAAATTTAAAATTATATAAAATAACACCAAATACCTTGTTTATAAAACTGGCTCTATTAACATTATTAAAAATGTGCAAGTTAAGAAAGACACTGAACAAAAATTCCCAAAAAAATGGCACTAAATAATTGCATTAAAAAATTGCACTGAAAACTGCACAAAAAAAATGCGATCAAAAAATTGGTTCAAAATACAAATTCAAGAGAGTTTCCCACACACGCACACAAACAAACAAGCACTCACACACACACACACACACACACACACACTGACGTCACAGGCCAAGCTTTTGTTATTGTTGTTTTGTTTCTGCTTTATTTAGGTGATGCAATCGAATGCCGCATTTTACACACACACACACACACACACACGGAGGTGCGCTCTCTGCCACACACACACACACTGCCACTGACAAACACTCGCTCCAAATATATATGTATATATTTTTTGTTGTTTACTGTTACGCGAAGTTTTCCATTTTGCAATTTAGTTTGGTCTTCGAGTTGCATGTGGTTTTTCTTGTTGTCGGCCTCAGCACGAATTTCGAGGTGAAAAGCGGCGCGTGTTAATGCACCACTTCCTGTTGGGCTACTGTACCGTTATTATTTTGTGCAATGCCGGCAAAAGAAGCGCTTCACAACTCTCTCTCTCCCACTCTCTGTCTCTCTCTCTCGCTTGGCTCTCCCGCTGGCCCGATTTTCCGCTCTCGATTCGCTCCCGGTTGAGCGGCGTTCGCCATGCAGCAGGAAAACTGCAATGAAAACTTCGGGCATGCGATTTGAAAATTGTGTCGTCAGCTTGACACAATTTTCCAGAAATGCGCCTGGAATAATGCCTGTGCGGAAAAAGAAGAAGCAGAAGAAGAGGGAAACCGAAAACGGGAATGGGAACGGGAACGGGAACGGGAACGGGAATGGGTTCAAAATCGGAGAGCTTTGCAGATGCGCATTAACTTCGGCTAACGGGTTTTCGGGATTCGTATGCGGATTCGGCTTCGGCTTCGGATTTGGGCTAGGATTCGGGCTTCGTCCTTTTTTTTGGGCTGGGGGGGGTCCTTTGTTGATGTAGGTCTGGATTTTCAGGACACGTGTCCCCGGTGGTTCCCGGTGGGTGGCTGGAATCCCCTGGGTGGCCAAGGATGGCTTGGCCGAATTTCATTTCTGCTTGAAACTAATTTTGTATTTTTTTTTTTTTTGTGTTAAAGTTATTTTTAGTCAGAAAGTTATTTAAATAAACAAAATAAAATACAAAAAAAAACATGGTTATATTCTGATGCTGGTGTGCGTATCAGTGTGTGTGTGTGTGTGAGTGTGTGCGTGCGAGTTCAATAGCATTTTGGCAAATAAAAAAAAAATAAATAAAGCCAGCAGCGTGCAGCAGCTGCAATCAGAGAGAGAGAAAGCAAACTCTCTGTATTCTGGCCACAAGAGAGCGAGAGCATGCATCCTGCTCTCCGGCAACTTAACAGGACCCTAACATTTGGCCAGAGGAAAGCTTTTGGGAGCATGAAAATGCATGAATGTTAGTGAAGCTTCAAGCAAAGGACCTGCCAGGTGATCGTTTTAACTCACTCGAGGATCTGCACTGGTCAAGCCAACCAAAAAATAACTTAGATATTTATAACATAATGAAAAAAATAAAAATAATTTAAATATAACCCCAAATTTCCCAAAAATTCCCAGAAATATAAAATGTATAAAAATAGTTAAATCATAAATAGTTAAAGCCTTTCACTCAAATTATCAGTTGAATTACAGCGGAGGGTCTGCTAGCACCGATAAGATATGGTTTCGGAAACGAATTTGGCTTAACCCAGTGGCTCCCTAAATGGGTGTCCGATTGTGTTCCCAAATGATAAGCATAAACAAAACTAATAATAAAATAAAAAAACAATAGAAAAAACCAATTGAAAAAATACCTGCAAGTAGGATTTTTGGTCTTGAAATAGGTACAAACTTTTAAGAATTTTCAAAAACTGTTCCTTAGCGGATTTTTGGTCCTGAATAAGCTCAAATTTGTATGCCTAATTGATAGACTCTATACAGAAATATCCTTCTGATCAAGGAGCACAGAATTCTTAACGGAACCAACACGCATATTTTCCTATAACTGAATGTCTTACTTACCACATACTGATTAAGGCACTCATGGTTATTCCGATTACACAAAGATTTTCACACTGACTTTTTTAACTTTATGAAATTCGAACTCTAAACGTATTTATTTATAATAACGAAATATACTTCTGAAAATGGTTTGGCTAAAACAGTTCTTGAAATCAGCTTGCTTGAAGAATGGCATTACAAACTTATGATTTTGCGAATTATCCTAAATAGTTTATAACATAAGTTTCCTTAATTTCTTCTGGTGGTTCGGGTGAGTGTGCCTCCGGACTCCTTCACGGTTATCTCCAGGTAGAGGGGCTCTTTGTTATTTCTAATTGGTAACCTCTAAAAAGAAAAATATTACTGATCAAGTATTATAAAACAAAAAAGAATATATTCATATATTCTTACTCACCACTTGCTGATTTAGGAATGCATCCATATGGTCATTCCCGTTACATGTAAAATTCCACAATGACTTGTTTAACGATTTGAAGTTCGGCGCCACTCTCAACAGATTTGTTTATAATAACGTAAGTTTTGAAAACAATCTGGCCAAAAGAGTTCCTGAAATCAGCTTGCTTGAACAGCAGCATTACACACCTAAAATTTTTAAAAGATTTCCTAAATAGTTAAGTATCCTTATTTATCCTTAATTTCAGCTGTTGGGTGAGTGTGCCTCCGGACTCCATCACGGTTATCTTCTGGTAGAGTGACTCCTTGTTATTTCTAATTGGTACCTTCTAGACACAAAAATATAAAATAAAATACTGATCAAGTATTAAGAATTGTGTATAAAACAAAAAAGAATATATTCATATATTCTTACTTACCACATGCTGATTTTGGAATGCATTTATATGGTGCTTCCTGTTACATTTAATATTCCACAATGACTTTGTTAACCATTTGAAGTTCGGTGCCACGCTCAACATATTTGTTTATAATAACGTAAGTTTTGAAAACAATCTGGTCAAAAGAGTTCCTGAAATCAGCTCGCTTGAACAGCAGCATTACACACCTAAAATTTTTAAGAGATTTCCTAAATAGTTAAGAATCCTTAATTATTCTTAAGTATCCTTAATTTCTGCTGTGGATATGGGTGAGTGTGCCTCCGGACTCCATCACGGTTATCTCCAGATAGAGGGGCTCCTTGTTATGTCTAATTGGTACCTTCTTAACTAATAAATATTACTGATCAAGTATTACAAAATTTCTTTATAAAACAAAAAAGAATATATTTATATATTCTTACTTACCACTTGCTGATTTTGGAATACATTCATATGATCATTCCTATTGCATGTAAAATTCCACAATGACTTTGTTAACCATTTGAAGTTCGGTGCCACGCTCAACATATTTGTTTATAATAACGTAAGTTTTGAAAACGATCTGGCTAAGAGTTCCTGAAATCAGCTTGCTTGAACAGCAGCATTACACACCTAAAATTTTTAAGAGATTTCCTAAATAGTTAAGAATCCTTAATTATTCTTAAGTATCCTTAATTTCAGCTGTTGGTTCGGGTGAGTGTGCCTCCGGACTCCATCACGGTTATCTCCAGGTAGAGGGGCTCCTTGTTATGTCTAATTGGTACCTTCTTAACAGATAAATATTACTGATCAAGTATTACATAATTATTTTATAAAACGAAAAAGAATATATTCATATATTCTTACTTACCACACTGTGATTTAGGAATGCATTCATAAAGTCATTCCTGTTACATGTAAAATTCCACAATGACTTTTTTAACCATTTGAAGTTCGACACCACTCTGAACATATTTGTTTATAATAACGTAAGTTTTGAAAACAATCTGGCCAAAAGAGTTCCTGAAATCACCTCGCTTGAACAGCAGCATTACACACCTAAAATTTTAAGAGATTTCCCAAATAGTTTATAACATAAGTATCCTTAAATTCCGCTGCCGGTTCGGGTGAGTGTGACTGCGAACTCCTTCACGGTTATCTCCATGTAGAGCGGCTCCGTGTCATCGCTGGTAAGGACACGCAGATCCTGTTCGCCAAGCCGCATGTACTGAGAGCTAGATTCCACGATCTTCAGGCAGTCTTGTGTCCTGTACAACGGGCGCACCTGCAGGACACAGCTCCTGGTGGCATCCATGCGTCTATTCATAACGGTCAACATGACATGGACCGGCTGCGGTAGATCCACGCTGACCACCCAGATGGTCAAAACATCATCCCGCCCCGAACAGCATCCACTGCATTGGTTCTGCCCCACCTGGGGGCCATCGATGTCCCTCCTCCGGTTGCGACAGACCATCACAAACATGGGCAAGTGGTGGGTGTAACCAGCATATTCGGACGGCAATTGTTTGTTCCGGCTGGGCATGAAACGCCTTCCCGGCAAGGTGGATGGATCCTCGTAGATGCCCCCGTACACCATGGCCGACATGCATGTGTTCCTTCCCATAATGTATGCTCGCGGATTGAAGATCACCAGCAGGCGGTCGCCCACAAAGATTTCGCGCAGCTCGAGGCCCGCCTCGTTAAGGTGGTAGGTCAGCTTGTGGCCCAGGATGGTCTCGTTCGTCACCGGCGGACAGCATCTACCGCCAGTTGGGCAGATATACAGGGTCCCTTTGGGTGGCATCGGCCAATCGGGGACTGGTTGCTCCCGAAAGTGCTTGAAAAAGGCTTCATTGGATTTTTCCTGCAAAGTGCGAAGCTGGTGGAACCTTAGCTCAATGTCCCGCACCTGCTTCCTAATGCTGAGCCTGTCGAACTCGCTGGCGAAGTAGCGGATCCTCTCTCGGGTCTCTGACGGGGATCCCTCGAAGAGCGGTGTTAGCGAGAAGCCAGAGTCCAGTCGGTCTATTGGATTGAACTTGAGGTTTTTCACCTGACCGTAGAGGCCACCGGCAGGTAGGATTGGTGACCCGGAACAACACGACTGCAGATCCTTTCTTCGCCAGATGTTCAAGAAGCTGTGACTGGAGCCCAGAGAAGGCAACAGCAGTCCTCTGGAGCATCGAAGAACGGGCTTCTCTTCCGACGAGCTGCTCGGCACCTCGGGCAGGTCCAGAAGGGAAATGTCCAATTCCGGCTCAGGCCTTGCTCTTGCAGAGGAACTCTGGCTATATCTATCGTATTCCCGCACATCGTCAGCTGATTGTTCCTGATCGCGCTGCTCGCTGCGGCCGCAGTGTGAATAAATCAAGCTTCTGGGTGACAAAAGGGTCTCCACGTGGGGTTCTTCCCCGGTCTGTGGTTTCCTCCAGTAGGTCTTCCATTTGAAGGAAGAACGTCGTTTGACCCTAGCTTCTGGCGGTGCATTTCCACAGCTCGGCCGGAAATTAATCCTGCTCGAACTATTGATTTTTAAGCGAGGCTCCTCAGTTTGTTGTAAGTTAGTGTTTACGGCTCCACCACGAATCCTCGGCATGCCGTAGTCTATCACATAGGTCTTCCCACTGCTGCTTTCAGTTAGATTTCCAAGTGACGGAATTTTGTAGCCACTGAAGGATAGACCTGAGAATTCTGATTCTACGGGTTCTACGGATTTTTCGGATTCTGTTTCTTGAGTGTTTACCGGCAACACACCTATGCAGGTATCGGAAGTGTTCGAGTGTGAGGAGTTCTGCGGATGGAAATGGGGGGAAAATCGGGCTGAGGTCCTAGGTGCATAAGGGTTTTTAAATGGAATTCGTTCAGGGGATTTTATGGAGGGTACGGGAGGCGAGTTTCCTCTTGAAAGTGGCCTGTGCTGTCTGTTCAATCTTTGATCCCTTTCCATCTGCCAACGGCTTTGCCTGTGCTCCTGAGGGCCTAATGAACGAAAACTTGATCTAAAATAGCTATTTTTCATAGGATAAAAGGTCGGCATACCTAAGTTTGGGGGTTCAGGATGACGAAAATCACATCTTGAAGACTGAAAGCAGATATTTTTTGTTCTTCTATTAAGAACATTCAAATTGATTAAGAAATACTCACGTTATCCGATACCAAAGGAAAGAGTGTTTCTTCAGAAGGACTTGGTCCATATTTCTGGTAGTTTGATGGCTGAAAGTGAATAGTTTATCGTTCTTCTATCAAGGACATCCAAATTGAATAAGAAATACTCACTTCATCCGAATCAACAGGCAAGAATGTATCCGCAGAAGGACTTGGCCTATAATTCGGGGACTTTAACGAAAGAATGTATATATTATTTTTTTGTTTTTCTATCAAGAACACTTAAATTAAATAAGGAGTACTCACTCTATCCGATACCAAAGGAAAAAGTGTTTCTTCAGAAGGACTTGGTCTATATTTCTGGTAAGTAAATAGTTATTTGTTTTTCTATCAAGAACATTCAAATTGAATATCACTTACTTTATCCGATACTAAAGCAGAGAGTATTTCTTCAGAAGGACTTATATCATATTCCTGGAAGTTTGAAGGCTAAAAAAGTAGATTAATTTTTGTCCTTCTATTAAGAAAACATCAAAATTCAGGAATTACTTACTTTATCGGACTTTGAAGGAAGGAGAGTCTCCTCAGCAAAACTTGACTTATATTTCTGGAAGTTTGAAGGCTGGAGGTAGATTTATTTTTGTTGTTCTATTAAGAACATCCGAAATGACTAAGAATTACTCACTTTATCCGATACCAAAGGAAAGAGTGTTTCCTCAGAAGGACTTGGTCCATATTTCTGGAAGTTTGAAGGCTAAAAGCAGATTATTTTGTGTCCTTCTATTAAGAAAACATCAAAATTCAATAAGAATTACTTACTTTATCGGATTTTAAAGGAAAGGGAGTCTCCTCAGCAAGACTTGGCTTATATTTCTGGAAGTTTGAAGGCTGCAAGTAAGTTTATTTTTGTTCCTCTATTAAGTACATCGAAATTCAATAAGAATTACTCACTTTAACCGAATTCGAAGGAGAGTGTGACTGCTCAGCAGGACTTGGCTTAGATTTCTGGAAGTTTAAAGGCTGAAAGTGGATTTATATTTGTTGTGCTTTCAAGAACATCCGAATTGAACAAGAATTACTCACTTTATCCGTCATCATTGTAAAGTGCGTCTCCTCAGAATGACTTGGCTTATATTTCTGGGAGCTCGCACTCTGAGCGTCATCCGAGTCGCGATTCAAGGCATATCGCCTAATAACACGTTCGCGATGGCGCTCAAAATGACGACGGTAAAACTCGATAAACCCTATGCCCTGAATAGATTCCATTTCGGAAGAATCCGAGATTTCGCACTGGCAGTCATCCGGTCTTTTAGCTGTGTGCAAAGTTCAACAAAAAAGGGGCTAAGAGGTTCCTTAGAGTTAAACACTTACCTGAAATCAACTTATTCAATTTAGCCTCGAAGGCAATATCCGCTGCAATAGATTCCAGATTATTTTCTTGATTTCGTCCATTCCTGGAGGAGTCCTGCCCATATTCTGGCTTTGGCTCAGCCTTAGGGGCCGCATTGAAATCCGAAAAGCAGAACTTTTTAGCCATTTTTGAAGAACAACAAAATTTAACAAAGAGCACAAAATAACTGTTTCACAATTCCGTAAAATATACAGCAAACTTTCAAGATCGAATGGCAGGTTGCATTAGACTGTAATCTCAATGGTTGCTACTCCAAATAACTTTATGTGGAACATAGACTTTGGGATGTTAAAATAGACTTTTGGGAAATGTTTTGTCAGACTTGAAAAGTGCACAATAACCCTTACAGTAGGCTATTCTCCCGCCTCCCCATGGTATCTGTGGGAATTCTTGGGAGGAGGGCGGTTAGCGCACCTGTTGACACACCTGAGTCCGCTTTCTGGGGCTTATCGTTCGGTTGGAGCAGCTGGCTCAGCTGGGCCGCCATAAAATCGCGATCGCAGCGGTCTGGTTGAACACCTGTTTCCTTGTCCAAGCGGATCGATTGATAAGCCGACCTCTCGAGACCCTCACCAGCCGTAAAATTATACGGCTCGGCAACGTCTTAATCTCACTGCCGACTGCTATCTTCTCGCCCTCCGCCGCCGCCGCCGGATGAGTGATTCATTGAGAAATGCCACAACTATCGAGTGGATTGGGCTTCCGGCGAAATGGGAACCAACTTCAAGGAATTCTAGGCGAAATTTTCGAGTAATTTGTTAATCAAATTTGGTTGATCACAGCGCTGAAAATCTCCTTAAAAAATCTATATAAAAATCATCTTAGGAGAGAGTTTTCTTACGCTTGGCTTTATACTTATAGCCACAATTTAAACATTATTTTTCCAAAAACTTTATCTCTTTGTATGTTATTGATTAGAAAATAGTGTACACATGTCTGAATGAAATAGTTTAGATTAAAATATTAGCTATAGTATAGGTGAACTAGAACTAAGCTAGATATTATTTTTAAATTACATATAATATTAGGAACCATAGGTAATCCTTGGTAGTTCATCAAATGCGTGCGGAAAAAGTTGTCAAAACTTTATTTTTATAAGAAAAAGGAGTAAGTAATGGGTATAAGATGATACTTCTTTAAATATAAGACCACTTTCAAAAGACTTGGTATGCCATTAAGCGAGTTTGACATATTTTTCTCAACAACAAAGTTGTAACATTAAAGTTATATTTAAGCCACAAGTATAAGAAATATATTCTACCTTCTGGGAAGGCATCTTATCATTGATACCACATTGTTGGCAACTATTTAGCCGCCGCAGTGACCTTTAGTATCTAATCGCTTTCCAATCACCTGTCGCTATGGAGCGCCCACGTTAATCCCCGCGAAGATAACACCTCCATTAAGCCTGCTCCAACGAAATCCAATCGCAGGCGAATTCAGAAGCTTATCACACTTTCGAGTGAGAAAAAACACAAAAAAAAAATAGAAAATGAAAACCCTAAATGGGGAAATCTAATCTCGACCACTCCACACACTCGCCTTCCGATATAGCCTGTCCACCAGGTAATGTGTTGATGTTGGGATGTTCGGTGGCTTTAGTTTCAGTTTCGTTCGGTTCGCTGCCGGCGCGAATTGTATCCACTCTCCGAGCTCTGCAAGTGCTCAGCCCCCAAGAAGTTCGTTAGGCCTTTAATTTAATTCGTGAATATATATATTTTTTTTCTGTGGCAATGAAAGTGATTTTCCCGCTGGCCCTGGCCTGGGCCCTATCGATGGTAACGGTGGTGGTCCTGGCCCAGAGCGAGGAGGCCGAGGAGGAGCTGGGCTGCATCTGGTACGGACAGAGCCATCAGATCGGTGCCCATTGGCAGAACCTGGCGGACACTGGACCGGCGCGACCGCTGAACAGTGCTTCCGCGGAGGCGATCTTTGCCCGGCGCTGCCCGCTGCTGTACAAGGAGTACAAGGGCGAGTCCGGCGAGGAGGAGCTGAGCCTGTGCTGCGATGCAGCCCAGATCGAGACCATGGATGGTGGCCTCTCGCAGGCGGATGGTGTCTTCTCCCGCTGCCCCACATGCACACGGAACATGGCCCAAACCGTTTGCGCCATGACCTGTGCCAAGAACCACACCCTCTTCCTCACCGGCCACAATGCCACCTACCAGCCCACGGGAGCGCTGTACATCGAGTATATCGATTTCCGGATCACAGACGCCACCGTGTCCCAGGTGTATGAGAGCTGTGACGGGATCCAGCACACGCAGACGGGCCGACCGGCCATGGATCTGGGCTGTGGCGCCTACAATGCCAAGACCTGCAACTACCGGCGCTGGTATGAGTTCATGGGCGACGTTTCCGGCGACTATGTGCCCTTCCAGATCAACTACATATGGTCCGACGATGCCGAGGAGGGCAGCGAGGAGATATATCTGGATCTGGACATCCTCAAGTGTGGGGAGAGCTACGAGGGCAGCTATGCCTGTGCCTGCATCGATTGCGAGGAGTCCTGCCCGCTCACGGATCCGCCCACGGGTCCCGAGGGGCTCTGGAAGATCGCTGGCCTCTACGGGGTCACCTTCATTGTGGGCCTGCTGATCATCGTCCTCTTCTCGGGCCTCATCTGCTGGGGAGCCCTGAGCCGGGGCCGGCTCTGCATGGGCAGTGTCTGCATGCCGACGCTGTTCGGAGAGTTCTTCTACCATGGCTTTCGCGCCTGGGGCACATTCTGTGCCAAGCATCCCGTTTTGGTCCTTGCCCTGTGCTCCTGGGCCATCGGTGGACTCTCCTATGGCATTCGATATATGACCATTACTACAGATCCCGTCGAGCTCTGGGCCGGCAGCGAGAGCCAGACGAGGATCGAGAAGGATTACTTTGATCAGCACTTTGGGCCCTTCTATCGCAATAACCAGATGTTCATCAAGGCCATCAATCAGAGTCATGTAAGTGGTTTAACAAGATGAATTGTCTCTTCGTCTTTATCTTCAGTTAGACTTTATAATAATATAATAAATATTTATTGAGCTTTAACTTTCTGCTTTAAATTCATTTTTCCAACGACTAATTTCCTTTAATGGTTTCTTGTGAGCCTCAAAATGTATTCTAATTAAATTTCACCATAGTTATATATTCATAAATGGCACAAACAAATTTAAAAAATATTCGTGAGAATATTTATATTCATATAAACAATCATAAACAGATCTTATCTCTTAAATTAACAATTTTAAAAATTCAGACTTCTATATTTCATTTGAAAGTGTTATCAAGATTCTGGGCCAATCGTTATCGAATTTATTTAACAATTCTGGGATTTGTGAGTGAGTCGCATTGCCAATCACCGGTGGAGATAACGCCAAATCGTACTTTATTTAAGTGTTATTGGGAGTTTTGGTTTAAAAATAAAGTCTCCTTAAATCTGTTACTTCTGCAGTTCACCCATGAGGCGCCCAGTGGTCTGCTGAACTTTGGTCCCGCCTTCGAGTACAACTTCCTGAAGGAGGTCTTCGAGCTGCAGGAGGCCATCATGAAGCTGGGCCAGGCGGAGGGCGAGGGTCTGGACAAGATCTGCTATGCCCCAGTCCTGATGGCCGGCGAAACGCCCACCATCGATCACTGCGTTATCCAGTCGGTATATGGATACTTCCAGCATGATATGGATCGGTTCGAGAGCTCCTATGTCGATAGCAACAACTTTACGATCAATTATCTCAATCAGCTGGAAGATTGTCTCAGGTAAGGTTCGGGAACTGAATTAATTTCCAAAAATCCTACTTTAAGTTTATTTATATTATATATATTTATCTTTATAAAAGAACAACTAAGGATAAAATAATAAACCCAATTATCGATCAACAATTTAAAGATTAACATTAACAATTCTTACAAATTTCCACACAGAGTTCCTATGATGGAGGACTGCTTCGGTACCTATGGTGGACCCATCGAGCCTGGCATCTCTGTGGGCGGAATGCCCAAGGTGCCGGTGGGCGAGGATCCCGACTATATGCTGGCCACCGGACTGGTGATCACCTTCCTGGGCCGTAACCAGCTGGACCAGACCAAGCTGGAGCCGAACGAGAAGTGGGAGAAGCTCTTCGTGGACTTCCTGCGCGACTACAAGAGCGATCGATTGGACATTGCCTACATGGCGGAGCGATCCATTCAGGACGCCATCGTGGAGCTGTCCGAGGGCGAGGTGGGCACCGTTGTCATCAGCTACGTGGTGATGTTCGTGTACGTGGCCATCGCCCTGGGGCACATCCGCAGCTGCACGGGCTTCCTGCGCGAGTCACGGATCATGCTGGCCATTGGTGGCATTGTCATTGTCCTGGCCTCGGTGGCCTGCAGCCTGGGCTTCTGGGGCTACCTGGATGTGACCACAACGATGCTGGCCATCGAGGTGATTCCGTTCCTGGTGCTGGCCGTGGGCGTGGACAATATATTTATTATGGTGCACACGTATCAGCGGCTGGACCACTCGAAGTTTGCGACCACCCACGAGGCAATTGGCGAGGCCATCGGCCAGGTGGGACCCTCGATCCTTCAGACGGCGGGCAGTGAGATGGCCTGCTTTGCCATTGGCTGCATCTCGGACATGCCGGCGGTGAAGACATTCGCCATGTACGCAGCCATTGCGATCCTGCTGGATTTCCTCCTCCAAATCACCGCCTTCGTGGCCCTGATGGCCATCGATGAGCGTCGCTACCAGGACAATAGGCTGGACATGCTGTGCTGTGTGAGGAGCGGCGGTGGAAAGAAGCGGCATTCGGTGCAGGAGGATGCAGCGGGAGTGGGAGCTGGAGCTGGCGCTGCAGTGGAACACACCAAGGAGGTGGGCATGCTCGAGTCCCTGTTTAAGAACTTCTACTCACCCTTCCTGCTCTCCAAGTGAGTGTGAAATACATAAAACATTTTTCAGAGAAGAACACACCAAACGAATTCCTTTCAGGCCCGTCAAGGTGTGCGTGCTGCTAGTCTTCACTGTGGTCACCTGCCTGTCCCTGATGGTGGTGCCCTCGATCGAGAAGGGTCTCGATCAGGAGATGTCCATGCCAACGGATTCGCATGTGGTGAAGTACTTCCGCTACATGGTCGATCTCCTGGCCATGGGTGCCCCCGTCTACTGGGTCCTCAAGCCTGGCCTGAACTACTCTTTGCCCCAGGAGCAGAATCTCATCTGTGGCGGTGTCGAGTGCAACAATAACTCGCTGTCCGTGCAACTGTACACACAGTCCCGCTATCCGGAGATCACATCCCTGGCCCGACCAGCCTCATCCTGGCTGGATGACTACATCGACTGGCTGGCCATTACCGACTGTTGCAAGTATAATGTCACCACCGGCGGCTTTTGCTCCAGCAGTGAGTATTTCAAGGAATCACAAGGATGTACATGTTCTAAGATATGTATTCCATATTTTCCAGACTCCAAGAGTGACGATTGCCTGCCCTGTGAACGGGGCTTCACCGAAGACGGCCTGAGACCCGATGTCGAGACCTTTAACAAGTATATTCCGTACTTCCTGTTCGATCTGCCAGATGCCGAGTGCGCCAAGGCGGGCAGAGCCTCGTATGCTGATGTAAGTTTCCCTTATAAGAAAAACCTACAAGTTATAGTAAATACCATACCTTGCAGGCCGTGATCTACACCATCGATGATGAGGGCATGTCCACCGTACAGGACACCTACTTCTTGCAATATTCAACCACCTCAACGACCTCGGAAGAATTCTACTCGCAGCTGCGCGAAGTGCGAAGAGTTGCCGGCGAGATAAACTCGATGTTTGCGGAGAATGGGGTCGATGCTGAAATCTTTGCCTACTGCGTGTTCTACATTTACTACGAACAGTATTTGACCATCTGGGAGGATGCGCTCTTCTCGCTGGGCATGTCCTTGCTGGCCATCTTTCTGGTAACGCTGGTCATCACCGGCTTGGATATAACATCCACTCTGATTGTCCTGTTCATGGTGATTTGCATTCTGATCAACATGGGCGGCATGATGTGGGCGTGGAGCATCAATCTGAATGCCATTTCGCTGGTGAATCTGGTGGTGTGCGTGGGCATCGGTGTGGAGTTCGTGGCGCACATTGTGAGGTCCTTCAAGCGGGCCGAGGGTACGGCACAGGAGCGGGCCCGGCACTCCCTGAATGTCACCGGAAGCAGTGTCCTGTCGGGCATCACGCTCACCAAATTCGCCGGCATCGTGGTGCTGGGCTTCTCCAACTCACAGATCTTCCAGGTCTTCTATTTCCGGATGTATCTGGGCATTGTCCTGATCGGAGCGGCCCATGGCCTGATCCTGCTGCCGGTCTTGCTCAGTCTCCTGGGGCCGCTGAACAATTTGGCCAGGAGCTCCAGTGCCGAGCCCATCACAGCTGTCAATTAATCGGGCGGGAATATGTTTCTATATATCCATAGTTTAAGGTCCTTAAGACTTGCTTGATTGTGTGTGCCTGGGTCGGGAGTGTGCGTGGATGTGATATTATGATTTTTCCCGATTTTATTTGTATTACGACTGCAAACTGTGAGCTTATTAAAACTTTAACATTAGTCGAACAAAAAAAAGATAATTAAATAAATAAATTATAACAATAACTTAATTAATGTTTATGTTTTTATTGTTTACCTATCAGTGGGTTTAGTTCTCTGAAGATTTCCTTAAGGTTTGTATATTTAAATATTGATTAAATAATTACTAGTAACGTAATGATAATCCAGTTTTAATGTTTTCCCGTTTTCTGTGCCCCGTTTTATTTCACCATTTAAATGTACATATATATATATATATATATAAATAAAGATAACTTCCTTTTTAAGCTGCACACTTTGGCAGGACCATGGCCTATGGAGGGTTGGGCCTCTCACTCATTGTTTATCGCCGTCGCACCTTTGCTTTTTATGGCCTTAAGCGACCAACTGCCGCGTGCGCCGTCAAAACAAAAAACAATAAACAAGAGGGGAGTCGCGATGGTCGGGGGGAATCCCAGAGGATAACTCCTTGCCCGTGCCCGTGTTTAAGCCAACTCCTTGGCGGCCCTGGTCTCCGGCACTTGCCAAATACCTAAAGCGTCTTACGCCTTTTTGGGCAGAAGTTTAGCACAGATTTTTTAATGATATCTCTGCGAGGGGCGCTTGGCATACCCTAACCCATCGGGGGAACTAAAGATATTTCACAGCTTTTGTAAAATATTTTCTATAATATTTACAGTTGAAAATATTTATATGTAACTTAATTTATTTTTGTGCAAAGTTGAAACAAGTTAAATAATAATATGGAGTCTCCACACTTTAAGGTAGTCTTCAGTCCCAGGGGAAAACTGCTCTCAAGGGCATTTGGTGTTTCACAAGGAGTCTGGTCCGTTAAAAGGAGTAAGTTTTCCGGATGATGGCTTTCTTGTTTTTAACTGCCATCGCCTGCTGGTCAGTGGAGTGCTCTGCGGCTTAAGGAAGCGCAAAAACCCTGGAACAGGAGGAGCCTGAACGTAGACACACAGGAAAGCGCCTTAACCCTCAAAATGAGTCGAGTGTTTTTAATTAAAATTAATAAAGTTTAGAGTGGTTTTTCAGCAAGCAGCTAAGCTAGGCGCCTTGATTTTCCCCTTGACTTTCCCTTTTCCTGATTTTCCCTACGATTTTACTCGACCTGTGCTGCTGCTGCTGCTGCTGCTGCTGCGGCCATAATCACTTAATGAGAAATGTGTGCGGCATTAAGATTCATGCCTCATCGAGTCGCAGGCACTTCAAATGGCCGACAATTGAAAAGCATAATTATAAATGTATCAACTAATGCATATGGCAAAATCAATTAGCAATTACCAGCGCACACACACGGGCAGATGAAGTGCAAATTGAGTTGTTTGTGCTCGCACTTATGCCATATATGTGCATACATGCTGAAAGTGTGTGTGTGCGGGCCAGAATGTTTTTCATCCTCCACTTAATTGCCATTCAAAGTGCCTTAACAATGCCAAAAGCGAACCAAATGAGCCGGAAAATCTCGCCAAGAAAATAAACACGTGAATGAATATATATACATATATATACACCGATCGGCCTCCGATCCAAAAGTGTGTTTAGAGTGCGTAAATTGTGCATTTTAAGTGTATTTTACCGAGGATGGAAAATCGTTTCAAGAATCTCTTTGACTTCTTTTCATATATTTAATTTTTACGATTTCAGGTTAATAAAAATTGGGTTTTGAAATTCGTTTTTTTGCGAAAATGTTCAAGGCCCAGTCCGGCGTCTATAATTCTTCTTGGAACGCCACATTTTCAATATAAATTCTATGCCCCGTCCTAACACCATTCCGGTATCTTTGGTGAACCGTCACAGACACATAGCACACACGGCACAACACGAGATGAATAATCCATTAAGAGCATCTTTGCAGACTCACAGAAGACCGGGCATAAATCATTCGTATGAGCAGCTAACACATTTCGCCCAGAAATTGAGGCGAATCAACGAATTAATGTGGCAAGTGTGGCAATAAAAATTTAAATTAATTGATTTTCTGCTGCCCGCGGCATGTGGCCCGAATATCCAAATCCAAATCCAAACTCATATCCATGGCGAAACGAAACAGAAACAGAAACAAAAACACTGTTTTCTCATACATATATGTTGAATATATATAATATATATATAAATATATATATATTCGCACGATTTGTGGCCAATTTAGGTGGCTTCCAGTTACCAGCTTTGCCTTTAGCGAGAGAGGCCATAAAAGGCCAAAAGGCGAAGAGGCCAGGATAGGACAGGACTCTTAGCCAGGTCATAACTCACGTGAGGATCTCTGCCTGCTGGCGGAGTGGCATTAAAATAAAATTTGCGCATATTTATTAATCGGTTATTGGACGCATATCTTGCCTATATGTATCTGTATCTGTATCTGTATCTGTATCTGTATCTGCATCTGCATATGCCATAAAGCAGAAAAAAATTTAATGTAAAGGGAAAGCTCACAGCCTCTTGGGTATTGCCTTTCATTTTCAAAAAATGTTTCCCTTTATTTTACGCGGCACTTTGAATAATGCGTTTTTTAATTAGTTGGGGAATTTCGGAATACGTTTTGAGAGTGAAACGAATGAAATTAAATTAGGATAGGTAAGGCTGAAATTGAAATTAAGCCAATGAATAAAGTTAAAGCAGAGTAAATTAAACACAATTTATAACTAAAAATAAGGGTTTAACTTAGATTTAAAAATATTTGTAGCTCCAATGGCTTTCCTCTACCATTTGAAATAAGAAACTCACTGAAAATGTTGATTATTCACCTGAAGTTTGGCTAATAACATATTAATCTTTTGATTTCATAATCCTCACATTTCGGAACTCTCTTAATCCCCTTATGCAGGGACAAAACTTTTTAATTATTTTGCAATTAGCAGCTGTATTTGTTCCGAACTTTGTTTTATTATTTTTACATAAATATATACACGTTTTTTTTTGTTTTGTTATAATATTATGTGAGGGATGAGCCAGGGGGGATGTGTTTAATTAATGCAATCAACCAATGGGCCAAAGTCAGTTGTTATATTAGGGTCAAATGACAGGGCCTAAGCCGGACTAAGCTTTCCACATTTCCACTCGGATTTCCCACTATCATGGCTGCCCGCTCTAAATTGGTTTTTAATACAAATTAATTACAAAAGAGGAAATTCAATTTTTAGGAGCCGTTCACAATCTGCCAAAACCAAAAACGGCGGGGCGAAAAAAAAGTTAATTAAAGCAGCGCGCACACATAAACACTGGCACACATTTTCAATGATGGAGATGGAATATTTAATTTATTCATTCGCTGACATAAGCCCCGGCTCCGGCCGAAAACTATGGCTATACGGGACTCCCATATACTCCGCGGACTGCGGACTCTGGACCCAGGACTCTGTATCCTGGACTCTGGCTAACCTAGTCCATAGACGAATCAGTAATTTATAAACGTGCTTATAAGCCGCAATCCAATTCGCAATTCGCGTTTTGGCTAAAATTACACTTGCAGCAGGCCAAAAAACCTATTTCCAACCGTTTTCCCCAAACGTTCCCCTACCAGCCACCCCTTGGATTTACCCCTGGGCCTTCACACCCCTCAAATATTATCAACACTGACAAAACTCAAAACTGGCAAACTGGCCATGGCCATGGCCATGGAATTGGCCTAGAGAGAGCGGGGGTTTTCCCGCCAAAAAAGGGTAAGGGGGGAAACCCAGGGGCTGTCGAAAAAAGGGGTGCCGACAAACTAAAGCTAAATCTGCAAACTGAGACTGAAGCCAAGCGAAAGCGAATGAGTTTCGTTTCAATTTTTATGTTTTTTTGCATGGAAATTAAATTGAAAACGTATAATTTTAACCCCAAGAAGTATGCAAAAAAATATTCATAAAAATATGCTTAAAATTGTAATAGAATTCATACACAAAAAAAATTAAATTCCATAAGAAAACTCCCTCAACCAATGTTGTGGTAAATGTTTGCCAACTTTACGCATTTTCCTGTGGCCAGCAAATCGAGTGACAGACAGGCCAATAACAGAAATCAAACAAATTACTATAGATTAAGTCCGAGTCCTGAGTCCCAGAGTCCTGCACTACCAAAGTCCTCAGTGGGTTAATTTCGGGTGTGCGTGTGTGTGTGTGATTGTGTGGGTGTGACAGCAATTTCCAACTAAATTATAACAACAACCTCAACAAATGCGCACAATTTTGAGAAACTTCATGCAAAATGCAGGAGCCAGGAGCCAGGAGCCAGGACATGCTGCAAAAAGAGGCAGCAACAAAAGCATCAGCATCAGCAGCTGGTTGCATTAAATGGCGCACGTTTTCCCCCAGCATTTTCCCCTCAATTTTCCAACGCTTCCAGCCCCCACTTGACCATCCCACACCGAACATATCGAAAATGTCAAACACACATTTGACCAACACACGGGAAAGCCTGGCACAGCATGGGTTCTGGAAAATCACCCCCCTGTCTATCTAAATTAGGGATGAATGTTGGAACGATAACCTGGAGATGATGAATCTAGGAAAATTAAATTGATAATATAGATTGAAAAACTACTATATAGTGTTAATTTATAATATATATAATATATTCAAAATGTTGTCTTTTTTGGTTTTACTATGCTTGCTTCAAGTTAAAAATAATATTAAAAACACATTTACTAAAATAAAACTTGTACACTAGTTTATACAGGCCTTTAAATAAAATAATTTAAAATAAAAAGAACCGAATTTGTCATTAAATTAACACTTGACAATTTTAAAGAGGAGGATATTACTATTCCTTCTTCAAGTATAAATCAAATTAAAAATGTACCTAATAAAATCAAACTGTTACAACATTTAGGGTCAGTATAAAGCATTTTAAATAAAGTAAATTAAAAATTAAACAAAATCATTGGTTATTTTTGATCATTTGTATATTATCTGTCACAGAATTAAGACTTGCGAATTCTTTATAATTTTGAATTAAAAGATGAGTAGCTTACTATCCCCTCTTTAACTATCCCTCTTGTAAACAACGTTTTAAATAAAATAAATTAAAAATAAAAAAGCAAAAAATGTATATAGTTAGTTAACCCTGCACATCTCTAATGCAAATGCATTTTCATGGTAGAAGTTGTGGATTAATCCCCAACAGGAGCCGCTGACAAGCCCACCGAGCGACCATCCGCCAAGATGGCCATGCAGCAGCTATCGATTGATTGGCCTTCGATAGATCGCCACACACAAGATAATAATTTTTAATTAATTTTTTGTACGCTCACCTCGCATGTGAAGTGTGTGCGCGATATGCGACGGATGTGTATGGAAATAAGAATTTAAATAATTATTATTATTTTGTTGTGGTGCCACGAAGCGCTAGATAATCCAATTAATGGCATGGTAAACATACACCGACACGTGCTCGCACACACAATGTGTGTACATGCCATTGTGTGTGTGCGTTTGGTGTGTGCTTATTTGGGGCTAGGAAAAATGTTCTGGATTATAAAAAAAATGGGTTATATTTTGAAAAAGTATTGGAAAATAGTTTAGAAAAATATAGAGTGGATAAAATATATTATTTGTTATGCCATTTTATGGGAGAATACAGGAAATCTTGTAAAATACTGTATATAGTTTTTAAATAATATAAAGAAACTATAGTATAGATCACTTATAGATTTTTACAGAACAATTTGTAAATGTTTGGGGTTTTTAATTAATTAAGATAACAACTTAATATATGGTTAACTACATTTTATTATTTATAAATTCCTTAATAAGTTGTAATGCATATTTTCCATTCAAATCTCCTCACAAAAATAAACCGTTTCAATTTAGAGAATTTCCTGTGTGGAATGCCACTGAGCAAGGATAATTTTTACTGGTTTATGGGCAGCCACTGTTCAATTAAAATCATGGCCAATGATATCAATTAAAAGCACAGAAAACACTGATTGCGGTGAGAGCAGCTCTTGTCCCTCGGCCACACCCACCCACCTTTTCCACCCCTTTGGCCCCTCCAATCTACTCGCCACTTTCTCGCCCCGGGGTTTTCCGGCTTTTCTCAGAATTTTTATGGCCCCACCAAGACTAAGGAGGCATCCCCTTGTGATTTATCACAAAGCAGCAACGGTGGCAACAAAAAGGAAACCTCAACCAGGGGGAGCATTTGCTTATCTGCGAGGCTCGCCATTGCCGTTGATATTTTCCCTCGCCAGGAATCAGGCATCAGGAATCAGGCATCAGGCATCAGGCATCAGTGTCCTTCTCCATCCACCCCCTGTTTCTCTCAGTGCTCGATGCTGTGCTGTGTTGTTTATCGTAATTATGAATCTTTGTTATCCAAAGCGCTGCTCAGCTCCTGTGCGCTCATGTGTGTGTGCGTTCAATCAAAATAGTTGATTTCTTTTATGCGAGTCTATGTTTCCCTGCCCTGCCCTGCCCACTACCCGCTCGCCCCCTTGCAGGACGATTTTTGCCGCCTTTTTGTTTGTTTGCTGCCACACCGTATCCGCCGCATAAACGGATATATATTGAGATGGGGAAAGAAAGTGCCGGAGAAGGCACGCAACCGAGCAACTATTTTTGATATGGAACAAATTATGCCCCCTTTTGTTGTTGCCTCTTTATTATTATACATATATATATATACACCTTATTTATATATATATTATTTTTTTTTTTTTTGGTCGGGTCCATTGTGGTTGGCACTAAAATCTTGGTCGAGCATATCTGAAAAGTCGATGGCCTTGCCTTGGTTCCTCACTCACTCGAGTCAAAGTCACTGTATAAATTAGAAAACAATAAATAAAATATATATAAAAACAGGCTTACAATATAGCTTACTTAATAAGCTAATTAAAGGAGAGAATTATAGATTTAATTTATTAACTTTTGCAAGAGAACTTTAGACTTAGCTAAACAGTTATTTACAGCTTATATACCATATCCATTCTTTTTCCTTTAGATTTCTCAATGAATTTAATAATTATTTACAGCTTATATAAAAGATTTTCAATTATGTATTTCTTATGTTTTTTTAACCCAATATGCTGTTCTCAGGTTTCTAAATAAATTTTATAATTATTTACGGCTTATAAAAAGATATTTAAATATGTATTCCTTATGTTTTTAAACACATTCTGCAACCCGAAGTTTTTTAAATAAATTAAATAATTATTTTAGCTTATATAAAATATATTCAAATATGTATATCCTATACCTTTAAGCCCAGTCTGCTGCTCTCAGTTTTCTAAATAAAGTTAATAATAATTAACAGCTTATATAAAAGATATTCAAATTTTTGTTTCCTATGTTTTTAATCCCAGTCTGCTGCTCTCAGTTTTCTAAATAAATTAAACAAATATTTACAGCTTATATAAAAGATATTCAATTTTATATTTCCTATGTTTTTAAGCCCATTTTGCTGCCCTAAAATTCTCTAAATGAAGCTCGAAGCTATTCAGGTTTAAGAGGCTCTCTCCTAAATTGAATGTTTGAGTGCCTACTTTTTGGCTGTCACGGCTAAATGAATATCGTTGGGCCATACACTCGCATTTCCGGTGCAGACCGTACCGATCTGCGGCACATGCTGGCATTGCATAAACTCCATTTACGTCCATCAATGTCCATCATCGGTTCAGTGCAAAAATAGTGTAATATGTGCTGGCAGCATCTGCCCATTAAATCATACTTTTTCACACGAGTCCGGGCCGTAATTACACACACTTGCATGTGGGCGGGGCAGACAATTCGTCATAAATCTTTGACTGGGCTTAATCAGGTGAAGGGAACCGGGGGGGAGGGAGAGGGGCGTTGAATGGACAGGTAAGTGGAGTCCGGAATCCGTTGCAGCATACCAGCTCCCTGGGTTTTCCATAAACAAGCGCCGAACAAGTTTAATAACTCTGGGATCCCTCGTAGTCTGTGGTGGTTGTACAGGTGCTGCGGCTCCGCCGGATATTTTGACTGCGGTGAGCAGGGCACGTTGGACACGCTTTGGGACGGGATTTCCACCTGAACAGATACTCTCAAAAATTGCAGAAAAAAAACTGCACAAAAAATAAGGATATTAGATAATATATATTATACTATACATTGCAAGGATTACTAGATTAAGTTTTTTAAGTTTTACTTCAGTCAAAATAAATTATCTTAAGATATTACTTTTATTTAATTGTTTTAGTTAGAATACAAGCTTCTTATGCCTTTAATTATATATGTTTATTCTCTTAAATAAGTCAACTTTGCAATTAATTATTTTACTCAGAATACAAGCTTCTTATTCCTTTAATTATATAAGTTTATTCCCTCAAAAAACTAACTAACTCTTGGTTTAAAAATTTTTAAAATAAGAAGCTATATTCGTTTAGCTTTTCTTTAGGTATTCTGATCTATTATAGTTGAATTTTTCCACTTAAATATAAATCTTGGTAATTTATAAATATTATAACTTATGTAGCAGAGCATCTCCTGGTCTACTCTTATTTTATTTTTCCCCTTATTTCTCTTTCAGTAGCTGAAGCCGGATTTTTGTTGCCTCCTCGGTTCTGATTTTTATCGCTTTAATGAAGTTTCATGCCGTTTATGCTGCCAGCTGCCAAACATTGATGTTGCTGCTGCTACCGCTGCTGTTGCTGCTGCTGCTGTTGCTGCTGCTGCTGCTGTTGCGGGAATTTTGTTAAAAACTTTTTCGTCAATCCCATGACACGGTTCCCCTATGGCACTACCCTTCAGACCATCCAAACCCCGATATTATGGGGCATTTGAGGCGCTATTGATGCACGTCTTTCCAGTCTATTACTATCAGCACTTTTTTCACTTTGGCGCATTTTGGTTTTTACCTCAACTACAAAGGGTGTATTGGTATTTAGGAAAAGTTACAAAAGAAATAATAAAATGAAACTAAAAAGTTTATTTTAAGCAGTAAATAATTTATAGATTCCCATAATTAAACTGTATTTAATAACAAATGTACAATAAGTATTAGAATATTTACAGCAACATATTTTCAAAAAATAATTCATATTTTTGTTAAGAAAATGTATAACCATGCCATAATTTATAGCCGCCTTTATTTTATTTAAAACATTATGATAAATATTAAAAAAAAGACCAAGGGGTAACTCAAAGTTCGATAACTTGACCTTAATATTTTTTCTTATTACTATTTTTTGTTCATATAGATTTTTTTGTTTAGTTTCAGTTAACAGTTTATTGACTTCGCTCAACTTGTCGCCGTTATAATGTCAGCAAATTGTTAAAATGCTTTGTTAGGAATTTCAAACAATTTTTTCCCACTCTTTGGGCTCCTTATGCTGCTGCTGCTGTTGGCTTTTCTTTTTCTATTCTCTCCTTTTTTTTTGGTATATATTTTGATCGTCCTACCCGGTTTTTCCTCGCACTTTTCCCGAGTGTGCAGCGCGTGGTGTTGTTGTCCCTTTGTTTTGCAAGGAGCAGGACCAAAAATATGCTATATCCTGGAAAATAGTTGCTGCTGCTGCTGCGGGTAATTTGCCAGCAACAACAATAGAAACAGGTCCTGCGATGGGAACAATGTTGCCACATTTAAGCGTTTGAACTTCGAAGTCATAAAATATTTGTTAAGCATTTTGCGCTCAATTTTCTTTTTGGCCATTTGCGCTCTGCAGGTCAACAGGCAGCGGCAAACGACTGCAAACAGCAAACAAACAAGAGCAAACACAGCCAGCAAACAGCAAGCAAACAAAGAACGAGAACGGCAGGACTCTCGGCCGGCTCATCCTGTCCCGTGTCCTGTGTCCTGTGTCACCAGAGAATATAATAACCAATTCGTAAGCACATTCATTATGCTCGGTAAGCAGAGTCCAGGTCCACGCTTTCCAGGCACAAACAACAAATTGTTGCTGAGGGCCAGGATACGAGGGGTTGAGGATGACAAGGACTCCTCATCCTGCTTGACATGCTAGAATTTTAAATTTTACATGTTTTTAGCTTATATTTTAGTTTTAAACATAAAAGCTGTACAGTTCCATTTGAAAAGATAAAAAATCATTAGCAATAATGAAATGGTATTAATAAATGGTTATTATTAGATTTAAAATATTTGATTTTACCTTTAAAACATTTGTTTATTAAATATTAATATTTGTCCATATGTAAACACTTTGCTGATTTTATTTAAACATTTTTAAGTAATATTAGAAATATATACTCCAAGGTATTACGAAAAAAAATTAATACACACAACAAAATTCGAGGAACCTCGAAATCTAGGACTTTTTTATGATACATTCTTTGTCCATGTTATGGGAAACACTTAACTTAAATAACAGTTGATTTTTCTACATATTTAAGAAGATTTTTCAGGTCTCTTTAAATTAGTACAACTGAGACAAGTTGTTCCAAATTTAAATGTAATTTTCCATGAATTATGAGAAAAATTTAGTTTCTTACTGGGAGTAAGAAACTATGAACAGTAGTGACTTGCAATTACTGAAATCACCACATTCATAAAAATACCTCTCCGGCACTCGTCACTTCATACTGGGGATGTTAGAACCAGTTGGGAATTATGTATACACATGTGAGAGATTTATTGTCAAAAAATTTGAGCGAAGATGCTTTTATTAATAAAGGAAATAAACAAAGGAAATCAAACTAAAAAAGTTTATGAATGTGTGAAAAATAGTAACAAAACTAGAATTTATGATGGCTCAAGATCATGGAAAATTTTTCCTAAAATTCTAGAAAAATGTCCTTAGGTTAAGGGTGATTTTCTATAATGTAAAATATTAGATAATATAATATAATATAGAAAAATATTATAATATAGTATATTATTTTTATGAGTGTACACTGTCTTGCGATTACCACGGCCCTCTTCCGCTTTTCACACTTTGACCAAAAATTAAAACACATTAGTGGTGAGCGCGAGTTTTTCCTTTCCTTGCAGCATCTCCCCGTGTCCTTTATTAGTATTTGTGCTTGATTTTCCTGTCGTTTTTATATGTATTTTTCTTTTTCTTTTTCTTTTTCTTTTTCGTTTTTTTTTTTTTTTTTACATCCATTTCCCTTCAGTCCCCCTCAATGCTGGCCTCCTTCTGCCCATCTTTGTTGCCGTTGTTGTTGTCAGCGTATTATGGCAAAATGACAAGCAAACAAATTATGTTTTTGTGTGCTTAGCGTGGGCCCAAAAAAAAAAAAAACGAAACGAAAAGAACAAAAAAAAAGAGCAGGAAAAAATCCAGAGCACTTGGCACAAGGTAGCACAGCATGTGGGCGAAAATTTTCCGGTGGTATTGGGGGTGGTGGCGTGGGATGAACATGCGGCTGGTAACATTTCTATCGATGACCTCCGTGGAAATTGTCCACGTTTTAAGCCCGAGAATGGGCAGCTTTTGATCCGCGTTTATCGAGTGGATTTCGATCGGGATTTTCTGCCAGGCGAAATGCGAATATTGATAGACACATTGCTGGCTTTAAAGTAAGCCGAAGTTAAACTGAACCAAAATACGTAGTTTACATAATTTGAAACAATATTTTAAGTCACAATAATTATCTTTAATTAATCATTGGTCGGAATACAAATAGTACACCAGGCCAGCCATTTCCCACCTCATTTCCCTGTTCATCGTTGCAGCCTTCCAAACTGAAACCGACACGAAAGTGACACAGGACACAGGACACAACACAAAAAATAAAAATGAAATAAAAGTACACAACAAAAGGGAGGCAAGACAAGGCAAGAGGAGGGGGGAGGGGACAAAAATTAAAACAAAAAGTAAACAATGCAAAGTTGGTGGAAAACCCCTTCGCCGCGGCGCTTTTCTTTGTGTTTCGCACACTTCACACACAAATCGCAGCTTTTCTCTCAACGCCAGCGACACCGCAATGCAAATATTCCAGCGGCGAACAAGTTTCGCAACAAAACGTAGACACACACACACACACACAGAGAGAGGAGAGGTCCTGGACTGGAAGTAGCAGAGCCTGCGGCGTCTCAGGATGAACCAAAAACACCAGCTGGCCAGGGGAGAGGTGAAGCTATCGGCGCTGAATGGCGGCGGAGGCAGCTTCAAGGAGTTAATAAGGGAGTAACTCAACGCAAGGATACCCGGTAATCCTTAGGCTGTACTTTAAAGGGAGGGAAAGCCTTTAAATTTGATTAAAAGAGCTTTAAAAAGAATAAAATTACTATGATCGTAGCCAAAGGATATCTTTAATTAACCTTATAGTTTTTAATATAATTATGAGCGATGCCGCGATATATATTTATATAAATAAGAATGATTAAAATGGATTAAAAGTGATTCAAAAATAAAAAACCCAAGGGTACCATTAATAATATTTATAATATAAGCAATAGTTATGCTCCGGTATATATTTATATTATTAAGAAAATTCAAATACTATCTTAGTTGAATAATGTAAATTCAATATTAAACCCCCATAGTTTCACTAATAAAGACTACTCTATCAACCTTAATACCCTGGAAATACCCTGGAGAAACTCGAATATTATGGACGAACTGCGAGAGATACTGCCAGGATAATAGGAGAAGACAGGGAGGGAGACAGGAACAGCTGCTGCCCAGTGGAGCAGCACCCATTTTCCGTGCCCCAAAATGGCAGTCATAACAAATTAAGAAGGTTACCTTTATTGCCATCGCCCAGAGCTGCAGCTCCAGAACCGGGCTCACAGACTCCGGTCCAGGATTCGGCTCCAGGACGAGAGCCCGACTTCATTCCCTGTCCAAAAGCTGGCTGCTTGCCTAAGTACTTTTGCTAAATCTTTGCACGTTCACCCAGGCAGGGGCAGAGCAAAAACCCAAACAAATGGACAAACTTTTGGCTAACAAATACAGTGACGAACTCTAAAATATACTATAAAAATCGAAAAAGACTAATATAAAATAATAAGAAATACAACAATTACCAGTAAACCAAAGCAAAGATCTCTTTTTTACGCTTTTGTTTATTTATCTTAAACTCTTTTCTTTGGTAATTTTCTTGAGGACTCTCACTGGTTAGTGTATGCCAGCAACCTGAAAATTATGAGACACAAACATTGTTGTGGTCAAAATGTGTGCTGCTGTTGCGGTTGTTAGTCCATGGTGGGCGTGGCCGAATGGGAGTGCCAAAATAAGTTTACCACTACCTTTTCCCAGCATCGATGCCAGGGTTCCGGTATTTTGACTCATGGGAACTTTACATCGTGATCGGATTGGTTGTTTCCGTTTCTGTTTGTCGATTAAGCCAAGGATAATGACCTAAAGATGAAGCTGATCCCAGGCTAATCCCAGATCTATCGAGAAAAGTAGTTTAAAATTTGCGCTTAAATAACACGAGTGCGTTACGTACTAAAAAATACTGATTGCATCAATATTATTTAATCACTTTCGCCATTTGGCCACACCGTTAGCCCGTAGGAAGGATATATGGTTCCCAACTGGTTCTAGCATATTTTGAGTGAAGTTCCCAGGAAATTTGGTGTATAATTAAGTTTCCCTACAGTAAAACCGGTGTGAAAAAAATAGTGACTAAGAAAAGTGAAAAACAAAAAAAGTGAAGTGATTGAGAATATAAGATTGAAAAAGTGTTTGAAAATAGTAAATAAAAAAGAAAGAAATTAAAAATAATGCAATAAAGTGATTGAAAAAAGTGAATAAAAAAATGAAAATGATTTAAAAAAGTGAATAAAAAAAAAGAAAATCGTTTAAAAAAGTGAAGAAAGAAAATCGTTTAAAAAAGTGAAGAAAGAAATTCTTTAAAAAAGTGAAGAAAGAAATTCTTTAAAAAAGTGAAGAAAGAAATTCTTTAAAAAAGTGAAGAAAGAAATTATTTAAAAAAGTGAAGAAAGAAATTATTTAAAAAAGTGAAGAAAGAAATTATTTAAAAAAGTGAAGAAAGAAATTATTTAAAAAAGTGAAGAAAGAAATTATTTAAAAAAGTGAAGAAAGAAATTATTTAAAAAAGTGAAGAAAGAAATTATTTAAAAAAGTGAAGAAAGAAATTATTTAAAAAAGTGAAGAAAGAAATTATTTAAAAAAAGTGAAGAAAGAAATTATTTAAAAAAAGTGAAGAAAGAAATTATTTAAAAAAAGTGAAGAAAGAAATTATTTAAAAAAAGTGAAGAAAGAAATTATTTAAAAAAGTGAACAAAGAAATTATTAAAAAAAAGTGAAGACAAAATTATGTAAAAAAGTGAACAAAGGAATTATTTAAAAAAGTGATTGAACAGAAAACAGTTTTTTAGAAAAAGGTTAAAAGAAACTGACTGAAAATGTGATGTGAAAACTTCTTTTTAAATATGTGATTGAGATAGCAAAATTGGGAATTGTTCCTTAAAATGTGATTAAAAATGAACAGTGATTTCAAAAAGAGCTGAAAAAAGTTATTGAACAATAAATAGTTTAAATATATATATGATTGAAAACAAAGTGAAATAAGAGTGAAAAAAGTTATTAAAAAAAAAACATAAATAAATAGGAGTTAAAGGACCCTGTGAATTGATAACATTACCAAGAACTTCAGGGAGTAAGGTCTCGGAATATAAGGAATCAAAGTGAGTTAGTTCATACCCTTATTACCATCGACTTTCTAATTCAATTTTTTTAAATGAATTTCTTCATTACTCTTTTTGATTTTTTTTTAACGTAAACTCTTATTACTTCCATTTTTATACCCTGGCAGGGTATTGTAATTTTAGTCAGCATTAACAGGCAACAATTAAAAGTTAGCTTCCTTTCTTATTAGTTGAAATTATATGTTTTTGATTTTATTACCATTTTAGTCCTCTATAGTTTCATAAGAGGTACACGACGTATACGTAATATTACGTATACGTAACGTTTACACCATTATTTTAAGCTTTACGCTCTAAAATAAAATATTTTTTTATATATTTGTCCTGGGAGGGAAAAAATACCATTATCAGCTTGGAATCTAAATTCATGAATGGGATCGGAGACACTTATTAATGAACTTATCCGATTTGAAATTTTCTAAAAAAAATCCAATTTAATACATATAAAAAATTTTTAAATCACTCAAGGCAACAATTAAACTTTAGATTCATTTCATATTTCGATTTTTTTACCATTTTAGTCATCAATAGTTCCAAAAGGTACGGGACGTATACGTAATATTACGTATACGCAACGTTTATACTAATATTTTTAGCGTTACGCTCTAAAAATAAATATATTTATTTAAGGGTCTTTTTTAATACGCTTGACATAAATTAAATATTCGATAATTAAAAAGAAACAACAAGCATTAACAATATTTTTAATTTTTGTCAGAAGCTTGTAATTTTGTGAAGAAATCATTTCCGACATATATATTCTTGATCAGCATCAACAGCCGAATCGATTTAGAGAGAACATTAATTAATTTTTATTGATTTATGATGAATTTTCACTGCAGGGGTGTAGAAATTTCGGTTTCCTTTCTTGTTAATCTGCTGGTACGTGTTTCTATCCTCAATATAGCTTTCCCTTCTGAACAGTAATTAATAATAATTAAAACTTGGCGAAAAACCTCCATATTAAACCTCCCAAATATGGCCTTAATTGTTATTCAGATTCCATTTTCGATATGGGGGATGGGTCTGGTCACTGGGGTGTCCATCTGAGATACTCGGAATGGACGGAAAGCGTCTGACAGTCCCTCACCTGGGAGGGACCAGAGCGATTCCCCGTCTGATTAGGCCAAGCAGCTCACAACCTCCAGCTCCGCCTCAGAGACTGAGAAGCGGACTAGGTGTCCCCCGGGTAGTCGGCGGGAGATCCCTACAGCCGACGAGCCAATGTGAGAAGGCGATCGTTTTTTATTTACTTTTATTTTCATTTATTTTTTATTTTATTTTTTAATTTGATTCTTACTTTCATTGCATGTTTTAATTTTATTGTCAGTGCATATTATTTTATATTTTAAAATATTATGGCTTGCTTAAATTGTAATAAATCCTCTTCAGCTGTACGCACAGTTTAGCAGTATCCTTAATCAAAAATTTATCTAGATAAATATTACTCCTTATTTTTATTGTTATTGTTGATGCATATTTTTACACTATGGCCTGCTCAAGCTGTACGCACAGTTTAGGATTTATCTAGATAGGCGAGGAAACGCCAAGTTCTTATTTTTTTAATCACAATTACAGATTCCTTTCTTCATTTTATTTTTCTTTATTTTTATTCCAACTATTACTGCTTTCTTTATTTTTATTATATTTTTAAATATTTTTTACTGCTGGCTTCAAATTTTGAATAATATATTTTAGAGGTGGATACAAAGGATACCCGAAGTTACTTAATAGTTCGTACATATTGACATTTTGAAAATTGTTTAATATTTTCTTATCACATTTATTAAATACATCCCTTCTGTATTTAATTTTATTTATTATTTATTTATTTTATTTTATAATTTGACCGCTTCATTTATTTCCATTTACTTTCTTTCGTTCTTTTTCTTAATTCTTGATTTAATCTATGAACTCAGAACCGAGAAGTATTTCGGTTAACAAGAAAATGTGGATTAGGCCTCTTGGGGAAACCACAATAAAAAAAGCGCGCCTCGAACTTTACCTCATATAGGTGGTGTGGAAAACGGTTCAAAAAATATTTATTCATTTACATAAACAAGTTTGTTCATGTACAGAGCCTTGTATTTTCAGGAACCTGCTAAGAAGGTCTCGATGTAACTGCAGAGATGATGAACTTGAGATCAGCAAAGGCCCAAAACGTTCAAGGATTCAAATGGTAAGTTTGAATACATTTTCAATGTAACAATTAATTAGTTACTCTCTGTTTTTAGCATCATTAAAGTGGTCACAGAGCGGCCATTTTGGCATGTTTGACCCATGGAAAAAGGACTTCTCTCGACCTAGGCCCTCCACAATAGAGCCATGATGTGGCGCCCGCTCATTAGTCTCACATCATCAATCGCTTAATTTCGATGAGAGTTCCCATGTTTTGGCACCTCGTTGCCACGACAAAAGGTGTTGGGTGTGACAGGTAGAGGATATGTCTGCATCAATGCCACACAATGGCACGACTATAATATGCCACCTGAGTGGTCGTTGCTCCGCCGCTGGTCATTGCTGCTGCTGCTGCTGTTGCTGCTGCATTCAGCGCATTCATTTGTCATACATTTATGCGTTTGTGGCACGCCCACAGAGGCATACAAAAAGAGGGGGCGTGCCACTGCACTGGACACTGAGCATTTATTGAATTTCCTGACTTGGAGCATATAAAATTTTAAACATAAAACAAGATGAGACCTTCAGTATATACATTATCGAATAGAAGATATCGTAACTTATGGTAAGCTATAAGTTATTTTATTTATAATGAAAGAGAAACTATCTGAAATTTCAATAGCCTTGAAAATTATAAATCAGAATCAATTTATTTTAAAACGTACATATTAAACTTATATTTTATAGCTGACATTTAAATTAATATATCATAGCCTCCTTGCAAGGGTTTACAAATTAAATATATTTAACAGCAATTAATTGCAAAGTTAAAAATTCTTTTATATTATGATCAATGTGTCGAATAGTAAAACTATGTAATGTAGTATAAAATATATAATATATTTTATAAAATATAATTTAAGGAATGTAATATATAATATAAAATATAATTTTAAAAATATATTATAATATAAAATATATAAAAGAATATACGAGTATAGAAATAAATAAGAATTAATTACGAATTTAACCAAATTCTTTTGCATATGCTCGATGGGAAGAATAGTAAAACGAATGGATATCCCTCAGGATCGTGTGTTGCTCTCAGTCGACCCAGAATGGCGGTGGAGTCCTTGATGGCTCCTACTTCGGTCTGTGAGTGGACGGTGCACTTGGGGGAACCGGTAACAGGCCTCAGGTTCGTTTCAGTTTGGCCTTTTCGGCACATAAATTGCCCAGACCAGACCAAACCAAACCAGACCAGACCAGACCAGACCTGGCCTGGCCAAAACCAGGCCCTGGTTGTTGTCGTCGTTATTCGTCCTGTCTACCATTTAGCCGCATTTTGTTTTTCTTTTTTTTTTATTTTTACCCACAGCCAGTGGCAGTGCGTGTGTGCGTACTATAGGATACGAATACGAATACGAATACGTATACGGTATGCACAACGGAAATGAATTGAAATTTTAAAACCCACAGCTGCGACCGCTTCCTGCGGCAAAAGTAGCACCAACCGACGACACTTCCCAATATACACAGATGTATGTACTTACACATGTCTGTCTGGGGGTGTGCGTGCGTGTGTGACCGTGTGTGTGACTTATTTACGAGTATATGTTTGTGCATTCCAGAGACAGATTCCCATTATATTTTGGGTAAATTATTTCATTGTTTTCATTGAAAAAGAGAGGCGATAATAGAGAACATCAATAAAAAATTCTAGCATATGAAATTTACATTTTGAAACACCTAATCATGGGTCACACGTGTCGTATGAGTAATTTTTTATTTAACATGGCGTATGTTTTTACCTTAGAAAAAGAGCGTTCTTTTAGGATATACAATTTTAATCTTTAAGTAAACTCGCATAGATGTTTTCTCAAAGCCCATGAAGCCTCCTTCCTGTCGAAATTATTTTGCGGAATTGCTGCTGCTGCTTGCAATTTATTTAAATAAAAAAGCAGATATATGTATATATGTGCACAAACAAGGATATGTGCTGCTGGACTGTGCGATATGTGTTGTGTGCGTAGAAGTTTATATCATTGATACACTTGGACGCATTCTTATGGCGAGCACACAGGCCCTGCCCCACACATACCGGATTTACTTGCCAGTATTTAAAGTTAAGCTCGTTGACTACTTTTTCCCCTTTTTATTTAAATTTATCTGCTCCTGGACATGCCATTGTGGTATCAATATATATATATATTTATATACCTTTTTATGTAGTTGCAACATTGAGATCAAATGATGATACATCACAGGCTGACACTCAAAGGAGTAAGAGTTAAAGGTGAGCTTCCCATGCTCCATTCCTGTTTATTATATCCGGTTTGAGGCAGATGCAGTTTCCCAAAAATTCTTTTATTTATTTATTATGATTTTCTTTATGGTAATTAAATAACTACTCAAAGTTAAAATCAAACAATGAAACTGTGCTTGTGAATTTAGATTGATAGATGGACTGAAATCTCACTCCAGTTTTGATTTTTGACCGCAGCGGCTATATTAGCTTTCCTTTACTTAAAGAAAAGCTTGACATCATCCTGGAAATCACTTACAATTATGTATTTGCATGATCTATCTGATGACACAATAATAAATGAAACCTTGGGAGGCATATCTCGGCGTATTTTATCGACTTAAATATTTCCTTTTCATTTCCCTCGTGCATCGGTTCGCTTTCCCCGCCCAACCATTTTCCCAACCGTCGCTTTTCACTCGCGATAATTTAAGAGGGAAATTATGAAGAGCGACACGCGACAAGGTTCATCGGAAATTCCGCTGCCATTTTATCGCCTCTGATGCTGCTGCCGCTGCTGCAGTCATTTTCACAAGGCAGTTGAGGGACTGCGTCAAAAATGGAATTACACTCGTTCGGCTTCATGTTTTTTACGATTATTTTCTATTTTAATTATTTACATACAAATGCTGCTACACAAATGATTGATGGGCGGGCAGCGTGCAGCGATAGAGATCCGATCCGCTTCGGCTGAAGCCAAATAAAGATGCCGACGATGGCTATGTTGATGATGATGACAACATTGCCAAATATTACGTATACGTACTGTGTGACCGAGCATATATAAATTGTAAATCAATAAATAAAAAAGGAGGAGGAAGCTCACGCAAAAATCGTAAATAAATAAAATTCGCAAAGTGACGCAAAGTACGATATACAGAGAAATGCAGCAAAAAGGGTTAAGGGAATGGGGTTTTTTTTTGTTTCCCCATATATATATATTTTTTTTTTTTGTTTTTGGGAGGGGCTAACATTGAACTGGCAGTGGCATGTTGTTATTGCCATTGTTCCTGGGCAGCATCGGCCCATTGTTTATTGTATTTTGTATTTCACATTTCGGATTTCGTGCCGAGCGCAGCGATAAAAATGCTGCTAAAGTATAAATTATGCCAATATAAGTTTGAAAATGAGCGAGACAAGTGAGTGAGAAAAAAGAAACCAGGATAAGCGAGGGTAGAGGGGAATATAGTAATATAAATATTGAACATTTTATTTTTATTACTTTAAGATTTATAAGAAAACCCCATAATATATAAGAGCTTTAAGAAACCCTTTACCTGTTTTATATTTCATTCACAGCTTTGCCAAATAATACTTTTTCATAGCTACAACTTGTAAAATCTCTTTAAAAATCTTTCAAAAATCTCTCCAAAAATATATCGAAATAATAATCGAATTCCTTTCAATATTATTACTTTGTAATCGATAGGTTTCAATTATTTTCTGGCAACCCTCGCAACAACAATGGACAGGAGACAATGTAGCCGATGCGATAAAAGGCGACACTCGCCATTCACACACGCGCCAATCTGTATTGGTATGGGTTTATAATTTTCTTTTTTTTTTTTCCCCCCATTTTTTTTTTGGGTGTGTGTTGGTTGCCCATTCGGGTCACGCTCAAAAAATGCGCATAATTGGCAAATTTAGAGTGAAATTGCTTGACAAATATGCAAAAAATGTGTAACACACAAATGCTGATAGCTGAAATAAAGCTGCTGCCGAAAAATGTTCAATGATTCAAACGATCCCCCCAACATTTTGGCTTAAATATGTTGTTAATACATGAAGCCATTTAAGCAATCATTAAGTGGCATATTTTTTATTTTTATAAGTGCTGCCCCCTCTGAGTAGGCACTTTTGTTTTTAATATACAATAGAATTTTGTCTTATCTGTAAGAGGCTTAAAGTAATTTATTTTTGGTTTCCCAAGTTTTCCTTTTTCTTTGTTTTATAAATTTATTAACAAATTTCTAAAGAAGATTTTAAATGAATGTGGAATGTATTAAATAAGTATTTAAGAGCTTTACAAATATTTAAATATTTTACTTACACTCAGTGTATAAATGTCAAGAATTTCAAACTCACTTTCCTTAGGAATCTGTTATTTATTTCATTATTTATTTATTTATTCATCTATTTATTTATTTTCAAGCTACCAAAAAAAAACCTTCAAGTCCTCGTCCTTTCCCTCAAACATTCGGGACGTACTTCCTGATCCAGTCCTTGAAATAGAAGACCCTGGCATAGCCATCCGGATATTGGGAACCACATCCGCCAACGACGAAGCCAGCGATGCCCACCACCTCGCCATTGTAGACAGCCGGACCACCAGAGTCGCCGTTGCAGGCCCCATTGTCCTCCTCGTGGATGAGGCACAGTTCGCCGGCGAAACCAAAGTCGATCAGCTCCTGGCACAGCTCCGTGGAGATCGACTTGAGGGTGTTGTACTGCAAATAGCGCGGCAGATCGCCCTGATGCCAGAGCCTGCCCCAGCCGGAAATGACGATGCTCGCGCCCTCGGGCGTGTCAGCAGTAGGCAGGCCAATCGGTTGGATGCTGGCCGAGTAGATCAGCGGTTCCTCCAGGCGCAGCAGGGCGATATCGTTCTCAAAGTTGCCATAGTTCTCATGGAAGATCACCTCGGCCACCTGGCTGAGGATTCCGCCGCTGAACCGATCATTGCTGCCGGACCGAACAGTGAGGCGCTCCGCGGCCACGGCCACATACTTTCCATCGGCATCCTCATTGGTCACACAATGAGCGGCGGTCAGGATGTAGGTCCTCGACAGGATGGAGCCGCCGCAGCTGTGGGAGCCGCCGTTCCTCAGGGAGATCTGATGCGGGAACTGATTCTTGGCTGCATCCACGCCGCCAACGATGCGTCCGTCGATGTAACCGGGCGCCGACTGTACGGGCAGCAGTGTCAGGGCCAGGCAGCTGGCCAGCAGCAGTATCCCAACGTGGACGGATGTCATTTTTGAAATGGCCAAAGCCCCGACACCAGCAGCTCCTTAAGTACGCTCCCCACACCGTTGTCTGATTTACAAGCCGCACTATCTGTACCCGAGGCGGCGGCAGTATCTTATCGGACGTCGAGATTTATATATGGGGGCCTTAGGCGGAGCGAAATCTAATCGTGAGGGTCGACCATCGATGAGAGGCGGATCCGCGGCGATTGGGAAATTATGTCATTGCTAATTGTTGGCTAATCTGGATGGGTAATTTCTTTGTCTCCTATTTTGTTTCGTCTTGGAAGGGCTCCTCGACACCTGGGAGTATTCCCACAGAGCCTTGCATATATTGCGGTGCAGCTTTTTCACAAATTTGACCTCTACTATACTATGCAGGATATGGGAAGTGACAGGTGCGTCTAATTGTCAACCATTTAGTAATTTTACAATTAACAATTAGACCAATTATAGGTAACTTGACAGCAGAATGATATGCCATGTTTATGCGGCTATGACACAAAAATTTGATTAGTAAATGTTTGTTATAATAGAAATAGAGCCTGGAAAGAAAAAAACTCTAGAAGCAATGTGAATACTAGTCACACTGATTTTTATTGTTTACCATTTAATTAATGTTCTTAATTTTTATTTGAATTGTATATATAAAAACAATAAAAACACTGAACTTGTTCCAACAATCAGTGAGAATATTATTCACTATTAAAATATAATTTAATGCTTGAGAACTGTATTTTTGTATACTAATAAATTTGTTATAATTCTATATTTCTATTGCCTTTTCGAGTTTCTCATTTAAATAAATATAAATGCAACGACTTAGTTAGTTAAAACTCTAAGATTGCCTCTAATGAAACCTCCTACAAGTAAAATTCGTAATACAGTGTCATACCCGCATAATGAACTTTAATTAATTTTGTTTTCAGGGCAGTGCCATCGCCCTATTAGAGACTTGATATAAGAGCTTTTAAAGTAATTATCAACTATTAGACTATTAAATAAAAAAAATATGCATCTCAACTAATAAACTACCTTATTAATTATCCATTGATTTTAGATGCAGCATAGTCTTTATTTATTCAATCCTTCTTGACTTTTTACACAACATCCGAGTGGGCCCGGATCCAGTCGTTGAAGAAGTGCACCCTGGTGTATCCATCCGGATTGCTTGTTCCGCAGGCAGACCACACGAAGCCAGCGATGCCCACCACCTCGCCGTTGTAGATGGCCGGGCCACCGGAGTCTCCATTGCAGGCCCCATTGTCGGCCTCGTGGATGAGGCACAGCTCCCCGGGGATTCCCCAGCCGATCAGCTCGTTGCACCTCTCGAGGGACAGCGACTTGAGCGTGTTGTACTGGAGCTGGCGTGGCAGATCACCCTGGTGCCAGAGCCTGCCCCAGCCAGATATGATGACATCCACATCCGCCGGCGTGTCCGCCGTGGGCAGGGCGATCGGTTGGATGCTGGCCGAGTAGATCAGCGGTGTGTCCAGCCGCAGCAGGGCCACATCGTTTCGCAGGTGACTGCCATAGCCCTCGTGGAAGATCACCTCGGCCACCTGGCTGAGGACTCCGCCGCTGAACCGATCGTTGCTGCCCGCCCGCACAGTGAGGCGCTCCGCGGCCACGGCCACATACTGTCCATCGGCATCCGCATTGGTCACACAGTGGGCAGCGGTCAGGATGAAGTTCCTGGACAGGATCGAGCCGCCGCAGCTGTGGGAGCCGGCGTTCCTCAGGGAGATCTGATGCGGGAACTGATTCTTGGCGGCATCCACGCCGCCGACCACACGGCCGTCGATGCTACCGGGGGCCGACTGCACGGGCAGCAGGGCGGCGAGGAGCAGCAGCAGAGTGGCGGGAACAGCAGCAGTTCGAGCAGGTGCCATTTTTGAAATGGGGAAAAGCCCCAATCGGTGGAGCATCTTATATATAGCGGGCGATTGCTATTGATTTATAATCAATGTACTATCTGTTGTTAACTCACTAATAGTATCTAATCGCACGATGAGCTTTATATTGGCGACAACTTAATCTTATCGGAAGCAGGCTAATTGTGTTAATATTTCATGGGTAATCTTGAAGGGGAAAATTCATTCAACAGCTTGACCTTGCTACAAGTAATAGATTTTTTTTGTCTTAGCTTTTGCCTACTTTGCGGCATAGAAATAATGAGTGTCCTTAATTTCATTTAGTCAGTTATATCATTATTCTACCCTTTACTTTTTAATTAATGGAAAAGCCAAAGCGAATCAGGATGTAAGAATTAACTCATGACATTAACGAACTTTGAATGATCTAACAATTAATATATATTCAGAAATGAACTAGGAATGTAAAAGAATCAAGAAGACAGGAAGACAAGGACATAAGGAGAGAAGACTCAGAAGAATGCCCAACTAAAATGTATTAAATAAATTCCTCTAAATATTTCTTAATAAGTAAATAAAATAAAATGATACCTTCTTTTTCCATTTTCTTAAAGCTCAATTAGCCAAAGGACCCGGAAGAATCGGCAGGGAAGACTCCAATAGAGAGAGACACAAAAGAGAGAGCGTGAAAAGTGCCGTTACAAACACCTGAATGACAATGGGAAAAGGCATAGGCAAAAACATTCCCGCAGCAACAATAACGGTAACGGACTGTGAAACGATTCGTGATAAATCTATTAGCCCAGCCAGAGTTGCATTGTTTGTTGCTGCGCGACAGAGAGAGAGAGAGAGAGAGGGCGACGGGTCCCGAGCGGGACAGCAACAGGCGGCGAGACAATTGACGGCTGAAGACACAATTAGAGAAAGAAGAGCGAAATGGCGTAGGAGGGAAGGAGAAGGAGAAGAAGGAGAAGAGAAAGTGTAAGGAATTCTCATTGACCATTTGCTGGTTCTTTTGCATTCGTATGCGTATACGTAATTGTGTGTGTTTGTGTGTGTGTCTGTGGGTGTATTTGTTTGTTTGTTTGTTTATGTCTGTGGTAACTTTTTAATTTAATCAAAACGAAGTGAGCGCAAGGAGAGTGCGGGGAGAAGAACGAGTGAAAAGCGAGGATAAACGGAGACAAGCCAAACGGAGGGGAAAAAAAACAATCAAAGATGCACGGAAAAGAAAATGACAGAAATTCTGTAAATAAAAAGATATTGAGAAAACACGCCGAGATAGTAACAAAGATAATGCTGAGAAAATGCCATAGAAATCACTGAGTTATTTTCAAAGAAAAGTCTGAGAAAATACCAAAGAACGCAATGTGATATTACCAAAGAAAATGCAGAGAAATTACTGATGAAAACACTGAGACATTACCAAAGAAAGCACTGAGATATATTTTCTAAGAAAATTCTGAGAGTATACCAAAGAAAGCACTGAGATAATAGCCAAGAAAGTTCTGAGAAAATACCAATGAAAACACTGAGATAATAGGAACGAAAATTCAGAGAAAATGCAAATGAAAGCACTAAAACATTACAAAAGAAAACTCTGGGATATTAACAAGGAAAATGCTGAGAAAATATCAAAGAAAACAGTTACACATTAGCATATATAATTCTAAGTAAGTATAAAAGAAAATACTAAGATAATAAAAACAAAAAATATTAAGATATAAATAAGAAGCACTTCGAATCCTTAAAGAAAATGCCAAAACAATAATTGTACTTTTTATTTGTTGACTAATTTCTTTATACACTTTACCACAATATATAAACTAAGAATAACGAATTAAGCAAATAATAATAATAATAATAAGAATTATAATAATAATTCTAATAATAATAATAATAATAATAATAATAATAATTATAATACTAATAATAATTATTATTATTATTATAATTATTATTATTAATGCCTGATTTCTCTCAGTGCCTTGACCGCGAAAGGGTCGGAAGAAACGCCGTCCGTTCGCCGGAGTTGGCGAAAAGTTTATATCAAGGTTCGCACTTAATTATTGACAGTGGCAGGCCGGATGCTTGAGGGATTCTCTCCCTCGATTTTCCCCCTTCTCCCCGGCCCCAGCTCTTCACCCTCTCTTCCCCCCCCTGCTGACCGCAGGAGGAGGGGGAAGGGGGAAGCTCTGAGGTCTAGACATTTAAATTATGCACAGCCTTCGCTGGCTGGCTCGCTCGCTCGTTCGTTCGTTCGTTCGGTTAGAGAGGTTCCCTGCCGTTGCTCAATCAGCCGCGTTTTTAATACCAACAAAAATATGAAACCAACGGCACGTTGGTGGACATTGGTGGGAAAAATCAAGGGGTGGAAATCCCCGGGGGGGGGAGGGGCATAGCATGGCCGCAGAATTTCAATTTCCCATCACGGTTGGTCAACAAACTTAACCAGTGGATCATGCAGGAAGAAGCCAACAATATAGGACATATTAAATCGCTGGAAATGCATAAAATATATAGTACATATTAAATTATTTGTAATGCATTAAATACCGCTGGATATATATGTATTTCTTAAACTAATAACTTAAGTTTCTAGTCTACAAGTTTCCCCTACAACCTTAATGTTGGTAGTTAAGTCACAGAGACTCAGCCAATTATTTTGATTAAAGTTCTTAAAGCTATGCAAAACTGGAGTTGCCTTTGCACTGCCATTTGCCTTTCTTTATATATATACATACAGTACATATATATATGTTTTTTTTTTTTGTTGAATTTATCTTTCATCTTTGGCAAAGTGTTTCACAACTATTTCACTGCACTTGAGAGTGCAATGCCAGTGGGAGTGGTTGTAGGGTATAGGGCTGGGAGTTGGGTAAAAATCTTTCGAACAACTCCCGTTACCGTTGGCGCTGTTATCGAATTAAATACATACAGACAGACGGAGAGACATATACATATATATATATATAGAGAGAGAGAGAGAGAGGGAGTGAGAGGGAGAGAGCGGGAGAGAGCGGTAGCATGGTCGCCGCCACGGGGCGATCAATGTGGAAATTTATGGAGCGAAAGACGAGGCCAGGGGCGGCCTGGGCAGCGGGGGGTTTGGGGGGGGTGAGCGCACGGAGGCCAGGCAACAATTTTGGCAGCCGAGCACGTGAATGGAGTCCAAAATTTTGCGCACTTGTGCAATGATAGCGAACCACCAAAAGCCAAAACCCGTAGCATCAATCCTCCATAGCTCCCCGCTACCCCTTCTCCATTCCCCATTCCCCATTCCCCATTCCCCATTCCATTCCCTCCATTCCCATCCGTGTGCCATTCCACGTTCCTCTCTGGCAGAAACTCCGCAAACCATAGTCAGGTAAACCAGGTACATACTCCGCCAATTGCATGTATGTAAGTATTAACAGCGGCGGTCAACACAATAGGACTGCAAATTAGAAGGGAATTACCTATATAATATTAATATATTTAATCAAAATGTGGTATTTAACAATAACTTAAAAATAGAATTATAACTATATCGTATAAATATTTAGGCTTCTCATTTCATTATTAGATTTTTATATGAGCTTATTTGGTATTAAATAATAACTTAAAAATATAATTATAACTATATCGTATACATATTTAGGTATCCATTTCATATTTAGATTTTTATATAAACTTTAAGATCCTTATAGGTCTTAACATATTTTGTATTATATAATAACTTAAAAATAAATAATAAAAAACTATATCGTATAAATATTTAGGTATCCATTCCATATTTAAATTTTTAAAAAAGCTTTAAGATCATTATAGGTCTTAAAATAGTTACTAAATGTTTATTTTATAAACTAGCTCTATATATTTTTGTAATGCTATTTTATTGACTGCAACTTAAGGTAAGAGCCTTAAATATGCACATAGAATGTTTGAAAGGGATGTGGAAATTGTTGGGGGAAAGAGCCAGGGCCACACTCTCGTTGGCCATTTGGTGTTCCTGATAGTCAAAAATATATAAGTCATTGCCTTTAAGTTCCTTGGGCTTTTGATTAATTCTAACAGCAGGCAGAATTCAGAGGCTTTCACAGATTCAACTACACCAAAATTGGTTGCTAAAAATTATATTCCTTGATTAAATTACTTGAAATATAAAACTACCAGGAAATTAAATCAATTTACGTGTTCATAAGAAGATGATGTTTTTATTTCATAGCAACATTGCTTTATATTGATTATAATAATCTAATAAAAAGCCAAAAAAGGCAGCGACTGTAAAAAATCTATGGCAGACAGAATGACTTAAACTTGAACTATTTTTATTGTCTGCCCCCAACAAAACAGTTGCAATCGAATCAATTGCGGTAATATCCGAACATGACAACTCATTAGATCCATAATAGATAATTGAAGCATCATCGTCGGCGTGTCTATATCATTGTCAGCTGGCGAGCGGGATCGGAATCTCATGGAGGATGGCCAAAAAGTTATTGAACTGTGGCCATTACGCTTCAATTGATTGTCGAGTGCCATGGCCGGCAGCGGCACTGTGGAGTGCGGCATGGAGTACAGAAGGCTGACTGACTAGCCAATTATGCCCCCAGGGGGCAGGGCAGACCGGAGGACGGAGCAGCGGAGCAGTGGAGAAGCGCACCGTAACGGAGATGGAGACGGAGACGGAGACCATGTCCGTTGCGAGAGTTCCTCCTTATCGCCATTGCACATTGCTCATGTCCATGTCCACGTTAGCGACGCCTCGCGAGTCGCGACATTTGCCAAAAAGGAGGCGTATAACCTTCTGCCACCCGCCACACCCTTGGCGCCCATCGAGCCAGCAGATTTTCAGGCACAGCGCAAAAAAAAGGTAATCAAAAATTATAATTACAAGAAAAGACACCAATGCGTATGAGTGATATTCACACACTAAATAGTAATATCACTCATACGACAAGGTATCCGCCTTACATTATTATTCCAAATTAAGTAATCCTTTTTAATATTTACCATTCAATTAATATTATTAAAAACAATACTTGTTAGCCCCCCTATTTTTCCACCACCATTGCGTATGAGTGATATTCACACATTAAATAGTAATATCACTCATACGACAAGGTGTCCGCCTTACATTATTATTCCAAAGTAAGTAATCCGTTATATTATTTCCCATTAAATTAAAACAAATACTTGTTACCCCCTGTATTTTCCAGTGCACCCAAATAGCGATAACAGAGCATCAACCTCGCTGGAGACCAAGAGAGCAAAGAAAAAGCAGATGAGGGAGAAGTGGTTCAAGGAGGGTTATGGTAGCGGGAGCTGGGGAGTGCATCTGCCACGTGCAGCTCCTGATTTAGTTGCGGCACGGAGTCAACGACATGCGACCAAGGGACCAAGTACCAAGGACCAGGCACCAGGCACCAGGCACCAGGCAATTGAAATTAACATTGGCCTGGACGGGGGTCACTCTGGATCTCCATTCCAGGCTTGACAGCTCATTTCACTTTCTCACTAGTCGGGGATTCCCCTTCGGAGATTCGTTCCGTAATGAAAACATAAAAATCCTTCCATATGTGTGTGTTTTGGCGAGCAACCGAAATTAATTTCCATTTCGTACATTTAATGGAATTTACTTGTTGTCTGTCAGCCCAAAAGGATTCGTGTAGTCTGTGGCTGATCTGCCTTCAGCCTGCTACCATATCCGCATGCGAGGATAGCCCCCGAAGGCCTGCATCAGCTGCACTCTCTTTCGGCCTGGTTATTTCAGTTTCGGGCTATTTGTTTGACGGCTGTCTGTCAGCTTCTGGCCAAAATATGCACGTGCCAATACATGCATCATGTGAGTGGTTAGCCTGAAATGGAACACTATATACACGTACATAAGTGGGATTATAAATCAAGTAGTCATCCCCTTTGAAACTCGTCTAAGTCAACTAAAATGATTTAATTTAAACACGAAAATACAAACATGGTTAGACCAGGTCCAAAGAAAATGCATTTTCGATATTGTTATTCTCCTTTAATCAAAGTTAAGTTACCCTTTTAGCGCAAAGCTCCGAGTCTAAATCGATTTTTAGTATTTGAAAGCTTTTCTTTCTGGCATTCTCCTTATTTCACAATTTTATTTGTGAAATTAATTAATTCAATAAAAGGGAAATATGCAATTTATGGTGGCCATAAATTTCCACATACACATCCACAGGGTGACAGAGCGGGCACAGATACTCGAACTCGAACTCGAACTCGAACTCGGGCTCGGGCTCGGGCCCGTGTCTTGCACTTGGCCAATATGTCTGTACATAATTTATGCGCCATCTTTTAAATATGTTTGAAATTTCCCCAACATTCAATGGAAAGTTTTATGCAATTCATGGCGAGCGGGGGCCGGAAGGAGGTATATTTATCGTCCTAGGCGTGTGCATATGGAAATCATTAGATCCCGCAGAGAAAGCAATTTGATTTAATTTACTTATTTATTTTATTGAAGTGTCAATTAAAACCTTTTTATACAGCCAGAAATACATATAAACAGGCTTTTTTAGTTTGCTTTGTTTGGTTAGCAGCTGTGTAGCTGCATTTGAAATTTTATTTTGATTAAGTGTTTTAAGTCTTAATCAACATACATAAGCTTTGAATAAATATTTATAAATGTACATAATACATTTTTTAAATAAGAATAAATGGAAAAACAACAGTTATGAAATATTCTAATGTAACCGTTTTTATTTTGTCTTGAAATGAGGCCTCGAAATGCGCTTAGTCCTTTGTTTTCTCGTTTTTAAGCCATTTTTAATCGTTTGACCTCCTTTTTTCGACCATTTTCGGTGAAATTTGTTGCACTAAGCCCGGGATTACCTCCCCTAGGGGTTACCTCCTTAAGGGCCTTCGCCCCCTCACCCCCCTTTTGGGATTATTATTCGTTACCTCCCACCGGCTTTTCAGCACCCAACTGGCTTCTGCTTCTGTTTGGGATAGAAACTGGGTACTGGCACTGGGACTTAACCAACCTTCCCTGGTGCGTGCCAGGCAGAAAACCAAATGACTGATGGCTGGTTAATTGTCTGGCCATGGCTTTTGTTCTTTTCCCCCCTCTGTGCCTTTTTTGTGTGCTGTTGTTTTTTGTGCAGCACTCCTGCTGCTGACGCTTGAAACATTAGACTTAGACGTGGCACAGATATAGTGCGGCCAGGAGTACGAGTGCGAGTACGACTACGAGTGCCATGCGAATCCGGAGCCGGAGCCGGAGCTGGAGCTTGGAGCTGGGAGCTGGGAGCTTGGAGCTGGGAGCTGGGAGCTGGGAGCTGGAGATGTAGCTGCAACTGCAGCTGAAGATGAAGCCGAACCCACAACAGCATCAAAGACAATGCACACATGCACCACACACAAGGGAGGCGGGGGTCAAACTCGATGCAAGCCCAACAGCAGCAGCAGACTTTGGTAACTGGGTTTCGGACCGAACACAGGGAAAGGGGTCCTGCAGGATGAGACCTCAACTCCAGGCTACGAATGGCTGGGCAGCTGGGAAGTTGGAAAACTCAAAGCTGAAATTTCAGTTTCCCTAATTCCAAGTGTTGTATCAAATGAGGATAATCTGTGACCAGTAGTTGACCCTTAGCTATCAGAAATTCTATGGCACAAAATGACCATATGTGGTCAGTGTGAAATTAATTAAATTTCATGACAGAATATGGCACACCTTTTTATATTTTGTCTAAAGTGGGTGAGTTTATTAAGACTAAAAGATAAAATCAGTGGAATATTGTCAAGTGAATATCTTGCAATATCTTATAATAAAATTTAAAAATTATATTTAATTTTATTAAGTTATAATAGCTTACAAAATAGTTATAAAATGGCGCCCAATGTGGTATACAAATTATGTCCAACGTTGGGCGCCATGTTAAACCATATGAAAATGTGTAAAATGATATAACTGACTATTAAACTGGAAATTTCCTAGCTCCGCCAATTATTTATATGTTATAAATACTCTTATATGATATATTGTTTGATTTCTGTTTCGTAATAGTTTTAATCATATTTTAGATGCTTGTAAGCAAGAGTATTTGAGTGTTCGTCTTAGATATTGGAGTGCTGAGCCTCTTGCCTCCTCCGAGGGTTATTTGTACTTTTTGTTGGCCACGTTTCACTCGGATGTTCTAGCTGTTATTGTTGTTGTTGCGCTTTCATTTTGTTGGTTTTATGCGTGCTGAAGCAAGAGACGAAAGGGAGAAGGGAGAGAGGGAGAGAGGGAGAGAGGGCCAGATAGCCAGGAGGAGTGAGCAAAAGAGTTTCGGGAAACAAATGGCAAGAAAACACCGCATGGCGATGATTGTGATGACGACGATGTTTTCATTGTTTTGTTACGCTCGCTTTTCATACAAAACTAGCCCCAACTCCGCTGTCCCCTAACTCCTCTATCCCCCGGTAACCCCCTTTTTTTGGAAGCCTTCGCGCAGCTGCCAGCTACAATATTTTACTGACTGTTTGCTGGCTTTTCTTTGCAATTTTGATGCTATTGCTGAGCACAAAAACGACAAAAACAAAAAAGGCAGGCCCGGCCTTAAAATAAACGAAGTTTTTAACACCCTTCAAGGAGAATATGAAACGTTAATGAAGAAAATTAAATTATTTTTTCTTATTATATTATATATTAATGATCTACATTGAAGTTTTGGGCAAGTGAAGTTGTATTTACATCGAAGGATCTTTCTAAATCTATGGATCCCTCAAGCCAGGCATTCAAAACAACCGAATGAAGCAGAGAAGAGGTGGAAAAGGAGATGGAGAACAAGGAGTAGAGCCTGGTAAAGGAGTAAAGGGGGATAGGGGGGAAGGGGGGAAGGAGAATGCGAATGCGAATGAGAAGAAGCGGCAGAGAGAATAGGAAAGGGGCTTTTGCGAGGCTTTTTAAACAGCAGCAGGAACAGCAGGAAGCGATGAAAGAGGAGACACGGGAGGAGATGTAAATGTAGAATGGGGGGATGGGTGGGCGAAATAGGGAAGTGGGGTGGGGAGAGCTAGGGAAGATGAAGCTCTGGCAATAACGGTGACTGGGAACGATGGCAGCGAGGCGAACTGCGACGCCAGCTGCGGCTGCATCGACAGTGGCAGCAACAACAATTTTTCAAGCGCTTCCGAATGTTGCAATAGAAATCTGCATTTTTAATTTGTGTATATGTGTATGTAAGTGTATGTGTGTGAGAGATTGTGGTGTGTGTGAGAGAGTGTATGAGTATGTGTGGCATGTTCATGTGGTATATGTCCATGTGTGTTGCGTATGTGTTTCTGTTGATTTCTTCTCGTTCTTCGCTTTGTTGCCGGTTTGTTCGCTGCTGTTGTGCTTCAGATTCAAAACAAGGAACTGTGCGATAACACTGGAAAAAAGTGTTGCAAAGTTCATTGTAAATTAATTTTTAATTAATCCTACAAGTTTGAAATATTTAATTAATGTGATAAAGCCTACCAATCGGTTATATTTAATTGATAATAAGTAATGCCAGAGCAAAGAGTCAAATTAAAAATCATTAAAACAAATAGTAAAGCTCAAAAAGGAATCAATGGAAAATAATTTGAAATATAAAATATATAAAATAATAAATATAATTATATAGTATCTTCTGAAGTCCTATTTTTTACTATATAACATTATATACCTTAAATATTCATATACTTAATTAATACAATAAGTTTTTTAATATTTAAGGTACATCAAATGGAATTAATATATGTTTACTAAACCTTACAAAGATAACTTTAGCTTAAAAATAATTAATTTCTACAAAATCACACATATATAAATACTTTAATTGATTTTCCTCAGTGTTTCATGTAACGCTGCATGTGTGTGTTTGTTTTTATTTGTTTGTATGGGTTCCTGCTTGCTTGTCTGTGTGCTTGTTTGTTTGTGTGTGTGTCAGAGTCCTAGTTCTCGAAACGTTTGATGTTCCTACTCATGTTGTTGTTATTGTTGCTATTGCTGGAATCCTGCGCCATGTTGCTTGTAACTTCCTTGTGCGGCACACATGACCCTCTGCTCCTTACAGGACCTACCATGCTCCTGCCGCTGGCCTTTAGTTTATATAGTATGAAATCTTTTTTGGGAAAATTGTATGAGGGGATATACCTGGGGATTAGTTAATGATCTGCGAATTATTTGGACAGAAAAACTGGTCTGATCTCCCTCGGATTATTCCATTAAATATTTATATCCTTGCAGATCAACTTCTCTTAGATTCTTCTTCTCTGTTTATTTTACAATTTAAGTCAGAAGCTGGCAACGCAGTGTAATTATATATATTCTTGATCAGCATCTTCAAGGGAATCTTTCTGGCCAGGTCGAAAATAAAATAACATTTTCGACATTCTTTTTTAAATTTTATAAGGGCTTACATCGTTAAAATTATCAAAAATTGGCAAAAGTAAATTTTTACTTTTTCCTTGTAAATTAATATTGCTGACTTGTTAACACAATCAAAACTAGCACAGAACAGCTTTCCGAATCGAAATCAATTTATTTTTGGCTTAGTTATTGATATTTGAAAAACTTTGATCATATTAAAATATTGTATAAGGGGTTGCATCGTTAAAATTGTAAATAAAAATTATTAAAATTCTTTTAAAATATTAATTGTAAATTGAGAATGCAAATTTATAAGCCTAATAAAAACTAACACAGGAAAGCCTTTCCCAATCAAAATGAATGCTTTTTCGGCTGAGCTATGATGCATTTTCTCTGCAAGGGTACTGGAATTATAATTAAATTAGCTTCCTTTTCTATTTTGAATAATTTCCAGGCTTAACCTCCTAAAATGCTATGTGAAAGCCTCATGGAGTTGCCTCTAGTCAGATTCCTCATCTGGTGACTACTAGCAGTGGTAAGCACTTCACTCTTCCGGACATAACCCTCATCAGGTATTCTTTGTTATCCCTGAAATATCATCCTCACTGTCAGGAATAAGCCAAGCCGACTGCAAGGACTTTTAACTCCAGCGTTTATTTTTGCCTCTATTTAAATATCTTTTTTATTCTCTATTGTTTCTCTTTCCTCTTTTACTTTTTTGTTCCTTTATTTTTATTTATTTTTAATTTCTTTGTGTTGGAAAAATAAGAACGATGGTGGGCAGTGGTCAGCGTTTGATTGTGATATGCACACAAAAGCGGATTATTCTTGACTCTTTAGCAGCATCATTTATGACATGCAACAATAACAGTGGCGCTGGACCAGGACCAACTAAAAAACAAGAGAAAGAGAAGGAGAGAGGCAGAGAGAAAGAGAAAGAGAGGGCACTCCACAGCAAATGCAATTTCAGTTAGTGGCCACAATTTTGTTTAGAATTTTGTTTCAGAATGTTGCATTGTCCTCGCTCCACGCTCGCCTGCATTGTAGTTACATTATGCTCACATATTTGTGCGAATTCCCCCAGCGAATCGAAGCGACGAGGGTCGAATGGCAATCGAAAAAGCTGCTTAAGTTATTAGTTATTGTTATCAATAATATATACAACTAACTATCCCATCGATATATCCATTTCCGTGCACGCTCACTTTTATTGCTAAACATTTTCGGGTTGAATAAATTGTATTGTAATTGTAATTAATTCGATCATAAATTATCATACAGCGCGGGCTTCCGTTGATAAAAATGGAATTGAATTCTAATTACAAAACGAAATCAAATTTTTGGCCATAATTAATTGGTAAATGTGCGTAAATTGTTTCTTTTTTTGTGCTTTTGTGGAGATATTCGGTCATTGATCGGGTGCTTTTAATTTGACTTACCAACACTGAAATTGTAATCTATTTTTGAATGCACATTAGTAGCGTGGCAGTTTAGCTTTTATAAAAGTATAATTCGTAAATGTAGTAAATGTTTAATTTAATATATTATATATTAAAAGCTACTCACTACTGAATGTACTTGATCAGCCTTACCAACACTGCTTTTTATTTGACTTACCAACACTAAAATTTTATTTTTAAGTCCATAGAAGGAGTTTGTTTTTATTAAAAGCGTAACCTTTGTTTACTTTAATATAATTTTTATAATTTTTAAAACACTGAATTTTATTTTCTCTTTTAAATACGCCATGCTTACACTAAGATTTTAACATATTTTACAAATTAGTAGTATCCTTTTTATTACAACGTAAGGCATATCCCTGATGAAGTAAATGTTTAGTTTAATATATCCTTTGTAAAGTTATTCAACTCTGAATGTTCTTGAAATGCTTATCGACCAATGCAATTAATTAATATTATATATATTATTCATTTTCTTAAATACAACATAAAACTGTTTTACCCATTGTGACTCTTTTTAAATGCATCGTTTGTTGGACTTTATTAAATTAATTCATTGTGAAGTCCTTCATCAAAATGCGGTAATATTGTTCAGTGCTTAGGCTTAAGTAACAGGTATATATCATCGGCACAGGTGTGAAGGAAGCGGCCCAAGGGGTGGCGATAAAAAGGGAAATGCTGGTGAAATGATAGGGCAACGGAATGGAAAGGGATGGAAAGTAGACATAGATCCAACAGGCGACGTTGGCACTTTTGGTCCACTTGGCCGGCAATTGGACCATTTCGGTGAGCGCTTCACAGCGCTCAAGTTGCGTTGGCCAGGGGGGCAAGGGTTGGGGTTGATGGCTGAGAAGGGGGTTACAAAAGCAGGACTGTGGTTCCTGGAGGACACACACACACACACACACACAAAGGGGGGCATCCCAGCTGTGCAGGCAGCCAACTGCCAGCGACATTTAGCCCACTTTTTACGCAGCAGCAGGCACCCCAGGAATCAGAGAGTCGGGACCGAAGCTGGACCCCAATCCAGCATCAACATTTTTCTGTCAGCTCCGTAAGAAACCTGCTCCTTAACAATAAAAAAAAATATTTATACAAAGAATACTTAACTATATAAATTTACATTTTTATTTGGGATGTGTGGCTGATATCAACTGATAAATAAATTATAGCAATTACCTTTGATTTAATTTGTATTGAAAACGAGGAAAGAAACTTATTCGGGAGACCCTTGCAATCAAAAGGCTACATGCCTTTTTGTGAATCGTGTCTCTGTATATTCTCCCCATTAAGTTAAGTATCTCATCCACATTTGTATTAATTTTAATACGAATTATGCTTAGTATTTTTTAAAACTAAACGATTTATAAATTTTTAACTACTACCTCTCTCGCCTGGTCCTATATAACATATAGTATGCACCTATAAAGCCATTGCAATCCAACAATTGCCCTTAGCTGATGCCGTTGTTGCCCGTTTAAGATGCAGATAATGCTAATTAATTGTATTGATTAGCTCATTATATCATTAGCTGGCAACTGAGCGGCAATGCAGCGGAGGACCTGCCCCGAGCGCCTTTTCAATGTGCCACGATGCATGCAAGGACAATAAGTTCCGACCACAGCAACAATGCAGATCCTGTGCGTTTGCCAATATATATACATATGAATGTTGTATATATATGCCTGGTGCCGCACATTCATATAAATAAACTTGTCTAAATTGCAGTTACCGCCCCAGGGCCATGGCCAAAATTGTATGCGGTGCCGAGAACTTAGCAGGACGAAGGCAGGGCAGGGCAGGGCAGGACGAAGGCTGCAATTTTCACAGAGCTCGGGGTTACGGGGATTTCATAAGGTCCCCGGGCAGGTTCTGTGAGCTATGTGTGTACAGGTGCCCGGGGACTTGATATTTTACTATATTAAGTCGAATTTGTTGGTCTATCCGCTAAGAAATCTCTAAGATAATTCCTGTATTATATATATTTATAATACATACATCCTTAATCTTAACCCAGAGGCACCTGTGCTAAATTTTGTCCATTTCATTCATTGGTTCCTCCAACTTGTGAGATTTCTTCTCCATTTTTCGCACCTTTCTGACTCTGCCAGGATTGTCAGGTGTGTGTTTGGCCACCGTTTCCATCCTGCCTTCCCCGTCTCCTCCGCGAGCGTGACCATAAAAGTTTTTGGCCAAGTTTTTGGGAACACGCTGCAGCGTCCTGTGCGCGGCATCGTTAGGGCGTATCCATCATAATATCTATCAGAGGATGTCGCTGGGGGGGGGCGTGGCGCAGAGGCTCATCCGAATAATTCATTTATATTAATACATCCGGCAGAGCAACAGTCAAACTCACTGCGAGGGAGGGAACGGAGGGAAGGGAGGCAGGTGCGGGTCGAGCAAGGAGCCGAGGAAGAGAAGTATTTCAATTTGTATTGCCAAGTGTCTGCATCTATCTATCTATCTTGCTCTACCCATCGCTAGCCCTCTCTTTCCGTCTGTCTGCAGTTGCAGTGCTCGACATCGCCTCGTCGACAGCTTAAAGTTTGAATTGCTGCACACCGAGTCACTGATGCACTCACAAAAAATGTGTTAAACTACGAAAAATGCTTTTCAATATCTGAAATATAATATTTAAAAGAGTAATATAATTTTAACTAAATTCTGTAGATTTTTTTTAATGAACTAACAAAAGGAAAATTTCATTATGTAACAATAAACCGATATAAAATATTTTATAATAAAAATAACTTAAATGTATTGTTATTTTTACTTCGATATTTTTTAAAATTATGAAAAATATTATATTTTATTTATATTTTCTGATTAAATTGTGTATTAAATACAATAGAAATATATAAATATCGAAAACATATCGGTAGTATCATCAAAATATGTATTATTTTAATGTATCAAAATTGTAATTATAAATAATAATCGATATTATTAATTTTGATCGTCAAAATGTTAGTTAATTAAGTTTTAAGTTTTTTCTTATTATAAATTGATAAAGAAATATTTAAATATTGTACTTCAGTACAGTTAAAATATTGAATATTGTATAAGACACCGATAAATTACCGATACATTTATATTTTGTGTTATTCCTGATCACATAATTCATTCATTCATTCTTTACTTTTTAAATTAATTCAAAATACAAAAACTAAATCCCAAATATACCAAATTATTTTTCTTTGTGCATTTCCGCGTGGACAACCTGGCCGAAGCCTGGAACTGGGTTGCATTTGGCTGAGTTCATGGTGGGGTAATGGCGATGGGTATGGGAATGGGGATCGGGATGGTTGGGCAACAGGATGCAGGACGCCACCTTTTGCAGCTGCTTCCATGTGTTCATGGCGCAAATAATCGCCGTCATCAACAACAACAAAAACAAGATGGCAGGACAGGATCAGGATGAAGCTAAAGCTGGCGCTGGAGCTGGAGCTGAAGCTGGAACTGAAGCTGCAGATGGAGATGGAGATGGCGATGGAGATGGAGATGGCGTTGAGGTTGGAGCGGGGCGGATAAAGATGAGTTGAAAGACGTTGACGCTGACGCCATTAGCACCGAGTTTTGCAGCATCAACGACAAACTTTAAATTGTTGCGTCATTACGATTCGAGTTCCTTCTGGAGAGACATGTTGAGGGGCAGGAGCTGCTGCTACTGAGCAACAGGAAGCCAGGATATTTGAGCCTAGCCAGGGCATAAATGCTCCGTTGCTAGTTGCCAGAAGCCAGAAGAAATGGCAAAGAAGTAGAGGCAGTAGAAGTCTTGTCCCCGTTTGCACCAGTGATTGATGTTGCACTTTAAATTTCAGTTGTGTCAGTCAGATACACACACACATCCGCAGGCTCCCTAATGACCAGGTGCCACAAATGGTTGCATTCCCGAGAAAGAGCTTACGGCCAGGATAAATGTCAGGCCGTACGAAAAATGCAGATACAATAAATATGATATGTAAACAAAATTAATGCCCAAACTTAACTATCAAATGCTTTTAAATACATAAAAAAAAGATAAGAAAGGTTTTAAATTAAATACAAATACAATTTCTACTACTTACCAAAGTTTCCCTACTTTAAAGTAGATTAAAGTCTTTCGCTCTTGGTAATAATCATAAAAGGGTACCCATACATTTTTTATATTGGCAAATATATGAGTCTATGCCAATCTGTCTTGTCCTCGTATAGCCACTGCCTTTTGCCTTCGTAATCATTTAAATGAGCAAATTATAAATTACCCCCAATAATGGGATGAAGTCACAGGAGTCGGCAGTCCAAACTCCAGAGCCAGGAGTCACGTTCAGGCGCACATACATATATTTTATATGCGATGCATGCATACATTCATATATGCAGATACATATAATGCCATATATGTGCCATATATTATATATTGCGGCGATTGCATCGCAACGACAATTTTGGCTCATTATAAATTTGCCTTAATTTTAATGCAAAATGTTCCTGCCGCAGTCTGTCTGTCTGCCTGCCTGCCTGGCTGCCTGTGTCTCTCTCTCTCTCTGCCTTTGCCCCCTCTCGGCGTGTGTGACTGGCACAGTGCCTTACATTTAATGCAACCAACTCCAACTGCGATTCCGATTCGGAATCCAAGTCCGAGTTGACTCCATCTGCCATCCCCTGCCCCTGCCCCTGCTCCTGCCCCGCCTCGAATTGCATTCAACTGCAGCCTGCAGGACGAGTCATCTGTCTGGCGGTCCTCCGCCTGCGCTCCTTGTGCGCCGTAGGTAATCATGTTGCTGACAGCATTGTTGCCGCCGCACAGTCCGCCGTTCTTGATACCGTGGGGAAATCTCCGGTAAAGGCTACTTAAGCTAAAACAAAAATGGCCAAAATTCAATGAATTCTTAAACTATTTTAGCCAACTTGGCTTTTAGGCAACGGCGACACGCGAGTCCCAAAGGAGTCTGTTTCAAAATAAGTAATTTTTTATAGGCCTATAAGCTATTGTATGTTACCTGTTGAGAGAGTTTATCTATATAGATATATTTTTCTGGTAAATTTGGTGATTTCAAATCACATAAGATAACAAATATATACTATATATAATATAAATTAAAATATAAAATTTTTTACGTAAGAAACATGACACTTTTATAAGGACCTAAAAGTCAGTCGCATATGTTTCCTAGGCAAAATAATTTATATTTCTTAAAACTCAATTTCAATAAAAGTTTTAAATTATTCTAGTATTTTCCTTATTAAATTTTAAATTAATTATTTTCACTAAAAGCCTAAAAAAATACTTATAGATACGTTATATGATATTAACAAGATTCCATTAATATTTCTAGGTATTATAAATATTATGAAATTAGTGTTAATATTTAATATATTTTATTAATTGTCTATATATATAAATTGCAAAAGATTTGTTGTCTATGGCATCACATCGAACCTATAATAAGTAATATATTGTAATTTTACTTTTCTTTTAACTAAACAATATTAATTATTATTTCTATGTCTACTTGTTCCCAGTTCTACATTTATTTTTAACTAGAGCTTAATGGATACTCCCAAGTTCTATACTTAAAAAGAAATGTTAACCACGTTGTATGTTAAATTGTTGCACGACAATGAGCCAGCTGCCGCCAAAAAAAAAAGCAGAAGAAAGGAAAATAAAGGAAAGGCCTGGCAAGGGGAACAAAGAGACGAGGGGATGAAAAGAAAAGCAGCAAAATGCACATGCCACGTAGTTATGCATATGTCGTTGGCCCAGGACCCCAAAAGACCCCCCGAATTTTCCCCGATTTCCCTTGTTGCCCCCCTCGCCCCTGTACGTGTGTTCCAGGCAATTCACAAATTGAACGTACGAAATCACATTAGCCCCGACGTCAGCCTCAGCCTCAGCCTGAGAGAGTCAGCCTCAGAGTCAGCGTCAGCGTCAGCCTCAGCGCCAGATCCTGCACTGTCCCGTCCTGTCGTCCTTTCAGCATCTTCGCTTGTTGCAGCGGCGGCGAGCATCGAGCAGCTCCTTGGAGAGTGGCCCCAAAACGTATCCACACCCGCAGCCAAAAAAAAACCCGGACTTTGGAAACGTAAACGTTAGAGTACAGTGCTGGAAAAGGATGTTTCAGTTAAAAATAATTAACTAAATAATTAAATACTATAAAGACATTTAAATAACTTTAGAAAAATTAAGAAGATGTTTTGGAAATATGCCTAAACAGTTCATTTAATAATATGTAAATAAATACAGCAGTAAATATACTTTGCTGGTTTAAATATTCATATAATAATGTGTTAGTATTTAAATAAAATACAATAACATAATAAATATAAATATACAGAAAATATAATGTTAAATATACAAGAATATTGTTAATTATGGGTATGTTTTAAATTCGAAATATTTAATTAATATCTTATAGTAATTAATTAAATAAATAAATATTATAAATACATTTAAATAACTTTTTAACAATCCCGAAAGAATGCTATCTTAGTATATAAGACAATAAATTTAATTTGCTGGTTTTAAAATTGTATTTAATTAGATATAGTACAATAACATAATAAATATAAATATACAAAATTATATACAAGAATATTTGTAATTTTAAGTATGTTTTTATTTATAAATATTTATTTAGTGACTAATACTTTCTCTGGCATTTTTCTTATGGTGCATTTTGGAACCGCTGGTGGACCCGTTCCGGAATTATTTTGGCCAAACACGTACGGAGCCCGCTGGCATTGGCCAATTGGCCTGGTCTGGGTCTTGGTCTTGGTTCTGGTCCTGCGACCCTGCCTGCATCCTTGTTCCCCCTCCCCGCCACATATATATACGGCATATGTGTGGCCCTCTTGCTATGACGACGTGCTGCAGCAAAAGTTTTCCTTGTCTATTGATTTGAATTTGAATTTTTCGCCTAATTGCAAAAAGTGTGCACAAAGTGAAACAAGCGAGAGAAGGCAAAATAAAAAAGTAATGCAAAAAGAAAACTAGCTGGGAAATGGCCGAAGAGTGAAAAAAAGAAAATTAAGTTGAGGGGTGAAGCTCTATCTTTTCCCATATAAACATTTCTGATTTTTGACAGTTCAAAGCCCTATCGGAATATATATAAAAATAAGTTAATTTAAGCTTTTTGAATTTTCATAAATGAAAAATTATGTTTGAAGCTCCAACAGGAAACTCAACTCTTACAGCATTTTACTCACTTTCATTGTTCAGCTCCAGGCACAAAAATAATTCAATACAAATTGCAGTATCAATTGATTAAAAAACAATTGCTTATATCCTGAGTCTGCCTCGGGGGGAAAACGTAAACCGATTTCCCACTCTGGATCACTTTTCCCCCGAGCTGAGTCAAACATTTGCTTGGTTAACTAAACACTTTCGGAACAGGGCCAGGCAAATATTTTGCGTAAAAATTGTGCAACCATTTTGCAAATTCAATAATAATTTCAGTTTTCTACCATCAGCACCATTTTGTGTTCGAGAGCTATATATATTTTGTCTTTTCCTGCCTGGCACAAATATATATTTATTTTACATTTTCCTGATACTTGCAAACCAAATTGTGTAGGTCTCTTTTTATATATATTTTTACCTTGCTTCCAAAATTGTTATTTCATTTCTTTTGTTGTAATTTTGCAAAAACATATTTACTTAGCTTGAGGCAGCAGCAAAAACAAAGTGATTTTCTACGAAAAGAACGAATCGGTTGGAAAATATAGTGACATTAATTTTAAAATTATTTATATCATGATATTTTGATTCTTTAAGAAAACAGTTAATCGCTGCCATGAATATTAAATTTTTATTAATAATTTATTGTGTCTGTTTATTATTTAATTATATCATATTATATTTATATATATTTACAGATTATTTATGACTTTAGCTAATTGCATATAGCTTATTTTTTAAATTAATCCTTATCAAAATTTTTTAAAGAGAATTACTATTAACTTGATCCCGGCTGTTTTTGTTTCGTAGTTTTTAGGTTTTGTGCATTTTAAATGCAAATATTTGCCCCTCTGCCTGTGTGCTTGAATCGGAACGATATGTTGCACACTATATATACTTATATTCGCATATATCGGACAAATTGTTTTTATAGAATTATTCGGTGGGCAAAAATTAAACGCATATATATTTGTATAAATATTATAAAAATCGAAAATGAGAATAATAAGAGGGATCCGAATGGGAATTCGAATGGGGATATATATATATATATATTTTCACAAGTGCTGGCCAAACAGAGAAACTGTGAAAGAGGGGGGAGAAGAGGAAAAGCGGAAAAGCGAAAAAGAGGAAAAGGGGTAAAGGGTCTGCCCACGCAACAAGGTAATCAAATGCAATTGAAAAGCCAGCGCAAAAAGTTTATCCTTTGGCTTGCCTTGAACAAGCGTTTCTGGCTTTTCCACCGTTCCCTTACCCATTTCCGGTCCCGTTCCCATTCCCATGCTTGTTCTTTTCCCCTTGCCCCTTCCGTTCCCATTCCCATACCCATTTCCAGCTGTTCCCTTCGATTTTTCACCCGGCTGCCATTGCAACGAATTTAATCAAAAGTTACAATTCCAATTGTCCGCAAGCGGGTCACTCGTGTTGCGTATTAAAAAAGTTGCACTGCGGTGAGACAGAGACGGCAGGCCATGGAGGGAGATGGAAGACGGGCTGTAGATTGCCAGAAAGAGATAGAGAGTCGGCGTTTCATATCCGTGTTCTATGTAGGCCAAAAACAAAAAGCAAACAGGCCAAAAAAGGCAAGTGAGAACGGTGTAGTGAGGCCAGCCTCGACCAACAAAATACCGCAAAGAGTCTGGTCTCACTTGGCCGCGTACCGGGTGAATTATAGAGAGCAATTTTAGAAACCTTTACTAATTTCCAATTGAGTTGAAATTTGGTATATAGTTAGAGATTAAAATGGTAATATTTAATTTGTTTAATTTTCCTGAAATCCTTACGAAACCTGTTACATTTAGCTTCACAAAACACCATATACCCCGTATAATTTCTCCAAAAGCTGGGTACCAAAATAAAATAAAAGCTGAGGAGGTAGAAAAAAGCGGGCCGGAGTGGAGCAAAGTGAGCCAAAAAGTTGGCCCGCTTAAATTGCACCGATTGCAATGAACCGGACGGACAATCAATGCCGATTTTTACCACATCTATCTCTCCCTGGCCGCCCATCTCTCCCTCTTAGCCCGAGTATCGAAATATCGATAAATGAATGCAAGCGATAAAATCAAAGCAAAGTGCGTTTTGAACAGAGTGCGTGATGTTAGCGGAGAAGAGAAGTGAACAAGAAAATGGATCATTTATAACAAAAGATGTGGCAGTTATCCAAATTTAAGAGGAACTTGAGGAGAGAACCCCTTTAATTTGTTCCAGAAATCCAAAAGTCTTTTACTCCAGACCGGAAACTGTTCCCTTGTCAGCACTGATTCCATTTCCCTGCCAGCCCTGCCCTTGGCCAGCCTTAACCCCCCCATTGCTGTCCATCAGCGTCATCGCCATGGCCACTATCGTTAACCCATCCGGATGCCTACGTACCCCAATTGGATTCTGCCCGCTGCCAGCATATGTGTGTCTGTGTTGGCTTTACCCTCCGATAATGATGGGCCAGCCGAACAATCAATTAACGCACTGCCAGCCATCAAGGTTGCTGACCCGGGGCGTGGTCCTATGCCGATGACAAGAGGGTCTGGGGCCGAGAGAGGAGTTGGTTGAGGAAAGGCTCGAGGCGGGTTCATCTTGGTCAGCCGCCTGCAAAACCGATTTGGGAATGCAGCTCCAATCCGTCTGTCGTCCTCCATCTGGTGGCTGTTTCATTTATTTTCCAAGCAAAAACCCCTTCCCAAAATGTAAGAAGTTTGCAAAAAAAAGTATAAGTTATTTCATGTTATGTAAAATAATAAAATTAATTTAAATACAATACCATTTCCGGTCAGAATTTCATACAAAAAAAAAACACGAACTTTATTTAAATAAGAAAGGAAACTATATTCGTGTAACCGTAATTTATATATCCTTGCAGATTGCCTTTATAAGCTATGTATTATAAACTGAAATAAAAATATATAAAGTGTCCTTAAAATTTCTATACAAGAGTTAACTACAACCTCTATGGTTAGGTCCCACGCTTCATTCTATATTCCAAAATTAAAGCCATTAAAGACATTGCCCAGGTGATCGAAGGCCCCTTCTAACACCTCTCGCATAATTGAAGGTAAATTAAGTTTGCTCTCCTCCACAGTCGACGTTTGAACTCGATTGACGCACATCGTTTGCTTTTCGGCGAACGACGGCAGCGGCGGTGGGCTCCAAAACGAAATTGCTATTTACAAACAATTTTACATATTTACGCGGCAACTGTTGACATTTTGCTATAAATTCAGCCAGCCCTGGTCTGCCGCTTCAGTGTCCCTTTGCTCCGCGTGGACAAAGACCAGTGCAAACAGGCCTACACGGAGAATAAATCAAGAGGACACAATTGTTGCGCTTTTTTTGGCTTATATTTGAAACTTGCGAAAAGTATAGCATACTTTTTTGGGCAAAATAAATATTTATGGTTTTTAAACCAATTTAATTCAGTAAAATCATTGTTAAATTAATATCTAAATACCTTTCCATAATTAGGTTTCTGTAAAAATATTGAAAATATTTTTAAATTTTAAATTAATAAGCTTTAAGTCTTCTAAAACCCCTATTTATACCTCGCACGAAAGCAGACTTGACTTATTTGTACGAAAAAATGTGTTAAAAAAACTGAACTTAATAAAAATAAAGCTTAAAAATAATATTTTTTTAAATTAGTTGCCAAATCCTTGATTATTATCTACCTTTGGCAGCTAGAACCCTTTGGGAATTTCACCAAACAATAATATTTAATTAAGGTAAAATATCTCAAATCAAAATGTAAAATATTTGAATAAAGAAAACATAAAGTAAAATATTTTCAATATAAATTTAAACATTTTAATTAACCAAAAGGTAAAATATCTTAAATATAAATTAAGAAATTAATTAAAATAAAAGTAATTTATTTTATTAATACCCTGTTATATTTTTAATATATTCAATAATTTTTAGCTTTATACCTTTACAAAATAAAACAAAAATTTTAAATGTTAGCTTTAGCAATGCTCGCACTAAATTATTTTTTACTGCTTGTAACATTTTTCGCTACAAATTTGGCCTGGTGTGAACCACGACTTGCGATGCAAAAACTGCCCCGAAACTGACTGATGGCTGACTAGATGGATGACTCCTGCGCTGCACTCCTGCACTCCTCCGGCACTCCTCGTCCTGCTGACTTGGCCCGAAGTAGGAGCTGTTGCTGGACGCTTATTGTTAGATGGATGGATGGATGATGTGTAGCCGTTCCTGCTCTCCTGCCCGCCCGCCATCTTCCATCCTTCTGGCCACTGAGCGCAGTGTTGTTGCAATCTATATGGTATCTGGTGGGAAGTGGACGTGGAAGTCCATGGCCAGGGACAGAGGGCCAGATAGAGTTGATGATTTGTGGCGCAAAATGCGAAACTGACAGCGCGCTTCCGCTTAAGGGAAATTGAAATCCTTCTTTGCACAAAATTGTTGACGTATTTACACACACTTGCACATACACTCACATATCCATGCACAGTGTGCGTGTGCCATCTCGGTCATGTTTTTCCTTGCCATTTTGTATTTCCTTTTTTCTTTTTTTTTTGTTAGTTAATTTACTCTGTCTTGCTCTCGCTTTCTGTGGTCCCGTGAGCATTTGAACGTTGCGGAAAATTCTAAACGAAATTCGAAATGCTTTGTGTGGGAAAGCATAGCTAATTATGAGAGTTTGGCATATGTAAAATATTAATTTAAACTAACTTTTAGTTAACAAAGTATGAAGTTATTTTTATAATTTAGAAGATATATCAATATCTTACTGTTTCTAATTTGATTTTCCATAAATTTTATTACTTTAGCTTTAGATTAAGACATAAGAAATTTCCTTTAAAGTAAATTTTCTTTTAAAAAGAGTATACAAAAATGTACTTTCCCGGGAAACTGAGTATCCTCGACCGGCTTGTGTTGATTTTTTGGCACTTCATCGCGACTCCTACGGCGGATAATGGCATTCGGCTTGATGGAGGGATTGAAGGATTGCGGAATTGTGGGGTAACGCACACACAGAGGGGAGGGGGGGAAGCTTCACTTCCGGCGGACATATGCTGATTATTTGGCCGATGTTGCCACCGCTGCTACGTGCCGCATTGCTGCCCACTCTCATTAGGTGAGCACAGCTGCAGTAACAATCGCAGCAGGAGCAGCAGCAGCAGCAGCAACTGCAACTCCATCTGCAGCATGCAACATGCAATGCGCACCTGATGGACAAAGGCAACGCACCGGAAAAAAGAGAAATGAAACCGGAAGTCAAGGTAATTCAGGCGAATTTATCTGTAGACGAGAAGATATTAAAACTTTTGTATTTATAATATTGAAATTATTTTCATTATCATTTAAATAATAATTAAAAACAATTATCTTTATAGAAAGAAATCTTTTAACTTCATTTGAAGTTCAATTAATTATTTCTTTTAATAAATTTGAACTGAAACATATTAATTATATTATAATTCTTTGTATTTTTATTTGTTTTATTTTTATTTTATTATTTATTTTGTATCACAGTTTGTCCAGTGTCCAGAATTGGAGTTCAAGAGCATCCATATCATCGTTGCGGCCTTCATGGGCGAGCAAGTGAGTGGCAAGCCGAATGGCCACCACAAATGTGCGTCCAACTCCTGCCAGCCGGCACTGAAAAGCCTACAAAAAGTAATGCATTACGCACCACGAGTTACCCTATAATATTGTAACTTTAAATAACAAAATATAAAGTGATTTAATTACTCATATTTATAATAAAGAAAGTCCAAGAACCTTAGCCTAAAAATCCTTAAAGCTTTTAGCTGAATTTTAGGACTTAAGAATATACCTTAAAACCAAGGGGTATCTTTTTCAAAAATCGAGAAAAAAGGTAACGTAACGTTTGCATTTTCACTGACATTTTTGACCCCTGTCAGTGGGTGACAGTGGGTGGGTGTCATACAGGGTCACCTAATTGGTTCGAGGGAAAGAGAGAGAAACTGTGGCAATCAACGAATGACCAGCGGCTTACCTGTGTGTGTATCGTCATTCGTCTCACGTTTGCGGTGTTTGTTTGCCTGTCCTGGCAGAAGGATACACACCCCCAACCAGACCCTCCTCCCCCCCGGAATGCATTTGTATTTTGACAGTTGCCACACCCCCCTGGGGGGAGGGGGGAGGGGGGGAGTGAAGGAAAATGCGACTGTCATTCGACTGTAACTAAACATTTTTGTCCTGCCTTGTCTCGGCCTGCTAAGCGCCTTTCAAACAAGATCCCCAATGCTCCCCGATCCCGAACAGGTATGTCCCTATATATACATATATATATATATTCATATATCCCTACATATGTGTTACCCAATCCCTCCTTTTAGTCGAGTTCAATTAGAATTTGTCAATGCCCGACCGTCCTCCTAGAACCCAACCCCAAAAAACAAAAAAATAAAAACCGACATACATACAAGCCAAAATACTCGGAGATCGGACAAAATAAAAGACACAAACAAATCGAAAATCAAACGAAAAATAAATACCAACAGAAAACAAAATGTTTTCCAGAGAACAGACCGAAAGTTTAAGAGTTAAAACCATCTCCTAAATACTCTCACTTTTTTTAAACTAATGTTACAATAATATAAACAATTGTTTAATGATTTCAGATGACATATGAAACACTCATGGCAATGGGACTTCAAATAAATATTTTTAAAAACAATATCTTAAATATTTAGTGGAAAATAAATAAATAATAAATATCTATCTTATATATTATTGTCATATTCTCAGTTATTAATTTTATTTAAATAAATTAAGCTTGTCACACAAAGTTAAGCTGAATATCCTTTAAAAAGTAATAAAATTCCTCTAAAAAGTCAAACTCTTCAATTGATATATACCCCAAAAAACGATGCAATGCTTCACCTAGCTAATGTACCCCATCCGAGTTAATTCCATTTCGAAAAGGTATTAAAAACCATATCGAAAAATAGTTGTACAAATGGGCAAAGCCTTTTTTCCAGTTCGAACGGCATAAAAATCACGGTAAACCCCAAAAAAGGAGACTGGAGGGAGTTCATTTGGTTAGGGGCTTTGGTTCGGTTTGGTTTGGTTTGGTTGGGTCTTTGATTTGCTTTGGGGCCATCGTTTGGCCATTGAGCTTTTGCGGTGGCTTTGCCAGTGCAGAAACAGAAAATATGAAATGCATTGGCCTAATGTCCCTATCTGCTGTCTGTCCCATCGTCCCCGTTGTCCTTGGTTTCATCTAGCCTCTTTGCACCTTAACCGCAGTTTACTGTGGCTCCATGCTCCATCTAGTCATCGATGGTCATTCATCTAACTACCGGCTCTGGTTTCTCTCTCTCCCCCCTCTCACTGCTCACCCTCTCTCACACACAAAATATCCCGGCAGGACTTGCTCCCCTGACAGGACTCGCCACGGTGATGGTCATAAGGACCATTCTAATCCACTTTGTTGAAAACACACCGGTGCATATTGAAGAGTCTGAAAGCATTCTTCCCGAATGTGCCAGAGGTGTCGCTGCAAAATGTGTAAATAAATGGCGTTTATAGAAAATCTAGAAACGTTTTCTTTACGAGCCATGGAATTTAATGCTTTAAGTTAGTGTTTGCTTTCAGGAATTTTTGTATGTCAGAAAGCGTTTATGAAATAGGATGTACTTACATATATTTGTAAATGGACAGAAGAAGTGTGATAAAATTGAGGTATATGAACGAAAATAAAGAAAAATATTATTAATTTCCATATATCGATTAAATATCGATGTTTTAACTATCGAAAAATATTGCAAATAATATTAAAATATCATATTTATCAATTTGTAAGAATTGCAAACCAAACTAATGCACCTGCACTTTTAGGGACGGAAATTGGTCCGATATATAGCACATATATCGCAATTATATATTTTATATTTGTGTTCGCTTTGTATATTAAAGAATTTTCGATTTATCGACATTTTCATATTTTACTAATCTGAAATAAAGCAGTTGAAGACAGCTAAAACCATACTTTTAAAGAGTTAAGTAAATCTAACTTAAAAAAAAACTATCTAAGATACAAAGTTGAAATATATCCAGAAAGCATTGATATATTGATTTATTTTAGTAACTATTAAAATTTTTCATCGGATCCCCCTTAGGGTGACGCCTCTGTTTATGTCAGGTAAAAAAAAGTACAAGGAAGAGGGACGCCGAGCTGAGCTGCGTTTCGTGGAGCGTTTCAAGTTTAGCGCGACGACGACATTGTCGGGGGATATCGGCACAGGGGGGGGCGGGATGAATGGCGGGGTCCTGGCAGCTTAAAGGGTCGTGTCCTGTGCATATCGATTTGATGTGATTTTCATTAAAAACTCAGCACAGGTAGCAACAAAACAAAGTGCAGAGGGAGAGCGATGGAGTTGAAGGACCAAGGACTGCCACCAATGGCACCGGCAGGGCATGGAGCCTCTGGACTCTAAAAGCCACGCAATGCTGGAAACCACGTGAGTGGTTCTGGTTTGGACCCTGGGCTCTGTTTTTTGTTATCTTTTTTTTCCAAGGTATTGGAAGGAAAATCGTTATTAAATCAGCTTTGCGTGGCTCTAAAAAAAAATTTAGATAACACTTTGAAAAAGTTTCCTAAATATTTGTTACCCCTTAAAAATATATTTGATTTATTTGATTTTATTTTTATTCTTAAGTTATCTTATTATTTTTTTGTTTTATATAATTATAATTTCGATTTTTTTCTGCTCTTGGCTTGTGGGTTTATTTTTGTGGAAGATCGAATATGCCCCAAAAAAGGTATCACTGAGCATCAAAAATGACAAATAGAAAAACGATGAATGGGCCAAAAAGCGGAAGCAGCTGCACATTAGCCAAAAGACTTTTGGGATCCGCAATGGCATAGGGATTGGGTTCCGAGGATCCGGGATTTCCATTTTTTTTCGGGGGGGAATTCCGGGGCACCTACCATTGAGCTGGGGCCCTACGTGAGCAGTCAAAGTTCGGCCTCCTCAAAAGAAATTAAAAACAAACAAACAAATCGATTATTAGCACGCAGCCAAGAAAAGGGTTCACATTCGGATTTGTATTTTTTTTCTGTTTTTTGGTTTTGATAACAGAAAAAATAAGGACAATAAAAAAATACACAAAAACAAAAATGTTTTCCGGAGACGTCCGAAAGTTGGACACGGATTGGGCAAAAGTGTCGCTGCATCAGCTTGAGGCTGCTCTTCATTGTGTTATGTTTTTGCCCGTAAGAGGGGAGGGAGGGGGAAGGGGCGTGCGAAAGCGGGGGCGTGGCAGCAGGGAAATCTGTTTTCCGTTCGATATTTTCACGCATGATTTATGACCCCGTTAACAAGTAAAAGTCTCAACGTGCAGCAGCAGCATCCGACCAGACCGGGCTTGAACAACTTGAAAAATGAATTTCTCGTTTTCCACAACCCCTGAGTTTTCCCTTGGACTTTCCCTCCCATCTCCCTCCCCACCCTCTACCGTAGTCCTGCCTCGCCAAATGAAGTGGCAGCCAGGCACGTAGAATTCGGGGCGGAAGGGACTGAAGACTGAAAAAAGCAGGGACAGGCCAGGCCGGCCGCATAAAGTTGCCGAAATGAAGCTTAATTTAAAGACAAACATATGTGCATAACAGCGACAAGGACAAGGGTTTTCCCCAGGAAAATGAGCCCAGGGAAAATGGCACTTAACCAAGGGGTATATTAGCCCGTTCCCGGAACAGCTGAAAAGCGCGGCGACAGCATCTTTAAGGGCGCAATTACAATTACCCCGAAAATGTGCCGGCCATAAAGTCGAGTGTAGGGGTCACCCAATTGCATTTGTGGTATTTTCAAAATTAAATATTACTTTAAACCATTTATAAAGGTTTTGGGAAACTTTACCAATTTATGAAGAAAGTGTTTGTCTGCCTATTCATTGCGATTATCAATTAAATGCTTTAAACTAATCACATTAAGTAAATAAATATTTAACAAATTAGCTTCTTATTATTTTATTATAACAATAAAACCAAAAGTTTTTTTTTTAGGAACGTATTATCAAAGAATACTATTTATCTTAAATTAAAATTATATAAATATTTGATTAACTGCAATATAGTTAACATAGTTAGCATAGTAAGTAATACTTTGAATTTTTATATACCTTCAAATATATATATTCAAAATATATAAATAATCCTCACCGTCTTCTCAATTAATAATATTTTTCTAATTGAATAAGAAATGTTTTAATATATATTTAAAATACATTAATGAATGAGGACTTAATTATTGTAATCTGTATCTTCCCAAAACACTTTGATAATTCTGTTATTTTATTTTATTAATTTCTTTAACAGAATCTTTCACTTTCTTGCAGTGTGCCCATGCGTGCGTTGGATGCGTGCCTGCGTCAAAAGCAAGCGTGGCCACATTGGATGCTGGACACACGAACCTTGAGTTAACAGGGGGGGGAAACAAAAAAAAAAGGAAAAACAAGAAACAAAATCAGAAAGCAAAAACACAGCCAAGGAAGGAGTCATCTTTGCCGTTTGTGTTTGCCTTGGCTATGGCTAAAACGCTTGCCTGATGTTCCAACTGCGGATTGTGGGAACTAAACGGGGGAAGTCCTCGAACTCGAAAAGGGAAAAGTTGCCCCGTCGCTTTATGAATTTTACATATGTTTCTCCGGCTGAAACTGAAACCAAAAAGACAGAGGCATAACCAAAATGAAATAAACATTAGAAAGAAGTAAAAACCCACGCGAAATGTGGAAAGAAATTCAGCGGAGGAGGGGGGATGTGAAAAGGGGAAAGAGCGAGCCGGAAATCCATACAAATCAGAAAAGTAAAAGGAATAACAACAACAGCCATAACGAAACTTAGCAGGTGTGCCCCAAAACGTAACGGTTCTTCTGCGTGCTTTCCCGGGGCGGGCGGAAAAAGGGGGAGGTCCAAGTGCACAGTAAAAAAAAAATTAAAAACTATACCGTTTCCAAGATTTATTCTCAAGTATAACACTGATTACATTACAATTAAATAAGTAAAAAAAGATAATTAAATGTTTAACCTGTATTCTTATTTAAATAAATAATAACGTCATCATTTTGTTTTCGGTGTTTAGATGGAGGCCTGGTCTAAAGGACGCGGTGGTGGGTGGAAAAGCGGGATAAGCGACTACCCAACATTGTCATCAATCATCGCAACTCGCGCCCACGCAGGAAAAACGGAAAAGCGTGCGGGGAAAAGTGCGAAAAGAGAAGAGTGGCGTGGGGAACAGGGAAAGGGAACTGGGCTACTGTTTGGACCACTCACGAATCATGGCTTCATGGTTTTCCAGCCTCAACTGTTTCAATGGGTCAATGGGTTACACAATGATTAGAACGATCTTTCTGTTTTCATATTAATAAATTACTTGGTCAATAATAATTCCTTATTGCATATTTTGTAAATTTTCGAATTGCTTAGATTATATTTGTTCCTTATTCGATATATATTTTTTTAATTCAATATTAATTAGATAATAATAATAATTTCTTTTTCCTTATTTGCTTAAAATTTCCAATTTACTAAGAATTTAATAACTCCTTCTATGAAATCTCTCCAAAATGGATTACCACTGTTACAGGCCCTGCAAGTATTGCAATTAGAGCTGCCACCCCTGCAAGAGTTGCAGGTAGAGTTACCACCCCTAAATGTATTGCAATTAGAGTTTCCACATCGGCAAGTGTGGTCATTATATATTATTCATCAGATAGATTTTTAGCCAAATCTCTTGAACTACTGGGTAATCCACCGATCGAGTGTTCCAGTTGGGTGAGCCATAACCCCACCCACCTATATCCTTGCAAAGTATCCTTCCAGGTATCTCCTTGGGAGCTGCTGGGCTCTTTGTAACAGTTGTCGAAAATGATAGCAAAAGCGGCAAACCAATTGCCGTGGGACCCAGAAGCGCTCCCTAACTCCATCCACCGCCTTTCGTGCCGTGTTGATAAATTAGCTAGTTTAGCACCAAATCTAAGGGATAAATTGTATTATATTAAATATATTATAAATATATAAAAATATACAAATTGTTTAGCTTTCGAAAATAATAATAAATTAAAGTAAGAATATTAATTAAGTATTATATATGTTGGCTAGCGCTTGCTTTTCGCTTTCATTGTGGCAACTCTGACTTACCAAATACCTGGAACGCGTGTATTTGATGGGTCTCTGGGAGGCCATGGGCGTGGGCGTTCTGCTTGGGCGTGCGGAGGGTCCCGGGTGCTTGTGGCGCGGAAAAGGGGGGGCAGTCGTGGCAGGCGGCAGGCGCCTGTTTGTTTGCGCTTAATTCGCACCGCTCCGCGTCAGGTGCACTCAACCATGTTCGGCTACCGTTACGGTTACCTTTGCCGTTACCTGTGGCAGGCCGTTAACTAAGCGAACGGCAAATGTTTGCCAGCCGGCAAGACGTTTAAGTACACAGCGAGAAATTTCGAGGGAAAGCACAACAAATGGGTTATACGTTAAGTCGCAGGGTGACATTATAAGCATTTATTTATTAACGTATTTTTATATGATATAAAAATATGGATAGCTTTCTAATAATAATAATATTCTTAATTTAAATATATCTACTTAATAAAGTTTTATATTTATTTTTAATTTTAAATATTAAATTAATAATTTCCATGAATCATTGTTGAATTATTAATAAACTTAGGTATATACTTAGGTATTTTTAAATTTATTATGACGTTTTAATATTGATTTAAAATTGAAAGTGTTTTATTGACAATCCATTCATCAGGAAATTCATAAAATATCTAAAATATAATATAATATAATAAAATATTTAAATATTTCGATTTATAATTGTGCAATAAATCGATATCTCGTTGTATATATTGGATTAATACTTTGGGAAACGTGACAACTAAACAATATAATGTTATATTTTTCGATAACCAAGAATTTTTAATGTTAAATGTGATATTTATCGATACTTAATATCTCGATATATCTGAATTCACGAGTAGACAGGAAAAGAATTTCATTAAAATAAAAAATCGACATTATAAAATTATGAAACAAGTGCCATGCATTGATATTTCATTTGATATGTCGAATATATTATAAAATATGACATATATAAATAAAATATGGCAAGTAAAAGCAATAATAATATATAATAAATATATTATATTATACTTAAAAATGGGATATATATTTAAATGTGTGGTAAAGCAGAATATAAATACAATTAATAAATAGAAATGTATGGATATGACATTCATCTAAACAAGAGTATAGTAATCTTAGCTGTTCCTCTATAAGATAATCGTAGGTATTGTCATTTTGGCACCTTCAACATTATTCTGCTTTCATTTCCTTGAAGATTTCGCTCAGTGTTGGCTTATTAAAACCGCCCGACCATGACAGATATTCTCCCAAGGCGGAGACGGGGAACTGGGAGCCAGTAGTCAGTCAGTGAACCCAGTGGCTGCGTAAAGGCCACTGGGGGCATGTCATACTTTTGCTTTCGCTTTCGACTCGCATTAGAAGTGCTACCCACTCCAGATGCTCCTGGATGCTGCTGCCTCCCCAGTCCCATCAATATTTATAATGTTAGTTTTAAATTAGCGCAAAATAAACGACTGGCAAATATTGAAACAATCTCGGGACAGCCCCTTCCCCCACAGACTCGCTCTCATTGTGCTAAATATGATTTAATCTTTGGCAAGGTGCAGCCGGTGAGTTGGGCGACGCAGGGCAGTATTAACCCCTGACAGCCTTAACCCCCTCCGGGGACTCTCTACTCTCTGCCGCAAATCCCCCAATCAAACACCACCCACACTGCAGCTAAGTGAAAGCTGGGAAAAGAATGAAAATAGATGGGAAAATCGGTGGGTGTAGTTAGCCAACATTAACAGTAGGGCAATTAATTCAAATACAATATTTATGAGCCGAGGAAGTGAAATGTGGAACTACTAAAAGGATTTTAAAACGTTAAAGCTAAGAATAAGTATTTATTAATAAAAAAAATGCCTCTAACATTAAATAATAAAGTCCCTAAAAGAGTCCCTAAGAGAAACTTCTTAAGCTTTGTGAACTAACAGTTAGGTAAGGCTTTTGTTTGTAAAATTAAAAATAAATTTTAAAAAAGCTGGACTCTGTGAACTGAAAAGAAGGTAATGCTTTTTATTTAAATATATAAAATATATTACATATATATACTCAAATATTTTTAAAAGCTCTTTTCCTAAATATCGATATCAACCAATATTTTTTAAACAAAAATAAAGACCTCTGAGTTTAATTATTTAACATAAAATATACGGGACATATCTTAGAATCTGTAAACTGCAAGAAAGTTAAGGTTTTTTAAGTAAAGTTAAAAATAAATGAAAGAACCTAGTTTAATATATACAAAAACTACCAAACACTGTTTAAGCTTTCTTCTATTAAATATATATTCACAGTAAAATTCAATCCTGGAAATAAATCCATTATCCTGCCGTCTTTCAAGAGACTTCCAGTTAATTAAACCAAACAAAAAGTAAACTTTGGTTCTATTTAAAACTATTCCCGCTGGAGTAATTATTTTTAACCACAAATTATATTCATTATATCAACACCCGAGGCTGGGGGAAGACCAGGTGCCACAGGCGCCAAAGAAAATCTACCGCAAATTTATTAATTTTCGTAGAATGCCAAGGAATTAATTGGCATCCGATTTGAAGTCAGACCAGGATCCGGTCCAGTCAGACCCAAGGTGGTTGTGCGGGATGGGTGGGAAGTGGGGCTTGTGGGCTCCCATATGTCTGCCAGATGGATGTGGAGTTGGCAGGTCTTCTGGTTGAACTACCGGTGCGGTTTCTGCGGTCCAACCACAAAGCGAGTTACAAAAACCCACAGATGAGGGGATCCCCACTCCAAAACAGGATCCGGCCCGCATAATTTTTGCACGGGCTTCATACTCTTTAAATTCAATATGCCGCAGAAAAATATATTCAAGGCGCATGAGAAATTTGTAACAAATGCGTTCTCTATGAATTAATTTTAAGAAGAAGCCAGGCTTCAATTAATAAGGGTTTTTTTGGAGATACTGGTGTAAAACCCAACGGGCTGGGGCATCGATATCTTGGGAAAGGAGATTATTTCTCTCTATCTATCTACCCGCACATCGTCCTTCTTATACAGAACTATATATATATGTATTTTAGTTTTTTAAACATTTGCAGCATGTTATTGATACGTTTGCGATGCGCACCACAAATCACAGTCCAATTAAATGCCCAGTCGGACTCCAATTAAAGCTGCCACAGCCACTGCCAGAGGGATGCTCCATGCTCCAATTGGTGCAAATTTCGAAGGCAGTGGACAAGGGGTGTGGGGTGGCTGTGGCAGTGGCAGAAGCAGCAGAAAACGTTGCACAAACTTTTTCGACTGGCGAAAGTTTCGATGTCGCAAATAAACCAGTTGCAGTGGTTCCCCCCTCCCGAAACCCCCCAAAAACCACCCCAAAAAAAAACAATAACCCCATCTCCAAATTCCAGGAAACGGGAATCCTGGAATCTCCATCAACCCCACACCATCACACCACTGAGAAAAAACAACAACAATCAAAAACCAAAGAATTATCTCATTAAATGTTGTTAATAATTGGTATTTAACTAAAGATGGCAGAAGGAACCGTTACATCGATAATATATCAAAATTTTAAGCGAAAATCGATATATACAAATGGATATCGATGTATATTGATATATATTGTTTCGATATATATTGATATCGTTAGATTAGCATAAGTTAATAGTAATATGTTAATATTCTGTTTCATATATTGGACCCATAATTCGGATTAAGAAATAATTAAGGAAATAACAATTTCCTGATATTTATCAATTATATTGATTAATGTTTTATTAAAAAACGCTTTTTTGTATATTTTCAAAATTCGATGTATCAAAACATATGATATTTTTTATATTAATATTGATGTATCAATGCCTCAAAACATACGATATTTTTATATTTTAATATTGAGCTTCGGATATAATATTGATTATGATAAAGAGAAAATTAAATTAAATAACATTTTTCGTATATTAATGAATATTAATGATATTTTAGCATTAGAGGACATATTTATATCAAAGCTTATGATATTTGCTATATAATGTTAAGATTGATATTTTATTTAATATATTTGATAGGGCTTTTCCTCGATATATACATTCACATACATTCACAAATCTCTTTGCTTCAAGCGATTCACATTTCATTTGAGAATTACAATTTGAATCTAGAACGCAAACGCCAAAAGTATTAATAAATCATTTTGAAATTATTAAACATTTTGGCTATTAAGTTTTTCTCCTTATGCAGATGCAATGGTATTGTATGTGCCAGGGATGGCACTCGAAAACGTTCCAGCAAATTTACGACATGTACGTGAAAATTATTTTGCACGCAAAAAATTTAAAAACAGTCCGAATGTTAAATTTCATTTTCAATTGTTTTATGGCTAGCATTTATTAGGGGGGAGGGGGGTTTATCCACATGAAATTGCGGCATTAATATTGCCTCTTCAAAAGTTGTTCAATGAAATGTAAACTGTTTATTAAATGCTCTTAAATTAGCCATCAACTTACAGTTTATTAGTCAAATATTAGGCAATGGAATGTGTATGTGCTTTGTGTGCATAGAAACCCAATTCGAGAAGACTTGCTAATAAATATTTATATTATATATATATAATATATAATATCTTTAATAAGTGGTTCCACTCAGCCGTCGTAATTAGGGGAAAAAACATTTGGTTTGTGTTATGGCTCCCCAAAGTGAACTTTCATTTAAGTTGGGAAAACAGAAATCGAAAATTTACCCCCCGCCCCCCCTTTCCACGCAAAAATGTTAACTAAACTATTTAAATGTTTTGTTGTTGTTGCTGCTGCTCTTCTCTGCATTTTTGTTGTTGTGATTTTTAGACAGTTTTCGGGCAACGTCAAAGTCAACGCTAAGGGTTGTTGTTCTTGCAGCTCCAAAAATTTGTTTTCATTGCTGTTGTTGCTTTTGTTTTTTGTATGCCCTTGCTTAGGGTATTTACATTTAGCTAAAAAGTGCAATAACTTAAGAAAACATATGTATAAAATGTAATATATATAATAAAAAACGAATAACTTGAATTATAAGAATATGTTTTAAGCTATGTAAGGACGTGAGGCAAACTTGTAACTATTATCACAAATGATAAATACTTATTTAAATTAAAAATCATATCCGTTAAGCTTCATAAAAACAATGTGGCAAAAATGTTTCGAATCTGTAATCTCGAGCTTACAATAACAAATCACGCTTGTTTTGCAACGCAAATGAAAAAATTATTTGCTTGCTCATTCTCTATCTCTCGTGACTGCCACAACAGTGGTTGTAAACTTTTTTAATAATTATTTTTAATTATATATATGAATATATATCGAGTTTAATTGAATTACAGCTAAGATACTTTGAGAAATATGTGTTGGCTTAACCAACTAAACAAAAAACAAACTATAAACTAATATAAACAATCTATGGTTTTTATACCCTTGAAGGGTATTATCATTATAGTCATAAGCTTGTAATTATATAAACAAATCATTTCCGACCCTATAAGCCATATATATTATTGATCAGCATCAGCAGCCGAGTTGATCTAGCTATCTAAGACAAAAATTTAATTTTTTTCAAAATTTTAAAAATTTTATAAGGGTTACATCGTTAAAATTGTCAAAATTTGGCAAAATTTTTAATTTTTTTAAATCTAAAATTAAGTAAATAGATTTATAAACCGAATAAAAACTAACATAGGAAAGCTTTCCGAATTAAAATTAATGCTTGTTTACCAAAGTTATGAATTTCTTAAATTTTAATTTATTGAAAAAGTCTCATATATTTATCGATTCAAAGAATTCGCATATTTAAGCTTTGTTATGATCGATTTTCGATATGTTCCTATATTTCAATTGCAAATTGCAAGAGTATATCACCTTCGGCTACCAGAAGTTAGTTTTTTTTTTTTTTTTTTTGCTTAAAAGATTACTTACAGTTTACTTAATTACTAAAATAAAACCTTTAAAGGGCACAGTAATATCATTTTTTTTATTATATTTTACCCTTGCAGAAAGGGTATTTTGAGGGTCTCCTGTTACATTTCTTATTTTTTAGTTGCTTTTATTGCTTCCGTTAGTTGTTTCTGTTATTTTTGTTAGACGGTCCAACGGTCCGCTTAAGAGCGTAAAATGCATGGAGTTTATATAAAGTTTATTGTAACACAAAAACGTAGAACTTTTTGATGTTTTATTAATTAACTTTTTGCATTCTGCCAGGGCCGGGGGGAGAGCGAAGGCAAAGGCAAGGGGCCAGGATGCGGATGCGGAAAATGCAGCGGGGAAAATCGGTATGGAATGGGGCAGGGGGGGTTTGGAGCAAGTGAAAATAGTTGCTAGCATGTGGTTAAAACTTTGATGCCTGCTCCAGTGACGTACACTACTCGCACACACATAAACACACACTCGCACAACCTTTGAGCATATTAAAATATTTATGATTGTGTGAAAGAGAGGATATTACGAGCGAGCGAGACAGCGGCAGTCTAAGCAACTTTTCCACATTAATATATATGCACATAGCAAAAAATCAACACTGCCTTAAGCTGGTGTCTTATTTTTTTGTTTATTTTTTTTTAGGACTTTGCATATGAAAATATATCCTATTAGGCTACCAAACAAAATAGAAAATCTTATCTTTACATTTTTTACTCAAGAAAACAATAATGAATATATTAAAGGGATTTTAGAAGAAGTAAATATATATATAATTTTATAGAACATAATAATGTTTTGAGAAAATGTTTAGCTTAACAGCTAATAATCAAGAAATTTAATTTTAGAAGATCAACAAATATATTTATGATTCTGAGAACTTAATACATCATTTAATAGAATATAATAATGCTTTAAGAAAATGTTTAGCTTAACCAATTCAACAAATAACCAAGGAAAATCGTGACCCAATTTCACAATGCCTACTCTCAGTGTATGCACACACTTTTTTGGCCAAGTACTTTGCCATCTTTCGCTTAATTGCTCGTAAAATGTGAAAAAGTAAGAAGTTTTCCAACAGCAAGAGGAGTCTAAAATAGCCAAACACTTGGCCCAAACAAAAAAACTTTCATCAAAAGCGAGAGCCGGTAGTCGGTAAAAAAATCAACTCAAAGACGACGGAAAATGTGTACAAAAAAAAAAGAAGAAATCAAATATAAGGCAGGACAGAATGAAACTCAAAGAAATCAGGGAAAATCATTCGATCGAATATATAATAAGCAGCAGGCCTGGCCAATACTCATTAATATATGATTGGGTCTGCTGGTGGGAGGCAGAGCGACTGCGACTCCATTATAAATCTTCGAAAATATGCCATAAATAATGCAAACAATTTGCCATCATAGAAAACCCAACTGGTAAAGGAAAACTCTCTTTCTCTCTCTCTCGCTCCCTCTTGCTTTCCTTCTTGCTCTGTGGAAAAACCCGGCACAAAGCGAAAACTGCAAAGCCAAAGCGAAACAAAGGCCCCACAAAGCACTGGCGGCGGCAGGGGGCTTCTGGTAAATACATAGGCGGAGTGCGCAAGGGGTATAGACAACAACAAACAACTAACGCAGAAAAGTAGACTACACTTTGGACCAGCATATGAAATTGCCGAGAGGACTTGGTATTAGAGATGGTAGGAAATCGATATATAAATCGATCATTTATTGTTGCGATATAAAGTGATACTATTTTTTATGTTGCCCAAATTAAATCGTAATAAAAAATTATAATAATAATAAATAATAATATTAAAACCAATAAAAAAGAATCGATATATAAATCGATCATTTATTGTGGCAATATATATGTGATATAAAAAGATACTATGTGATATATATTGGAATAAAATAGAATAATAATATTAAATAATAATACAAACAATCATCGATATATTATTGTTGCGATATATGTGCGATTTAAAGATAAAGTCGTATACATATCACTCCAAAACAATCGGAATCATAAAACCAAATACACATTTGTTCTCTAATATTTTGTAATATTTAAACGTTTAAAGTAATAGAGATAAATGTATGATATATTTAATATATCTTTTAATATCATTAAAAAATGTATATTATCGAAAAAATTAAGAAAATGTAACGTATTTTTTCATATAACATGGAAAGCGATATTTTTGTCGATATATCACATTCCACTCGATACACACTCCTCGTATTTATTTTATGAACTCAACTACCATTGCACTTGATTTTTAAGTCTACAAAAATTGTATTTTATTTATCAATAAAATGTAAAATAATAAGAACACAATTTGCAGCAATCAAAAGAAGATATATTGCTCTATTTGGGATACTTTGGATACCCCGCAAATAGGGTAGCCCCACGAGCACACACAACAAACACACGAACACACACAATGCCAAAAACAATTGCCGAGGCAGTCAAACTTGTATTTTTGCGCGGCAATAAAAAATAAAAACAACAGCACAAGCAGCAGCAGCAGGACTTGGCTTGTTTTTCATCCTTTTTTCCAGCAGCAGCAGAGGAGTCTGCAGGATTAACAGGAGCAAAGATGATGCCAAAGTGGTGGCGAGAAGGGCAAGGGAGGCGGAAAACTGTGGAAAACGTAACAACAACAGAGCGCAGCAGGCACGAGTACAAAAGTACAATAAAATTGCATACGAAAGCAGTTTACTGCAGACGAAAAAATTAAATTAATGAAGAAAAATGGTAATAAAGCGTTAGTCACGTGTGTCTCTCCTCTCCATCTGTCTATCTCTCTTTCTCTATCTTTCTCCCTGTGTCTGTCTCTATCGCAGACAGGAGTTAGACACAGAAACTTAAGCCAACAAATCTGAGAGAAGTCGTAAAACAAGACAAAAAAAAGGAACAGAAATGCCGAAAATTAAGTATGCGCGTTGTAAAGGACATAAACATACGTATTTTGACTCAAAAAATAAACATGAAGAGGTCCTCAGAAATGGACATGACTTTTAATTTCAACTCTAGACTGCACTGACAAAAATATTCTAAATTAATAGAGAAACATATTAAAGGTGTATTTACTAATGATAGTTTTTGGAAAATACACGGGTGAGCTATTGAAAGAATCCTTAGTAAATAATAAATAGCTTTTAATGAATAAAGAAATAGTAAATAACATAATAAGGCATTTATATAATAAACAAATTAGAAATAATAATAAATAAAAATTTATTTATAGCATAAACATATCATAAATAATAAATAAATTAATAGGAAAATTTATTTCATATATATAATAGATATAAAAATCGCTTGAAACATCTGATAAATGTCATTAAACAATAAGGATGCAGATTATGGTAAATATGTGGCATTTCTAATAATATTTAAATAAATATAAATAAGAAGGAAACAAAAATTGGGGAAGCCTGAGCTTATATATCCTTGCAGCTTGCAATTGAATTAAGGGATCGTATCGGAAATCGATCATAACTAAGCTTGAATCAATATTTTTCGATAGTTTTATAAAAAAAAAAAATAAAGAAGACCCTTAAATAAATGTAAATTTCCGATATATTTAATTTTAGAGCGTAACGCAAAAAAGTATTAGTGTAGACGTTGCGTATACGTAATATTACGTATACGTCGTGTACCTCTTCTGGAACTATTGATGACTAAAATGGTAATAAAATCGAAAGCAGATAATTTCAACTAATTTTAATACTAAAAAGAAATGAAGCAAAGTTTTAATTGTTGCCTTAAGTCTTTATAAATTTTATATTTAAAATGTTTACCGTTTTTAATATGGTCCAGAACAAATATTTTTTTAAAGTAAGCTAGCTTGATATCTAAATGCAAGCTGAATAAAGAATGAGTATGGAGATATTGTTTTATTCCCCTTTTGTTTAATTAACCAATTGTTTAATATTAATAATAAAAAATTGTAATTTGCCCAATCTTATTGCAATTGAAATTCCATTCAATTTAATTGATGAAACCTTTTCAATTTAGATTAAATATTTGCAAGTTTATATGTACATGGGCATGCAGAGCACACTTTGAGGCTTTTCGGTCGCTCGGCCGCTCATTAATTTTGCAGGATTAGCAATTAAACACATGTAGATATAATAAGCAATCTGTGTATATGCGTATATATGTGTGTGTTCCGATTTAATCCCATTATTAACACTTTACATGGCCAGCGATTTGGCGGGCAAGTCTGTGTAGCTCGGGACAGCAGGAAAGCGGGAAATCATTGGAGCGCACTGAGCACCGAGCAGCGAGCACAAATTGACAATTAAATATCAAGTTGGTTAACTTTTATGTGTTGTCCAGTGTTGATTAACAGCTAATTAATGGGCAAAGCTTTAAAGTCGCATAAATTATGTACATTAAGTCAATGAAGGGGGATTTTTTTCGTTTGTTCACATTCCCTACTATATGTATACGTATATAGGTGGATTGGGGTGTCGTTGTGTCGCATGTGTGTGTGTGTGTGTTTGGTGGGGGGGGAGGGGCTTTACTGTTTACACCACAAATATGCCTCAAAAGCAAATCAAGCATAATCAAATTATTTCCACTCGATTGGTGTTTATTGATAAATTACGCCACAAACAATATTTTGATAACATCAATTATAGTCACCAACACAATCCCCCAATATATATCTATATACAGATGTATATATATATATATTCAGCTCCTTTTACCCAAATCCATCCCCTTTTCTACCACTCACCCAATAGATGTCAATGCCGAAACCAAAACCAAAACCAACAATTTCTTTGTTGGCAAGGGAGAAAACAACAAGGAAAAAAGTGTCATTGATATGGAAAGGTCTTTCTTTTGTCACAAGGGTGGCCCAGTACCACCACCCTCACCCTCACCCCACTCGGTGGGTTTTTCTGGCTAAGGGTAAGTAGGTGCTAATCGAAGGCACATGCATGGCTCAAGTCAATAATTATAAAAAGGAAATCGTCTTGACGGATAGCTGAATTTCCTACACTCAACTAAGGAATATTTATGGGTAAATAAATAAATCAGCAAGTTCTCATAGCTCAAATAATACGAAATAAATATATTACACACTTCAAAAAATTGATATGGTAAGTAATTTATTAAGAGCAGTGATTTCTATGTGAAAAATAGTATAGCATTTACGAATTCAAAAATTAATTATTATTATTTGGAAACTAAAATAATTTTACTCATATTTTATCAAAATAATTATATGTGTTGATGACTTTAAAAATAGTTGTCATTTAATTCATTAATTTAATCAGACTGATATTTTATCATACAAAAAATATGTTTAAAAGAATAATAAGCCAATTTGATGTTTAAAACAAAATAAATTAAAAACCTTCAGTTAAAAAAGTGATATTAAATGGAAAGGTAAAAAAACAAAGTCTACTAAAATGTATAAATAAAATAGTAGGCACTTACAACAACCTTATAAATTATGTATGTGCAAGTAATATATTTATTTGAATATATTACTTACATTTATAAACGTATATATTTATAATTGTTTACTTTTCTTTCTACTAATCACTGCTTTTTTATGGACACATATGGAAACCCATCACAATCATAACTTTCTATTTATAAAGACCACAAACAAATTACCCATAAAAAAAACTGATCTTGGTCATTTTTCAAGGCTCAAGGGTACTTCCCCTTGAACAAAAAAATATGTATATATAGAAAAAAAAAACGCCACATAATACCCTCGTCACTGATAGAGCAACAACAGCAACTAAGGGAGAGGGTGGCGAAGGCGTGGCGCAGAATATTTGGTAAAGAGGGGGGAACCAGACTGGGCTATAGAACCACATGTGTTTTTATTTCCTGGCCACAATTGATTTGTAATCTTGGTAAACAGGATTTAACAGATTAGACGTGTAACAAGCAACGGGCGACCGATAATCGCACGCACACACACAAGACACAAAAAAAAAACAAAAAAACCAAAAAAAGGATCTCCCTCCCGGCCTCCTTCCAAGCACACACGCACACGTGTGTCCTGCTTTTTGGGAGGCCCTCTTCAAAAGGGAACAAACGAAATTTTAGCCTACCCTGGAATTTGGCAAGTGCTGGAGTATATGGGTTTTATGGTGCTTTGGATTTTTTGTAATTAATATGAAATTAATAGGGAATAGAATTAAACTATTAGATAAATAAATTAATTATAATAAATAATACAAAGATTAAAAATTAAATAAAAACAGACAATTTTCTTAAGGGGTCAATGCACGAGAAATACCTCTAAAATAAAGAACTTGTTCTTGACTTATCTGCTTCTAAAGTCATTAAATTCTTTTTCTTTTTCATTAATAAATAAAAAAGGCTAAAACACATTAGTTGCAAAAATAAGTATCTCAGAAATATGAAAGAATTATTATAACTAAAAAATGTAACAAAAATATACTTTAAATTATTTTAAACATATATATATATATATTTAATATTTAATTTAATTTAATGTAATTATTTAATATTTAATGTCTAATAAGTCTTTGAGGAAATTTAATTACATTTTTCCAATGTAGAATAAACATATACCATAAATAAAACTCATAACAATAAACATAAAATTATCTTTTAAATTATATTTAATATATAAAATATAATATATAATGTATATATTATATAAACTATATAACAAGTAATATATAATAAATATAAATAAAATTAATTTCCAATGTTACTGGGTAACAATTACGCCTTAAGCTTCTCAATTTGCGACGCCTTCCGTGCGCCTTTATTTGCGCTCGCTTTGGCTCACATGGCGCTGGGTCGGTCGGTCTTGTATGATTGATACTTAATGCCGCTTTTAGCCTCGTTAGGATATCGTTGGCCGTGTCTGTATCCTGTATCCTGGCGGCGTGAGTGTGCCAGTGCGTGTGTGTCGCCATCCTAATCGGCCAGTTTTATTGTCATTTCTTTGGCTTTTGTTTGGGGGCCTCAGCCGGGCGCCAATTAGCTGCCCGTTGTCATCGAATTGTCGCCTTTCCCCGAAAAACCAACGAAAGCCACTGGCCACCAGCCTCATCCTCATCCCCATTCCCATTCCCATTCGCAAGCCCATTCCCCATTACCGTTCTCGTCGCAATTTCGCCCATTTTTCCATTTGTCAACGTTAATTGATGGTGAGCACTCATTTAGTAGATCTGGCGGCCAGTTCGCCAATCCATCAGTCAGCCATTCACTCAGTCGGCCGGCGGAGCTTGTCAGTTGGTCAGTTGGCCAGTTGGTCAGTCAGTCTCTGGCTTTCTGGCTTTCAATTAATTTATGCCAATGCCTAATTTTGATAACCGCCCACACGGATGGTCGGTTGGATTTGGTGTGGATGATATAACAGGTTACAGGGACTCTAATGAAGCGACCACATGGCGGATGAGCAATGTCCATTAACAATTCAGGCGACTCGCTGTGAATGGGGGGTAAATCGCTTTCATCAGTTTCTTCTCTTATTTCAATTATTGCGGTTTTCCTCCGCTTAATTTAAATTAGAAAAACATTAGGCGCACATTTACACATCGAGAGAATTCCATTTTGGGTGCCAGCTTCATTTCCCTTGAGTTATTTAAGAAAATAGGAAAATGGATTTATCACTAGCATATATTTATGTATGAATTGCTTATTATTTTCCAACTTTTAATTAGCTTTTTATACCTTATTTTCTTGATTTTCCGCTTGAACTAAGAGATGAGTTACATATTAACATATTTATTTATTTTTTAATTTAAATTAAATTGAGTGTTATGTTAAAGTGTTTAAGTTCCGTTTCTTAAAAGTATTTTAAATCAAAATGTTGCTGATATATTATGGTATAAATAGATAACAAGTAAAATAACAATAATAAAAGAAATTAATAAAATTAAGAATAAAACAAAAACTTTGATCTTTAGGGCTAACTTTTGTAAAGTAAAAATATACATACATGCTTTAAGTTCATTACTTTTGAACTACTTATTTTTATCTTCCGAGTTATTTACATAATATTTAAGGTTCTGGTAGTAAAAGAAATTTTAATTGGGGAAACCCCCTCTTAAAACCTATTCATGTTTACGTTTTTCATTCACAAAACCCTTTGATTTACTCCCCAAAAGCCACGCACAACACTCTCGTTTCCATTCCCATTCCCGGCTGTTGCAATTATTAAGTTTATCAACTGCTGCATAGCCGATTATCAGCCAGTTAAGTGCGGCTATTGGCCATATCCCATAACCCTTATCCTCTTACCTCCAGTCACATCCGCATCCCGCTCATTCTCGTCCTGCTCTCCTCGTCATCGCCAATTGCCAATCGCCGTTCTCATTTGGCTTCATTTGCTGGGCATCTGTCCTTGCGGCGATAAAAATTGCATGCAATTATGCCGACTCTGATTTCCCACTGCCACGCCCCCTTATCCAGAACTTTGATCCCGGGGCCACTTAACGGGAAACCCCAAAAATACCTAAAAGTCCAGGGGAAAAAACCGGGAATATCGAACTAAATCCAAATGGATTTTCCCTCGAATGCGCACAGGCGTCGTCAAAATATTAGTTGTTTTCTTCAACAAAATAAATTGAGAATCTGATATCTTTTATTATACATTGTTATAGAATTTATAATTTTTTTTATTATAAAGAAATCGCATTTTCCCAATATTCGATAAATGACTACAAAATCGATATTTAAAAATAAATTCAATGTATACCTCAAAATTATGCTTGATATATCTAAACAACACCATTTGAAAATAAATATAGCAATTAGATTTCTTGGTTAGGTTTCGATAATATCGATAAAGTTTAATGCGATATTTTTCAATAATTTAAATTTCGATATATTAAAGTTTACAAAAGCTTTATTAAAGTTAGCTACTGCTTTTTAAATCTTATTTATTTCGCACTAATCTTAAACCGGGAGTTGGGATCGCAGATCCCCGATCCTATTCTATCGATTATTAATCGATTTATTATCAATATGTAATTTTTATTTATTTTATGATTTAGTTTTCTTTTATTTATTTATTTTTTATAAAAATAGCTCTATAAATCCCACCGCATCTGTATGTGTGTGAGTTTTGGTTGGTAATCAAACGCTTAATTAATATGACACACCAATACAAGCTGTGAGCTCCTGGAGTGGACCAAGGGGTTCGTCCTGTGGGTGGGACTTACAGGGGAAGCCCTCCTTCTGTGTGTTTGTGTCCCGATGATTTTCGGTTACCAGGCATAGTTTTTCGGTTTTTGGCATATTACTGATAACACTCGCGGTCTCCCCAAAAACCCCAAAAACCCAAAGAGAGCGTGTGTGTGTGTGTGGGTGTGTGTGTGTGTGTGCGAATGAGACGGGCACCGGGCACAGAAAGAGACGGCAGCATCGGGGATGGGAAAGGGACAGCGACTGAGACGTCGACGGCCATCGCTTGCGGTAATTGCTTCATAATTGAACAATTATGCAAACGTGATTGAAGTGATTATATGGCCGCTTATGCGCCTCTGTTTATGTGCGTTCTGCACTTCTCCCACCCATTTTCACCAAGCTTTCCCCCGGCTTTCCCTTCTCCCCCAATTCCCGTTACCCATTTCCGCATCAATTCATTTCCCTTCGTCCCCGATTTCCTCGCTTTTACGCGTTAATTGAATGGATTTCCTATAATTTTTGCCTTTGCGTTTTGTTTTTGTCGCTTTTTCAACCGAAATTAGTTAAACATGAAATTTTTATGCTAATTTTTTTAACAGAAGCTTATCTAGTAGGGGAGTTTTTTTTTTTTTGTTAAAATTATGGTTGTAATATTCTATCAAGAATCGTTTTCGATGTAATCAACAAGAGTGCTCGCTTAGCTAAATGGGAAAAGTTGTAATCCCAAAAAAAACTGAAACCAGTTTACTGAACATTTTGGGGGCTTATAAATAATAAGCTAAGTGAAATGGTTAATCCTATATTCAATATTTAAATAGAAAACAGAAAAAGAAAGAAGTTCTAAGTTAGATAAAGATTATCCAGAGATACATACAAATTCTGAAGCTTAAGAAATTTAGGAAAATAATAAGGTATTTTTTTATATTTTATATGAATATATATCAATGTGAAAATAAAAGCTTGCTTATCTTATAGGTATTTAAACAAATTAAAAGTTTATTTCTTATATATATTTATATATTCTTATAGCTCGTAATTATTGGTTAAACCTTTTAAAAATAAACCAATATATATTATGCTAATCTGTTAGGTATACAGAGAGAGATATAGATACTATCCCAATCTTTTTACTTTGTTCAACCTTTTTCAACTGATTTTCTTTTTGGTCCAGAATTTTCCCGTATTATCCGTGATTTTTATGTGGTAAAAGTTGCAAAGTTTACGACGTAAAAAAATCGAACAAATAAAACTTGGGGACAAATTCGCATAACTTTCGGTCATTGCCGATCCTAAGTGTCATCATGTGGCAAACACACACGCACTTACACTCGCACACTCACACTCGAGTGGGGCAACATAAACTTGCAACACCAAAACGAAGAAGAATAACCCTCTTTTTTTGTATGGGGGGGCGGGTTTATGTGGGACGACGACAACGAAGTGAAAATTTGTCTGTGCCCAGAACAGGAAAAAAAATTCAAATCAAAGCTCATCGGGAGGCGGCAATGACTGCCACGCCCACCCATCACATGGCAGCTAAAATAAAGTTGGCTTAGCATACACTTATGTAAAGGATTTTTGGGTTTTTTCTAGGGGCTTGGTTTTGACGGAATTTTACAATATGAAAGATCGCAGTATTCTCTTGGGGAAATCAAATCAAACTTATCTCAGCTCAATTATGTTTAAATTAGAAAATCCTGCGATCTATCTGCCACACTAACTATCTGATATCTTTATAGATTTACAGATAATCTATCTCTCTAACAATCTCTATCTCTCTACCTCTCTATCTTAGTATCTATATAACTTTCTTATCTCTCTGACGTTCTATCAATATATCTGACAATCTATCTATCTATCCATCTTTCTCTTTATATATTATATTATATATTATATTATATATATATTATATCCACTCTTTACTTATTTATCAAACTCTATTTCATCTTTCTATAAATATAAATATATAAATATATTCCTTATAAAAAAAATCTAAATAAAATTAACCTTACATATCTTAAGAAAATATGCCATAATATATACTAGTTTCCATTCAAAACAAGTGTGCTTAAAGCTTCGCCTAATCCTCTAATCTATATAGAATTATCTGTTTTTTTGCCTATTTGCATTATTCTCAGTGTTATTACTGCTACTTTGGCTCTGGCTTTTATTGCAGAAATTGTTTATGAATTGGAAAATTAAATTCTTCACAGTTTCCCACTCCATTTTTCCAAGGGAATTGTAAAGGGTAAGGATGAAAGTTTATTTGCATGCAGAAAGTTCAATTCAAATTGCATGCTCCGTCGCACACACACATACACAAGCTCACATACAATCTAAGCGCGAATACGAATACATATGGCAGACGCCTTCAATTTTCCCCCCATTTCCACCGCCATCATTTTCTTTCCCGGCGACTTTTGTTTTACTTGGGGTTTTCTTCTTGTGAGAGGAAACAGTCGATTTGGTTTTGAAAATGGTTTGAATTTTGGATGATAGTAAAGTCTGGAATATATATATATATATATGGGGGAAAAGTCTACTGTAATATATCGATAATATTTTATAAATAACATATATATTATTTTTAAGCACAAAGAAATATTGTGTTTTACGTTAAAACCATTGAAATTATTAAATAAATATCAGAATTCTTTTGTTAAATTTATTTTTTACTTTTTTTGGCCTACATTAGTACAATATATTAAACGAATATAGATTTCGATATCGATTTATCGCAAGCATAAAATATACATTTATCGCACATATAAAATAATCGGCTTATGTATACATTTTTACATTTTATTTCAACAATATCAAATAACAAATATCAATTAATATTTTGTGCTTTCCCTAGCACCTAGTTCACCCTTGCTGAGAAGCCCCTTGTGGCGGACATAGTTCCGCCATATAATTCCTAATTGAAACTCACGATCCCAAGCCCGATTTCGATATTCCGATTGACCAGCAAACAAACAAACAAACAACGCGAAGTGCGACAATTCACACTCGACAAGCGCAGCAAATGAGTTTTGATTCATTTAACGTAACATGAAACCCCAAGTTGGTGGCGTTGGGGGAAGGGAGTGTGGAGAAAATCTAGGGAAAATCTAGGAAAAGCGGGGCCTGGCAAGCCATTCAGCTGTCATTTCATTATTTATACTGCTGATTAAATTTCCGCTTATACTCATTAAGTTCCATTGTCAAACCACTTCCGTTGTGAACCAGTGGTGGGATGGGGCGTAAGGACGAAAAGGGAACAAGGACTAGACGAGACATAGACAGAAACACAACCACATGCAGGGTACGAACTGGCAGGGGGGAGGGAGGGATAAGGAGCTGTTAGAGGGGCAGGACAATCGGTGTGACGGTGGTGGTGGTGTGGAAGCCAGCGGGTGGATATAACAAACTAATTAAGTCGACGGCAAACTGCAAAGGTGGCCCAACTTGGTTGCCACTTCTTTGAGGACTGGGCGCCAAAATGTAAGAACTAGGGGGGGTTTGCTGACAAAATCCAAGGAAAGGGGGTGCAAAATGGGGCTGAAAATAGCGAAGACGACGGAACCGATAAAATAAGGAGCAAATACACAAAGGAAAAATAAAATATAAAAATAGTTTATTAATTAAAAAATAAACATATATACACAAACTAAATCATTAAATGATCAATTATATAAATATTTATATATATATTTAATTTATTAAGTAGAATATTTTTGAAGGAGAAATCTTTGCCTAACAAAGCCAACTCTCTTTTTCCGCAAGATCTTAATAAGTTTGAACCTCTTAGTTTTTTTTTTGTATATTGTTACTTCCTATCAATGGAACACCTTCTAATTAAATTATGAATATGTTTCATTATCCTTTATTTTCCATAGTGTATGTAAGTTATAAAAGCGGCTAAGCAAGGGCATAAAATAGTAAGGAGATGGGGTCTTAGAGGACCGCCACCATGGGGCTGGAAATCTGCAGCAAAACTTCCAACTTCCACTTCCTTGGGCTCCATGGCACCTCGAGGTGCGAAACTTTGGCGGTGGGTAGAAGACGACGCACTTCAAAATTGCAATCGGAGAGCGGAGCACAATTAACAAGATAACACAGTCGGAAAACGCGGGGGTGGAAGGGGGAGGCGTAAATCGGGCCAGGATATAGGGAGGAAACTATACTCCAAAAGGGTATAGCATGAAGCACTTGCACTTCAAAGTCAAGGCGACAAGGCGACTGAGGACTTTCAGGGCTCTAGAGTTGGAGTTGGCGTTGTATTGGCATCCACTTGGCGGCACCTGGCAAAAGACAATCTAACTTTGGCCATGACTGCGTCTCGGATAATAATGGCAGTCATTAAAACCAAAATCACGCTTCACAAATTAATTAAGTAAGACAGTACAAAGTGCCAGGGCATTGGGATTAGAAACAGGAAGCTGATAGAGAACCTTTGAGAATCCTGGGGTTATATGGTCAATGGGATTATAGTTACCAATATTACATGATCTAAACTTTTTGGTTCAATTATATATTTGAATTAATGTTAAGAAATTGTACTAGCTTGTCTGTTTTAAGTTTTTAAGTAAAATTACAAAGCTTATTACTTTCTTTAATATTCTATTTAAATAGAAAACAAACAAAATAACAACGCTAATCGCTCATGTCAAGCACACAAGCATTTCTATTTTGCGGCTCTTTCAATTAAAAGTTTTACTATTGACAAAAATATATGTACATGTTATATATACATAAATACCCAACACTCAGACATATATATATACACATACTTATCTTATTGTTATTATCCTTGAAAGAGTTTCCACTTGCCAGACTTGAGACTTTTTCAAGTTTTCCATTTTTCCCGCCTTACCCTCCATTGCCCCCGTGACAATTATCAAAAGGCCAAAAAATAATGGAGCATTCCCCGAACATTTGTCTATGCACCGAAGGATCTTATCAGGGTTATCGCATCGCAATGACAACTCCAACTTCCTGCCACACACACACACACATACAAACACACACACACACTGAGGACATAGGTTAGTTGCCAACTAACGGTAAATGCGCGCCAAGTGTCATTATCCTTTTGGCTGGCACTCGTCGCTGTGTTTGTGTGTGTGTGTGTGTGTGCCTGTGTACTTGTGGCATATTAACGCTCGCAACCTGGAGAACACACACACACAAACACACACAGCGACGCATGCAAACACTCATGAAGTGCACGTGGCCATTGCCAAAAAGACAGAGATGCAGCATATGTATGCATTGGTGTTTGTGTGTGTGTGTGTGTGTGTGTGTGTGTGTGTGTGTGTGTGTAGTGAGTGTAGTATATCACCGCCTCCCCTCCTTTTGAAGTCCTTGCGAAAAGCCCATGGGAGGCTAAGCCAAGTTTTAACCGCCAGCATCATCTACTTCTTCTACTTGCAGGGTATAAAATGTATATTGGCACTTAAGGCAGTAAAGGGTTGTGCAGTTTTTTATTATTTTTAATGATATCAACAAACAAGAAATACATAAATTAAAAATTTAACTAGCTTATAAGTCAAAGTTCAAATTAATAATAGTACAAAAGAATATTTTACAGTATTTAAAATTGAAAAGTGAGGAAAATTCAATAATTTTTTAGTATTTAGTACATTTTAGTATTAGTACAGTATTATTTCGTATTTTTATCATTTATGATTATAAAAATATACTTTAAAATAAATAATTTACACAATTTAATACATCATACTCAAAATGAATGATAGTAAAATGATATAAAGTGCTATTTAACAGTTTTATAAGAGAAACATTTTAAAAATTCTAATCATTGTTCAGTATTCGGTACATTTTAGTATTAATGTAGTATTTCTTATATTTGTACCAATTTATGCTAAGAACTTTTCTGTATAAATATTTTATACAAAGAAATATTTAAAACCAAATTAAAATGAATGCAACTATTATCAACCAACATGGCGTATGAGTAATATATGTTATATCTTACTGTATGAATTAAGCGAAATAAAACAAGAACTTATGGCTCAATAGTATAGTATGAAGTACAATTGAATATTAAAATTAATAAGTAAAAATTAAATTTTACTTAACAAAATAACTTATTTCACTTAGACAACACGGCGTATGATTAATAAATATCTTTGCGAATAAGTATTGCAAAAGTAAAGAAATTAATAATGGAATTGTTTATAATATTTAAATGAGAGCGTTCATTTGAATAATTTGTTAAGCGAAAAATATTAAAAAACCCATTCCGATTGGACAAGTACACTTAGCCAACATGGCGTATGAGTAATATATATTATTGAGTATGAGTAATCCAAAAGTAAAAAAATTAATTCAGTAATAAAAATTGTATAGTATTTAAAATAAAATAAGCTTTAACTTGAATAAAGTGTTAAAAAATATTTAAAAACTAATTTCGGTTGCCAAGTGCACTTAGCCAACAAGGCGTATGAGTAATAAATATTACTAAGTATGAGCAATGCGAAATATAAATAAGAAAAAGAATTTGTTAAAAGTAATTTGTTTTAGTATTTAATTTAATATAATAACATGTAAAAAAAAAGTATTAAAAACATATTCAGATTGGCCACAGTACAGTAAGGCAACATGGCGTATGAGTAATAAATATTATTTCTTTACTGTTTCTTAATTTAATTGAATTGTTTTTTCTATTATTATTTTTTTTAATGTAATTTATCGTAATTTCATTAAGCTGGTTACTGTTTTTATTTCAGTAATATGTATAAATAAATAATATATTTTAATAAAACATTTGCACAATGCAACATGTAGAGGTAACATCAGGGGCTATCTTTTGGCCGATTACTGCAGTCCTTCTGCTTCTTGCGCCCCTGGTGACATTAGCCAAAAAGGTGCAACGATGTCGTCGTCGTCGTCGTCTCCTAATTTCTGTGTTTGTGCTGCTTCATTGCATTCCCGGGAATCCCCTGCGTCCTGCTGCCTGCTCTCTCCCTCCCTGTCGCTCTTTGTCTCTCTCTCTCTCTCTGGTCTCTCCTTCTTTCGGGTCTCTGGCAGCCATCTCATTCACTCATTCGCCATCCTTCTTTCGGTCTGTCGTCGATTTTATTTTTCATTTAGTTTTGTTTTGATTTGCCGCCTTATTCATTGCGACAGCATTGCAGTAGTCCTAGTATTGCAGGACCTCCACCTTCGCCACCTCCCCGTCTCGCTCTCGCACTTAACCCCCTTCGCCTGGCCCGGTCCCTTAACCCTTGGCATCCCCCCGCGCTGCAAGAGGCCCGGCTCCCTGCGCTGCTTACGTAATTTCCAGGATAAGCTGCAAAGTTACAACATTTTCAGGCCTGCAATGCCAACAGAGAGCAAGAAATAGCAGCAACAGAAGAAGCTGAGAATATGTATAATAACAGTACACTGGGAAAAACATCTTACTTAAATTGAAAAAAAGTACAGGACCAAACTTAGTGAGGGATATTAGCATCGAACTTAATTGTATATATTTTATTTGCCTCCCATTTTTCCTCGTGAAAACTTGGCAGAAGAATAGCAGCCACATTTTCTGCAACAGCAGCAGCAGCAGCAGCAATTCAACACAAATTGCAGCTGCAGCAGCAACATTGCAACATCGCCACATGCTGCAGCCACCGGAAACAGCATCCAGGAAAACGAAGCTTTCCCCTACAGCGAGCCAGAAAGAGTGGAAATTCCAGAGAGAGAAGTGCCTGTTCTGGTGGAAAAGCTTTCGCTGCCGCTGCCTCTGCCACTGCCACTGCCGCTGCTGACGTCAACGCCGACCCGACGCCAACTTCGGCAGCGACGGAGCTGTAAAGTTTGCAGTTTTCAGTTTTCAGTTTGCCGGTTTTGCGGCATGTTGCAAGCCGAAAGGTGTTGCCCCAAAAAAAAAAGCAAAAGCAACTGCAACCTGCAGCCTGCAACATAGCCCCCCAGAAACGCTTTTCCCGAACCTCTCCACACTCACTGGGGAAAACTCTATAAATTTGATTTGAATGCAGAATGCAAATGATGATCGAGAGGCTTGCTGAATTTAATTTGAATTTAGTTATTTAATTCTTAAATTTCCTAGTGCCACAAGACAAACCAAATAATTATCTATAATTAAATAAATAAATCTTTTAAACAAAATTAGAATTTAAGCTTAATTATTACCTATATTTTTCTTTCCATAAAAACCAGAATAATAATTTATCAAGCTGCAGCTATGATTGGTTTTTCTTTTAAAAATATTAAGTATTCATAAATAATTCAAAAAAATATAAATAAAATAAATATAATATATTTAATGAATTTATTAATTTTATTCTCATATTTCCTGGTGAGTAAAGAAAAACCTTTTAAATAATAAATAAATAATAAATAAAAACAAGTAATTAATATTATAAATAAATTTTTAAAATATAATAATTTTAATTAAAAAAATAAATACTTTCCAAAAAAGTGCTTAAAGTATATCTTTATACACATGTCTATATCTAAAACAGAGCTAAAAAGCAAACTTAAAGCCAGGCTATTGCCAAAGAATTACATTTGCAAAATTATTATTTTAAAAGGAGTTTCATACTTTGTATTCCTTTCTATATATTTTTTAAATATAAATATACAATGCCTGACATATATAAAGTTAATAACAACTTAAGAAACAATTTGCCAAAAAGGTGCAGAAAAGTATGCTATAAAAACTGAGCAGAAAATCCCGCTTAAGGCAAGTTTCTTGCCAGTTCAAAAATCCTTATTTGAAAGGAAATTTTAATTCATTATTTTAATTCTTTGTATTCTTGTCTTTATAAAATTGATATATATTGTTAATAACATGTGAAAAAAAACAATTTGCCAAAAAAGGTGCAGAAAAGTAAGCTATAACAAACTGGACAAGAAATCAAGCTTAAGGCAAGGTTTTTGCCAAAGGAATTTCATCTGTAAAGAGTTTATTTTAAGGAAAAATTAAATTAAATAAATTAAATTATTTATCAAATATAAGTATAATAAATATTTGTTAAATATTTTAATTCTGTCTATTTTTTATATTTGTTAAATATTGTAATAGATTTGAATTCTTTGTATTATTATGTTGTTAAGTATTGTAATTTATTTATGTTTCTGTGTATGATATTTCCAAGAGTCCACGAGTCAAGATGAACGAATTATTTTATTATTGCCTTATTGTCAAGTCAGAGTCCGAGTCAGAGTCCCGCCTTCCCTGGGGCTCCTTGGGCACTCCCTCCCCCAAAAACCTGACCAGCGCCACCCTTTATCCTCGATTTATCCCTAGCCTTTGGCTTAATGGGGATTTGATGTTTTCGGTCAAGTGTCAAGCGCTGGCCTGCCGAGTGCGCCGAGTGCCAAGTGGCAAGTGCCATGTGCCATATGCCATGTGCCATGTGCCATGTGCCATGTTCCGAGTGCCCGGCGGACAGGCGGCGGCGACGGCGTCTGCTTCGGCGAATCAACGATTCTAAGGCTGCAGGTAAATTCCGGATGCGAGCATCTGAAACATCCATCAATCCCCGGGACTTCCGACCGTGTTTTAAAAATCGAAACTCAGCACACACACACACTCAGTCGGTTGTCGTCTTTAAGGGTTAAATAAAGTCTCGAACGTGTCGCCATTGTTTGCCCTTCAATTGGGATCGGATTGTGCATGTATGCAAATTGTGTCTAGCAATTTGTTCAACTCAATAAATATGGCCAACCCCCAGCAGGAGACCAAACGCACTAAAAATTTCCAAAAAGAAAATACAAAAACAAAAAAATCGAAAAAAAAAAAAAAAAGAAAAGAACTAGCAAAGAATATTGAGCAACTCCCGGCCCCAAAAACTATAAAAGTGATTTATTTGATGTCACAGAAAAGCAGTCATGCATAAATATTTAGCATAACCCTCAGACTCCGTACAAACTCTGGATGGCGGACAGCGGACAAACGGACAAGCGGACAACGGACAAGCGGACACCGATGCCGTCTGTGACTCCAAGGAGATATTTAAATCAGACCAAGGAGCAGATATATGCTTTACAACTGTGTGCCAGCCGTAAGCAGGCGCAATCTCAATCCGTTTGAAATGGAGGAGAGGCAAGGGGGCAGGCAGGAGCGTGCCAGTGTGTGTGTGTGTGTGTGTGTGTGTGAGTGTTTGTCCTTTTTTATTGGCAAAAGACGGAGACAGGAGAGGACATTATGGACACACTCGGACACACGCCTACTTCAATATGCTGGCTCAATGCTCAAGGATGCGGCATGCCCAAGCCAACGGAGCGCCCCAAACAAGGCACATAAAAACCCATAAGCATCCTGGATGAGGAGTCCTGCGGAGTGAAGTGGAGTGGCCAGGAATGGAAACCGAACCGAAAAACTCCTTCCCTCCATACACTCACAAAAGGGGCTCCTTAATTCAAGCCAGACGCTTGTTAAGCAATCCTTAGTTATCCCAGTGCCTGCATTCACTAGTTTACATCTGTGGGCTTAAGTCCACAAAAGGATCCTGGCCAGGTTACATTTACGTTTGCCACTTGAGAAAGTGCCACAACTCCGACCGGAAATCAAAGGATATAACATTAGATGTACAATTTTTAAAGACTCTAACGTTGTGTTTACTGATATCTAATATCTATATACCTCGGGAAGAGCATTTCGAACTTCGTTTTGGGGATCTCATCTCCATTTGGGCTGCCCTGTTCCGTAGCCAAATCAAATATGCGCAAATAAATAAAAATGAAAATTCAAGAAGAGCTGAAAAAATGAATTTCTTCTTTAACTGTTGATGCCGATAAGCATTAGCGGGACGCGTGTGTGGGTGCTACTCAAGGTAAGCTGCTGGGCAAAAGAAAACACTTTGCGGCATTTTTATAGTTGTTTGATATATTCATTGAAATTGGTTGCCATGTTCCCCATTCAGCTCGATGTGTATTGAAATATTTATGAATCAATAACAAAAACATATTCTCCCTTCCTCCCCGGCTTTTCCCACCGCGAGGGATTGGCCAGAGGTCCTTCGCATCCCTCCCGTACCGGGCCACGATGTGTGTGTGTGTGTGGCATCTGTCCAGGACGAATAAGTGAGTGTTTGGTTAAGCAATTGTTTATGTGAAGTTGAAGTTGTCGCATTGGGCGGATAAAGACGGACGCCCTCGCATAGATCAAGTCGCAACTTTGACCGGACAAAGGAACTGGAAATGGTGGAGGGAGTACTGGCTCGATTCTTGGCATAATTGGCTGGGAGATCTCTCTCCTTCCTCTGTCTCAACTGGGATTATGGAAAGAGCTCAAGGATAATCCCTCAAGGCAGTGTATGCAGGGCTGCCTCATAGATAATCCATAATCGGAAATAATAAATATTATTTGTGGCAATATAATTATTAAAGGGTGTACGAGTTTCAAAGTATTTCATATTTATACCCAGAAATGTTAAAAAATCATAGGATTTACAGGACATTAAACCTGCTTGCCTAAATGTCTAGTTGTTTGCCGTGAAACACTTTAAACTTTTTTAAAAGCCCGCTCTGAAAATCTCTTTTCAACACTGCCAAAAAACACTCGCTAAACAACCTTTATACCCAGAAATCTTTATAAACCAACGAAGTTATACTCCATTAAACATCCTAGCTCGTCTGACACACTCTATAAATAACTAGGTTTTTACCTTTACCACTGTTGACCCTACTTTTAAAAGTTTAAATTTAAAAACCCGCCTTAAAAATCACTTTACAACACTGTCAAGACACTACCTAACGATGTGTGCCTTTCGATAGCACCGGAAATCGAAAATCGTAGTAGGTGAAGTTCAAATAGACCTCCGAAAGCTGTCACCTCGCCGCCGGTGGTAGCTCAAGGGGTTGAGATGATAGAAACCGGACAAGTTGACCCCTGAGCGCCGCCGGTCCGGGTTCGAATCCCGGTAGTAAGTAGCATGGATGTTGTTGTTCATAGACAGACTTTGTAAATAGCAACAAGGAATCACACGGACATCATATAACAGAGGGAAACATTTAGAACGAAGTCAGAGCATTTAATCTACAAAGTGATAATCCAACATAATATCGGAGTGTAAGGGGAAAAGCGACAACCACCAACCACCAACCACCAACCAACCACCAAAAATCTGGCACTATATAATATATATCTAGTCTTAAGAGTTCCACAATTGTAATATAACTAGTAATAAGTGTAAAGTGACCCCATTAGCATGTAAGTTAGTATGTAAGTTAGTATGTAAGTGAAACCAAATACACTTTTTGTTAAATTAATAATATTTCCTTTTTTTTTAAAATTTATTTGTGATTAAGCAAGTTCAATGTTAGACTGGTCATTTATTAGTTGAAGTTAAAGTCTTAACTGGTCTGAGACTGAGCTCAGGTGGGGCACCGGTGGCAGGACGGGGATCCCCCCATCTTGCCATTTTCTCATTTGCCGGGTTGCATGCGAGGAGTTTCTGTGCCACATTGCTCCACTTTGAATTAGGCCCAACAATTTCTCGTCCTCTCATTTCTTTTTTGTCCTTTTTTCGTCCTTTTTTTGTGGGGCAACCTCAGCCCGCCCTGCTGCGCCCTTTCACCCCACCCCGCCTCGCTAGCTGCACAAATTTGAATCATTTACGAAATATGCAGCACAGAAGAAAACGGAAGTCAAAGAGTGAAATAATACAACGACAACAACAGCGATATCTTCATGTACTATATGCCTGTGGGTTGGGGTCCTATAATATGCAGCAGAAATTGTACACGAAGACAACGACTATGGAGTTACACTTCCTAAAATTTAAAAATACACATACCCGGTACTAAGAGCATCCTTGCATCATAGAAAGATTAAATTGCAGCTCTTTTTAATTTAAAAAGTTCCTAGTTACTTGTTAAACTAGTCAAAGTAAAACTCTATATAGAATGACATTTTAAAAATTTAAGTGTAGCCTAGTTGTCTGGTGAAAGCTACATTTTGCTTTTTTAAAATCGAACCGAGTTCAATTCCCACCTAATTTGATAGTTTTTTTGGTTTATTTTATTAATCCTATTTTTATTTTATTATTTTTTCCTTTTTTAGTATAAGTTTGCTTACCTTTTTCACTTAATTCTTTAGAAATTTGCTACTGCTATAAATATATTTGCTTAATTTGCTTAATTTGGAATTGTATAAAATTAGTGCCTGTAACAAAAATTAAAAAAATAACAAGTTAATATATATATTATCATAATTATATGAAATAAATATTTCTCTTAAATTCCTTACAATTCCCAAGTTCTTTTTTATACAAAACCCTGAGCAAGCTTTGTTCAGCTTTGATTGGTTAATTTAGAATTAAGAAGTTCTTTCTATGGAAAAAGAGCAAGTTTCATTTAGTCTTAATGTTTGACTATCAAGAAATCAGTCCATTATAATTTTTTATCATTATTAATTAGTATAATTATTCATCATTATTTTTTAGCATGATTATTTATGTTTATTATTCAGCATAATTATTTATTATAATTTTAGTTTAAAAAAATATTAGCTAATGTTTTTATGTTCCGAGTTTTCTAATCCCTGGATATTTAAAACTAAATAAAAAAATGAATCACTGATCTGTTATGATATACTATAACATATTGATCAACTTTAGGCCTATCAGCATCCGAAAAAAAAAGTTCGTTTACAAACTGCTTCTCAGATCGGTGGGACTCCTGGATGGACAATGGAAGGGCATGGAAATGTAAGATCCGAAAGGCCACGACACCCAGCGCGCATCGTTAGTCGCTGGTTAGGGTCTACTCCCGCTCTGGTTGCTCTTTTTCCTGGAGTCCTGGGCGATGGCTGCTCCTTGGCTTTACCCCGACTGTGACTGTCATGTGCCACAAACCCACTAAACTAATGAAAAATGTGAAGCGACGGCACAAAAGGAAGCACAATTTCTCCACACACACACACACACATGCACACTCGCGCACACACACTCACTCATTCACACAGGATGGAGGGGCAGGCCCCTCTATATATGCAAAAAAAAAAAAAAAAAAAGATGGAAAGAAAGGAGCAACACAAAGAAATGTTAATTCCGTAATACTTTAAATGCGGCAGGCATCGAATGACATTTGCACTTTTGCTGCCACTGTGCCGCCGCCGCCGCTGCACAGTGGGACGAACTTTTTGGGGCCAGCTCTGTGTTATGTTTGCCGTACGTGATGGCCAAGTGAAAGCGCTTTCCCCCTGGAATCCCTCTGCTCTAAACCCTGTTCATATATATTTATAAATATATATGTATATGTATATATAACAAAAGGTGCAAAAACGGGCACAGGAATTGCAAGGGGCACTAGGTGTGCCATGCTGACCGCACTGGCCAAAACAACAAGCAACAGAACAGGACTGGCAGAAAAAAAAAACAGAATAAAAGACAACAGAACACGAACAAACATCAGAAGCAGGCCTGGCCAGGAGCTGCACTCGTGACAGGACACGAAAAAAACAAATAGTATGGAAAAATATTCAGTAATTTAAAATTAATACAAAACAGAAAGAAAAATAAGTTAATTAAAAAAGAGAAAAAAAAAGGATTCTGACTAGTTTTGAAAACATTTTAAACTTTGAAACCTAGGAATGTTGTGTAGCTCAGTAAGTTAATGGCTCGTCAAACTATATTTTAACAAAAGCATAGGGGTTCAATTACAGCTTATGTTTGGGAAAAAAATTTATGAAAATTTTTATTAATACTTTATTATTTATTTTTATTCGAGCTTTTCTTTCTTTTAATTATTTTAACTTTATGTTATTCATGTCACACAGACTTGCGTTTAGTATTTATAACAATTTTGTTATCCCTAAAATTATTGTACTGAAATTATGCATCGGAAAAAAGCCCAAAAATGCTTTAACGACCTGATCTAGAGTTTACAACAACAAATCATATACGTTTTGTGACACATTTGAAAATCGTTTGATCTTCCATTTTTCGGGGTTCTTAACAGCTACGGTTTTGGTTTTTTTTTGTGACTATTGACTTCTTTTTATTTTATTATACAAAATTTAATTATATAAGATTTAATAATATATTTAACAATGCTTTCTTATATAGCCAAAATATTCAGGTTTGTATGCCATAAAAATGATGAGAGTAGCAAGACATTCAACTCTGAAACATATAGTTGTGAGTTCGATACCTTATTAAACATGGCTTTTTTATCTTTATTTTTCGCTTTTAAATTTATATACATTTAATTTTTAAATATTTACTTTATATATATTTTTTTTTTAAAGATAGTTTATTAATAGTGTTATTAACAATTATTATTATTATCATTCCATTAAAACTTAAAGTGATGTTGATGAGATAGTGAATAGTAAAGTCTGTAGGAGGTGACTTTTTTCTTGATGAATAATGCTAGATAAATTTACAATTTATTTTTTTTTCTTTATAAATATTTAATATATTATATATATATAATATACTGTTTAAATAACTAAAGATGAAAGCACTTTGTATACCAAATTTGTTTGATTTATAAGAGCTATTTCCGAAGTTCCTTAAGGTCTCTGGTATGGAGAAGGTGTCTTGGAATATTTAAATATTTTTTCGAGCACTCATATATGGTATTATATGGTACCCACACGAGGCCATCACTAGGGGCCTCCAGAAGAAGGGGAGCCGAAAGAGAGGGGAATACCGGCGACGAGGGAGACGGGGCTAGAGAAACCTCGGCCTGGGTCAGTTCGCACGTTCATTTGCGCGCTCGTTTGCTCTTTAACAAATGTGCGCTGCTTTTCATTACGTATGACAGCAAATAGTACAATGGAATATGGAATATGACATGCAGGCGATAAAGTTATGCCGGAGACACACCAAAAGCTGAAGGGCGGGGAGGCTGAAAGGCTGAAAGGTGAGCAAATGGGTGTTAGTGTGCCACTTTGCCACCGTTGAGAATGGGGAAAGGCGAAAGGGAGCATCACCTTCTGGAGACAGAGATGGCAACCGAGTGAGTGAAAGAGAGAGAGCGCCAGAGAGCAAGAGAGAAAGAGAGAGAGTGGAGCAGCAGCAGCAGGCCACAAATGCTACTGCGGTAGTTGTGCTAATTTGTTTGTTTGTCGTTATCATTCTCCCAGCCCACCGCCCACCGCCCACCGCCCACTTTGCACTTTCCACCTCCTTTCCATATCCTTTGTCCCAGACAGCCGCACAAAGGCACAAAAGGCAGCGACAGGCAAAGGAAGAGGTCAGCGAAAGGAGGCAACGGACAGGCAGCAGTGTGGCAGCCAGGTGAGCCAAAATTGTTAATAGCCGGATTAAAGTTTTCACCCATTCACAAATAAGTACAAATCGCCTAGATTTCAATTACAGATTTTCACACAACAGACAACAATTTGCCATTATTATTTAGGCAATGGACAGTACACTTAGCCTTGATTTTCGAGCATCTTGAGGATGTTAGGACTCTCTACAGAGAAATAAATAAATATAGCTTAGAATTCTCAAGTGCTTTTTACGAGAGCTTGAGGTAGATTCAAGAGGTATATTTATAAAATTAAATTAATGATTTCTTTTGTATTATTATTTATATTATTTTAGAAATAATAACAATAAATAAATGTATGTGATAAAGTACTTTAGAATTTTCAATTTTTTTTAATAAGACCTCGAGCAAGCTTCATTCTGGACTATGTTGATTATACTATTTATTTCCAAAATTAAAATAAATAAATATATCTCTTAAGTGCCCTAGAATTCAATAGTTCTTTTTACGACAACCCAAGTTAACTTAATTAAGCCTCAATTCCGAATTATCTTGATTCTACTGAATATATCCTTATCCTTTTTTTTAAATTTATAAGTTTTCTTTAAGACAAAAAGCTTCATTGAACCTTACTTTCAGACAATATTATTTATATTTTTACTTTAATCAAACCATATAAATAAATTTACACCCATATCACCCAAATTACCGCTTCTAATTTGTACTTATAATTCCCAAGTTCTTTTTACGACTGCTTGAGCAGGCTTTAGCTCTCCCTCAAGTTTCAATTAAGACTTTAATTTTTCCACTTGTGCATTTTTCAGCTGAAGCCAAGCCATGTTAATTGACGTCCAGGACTTTATCAGCACGATAAACTAATACAGACACTTTCCCGTCACTTTCGCCAATGGCACGCACTTGTTTTCACCCTTTTCCTTCGGTCCAGCCCTTGCATTCCTCTTCGTCCTGGGAAAAGCCAATGCCAAATATGCGGAAAAAAAGCTGCGAAAAGTCTTCGCTTCTGCCAACTGGTCATCAGGCGATAGAGCAAGCGAGATGGCCAAGAGAAGGAGAAAGAGAAAGAGAGAGAGAGAGTGAGAGTGAGAGAAATGGAGAGGGACAAGTTCTATGTCTGGACGTAGCTCTGCTTCCCATTTGCCGTTTCCCGTTAGTTCGTCTTTCGCTTTGGCTGCGTGTCAAACGGTAAATTTGTGCGGTCCCCTCACTCCCACTCATGACAGCCACAGTAGTCACTAGCTAAAAGGTATGTATTATTAATAATTATAGGTTTGAAAAACAATTTAACGTGAAAGGATTAAATTAATAGTTAATTAAGAGAAAAATATCTTAAATAAATTTAGTCTCGAGAATTGTAAGTAACTTATAATTATTAGTAAAATTTCCCTTTTAGCTAGTGTTCACTGTGTCCGTGTATTTTGTGTTTTGTCGCGCATATTAATCATAAAGCGGAAACGCGTCGCTTTACGCACGTCTGCCGGCTGCGGATGCGGATGCGGAAGACAAGAGACTCCTAGCAAGTAACCCGACACCCCCGTCCCCACACCCACACCCACACCCACTCCCCTCCCTCCTTGAGTACTGTCCGCGTATTAGATTTAAGCGCGTTATAAATGAGCCGGGCCAATACACAAGCACACATAATTTCTGGCTCTTCTTTTACTTTGGCTTTCGGCTGCTCATAAATCAAAATTTTCGTTTTTGGCATTTTTAAAGGCCAGAACTAACAGTGGAGTGTAGATAGTGGTGGGAGGTGGACAGCGACAGCCCTTTGCTGCTTTTACTGTCCATGACGGATGATTGGATTTTATGTTGATTACGAAAATGTCTGGGACTGTACTCTCTCTCTCTCTCTCTGTGTCTGTGTGTGTGTGAAAGTCGAATTTTTGGCTTTGCCTTTCACAGATATCTTTTATTTTTCCCTTCTGACAAAAAAATTAGAGAAAAGTATCGCCAAGGGTATCAAGTTTCGGGTATACTAGGCTAAATTATTAAGAAATTATTATTGTATTTAAAAAATTCATAATTTTTAAGCTTTATGCAACACAACAAAGAAGTATTTAATTAAGAATAATGCCTCGGCTAAGGAGCTGCAGCTGAGGATTTCGTAAAAATAACTTGGGAATTTTAAGCATGTTGAGGGAGCATTTTTATTTATTTATCTGCAGTGTCTAAATGTAATCAAGAATTAACGAAAAGTGGTAAGACCAACTCAGCTAACATATATCCTTGGCGCAAAGGTTAAAGTCTAGACCTGCAAGCTGAAGGTCCCGGGTTCAAACCCTCAAACAGATCTTTTTATTTATATATTTTTTTAATTCTTCTTTTTAAGGGATAACTTTTGACCAAAAGATTTCATACTTTTCCAAGAAATTTGTACGTATATTATTTTTAAGTTATTCTTAGTTATTCTGATAAGGCTAAATTGAATGCTTAAAGGTCAAATACAACTAATGACTTTCATAATAAAAATATAATTAAAATATTAAGTTGTTTAATATTTTTATATATTATTTTATTAGATTAAAATATTTTAATATTTTGGATAAAATTTGTTAATATAAATATGTATATATTTTTGTATATTATATTTATCACTTTATATTTATCATTTTATTATAACATTGAAGGAAATTAAAATTTTATATCATAAGTTTGCTCAAAATTAATGGAGTCAATGAGTTAATGAAAATTACTTAGTTACAGTTAGAGAAAAATAGTTCGTTTCTACGTTCTTAAAGAGTTATTTAAGATTTTATTAAAATCTTTATTAGATATATACAAATACTGCCTTAGGAGAAGTAGGCTAATTTATTAAATCTTGCTTTATTCATTTAAATGTTTAAAAGCAATGTCAAGTATAGGTTTTTAATTATAAAAATTCACTGAAGGAAATTTAATAATTTTAAATATTTTAAACATATTCCAGAGTAATTCCAAGTCCATAAGTCCAGTTAAATTATTCCTTAGTGCCTGCCTAACCCTGCCTCTTGCCAGTTTCCCCATCTCGTATTACCAATTTTAGTCCGGCCTGAACTACGGCTGGGGTTTGGTTTGGTGGGTAGATTGGGTGGTTGGGTGGTTGGGTGGATGGATGGATATATCACATGGATATTTCGGTTATTATTGGCCATATTTTAATGCTCTCTCACTGCTGCTGCTGCTGCTGCTGCTGTCCGTGTCCGTGTCCGGTGCTTGCTTTCTGCTTCGAGCCAACCGAGATTTGTCGTAGTCCATTTTTGATTTATTTATGTGTTTATTTGCCTTGTTTTTGGGGCCCGGGCTCTGCGTCTGTGATTACTCATGGCTCCATGGACATGAACCGGAGAGCAGCTCTCTGTGTGCTCATATTCGATTTGCATATTATTTTATTTGCATTTTACATAATAATTTAATTTTATTAGTTTTGCTGCATCATCGTCGTCATCGTCATCGGCTCAAGTTCTGCCAATCCCAATGGCTCTAATGGCACCTTGGCGCTCCCGCTCCCCCTGCCATATTTTCTCTACGTAGCTTTCCCAGTTTCCCCAGTTTTCCACGCTTCCCCAAAAACCCACCCATTGATTGTATATTTTGAGGTCGTTGTCCGACATTTCATCGACGTTTTTTGGTCAGGTCTCCCGCTGTTTAATTTTATTTTTATTTCAGTTTTTTTTTTGGCAAGCTCTATGGGGGACACTTAATGCGAAACACGCCCCCATGGCGAAAATCAACGCCTACTCCACGTTTCTCCGTGTATATACTATAATTTCTAGTTGCATTTTGGGCTTTCCACTTTTTTTGTGGTGTTTTCTTTTTTTTTTTTGGGGGTATTTATTTTCATGGTTTACTTGTAGCATATTTCGTTGGCTACCACATTCATTTAACTTTACGGTGAAGGGTGTTAAGAGTAGGAAGGGAAACCCAGAAGTGAGGAGGGACTGCGGGGTACGGGTTGCTGCAGGGATTGCCCGACAATTGCCGCAGTCTTTGGAGAGTCTTCCCAGCGCGACGGCCAGTCGTAAATTAGTTGCGAATGGCAGCAGTAACACCATCAACAACAATAACAATAAGGCCAACACCAACACCAACAACAACAAGTACAACAATACAACAACTAGCCGGAAAAGTTCCACGGTGCAGAGCGAGAAAAGTTCAAAAAGTCGAAAGGAAAAGTTCAGTAAAAGTGTGAGGTGAAATTATTATCAAGTGTTTTGCCATGAAATTTGTGGCAGGCTTAAATTGATGCACCTGTTTGCGTTCAGAGACACAAAGTGTTCCAATTTAGATTGATATATAATGTTAGTTTTTACTCAAAAAAAAATAAATTAATAAAGAATTACGTAGGAGTACTTATACGAACACAGAAAATAAACAAATTAATTCCGATCCAAAAATACAATGTACTTCTACAATAGTTGTATTTTAATACTAATTTTACACCAATCGATTTCACCAACATTATTATTACTCATATTACCCACAATTCGGTGGATATATTTCAAATACTTTGGAAAAAGTATTTTAATTAAAACAATAATTCCAATGAAGGCTAATTATACACCAACAAGATTCACCAATAGCATTCTTTTTCCTAATTATTTTAATATTTAAAAAAAAAACTTTTCCAACTACAAAAAAACTACAATGACTTTAACATCTTTTATCGACCCACCAACTCTAAGAAATTAAAACCAATATTATATGTATATAACAATTCACCAACAGATTATTCCAACGATTTTTCCCTAACGTTAAAGAGGTTTTAGTCACCTGATTACTTAGGTATTTAAAATAATTGAAAGCCATCTAAAAAGCTGCCACCACCGCAATATTTTATGCAACTCCGGAGCTATTTTCCACACATTAAGCAGTTGAGTAAAAACTCCCCCTAGAGTTGATACCCGAAAAGAATATAAATGCCGCAAAAGGAGCACCAGGACACCGTCCTGGTCCGTCCAACCAAACCAAAACGATTCTCCGAATGACTTGCAGACAAACCCGAAAATCTGACTCAAACACGGAGGGGGTCAGGACGAAATGGAGAACCTTAACGTTCGATGCAATTTGGCTGGCTTCTGGTGGCGCTGCCATTACCAATTATTTGCGCTGTTATCGCGACCTTCTTGTGCTGACCCCAATTTGGCCAATAAGGTTTCCTTGGCGAAAAAGGACGAGCGGCGGTGAAAAGAAAACACACACACACACACACACAAAAAACACTAAGGCAAGAAAAATACAAGTACCCAAAGGAAGAAGGAGCCGCAAGCTTCGAGTTTCGAGCTTGTTGATTGCCTTCGCGTCCTGGCGGTGGCAGCTGATTGAAGTGCAAGGTGAGGCGGCGCCTGGCGACGCGAATTGCCTTCGACAATTTCGCACAGTGTCTGGGAGGTCCTTGGGCAGGTTTCTCTTTCACTTTTAATGGCAACTGGCATAATGAGCTGCAAATATGTGTGCCATGTGCCACAAGCCCAAACTCGAACTCGAAGCGACGCGATGCGACGCTCCACTCGCTTGCTGCATTTGTTTTGGCCACTTGGGAGCTGGCTGGGCTACAAAAAAAAAATTGATGAAAATAAAAAATACAAGAACAAACCAAAAAATAACCCTTTCGGCGACCCTTTTGGCCAGCATTGACACAATAAAACATTTGTTGTCGTTGCATTTATTGACGCATTTGCTCTTTTGCATATTTTGCATGCCGGCTGTCATACCCTTTCCTGAAAGCACATTGGCAATAACAATTTTAAATTAACTTTAAATTTAATAAATAAAAAACAAAATTCGTATTAATATATTATTTATTATATTTTTTGTTCAACAGGGGCATTAATTAGTTTTTTGATTAATTGGCATTTAAATTGGTAACATGTATATAAGAGAAGCTTCTTAAAACTACCTTGTACAAAATATTTTATTATATATTCATAATTTTTGTTATAGATAATAGATTTTTGGCTTATGGTTTTATTTAAAAAATTTTGTATGGTTGGTATTTCGTGTTTTAATTTATAAATTAAAAGATTTCATATACTTCACCTATTAAATACAAAATTTAATCTGTACATTTATGTGCATATTTATATGATTATTTTACATCTAAACGGATTTATCTTTTGTTTGTTGAAATATTTAAAATATTTGTATGGTTTGTACATGTTTTTTACATCTACACATTTTTAAAAATTAGATTTTGTTTGTTTTTTTTTTTAATATTTATATTCATTTAATTTTACATAATTTACAATTTACTCTAGCTAACATAACAATTAAGCAAAGCAACAACAATTGCCTAATCTTGGCTTACAAAATAGATAAATATTATAAGAAAAATATGTACATATTATAGAAAGTTATATACAAATTAAAAATTATTTTAAATCACATAAATACTATATATACTCAGTCAAAGAACTTCTTTAATACTTATATACCTGATGATCGACCACAATTTAGGTTTTACTGAATAAAAACTTGGGAATTTCAGGCACACCAGTTGCGATATAAGGAATTATATTTCATTTTATTTTTAATTAATTTTTCTTTATAAAGTCTAAAGAGTAACAACAAGTTTATTTCTGGAAACTCCTTAGTTTTCCGCTTGCTATTGTTGTTGCTTGTGTTGGGGGGGCTCCGCGACATGCGACAAAATAAAATGTAATTTCTCTTTCAGGCCCAGTTCTCCAGTTCCAGTTAGCAGTTCCCAACCCTGGCCAACATGCGACAATTCAATGCTGACAACAAAAAAACAAAAAACAAAAAAAAACTATAGTAACAAAATATGCAAATCGTAGTTTCTAGTTGGGCGAGGTCAGGCACACTGGCTGACTGACTGGGGTTTGGGTTATTGGCTAAATTGGAGTCAAGTGCAACCTCCTTGCCGCCGCCCATCGAACACATAAATAATTTAAGAGTGCGAAAACAATTTTTTGCCCGACCGGAATTTTGTTTAGATTTTATTTTTAAGGGTAAGCCAGGGGGTGGGGGATGGCGGGGCTGGGTGGAAAATAATTACAGCAAACAAAAAAAAGGTCTTTGATTATTGTTATAATCTCGTTTAAATGTGATACTGGGATTTTTAATTGTTATGCTTTTTTAAATGATTTTATTTCGGATGTCGTTCCGGTGTCTTTTCCATTCATTTCGGCAGCACATTTTCAATAGTTTTTGCTGCAGCTGCTGGAATTGTGTTTATTTTATTTATGTGATTCATTTATATTCAGAAATGGTCCAGTGATATTTTCATTTCTGATAATTCTCTTACAAAAAACAATTTTTTTTTGTTTGTTAAATTTTACATTTAAGAGAGATTTGTTGTTTAAAATAAAAAATTATTTAGGTGAAAAAAAGCATTGCTTGAATTAATATTCAAATCTGAAAACTAATATTGTTTTATTTTTTTTCATTCCAACATTCCAACACTATGGTACAATAAGAACTATCCTTTCTCCAAATTTAGGAATGCTTTTTTATTATTTATTATTATTTTTTATTTAAAACTTTTTAAGAAACAAACATAAAAAAAATTAAAAAGAGGATATTTTTAATTGAAACCATTAAACATAAATCTTAAGTGAGTTAGCACCTTCAATAAAAAAATGTACACATGACTAAAAAATAAATACATTGATTTTGTACATATTTTAAATAAAAATTTTAATCTTTACATGTACATATTTATATGATTTTGCTACATCTCTAAGGTTTCTTCTTCTGATTGTTAAAATATTTCAAATATTTTTATGATTTTTACATTTTTTTTACACCTACATATTTTTTTATTTAAATTGATTTTGTTTATCTTTCTTCTTCTGATTGTTGAAATATTTCAAATATTTTTATGATTTTTATATGTTTTGTACACCTACATATTTTTTTTTTTAATTTGATTTTGTTTGTCTTTTTTTCTCTTTCGTTAATATTAAATTTTTTAAAAGAAAAGGAACATATTTCGCTCAAAAAAATCCCAACAGATCGAATGACGGGCACTGGTAAAATATCAGTGCCCGCCATCCGATCCGTTGGATCACTTAAGCGAAATAAGGTCCTTCATCAAGGAGGATTTCCTTCTGTACTCTTGCTCATAGGGGGACTCATTTGGGGACATGTTGGATAAGAAGCTGGATTTATTAGAGATTTTGGATCGCAGTCGCTTGTTGGTCACCAGCTGCGTCATTTTCCGGAGCGTTATGTAGTCCCTGTTCAGCATGCGGCACAATTCGATGAAGATGCAGAGGCGGGCGGACTTGAGGTCAGCAGCCAGATCATAGGCATAGTTCAGGACCTCCTTCTGGCGCTCATACTTGTGGAGGACGGCATGCGACTTGGCCATTAGCATCATGCTGTGGAACTGCCACACCAGGCTGTTGCATGTCTTGGCCTCCTCCACGGCCTTGTGGGCATAGGACAGGCACTGGCTGAAGTGATTCGTTTGCATGTGCCGATCGGCCAGTTCGTAGAGCAGATACGCCTTCTCAATCGGCAGTTGGGCGAACAATAGCCGCCGCTCCAGGTGCTCGATGTAAGCGCTAAAGAGCACTCCAACTTCAAGGACAGGAAGTCAAATCACAACTTATTGAAATACTCACTGGTGATCGGCCATTCGGTCCGTGAACTGTTTCTCGTGGCCCGCAAGGATATAGGAGGATCGGTTGCCAAAGATCACCTCCGTGAACTCCAACGGCTTGGCAGGGGGTATGTCGAGGAGCGTGCACATGGCATTCTTATCGTGTGGCGTCAGTCGAGTCTTTGGAATGCGATAGGTCTCACAGAGACTGAGACCCAGATGGTTATAGACCTCGTTCATGAACTCCACCTTCCAGGGCATCATGCGATCGGTCTTCAGGATCACATAGTTGCCCATCACGTCCTCGATGAACTTACGCAGGGACTGGTTAACGAAGGCACTAATATTGAGCACTATTAATCTAAAAATATAGTAAGATGAACTTACGGTGATATCTTTGCTTTCTCTCAGCACCCGTATTGTTCGAAGGATACTGTGCATGTTGCGTCGCGTCTGGTATTGGATCCTGAACAGATTCGCCTCTCTCATGCGCGCCTCCATCACGGGACTGCGCTGGAAGTACTCACTGTACATGGGACTACGGGCATGGAGCATTCTGGCAAAGGACCTTAGACGCTGGAACGATTTCTCCAAATAGTCGCGCCTCTCTTTCGAGGAACCACTAATGGCGTCCTGCAGGAGATGCGGATTGTTGCGGAGCGTTTTCAGGAAAATAAAATCGGTCCAATTGCGACCCAAGTAGTTTTGATAGAAGTTCTTGGTCTTGCGAGATCTACGTTCGCTCTCCAGGGGCGATATCTTCTCCTCCTTTGGATCTATAAAGCTCTGCACATCGCACTCCTTGCGAGCCTTTCGGATTTTCCACAGTGGCCGCTTGTCCGACTTCTCGAGTTGATCCCTCTTGTGCTCATAGAACCCGGGCATTTCGGTCGAGTGCTCCATATAGAAGTTCGTCAGACTGTCCCCAGTGCTATCCTTGAGATTCTCATCCACGGTATGTAGGCGCCTTTCGAAGGGCTCCAGCGAAGTGCCAATATTGCGACGCATACTTTTATGCAACAGGACCTTGGTGTCCTCGAACCGATTGAGATCGTAAAGGCAATCGGCCATTTCCATTGTCACACTGGCATCCCACATGGTCATCGACTCCTCGGCCTGCTGACTATCCAGCAGGGCACCCTCAGGCAAGCCCACTGCCCTTTGGAATTTGCTCCTCAGACAGAGGGCCTTTTGATGGGTGACATGATCTTGCCGGGCAACGCACAGATTGAAGTTCCTCATGGCATCGATATCCCTGCTCCGCCTCGCCAAGAACTCACCCCAACTGCAGTGGATTTGCCTCTTCTCGTCCTCCCTTGAATAGAAATGCATCCATGGCTTGTGGTTAGCGACCGTTAGCGTTCCTAAAGATGTGTCCCTCATCTTTTGTTTATTTTTCCAAAAAACGTAATAAAATACTACAAAAAATCCTTAAGGAGTAACTAAAAAAAAAACAAGGTTTAAAAAACGAAACTGTCTTTGTTGTTCCTAAAACTCAAATGAAAATGATGGATAAATCCAAGAGAAGTGGATCAAAGCGGTTGAGTCCATTTTAAATTATATATTTTATGTATAAATAAACATATATATATTGATATAAAAACAATATTACGAACAGATATATAGTAAAATATCTATGGAATGTTAACGCAACTCATTAAATTAAACAACATTTTCTATATATTTTAACTTCTGCTTCGAGAAATTATTAAAAATAAATATAAAATATCAAACATGTCATAAGATTATCCACAGTTTATGTAAACACAATTTAAGTACTTTTAATATGTATAATATCTTTTTATAAAAGTCACCCGGCAACCGACCTTAACAACAACAATGCAATTTCAAATACGAAAACGGTATGTACAAAAAAAACACATAATAAATCATTAAATTCACGATCGATCACAGGCATTACTTCTGCTGGAAGGGATCCTTTTCGATGTAATTATCCAGACGCTTATCGCCATCGGGCTCTACCTGGGACAGCTCCCTGAATCCTTCCTCGTCCACAAAACAAATCTCATGACCATCCGGATCCGCGAGAATTAGCACCGAAACAGTGGCCTTACCCGGAGTATCCAAAGTGATCAAAGGCTTCAGTATGGAGCCACCGGCTGCCTTTACCGCCTCATGCAGCGGTGGCTGGTTGGCCGATGGAATGGCAAAAGCAATCCGTCCATAAGCTTTGGCCCTGTCCAATGGCTCCTTGATCTGTGTGATTTGCAACGAAGCCTGGTTTCCCCCGTAACTAAGTCGCAAACTCTGTTTGTTCTCATCGAGCACCTGCATTTTGAGCAGCTCGTGCCAGTACTTTCGGGAGGTCTGGAGATTGCTACTATTCAATTCCACCGACTGGACGGGATCGGAACTGGCCGGTGGCTGCTCGATCACATAGAACTTGTAGCCATCGGGCGAGGTGATCAGACTGCCTTTGCCAGCCACCTGCGTTACGGGATACGAGTGCTTGGCGACCCGTGGGAGAATCTCCGTGGAATGAATGGTTACGCCGCCAAAATCGTTGCCTAAATGGAGGAAGAATAGTAATGTTAATAAAGAAATTTTTAATTTAGAGAGTAACCCCTTGCAGGATCTTATTATCTTAGTCATAAGCTTGTAACGCTGTGAGAGTCATTTCCGAACCTATAAATCATATATATTATTTATCAGCATCAACAGCCGAGTCAATCTAGCCACAAAAATTAAATTTTTATTAAATTTTAAAAATTTTGTAAGGGGTTACATCGTTAAAATTCCCAAAAATTGGTAAAAGTTTTAATTTTGTTAAATTTTAAATTGAGTAAGCAGCTTTGTTAAGTTGTTAAAAACTAACATGGAAATGCTTTCCGAATTAAAATTAATGTCTGTTTAGCATAATTATGGGGTTTTTAAACTGTGATTTGTTAAAAAAAATAGTCATATAAAAATAACCATAAATATCGATTCAAAGAATGCAAATACTCTCAGCTTAGTTATGATCGATCTCCCGAAGTTAGGTTCCTTTCCTTTTTTAAATAGCATCACAGATTAATTAACTGTCTGATAGATTTCAGCCTACTCAAAGATAGCGTTGTGTGTGCTAACTTCTTCAGGAAAGAGATTATGTATTTTTAATCTATTCGAAATTACGCACAGTCACTTATCAAATCTATTAATAGTGGAGAAGATGTACATTCGATCGAACCACTTAATTATTAAGTTAAAGAATGAACAAACCATTTGTTCTTACAGATAAGAAAGCCAAGTATTACGAATGCTAACTAGTCCTTTACTCAACATTGTTATAATCGGTTAACTTAATCGATTTTAAGTCAAGTTATTATTTATTATACCCTTGCAGGGTATTATAATTTTAATCAGAAGCTTGTAATGCTGTGAAGGAGGAGAATAATTAAGCTAATTAAAACAATTAAGGAGCACCTTCTCATAAAACCTACCATTCGTGGCCAGGTTACTGCAAGTCCTAACTAACTATTAGAAAACATTAGCTATGATGTCTAGAGCCTATACTACCATTTTTTACCGAAACTTCATTAGGTGCTTAATTCCTTACCCATTTGATAGCTGCTAACTCCATAGTTATAGGTAAGCTCGATAACAAAATGGGAATCCTCGGGTCCATAACCGACCATCGTTTTGCTCCATCGGTTGTCGTAGGGCCTGTGTAAGGGTTAAACATTACCGGCTTCAGTTAGTCCTTACAGCTCAGCGAGCCATCTCGCTTGCACTCACCCGTTGCATTCGGCGTCGCAGCCTTCTTTGAACTCCTCATGCCGCAATACCTGTTGCCGCGAGACAGAGCGAGAGAGCATGATTAAAACACAGACAATATGGAAGAGTGGGAATAATATAGTTACACCGTCATTATATGACTTTATCTGGCATCTGGGCTTTTTAATTAGCGGCTATCAGTTGCTGTTCAGTCGTTGACACGTTGTTCAGATAAAAAAACCCGACCCAGACACAACAGGAGCGATAAGAAAGTCTGCCGATTTATGCATGCACACTCAAAGTGATAAACTCCCCCCTCTCCTATTCTTTCTACCGCTCTCCACAACCGATATCCACAGCCCGTTCCCTCACCTTCATTCCAAGGATTTGGCGGAAGAAAAAGGCGTTTTTGGCCCGATCGCCGATCTTGAAGACATAGTGGAGAGCACGTCCTGGAATCGCTGACATGGCTAAGCGGGTTTTTAAAGCTGTTCCGGAACTTGGTGAAATGTTTTTCAATCGGACTGCGGTCGTGTTTTTGTAGAGGAACGGACTAGAGTTGGCCCAATCATCGAATCTGGCGCCATCGATAGTGGCCAAACTTATCGATTGTGACAAATCGATGTTCGTCCATCTCCAGTTCCATGGCCCACTTTATTAAGAAATCCGCACGGTCACACTGACTGTAAACCAAACTCCTGAAACCTGACATATAATTTTATTTCACTTCACCGTATCCGCTTTAAGAATAAAAAATATATCAAAATGCCTGATGCCGAACAATTGCCGGAGGGATGGGAGAAGCGCACTAGCCGCTCAACTGGTAAGGAGTACCCCCAACAGAGAATTGGGTTAATGCAACAAAAACACCGACCGGCGTCTAAAAAAAATTTGCGCACCAATTAATATTTGCAGGCTTGAGCTACTACCTGAACGTGTACACAAAGGAATCGCAGTGGGATCAGCCCACGGAGCCGGCCAAGAAGACCGGTGGCGGTTCAGGCGGTGGCGGATCCGGTGGTGGAGCTGGCGACTCAGTAGACGAGGTGCAGTGCCTGCATCTGCTGGTAAAACACAAGGGCAGCCGGCGCCCCAGCTCTTGGCGAGAAGAGAATATCACCAGGACCAAAGAGGAGGCCCAGCTGCTGCTGGAAGTGTATCGCAACAAGATTGTCCAGCAGGAGGCCACCTTTGACGAGCTGGCACGCTCCTACTCCGACTGCAGTTCCGCCAAGCGGGGCGGTGATCTTGGCAAGTTTGGCAGAGGTAAGCACCCGTGATAACAACTCACTGAGAGTCACGACTCTGTTGCAAGTGTGGCTTTGTTCACCAACTCTTCCGACCCCTCACAGGTCAGATGCAGCCGCCATTCGAGAAGGCTGCCTTCGGCTTGAGCGTTGGCCAACTATCGGGAATCGTGGACACTGATTCGGGACTGCACATTATCCTACGAAAATCGTAAAGAACTCGTTGATTTCCAACAACAAGAACAATAGCAGCAACAACAGTGTCATCGCATTAATAAAACTTAATTAACAGTCATTTCTCAATATATAGGTTTATGTATTTTTAAAAAAATTAGGTTGTCTAAGCTAGCAAAACGGGGTTATCGTTTTCGGTTTCATTTGCCGCTGTTTAAGTCCAGTTTGGTAGTCAGCATTTTGGCCCCGGGCGTCTTCTGGCCAAGTAGTGTCTGGCTAAGGATTTCCTCCGACGAGATGGTCTCCTTGCAGGACTTCAGCAGCGAGGGACTGTTCTCCACCACCTTGACGAGGACGAAACAGGCTCGATTTACACTCAGCCAGGAGTTGAGCTGAAAATGGAAAGGAAAACGGATAAATAATAATGGGAACATAAATGGAAGTTATTTCCTTTTAATAACGTGTCAAAAGTTATATATAAAAACTGAATAAATGCTCAGATATAATAACATTAAATCACAGCACTTAAGCAATGATCAACTCTTAGCACTTTTGTAGACTCGATGCGTTTGCCATTAAAACAATGTCTTTGAATAATATAAACTAAATTAAATCACTTAAAAGTCTTCTTATTAACTTCATTTAAATTTCGTAATATATGTAGAGCATAATCCATGGAAATTGAAATACTCACCACATCTACATCGGCGGCTAGATTTTGCAGGAGCTGCTGCCCGAAGGTAATGTCACCCTCACGCTTTACATCATTCTTGAGGATCTTCTTCAAGACAATGTGCATGCCAGCCTCCTCGATGCCGGAGACTAAGGGAGCTGCTTCTGCTGGCTCCTCTTCCTTCGCCTTCTTGGGCTCCTTTTTGGCTTTCTTCACCTTCGGAGCTCCGTCTTCCTCTTGTTCTTCTTCTCCATCATCCTCAGACTCGTCCTCCTCTTCGCTGCTGCTTATGTCGTTTTGGAGCAGCTTTTTACGCTGCTTGGTGGCCTCTGCTATGATCGCTTCCACATCGTTGTGTGCCTTCTTCTTATCCTGTGGCTGTGGTCCGGCTGCATCCGCTGTAATGCGCCACTCTGGCTGAGCAATGACTTTGGCCAGGGCAGTAGCTGCCTTCTCATACGACTCGCCCTGAACTAAAAACAAATAAATGTAATAAAAATTATATAGATAAATAAATAAATATTAATGAATATAAGCTGGACTTACGGTGATTGAGGACATCGGCAGTGACCAGGCCAATGTGGCTGTTGGACAACCAGAAGGCCGGATCCTCAACAATGTTTTCGGCAATCGGTGCTTCAATCTGCTCGAAGATCTCCTTGCGGCGCAGCTCCTTCTCCTTCTTGCCGTAGGCCAAGCCCTCGTCCACCAAACGTATAAACTTCGGATGAAAGCAGGTGGTGTCACCCGGTGCCACCAGCCACTGCACCACTCGACGGCCGTACTGGTTGCCCACCAGTGTCTTTAGATCGCCATGCAAGTGGTCGTAAATAGCCTTTTTGGTTGCCTTTGTGTCATCGAGGGCGTTGAGCAGCGAGATGAGGAAAACGTGGCCATGCTCGTGGGTGGCGATCTTCAGTAAGTGCTCCTTTATGTTCTTGATGATGGCCTACGGTTGGGAAACGAAGCCAATAAGTCTAAGGAAAGTCTGCCAATTTATATTACATTTATTTGGTACTTACTCGACGGTTCTTGGGCGTGGATTTGTAAAAGCAAATGACACCGGCCTCGCTGCCTTCCTTAGTGGACAGCATGTGGGGCACAAGTGCCGCAAAGGCAGTGACTGTCTCCTCCAGCTTCTCCTCGTCCTCGTCACAGGCTCGAAGGTATTCCAGCATCACGGCATGGACGAGCGAACTATCCACCAGCTGTTTATTGGCCACATGGTCCAGATTTGCTTTCACTGAGCCCAATATGGAAGCCTTCATATTGGTTGTTTCCTTGAAGGTGTCACTTAGCGTCTTGACGCTCGAATCCTTCGCCTTGCGATACAGGTCACCGTAGAACTCCTGACGCATATGGATTCGCTGCTGAGGCGTGGCACTCTGGTACATCGTGTCTAGCAAGCTACTGGCGATGCTATGGCCCGCCAGCCGTACTACGTGACCCATAAGGCTATCCACTAGCTTCGTTTTTGTCGCTGGTGCACCATATTTTAGCATACGCTGGACGCAAAACTGAGCGTACTTCGACTGGCACATGTCCACAGTGAAGGGCAGCAGCTGCTCCGAAATCTCGGCCCGGAGAGCGGGAGAAGCGTATTTTAGCATGCATTGGAGCACGCGGGCGGTATCGTGGGCCTTAACCACCTTGGATATGGTATCGCCTACATTGAGGACCTTGTATATCTGCTCGACCAGCTTATCCTTGTTCTCTGTGCGGCGGCTGTCGGAAGGAAAAACGAGATTATTGTTGATTTGTAGTCACTATATAATTATGTTAACGCCTCACCATCGCAGCTTCTCGTAAATCTGCTTGGCTTCCTTGGTGATTTCGTAGGTGTCTCTGGTGCTCTTGCGCTTCAGTTTAAGATCCTTTTTCTCCTGCTTGAACTTGGCCCAATCCTGTTTCTCGCCCTCCGCCGGTGCCTGTGGCTTTCCAGCGAACTTATTATTGTTGTTGCCACCGAACTTTTTGCCACCGGCCGCTGGCCCGGATTTATCGAACTTCTTAAATCCTCCCGCTCCTCCACCAGGCTTGTCGAACTTCTTGAAACCTCCCGCACCACCAGGCTTATCAAATCTCTTGGCACCTCCTCCGGCAGATTTGAATTTCTGTCCATTAGCCGGCTTACCGTGCGATTTGTTGGGCTTGAAGGCCGGCGGAGGCTTAGTGCCTGTTTTCGCCACCTGTGCAGTTCTCTTTGCCTCCGAACTGACCATGTTTTTGCCACTAAATCTTGCACTTAAACTATTTGGAAATGTTGTTCGAAGAGTTACAAATTCTACACGTGCTGTGGGCGCAGTGTGACCGTCGGGCCTTAAAAACATGAGTTTAAATAATGTGCGTCAAATTAGCGTCGGTGAGTTAGCGTCGATATGGAACGGTGGGAAAATGGAACACGTGGCGCTTTTTTAAATTTAATTTATTTCGTAATTAAGGCACCAATTCGAACAAAATAAAGTTTGTATATGCTAAAAAATAAATTTACTATTGATTTTTACTGGGTTTGAGAGTGTTTGACCTTTATGTACATTAAAAAAAAGCCTGTGAAAAATCATGTCTTCACGGATTTCCTTATATCTCGGCTTATCGAACGCGTGCAGCAATACCCGATATGCCAGAATAAAGGCCATTTATTGTAGTTTTAGCCTGCAAAGTTTCATTAATTTCAAACCCTATGATTTTGAGAAAATCGCATAACAGTGAACCAACCTCGGGGTCGGCCCCATACAAAACAGGACGAAAAAACTTGGATGACTGATAACTTCGATATACGAACGCGTGCACATATGCACGGTATATTGGCTAACTAGGGGAAGATTAAGGAATATCTGGTGAAAATTTCATTTATTTTTAACCCACAGATTTTGAGAAAATCAAATAACAGTGGGTGGTGCATTTGGGCTGATAAGTGAGGCGCGAACTATGAAAATGGAACCAGATATGAATGTGCAGAGAACCAGTTGAACCAGCTCATGATAATAAAATACTGAATTCAATAGCAATAACAAATTGTTGACTGAAACATTCATTAAAGTGACTGGCCAATAAATGAAAACGTCATTCAAATCAATTTGGCAAGCGTTTTAGTAAAAGACGTTCACTCGTTTAGGAGAAATTGATGTTTCATATTATTGCAATTATTCTAGTATATACCACAGTGGTATGAAAGTGTGACCCGCTAATCAGCAAAATCGACGCTAACTTTTAAAGAATTATTACGCCCTTAAATGAACGCGTGCCAACTTGCACGGTATCTCAAACGATAGAGAAAAGTATTCTCTAACTTCATATAAAATCTCAATTAATTCTAACCCACAGATTTTTAGAAATTTCCGTTTTCCTTTTCCGAACCCATTGACAAACACTGGTTTCATATCGATAGGAACGCTTCCCACACCCTATCGATGAATTGCACGCCAGAAAAATTCCTATTGTCAATTTAAACAATTATATAAAATATGCATGCCCCATAAATGGAATTGACATTCCAAGCATTTTGGTAGTTGTTTTATCGAAATCCGTTCAGTCGTTTAAGAGAATTTCCCACTTTTGCATTTATTTCCATATATGTTCCTGCGAAGCATATATAGATCTGGCAGCCCTGGCTGCTTAAATATAAATAAACGTGATTAAAGCTTTTTGGCAGGGTTTTAGGCAAAATAAAGACTGTATTATAAACGGTATTGCAGTTCTGAACATTTTGATCCATGTTTCATCAAAATCCGTTCAGTCGTTCATGAGAAAACCCAACTTTTTCATTTATTTCCACATACACATACACATTCAAGCGAAGAATTTTTATTAATTAAAATTGATTTAAACTTTACCATAGAAATAATGCAAAATGGATGCTGTTTATAATCGGCATCGAAGTTCTGAACATTTTGATCCATGTTTCATTAAAATCCGTTCAGTTTTACAGAAGAAAATTAATTTTTCTTATTATTCGTCTATTAGTTAGCAACAAATGCAATGTAAATTTCTTAGGAACAAAAGGCCTAAACGTTTTGAAATTTTTAGATTTATTGTTTTTGTTTATTATTGCATTACATATACATTGCATTATGAAACAAACAACCTCCAATTGCTTCGCATGAACATTTTCTTATAGTTTTTCCAATTTTATTAAAATAAAATAACTATGAAATAAGTTTTGAACATTTATTTTAATTTATTTTATATTATACATTTATTTCTTAAGAATATACAAAAAACTAAACTTAAATTCATCAATTAATAAAATATAAACGAAAACAAAAAAAGTCTCCCTGAATCCCACTGTCACAAAAATCTTTGCGTTGTTACCATCTCTGCTGTTTCTCGTCTTTCGCATATGCTTGTACCGTTATAACGGTAGTTCTGCTGCGATTAGCTGCAATTATGTGTATTCAGAACATTTCACATACACATACATCTCTGCTGTTTCTCGTCTTTCGCATATGCTTGTACCGTTATAACGGTAGTTCTGCTGCGATTAGCTGGAATTATGTGTATTCAGAACATTTCACATACACTTTTGTGACAGTGGGATTCAGGGATACTTTTTTTGTTTTCGTTTATATTTTATTAATTGATGAATTTAAGTTTAGTTTTTTGTATATTCTTAAGAAATAAATGTATAATATAAAATAAATTAAAATAAATGTTCAAAACTTATTTCATAGTTATTTTATTTAAATAAAATTGGAAAAAATATAAGAAAATGTTCATGCGAAGCAATTGGAGGTTGTTTGTTTCATAATGCAATGTATATGTAATGCAATAATAAACAAAAACAATAAATCTAAAAATTTCAAAACGTTTAGGCCTTTTGTTCCTAAGAAATGTACATTGCATTTGTTGCTAACTAATAGACGAATAATAAGAAAAATTAATTTTCTTCTGTAAAACTGAACGGATTTTAATGAAACATGGATCAAAATGTTCAGAACTTCGATGCCGATTATAAACAGCATCCATTTTGCATTATTTCTATGGTAAAGTTTAAATCAATTTTAATTAATAAAAATTCTTCGCTTGAATGTGTATGTGTATGTGGAAATAAATGAAAAAGTTGGGTTTTCTCATGAACGACTGAACGGATTTTGATGAAACATGGATCAAAATGTTCAGAACTGCAATACCGTTTATAATACAGTCTTTATTTTGCCTAAAACCCTGCCAAAAAGCTTTAATCACGTTTATTTATATTTAAGCAGCCAGGGCTGCCAGATCTATATATGCTTCGCAGGAACATATATGGAAATAAATGCAAAAGTGGGAAATTCTCTTAAACGACTGAACGGATTTAGATAAAACAACTACCAAAATGCTTGGAATGTCAATTCCATTTATGGGGCATGCATATTTTATATAATTGTTTAAATTGACAATAGGAATTTTTCTGGCGTGCAATTCATCGATAGGGTGTGGGAAGCGTTCCTATCGATATGAAACCAGTGTTTGTCAATGGGTTCGGAAAAGGAAAACGGAAATTTCTAAAAATCTGTGGGTTAGAATTAATTGAGATTTTATATGAAGTTAGAGAATACTTTTCTCTATCGTTTGAGATACCGTGCAAGTTGGCACGCGTTCATTTAAGGGCGTAATAATTCTTTAAAAGTTAGCGTCGATTTTGCTGATTAGCGGGTCACACTTTCATACCACTGTGGTATATACTAGAATAATTGCAATAATATGAAACATCAATTTCTCCTAAACGAGTGAACGTCTTTTACTAAAACGCTTGCCAAATTGATTTGAATGACGTTTTCATTTATTGGCCAGTCACTTTAATGAATGTTTCAGTCAACAATTTGTTATTGCTATTGAATTCAGTATTTTATTATCATGAGCTGGTTCAACTGGTTCTCTGCACATTCATATCTGGTTCCATTTTCATAGTTCGCGCCTCACTTATCAGCCCAAATGCACCACCCACTGTTATTTGATTTTCTCAAAATCTGTGGGTTAAAAATAAATGAAATTTTCACCAGATATTCCTTAATCTTCCCCTAGTTAGCCAATATACCGTGCATATGTGCACGCGTTCGTATATCGAAGTTATCAGTCATCCAAGTTTTTTCGTCCTGTTTTGTATGGGGCCGACCCCGAGGTTGGTTCACTGTTATGCGATTTTCTCAAAATCATAGGGTTTGAAATTAATGAAACTTTGCAGGCTAAAACTACAATAAATGGCCTTTATTCTGGCATATCGGGTATTGCTGCACGCGTTCGATAAGCCGAGATATAAGGAAATCCGTGAAGACATGATTTTTCACAGGCTTTTTTTTAATGTACATAAAGGTCAAACACTCTCAAACCCAGTAAAAATCAATAGTAAATTCATTTTTTAGCATATACAAACTTTATTTTGTTCGAATTTGTGCCTTAATTACGAAATAAATTAAAATTAAAAAAGCGCCACGTGTTCCATTTTCCCACCGTTCCACATCGACGCTAACTCACCGACGCTAATTTGACGCACATGTTTAAATAAGCCATCATATATTAAACAGAAGTGGTCCTACTATTAACAGGTCAGCTAACAATTGTGTTCATTGGAAATTGAATGTACATAATTATAATAATATGATTTCTATATAAATAATTATTAATACCCTTATTTTAAAGTATTGTACTTGTATTAACTTATTTAGCTGAATTACATATGCCCGATAACAATTTGATTTATTAAATTCTTATTCGCACCCACCTGTGGATTAATCGATTAGTCGATTGATCACCGGCGATAATAATTTTACAAGTTGACACGTGCAATTCATTTAAACTTCAAAATTCTTTTAATTTTTTGATTGAATAGAACATAAAAAATTCGCTCCTATTCTCTTGCGTGACTCATCAAAGTCCCTGCCTTACGTGCCACACTGGAAAGCGATACAAAATGCCAAAAAAGACGGCATCAACAACCTCGACGCCAATTGGCGCCGCAGGAGCGAAACCAAAAACAGTAAAAACTAACGGCGAAGCGGCCACCGGCAACGGTAAAACAAAAGCTCGTGCCAATAATGGCAAAAGTAAAAAACAGGCAGATCCAAATCCACCACTTGATCTGGAGAACCTGGATAAGTTGGTAGATGAGCTGCTCGGCGACAAGAAGAACCTGACTGCAGCCCAGATGGTACAGCGTAAAAAGCTCGAGGAATATCTGTGCACAGAATTAGGAGAGAGTGATAACTCCGACGACGACAATGATTACACGGAGTATACAATGAATAGCTCCAGCTTAGAAACATCGTCGTCGTCGACGTCGTCGCCGTCGCCGCCCCCCTCGAAGTCTGCACCGAAATCCGTCGCTGCCAGGCCAACGGATCGGAAGCGAAGCCATCTTAATGGCAACAGTGATGCAAATAATAACGATCAGGCTGAAAAGCGCGATTCTACAGTTCCGCGTAAGCAGCGTCGCTCACTGGAACAAACAGAGCCCGTGCATGAGGACGGCAAGGCTCCCTACTGCCCGCTGGTCGTCCGCAAATCTCTGCCCGCCGGCACAGTCAAGTCCTGCCCGCTGCCACCAAAACGCAATACCCTGGGAGCCGGTGAGGTGAAGTCGTGCCCGCTGCCGCCCAAAGCAAAGGTCAGCCCCCGATTGAATGAGATGCCCAGCACCAGCACCAAAAATTCGAAGCAGAAAGCGATTATGGAATTACCAAAAGAAGTGCACCAATCCAATAGCATCGAGGAGGGTCGGCGCGTTATGCAGTGGATCATTAATCCGGTCAAGCCGGATGACTTCTTCAACGACTTTTGGGAGCAGAACGCCTGCCTGGTGCAGCGCAAGAACCCTAAGTTCTTCTCTGAGCTGATCTCATTCCAGATGATCGACGAGATGCTGATACAAAATCACCTGGAGTTCACCACCAACATCGATGTAACCAGCTACTTGGACGGCAAGCGCGAGACGCTGAATCCGGAAGGCAGGGCAAAGCCGCCAACAGTCTGGGGCTTCTACGGGGATGGCTGCAGCATTCGCATCCTAAATCCGTCTACCTATTTGCCCGGACTGCGTCAGGTGTGCAGCATGCTGCAGGAGTTTTTCCATTGCTTGGTTGGTGCGAATGTGTACTTGACGCCGCCAAACAGTCAGGGATTCGCACCGCACTTCGATGACATCGAGGCATTTGTGCTGCAGATAGAGGGGCGCAAGCGCTGGCGCCTGTATATGCCGCTCCAGCCGCCTGACGTGCTGGCCCGCGAATCCTCGGGCAATTACAGCCAGGAGCACCTGGGCGAGCCCATACTGGACGAAGTGCTGGAGGCCGGCGATGTTCTCTACTTCCCGCGCGGCACTGTCCACCAGGCGCTCACCGACAAGGACCAGCATTCGCTACACATAACTCTGAGTGTTTATCAACAGCAGGCGTATGCCAATCTTATGGAGGCCCTGATGCCGCACGTCCTCCAGAGGGCGGTGAAGCAGAGTCTTAGTATGCGGCGCGGTCTCCCGCTTCACACCTGGCATAATATGGGCTTGGTGCATGCCAACGACCAAAATCTCCCTCGCGGCAACTTCATAAAGGACGTCCAGGAGATGGTGCAGAAGTATCTGGTGCCCTCGGAGACTGAGATCGACTGGGCTGTCGATCAGGTGGCCAAAAAGTTTCAGCACGAGGCCCTGCCACCCACCATTCTCCCGGAGGAGCAGGTGCGCACAGTCTTTGGGTCGCGTAGCGGCCGGGATGAGAAGGGCTATTCCATCTGCGATTACGAGCTAACCGATCAGACTGCAATTCGCCTGCTGCGCGCCAATATCCTACGACTGGTGAGCAGCGAAGACTCCCTGCGCATCTACTACTACGTGGACAATGCTCTGGAGTACTGCAAGTACGAGGCCAACTTTATGGAGATCGAGCCTAACGAGGCAGGTGCCGTCAAGACCCTGATAAAAGCCTATCCTGCCTATATTAAGGTTTCCCTGTTGCCACTGAAGAGCGCTGATCGCCGGATCGAGGTGGCTACGGCTCTGTGGGAGCGCGGTCTCCTAATGACCGAGAAGCCGTTTAAGCAAGACGAAGACGAACCTGAAAAAAATTAAAAAACTGCAAAGTGTAATAACACCTAGAATATAATTAATATTGTTATGTAGTATGTATGCAGACTCCGCTATCTTGCCTAGCAAAATATGCTGAAGTCTACTAACTAACATAATTTCATTGTCACCAGACTGTATACAAACATTCATTCAACATATTTAATTTGTAATTCATTTCCCATTTGGGCACTCGGCCCACAAAATCCAAGAGTTTTGTGGTTGTTCTGTAGGCGCCCGCCCGGGTCATGAAATTAAAATAATATACACATGTCCTTTGGTTAAATTAAAAACAATTGATTTTACTTTATTTGCACTAAACGAACTGCAAAATAAGAGAGGGGAGATATACTATGTATTACACCTTAGGCGCTGCGGATTTTCTTTCGTTCGCGATAAAGGCTTTCTTTCTGAACTGAAATATAAGGAAAAAATAGACAAATACTATTAAATATAAATATGTTATATTTCTTTCGAAACAATTAAGAAAGTAGTCTCTTTAAACCCCATGCACCATCTAAGAGTTAAGCCCCACACTATTGTCGCTTCGCTCGCACTTCTAGGCTGCGTCTCTCTCACTCTAATTCAATGTTATGATTGCGGGAGTAGCAAGATTTTGCCGGCGAGACTACCTTTAATAATAATAAGAATAATATTCCTTGTGGTTCCACTCTACTCACTGTAAGGATCGAAGCGTATTATCTCCAATTTGTCGGCCAAACGATCACGGAAGGCATTAAACTGATGTCCGCTAACCGCACTTTCCAGCACAACCATGATGCGCCTGTTATTATTCGCAGACATTTGTATCAAACAAAAATTTTATTCAGATCAAAAGATGCACTCACTTGCTTTTCACCTTTTTTAGTAAGACGTTTGTCAACCTCATTCTAATTCAGAAAATAACAAAACGAACCACAAAAAAAACTCCGCAGTATTGTGCAAACGAATTTCTATATGTGTATAAATTATACGAACAGCTGATGGAGAGCGACCCGTATCGATAGGCAGACGAGCTGCCAGAGTCGTAGCTATTTGCGGTATCGATAGAGATATCGGTATTTTTGGCAACGCTACATAGTGTACAGTCGTCGAAAAAATTCTGGAATTTGTTTGTGTGCTGCTGCAGGTACGCGGCAAAAAAAAAACTTGTTCACCCGAAGTAAACAATTGGCCAAAAGCCAGTAACTTTGATAACAATACAGATTTGAGAATGGTCAAATTAGGCAAGAAGAAGGTGGTGGAGGAGCTCAGCCGTAAGAGGTCTGAAACCGATGGCAGGCGCAGAAACGGAGCCGCCCCCGGTCGCGACAGCGAGGAAAAGAGCGTGTCAGAGGAGCGGCCGGAGCGCGGCTCTAACAGAGATGCCACATCCCGGGCCTCCAACTCTTCTTCGGAAGCCAAGAAGGCCACCAAGCGCAAGGCCAAGTCCACGGAGCGTTACGAATCGATTGACAGCGACGATCTACCACTGAACGGCAGCGTCGCCAGCGGACCCAAAAAGACTCGCAGGTCCGTCAAAGCCAAGGCGACCCCCGCCAAGAATGGCAGGAGGACGGTGTCCAGGCGCCGAACTGCCGGCAACGATGCAGCTGATGATGATCAGGACAGCAGCGATGATGAAGCCGGTTCACCGGAAGACAAGCAAGAAGAGTATGAGGTGGGTTCGTTTGAGTACTTCTGTTATTCTTAAAAATGCCAAAGAGACATGCATGCTCAGCAGGGACCATCGGTTTCTATATTGAAAGCGAAAGAAATTCTAGTCGAGTCTAGACTTATCCCAATTAGAGCAGTACGACTCTTATTCGTGCAGTTTCAGGAAGAAATAGTATCTAAGTGGCTTCAAATTGTATATCCCATATAAATAAACCTTTTTTTTATAGTTGATGTACATCATAGATAACATACGTTGCACTAGTATTTCACTTGATAGAATTTCAAGTAATTATTTTCAAAACGAAACATGTTCAATCACGTTTTTTTATAGCTAACAGTGTGTAAAATACTTACATATTAATATTTTTCAGTGCGTATTGTTTTTAGTCGCCTTACTGATATATATATATATATATATATATCAAGATATAAAAATTTCTAAATGAAACCAATAAATTTCAGGTTGAGGCCATTGTTGGTCACAAGACCATGCGCGGCGCCTCATACTTTCTGGTGCGCTGGAAGGGTTACAAAAAGGACTTTGACACTTGGGAGCTTGAAGATGGACTGAACTGCGATGATTTGATTGCTCAATTTCGCAACAAGGTATGCTAATCATAAATTATGGAGCTCTATAGCTAATTTTTAAGAATATATCTTTCTAATCATTAGCAACCGAAAGCTGATACTGTTGCCAAAGCCAAAGGCAGGCCGAAAGTCGTTAAGAAAGCCGGAAACGCTCGTCGCGGAAGACCATCGAGTGGTGCTGGCAAGAAAACGGCTACATCGGCAGATCCCGAAAAGGAATGGGTGGTTGAACGCATTGTTGACTATGTCGAGGACGACGATGGCAGTAATATTTATCGCATACGATGGAAGGGATTCGGGGCCAAAGACGACACATGGGAGCCTGAGTCAAATCTGTTCTGCGGGGGCTTGATTGAGAAGTTCAAGCGTGAGCTGATTACGCAAAGGAATGTGGATACGAAGGAGTTGCGCGAGTCGCCAAAGAAGACCAAGCGACTGGTCAACGAGTGCTATCCGAGAACCAACTTACACAATCGCATTGAGCGTTCCTCCAAGCGCTCTGCCGCTAAAAACAGGTGAGTTTGAAATATTATTCATCTAGGACAGTAGACTGATTAAATGCCTTTTCAGGGTGTTCTATGGCGAGGAGTGAGTGAAGGCTGCGGCCAAGGCAGTCATCTCACCGGCTGTTCCGCCACCTCGAAGTGGTCGCCGTCGGCGTAGGCCGCTTGCCTAAATTCTGAACGTTTTGTTTTGTTTTTGGGTTCTTTTTTTTCGTTAATTTTTACGTTCCAGCTGGAGGGAGCATATACAAAAACATACATTAACATATATGTTAGAATCGAACAAGCGCCGCATCACAATCCAACAGGCCAGCACGGTACACTTAAGAATTCAGAAGATTTACCTAGCACTTAAGTAAGGTCAAGCACCACGGTATATTCTTAGTATTATATCTGGTTGTGCTGAACCCAGCCAGCGTAGAGTGTAAGAAAAAAATTCAATATAGATCTAAGTAAACAAAAACCTTTTTTTGATTCAGTCAATAAACAAATTCAGTTGAGTAAATGAACTCGCTCGTAACTACACAATTGCAGCTAAGGCCTATCACCACTCTTCCCAATTCTTCAATCAATATTTAGGTGTAATAATAATAATAATACTAGCAGAGTTGCGAAAGCATCTTCAGTATGTAATAAAATTAATAAATGTAAACTATGTGCGGTTTGTTCTGGGATTTTATGCGTGAACGAGCAAACTTGTGCTTCACTGCTCTACTAACAAAATGTAATTTGTACTTTTATCAGGCTCAAGGGGTCCATCCAACAAGTACAGATAGTATATATAGTATAGAACTTTGCGGGGGACTAAGACTCTTCCATAGGAAGTAAAGAAATAAGGGTTCGTTTGTCTCCACAAAGGTAAACCACATTTTGCAAATCCATTTCGAAATACTCGATCGCTTATCAAGGACCTCTTAGAGTTGCTTAACTTTTATTTAACTTTCTCGCTCGACAATCAGTGATACGGTGTTGTTGACTCTTAATCCCCTAGAGACCGGGCTGCAGACCGAAACCGGGACCCTTTGGCTCCTCGCTCAGGGATGTGGGCTCACCCTTTGGCTCGCTGGCAAAGCGACCGTTGCGGGGACCAGGTGGCGATGGCTTATCGGCTTTAAGGTCTCTCAAAATATCCTGCATGTCCTTGGCAGTCAGATCCTCCTGGAATGGAGAATATATATATATAAGTAAATACCATATAGAACTATCTCGGTACTCTGGAGAACTCACATAATAATCGTCGTTGACCGCCACCATGGGCGCATTGACGCAAGCTCCCAGGCATTCCACTTCCGAGATGGTGAACTTCTTGTCCTTGGTGGTGTCGCCGACACCGATTCCCAGCTGCTTCTTGCACGTCTCCAGGATCTCGTCCGAACCGCGCAGCCAGCAGGGCGTGGTGGTGCACACCTGGATGTGGTACTTGCCGGTGGGCTTGCGCATGAACATCGTGTAGAAGGTGGCCACCTCGTAGACGCGCATATTGGGCAGCTCGAGAATCTCGGCCACCTTGTGCATGGCGGAGATCGGAAGCCAACCGTATTGGCGTTGGGCCAGATCCAGCAAGGGGATCATCGCTCCACGCTTGTGGCCCTCCGGATAGATGCTGAGGATTGCCTCCACGCGCTTCTTGTTCTCCGCGGTGAACTCGAACGGGATGTTGGGATTATCCTCCGGGGTGTCGCGATGCACGAAGAGATTGTCACTGGCCCGGAGGCCGCTGGTGCTGATTGCCCGGATTCCTCCGCGCTGCAAAATCATTTAGATCCTGTTAATGTTATTGTTTTCCTCGGCGTAATTATATAACCAAACGGAAAGGCATTAGCCATTCCCCTGCTCATTCAATTGACTTTAGAGGGGCACTCTGCTTACCACTGCGGCCAGCGTCTTGGTGGCACAATTCGTCAGCATTTTGTCGATTCAAAAAGGAGCTGCGTGCGAAAAAGCTTATTTGCTCTTATGTGAAATCTCCTGGCTGGCCTGCTGTCAGTTTTTTTTTACAAGCACCGCTGCCAGCTGATTTAAGACAGGCGCTTCGCAACACTGGTCAGACAGTTAGGGATGTGTGTGACGACGATGTTTGCTATTAGTAAATGTTCATATATTTATGGTATAATATTAATTTTGGAAAATATTTAAAAGCCTGTGTATTAGCTTTTATTGCTTTAGATTTTTAAGAATATAGTCTTAAATGTTGACACATTCAAAGAGACATATATTCAGACATGTCTAGATCATCTCTGTTGTTAATTAGTGGTCAAAAATATGTTTTATTATGTATATTATTATATATTTTATATATATTATTTAATTTTTTTTGTTCATATAATTTTTAAAACATCAAGAAAGTTAGCTAACTTTGGCAAGCCAAAGTTTATATATAATATATATATATAATACTATATTATATATAATATACAATATTGGGATACATGCTATTGACAAACATTTTTCAGTCAAAACTTGTGAGGAAATTTTCCTAAGTCAGAAATCATTGCCATATCTAAGAACAAATGGAAATATGTTAAAAAACAACTTTTGACTGAAATCCTAATACTCATGCAAAATAATTTTTCTATACGACTGAACTGAATTACTTATTTCTATAGATGGCTGACATTATTACACATATTCTTGTGCAATTTTAAGATTTTAAACGACTTCCTCGGCATGCTAGTTTATATACAAAAATTAATTAATAATTATTCAATATCGTATATCTTGCGATATGTGTCGGATGTCTCGCACTCTCCAACACTGATCCAAGCTATCGACTTGACCTATCGATAGCGCGCTGAAAGCAACTTGAAAAATCTAACGGACTCGACCAGGACGCAAGCGAAAATGGAAAATTTTTCAATTGTAAACAGTTTTTTCAAAAAATCATACATTCGAAATGATAAAATAAGGGCAGTTTTAGTGCAGTTTGAGGAGGCGCTCGACTGCAACCAGCAAGTGCGCCAGAAATTAAGAGGTGAGCGTCGTTTTTACCTCTGGCGCTTCGACATGTTTCTACCTTGTAACTCTTGCCAACAGCTATTCAGCCCGAATTACAGGCACTGGAGTTCCACTCGGCTATATGCGATCAAGTTATAAATGTGACGGTGGCGGCGCAGACCACGGCGACAATGGCATCGAAATCCGTAGTAACTTGCTACAACCAGATCGTCCATATGGAGGAGCTGATTAACGAGATAGAAATAGGGAATATCCTTAATTATACAGTTAAATGCAAGGAGGACGAGACGATCCGCGAGATAACGTTGCTAAGAAACTCGTTCGATGAGGAGGCGAAGCAGCTAGACGTTCTCGAAGGTCGCAGCGTGGGTAAGATTCTGTGGATTCCTCTCAAAATTATGAATGTTATTCGGATATGTCTCCTTACGAGTTTTGGTATGTTATCCTGTATTTTATCTTCAGTTAAGAATCTCCGACAGCTGCAGATCCATCAGGAAAGTAGCCAAAATGACCTGGCCTTGCTGGAACGGGAAGTGTATAAAATGGAGCGTCAAATGATAAACAAGATGAAAAATGCCACGGATTATAGGAACAAGAAGATAATTAACATATTGGAAAACAGAAAGTTGATATTGGCAAAGGAGGCAAAGGTTGTAGCTTTTCGATTGCGAATTCACTTAATTAAAACATCTTCTGATCTATATAGTCGTCTGGTCTTGCTGGTAGTCAGTCAGACCTGGATTCAAACCGCAAAAAGCGACCCTCAATTGTACCAACATGGTGGGCCAGTGGTTCAATGCTTCTGCCGGCCTTGGACTTCCTCAGCAAATTTATGCAGTTCAAACCCAAAGATAAGAAACCTGACCGAAAGAAGGATGTGGATGAAAATGCACCGGAGCAGGAGTTGCAGTCTATTTTGCATCGACGCAATGGCACCCCATCGCCCACCAAGCAAGTACGGTTTGTTGCTTCGCCTGATTTGGAAAGCGTTCACATTGTGGACCGACTTTCTTCAATGTCGACTGATGACGGTTCAGTGGGGAGAGCAGATTCTGAGCAGGACTCGTCAAAGAAATCAAGCCAGATGGAAGGATTCAACGAGGAGAGGGAGGATTGCGAAGATTGGAAAGATGTGGAATGCGAGGATAATGAACAAGAAGTCGAATATGAAGCTGAGGTAACTGAGGAACTGTCGGCAGAAGATGAGGAATTAATTCAGATGGAGTCAGATGGAGAGGAATCGTCCGGTGACGAGAAATCGGCTGCGGTAGATGCATCAAAGAAGGGATCAACACAAGCAATGAAGCTAAAGGAAGAGTCAGAAAGGGAGGATGAATCAAGGGCTTTCTGGGGCGATGGTAATACCCAGGGGAAGTCAATCAATAAAAACAAAGTTGAAATACTTAACGTAGTGATTATACCACCAGAAGGAGTCATATCAAAAGGCACCTTCACCCTAGAGGACAGCGGTTCGAAATATAACACATTCAAGCTGACGGCCAGCCAAAAGACCAGCAGCGATGCCATGGATGTCGACGAGGACGATCGTCTTCCGCTGCAATTAAAACAGGATGAATATCAGAAGGCTGAGGACGAGGACGAGAATAATATTGAGTTCCCAATGGCACAACCCAAGCCCACACAAGTGAAACCGCCATCCTCGATGGCAGTATCGCCACCATCCAGCGACCAGGCTGATTCCATGCTTAACTTCTCCGAACCGAATTGTGAGTTCAACGATGATTTCTGGCTGAGCAACACCGATAATAATAATGCTGGCCAATTCTACAATCTATAAACTGCGAAAAGGACTATAATCTATTAATTTAAAATAAATCGTATATGAGCAGCCCAATTGAAGGCTTCATATATTACTTTAACTTTCAATATTTCCAAAGACGTAACCTTAATTTTAAATGAAAATATAGTATTACTTTAACTCATAGTATTTCTTTAACTTATAATATTTACGAAAATAAACCTTATTTCTAAATGAATATAATGAAAAATAATGGAAAAAACTGAACTAGTTGTTTATTTTTAGAAAATTACATTCCAAATTTCAACGCTGTAATTGGCAATCGCTGTGAAACAATATGTTTCATACAAATCTATAAATATTTATAAACTTCAAATTTAATTTTTAAGTTAATTTAATTTAATTTGTTATATGTATTAATTAATATATATGTAATATATTATTTATATTTTTGAATAAAATAATGGAAAAAAACTCAACTAGTTGTTTATTTTTAGAAAATTACATTTTAAAATTCAACGCTGTAATTTGCAATCGCTTTAAAACAATATATTTAATAAAAATCTATAAAAATTTATAAATTTAAAATTTTACTTTTAAGTTAATTTAATTTAATTCGTTAAATCGCCTCTACAATCTATAAATTGCGAAAAGGACTATAATCTAAAAATTAAAAATAAATCGAAATATAAGCAAGCCCAATTGAAGGCTGCATATAATATTACTTTTACTTTCAATATTTCCAAAGAAGTAATTCTATATTCTAATTCTCTTACTTTAACTCATAGTATTTCTTTATCTTTTAATATTTCCGAACAGGAAATTTCTAAAAGAATATATATTTTATTCTTAAGATTTTTGAAAAATATAATGGAAAAAACTCAAGTGGTCCATTTTTAGAAAATTACATTTCAAATTTCAACGCTGTAATTGGCAATCGCTGTAAAACAATATGTTTAATACAAATCTATAAATATTTATAAACTTCAAATTTCACTTTTAAGTTAATTTAATTTAATATTTTAAATCGCCTCATTAATTTTCCTAAGTGCTTACTCGATAGTTCGCTCATCAACCGACTATCGATAGCACAATCGATAATCCCCACTATTATTATCGTAATTTTTGTAAATAAAACCACGAGTTTGCAACGAAAGACAGAGAAATAATGGCCAGGAAACGGAAAATTCCAGTTCGCAAGCACCACGGCATTCGCGATCCCCTCAAGCAAATTGAGCAGAGGGAAAAGAAGTACCAACTTGTGGCGTTATCACTTTAAAACACCGCTCTAACATATTTCCATTTCAGACTCTCCAAAGTAACGAACAATCCGCCCGAGAGGAAGGACGAGCAGCAGGTGTCCTTCAAGTTCCGTCAGTTCAAGCAGCTAGCCGATGCCACCAAAAGCGGAAAGAAGGTGAAACTAGGTGTCATAGGCAAGGAGGATATTCCCAAATCGTCGCTAGGGGCCAAGACCAACGGCAGTTCCTCGGCCAAAGAAGTCAAAAATATCAAACAGTTTGCCAATGAAACGGACGAGGATTATCTGCGTCGCGTTAACCGCATCACCAGTGCCTCCGTGCGCGAGGCTCAGTACGAGGCTAAATATGGAGTAAATGTGATTAGGAACCCAAAAACCGGAGAGATTACGGTCCAGAAGAGGCCCAAAAACGAGATTGATGAACTGCTCAAGCAGAAACAAAAGGAACGTCGCACAGCGGGCAAAAATGGCCGGAGAAAGGCTAATAATGCCCCCCAAAAGGCGACAATGGATGCCAAAACCAGCAGGGAGTTGATAAAGAGAGCCTACAAGGAGGCCAAGGACGAGGTGGATTCCGAGAACAAGAAAAGCGCCCCGCCTACGGAATATAAACGAGATGTTGTTGCCTTCGGCGAAATCGTACATGCGCCACCATCCCTAAAGACCCTACCCAGAAAGGCGCCGAAGAACGAGACGGTTCCACGGCCGGGACGTAAATCCAATCTCCTCCTGAAATCCATGCTGAATCCCGCCACAGCCGCGGCGGATCAAGAGCAGCATGATGGCAATGAGCTGAAGGTGGCGGCCAAATCCAAGGTGGCCTTCAAAGCACCCACCAAGGCACAGATGAAGGGCAAGCGTAGGGATCTACCGGCGGCCACACGTTCCATGCTGGAAAACGAGCGCAACAAGATGATATCACTGTACCGTCAACTGAAGAACAAGACGGCAACAGATGCCTAAGCATTAAGACTAAATGGAATTCGCATTAATTTTTTTACCCTAAAAACAATACATTAGTTTTTAAGAAATGCATTTGTTATTCTTCTTATCGATGACATCGATAACAATTACAGTTTACAATTACGCTTGAATACAAATGGTTTTTTACATATGAGCGAAATACATCAATTTTCTTTATTTAATTAATTATAATGAATTAATGTATAAAAAATCTTAAATATAAACTGACCGCAAATGTCTAGCAAAGTTTCACTCCTACTTCATTGCGGCATTATAGGTGAATCGACAGTCGTCGAGATAAAAAATTATGTTACTCTTCTCTGGCTGAAAGCGATCTGTTAATTTACTTCCTACATGGGAATTCTACGATATGTAAACGTGTAAATTTATCATTCTCGCATTAGTACATATTATCGAAGGCGCATAAATTCCTTTATAATAAAGAGTCAATTAAAAATGAGATAGATAAATATGCAAATACAATTTTTAGATCGCATTTCGTGGATTATAATAGTAAAGTAACATAATTGCTCCATATCCAATTGCAAACTTACAGCGTATTTTACTTCAGCTTCCGGAACTCAACTGCCTTTCTTGTGAAGGATTATTCCAATTAATTTTAAATCTAAAATAATAATAATAATAATTTGTTAACTAGGAAATATTGTTTATTAATAACTGAATTTATTATTATTATTTATTTATTTATTTATTTATTTATTATTTATTTATTTATAACCGACTGTTTCACTGCTCTTTCAAATTGTTCTTTGTTACCGACGATAATTCTACCTAATGTGTAAAATTGCTCAGTACTCGTGTAAAATTTAAAATGTAGGTCTAACAGGAGCAAACTGTTGATGCCTTCGGTGTGACCAGCTACCGTGGATGGAAAAATCCCCTCACCTAAGTCGAGTCTTCACTATTATTAACGGAAAACCGTACAGCCACACAAAAACAAGAAAAAACAAAGTAGAAAAATAGACGGAACCACGGAGAGCAATAAATCGAAAATCCGCGGTGCTGCATAGTTTGCCAGAGTTTTAGTGGTATTTGCGAGAGGACTGGCTGCGGCACACTGTCTACAAAATTATATGTAAAATTTAATATTTTTCGGCGAGAGCGCGCGTCTCACAAGTTTTCTTAAAATTCTTAATTCTAGGAAAAAAACTCAGTGCCCAGCAAAACACGACTGTATTGTCTAAACAATTCGTTTGTTAATTTTTTTTATATATTTTTTTTTTTGTACAATATTGATTGAATTCATTGTGAATACATACACACACTTACGCATGTGGATAGAGAGAAAAAGAACAACAACAATTATTGCTGGCGCGCAAATACACACATACGCGGGCGCACACACGAACGTAGTGGCGAATAACAACAATTGATAAATTGCTTAGACGCTAAATGAGTCAAATATTGTGCTTGCAAAATTAAAGCCGAGCTGTTTCTTGTTCCTGTTTTGCGAGCTACTTTACCGCAATGTCTTGCTGCAATAGTGTGGGTGAGTTCGGTTTTTTGTTTCTTCTTCTACTTCGTCTTTGGCTTATCAGCTGGGTAAGAGGAAGAGGCGGATGAAAGGGAATAAATGTGTATTACCTTTAAGTAGTGTCTTTAATCTTTGAAGTAATCACACTTTTCCATGTTGTTCCAGACAACCCTGATAAGATGCCAAAGCTGAACGGTGTCGGCAGCACTCTGAATTTGCGAAACGGCAGGCACAAGCCTTTGAAGGACCCATCACTGGGGCAGCAGGTGCAGCAGCAGCAGCAACAAATGCAACAGCAGCAGGAGCAGGATCAGCCCCAACAACAGCAGCAACAAGCCACGCCACAAAAGCAGGCTATGTCGCCGGACGAGAAGAAGGCCACCAAGAAGTCCTTGGTCATCGTGGCGGCGATCTTCGTGGCCAGCCTGGCCACCATGTGCTATGTGTACGCCATATTCCCCGAGCTGAACGCGTAAGTTGGCTCAATTAGAGCCCCGACTTCACGGATGATGTGTCTCCAGCGCATTCGTGCACCTGTGAGGTGTAAAAAAAAAGTCAAGCGGGTGTGCCAGTGTGTGTGTGTGCGCAGGTCTCGCTTGATTTGCGAGCAGAGATGTCGCCAAATGATCCGCTAAAAGTAGCTAGAGCACAGTAATAATCATTGGAATATTCGTCATAGCATAAAAGTGCCTTTGTTTTCCAAGAAGCCACCTCAAAACTCTCGGTTACTAACTACTAATTCTCAATACATATGTATCTATGTATATATCTATCTGTATATGTTTAATTATTTTGAGATATATGTAGGCAACCAGTTCCTAATTAACCGGTCTTTTGTAGTTTATGCATTACTGTACAAATATTGTCTTTATGTTTAATGAAATACTTTAGTATCTTGATTAAAACGCAAAATTTGTACTTGAATTGATTCATGAAAAAATAGAAATCAGCAAATGTGCCTGGCAAAACGTTATCAATAAGCTGAATGTTCAAACATACGGCTGTATGTTCTGTAAAACCTTAATTTCATGTTTGTTAAATTTTAATTGGCATAAAAATAGCAAACTCATCGCATAATCTCTTTTTTTTTTGTTTGCTTGTCGCTCGTGTGTGATTCCTTTGGAAATATCAACGAGTTGAGGCCCCTTACTTATGTTCATTATTATTTTTTGTAGTTAATTGATGAGGTTGTGAAATTGTTCTTATCTGTCTTTTCTGACTTTTGGGACTCTTTTGTTTACTGCTTTGTAGATATGCGTATATAAAATATTATAAGGCAACTGCAATAGTTACCGAATGATTACATCAATATCTTTTATGGCACTATAAAATCGGTTATCTTTCGACTATCTCTAGTTTGTGCATGCCCACGCCCAATGGGGTTTCGTTGAAGTAACAATAGCAGTAGCGTCAATATTCATATTTATACAAAGCTATAAATAGGTTATAATTTCTTTGAGGAAAAGTATGTTATCAATATTCTTATAAAAAGTGGTGTCAAGTTACTGTTTAATTCGGAATGTTAAATACTTGACCATTAAGACTTAAAATGTCGATTTTCAAATAAGGGCGAAGTCCTTAAATTACTTTTATATATATTATTTCCTTCTACAAAGATTGAGATTTATCATAAAGTTAGATTTAGCTGGAAAATGACGGAATTATCAACACTGTAGCGAGAGGGCTTACATACAAGCACACACACACACACGCACACATATAAGCCGAGTCACGCCACTTGCCACCCATACCAGCACACCAAAAGTGTTTACACCCCGACTTGTTGCTCTTCTTATTCTCTCCGCAGGTCGGAAAAACAACATTTGAAAATACCACGTGATATCCAAGATGCTAAGATGCTGGCCAAGGTCCTCGATCGCTACAAAGACATGTACTACTTCGAAGTGATGTTCGGCGTCGTGGTCGCCTATGTATTGTATCCTTTTACCAATGCAAACACCCGGCTATTAGCTACCGAAAATCGAATGTCTAGAATCGTCCCCCGATTAGATAAGAATTCTATTGTTCGACGTTAACCTTGACCCGATTACCGAAAAAGGCAGACAAACGGACAGACAGCACAAACTATTCACGGTCGACCGTGCATTTGTATTTGGCTTAATTAATGCACGATCACCGCCGATCACCGTAGTGTGCATATTAATTACGTGGGTAGTTCCGTACACCGCGTGCGGGTGCGAGCGAGATGGCACCAGGAAGCGGGGCACGGGCACTCGCAGAACGTGCGGGCAGCACAGCTGATATGTAGGTGTCGCATGCAGACGCTCTCTCGCTCACTCTCACACTCTGTATACCTCTCTCCCGCACGCACTCACTATCTTTGCTCTCAGCGCTCGACGTGCACTCATAGGGTGGACCTGATCCAACATAGCTTTTATTATTCTACATATTTTAATTAAAATGTTAGTGAAATGTACAGTGATACTAAATGGTTTTAAAAAACGATATAACATAAACAAAATTTAGATTGTGAACAAAATGAAATGAAAAGTTTAGTAATAGGTCCAGCCTAATGCACCGTAGCCTGCACCATCGCTCTTACTCCCTCTGAAGTCAACTTTGGACACTCGTGTGACGCATTCTTTGTGTCGTTTTCTGTTTTGTGCTGCGTTCGCCGAAGAAATCAGCTGAGCTGGACATAATTTTGTTGTCTTGAGTTTGTTTTGTGCTCTTTTCCGCGAATTCAATTACGTTTTAGCCCCCCCCCCCCCACAGTCCCCAGCCAAGGCAAATAGCAAAAACAAAGCAAATAAGTACTTTTTTGTTTGTGTTTCATTACTGCCTCGCAATTATTCAAAGCAGCTGTGATCGCCTGTGGTGGTGTGGTGTTGTGTGAGTGTGGGAGAGAGTGCGCGATGCCGTTATCGGGCATCTGCACAATACGTGGTCCGATGCCAGATGATTCTATTCTTCGGGGGAATCTCTGAAATGCTTGTTGTGATGGGGGTGCCATTGTCAGGTCTTTGCGTCTATTAATAGCTCCGCACAGACCGTGCCCGAGCACGCGTCTAACTGACCGTCAAATCTATTGCTAATCCCAAGCACAGTGTTCATTCCGTGAGGGGAATTTGTTTGTTCATTATACCCTTGCAGGGGTCATTTCCGATCCTATAAATCATATATATTCTTGATCAGAATCAACAGCCGAGTTGATTTAGCCATCCCAAGCAGAAAGAATTTTTAACAATTTATTCATAACTTTATAAGGGGTTTCATCTTGTAAAAATTGTAAAAAATTTCAAATTTTCAATTGATTAAAGAGATTTAGTTAATTAGTTAATTAATGATTTTTTGGCATAGTCATGAGTGTTTTAAACTTTAATTTATCGAAAAAATGGTCATATGAACATAAACATAAGACTGCGAATTTTAAAGCTTAGTTATGATCGACTTTCGATGCGATCGTATAATTCAATTGTAAACTTGGGCTTCTCGAAGTTAGTTCCCTTTGTTGTTTTATTTTTAATTTAGCAAAAAAACACGGGGAACTATTTGGTGTTGGCCACCAGCCAGTGCATACTTTACACAAGTTTTTAGGTATTATTCAGATCAAACCGCCTGTGATTGGTTGCCTTGACCCAATTGAAATCCATTTATAGCCTGCAAACATTCGCCATTCCCGGATCGCTGTTCCTGTCGATTCTTCTTGGATTCCTGTACAAATTCCCGATAGCCTTGTTCCTCATCTGTTTCTGCTCGGCACTGGGCGCCACCTTATGCTACACGCTTTCCAATCTGGTGGGACGTCGCCTGATCCGGCACTTTTGGCCGAAGAAGACCAGCGAGTGGTCCAAGCACGTGGAGGAGTACCGTGATAGTCTGTTCAACTATATGCTATTCCTGCGCATGACGCCGATCCTGCCGAACTGGTTCATCAATCTGGCGTCGCCGGTGATTGGAGTGCCGCTGCACATTTTCGCCCTGGGAACCTTTTGCGGTGTCGCACCGCCATCGGTAATTGCCATTCAGGCGGGGAAGACCCTCCAGAAGATGACCAGCTCGAGCGAGGCCTTCTCCTGGACCTCGATGGGCATCCTGATGGTCTGCGCCTGTGCCTCCCTGTTGCCTGGCCTCCTCAAAAACAAGTTCAAGCACAAGCAGGAGAAGGAGGCGTAAGCTGGAGTCTGGAGTCGGGAGTCTGGAAACCTGGAAAGTTAAGAACCGGAGAGTCCTCAATCCGATATATGTATGCCGTATGCTATTCCCCCAAACTGAAACCAAAACAAACCCGAAAAATCATTAATTGTAATTTATACACACAACAAGGCAGAGCAAAACTTGGAAAGCACTTCGGGTCTCGATCCACTAAGTTTAAGTGTACTACAAATGTCTGTGTTTCTTTTATTATTATTTTTATTTTTATTATTACATGATTAATTTTTTGAAAAGCAAACAAAGAAAAAAAAACAACAACAAAATATTCTTACGATAAACTTTTGCATCATATATTTCCATCAATTGTTTTTAAGTTAGTGAGTTTTTGTTTAGTGCTATTGCAGTATTTACTAGAAAAGTTCTCATATAAGTAAATCAAATTAGCAAAAATAAATCCATTGAATATTATGCCTATTCATATATATTAAATGTGGTATGTATGTACATGTATGTGTGTGCGCAAGTTAATGTTCAACAATGTCAAACCAAAAAGAAAAGAAAATCTTTATTAATGTTGATAATGGGAATGGGCTTGGGATTTTTTATTATTCCACAGGGCTAAAGAATATTATTAAAGAATGTAACTGGGAAAAGCATACCCAATGTGTTCCATAAAGTATTAATATCTCCAGGCGAGTTAATTTAGTCCTGCCTTTGGAGCTTTTGAATGTAGAGCTCCCCAATTAGTAATCACAAGATTATAATTTATATGAAACACTTCTAAGCCAGCTTTAAGTATTTTAGGTTTGCTTGAATAATATTTTTTAATTTACTAAAAAGTTGGTTTTGAGTTAAAATTGAAATTTGTAGGAAATTGTTTGAATATAGAGTGACAGCTTTTCCAATAAGCTCTCCGAGTTTTTGGCGCCTCTTCACAATTCAAACCTGAGCGATGTCAAAGCTCCAGGGGCTTAGCTTTTTTGCCCCCGTAACACTCCCCCCCTTCTTAGCCGTTTCCAAACTTTTGTGTCCCTCGTCGCCGATTCTTTGTTATTGTTTTAATTAGTCGCTGTTATTGTTGTCCCAGCGATGGGCGCTTTCTTTTCGCCATTTTGTTTTTGTTGGCCTAATGCGGTTTTGGCCGCCATTTGATTTGTTTGCTCAATTAGTTGGGCAAACTTTTTTAAAAAGGATTAAGTGCCGTCAAGGCACTCTGGCTCGGTACTTTGCCTTTAATATTTTACATACTTACTTACTTACTTACTTTTGCCATAACTCTGTTTGAAAGGTTTTTTCGTAGATATATTTTTATTGATTCGGTCGATGCCACAGGTGTCACTGCACACTCACTACCAAAAGGAGAAATCATGGTTTTAAGACGTAATCCTGCTAAAAAATAAAATACAATATAATAACAGCTACATTTATATAAACTTTATTCGGTATGAAAATTTATTTTTTTTAAATAAAGTATGCCCCTTAAATTCCCAATTCGTTGGCATACTACTATACATAAAACTCCTCAAGTATTTTAAACAATATTTATTGTAATTTATTACACATCATTTAATATGAATTAAATAAACCGACTTTACCTCAATTTTGTGATAAATTTAGTTAAAATGGATATTTAAACTATATTTCCATAGATATATTGCAATTTGAGCTAAAATTAATAAACAACTTATAGGATCTTATTAAAAACAAGCAAAGAAACTAGCTTTGAAACTTCGCAATTTTCCATCGAATTATAGGATCAAATTGTAAATCGATCATAACTAAGCTCAACATATTTGAATTTCCTTTTACATGACAAATCAAAGTTTAAAAATCTCATAACTTAGTCAGAAATCCAGTAATTTTAATTCGAAAAGCTTTCTTTTGTTCGTTTTGATTAGGTTAATAAATCTGCATATTCTATTTAAAATTTAGAAAAATTAAAATTTTGATAATTTTAACGATGTAACCCCTTATAAAATTTTGAAAAAAATGACAAAAAAAAATTGTTCTTCTCGGAGATGGCTAGATCGACTCTGCTGGTGATGCTGATCAAGAATATATATGATTTATAGGGTCGGAAATGACTCCTTTAACAATAATCCCCATGAACATATAAAATATATCCCTTATGGGAACTATAGATCAATATTTTCATATGATCATTTTTTGTGAGTTTTTCAAATATAAATAAATAAGTTAAAAATGAATTGATTTCAATTTGGAAAGCTGTTCTGTGCTAGTTTTGATTATGTTAACAAATAACAAAACAAAATTAATTTACAGAGAATAATAAAATATTTTTTTTTTTGTAAATTTTTGATAATTTATTGTAAAATTGTAAAATTGGAAAAATTTTGGCAACATTTTTTCCGCCTCCAGAGATGGCTAAATCGACTCTTCTGTTGACTCCTTCACAAATGATAATACTTTACAAGGACATTAATATGTACAACAATAAGCTTATATATATAAAGCAAGTATTTCCATTTGATAAAATCTTGGACCAGATTTAATATCTACAAGTTTTTGGTGATCTTTAAAATGTGTTTGTTGGCATCAAAGGGGTTAAGCTTTATGTACATATATATATAGCCATGTCAGAGCATAGAAATTCTATTAACGACATCATAATTTGGCCCGCCATGCGTTACATCATCACAAAGGCGTACGCTAACGTTAGCGTCGAGGCCAACTTTTGGTAATTGGCTAAAAAATATGCACATCTTTATTGGGCTTAAGTAGTACACAAAAATTTGTATAGACTTCGGTTTGCCGGTGGCCTTGTCTGTTTTTAGGCAACAAACTCTTATCACTTAATTCTCAGACAAATGCAAATAAAAAAAAGGGAATCATTGTAATCGTTTGTAAATTATGCACTTCATTAGGCTTTGTCGAGCGATTTGCCCAGCTTACCAATACACATTTTAAAGACTTCTCAAAGAAAATTAAGTTTTCAATTTGCAGCAATTTATATTTCATGCATATGAACATAAATTCCCAATTTTGTAATTATTAAAAGATTGCCAAGGATACTCATACAAAGGATTTATCTCTAAGCACAGGAAAAGCCACATAAGATATTTTAAATACGATTTAAAGGATATTACAGAGAAGGCTCAGTTATCCTTCTCCATCCAGAGAAATGAGAATAATGGCATTTAATATTTAATCTAATATAAATTTGTGATTTGATGGCGACAAAGTGAATATTGTTGCAAACGCCTTTACTGTCTGACTCTTTTTTTTCGTTGGCTGGGATTGAATTTGTTAATTATTTTCGCCTTAATTTCGTCTGCTCAAATGTGTTTTTTTTTGCAATATAAAAGGGCAAATTGTAAGTGTAGAGTGTGTGCTCTAATCCACTTTGTCGCCGAGTCTGCCAATTATGCAAATCAATCATGAAAGTGGAGTGAGGAAGGACACACTTGTTCGCATCACTAGCGAACGTGCTTTTGCCAATTTTTACAAGGAGATGGCACAGTGGAGCTGGGGGTTTTTCTTTTTATTAAAAACTACAAAAATATAAATACAAGTATTTTTTAAGAGGTATATAATACCACAAATGTTATACTTTTGCCTAGGAATTTCGAAGATAGCCTTGGTAAATATGTTATTTGATTTTGTCCTTAAAATCTTTTTTTAAAACCTCTTTCTTCTTTAAAATTTCTATTGCCTTTACTGTTTTTTTTCTTATCTATGAATTTGATTTTGTGCAAACTTAATTTGTTTAAAATTTTTTTTTTTAAAGGGTACATTTTTCTTCAACATTATTAAGGTATTCTTTTCTATTCTTATATCTAGGAAGTTTAAAGGAATTTTAAATATTATGAATTCCTTTAATTTTAACCCAGCTTGACTCTTAATGAACTTTTTTAAAACCTATATCATTCTTCAGCATTTTTAAATTATTATTATTATTAGTAAATATTTAGTGTAAATATTTATATGTATTTAAGAATTACAATACTTTAAATTTGACCAAGGTTTAATCATGTTTATTAAACAAATAAAATATGACAGTGATTTTGATTTTATAAAACTCAAAACCTAAACCATTTCGACCCACTGTGAGCTTGGCCCAGGAGTTTGAATGAGGATCTGGTCTTGGCCGATGATTGAGGCCAGCCTTGGCATTGATGTGAACGGATGGCTGACGTGACCGGGGCCAACAAAGAGCTACAGTTTGCTAGCCGTGTATTATTTTTTAATTGCCCCCGGACGAGTAGTCCAGGTCCTGGTCCTAGTGCTGCTCCTGGCCCAGGACCTGCACCTTCTCCAGCTTGGGCCTCATTTTCGGTTCCTGGAAAATGAAATTCCATTGTTCATCGAGTGCTTATCGGTGGCCCTGCACCAGACGCACACGCAGGCGGACAGCCCACGCACATGCGTTCGATTTAATCCAAATTCAATTCACTTTAGTTGGTGTTCTTATCGGAGCAGCCATGGACTCTGGACCTGGTCCAATCCCCCCGCCGCTCACGCAGTTGGTCTTTATTGCCCTTGTCTGTGGCCAGCAGACCAAAGGATCCCGAATTCCGAAATCTGTAAAACACGCGCCCAAACAAAGCAACAGAAAAAAACCTGTCCATCCATCTACGCATCCTTGTGGCCGACGAAGAGCTTCTGGCTGCTTAATTAAATAGGATTGAAAAGCTTCAATTATTCAATAGAACAATAGAAGAAGGGATAGACGCTGCCCGACGCTAAGTACACTGCGTTGCAGTTCTATAAGTCTGGATAGGAATTTCGAAGATTTTATTAAGGATTGAGATCAGCTTGTCATTATTAGTCGTTTGTTGTTACTAGTTATTTCTTATTATTTAAATATATTTGCATTGTATTTATAAACTATATATTTTTAAGCCCTTTTAATATTTCTTACTCTCACGTTCCACATTTCATCTTTGATCAAGTCGAACCCATCCCTGATTTTATTAATAATTAGGATCAGAGTCACTTTATTTCTTTCTCTTTAGTACTTAATCGTTACTCTTACTACGATTATAATTTTATTTAATTATATTTCGTTTTTAAAGTCTTTTTAACTTTAAATATTTGCGCACTAACAGTCTTCATTATAGCCTCGACCAATGGCCATTTAAGATCTTATTAAAGATTTAGATCAGCGTTATCCTTACTCGTTATTAATAACTCGTTGCTCTGTACTCTTTTTTCACTACTCGATACGTCTACAGTTTTTATTTGCTATTTTATGTATTTATATATCCTTTTTAATATATTTTTTTTTAATGTTTAACATTAATTCTTACAGATTTTATTATAGATTCAGATCAGCGTTACCATACTCCTTACTAGTTACTCGTTTTTCCTCAGTCTTTACTTGTTACTCGTTACTCCTACCGCGTGGGAGTGTAATTTTTTATTATTTAATTAAATTCTATTTCGATTTGAAAATCTTATTAATTTTTATCATTAATTCTTACATTCACGTTCCATATTGTAGCCTCCGACCAAGGCCATCCCATCTGTTATTGCATCTTTTCGTCCGACTGAACAAATCGAAAGCCTTGCAGAAACAAAAGGACTTCCCAAGACGCCCCTCCTAGCCGGGCAACTAATTGTAAAGTCAAACAGAAACTGTTAACCAAATGGTCCTGGTCCTTATTCTGGTTCTGGGAAATATGCCCCTTGGGGGGATTGGCAGGCGGCTATCCCCTTTGCACCGATTCTAATTCTAATTCGAATCCTGACACATTTGCTCCGTTGATGCCTTCCTTTGACTGCTGCTGCTGCTGCAGCCAGGACGACGACGACGACGACAGCCAAGGGTATTAAAAAAGTTTTCAATTTCGTTGGCCGTCGTCCTTGAGAGTTTTCGGTTGAGCCGCCGCCGCCGTCGCCAAGCGAAGTACATATTTTCCCCTGTTGGTGGATTTTATGATACTCATTATTGGGATGTTGATGAAGCGTGCTCAAAGGTTGAACGAGTAACATAATAATTAATAATCTAATAATAATCTAGATAAAAATAATCGATGTTTAGGCATGTGAAAATCGATTTTAAATCGATTAACATAGATTTTTTGATAGATTTAAATAAATATCTTATTTATGAGGTCTAATTCGTATTCAAAAAGTGCAGGAATATTATTTTTTTATATATAAAATATACAAAAACACATGCGGTGCTTAATCGATACGCCTATCGATTTTATTTCGATTACATTTTTGAAAAAATTGAAATCTTTGAATCTGTTCTATAAATAAAGCTAAAAATTCGTAAATTATTAAATATTATATATATTATATTATATATTATATTAAAAAAGTAGTAAGCCTCAAATGAAAAGATTAGGAAATTACGCAATATTTCAAAATCAAATATATAACCTTATTTATAAAATATTTTATGTATTATATAAATTTTCTATTATTACGTTATTACTTATATTTCCCTTGAAGGTTATTACTAATTATAAGGTGTATTTTACAGGGTATTCCAACAGTCATAGCCCAGGAGCTGCTTTCTGTATTTGCCTTCTGGGTAGGGACACGTGGACAGGGGACTAGCGACAGGCGACGGCCACTCTATGGGCACCACATAATTTTAACTTTTGTAGGCCAACATAAATACTTGATTAAGTAAATCCACATTTGTAGACAAACTTGAGACGAGTGGGTCCCCGGAATCCTGAGGGGAAAAAAGGGCAGTCTTTGACCTGAAGATCGTATGTATGGAGTATGCTCGTTGCGGCCCCAAGTTCTTGCACTTGGTCTGCGCTTTTATGTTGCTCGATTTGCATAATTTACAAAAAAAGAAGGGAAATTTAAAAAGAGGCGACCTGAATGGAAATGGAAAAATTGGCATACGAAAGCGCGTGGCTGGTCTCGACGAAAAATAGAAATTATACTCAATTTGGTGCGTCCTGCCTGAGTAATCAGGTTAACTGGGGCCCCGGGTCCTGGCCAAAGGTTAACCTGTCAATGGCAACTTCATGGGCTCCCAAACTCCAAGCGAAATTCCACAAATCTTCTATAAATCCTGGTCTAGAGAATAATCCAAATCAGAGTAAAGAACTGATAAATAAAATGAGACAGAGCCAAAGCCAGAGTCAGTGTTTATACAGAAATAAATAAATGAGAGAGCCATAAAGCTGCAACAACAATATGACCTAGGTCAGGCACTGCATACAGAGAGAAAAATTAAAAGGACTTATAGGAAGATTTCTAATATTTAATGGTTACATGTTAAACTATACAAATGTATAAGTAAATTAGTGCAAAATTGTTTTATTGTGACTTAAAAAGGTATTATGGTATTAAGAAAACATTACCAATATGTAGTTAATACATATATTGTTAATATAGTTTCGATTGATTTCCTTCATTTTTATTTGCTGTGCATTCAAGATACAAAACAAACAATCAACTTGAGTATCTCCGAGATTCGCCCGGCAAATAATGAAGCAATGAAATGGCCAATTTAAATCAATGCGTCTCCCTCTTGGCTCAGACAACAGAAAAAAAAGGAAAATATAAGAAAAAATGAAGAAGATGTAGCAAAAAAAAAAAAAAAAAAAAACTAAATGGCTATATTGCCTTTCGGCCAGATTCTTGTTGCTTTTATTGCTGATGCTGGTACTGACCCATCATCGTCTATATACTACATGCCATTAAGTGTTGAACTTCAATCGCCAGCGCACTTAGCGGGATGATTTTATTTCTCAGAAAAACAATAACTGCATCGGAATCACTATTTTTATCGGAGGAGATACATATACTGTTATTGAACTAATATAATAGGTTTCATTATTTGAACCCAAGATTTAGCCAGTAATAAGTCTTTCCAGATTAAAGTTACCTATTTAAGAAGAAAATATAAATATATCGGTTCTGGTTATTATTAATAATACTTGTTCAAGGTCTGATTATTTTTAAGCTTCGCAAATCAATGTTAATTCGATGCTCAACTAATCTCTCCGCCATGGAAACTGCACAATATTATTTAAGTAATTATCCTGCACTTGGCTTTGATCTTCTTCCATGTGAAAACACTTCTGTGTCTGTGCAGAGGGAAATGTAGATGGAAATGGAAATGGGAGCTTTTCATAGTCCAATGGCTTCTTCGATTTCGGTGGCAATTACCAAGACCTATTTGTCAGAATACTATTTGGTTTCTATTGAAAGCCTTAAGTAAATTGTTTGATTTTTTATTTAAAATAAAGATCAAACTTGGCGTATGAGTAACGTGTTGTATGGACAACGTGTCGTATGAGTAACGTGTTGTATGGACAACGTGTCGTATGAGTAACGTGTTGTATGGACAACGTGTCGTATGAGTAACGTGCGCCCCAGTTCATAGGCCTGGACGCGTGTTTGTGTGTATTGATTTGGCAACAAAAAATGCAGCGAGTAAAAAATGTAATAATACAAACAAAAAAATAAAGATTGGCAGATGCTTTCCTTTGACATATGGCTCATCTTTCACTTTCTCTCTCACTTTCACTTCCACATCCATCAGCTGGGCCTCCAGCGTCTAGACATTTCCACATAAAAGCCTCGCGTTTTCCCGCGTTTCCAGAGTGTCTGACACATTTTTTTTGTAATTATGCGACAGATTCGTTTTTCAGGCCCCGTTTTTCCACTTTTCTTCTCGCTTTGTGCGCGTTTTTAATGGCAACGCTTTGCGTGCCTAATTTGAAGCGCACACGGCGCACATTAATGAGGAGAGTCGCGAACAACAAGGAGGAGAAGAAGGACATTCCTCAAAGGACACTGTGGCAGAGGATCAGAAAGAGCACAGAAGAAAGCACAGAAACAATACGTTAAAACTGTATAAATTTGAGGTTAAATAAACAAGATTAATATCCTTTTTAAAACTAATAAGACTTCAATAAAATTTAAAATTAAAAACTTCAGCAAAAACACAATTTAAAAAAAAGTTAAAGGAAATCATATAAAAAAATTGTATAAACTTGTTAACTTTAGCTTTGCAATTAATTTGAACATGGTTACGCACATGGTAATTAATTAATTAATTTTGTATTCATTGTATTTGGTTGTAATTTAACATTTCAAATGGTTCTCAATGAATTTTATTTAATTACCAGCCACACTGTGGCATATAGTATATCTCTGACGATTTTATATGGCGACCCGTATGCGCGCTTGATTAAATCAGATTGAAGTGGGTGGCAAGTGGGTGTAAAATGCAATTTCATCGCCTTCATTTAACTGTTAAATTAATGGTGATAAAGTGTGATCAGAAAAAGGTGCTGAAGCTCACACAACAACAAAAAAAATGCATAGAATAAACTCTTCAAACAAAATTAGGCAAATATTAATTAAATTCGCCAAACAATATTCATTTGAATGGGTAAATATGGATCGATCTACGCAATGATGCACAGTGCCACAGGAAGAATTCGGGGGGATGCCCCAACATCCTGTCGCTATTCTTGGGCACACACGCATGAAATTAATTACGTGAATTTCGTATATTAGTGTGTGTGTGAAAACATTTAAAGCAATTTAATGCCTTCAACAGCAACAGCAATAACGCATGCAAATAACAAATAAAACAAATTGCAAAGCAAATTCAACCAAAACAAAAGCTGAGGCTAAAATCTGTACGCAAATGGGAAAAGCGAAGCAAATTCAAAGGAATGGAAGCCAAAGATACCCTTTGAAAAAAAATGATATATAATGTTTAATTAGATAATATATATATTTTATAATTTCATATAATTTTTTGTATTATTGTTTGGCATTTTTATGTTATTTAACAGGGTTTTTGGGAATCCTATTCAAAGCAAGCTATATTTGTATATAGATCATTTAGGGTCTATATTGATAAGAAAAGCTGATCTATTGACAAAAGTATCGATATCTACAAATATATTGCACTTAATATTCTACAAAAAAATTTAGTTTGCAATAGGAATTTTTAAATATATAAAAATAACTAATTTAAGTTTAAAATAAAGATATTGTTCGTGACTTAGGAGATGGCTGTTTTTCGATATATTAAAAAGAATATCGCCTTTTGTCGCCTTTGTATTGACAAAAGTACCGATATCTACAAATATATTGCACTTAATATTCTACAAAAAAATTTAGTTTGCAATAGGAATTTTTAAATATATAAAAATATCTAATTTAAGGTTAAAATAAAGATATTGTTCGTGCCTTAGGAGATGGCTGTTTTTCGATATATTAAAAAGAATATCGCCTTTGTCACACATATTTATCGGTTCAAATCTCGATACATTATCGATATATAGTTATTTTCTTTATTTCCTAATTACGACTAGGCGATTAAGACAACTGAGATCGATAATAACGATTTGAAAGTTTCACAAATATATATATATATATATATATATATATATATATAAATAAAAATATATTAAAATCTCTCAAGTGCTTAGCCTCTCATCTTCGTACAGGGTATTCCAAAGGCCGTGATGAAAAGGATGGCAGGGAGAATCAGACGCCAAATATGCAGACAAATAAATGGCAGGCCAAATCTGACGTATGCCGCATGTGCGACAGGGATGGAGCGAGGCCGGAGTGCGGCAGCCAGAGCGAGAGGTAGCTAGTGGGAGAGGCGTAAAAATAAAATGAAATTTGACACTTTGTTTCTTTTCCCTGCTGTCTTTTGTGGCTGCCAACAAAAGCGTTTTGCGGGTGTTCGGGTGTATGGGTGTGTGTGTGTGTTTATTTCATAACCCACAAACACACGCACACGCACACGCACACTTCAGTGAGTGTTTGTTGTTGGCAGTAGATTTTCCGATCATTTTACGCGTATTTTACTCTGAATGCCAAAACAAGCGTGAACGGCAACGAGGGGCGACCTTGACGGGGAGGCGGATCCACTCGTATTTCCCCCCCCCCCCCCACACTCTTCCAGGCAAACAAATCGACTGCGACATTTACAGGACCCCAGTGGCCTGCTGATTTCCCCGCTCCTGGGAGAGTCCAACGTGTCCTGTGTTGTCCTGTATTTTCTTCTTAAATGCGGCAAATGTCTTGGCCAAGTTGGCAGAACAAAAGGAAACGTTGGTTATCCTAAAAAATATCAAAGTAAACAAACTAACTTAGTAAGAATTATTACCTTTTAAAGGGTTTTTATATACCAATTAAATGGGTGTCAATAAAGATGCCCTAAAAAGTATGCTACATTTTCGTATTAATTTGAATTTTTGAATTTTAATTGAAATATTTTGTTATATAATAAGTTAATACATATCAAGTAAATTATTGTTTTAATTCTATAAAATTAAATATATTTAAGGTATACTTTTATTTTACAAAATTATTTCAATTCCTTAATTAAAATAATTTTAGCTCACAGCTAGAGTTTTATTAATTAATTAAATAACTAATAAATAGAAGCAAAACTGCATATAAAATAGTAAGCAATCTGCATGATTTTCCCTCAATACCATTTTCCGTGAGGCAAACCCCAGATTTGTGCAACAACAAACATGAAAAGTGTTCGTTGCAATTGCATTACGTATCCGCCATGGGTTACGGGCAAACGAAAAATCAGAAAACAAATGCGGCACTAAATAAATACGTACAACTATATAAATAAAGAAGGAGAAGGTTTGGTGGCAAGAAAACAAGAATAAAATAAAAAACAAAAACAATAAAGGAAATGGAAATGGAAAAAACAAAAGACCACAAAGCAAAAAACAACGAAGGCGAGTTGAGAAAATTCTATTGAAACAAATTTGAAGATTAAATTACAGCCATTTACCTCGGCAAATATTTGCTGAGCACACGATGAAGATGCCCCAAGTGGGAATCAGGGGAATTCTCGTGAATGATGCTGATGCTGATGATGCTGATGATGATGATGATGACATTGATGGGATAACCGACAATGGACGTGGGATAGTGTGCGTTCTGGGGTCGGAGATCGGAGGTGATGGAATGGGAATTCAAATCACAGATTGGGTTTTGTCTGTCATGGGAACATGTGTAAAATAAATCAAATTTGATTGGGCTAAGCGGTTAACTGTCTTAGCAGTTATCGTTCCCCACACTCCCGGGGTCGTCAAGCATTATTTAAGTCAAATTTGACATATTTATGTTTATTTTATGATAAGCTCATTGAAATTCATTGTCTTAAGTCATTTCAAACTATTATTAATTTGTTTAAATTATAGGTTTTTCATTTTTTAGTTGATTATATTCATTTGTAAGTAAAGTGCTTTTAGAAACCCCCTAAGTAAATCGATAGAATATCGATAAAGATAACCTAGGAACCAAAAGATCGAAGCTAAAATGATAACTTTTTTGACCCAACACTGTATTCAAAATATATATGTATAAATAGATATATTTGTACTATGAGTAAAAGAAAGAGTCTAACTCACGATAACTTAAATTGTTTTAGAATTTTAGTGTCAGTATATCGATATGAATCGATAGTAAAACGATTAATTAAATTTGTATATATATCAGCGTTGTATTCGTACAGATATTGTAATTGCATATTACTTTATAAATATATACATAGTAATATACAATATATATATTGAAATATTGAACTTATCGCTTACCTATCAATCTTTATTGAATTACTTGTCTATCAATATTTTTTTTTGTACTTTATGAAAACAGCGTATGTGGCTTTTTTGTGACATTGTGTGGCATATCTGCATTCAATTCCAATTAATCGCTGACCATTATCGTTTACCGTTTGCCGTTATTTGTCTGGCCAAATCCGTTGGCCATCGACTCCTCCCGTCTTCTGGCCCGGCTTGGCCCTATACTGTAGGCAAATGAAGTGGCAGAGTGTGATCTCTTTTTCTCGGTGGAAGTTCAAGTGGCAATGTGCTGTCAAAAAGTTGTTAGTTGTTGGTTATGTGCCTTGGGCACCTCTCCGGCTCACTCCCAGCGTGTTATATATTTTTTTGAGACTTGTCTGAACTGGCTTAAGTACAAATTGAGTTTCACTGTCGTTGTCGCTTTCAGCCGCTCCTTATAAACATTTAAGGTTGTAATTTTGTTGTGCTGGCTTTTTAATGGCTTTGCTTGCCCTCGGCTGTCTCGGCTGCTTCCCTCTGCTCGCCGACTCCTTCGATTGCGAGACAAAAGCGCAGCGCACATAAATTCATCATAAACGTCGGCAATATTAGCTAAATTGACATATGGCCGAGACAGTGGGCGCTAGGTGGGCGAGAACTTTGCCGAAGCCCTCTCGGAATAGGGTTCAAAAAGTTATATCATCGTATACTTACATTTTATGTTGGCGTTTTATGTGACTTCATTGACCCTGGCATTCCCAACTGATTTGAGACTTAACCTTGGCCACTGATTAAGTCTGGCTATCGTCTCAAACAACTGTTGCTTGAGTTTGATCATATAAATTGGTATATATTGCCTGGCATTAGAATTCCCAACTAGCTTTAGCCGCACACAGGATAATGTAAACGTATTAGGATTGGAGATACCTTCTAAAACACTAAAATATATTTTTTATCATTTGTGTTGTTTGCTAAAATAATAAAGACAATGAAATAATTTGCAGGCTCCTTAATGCTTTATTCAGTATTAAAAGTATTTTCACGTAAATGTTTACAGTTCTTTGAATAAAATCCTATAGATTGTTTCTATTTTAAGATATATAGTATATAACAAATTAAATAAATATTATTTTATTTCTATACCCTTGCAGGGTATTACAATTTTAGTCAGAAGCTTGCGACGCAGTGAAGGATTTATTTCCGACCCTATAAGTCATATATATTCTTTATCAGCATCAAAAACCGAGTCGATCTAGCTATGTTTGGTAGAAAAATAAAATTTTCCATTTTTTCTAAAATTTTATAAGGGGTTACATCGTTAAATTTTAAAAAAATTATAAAAAAATTTAAATTTTAAATAATTTTAAATGGAATATGTAGATTTATTAACCTAATAAAATCTAACATAGAAAAGCTTTCCGAATTAAAATAAATTATTTTTTGGCTTTGTTATGACTTTATTATTTAATTTAAAATTGTAAATATTTCGATAATTATGGATTCAAAAATTGCAAATATTCTCAGCGTAAATACTCATAAAAATCGATACGACGCTTAAGATAATTTCGATATTTTATCGAATTTTTCCTAATGATGATTCCTATAATGGATTGTCTGCCTTTCGCGATAAAGGTTGCTATTTTAAAAGGTAAATATGGTAGAAGGATATTTAAGAGGTGATATTATGAAGTGACTTTCGAAATGTAGAATCAGTTGTTAAGGTGGAAGCAATGAAACTTTGCAAATTAACTAAAACCATCAAGCGTAAATCGAATTAATTTACAAAGCTTAATCATTGCAGGGATGAAGAGTGAAGAGCAGAGACAGTGAACTGTTAACTTGGCGATGACGCAGCTGCTATAAAGTTGGCCAGGCTTAACCCTTAGATATATATGTATGGTATATCAGACCTATAAGAAATATTCCGCAAATCCTTAAAAAAAAGGTATGGAAAAATATATTTTTTTATATTTTAAAAATATAACAATGCAAGCCATAGAATTGTTTATTTATTATACTGTTAGCTGGTTTTTTAATATACTTAAGCAAGGTATTTATTATAGTTTGGCATATTTTCCTTTAAGTTTTTTTTTTAAATATTTTTTTCTTCGAATTTCCTGCAAGAAAATGGGTTAATCTTGGTGCCTTGGCAGAGATCCCTTGGCTGTTGTCTATGTAAATGAGATGGCGCCCAAAAGACGCTCCAACTAAGGGGAATATGCATGAAGGATGCCTGAGAGAAGGCGCCTAGAGGGGCGCAAAAAAACAAAAAAAAACTCAAGGCAACAAAAAACGAAAGAGGCGAAGAAGCAATCTAAAAGTTCTGTTTCATTTATTGACAGTTTGTTTCAAAATAATTGCCAATGGCGGCGGCGACCATGTTGGAAGGCCTATAGGCACCTCCTTGCCTTCCTCATTCTTTGTGACTCTGCAGGAGCAGTTAACGGTTAACAGCTGAAAGCCTTGCTCATTTGGTTTATGCGCCGCAGGACATGGGGATGGCCAGTGTCCATTGTCCATGATCCAGTGATTGGGGGTTCAACGAACCAAGTATATTTTGGGGCCACAGATTATTCTGGCATTGCCTAGAACAAGTTCCCTGCTTGTTTTTAATTTTAAATCTCTGCTTTAAGCCATCGAAAATAAATCCTTTTCGGCGGCTTGACAGATCTCAGGTGGCTTTATCACCTTTGAAAGCCACATGCCGGAGGTCAGGTTAATGGATGGAAAATGCTGTGCTCAAGGTGGCAAAATATATGCGCCATAATCCCTGACGTAAGCTTGATAAGGAGAGTCCAGGTGAAAGGATGGTGGCTGGGTAACGTCACCTGCAAATGCAATTTTATAATATCGCCTTTATATCACGTTCATGCCATTTTTGCTGTGCCAAATCCCGACCAGCTGCTGGTCACCAAAGCGTCTAAGCGGCTTCTCCTGGCTTTCCTTACTCCTTCTCTCTCCATCTCTCTCTGCAGCACTCTCTCCATCTCTTTTCATTTATGATTCCCTTTCACCCGCCCTCTCGCCCTCGTCCTTTTGGTTGTTTTCAGTGATTTTATCCATTTGATGCGGCAATTGGCTCCAAAAGCGCCTCTAATGCGGTTTCTTTTCAGCGTTCTTTTTTACATTTACTTGTAACCCACTAAACCCCACTATGTGGCGTCTCTGTCACTCTATTAGTGCTCTCTCTCTCTCTCTCTGAGCTTAACGTCTCACCAGCCAGGGAAGCGTGCAAATACAATGAGTGGTTAAGTAGTTGCGATTCTGTTTCAGTTTTCAACTCTGATTGAGAAGGTCTCCTAATACGGATGCCGTGATTGTATCTACGGTCATGTCCTGGGAATACGAAACTATGGGCGAAAGGGGTTTGTCAGGAGGCGTAGGGTAAAAGGACTTGTCAGGAAAAGGCGGCCCCGACCATTGGAATGCATACCTTTGCCCTTTTAATTGGAAAATTTTAGAATAAAGTTCTTATGTAAAATATTAAATGCTTTAAATATTATTATTAAAGAATTAAGTGTTTAGTATATATAATATTTATTAATATATATCAGAGTATGGAAATAATTCCTTCTATGGACATATATATTTGCACATATTAACATACATATATCAAAATGTATTTCATTAAGTAAAGCAAATTCCACAATACATATACTTTATATGGTGAAAAATATTTCCCTATCTGGACTATGGTCAAAATTAGGAATAAAAGAAAATATAGATATATAAATATATAAATATATGTTTTATATATTACCCCTATATAATAGGGAAAAGTGACCATAAATAATACAACATATTTCAGGTATATCGCTAATACTCTAATCCAAAATGTAATATTTTATCTTTAAAATGCCATGTATTGTTCAATACTTTCTATTTTAATAAGTCTATTAAATGTTACCTGATTTTTAATAAAATATTTACAGGTATATTTGTCTAGATATGTAAATTTAATTATCCTTTTATATATTTATTAAGTATGCATGTGTACATTCCCAGCCATAAGAATATATATTTTAGAAAAGTCACCTTGAAAATGAAAAGGCACCACAGTTTTTCCTTAATGGGCTTAAGCTCCATAATGACATGGCGTCTGGGCTTAAGTAAATGATGTGTTAAATAAGTAATTAAAGCCGGAAAACTAGGATAGTTTTAGTGTCAAGGATTGGCAGTTATGTCTGCATATATATTATTATGTGTGGCGGGATGAAAGGATTAAAGTGAGATAAGAAAAGGCACACCAGGCACACTATTTAATTTAATTTAGTTTAATGGCTAACAGTTATATTTAATAATCAAATTTTTACTAAATTATTAAACCTGCTTGGCTGGCTGCTGACAGCTGCAGTTCCTTACCATTTGGGGCAATTTGCACGTTCCGCGGACACAAATGGAGACAACGCGGCTTGTTAAATTCCCATAAAAGCAATCTGATTACCTTTAATATTATGCACATATACTTTTATTTGGCTTATTTAAATATTTGTTTTCTCTTTTTTTGTTGCGTTGAATTTTATTGATTTGCTGAAAGGAAAAAGTCCGGTTGGGGAATCCCCTAATCTAAAATGTTTCATGAAGCTGCCTTCCTTGTGCTTAAGAAGCAAGTACCAATTCATTCCCAGTTTGGATTTAAGAGAACTTTCTCTTAGTTGTCTATGCCCCACCAGTATTTCTCCCCCTCGAAACCGTTCCCATTATTTTGGGGTTCCCCCAACTGGGTACAGTGCGGACGGCGCAGGCGCGGATAAAATTCTCCAGGATGGCCGAAGTCGTGCTGCAGGGGAAATTGGCGATTTATGAATGAAACCGAATTTACTACGCCACTGGGAACAGTTTCTCAAGGAGGCAAGCCAGCAAGGATTCCTCCGACTGCGTGGGTGCTTGTGGTTCCCCTTCCGGTCGTTGGCTGTTCACGTGGCAGGCAAAGGTTCACGTTGCCTCAAAGTTGAATGACAACCAAGCGCAGTAACCGGGGACACAGACTCCCAGTCTCCCTGGGACATGTTTATTTTTAGAGAATATTAACGATTATATGCACTCAAGAAGGAAATGAAACCAATTTAAATTGACTTCCTTTAAAAAGCAATAAGTAGATGCCAACTAAACTGGCCATTTAGCAAGTATTTCCGCCCACAAGAAATGCCAAGATTATGACCTTTAGTGCCTTGAGAATTTAATAGACTGAAAACTAAAGCGAGTTTTTACAACTCTGACAGATTTTGCTGTTTAAGTTTAGTGCTAGATGTGCAACAAAGTATGACCCCTTCGCAAATTGTTTCCCAAGTCGAGTCTTATTTACTTGTTTATTGCGGCTTCTGTGGTTAAGTTTCAAGAAGTTTATTGCAGATTTATTGTTGAAATTAGATGTGTTCGAATAGGAAATATTAATATAGTTTTATGTATTTCCTTGATCATATTAGTATAACATTTTATTTGATTAATAATAAAGTCTTCAAATTTCTTTAAACAAATTTAAGGGGTTGTTATTTGGTAAATTTGATAAAAAGAACGTTAAAACGAAATTGTTCTATTTTATTAGATTAAAAAATTTACATATTTCCTTGAACATATTAGTATGACATTAAATTTGATCAATATTTCAATCTTTAAATTTCTTAAAATAATTTTAATGGATTGGATATTTGATAAATATAATAAAAAAGAAAAAACAAACCACATTTTTATTATTTATTTGGGTTCAAAAATATATTTTCTTCATCATATTAGTAAATAATTTAATTTTATCAATAATATACTCTTTAAATTAATTTAATAGTTTGGATCTTTGATAAAAATAATAGTGAAAAAAGTAATAATGAATAATATAAATAAAATAGTATTATTTACTTAATTTTAAAATTATATATATGAAAGTAATTTTATATTATCAATAACATACTCTTTAAATTTCTTAAAATAAATTTTAATGGTTGGATTTTTAATAACTTTTAGAAGAAAACATTTAAATATGAAACCTTTCTTTAAGAGTTATTATTTAGTTAGCTTATAAAATGTATTTCCTATATAATATTCGTAGAAAAGCGTAACTAGATAAATTCCTCTTTAAAGTTCTTTAAACCCTATTTATTTGTTGAATTTTCGATAAATCTAAAAACAAAACAAGTAAAACGAATCTTTGGTAAAACATTTAAATACGAAATAAATAAGGGTCCCTTTTATTTAAATATTCCGTTTTAGTTCAAATCTCCCTTCCATCAAACAGAGAGTCCTTTGTCCTTTTTGAGATCCTCAACTGCAACCGCTTGTATTTACGGGCATCTGGGGGGCCAACGCTCATTTATTCGTGCACAGCTCGTATATCTTGAAAATATGCGCATATTCCGATGTTATTCTTCTGTAACCAGAACATATACAGTTTACACAAAATCATAAACTTTAGTTCTGCGACAATGGCAAAGCATCAAAGCTGCACACGCGAAGCCCTGCCGCCCCATCCCTGCTCCGTCTGGTAATCATAAACGGAAACGGAAATGGCAACGACTTGGGCAGCAAACATTTGCGGCGAAATTCTCCACAATTCAAAGAGCGTTGCAAAGCATTACTTGCCATTACAGTAGAGGCCATTGGGTGGGAAATGGATAGGTTTGCTTTATTTTTTCTCATGCATTATGCTGTAAATAAAAAGTCCTTTATAAATTTCGTTTCTTTAAAATTAATCCTAAAAAAAACATTTAAGAAAACAAGAAAGTTGTTCAAGTTCAGGGCTGACTGTGGGTGATTTGCTACAACTTTGTGTAGCAAATCACATTTTTGTTGGCATTGGGACTGAGAGCTCTAAAAAGGACACGCAGCACAAGGACTAGCACCGTAACACCATAAACCGTAAGCGAAACCATTTTCATGCCGGGAAAAACAGCGGAAAATGTTCAAGCCAGAGAGAGACCGAGCTGCCCAGAACGGAAAGAATTATTTTGAGTTATGGTCTAGGCCAACATAAAGTACGAAACCGACGACTGACAACTGACTGCATTTGGCTGTTGATTAAGCTGGACAAAATGAGTGGGGCTTCGGGGGGAGGTTTTCCCACGTTTTCCCACGTTTTTTCGGTTTTTTTTTAAGGTTCCGGAAAAGTGCATCTGCATCCACTGAATGCAAATGAGGCGCCCTAAAAAGCCAAATGCAATAATTGTTTTGTTTGTTTCAAGAGAGTGGCAAAAACCTCCAACAACCTTGTGGGGGCCAACCAACGCAAGGTCACTCACTCACACACACACACCCTCAGGCACGCACACACACACACACAACGAGAGACTGAGCGACAGCGACTGCGATTCAGTTGGGAAATATGAAGTATACGCCACGTGCGACACAACGCAAAAGACAACTTATTTAACACATTATATGCAAGTTCAAATATTCAACTTTAACTCGAGTTAACCCGCCTTCCAGCGAGATGTGTGAAAGGAGAAAGTTTTGCCTCCCAACGGGTGGAAGGCTTAGCAGCAACTCTTTCTGCAAATTTCATTAAATTTTCCATAGTTTTCATAGTTTTTCTTCAGAGGGAAATTTCAAGTTTCAGGTTTAGTTATTAAGAAAATATTCTGTGGTTATTATGTGCCTTGCAAATTTTTAATTAAAACCTTATCTTTAATTAAGCTTTGCCTTGATTAGCCTGCTAGCACCTAATTGCAAGGTAAAATTTTCAATATTTTCCGGATTTTAGCTTGGAAATAATTAAAACTTACCTTAAACAACAGCAAATGGGAGTTCAGTTTACGGCGACAGGTGTGAAAATAGCAAATATTAGGTTATGCCAAAAGGACAGTGCAGAATTTGGGAGGTTCTAGATTTATGAATCAAAGGACATTGCATATTAAATTCCAATTTGGTGGCAGAATGGATAACCAATAGAGCACTTGCTCCACATTATGCACCAAAGAGCAGACAGTGGGGACTGACCTTTAAGGGAAATTATACTACAAAAATAAATAAAATATATAAAACATTAATAAACAAATAAATTGTACATCTTTGTGGCACTTTATGAAGTGCAAGTTTAGTTAAGAAACTGTCACAAACTACTTAAAACTAAAGTTTTCACTTTATAATTATAGTATGATACATTTAAAAATAAGAATTTTTATTTCATAAAATGAAATACCATATATTAAGCTGTCAATTCATCTATTCTTCTAGTTTCTTTATTAAATCAAGCTCATTAACATATAATTTAAAGTGTAATGTAAGGAGAAATAGAAGTCAAGCAAAGGTATGTTCACTGTACTCAATGTAGTCAATGGAATGAAAGTGGTCAGTGGAAAAGCGAGCAAAGGACGAACACCCAGGACGAACTCTTGTTGTCACTTAATTTCCAGCGACAATAAAGCCAACAACGGCAATAAAGAGCCAAAAGGCAAACCACACAAAGGCCCACGAATTGGATGCGGAATGCGTTGCCAGTTGGTAGATGCCAGATGGTAGAGATGGCCGAGTTGGTCGAGTTAATCGAGATGGGAGTCCTCGGACGAGGCCGTCTCCGATGGTCAAAAGGACTCTGGCATGGGACTGGAATCTGATCTGGTCCTGGATGATATATGGCAGCTGCATGGCCGCAGCCATGTTAATGCACATACATTTTTATGGCCTGGCCATACAAATATGGTAAGTACTCGCACACCATATCTGCCATAGCCCGCGGCTCTTTGGTCTATTTTCCGCTGGAAAAAACTCTATGGAAAAATCCAGCATTTCCTCTTTACATGTGTATAATTTGTGTGCCGGTTTTAGCAGCGGATTTAAGAGCATACTATATTATTTACATGCACAAATAACTTGAAATTAAAAAAGGGCTTTTGGTAATGGATTTCTCTGGGTCGAGACTATCACACCTCAAATAATATTATTTACATTTGGCCTTGCTGCTCCTGCTGCTCCCTTGTCCTGTGGCCAAACAAGGAGCACTTAATAAATATTTACATGCGGAAAATTGGTAGGAAAAGAAATCATTTTGCAACCGCTACTTGAATAACATTTTAATTTTATTACAAGCACATCTACATGGCATGTTTACGTGCATCATATATAAATATTTTGAGTTGCTTCTGGAAGGAAAAGTAATTACAGTCTCTCTCTGTGTAATTTTCCGCAGAGGAGGAGCGGTTTTTTTATAAATACTTGCAAATTGAAAGTTTTTCTGGGCCATCGGTGGCGGCAATGCAAATACAAAATGCGAAAATGCGAATGCGAGGGAGTGCTTCTGCGATTGCAGTTTGCTGCGTAATTGGAGCAACAGTTTTTTGTGCCCCGAGAACAGGACAAATTGAGTTTTGTTCTCGCCATGAAAATGTGAAAGCCGTAAATCAAAAAAGCCAACAACGCGTGACAAGTTGGTAGCAGCAGGAGAGAGTCTCTTTTTTCTTTACATTTCACTTTGGGTATAAATAAAATTCGTTTGACTCCAACAGCGTCGACCATAGCATACAGAAAAGCAATTGCATTATCCTTTGTATCCTTTTTAATGTTGTCAAAACCGTACTTTCAATTCCCGCACATTTCACGTCGTTCTCTGTTTAAGGATTGTGCCGGCAAATTCACTTTTCATATTGAAATAAATAATAATTGTCGTTATACCTTTAGTGCACTGCCGTGGTGACCTTCGACCCACGACCTGCGCCCCGCCCTGGGGCAGTACATTGCAAATCAATTAAAGTTTTATGCGTTGGCTTAAACAAAAACGTAGCAGAGAAAAACAGCAGTTTCATTCCCATAAAGGGATAAATATTGATATATGCTTTTATATTACATTTATATATTTGATATAACAAAAAAATAAATCATCAGCATATAAAGAGGGTTCTCAAGATCATCATCTCTTTGGATAAACACTAAGGCCTTCATCAAGACACTAGAGTCAGCAAGTTTCTCTATATCTCTATATCTATAAAGATATTAAGATATTAAGATATATCTTATATATTCTTGATCAGCATTAACAGCGTAGTTTATCCACGTAAACTAGTCTCTCAGTTTCGAAGTTATAAAAGCATTAAACCTTGCAGTTAGTCTATAAACAAGACTTATTAATAGTCTGAACGAGCTGGATCGAACGACTATATCATATAGTTTTTATAGGAACGATCGGAAAATGTTTAGAAAATAAATTATATATAAATATATTTTGAGATAAAGCCATATTGTACTATAATTGTAATATCAGTTTTAATTTAATTAAGATCGGACGACAATATCATATTGCTGCCATGGAAACGATCATTAAATGTATTTCTGCCGCTCTGTACCTCCAGGGATCACCTACTCTCTATTTCTCACTGCCTTTCTCTATAGAGGTAACTCTTTCTCACTTGCGCTCGCACTCTCGCTCGCACTCTGGCTCGCACTCTGGCTTGCACTCTGGCTTGCACTCTCGCTCGCACTCTGGCTTGCACTCTGGCTTGCACTCTCGCTCGCACTCTGGCTTGCACTCTGGCTTGCACTCTCGCTCGCACTCTGGCTCGCACTCTGGCTTGCACTCTCGCTCGCACTCTGGCTCGCACTCTCGCTCTCAATTTCTCTGTTCTCTTAACTCGGAGACTATAAATAGAGCAACAGCTTGCGCGCGCGCCCCTATATGTCGTTGGCCTCTCCGCTGTTAACATCTATAGTGATAGTGCAAGTGAAAGTGATAATGGGTGCCCTTCGACCCAAAAATATTTCCTGACCAATGCAATACAGCTGGATGATCAGGAAGAAGCTTACTTCGATGATACCATAACTAATTGAAGTCACCTAGAATACAACTTTGCACTGGAAGGACTTAAGCAATGTCGAAAAAGAAAAACCATGTGTCCTCTAATGGGGTAAGTCTTAACCATTACAATTATATTATATATATCGATGCTATAAAAGGGATTTATGCATGGTCGAAAATAAGCTATGGTAGCCATGCATTTATTTTTAATTTAATTCCCTTATTGCTAGGGACCTCATTACTTAATTTTATTTAAAGCTAACCTGCAATTTGTATTAAGAATATCTACGTATACTTAACGTTAACAGCCTAACTTAATTATGAATGGATTTCTTGCCCTTACGATAGTTGCCTTAAACAAATAGGTAGCAGGGAAAAACAGCATTTTCATTCCCATAAAGGCATAAACATTGATATATGCTTTTTTATTACATTTATATATTTGATATAAGAAAACATAAATCATCAATATTAATCATCAGCAAATAAAGAGGGTTCTCAAGATCATCATTTTTTTTATCAACACTAAGGCCTTCATCAAGATACTAGAGTCAGCAAGTTTCTCTATATCTCTATATCTATAAAGACATTTTTCCATATTATATACATATATATCTTATATATTCTTGATCAGCATTAATAGCGTAGTTTATCCACGCAAACTAGTCTCTCAGTTTCGAAGGTATAAAAATATAAAACCTTGCAGTTAGTCTATAAAATAGACTTATTAATAAATAAGTCTGAACGAGCCGGATCGGCCGACTATATCATATAGCTGCCATATTGACTATCGAAAAATTTGTAGAAAATAAAGTATTATTAAATCATTGAATCAACACTAAGGCCTTAATCAAGAAACAAGAATCAGCAAGTTTCTCTACACTTATAAAAATATTTTTTCCATATTATATATCTTATTTATTCTTGATCAGCATTAAGAGCGGATTCGATTTAGCCATGTTCGTCTGACCTTCCATCTGTCCGGTTTTACGAAAAACTAGTCTCTCAGTTTCTGAGTTAAAAAAGCATAAAACCTTGCAGTTAGTCTTTTAAATAGTCTCACTAGTGAATAAGTCTGAGCGAGACGGATCGGACGGCTATATCATATAGCTGCTATAGGAACGATCGAAAAATTTCTAAGAAATAAATTATATCCCGTCCAGTTGTCAACATATTTTTATCTTATTTGAGTTAAAGCCATTTTGTATTATTTTGTACTATAGGTTTTAATTTTATTAAGATCGGAAGACTATATCATATAGCTGCAATAGAAACGATCGTGAAACGTATATCTGCCGCTCTGTACCTCCAGGGTTCACGTACTCTCTATTTCTCACTGCCTTTCTCTATAGAGGTACCTCTTTCTCACTTGCGTTCGCACTCTGGCTCTCTCTCTCGCTCTCACTTTCTCTGTTCTCTTAACTCGGAGACTATAAATAGAGCAACAGCTTGCGCGCGCGCCCCTATATGTCGTTGGCCGCTCCCCTGTTAACATCTATAGTGATAGTGCAAGTGAAAGTGATAATGGGTGCCCTTCGACCCAAAAATATTACCTGATCAATGCAATACATCTGGATAATCAGGAAGAAGCTTACTTTACACAACTTTACACTGGAAGGACTGGAAGCAATGACCAAAATAGATAACAATGTGTCCTCTAATGCGGTGAGTCTTTACCATCACAATTATTATTATTATTATTATTATATATTATGTATATAGATGCCCATTACTTAATTTTAGTTTTAAGTTAGCCTACATTTTTATTAAGGATCTAGGAATACTCAAAGTTAATAGCCTAACTTACTTCTAAATTGATTTCCTGCCCTTACGATCGTTTCAAATCTGACTGCCTTTTCGCCAACTTTTGCATTATTATTAAATTACATTATTATACCCTTGCTAGATAATATAATTTCGGTCAGAAGTTAGTAATGCAGTGAAGGAGATATTAAGGTATATAATTTTTTAAGTTTATAAGGCGTTACTAAATTTTTTAAATTTTAAAACTCAATATGCAGACTGTTAGGCCTATAAAATCTAAAACAGATAGGCTTTCCGAATTGAAATTATTAAAGTTTTGGCTTAGTTATGATATTTTCAAAACTTTGATTTACCCACAAAAATAATAAATAATTTGATTAATGAATTAATTTAATACACCTAATATACGAAGGCCAAAGATACAATGATTACCTAAAGTTATATACATTTCGAATTAAAATCAAAATCTTAATCAATAGAGAATAAAATAAAAAATATGCGACCAAAAATTTTAACTCAAAATGATTATTAAAAATTCATAAAATGTTTAATATTTTTTAAATGTTAAAATTTAGCATCGAACTTAATCTACCCAAACCATTCAATTCTTAAGTAATATTTCACTGGAAGAGAATCAAAGGAAATGTAAAAACCAAGTTATTTTGCTTTTGTGTATAAATGTAGTTTATTTTTGTTTTGCTGCATTTCGCTTTTGTTTGTATTCGGTTGCGTGTTAAATATTAATAATGAAATTGCGTTAAGTAGTATTCGATTAGTGTTTGGTTTTAGAAGTTAGTTAGAGGCGCAGTAGCAGAGAGTTGTATGTAGATTTTTTGATTTTTTTTTTCTGTTTACCAAGTAGCTTAGAAAGGTATTTATTAGGTTTTTCTGGCCGTGTACTGGGTTGGCGTGTGTTTGTCGCTTCCTGTTTTGTCTTGCAAAAATATTGCGCCTGCGCTTCTGAATGGCAATCAGAAGTTATATATTTTTTTTATTTATGTATATATTTATATAAATATTATTAACTTGCGTTTGTTACCTGCACTTGGAATATTTAAAATATCTTTTGTTAGTCGCTTTGTTTTTACTTTTAGATTAATTATAACATATGTGTACATATTAATTTAAATAATATGTTCTTTGTTCTTTGCTTTATCTTTTGTCGCTTTGTATTTTTTGTCCTTTAATCGCCTTCTAAGTTATGCAAAAATAAGCTCTCTCTTTCTTCTCCCTCGCTCTATCTATCCTTTATCCCATGATGCATGTGGTCTCATCACGAGAACTGCTCTCCTTTAAGGACATTCGTCCCTTATCGTCCTCCACTAAGCTGATGAGACCACATTGTACAGTTAATTCATGATCTATCCTCCTTTCCAGCGCCTTCTTTGTGTGCGGCTCCTTTTCTTTGCTAAACAGAAACTTGGAGAATGCTGAAATTATTGTTCTTCGTATTACTTTTGCTGCTTTGCTTATTGTTTCCGCTTTAGATTTATCGTAATTAATTATCGTACGAGTATATATCGATCGTTATCGATTGGGAAATGTGCAGATTTCTTGTACATACATACATACATACAATTATACAATTAGAATCGAAATTTCGCTTCGTTTTTGACGCGCTTTAAATGCATTTTATTTTGTTAGTTGGTTTGTTTGTTGTTTCTGCAGGCATGGCTTCGTTAGCTAAGGCTATACAATTATAAATATCGGTTTTCGGTAATCGGTATTGCAATAATCATCCACAATGTCTTTATACAATAATATTAAAAAAAAACACGTTTAACGAAATCTCAACTGATCGCTTCTCTTAAAAGTTAACTCTGTTTTTGGCATAAGGTCTTTTGTTTTGTTTCTCTTCATCGAAATTATAAATGTAGTTAAAGAACTAAACAATTAACTGATTAATTAGTTTACATGACAAATAATGTGAAAATATCATATTATAACTAATTGCTTGCAAGTAAATTCAATCGAACGCTTAGACTATTGTCTTACATGATTTTTGGATGCAAGAGAATTTGGGAATTGGGGTTGGTGAGGATTCTTGGAAACTCTTTTTGGGGATACAATTTTTTTCAAGGTTTTTGTACAATGTTTGCTCACGCACACTCGCTCACACATGCTTTAAATTCAGTCTTTTTCATATTCAGAGAATGGGAATAAAAAGAGGAAGCAATGCAACCAAGAACGTCGATAAATTTAATATTTTATGAAAAATAAAATGATTCTCAATTACTGTACAAATAATTCATCTCAATTTAAAAAATATATACCTAATACTGCTCGAGTTCCAAATTTAATATGAATAACTTATATATTTGATGAAATGTAACGCATTCACTGCAGTGACTTTTTCTGGGCAGTTTGTAAAGTATTCATATTGATTAATTATCGAACAATTCTCACAAGTTCAAATCGATTCAAAAGATTTTAAAACTGGGTGATGGAACTCGAAATTAAGTTTAGGGTTAGCTCATACAACTCATCTAACGGCTTGTCGCCAATGCGTATTAAACATTTTTCGACATTCAGAATATAGATTTCTGAGAAAGATAAATAAGATCAAGTTGAGTTAAAAAAATTACACACATTTTGCTAATAGAGTTCGAAAACAGCGATTGAATCGATCAAATCAAGGTTTCCAGTTCCAAATGTTACATTAATTTTTTATACGATAGAACCCTTGATGCTGATCGACATGCTGTGGCTTTCTGGCATTGCAGTGTGCTTCGTTTCAGCGAAGAAGTGCGGCTTGGTGTGTGAGCAGATAAATTTATATATATATGTATATATTAAATAATTATATATAGATGGGCGTTTCCTGGCCGGTGAGCAAACGAAACATGGACGTGGGCATCGTCTTCATCAGGATCTGATGGAGAAAGAAAATAATTCCAACATAAATCTATGGAAATTAGGTTTTTGAATGGTTATGGGAATACCTCGCCCACTGAGGATGACAACAGTTTGACAATGGTATCGTGTGGAACGGCCACAACACTTTGATTGTTAATCTCAATTATGCGATGGCCGACGCGTACTCCGCCCCTCTCGGCGATGCCTCCGCGCAAAAGGCTGCAGATCTACAAAATACCATGGATAAATTTCATGGTTAAAAACAATCATTCAGTATAAAATACTCACCACCCCGTTTTGGACGCTGAATCCCAGCTGGAATAGCGCCTTGGGCCGCAGTATCTTCACTTCGACGACTGGCGGGCAGGGCACAACGGTGAACTTGACGGCAGTTTGGTTCTTGGCATTGCGTATGTAGCTCTGGCAGGTGGACAGCGGCAGTCCCACCAGGCTCATGCCGTTAATGGCAATCAGCTGGTCGCCGATATTTAGCTGACCGCATCGGGCAGCCGCTCCGGTGGACATCAGATTGGCTATCACCACCGTTGGCAGCATGGAGCCCCAGCCGCTCTCGACAATAACAACGCCCAGGATTTCACCCTTAGCCTTCGGCACAACCACCTCCTTTTGCAGCTCCTTCTTGGCGAAGATCTCCAGCTCGTCACCGAATATCTCCTGACTGTTGAGCACCTCCTGGTAGTCCATCTCCTTGGCGAGGCTCTCGTTCTCGATGCCATTTGCCTTGAGGAACTCCATGTAGGCCACCTAACAAGGCCAGTTAGAGTGATCCAATGTCATGTGGGGTGTGAAAGTGCTTACCTGGAAGGCCTGTCCAATGGACTGAGCGATAAACTGCGCCTCATCGCTCTCGAAGACGTGGCATATCATCTTGGGCGTGCGATTATTGTGCTTGCTATGCTGCTGCTGCTGCTGCTGCTGCTCTTTTGGGGACGACTCATCGTCACCTATTCCAATTCCCGGAGTACCCGGCACCGCATCACCAGTCGGACTGGCAACAACAGTGGGCTCCGTCGTCACACTATTGGGCACGAATCTACGACGGGCCATTAGCACCACCAGATCACCGATATCGGCTATGTAGGATATGGTGCGCAGAGCGTGATCCATCATGATCTCCTTGAGGTCTGTGTTCAGCACCATTATCTTCTCGGTTGATATGAACAGGTCCACTTCAGTGCTCGGCTGGCTCTCGCCCTCGGGAGCCTGTTTAGGGAATAGAAAGTACAAATGAAAAAGGACTCCGATTTGCAAGGATATCTGGCACTTGGTTCTTAATGGGGGCTAACACAATGATCGATCTCTTACCAAAGCCTATGGAGAGAGAGGAATGCGCAGCAGCAGGGAACGAGAAAAGCGAACGAGAAATATTTTTAGACAGAGACACAGAGCATAGCCTAGCGGGGTATTCGGAGGGGCTCTTGACTGTGTGTGTGCAGGAGCTAGGGCTTATTTTACACTTACCTTGATCCTGGAGACGGCCTCCTCGGCCTGCATCATTCTGGTCGACTTTGTTGGCTGGCCCTCGCACACCAGCTGCGTCGATCCGAGATATCTGGCTCGGAATAGCACGCCTTCGATGAGAACTTTGGGTTCCAAAAAGCCTGCATCGAAAGGGGATATCGAAAGCAATGTGTTAGTTGTGAGAATATATCATTGATTAATTATCGATAAAAATTAAGAACTGAACTCGTTCTCAACATGAAAGCAGTTACAGCTTGTTGGTTTGTTTTCGTTTAACTAAAAGTTTTTGAAATGCAGTCCACGAACTTGATTAAAGGTATGAAATCAAAAACACGTTTCAGTTCGTTCGATATATCAAGCCAATATTTAACCCTAAAGTCGATATATAAATCGAACGCGCAACCGAATGTCAAAACGGCTAAGTGTGTTAAAGTGTTAAGACCCCAATAACCGGGCTAAAGACTTACATGGGCATCACAATCAAATATGATTCAAATAGCGCAGCGTGAAAAAATATATAATCAGTAAGCTACAACGCAATCCGGAATGCGAGAACACCATTACTTACCCTCCTTGTTGCGCGACTTGGCCTTCTTGTCCGAGTTAGCCGAATCCTTGAGCGACTTGATGGAACCCGTGGGACTTTTGCTATATTGCTGCAGCTTTTCGGGCGAACTTATGGATGTCCTAATGTCCGCCGCCGACGTGCCCACAATCTGGCAGATGTCCGGTGAATTGGGCGTCAGCGAGGTGCCGATACCTTGGCGTATGGTGGACGTAGAATAGGTATGCGGCTTGACATTGCACATGGAATTCGAGTTCGGATTCGGGTTCGGATTGTTGTTATCCAAGGCGCCATTATTGAGGTGGCCATTGCTGGCGGCGACATCAGTGTCCTCATTCGCATTGCTGTCCGCCGCCAGAGGCTGTAAAATGTTAAAAAGTTAGTGAATTAAGAATAAGAATATATATTTAAATTTCTAACCTGATCGGCGAAGAAGTCCTGTTGCTGCTGCTGACCCAGCAATCGATCCGTCTCCAGATCCGTGTCCGGTTCCTCCTCGGTTAGGGCAACAGTCGGAGCTGGAACCGCTCCCTTACGTGGCACCCAAACTGGAGAATCGGGATCCGGGGGCAAGACCTCATCGCAAAACTTGAGCTTCTCCGGTTGCGTCTTGGCCCGCTGCAACGCCGAACGTATCTCCTTCATGGCCTCCTGGATTTCCTGCAGCGGCTGCGGCTGCCCTGATCCTGAACCTAGCCCTGATTTATCCACAACCGATCCTGAGTCTCCTAGAGCCGCTGCATATACCGCACCGTAGTGTCCATCCAGCGGGTTCTCGCCATCTGAGGGAATAACCGACTCACTGGGATCCGCGATCTCTATTTGAGGCGGCGTCAGCGGCGACGGTCCCGGGGGCATGGGCATGGGCAACGAGGCGAAATCACTTATCAGCGCCGATTGAGAGGCATCTGTGGTTAGAGTCGCCATGCTGGCGCTCATCGCATTATACTCGTTCTCCAAACGCTCCCCGTTCCCGTTGTGCTCGATCACCACTGGCTGGGAGTGAGATTGGGAATGGGATTGAGATTCTGAATGCTGTTTGTCGCAGATCACGGATACGTTGTTCTCGGTATCGGAGGCGTGACCGCTGCTCAGGCCATCCTCCAGCACCGGCATACTCGTGTACAGCTTGCCATAGTCCGTGGGACAGTTGATGTCGTTGGACAAGCTGTCCAGATCGCCGCAGTTCGAATCGTAGTCCGTGGTCTCCGGGGACAGGGTGAAGTTCCGCGAGTGCCGTCGCAGATTTGCCTCCAGTTCCGTGTCAGCCAGGTCGCCGCTGCTGCGGCTATTCGAATCTATGTACAGCTCAATGTCGTTGTGCTGCTCCTGGTATGGATTCTGGATTGATGGATTTGGGTCAATGGGCTAAAGGATTATAATTTAATTAAAATGATAAATATGTGTGAAGGAGTTCCAACTCACTGTTGGCTTTTTGGTGGGCGATTTGTGCACCATGAATAGCTCATCGTCCTTGGGAATCCTCGCCAGACGCTGTCCAATGTACGCCTGCTCCATGGGAGTGCTAGGGTAATCCAGTTGCTGTTTTCGTAAAATTAATTATTAGAATCATAAGGGAACAGAGAGAAACGGTTACACGGCTCACCGAACTGGCCACATCGTCGCCACTCTCCGTGGTGTAGTCCGTAAAGCGCTTCTCGTCCTCCGGATTCGCCTTGAAGAACTCCTCCAGCACCTTTCGCGTCTCCGAGAATTCGTACAAGTAATCGAATGTTGGGGTCTTCTCCTCCCGCACCGTCCTGGAACCACGATCTTCCTCGTGGTCGACTAGGTCAATGAGGTTGCCCACGGATGCCTTTGCCGACACCGAATTAGCTGTAGTGTGATTGCTGCTGGTTGTGGGAGAAACCCTTTGCGGAAATCCCGGCGGACGTTTCCGAGGCGGACCGCCTAGGATGGTGCTGTTCGGCTGATTGCCGCCAAAACGACGCGGAGATCCCTCGTACTCGGCAATAGGCAGTTGACCAATCATCTTGGTCACCTTGAGGACATCCTCGTTACTGCCCAGTGGTCGCTGTCCACTCGAAGCCTTGTTCATCCAATTGGTGTCGATATCATCGAACACCACGATCTCGCCATCCCTCAGGCACTGTCCATCCGCCTTGCCCACATCCGTCGGCGATCCGGGACTGGCCAGTCCCTAAAAGTGAAGTGAAGTGAGGGACTTTTATTGTTACCACATTTTTGTTTATTGTTGTGTGCGCTCACCTGTGGCAGGGCATCCCTGGACTCGAATTGGCTTCCCGGACTCCTTCCCAGTCGGATCTGGTGCAAGTGCGGTCGCTGGTAGTAATAGCTAGAGTCTCGGCCGGAAGACAGCCCGTAACCGGGTAGCCCTTGACCGCCGCCCACGGAGGGCGACTGGCCTTGCATGGGAACGTAGGGCAGCTCGGCATTCAGATCCGGAGAATTCAGAACGGTGCTGGCTGGAGTGACGTTCGGACTGCGGGTTCTCATTTCCCACACATAACGCTCCTGGGGCTGCTGTTGCTTTCCCGGCTGCTGTGTCTGCTGGCCGAAGTTCATCTGCAGCTGATTGGCCATGGACTCGTTGCTGCTGTCGCTACAGGAATTGGAGTTCATGTCTGGCTAACTGGGATGCACGGATCGGATCGGATCGGAACTGGGAACTGGATGGCCTTGGGGTACTGGGGCTTGGTCTGCTAGTGCTCTAATGTTGCTGCTGCTTCTCCGACCGCTGCTGCTGCTGCGATGGCTGCTGACATGCCCTCACCTGGGGGCCACTGCCTGGTGGAGAAGAAATGGAGGTTTGATTAGTCGATGATCTAATGAAGCCCATGATGAATCATTGTCACTGGCAAGGAGGGGCAGATTTTAGCGATGTGATTGTAATTATAATTACTGCGGCTTGAAGCTTAGACACGGGAATGGAACAAGTTTCTGTTACCTCTAAAAGTACCTCCTAAGGTTATTGGTAAAATCAGATTTATGATATACGAAATTAATTAAGGAGTTAAAATTATTTAAAATATTTAAAAGTTTATGCTTCCAGCCTACTTTGTGGCTTGATTTTAGAGTTAAATAGTATTTGAATCAAAGGATATTATGCTGAATTATCCGATTTTTCACTTTCAAGCTGGAAAGTAGAGGAGTTTAGTCACTCTTTTGGAGGTAGAACCTTCAGAATTGGTAGCACTTCTCTAGTTTTCCCTTGGCCTGGCTGCTTGATTATAAAACAGTCACAGAACCGTTGTTCGCTTTGGCGGATTGCCTTTGAATACTGCAACTACATGTGTACGTAAGCTCCTCTTGGTGATGATTCAATGATGGTGATGATGTTGATGATGAGTCTGTGCCAGTGTTCTTTATCTGCCATTGTTTTTGGCCAAGCTCAAGTGGTGTTGTTGGTGCTGCTGCTGCAGTTGCTCCGCCCGCGGCTGCTTTGGGAAATCAATGCGGGCAATTAACCCACTCTTGCCAGGCATCTGGGGACACACAACACTTCACACACACGCACACACACGCGGTACGTACACCACACCACACACGTGTGTAGTGTGTATTATATGGATATCTGGCGCGTCCGTGTGTGTGGTTGCGCACGTAAACTTGGCCTCCAAAAGTCCTCTCGCGCAGGCAAAACAAAACGCAGGAAGCTGCTGCTGCACTTCCAGACATAACAACAAACACCCACACGCCCGCCGGGAGGGGGTGGAGGGTGGTGCAGCCTTTGTTGTCGCCGACTGTTGTGCCAATCGCGTTGTAAGCGCCAGGCGTGGGAAAACGCTAAACTCCTCTTTGGCTGTGTGTGCGTGTGTCTATCTATGTGCGTATTGTTAAAAATCAATAGATTTGCCGTTGTTTTTTTTTTTTTGGTTTTTCTTCCGCAGCTCCCTTTTGCACGATATGGGGAGCGGAGGGGGGAGCGAACAACAACACACGCGAGAGAGCAGACCAGCCCGAAGGAACACCGTGACAACGGCCTAAAAGCAGGGGCAGCAACAACAACGCCGCAGACTGCATTGGCAATCAACACTTGTCGCGATTTGTTCAACATTTACCATTTAATTCACTCGAATGTGATTTATTTTTATTTTCTGATAGGCAGTACTGCCAATTTGGATTTTTTTTCCCGTCAAAACTGGCGGGAAAATTTTGTGAATTGCGGGAATTGTGAAAAGCGGGAACTCTGGTTTTTATCGATAGTTCGATCTGTTAATTTCTATATAATTCGACCGCAAACATCTGTAAATGTGTAGAACCGTTCTGTAACTTCTTATATTATCAATGTTTTGAAAAACAGATTAGGCAGTTCAGCATACTTTAGGGTATATCTGTCATTTTTATATTTTTTACAACAATTTTACACGTGTTTTAGCTAATTTTTTTACAGAATCTGGCTTATACGGTCATCGATAGTTTAGTGAGCAATTACAATGGCCACACTATTTACTCAACGGTTTTATTTTTCAAACTTTGAACTTTGAAAAGGTAATAAAGTTTACCTTTTTTAATGTCATCTGAAAGTTAATTGATTTATTTTTAACTAACTAGTAGATTAAAAAATTACGTTCACGAGTCATACGAGGCTCAAATGCTCAGTGATGTGTGTGACGCCTTATCAGTAGGAGGCAGTAAAAATTAAATAGGAGCAAATAAAAAATTGATAAAAACAGTGCAAAAAAAGTGGGAATATTACTATAGATATGGATTTATTATTGCGTGTCCCGGAGCAGATAGCTGCCGTCATCCAGGCCGGCAACCCACTCACAAATCCGCTTAAAGAACTCCGCGTCCACATGCTCAATAATCCGCACATTCTCCGGATGCTTTTCGCGCTCCCGCAGATGATCGAGCACCATCTGGCCGCGGGTGTGGGTGCCCCGGAGGTCAACGGTCGCGTGCCAGGTACTGTGCTTGCGTATGAACCGGTCCCCAAAGAGCCACACGGCCACCACCAGAGCATCGCAGGGATTCCACGTCTTGATCCCGTACAACTCGATCATAGGCAGCCACTGAGCGGCCTCCACTTTGTTGAGCATTGTGATGGCCGGATGGTTGACATCCTTGGCCCTAGCGGCAAATTCCTTCAGGCGCCAGTCCTGCAGATGGAGGAACACTAAAGTATTTCGTGTAACCCTTAGAGATCCCTCCCAGAATTTGGTGTCTACTCACTATGGATATGTTGAATCTGTCCGCGGTGCAGGGTTCCCAGGGCAGGACGGTGATGGGACAGCGGCTTCTCAACAGCACAGTGTGAGCGGCTTCCGGATCCGAATGGAAATTGAACTCGGCGGCACGCGAGGAATTGCCCACGCCCTGGTAATTTCCGCCCATGATGAAAATATCCTTGAAATTCTCCCCAAACTCCTTGCCGTACATGGTATAGCCCAGGGCCAGATTCGTTAGGGGACCCACGGCGAAAATAGTGATCTGCTTGGGCCTCGCACGGCAGAGATCATAGATGGCGGTCACTGCATGCTTCGGCTGCACAAAGCTCTCCACCGGATCGCAGGCATCGTCCAGGCAATCCCCAAACCCATCGCGGCCATGGAAGTATTTCTTGTCGTCCTCGCTCCAGGGAATTAGGGGATCAACAGCGCCGAGAAATATGGGAATCTGCGGCAAAGAAATGTTAATGTTTTAATAATAGTGAAGAAGTTAATGCGAATTCAATGGCTTCGCTTTAATCTGATCCAAGGAGCTTTTCTTTCCAACTCGGATTATCACATTATTTTTCTATAATTCGTGTACGATTATATTTACACAAATTAATTAGCGATCGATGGGATCGAGCTCGGATATTGTTTATTTATATTTACACACGTTTGTGCGGTTGTAGGCCTCGAGTATCCGTCGCATGTTCCGCGCCGCATTCTCTCGGCTGGTATTGCCGCATCCCATTGTGGTCACCGCCAGCAGATGGATGCCGTGGCTCTCCGCTGCGTGTAGCAGGAGGAGCAGCGCCCAGGCATCGTCGCTGCCACCGTCGCAGTCCAGGATGGCGTATCTGGGCACATGTCCTTCTCCGTCGCCGTTTGCCGCTGTGCGTCCGTCTGCCATCGCCGGCAATTGGTGAATGTGAACTACTGGCCATCGGTTCCACTCGGCTCTAGCCGTATCACAGAATTTCACAACGCCGCTCCGGCTCTGCCCTCCGTTTCGTTCTCCAATCTGTATTCCCGATTCCGTGCCCACATGTGCGATATGTCGCCGCCATGTGTGCAATGCATATCTGCGCTGTATTTCATGTGTTAAGTGAATCAGCTGCGCCGTGCCGGCCAGAGCGGGACAAACGGATGGGAGATGTGTGTGTGGGATTCGGCGGGAATCGGGGTGGTCCCTCTATCTGGTCGACAGGCAAATACCCTTATCAGCGCGGGAAATAGAAAGATAATCCATGTGTAAATACTAATCACTTGAAATATTTTAGCAAAATATACATATAAGTTCATATATATGTGGAATTTACCTACCCTCTGAACCCTGTAACGACTTAGCATTAACATTCTTGCCAAAATGTCTTTAAGCAAGTTAATCTGAAATGGAGGTATTTCTAATATATTATAATTATACGAAAAAGATGATACTAGAGAAGAATTTAATATCGAATGGGACTTGAAATATTATAATCTTGAAATTCTATAATTTATTTATTTGAAAATGAATTAAAGAATTAATTATCCATCTTTTCGTACTGAATGTATGTATACTTTTAACCTGAAAAGGGTTTAAAAATTGTATTTTTTATATTTATGTCTGTATATTTATAACCCTGAATTTACATAATTTACATACTTAATTAAACTCCATTCGCGATCAAGGCAATTTTCAGTTTAATATCTAGCAAATCCTTGTAGACCAAAGGTGTTTTCCAGAAGATGTTTTTTAAAGGTTCTAAAAGGAATTATATGTAAAAAGATTAAGTAAAGGATATACGAAAGAAACGGAATTAATTAAATACAAGTTTATTAATTAAACGTTTTTCCTACCTTCAAAAATAATAAAGTTTATGTGAAAATTAGAATCAGTCAAATGTTCCAAATTAATCATTAGCTCAAAAGTATAATAATATATATTTAATATATTTAAGTTTTAATGTTATAAGTTTAAAATTTGTTAAATTTGTTAACTAAACATGATGCTAGGAGTGAGGGACACAAGTGGGAATTCCGGATAATTCACATCCCATAATGGTGTTCAGGGTAATTGAGTTTAAGTTACAATTTAACTTAATAAATATCTTGGATTTGAAGGGCAACTGGAACTAGTATTACGTTACGTATATTAATAATTCTTTGTGGCAATCGAGTTGCGGCAGGTCGTTGCGATAATAACAGGCTGCGACAAAAGTCGTATCGCCCACTTGCGACACTTGGATTAATCTATGTATGTAGATTCCCCTTTATATAGAATACTCGTATAGTTGTAATGTTGGAGTGCAGCCACTTAGCATATAAATATTATTAAGGTCTTCGTAATCTACATATTCTTGTGTGCTTGAATGATGCCATATAGTATAGTAGTTTAGCTTAATTAAAAAAGTTTAAGTCCAGTGGCTGGATACAGTATAAATTAGGCTGAAATATAAACTCATATTTGGAATAGTTTATAGTTTATATTTTAATTCATAAAATACTTACTCAAGTAGTAACGTAGTGAGATATAACCAATATTTCATACAACACTGTAAGTGAGGTGAGGAGAAAACTGCAGCCAACTTCACTGCAGTTTTAGATATTGCAAGCAAGGCTTATCCTGGCATTTAACGGAATCTGTAGGCGCCTAATAATTATTTTATTTATATTTATTGCTTAATTAATTTCCATATGTACACGTTAATTAGCTTGAAACACCTAAAATGGAGCACATGCCATCAACAAGGCCGTCGCAAAGAAATTCACCACAGTAACTCAGCTGCAATGACATTTGACAGCTGATCAAAATTCTGTGTTTTAATTAACAAGAATTAAACAATTCAAGTTTATTTTTCAAAGTTCACAAGTAATAGCTAACAAATATAAATTATTTGTTATACCTACGATCCATGGAGTTGAAAAATCATCATTACAATATAAAGAAGAAAATGAGGGCGCCTACAATTCGTTTTAAACAATTTGCGCAAAAATCCACTATAATTACGCTTATTTGTCGGTGGCCAAAATAGCGATAGCAGACTCTGGGCGATAGCATTCGCAATCGATAAAAGCAGCCGGCGCTGCGGGAACAACAAATAATTCAGCATTGAATAGCCACGATCGGATCAGCATGGAGAAGAAGGAGCGCCTGGTGGTCTACGACTGCGACATCGGTACGGACGATGCCTGGGGCCTGGCCATGATGCTGCGGGCAGAGGAGCTGACGCTACCCGGCGGCAGAAGTGTCAAAGTGGTGGCCGTTACCAGCGTGCAGGGCAACACTGACGTGGTGAATGGCACCCTGAACGCCCTGCGGGTGCTCCACACGCTGGACAGGCGGGATGTAAGTAGCTGCTGCCACTTAACCGGTTCTCCCAACTGACTTCTTGTTCTCCCCCATTAGGTGCCCGTATTTCAGGGTTGCGCCAACTCCATTGTGCCGACCAATTGGACCTACACCAACCGATTCCATGGCATGGACGGCTTCAACGACGTGGGCGACTATCCGGTTGTGGATGCGGATAAGGAGGTGCAGCCGGAGCATGCCGTCAATGCCATGTATCGCCTGGCCTGCCAGCATCCCGGCCAAGTGGATTTCCTGCTCTGCGGGCCCCTTACGAACTTTGCCAACTGCATCAATCTGTATGGCGACGCCTTTCTGGACAAGATCGGCGGCGTATACATCATGGGTGGCAATATTCAGGGCAAGGGCAACGTCACCAAGAGCGCCGAGTTCAATTTCATGATGGATCCCGAGGCAGCGCACATATCTCTGACCCACTTGAGGCAGCCGGCCTTGCTTCTACCCTGGGAGCCCTGCATCGATGGCGAGTTTGGCATAACCCTCGACTGGCGGCTGAACGTTCTGGGAGCGGTCCAGCATCCGTTTATGGAGCTGCTCAACAGAGTGGAGCGATCCATGCTGGAGCCACGAGGCTTCGTGAAGTGGATCAGCTGCGATTCCCTGCTCACCGCCGCCTATCTCTTCCCAGAGGCAATGATCGCCGATCAGCGGGAGTACCATGCCGCCGTGGAGCTAAGCGGTGTGCATACCCGCGGCCAAATGGTGCTGGATCACCTGCGTGGCCGCAAGGTGGATGCCATTCACGGCAAGGAGAGCAACGTGCGGGTCATAAGACGTTTAAACGGCGAGCCCTATCGCACGATTATCGCCTTCACGGGATTCCTACCCGAGACGGATATAGCACAGCTATGCGTTTAGTCAACTTCTAGGAAGAATGTGTATGTGAATGCCTATAGATATGTATGTATATGGGAAAGTATGTAAAAGAACAAATTGAACAAACTTTCGGCGCTGTAATCTCTGGTTGAGCCATGTCTTTGATCTAATCAGAGCACACTTTATGGCCAGATAAGGCATCAAGTGTGACCTGACTGGGACAGAGATTAGATGGAAGACTTCAAATAGAAGTATATGTTATTAACTATGGCCAAGGTTTATGTCACTCACGTAAAAGGGGAAGATAACCCAATTTTAAGGTGGGAAATACCCTTAAATCCCTTAAGAAATATATAGGTTTAGATCAAATATCTGGGCTAGTATATAGCACAAATTAATAACAAAGAAAGATAAAGAGAATGAGGTTTTGAAAAACAAAACCACATTAGATAACAAACGAATCTACTGGCATACATATATATATATATAGATACATGTATTATATATGCAATTATTTATACAAACCACCAGCAGTTGCTTCCAGCCATAGCCATGGACAGTGACAGGCAGGATCGCTTGGTCATCTTCGACTGCGACATTGGTGCGGACGATGCCTGGGCTCTGGCCATGCTTCTGAGGGCGGAGACGTTGTCCTTGCCCGACGGAAGACGTCACAGAGTAATCGGGATCACCTGTGTCCAGGGCAACACGGAGGTGGAGAACGGTTCACTGAATGCCCTCAGGGTGCTCAAGTTGCTGCAGAGGACAGATGTGCCCGTTTTCAAGGGCTGTGCTTTGCCCTTAGTGCCCCGTACTTGGACAAATCCCTCGCGCTACCACGGCAGTGATGGCTTCAAGGACGTAGGCGACTATCCGGAGGTGACCGACTGGCAGGAGCAACTGCAGCCGGAGCACGCTGTCAATGCCATGTATCGTTTGGTCTGCCAGCATCCAAAACAAGTGGACTTTCTACTATGTGGGCCGCTGACCAACTTTGCGAACTGCATCAATCTCTATGACGATGCCTTTCTGGACAAGATCGGCGGGGTGTATATCATGGGCGGCAATATCTATGGCCAGGGTAATATCACCAAGAGCGCCGAGTTCAATTTCATGATGGATCCCGAGGCGGCGCACGCGACTCTCGAGCGATTGAAGGAGCCAGCCCTAATTCTGCCCTGGGAGCCGAGCAACGATGATGATTTTACCTCTACGCTCGACTGGCGACTGAATGAGCTGGGGGCTGTAGAGCATCCCTTTGTCAAGCTCCTGACCAGGGTGGAGCGAGCCATGATGGTGCCACGAGGCATCACAAGGTGGCGGAATCCCGATGCCGCTCTCACGGCCGCCTACCTATTTCCTAAGGCAATGATCCTCGACCAGAGGGAGTACTATGCCGCCGTGGAGCTCAGCGGTGTGCATACCCGCGGCCAAATGGTGCTGGATCACCTGCGTGGCCGCAAGGTGGATGCCATTCACGGCAAGAAGAGCAATGTGCGGGTCATAAGACGCCTCAGCCGGGAGCCATTCCGCACCATCATCGCCTGGACGGGGTTCCATCCACAGGCGACCATCGAGGAGCTCTGCCAGCGGGACCGCCCAGGGAATATCCAAGCCAATTGAAACTACAAAAATGTCTGGTGTATATATTTCCTAGACTCTACAATCAGTGTTCCATTAAATCGATGCGATGCGAGTGTTCAAATTCACAATGTGCTTTAGACCTACATGCTACTACTGAAAAAAGGTCACCCAAGAAAGTGTTAGACAAATTTCTATCCCTATGCGTACTTTTGAGAAAGTAATTTTGGAAAACATTTAGGTTTTAAGACAACTAACTTTGTGTGTTAGTACAATTATTTTTTTTGATAGCGAAAGGAATACACAATAGAATGCACTTCAATTTATAAAACTGTTTCACAATGAATTCAACTAACCGGAACTATAAATATTTAATACAAAATATTTTCGACTAATTTCTTGGGTGCTCAACGCAAGTGTACAATAAAGTTTATGTATATATGTATATAAGTACATAAAAAAGTCGAACTAACATTTGATCTCGCAAAAATATAACAACTGCGAGCTACTAATATATGTATATTACCATATATCAAGGCCTTTCTTGGGCCTCTGGTCTGAGGTTTGTGGCCTGTTAAAGCGTGTTTTTATTCAAGATAATACACATAGTTCCTAAATATTTATGTTTTGTGCGCTAGTTGTAATTGACGCTTCATAGTTTTTATTTCTTTGTAGCGATTTCACAAATAGTAAAAGTATCTTGAGAACTATAGATGTATTACAATGATCCCATTTTAAAAAGCAAATCCAGAAAAAAGTGGGACTTTGAGCTGCCTAACCATAATTGAGTGGCAAAAGATTTGCTTACTTAGTAGCATTCAAAAGACTGCTGTACAAATTGTTAGGACAGTGCTAGAATTAGGCATTTTAGACAAGAGTAAAGACTTTCGTTTAGTTAAGGCCAACTGGAAAAAGACGCTACAAAGGCTGTGACTCTGCACACACAAAAGGGGCTTGGAAAGATCATAAACTACATCTAGGATAATGGTGTTCTACTTTAGCTAGATCTGTGCCAAGTGCTTGATATGAAATTCATAATATTAGTTAGTTCTGCTCAATTCCTATATATCAATTAGAGCTATGTTCAATTCAAAATACGAATGCCATTTGCAGGGATGCCATAGAAATGGCTAGGGATGGCAGAAACATAGATTTATTGATACAGCATCGATATTTGCTGCACAGAGTGATATATAAATCGATTTATTAACGTTCGATATATGTACAATAAATCGATATTCTGTTTGATATATCGACCTGGGCCAAAGACGAGTGTAAGCTTGCTTTAAACTATCACTGTTTGAAAACAAATACATAAAAGATGTTGTAAGTATAAATAACATTTTTCGGGGAAGCTACTCTTGCTATAAATTTAATTTGGGCATATGACAGGCTCTAATTTAATTATTTACCAATTTCTAATTAAGGAAACATAAAAAGATGATGTATAATTTGAAACAGGATTGAATATTCATTGGAATATAATTTTCTTGGTATGGCAGTATTTCATTAATGTGATTAAAGGACCATAACTGCGGAGCGTTACGAACAATAGAAGGCACATAGTCACATAAAATTGATAGATAAAATTGTAACAAATGTATGTCTTAGTTCTTAGAAAAATGTATATAACTCTACGGATTTAGTTTTTTCCCCTTTTTATACCCTTGCAGGGTATTATAATTTCAGTCAGAAGTTTGCAACGCAGCGAAGGAGTCATTTCCGACCCTATAAAGTATATATATTCTTGATCGGGATCAACAGCTGAATCGATCTAGCCATGTCCGTTCGTCTGTTTGTCCGTCTGTCCGTCTGTCCGTCCGTCTGTCCGTCTGTCTGTCCGTCTGTCTGTCCGTCTGTCTGTCCGTCTGTCTGTCCGTCTGTCTGTCCGTCTGTCTGTCCGTCTGTCTGTCCGTCTGTCTGTCCGTCTGTCTGTCCGTCTGTCTGTCCGTTTCTAGGCAAACTAGTCTCTTAGTTTTGAAGTTATCTGAATAAAACTTTGCAGTTAGTCTTCTATATACTCTCACTCGTATATAAGTCGGAAAGGGCCGGATCAGACGACTATATCATATAGTTGCCATAGGAACGATCGGAAAATTTGTAGAAAAAAAATTATAACTTTCCCACTTTTCAACATATTTTCTTTAAATTTGAGATATAGCCATTTTGAATTATTCTTGAATTTCGGATTTAATTTTATGGAAATCGGACTACTATATCAAATAGCTGTCTGAAACTATCATCAAAACTAGAACTGTACAACTATAAATAAAATAGTAAAGATGACTGTAATGAAAGTAGGAACTAATATATCTTACTTATAATTTATATTGTATCAATCTGCAAGGGTATACAAACTTCGGCGTGCCGAAGTTAGCTTCCTCTCCTGTTAGTTACTAAGTTATAGGCAGCAGGGGTCATCAAGCTGTGGTAAAAAAAAAAAAAATGTTTGCTTTGTATAACTTCAACAGTGTTTTGCGAGTTTGTTTGTGGTTCCTAGACGGGAATGCCCGTGCGGTCCTTGATCTTGCCCAGGACATTGACATGCACCTTGGAGTAGCCGCTGGGTTTCTTGGAGAGGCCACCGCCCGGTGCAGCGGCGGCGCCCGGCAGGGGTACTCCCGCCGCCGTTGATATGCCCACGTCAATCGATGCAGATGCCGAGGACAGGGGCGAGGAGTGCTTGGAGTCGTCGAGGTGCGAGGATCTCTGCGTAGAGAGCAGCAGATCCTCGCTGCTGGGACGCAGCTGCGCCGAAGATGATGGCGTATAGATGGGCTGCAGCTTGTCCACCTCATCGTCGATGGCCTTAAACTGCCAGCTCCAGTTGGGGCGATAGAGGAAGGGACGATGATCGAAGCGATTGTCATCCGGACTGTAGCTCTCCGCATGCACCGACGGCGTCAACACGGTCATCTTATGTCTGTTGATGGCGTAGCAGCGGAAGAAGTGCTTCACCTTGTCGGCCACCTCCTTGGGGCTGAGGTCGCCCTTCCAGGTGGCCACCAGGCGGCAGAACATGCTGTAGGGGCCGCAGAAGGACTGCTTCCGCAGGCGTCCGTACTCGGAGAGCTCAGCATAGGTCATGCCCATGTCTTGCTCATCCGTCTGCTGCAGCTCTCCGTTCTCCTGCAGCGGCTCCAGTTCGGCGGTGGGCGGTGCATCTATGATCGACTCCAGTGCCGGCAGGTTGAATCTGTTTTTGAAATGAATTAATTATAATTTAGAACGATCCTGCCAACCGCTTGGACTGGTTATATCTTACTTATCCTTGGCGTAGATCAGAAATCGGCGCAGATCCATCTTGGAGATGCCACCAATAGGATTGATGTCCGCTGAGGAGCAGTCGTACTTGGTCAGATAACCGCGCAGCGACTCGTCCACATTGGCAGAGCCCAGGACAAGGAGTCCGCCCGGCCGGTTGCGCACCCACAGCATCAGCTGGGCAAAGATGTAGGCGAGCACCATCCGTATCCGCGACTGAATGTTCTGCAGCGCCAGGTTCTGGCGGGCACAGCCACCCTGCGTCTTGAACCGAGGCGTGAGACCCGTCACCGCATTGAATATCCCGAGCAGGGCATTGACCGCCAGATCGATGCTGATCTCGATGTGATAGCTGCCCAGCTGATTGGCCAACTGGGCGGCCCTCCGCCTGGTCTCCTTGCTGCTGTTCACGCTGCCCATGAAGCAGGTCACCAACAGGCGGTTGCACAACCCGGCGGCATTATCCGGCGTGTACTCCGTGTCGGCCAGAATCTTGCGTATGTCGTGCAGCACCTGTGCATCGCCCAGCTGGACAGCCTGGACGATCTGGCGGCACATGGAATGCACAATGGTGGCCGAGCTGCTGGAGTCAACCCCGCCGCTCAGGGGCAAAAAGAAGCCACCCTGTCCCGACCGCCTCAGGTAGTCCCATAGCCAGCAGGCGGGCCCCAGGGCAATCTCCTCCTCGGGCGTGTGATTCGGCCAGTTGAGGGGCGGCGTGGAGGTCTTGAAGATGTCACTGTGCGTCGACATCTCAAAGTCGCAGTGGATGCGCGGATAGTTGGCCGCCCCGGCAGCCGTCGAGCAGCGGGAACGCTGGCTAACGCGATAGGCACGGATCTCCTCCAGGTCGATGGTGGCCAGCGTTACCTCCACATCCTGCAGGGCGAACTGCTGTCCGCGGGCCAGGAGCTCGCCATTCAGGGCGATGGCCGAGCAGCCGTTGAAGTACACCCGCTGACCATCGCAGCCGCGCAGATTGCTGAAGAGATAGGCGCCGCCGGCCTTGAAGCTAGCATTCCGTATCAGATCGGTGGTGATGTGCGCCTTCCTCAGCTCCATGTAGCTGCCGGAGCTGTTCACGATCAGCTCGACGCCCGCCAGCGACATCTCGATGTGCTTGCTCCGCACATTCCACAGCTCCTCGCAGATCTCGTAGCCGAGGCACGTGTCCCTGGTGGCAATGACTGCATCTCCGAACGGCACCGTCTGCTGGCCCGTGTGCTGGGCAATCATGCGCGGCAGGACGAACTCCTCCGTTTGCAGGGACTTGGTCCAGGCGGTGAACCAGCGCGTCTCGCGATAGTTGCCATCGTCGCACATGGCCATCTTCGGCCGGATCAGCAGAAGTTGGCGATTGAAGAACGCCACCCGGCAATTGTAGGCCACATTGCGATGCATCACCGGCATGCCCACGTCCACCAGCATGTTCTCACTGTGGGAATTCAAATGTATATAGCTGGGTTTTTAACAGGACAAGAGATGCACACTCACCAGATGGGCGACATCATCACCTCCAGCAGCACCTCCCACGAGTGCAGGAATGTGTCCGGCTCACGGAAGTGATCCTCGCAGCTGTAGCCACTGTGTGGGAAATGGAGGAAAGCAACAAGGATCAGTGTAAGTAATCCTTAAGAAATGCTAGTTATTTAAAACTAAACCTAAGTTAACTATTAAGCACTTACCAAACCTCCAGCTCGGGTCCGGTGCGATAGCTGGCACCCATGTCCTTGGCCTCCAGGATGGATTGCAATATCCTTGCCATATTGCCCTCAAAGTCCAGGGCCCACTGGTTCAGAGTGGACACCGCCACGGTCACTTTGCGTCCCATTCTGGCTGCTCACTGGTTGTGTCCTGTGTTCTGTGTCCTGTGTCCTGCGATTGGTTCCTGATTGCACTTGGTTTTATATCTCGTTTTATTGTCGCTAGTAGTTCAGAAAATTCGGCAGTTATCAACTGAAAGGAAGGAACGATGGGAAACTTTAATTAATTGCCAGCAAGGATATGCACAATGCGGCTGCAATTAATTTGATGGCTGCGATTCAGACTCGGATTCAACTCGGCGGCCTCACGGCTTTTCTCGTCTGTGTGGTGGCTTTGTTGATTTCGAAGCCGTGTTTGTTGCCACTGCGATTGGTATTGTTGCTGCCACCATTGTCGCTGTTATGGCCATATATCTGGGTTATTGATCAAACAAGCCGCTCTCCGAAATGGGCCTGCTGACGTAGCCGGCATCTAAAATTAGAGCCAGCCGCCGGAATGGCTTCAAATTAACCCATTGGAGGAGATCTTTTCAACGTTGGAACTTAAATGCAGCAGTCTGATATTTTACATGCTCAAAGTAAACTTAAATACCTAAATTAGATAATTTTAACAATAAGGTATTTTTAACAATAAGGTATCGTGATGCATTTGAATTATTATTCAAATATATCATAGAAAACTTCCCAAGTGCGATATTTAAAGATATCTAAAAAATATATTCCTTGACAAAAAACGCTGTGATATCAGATATCATCGTCTAAAGCCCTATATGATCCTTTAGAAAATAATATAAATTTCGATATAATGAGTTTTTTTAGACGAAATTTATGGTACTATTGAAATATGTACAATTATAATTACAATTAAATTTACAATTAATTTTTCTCTCTTTGTTCAATTATATGTGTACTATCGATTTATTGTAAATTTATATATTGCAATTTTTAAATATCGATTTTATCGAACTTTGCGTCAAATTTCCAGACAGCCTTGATATATTGATACTTTTTAATTCCCTGTTAGAATTTAAAGAATTCATTTAGATTTATCATCTAACAAAAATGTACAATATATTTTATATCTGTAAAGCCTTTAAGTATATTAGTTCCCAAAATTCCCTGGTGTTTTTGCAGGGTTAATTTGTCCATTTTGGGTTAATCCCTGGCCTTAGCCCGCCCCAGTGTGTGTAGCACTTCGGAAATTCCCCATCAAGTTGTGGAATTTCCGGTGCTATGGCTACTTCCTCACCTAGACTACATTCCCAGCTCTCATATATCATCGTTCGTGACGCACTTTTGGCATTTCGAGTTGCAAAAATTGAAAGCCAAGAGAATAATGGCTACACAGTGATAAGTTTAAAAGTCCTAACTATTTTTTAGTTAATTTATATGCATACATATTGAAAGATATATGTATAAATATATCCTTATAAAATGTAAATAATTTTATATCGCTCTCTAGAGATTCATGTACGTTTTTGAAGCATGACTTTGGAATGGATATTTCCTTTTTTTCGTTATCCTTCTTTTCTTTTTGGCCAACTTTGATATAAATAATTAAATCAAATGAACAACATTAATATAGTAATTAAGCAGACTTTTTACATATTTTGTTCACTGTGTTCTTGGCCACCACCTTTCCCCCCGTGCCTCACTTAACCGAAAAAAACCTTATGCAAATTTACTTTGCCAAGCGGCAAAAGTTTAAAACACGCAGCACACACACACTCGGGGCACACACATGGAGGTGATATTTCGCATAAAGTTCAGAGTTCATTTAGTTGGCCCGTAGAAGTCGCGCATATTTCATTTCTCCCGGCTGATGGCTGACAGGAGCAGTCTCCCGGGCCCAAGCCAAAGCCCCTGAAAACCCTCAGACTTCACCCCCCTCACCTGAAAGTGTCTGACAAAGTTGCGTTTAGGATTTTTCGACGCCTCTCGTGTGTGTGTAGGAGAATGTGTGAGATGGACTGTCAGTTGGCAGTTCAAATAAAAAGCTTTTATAGCGATGAGGCCAGTGGACTAGAAAAATAGCTAACTCAGTTAGAATATAAGGATCTATAATAATAGATTCAATAGGAAATTAAATTGAAATAAGTAATATAAATAAATACAAAGCACTTAGTTAATAAGGAAACGCATTAAAAGATTATTTTTTGTACATAACAGCCTAGATAAAATTAATAGTTCATATATAAAGTACCCAGAATATAGTAAAAATAAATTTTAAATGATTTCTAGCTGGTATTCTTAAAATAATGTTACATTCTGTTAAAATCTTATAACATTTCTTGATGAATAAGCTCTCAGTAACTAAAGAAACGCATTATAAGATTTTTTTTATACAAATCAGTTTAGAATTTGTTATATTGCATACATAAACTTTAAAATAAATTTGATTGATTTATAGTAGATATTTTTTTTAAATGTTTGTTTTTACACTTTGTTTAAATATACTTGTATAATACCATATATGAAATGATAATAACGTAAAAATGGTAATTTTAAAAGGACTCAGCTGTTAAAATACTTTGTTTCAAGAACCTTTCTTGATAAAATTGTGTTAAAATTCATTTTTCTAGATTTGTAAGCATAATATATTATTATAAAACTTGACTATTATAATTCCTAGCCCATAATCAAAGTTTAAAATCGAAAAATAGCCATTTCTGGCGGGGCAAATGGACACAACAACACCACCGCTCAGGTGTACTGTGGGGGGAATGGGGGCTGAGTGTGTGCGTGTCGCAAGTAAAATGCATTGAACTTTGAACCGCAGCAAAGGGCAAAGCTGCCTCAGGGGAATAAAAAACAAAAAGACTGGAGAAAGCGGGAATGCAGCTAAAAAAAAGAAAAGAAAAAAAACTTCTGCCAATTGGCAGCCAATTTTAATGGCACAAAATCACCGGCGCAGTGAGGGGACGGGGAGGGGCATCTGATAAATATGCCAGTACATACGATTATCTGGCATAAGGGGTGCCCGAAAAGTAGGATAAATTATATAATTAATCGTAGAAGTTTTAATATATCTTATAAATATTTAAGCTAATATGATTTGTCTGATTAAAATTCATTTATATGTGAAAAACTATTGCAAAAATAGAGCAAATCAAGTGAATTATATATTCTATATAATATATATATTTTCGATCTGACACCCACGGATGCACCCTGTTTCCCGATGGACTCGCTCGCATGTGCATTGTGGCTCCTAGGTGCTGGCACGCCAGCTGGTCCGCTTTCCCAACTTGGCAGCGGTTCGGGGAAAGTGGGAACTGAAACTGGAACTGCCGCCGGGGGGACAGGGAGACGACCCATTGGCAGCGACGCCGCATCCCGGAGCAGAGCGGCCGCCGCCATGCCGCCATTTTCCGCTTTTCCGCTGATAGCTGCCACTAATGCAACTAATTCGCTTTGATTTGTTTGCCAGCCCGCGTCGCATTGTCACGAAGTGCTCCGTTTCCGTTTCCGTTGCCGTTCTTCGACAGCAAATTTTTCCGGCTTTTCCAGCGGCATCCGATCCCATCCGATGGCCAGTAGCCAGCCAGTCACCCGGTATCCGGCGTCGGACGCCGTTCACCGTTAACAATTTGCTGTTAAAAAGCATTTCCGCCGGAAATGTACACTCGGAAAAAAGCATCTAGTTTTATAGTACCCGTGATGTGGTTTTTGAGTAATTATAATGACTTTATATTTAGATAAAAGTTAAAAGTGCTAAACAATTGACTCGTCAAATATGTTTTTCGAGGCTTCAAGTTTATGTTAACGATATTATTTATTTCTTTGATAAAAGCAAAGAAAAAAATGGTTTTCTGAGCGTGTTCTTAAGGAGAAATCCCTTTCATGCATCTGTAGTTAAAAGTTTTCAAGAAAGAAAAAGAATAACACCTTGCATTTCCATACCAAAATCAAATTTTGCCATTCTTGCTGAGAGGAAGATTGTATCCTTGTATCCTTGTTTTTTTTTTCTAGTGATTAAAGTGTTTATTTGAAAGGTTGAAAATAAATTGAGAGAAAACTGGCAGTGTGCCTGGCAGAAATGAATTTCAAGCTGAGCTCCTGTTTGTTTTCCTAGGGCAAAAAGCATGCCTGGAGATCACAGTTCAATTCGATTCTTAACACATTTTAGACTTCAATATCTACATCCACAAACAGCTCGTTCCTTCACACAGTTTATCCAAGGTATTATCCCGTACACACGCACACGCGCCGTAACATCCTCGTTCACTCCGTGTGCCATCCAAATCAACAAAATTCTAATATTGCAAGGACGACACAACAGTGGAGAAAGTTAGCCAGAAGAACCCGAAAAGATTGACTCAGCCAGCATGCAGAAGGGCGTCAAGGACAAGGAGAACAGGACAATGGCAACGGCTCCGGAATCCTGCCATCAACAGCAGCAGCAGCAGCAGCAGCCGTCCAAACAGAATGAGGGTAAGTCGCCATAGATTTCTTTGACTACAATTTCGATTTGACTTTAAACATTATCCATTGGATCAGATATAAGTTAAACCACACATTTATAGCTGATAATACGGTTTTGTCTTTGATATACCCTAAATGTTGGTGTTATAGGAAACAATGCCAGTGTAATTTGGCTTTAGGAAAGCATCATAAATGCATCCATGCCGCTGTTTTGAGATTGCAACGACAAATCATGTGTGTTATATCTTATGCCCAACTTTATTTTATAATCTAAAACTATAAAAACTTTATAAAAAACAATATTATAATAATGGGGCATTTAGAAAGCGAGACATATATGCGGCGATGTCGCTCTCTCGAGATTGCAACAAAAAATCATGTGTGCCTGCGTAATCAATCTTTATTTTATTGTTATATGGGAACTAGAGATCAAGACTTTATAATCCCAACGTTTCCTTTTTTATTTGTTACTTTTTTGTTTGCATATATCTAAACTATGTTCAATATTGGTTTGATAATACATTTATTTATAAGTTCACCTCTTTTTGACTAGGTGAACTTCATGAATTAATGGAATACAAGTACATAAATCTATACTTTGTTCCAAACTGAAACATAAAATTCCAGTTTCTTAAGACTTTATAAATGTAAAGAATTAGTTTATTCCTTTGGGGATAAAAGCAATTTAAGGGATTAATAAAATCAATTAGGCTGGTACTACTGATACGAGAATTGGCCAGAAATAAATCAAAGCGCACCCACTTCGTTAGATTTGCCGCAGTTTTTGGTTTATCTTTTTTTACCTTTTTGCCTGGCATTTGACGTACCTGACGCCTGACGTCTACCGTAAATAGTTGCAAAATTGTTTCTTTTTTTGGTGCCGGCGTCTATTTTCGGCTCGGCTCTAAATGCATATCAATAACGGAAAAAAAAGGAAAAACTAAAAAAAAAAAAAAGAAAAAGGAAAAAGGACCAAGGAAAAGCTAAGCACTTTGCCGCACCATTCGGGCTCTTGTCACTGTCTTGACTTGAAAGGCGGCAAAGGACGGACGGAGCAGACGGATGGGCTTCACTGTACTGCGGGCGGCCGCAGCCAAAAATACAAAAATACTACACGAAACCATTGAGCAAACACAACAATAAGTATATACGGCAGTGTAGAGTATGGAAAAAACAATGGAGGAGAGACGCAACCAATTGGTGAAGCGAAATGACAACGCCGGGACATGCAAGCGAGTGCGAGGTGGCCGGCGGAGGAGGGCGCACAAGGCTACGGCTGCCGGGGGGAACGGGGACTCTTCTGGGGATCAAGGATTGGGCATTGTGTATGGAGGTGCCACTGGTTATTGTGTTGGTGTTGCACCAAAGTGTTGGGACCCCCCTTTGGGGGTTGGGTTACCACCGCGGGCCCCTAATGACGCATTGCAGACAAAAACGACATGACGCCTCGTGGAAACTTCGCCGCCGGATATGGTTTGCTATAGGTGTGACGGGCAGCGGAAGTGGCTGATTATTTTCACGATTATCAATCGATAAACGTTGGCAATCGGAGACTAACTATTGGGAATTCAATTCGATATCTCAAAAATCTATTGTTATAAACAAATTGTATTCCAAATCTATTGGTGATTAGTTATTAATTTACTTTTCGATACTCAGGGTTCTTTAGCAAATTGAAAATTAATCTTTTTTATAAATTAGGTATCTCTATAATTGATTTATATTTATTTACTGTATTAAAAAACCATTAGTTTTCGATTTCGATTTAGTTCCCATTCCCGAATTAAACATTACTTCTTTTATAAACGTTAATTTTGCCTTACATTGTATATTAATCGTTGGAAAACTGTCTAATTACTTAATTACTTATTATTACTATTTTTGTTTGCATATTACATTACAAATTTGCGTTAGGGGGCTAATAAACAGTGTATCGTTGGTGCAAAGAAGCCTTTGGGGGATCTGTGCCACATTCCGACAGAGTGTTTCCCTTGCGTGGCGCCACCGCCAAGTCATTGAGATTGAGCCGCCCGTAAGGACCTCTTCTCTAAGGACGTCCCGCCGCTGCCAGGCCGCTGTCAAATGCCAATAAGCCGACATCGTCTCCATCTCCGGGCAAAAACAACCAAGCCCAGAGCTGAAAAATTGGTGCCAAGCGGGCCATGCAAAACACACAAATAGCGCGAGCGCGCGGCATAAAAAATAAAACGGGTTTGGGAGCTTATAGAAGGCTCTGTCAAGTGAAAGGAGTCCACAGAATTGCCAAATCAGCTATTTCCATTGCCAATTTTGGCTATCAATCCTGGATTTTTCTATAAAATCACTGGTTCTCGTTGTTATATTTATTATTAGACATCATTTCATTTTGTGGAAGAGACACCCAAGTATTACATTTTGTAATTTTCGAAATTGCAAAAATCTGTCATCGCCAAATGACATTTTTAAATGTCCTAAGGCTAAATTGAGATGGTACATTAATGTCAAAAGCTTTTGGGGAAATGTTTATTGGTGCCAAATCTAGACGAGTCTTAGCCATAGGATTACAAACCTAAACATCTTGCGGCGATGATAAATTCATTTGTAGATTGTTATTAATTTTTCTTGAAACGGCGACAATTTAGAAGTTTAATTTGTAGTTTATTTAAGAGATTATAAACGAAAATTATTTGCTAAGATGAAATATTTTAAATTCAGCTTAATACTCTGTTATAGAATGTTACTTTTGGACAACCGACAATCTGTCAATTGACTTATTTATTATCAACTAGTGATGGAGGATTTTTCCTGTTCTTTTCAGCATGAAGACTATTAAGACTAGTTCTAGTAAATTATTTACATTAGTTCGTTTTAAGATGCCTTTAATTATTATTGCTTCTCAAATTTCGGCAACACTGATGGCAATCGTTCACGCGCCACAAAAGTAGGCAACAGAAATGGGGGTAAAATGGCGGGATTTCAATGGTAAAGTGGAAAGGGAATGTGGCCCAGGACCATATGAGCATTTGTCCCGGCTCAGGCGGGATTTAGTAAGCATATTTTGTAGTATATATAGAAATATTTTAAAATTGCTAAACAAAGCCAGCTGAAGTGGGGGTTGGGGGGAGAGATGGGAGGAACTGGAGTGGGCGGTGGTTTTGGGGGCAGGGTCCTTTGTTGCGCTGTTTATAGCCCATGTCGTGCGCAATTTATGTTAATCACAGCGGAGTTGCACGGCCGGGCTTGGGGTTTCTTCTTTTTTTTTTTTTTGACGTGGGAGTGGGTTCAAGGGGTTACAGTGCCCCCTCCCTTTGCCGCTTCCGCCCACCCCTCTGCCACGTGTAGTAGGCCTACAACAAAATAACGAAAAACTATTTCGTTTTTTCTGGGTTTTTCTCGAATACTCTAGCAAATAGTAGTGTACTAGTTTAAATCTATAAAATCCGGACAAAACTTATCTTAAATTTAGTTTCCTAACTACAATTTTTGTATTTATAAGATAAAAACAATTGAAAAAATTATAAAATTTATCACTAACTTTGAGGTTATATATTTTGGTATTACCAAAACTATATAGAAATAAGTCTAAGCGTTTTTGTTTATAGCTTTTATAAAATAGTTTTAAAAAAATCTAAAAATTGCAACCCTTCATGACGTGTTTAATCTTGTTTTGCGAAACATAACCTAGCAAGTATCTAATAACGGTAATTGGCTGAGCACTTATTTTGGAGGGTGTTTGCCCCGTCGGTGCTTGATCCTGAACCTTCGTCGCTTATTTTTTGTGTATTTTGGTTGCTGTTGTTGCTTTCCTGGTCGGTGCGGTGCCTTGCACAAAGGCAACGCCGTGGCAGCAACAATTTTAATGCCGTGGTTTACTGTGATTCGCAATTTCGCCAAAGGCAGCAGCAGAGGCGCCAGAAGCGGCGGCAGCGACAGAGGCCACCATTGTCGTCCGAGTTTAGTTGGTTTTGTAGCTTCAGTCAGCCGTTGCGCTAGCAGCTGAGCTGAGCGAAGAAGAGTGCGACCAGAGTCTCGACTCGACTCGATTCGAGATAAAGCGTTAGGCCGGACAGGCAAGCGCGTCATCTGTAGCTTCCATTTCTTTTTTTGCAAGTGCGTGTCCGTGTCCGCGTCTTTGTGTGAGTGTGTGTCATGGAGGATGAAAGCTTGCGAGCGAGACAGGCTGCGGCGCGGGAGGTATCAGCATCCTTCTCTCGCCTGCTGAGAACCCTGAGCTCGGCTTCAATGACGCGACGCCGCTGCCCCCTGGCCCACCTGCAGCCACTGCGTGGTCGCCAAAGGGAGAGGGGCGATAATACGTCCAGCGAAAGATGCGACAGCAGCTTCAGTGATGACAGCAACAACAATGCAAAGCTGGAGAGAGAGAGCGAAAATGAGGAGGAGGAGCAGCACAAAGAGCAGAGTGTGGAGGAGCAGACAGGAACGGAGGCACAGGAGGAGCCGGACGAGCTGAAGAGAGAGGGCACCGTTAATGTGAACGTGGTGAGAGCCAACTTCAAATGCAATGACATGGAATGCTCTCTGGTCCTCGGTGACTATGTGAATGGTGAGTGCTGTTAGATATTCCAGTCACCCCTCCCCCGTCACCCCCACTGCGCACCCTGCGCACCACTCAAGATGCTTACTCAAGCGCTGTCGCCGGATAATGAAGATTCAATTCAATTTGATGTGCGATAGCTCGCAAAGCGGAACAAAGAAATAACAAAAGAAGGTTGCCATCGTCAGCGGTTTAGTTACCGTTAACATTTCGGGGAACGGAACTTGAAATACCATTGAAAAGGAATACCATCAAAAACTTAAATGGTTAGCAAGCTTTATTCTCCTTAACCTTGAAAACTATGCAAGTTTTCTTAATTAGTTAAGACAAATAGTGGAAAAAAACAATTATGGATAAAATCTTAAAAAGTCCCACATGGCGTATGAGTGATATCTTATTTTATTTATTACTCATACGCCATGTTACCCATTACAATATTTTAACACAAAAATACGAAAATCATTGGAAACAGTTACATGGAATCCCAAAACACCCATTATAATCATTTTCTAGGGTAGCAGATTCTTCCATTGTGTCGCCATCGCCTGTGGAAAAATATATATCGCCTCGTGCAAGATTATAGGATAATAATAAATGACTCACTCTGTCGAGAGCGTCTATATCGGCATATATCCCATTGGGGGAACTTATTATTCAGCAAGTTCATAATTCGCTTTTCACTTCCAATTCGTGTACATCGTTTATCTCTGTCACAAATATTATAACGCTTTAAAATTTGGATTTGGACTTGGATTCGGATACTATGGGTTCGGGTGATTTTATTTTTTGTGTGTGAACAAAGACACACATGCCGACTGTTGCCAAAATATGGCAAACGGAAATTTTTAATTGCAATTTGTTAATTTGCTTAAAGCAGCCGAGAGCGACCGAGAAAATGTCTACAGTGGGCAATGAATAAATCACACGATGTTGTAGTTAAGATGCGAGAAGGAACAATTTGTACCAAATTTATTATATACATATTGAGTCTTATATTTCAATCTTATTTCACATTCTTATGGGTAGAACAATTAGGTTAATACATAGGATAACTTTTTTTAGGCTCTACGCATATTTCAGTTATATCAGACTGAATTAAGCTTCTCCCTGGAACACGTCCTTTTTATAGTCCCCAAAAAATAGGCTATAATTTATGGCAACCACGGAAAATAACGAGTAAATTCTTAATTTTAATATATTCAAAAATTTGTTGCCTAAAGAGAGGTCAAGATTAGGACTTAAGACTTTTTAATTTGTAGCTTATTTAGTAGGGAAAGTGAAAGTTAAAGAATTATTTTCGACACTATAAATCATATAAACTCAGCTAATGGCGAATCAACAGACGAATCAATCCAGCTATGCCCACTGGAAATAAATAATTTATTGCCTTTAATTTTATTAGAGCTTACTCATTAAAATTGTTAAATGTTCTACAGAAATTTTAATTTTAATTAATTTCCAACGTTCTTTCTTGCTTAATTATTTTTCCACTTTTGTTTAAAAGTCAGAAAGTAGTTTAGTGTTGACCATTACGAGGTGTGATCACTGTACCGGCACGGGTGTGAGGCCTAACAGAGACTGGGGGGGCTTTGGGGGTGGCGAAAGCTAATCGCTGGCACAATTCGATGATTGACGAGGGCCAAAAGGGGGCGGTGCAAGGCAGGAAGGGGGGACGGCATGCGTTTACGGTTCGGTGAGAGATTTTGCTCTCCTTTTTCTTTGGTTTTGTGTGTTCTACTATCTCTTTCCTTTGCCTTGGCAGTCGCGGCGGCTTGCCAAAATAGAAAACACATAAATTGCACGATCAAGATCATTGCTGTTATTTTCTACTGAACACACAGAGCTAGAGGAGGAATTGCCCGTTTCAGGCTCTTCCTCTTCTGCACGCTTTCTGCATCCACTTCGATGACATAATCCCCATAGGCAGGAAAATCTCTCAGTCCCGGTCTCCCTCACTCGTTCTCTCTTTGACACCTGTTCGTTTCATGTCGGACAGTTGCCGCCGCCGCCGCCGCTTCTCTCTGCTCTCGCTCTTGCCTTTGGTCTAAGTTTTGCCATGGATTTTCCCACGGTTTTCCCCCTCCGTCCAACTTTTCTTCGATTTACCCTCGCTGCTGCTGCTGCTGCTGCTTTGGGAGCGACTTTGACAAATTTGTTTGACATCGAGGCTTTGCTTTGATTTGTTTCATTTTGACTATATTTTCCCTATTTTCCCGGTGGCCAGCTGGGGGAGGGGGAAACGACAGCAGCTGATCGCCAGGGTCTAGCAGCTAAATGGTCCATAAATTATGAATTTAAACAAATGGGAAAACACATTTTAATTGATGTGAATAAATAAATTATTAAATAAATAATATCTATAAGAATCTTCTAAGAGACATCAAATAATTCTGAACATTTACCTTATATATTAAATATTTCAATGAATTTTAAAATATTTTAGGAAATATATTATTTGTATTATTATTAATTAATTATTAATTATTCACTTAAGCTCATAAATAGAGAACAAATCGCAGAGATTATAAGAGCCAGAGTTAAAAATTTGATACGTTTCCAAAGAAGTTTGCATAAAAATATGTAACTATAAATATTAAATTTAAAATTAAATACAAGTATACACTATATGATATAGTCGTTCGATCCGGCCGATGTTATATAGAAGACTAACTGTAACGTTTCGTTCAGATAGATTGACAACTGAGAGATTAGTTTGCGTAGAAACAGAAAGACGGACGGACAAACGGACGTGGCTAGATCGACTCGGCTGTTGATGTTGATACTTTATAATTTATACAGTTAAGTTACTACTATATTTAGGGTATCTCATGAGAGATCCAGCCAAAACACACGACTCGTAAAACCACTTGAAAATCCTAGTCTAATCGTGATAATATTTCCCAAAGAAGAAAAGCGCTGGAAGGTACATACATATATCCTTCGGCAAACATTTGTTGCTCGTTAGAATACATGCACATGCATGCACACAAATTCCAATTCATTCCATTCACTTCTCCCCAGCGAAGTTAGTGTTTCTTTGTTGGATTTTGTTTTTTGTTTTTTGTTTTTTTGGCGTATCCAAGGCTGGTTGCCTTTGGCTTTGTTTGAGCCATCGAATCGAATTCATGTTCACGGCACGACTGCTCTGGGGGCTATATAGATATGCCTGGGTGTGTGTGGAATGCCAGGACTACCTTGCACTTCCTTGGAACATGGAACATTAGACAACGAGCCAGTGCCTGTCAGCCGAAGGAGAGCGACTCAGCGTGGGGAGCGAGCGCCTTGTTTATTTGTTTATAACAGCCCAGCAGCAGTCGCAGTGGAAATTCGAGTTGGCTCACAACGAACGGCTCGAATTATCGACTGCGGCTCACGGCAACAGCGGCAACAGTGGCAACAGTTCGGTGAAATCAGTGGTTATCATTCATTTCGGGACGCAATGCGAATGCGAGTCGAGTGGCCGCCGCAACCGGAACACCTCTCCTCCATGGATCGTCCACTTGTTTTGTTTTTTTTGTGTTTCATTTGTTGCAAGTGATTGCATAAGGGACCGCCGCGGCAAAAGGCTCTGTAACCAAGTATATATCATCATCTCTCTCAGTGGTTCTTGCATTTTTTTTCCCGATATGTGTGCCAAACGTGAGTGAGTGAAGCGGAATAGTGAAATCAAATCAAATCAATCAATCGGCAATCAGCAGCATTTCGTGCTCCCGTTTCAAATCAAATAATAATATTCCCGTTCGTTGCCCGGTCGTCTTCCGCTTGGTCTTCCCGCAACAATGCCATAAGCATCGAAATACTATAATAAACTATACTATATATATATAGTATAAGCCATGGACTTTGGTGGCGGTCGAGTGCAGTTCCTGCAGGCGCAGCTATTTCCGGTCTGCACGCTGACCACGTCCAATGGAGGTAAATAAACGTATTATTTAAGGTCAAAACACCAAGCCTTAAAGCTTGGGATTCTGATAAAAATCCAAAGAATATATTTTTATTAAATACTCAATTTATGCTTATACTAGGAACTGGTTCCTAGAGTAAACTAAACTTAAACTAAACGCATTATTAAATATAGTTTTCTTTCTATATTCAAGTACTAAAATTATGCTTATACTAGCAACTGGTTTCTAGAGTAAACAATAAGCCGAAAAAGTGGCAAAAACACATCCAGACATAAACATAAACAATAAACAATTGCATTTGCTTTTTGACACCCCTTAAATTGCATTGCAGCATTATTATTATATGTTTATTTGTGCATATATATTAGTGTCTCACTCGTTTGTGTCAGTTTTAATTTGCTCAGTATCAATTCAAACAATATTTCAGTTTCCAAAACAAATATAGATATTTGAGATGTGGTATTTTGTACTCACTTTCAATTTCTTGTTTTGTTGATTTGTACGAATGGATTGTCTAAGGGCACCTCGGTGTTGTTGCTGTTCGTTAAGTGTTCGCTGTTTGCTCTATTGGTAGTTCCACTGTACTACATGGCCAGCCTTTGGGAATTTATTGAACTGAAGGTGGTTTTCGTTGCGATTCGTTGCTCGATGATTGGATCCTAGCCGTCCCTCCTTTCCTCTCCGTCGGGTATCGTGCTCGCTCCTGCAATTGGATAAAGTGCGGATAAATGGGTATTAGAATTAGCCGCAAAACTGTTTGACTTCGGTTCCCACTTGCGGCTGTCATGGAAACGCCAACACACAAAATCATTAACACACAAATTCCCGGCATCGCAGGTCGGATATGAAAGTCGTTGCCTGTTGTCAACGTCTCTCCAGTTATATACTTAGATATATGGTTATATAGAGGGGACTTTCGAACCTATTTCAGTTCAATGAATTGCGATTAACGATATTCCACCTGCATAAATCAAAGGCAGAGGCCGTTTAACTCATTAATGTTCATTGACTTGGGTATTTTTGGTATGAAAATTCGCTAGCATGGCATCGGATCAGCGCAGTTTGGGTCTGATATATATATATATATATTTAAATTTGATTGGAACAAAGGGAGGTTTCGGTTGTTCCGCTGATTGCGAATCGGGGAATCCCCTAACCAAAGTTAGAAATCACTTGGATCTGGGTTAATGTCCTGCCCGAGGTTAATTAATTGACGATTGTCTTTGTCGAATGCGGAAGCAATTTGCTTACCAATTAATTTGTTACATTATTATAAGAAGTCAACATTTACCCCACCTTTATATGGCTTAGCAACACAAAAGAAGTTTTATATAGTTTTATACAGATTTTAGTACATTTCACGTGATTTTAACTCAAAAGCTTGTAACGCTGTGAAGGAGTCACTTCCGACCCTATAAAGCATATATATTCTTGGTCAGCATCATTAGCCGAATCGATCTAGCCATCTCCGGCAGAAAATAAAAATTTTCCAATTTTTTCAAAAAAGGAAAGGGGTTACATCGTTAAAGTTTTCGAAAATTGATAAAAAATTAGTTTTTTTTTTATTTAAAATTGACTAAGCAGATTTATTAACCTAATAAAAACTAACATAGGAACGATTTCGGAATTAAAATTAAGGCGTTTTTGGCTTAGTTATGAGATTTTTAAATTTTGAATTGTCCCAAAAATACTGACTAAAAGAATTGTACTGAAATTTCAGTCAGAAGCTTGAAACTTTGTGAAGGAGTCATTTCTGACCCTATAAAGCATATATATTCTTGATCAGCATCAGTAGCCGAATCGATCTAGCCATCTTCGGCAGAAAATAAAATTATTTAAATTTTTTCAAAACTTAAAAAACGCATAACTAAGTCAAAAAAGCATTAATTTCAATTCTGATGATGTAAAAAAAACAAGGAGAACCGCATTTTTGTTTTACTTATTTATAAAAATAGCATTGCACGTAGGGAACCCCAAAAAGCATGCAATATGAAATTTACAACAACTACAACACTCCTCCTTTCCAAATTCCTCAAAATCGGCTTAAAAATTGCTCGTTTCTCCATTTCAAACACCTGGCCGACAGAAGGCAACAGCAAGCTTTTGAAATTTGTTATAAGCTTTTATAAATAGGCTTAAATATGGCTCGATCCTCCATTTCAAACACCTGGCCGACAGAAGGCAACAGCAAGCTTTTGAAATTTGTTATAAGCTTTTATAAATAGGTTCCATCGATCTGGCAAACACTCCATAGCATATGACGTCCCAAATATTTGGGAAGCAATAGGGCGTGGAGTGTTGCCGGGTCAATGAGATTTGGGATGTAACATCGATCCGGCAACACTCCACAGCATATGACATCCCAAATCTCATCAATCCGGCAACACTCCACGCCCTATTTGCTTCCCAAATATTTGGGACGTCATATGCAGTGTAGTGTGGCCAGATCGATGAGATCGAATTTGCATTTGCAAAGGGCTCTTGCACTAAAATTATTATACCTGCTGCGGTTTCTGTTCGCCTGGTACATCAAATCCAGAAATTGAGGAATTTGGAAAGGAGGATTGTTGTAGTTGTTGTAAATTTCATATTGCATACTTTTTGAGGATCCCCACGTGCGATGCTGTCTTTATAAATAAATAATAAAAATGAGGTTTTCCTTGTTTTCTTTTACATTTTTATTGTTTAATTTAAAAACTTTTTGTTTGGTTTTTTTCGCAATAGTTTTTGTTGTTGATTTTTTCCTTTGTCGCGCGACACGTCACCGCCGGCATCGCCGTTCGTCAGTTCCTCCTCGTTCTCGTTCTCATCCTCGGCCACATGGTGGTGCTGCGGCGTTGTGGACGCAGCCAGCAGAGCGGCAGCCGCCTCGGCCTGTGGAAATACAATAAATTATTTAGATTATTTATATTAAATGGAATCAAATTATGAATATATGGATCATTACAAAGTGCAAATGGAATGCAAGTGTGTTTTTACATAACCAACATAGCATTCGATATCGTACCACACCGACCTGCTTGCGGCGGGCCTCCTCCACGTCGTCCTGCTGACGCTTCGTCTCCTCATCCTTGGCATTGACCTCGTCCTGGAAGCGCTGCACCTCCATCTCTTTGGCCATAATCTCCTCCTCGAGCTTGGCCTTCTCGGTGGCCTCCAGATGCTTGGCCTCCTCGAGACACAAAAGCATGCCCTGCAGCTCCTTTTGATGCAGCCTGCAGCAGCTTCAGCTGCTCCTCCAAGCGACGGATCCTCTCCTGGACCTCAAGCAAATCGCGCTGTGAGCGCTCCATCTCCTCCTGCATCTGCTTCAGCCGATCCTCGTACTCCTGCTTCTTCTTTCCTTCACATAGTTTCATGCTCGGCCAGATCGATGAGATTCGCGGCACGTTACGTCCCAAATCTCATCGGTCCGACAACACTCCACAGCATATGACGTCCCAAATCTCACCGATTTTGAGGAATTTGGAAAGAAGGAGTGTTGTAGTTTTGTATGTTTTCGTTAAAAATGCATTCATTTCAATTCTGAAACCAGTCCTGTGTTAGTTTCTGGGAGGTTAACAAATCTGCATACCGCAAAGATAATATTTTGAAAAATATTTTTTTTTTTAGATTTTTTGAAATTTTACGATGCAACCCCTTAAAAATTTTTCAAAAATTTAAAAAGTCATATTTATCGTTCAGACATGGCTAGAAAGATTCGCCTGTTAATGCTGATCAAGAATATATATGATTTATAGGGTCGGAAACGACTCCTTCACTGATTAAAATTCTATTTTCCTCTGGAAGATCCTCGAAATAGATTTTTTAATAGATTTTTTTGTATGGTATTTTTTGGGACAATCGAAACTTAAAAAATGCATAACTAAGTCAAAAATGCATTAATTTCATTTCTGAAACCAGTCCTGTGTTAGTTTCTGGGAGATTAACAAATCTGCATACCGCAAAGATAATATTTTAAAAAATAATTTTTTTTTTTAGATTTTTTGAAATTTTACGATGCAACCCCTTAAAAATATTTCAAAAATTAAAAAAGTCATATTTATCGTTCAGACATGGCTAGAAAGATTCGCCTGTTAATGCTGATCAAGAATATATATGATTAATAGGGTCGGAAACGACTTCTTCACTGATTAAAATTGTATTTTCCTCTGGAAGATCCTCGGAATAGATTTTTTAATAGATTTTTTTGTATGGTATTTTTTGGGACAATCGAAACTTAAAAAACGCATAACTAAGTCAAAAATGCATTCATTTCAATTCTGAAACCAGTCCTGTGTTAGTTTCTGGAAGGTTAACAAATCTGCATACCGCAAAGATAATATTTTGAAAAATATTTTTTTTTTTAGATTTTTTGAAATTTTACGATGCAACCCCTTAAAAATTTTTCAAAAATTGAAAAAGTCATATTTATCGTTCAGACATGGCTAGAAAGATTCGCCTGTTAATGCTGATCAAGAATATATATGATTTATAGGGTCGGAAACGACTCCTTCACTGATTAAAATTGTATTTTCCTCTGGAAGATCCTCGAAATAGATTTTTTAATAGATTTCTTTGTATGGTATTTTTTGGGACAATCGAAACTTAAAAAACGCATAACTAAGTCAAAAATGCATTCATTTCAATTCTGAAACCAGTCCTGTGTTAGTTTCTGGAAGGTTAACAAATCTGCATACCGCAAAGATAATATTTTGAAAAATATTTTTTTTTTTAGATTTTTTGAAATTTTACGATGCAACCCCTTAAAAATTTTTCAAAAATTGAAAAAGTCATATTTATCGTTCAGACATGGCTAGAAAGATTCGCCTGTTAATGCTGATCAAGAATATATATGATTTATAGGGTCGGAAACGACTCCTTCACTGATTAAAATTGTATTTTCCTCTGGAAGATCCTCGAAATAGATTTTTTAATAGATTTCTTTGTATGGTATTTTTTGGGACAATCGAAACTTAAAAAACGCATAACTAAGTCAAAAATGCATTCATTTCAATTCTGAAACCAGTCCTGTGTTAGTTTCTGGAAGGTTAACAAATCTGCATACCGCAAAGATAATATTTTGAAAAATATTTTTTTTTTTAGATTTTTTGAAATTTTACGATGCAACCCCTTAAAAATTTTTCAAAAATTGAAAAAGTCATATTTATTGTTCAGACATGGCTAGAAAGATTCGCCTGTTAATGCTGATCAAGAATATATATGATTTATAGGGTCGGAAACGACTCCTTCACTGATTAAAATTGTATTTTCCTCTGGAAGATCCTCGAAATAGATTTTTTAATAGATTTCTTTGTATGGTATTTTTTGGGACAATCGAAACTTAAAAAACGCATAACTAAGTCAAAAATGCATTCATTTCAATTCTGAAACCAGTCCTGTGTTAGTTTCTGGAAGGTTAACAAATCTGCATACCGCAAAGATAATATTTTGAAAAATAATTTTTTTTTTTAGATTTTTTGAAATTTTACGATGCAACCCCTTAAAAATTTTTCAAAAATTGAAAAAGTCATATTTATCGTTCAGACATGGCTAGAAAGATTCGCCTGTTAATGCTGATCAAGAATATATATGATTTATAGGGTCGGAAACGACTCCTTCACTGATTAAAATTGTATTTTCCTCTGGAAGATCCTCGAAATAGATTTTTTAATAGATTTCTTTGTATGGTATTTTTTGGGACAATCGAAACTTAAAAAACGCATAACTAAGTCAAAAATGCATTAATTTCAATTCTGAAACCAGTCCTGTGTTAGTTTCTGGAAGGTTAACAAATCTGCATACCGCAAAGATAATATTTTGAAAAATATTTTTTTTTTTAGATTTTTTGAAATTTTACGATGCAACCCCTTAAAAATTTTTCAAAAATTGAAAAAGTCATATTTATCGTTCAGACATGGCTAGAAAGATTCGCCTGTTAATGCTGATCAAGAATATATATGATTTATAGGGTCGGAAACGACTCCTTCACTGATTAAAATTCTATTTTCCTCTGGAAGATCCTCGAAATAGATTTTTTAATAGATTTCTTTGTATGGTATTTTTTGGGACAATCGAAACTTAAAAAACGCATAACTAAGTCAAAAATGCATTCATTTCAATTCTGAAACCAGCCCTGTGTTAGTTTCTGGAAGGTTAACAAATCTGCATACCGCAAAGATAATATTTTGAAAAATATTTTTTTTTTTAGATTTTTTGAAATTTTACGATGCAACCCCTTAAAAATTTTTCAAAAATTTAAAAAGTCATATTTATCGTTCAGACATGGCTAGAAAGATTCGCCTGTTAATGCTGATCAAGAATATATATGATTTATAGGGTCGGAAACGACTCCTTCACTGATTAAAATTGTATTTTCCTCTGGAAGATCCTCGAAATAGATTTTTTAATAGATTTCTTTGTATGGTATTTTTTGGGACAATCGAAACTTAAAAAACGCATAACTAAGTCAAAAATGCATTAATTTCAATTCTGAAACCAGTCCTGTGTTAGTTTCTGGAACGTTAACAAATCTGCATACCGCAAAGATAATATTTTGAAAAATAATTTTTTTTTTAAGATTTTTTGAAATTTTACGATGCAACCCCTTAAAAATTTTTCAAAAATTGAAAAAGTCGTATTTATCGTTCAGACATGGCTAGAAAGATTCGCCTGTTAATGCTGATCAAGAATATATATGATTTATAGGGTCGGAAACGACTCCTTCACTGATTAAAATTGTATTTTCCTCTGGAAGATCCTCGAAATAGATTTTTTAATAGATTTCTTTGTATGGTATTTTTTGGGACAATCGAAACTTAAAAAACGCATAACTAAGTCAAAAATGCATTCATTTCAATTCTGAAACCAGTCCTGTGTTAGTTTCTGGAAGGTTAACAAATCTGCATACCGCAAAGATAATATTTTGAAAAATATTTTTTTTTTTAGATTTTTTGAAATTTTACGATGCAACCCCTTAAAAATTTTTCAAAAATTTAAAAAGTCATATTTATCGTTCAGACATGGCTAGAAAGATTCGCCTGTTAATGCTGATCAAGAATATATATGATTTATAGGGTCGGAAACGACTCCTTCACTGATTAAAATTGTATTTTCCTCTGGAAGATCCTCGAAATAGATTTTTTAATAGATTTCTTTGTATGGTATTTTTTGGGACAATCGAAACTTAAAAAACGCATAACTAAGTCAAAAATGCATTAATTTCAATTCTGAAACCAGTCCTGTGTTAGTTTCTGGAACGTTAACAAATCTGCATACCGCAAAGATAATATTTTGAAAAATAAATTTTTTTTTTAGATTTTTTGAAATTTTACGATGCAACCCCTTAAAAATTTTTCAAAAGTTGAAAAAGTCATATTTATCGTTCAGACATGGCTAGAAAGATTCGCCTGTTAATGCTGATCAAGAATATATATGATTTATAGGGTCGGAAACGACTCCTTCACTGATTAAAATTGTATTTTCCTCTGGAAGATCCTCGAAATAGATTTTTTAATAGATTTCTTTGTATGGTATTTTTTGGGACAATCGAAACTTAAAAAACGCATAACTAAGTCAAAAATGCATTCATTTCAATTCTGAAACCAGCCCTGTGTTAGTTTCTGGAAGGTTAACAAATCTGCATACCGCAAAGATAATATTTTGAAAAATATTTTTTTTTTTAGATTTTTTGAAATTTTACGATGCAACCCCTTAAAAATTTTTCAAAAATTGAAAAAGTCATATTTATCGTTCAGACATGGCTAGAAAGATTCGCCTGTTAATGCTGATCAAGAATATATATGATTTATAGGGTCGGAAACGACTCCTTCACTGATTAAAATTGTATTTTCCTCTGGAAGATCCTCGAAATAGATTTTTTAATAGATTTCTTTGTATGGTATTTTTTGGGACAATCGAAACTTAAAAAACGCATAACTAAGTCAAAAATGCATTCATTTCAATTCTGAAACCAGTCCTGTGTTAGTTTCTGGAAGGTTAACAAATCTGCATACCGCAAAGATAATATTTTGAAAAATAATTTTTTTTTTTAGATTTTTTGAAATTTTACGATGCAACCCCTTAAAAATTTTTCAAAAATTGAAAAAGTCATATTTATCGTTCAGACATGGCTAGAAAGATTCGCCTGTTAATGCTGATCAAGAATATATATGATTTATAGGGTCGGAAACGACTCCTTCACTGATTAAAATTCTATTTTCCTCTGGAAGATCCTCGAAATAGATTTTTTAATAGATTTCTTTGTATGGTATTTTTTGGGACAATCGAAACTTAAAAAACGCATAACTAAGTCAAAAATGCATTCATTTCAATTCTGAAACCAGTCCTGTGTTAGTTTCTGGAAGGTTAACAAATCTGCATACCGCAAAGATAATATTTTGAAAAATAATTTTTTTTTTAGATTTTTTGAAATTTTACGATGCAACCCCTTAAAAATTTTTCAAAAATTAAAAAAGTCATATTTATCGTTCAGACATGGCTAGAAAGATTCGCCTGTTAATGCTGATCAAGAATATATATGATTTATAGGGTCGGAAACGACTCCTTCACTGATTAAAATTGTATTTTCCTCTGGAAGATCCTCGGAATAGATTTTTTAATAGATTTTTTTGTATGGTATTTTTTGGGACAATCGAAACTTAAAAAACGCATAACTATGTCAAAAATGCATTAATTTCAATTCTGAAACCAGTCCTGTGTTAGTTTCTGGGAGGTTAACAAATCTGCATACCGCAAAGATAATATTTTGAAAAATAATTTTTTTTTTAGATTTTTTGAAATTTTACGATGGAACCCCTTAAAAATTTTTCAAAAATTGAAAAAGTCATATTTATCGTTCAGACATGGCTAGAAAGATTCGCCTGTTAATGCTGATCAAGAATATATATGATTAATAGGGTCGGAAACGACTCCTTCACTGATTAAAATTGTATTTTCCTCTGGAAGATCCTCGGAATAGATTTTTTAATAGATTTTTTTGTATGGTATTTTTTGGGACAATCGAAACTTAAAAAACGCATAACTAAGTCAAAAATGCATTAATTTCAATTCTGAAACCAGTCCTGTGTTAGTTTCTGGGAGGTTAACAAATCTGCATACCGCAAAGATAATATTTTGAAAAATAATTTTTTTTTTTAGATTTTTTGAAATTTTACGATGCAACCCCTTAAAAAATTTTCAAAAATTGAAAAAGTCATATTTATCGTTCAGACATGGCTAGAAAGATTCGCCTGTTAATGCTGATCAAGAATATATATGATTTATAGGGTCGGAAACGACTCCTTCACTGATTAAAATTGTATTTTCCTCTGGAAGATCCTCGAAATAGATTTTTTAATAGATTTCTTTGTATGGTATTTTTTGGGACAATCGAAACTTAAAAAACGCATAACTAAGTCAAAAATGCATTAATTTCAATTCTGAAACCAGTCCTGTGTTAGTTTCTGGAAGGTTAACAAATCTGCATACCGCAAAGATAATATTTTGAAAAATATTTTTTTTTTAGATTTTTTGAAATTTTACGATGCAACCCCTTAAAAATTTTTCAAAAATTGAAAAAGTCATATTTATCGTTCAGACATGGCTAGAAAGATTCGCCTGTTAATGCTGATCAAGAATATATATGATTTATAGGGTCGGAAACGACTCCTTCACTGATTAAAATTCTATTTTCCTCTGGAAGATCCTCGAAATAGATTTTTTAATAGATTTCTTTGTATGGTATTTTTTGGGACAATCGAAACTTAAAAAACGCATAACTATGTCAAAAATGCATTCATTTAAATTCTGAAACCAGTCCTGTGTTAGTTTCTGGAAGGTTAACAAATCTGCATACCGCAAAGATAATATTTTGAAAAATATTTTTTTTTTTAGATTTTTTGAAATTTTACGATGGAACCCCTTAAAAATTTTTCAAAAATTGAAAAAGTCATATTTATCGTTCAGACATGGCTAGAAAGATTCGCCTGTTAATGCTGATCAAGAATATATATGATTAATAGGGTCGGAAACGACTCCTTCACTGATTAAAATTGTATTTTCCTCTGGAAGATCCTCGGAATAGATTTTTTAATAGATTTTTTTGTATGGTATTTTTTGGGACAATCGAAACTTAAAAAACGCATAACTAAGTCAAAAATGCATTAATTTCAATTCTGAAACCAGTCCTGTGTTAGTTTCTGGGAGGTTAACAAATCTGCATACCGCAAAGATAATATTTTGAAAAATAATTTTTTTTTTTAGATTTTTTGAAATTTTACGATGCAACCCCTTAAAAAATTTTCAAAAATTGAAAAAGTCATATTTATCGTTCAGACATGGCTAGAAAGATTCGCCTGTTAATGCTGATCAAGAATATATATGATTTATAGGGTCGGAAACGACTCCTTCACTGATTAAAATTGTATTTTCCTCTGGAAGATCCTCGAAATAGATTTTTTAATAGATTTCTTTGTATGGTATTTTTTGGGACAATCGAAACTTAAAAAACGCATAACTAAGTCAAAAATGCATTAATTTCAATTCTGAAACCAGTCCTGTGTTAGTTTCTGGAAGGTTAACAAATCTGCATACCGCAAAGATAATATTTTGAAAAATATTTTTTTTTTAGATTTTTTGAAATTTTACGATGCAACCCCTTAAAAATTTTTCAAAAATTGAAAAAGTCATATTTATCGTTCAGACATGGCTAGAAAGATTCGCCTGTTAATGCTGATCAAGAATATATATGATTTATAGGGTCGGAAACGACTCCTTCACTGATTAAAATTCTATTTTCCTCTGGAAGATCCTCGAAATAGATTTTTTAATAGATTTCTTTGTATGGTATTTTTTGGGACAATCGAAACTTAAAAAACGCATAACTAAGTCAAAAATGCATTCATTTAAATTCTGAAACCAGTCCTGTGTTAGTTTCTGGAAGGTTAACAAATCTGCATACCGCAAAGATAATATTTTGAAAAATATTTTTTTTTTTAGATTTTTTGAAATTTTACGATGCAACCCCTTACAAATTTTTCAAAAATTAAAAAAGTCATATTTATCGTTCAGACATGGCTAGAAAGATTCGCCTGTTAATGCTGATCAAGAATATATATGATTTATAGGGTCGGAAACGACTCCTTCACTGATTAAAATTGTATTTTCCTCTGGAAGATCCTCGAAATAGATTTTTTAATAGATTTCTTTGTATGGTATTTTTTGGGACAATCGAAACTTAAAAAACGCATAACTAAGTCAAAAATGCATTAATTTCAATTCTGAGACCAGTCCTGTGTTAGTTTCTGGGAGGTTAACAAATCTGCATACCGCAAAGATAATATTTTGAAAAATAATTTTTTTTTTAGATTTTTTGAAATTTTACGATGCAACCCCTTACAAATTTTTCAAAAATTAAAAAAGTCATATTTATCGTTCAGACATGGCTAGAAAGATTCGCCTGTTAATGCTGATCAAGAATATATATGATTTATAGGGTCGGAAACGACTCCTTCACTGATTAAAATTGTATTTTCCTCTGGAAGATCCTCGGAATAGATTTTTTAATAGATTTTTTTGTATGGTATTTTTTGGGACAATCGAAACTTAAAAAACGCATAACTAAGTCAAAAATGCATTCATTTCAATTCTGAAACCAGTCCTGTGTTAGTTTCTGGAAGGTTAACAAATCTGCATACCGCAAAGATAATATTTTGAAAAATATTTTTTTTTTAGATTTTTTGAAATTTTACGATGCAACCCCTTAAAAATTTTTCAAAAATTAAAAAAGTCATATTTATCGTTCAGACATGGCTAGAAAGATTCGCCTGTTAATGCTGATCAAGAATATATATGATTTATAGGGTCGGAAACGACTCCTTCACTGATTAAAATTGTATTTTCCTCCGGAAGATCCTCGAAATAGATTTTTTAATAGATTTCTTTGTATGGTATTTTTTGGGACAATCGAAACTTAAAAAACGCATAACTAAGTCAAAAATGCATTAATTTCAATTCTGAAACCAGTCCTGTGTTAGTTTCTGGGAGGTTAACAAATCTGCATACCGCAAAGATAATATTTTGAAAAATAATTTTTTTTTTAGATTTTTTGAAATTTTACGATGGAACCCCTTAAAAATTTTTCAAAAATTGAAAAAGTCATATTTATCGTTCAGACATGGCTAGAAAGATTCGCCTGTTAATGCTGATCAAGAATATATATGATTAATAGGGTCGGAAACGACTCCTTCACTGATTAAAATTGTATTTTCCTCTGGAAGATCCTCGGAATAGATTTTTTAATAGATTTTTTTGTATGGTATTTTTTGGGACAATCGAAACTTAAAAAACGCATAACTAAGTCAAAAATGCATTAATTTCAATTCTGAAACCAGTCCTGTGTTAGTTTCTGGGAGGTTAACAAATCTGCATACCCCAAAGATAATATTTTGAAAAATAATTTTTTTTTTAGATTTTTTGAAATTTTACGATGCAACCCCTTAAAAATTTTTCAAAAATTGAAAAAGTCATATTTATCGTTCAGACATGGCTAGAAAGATTCGCCTGTTAATGCTGATCAAGAATATATATGATTTATAGGGTCGGAAACGACTCCTTCACTGATTAAAATTGTATTTTCCTCTGGAAGATCCTCGAAATAGATTTTTTAATAGATTTCTTTGTATGGTATTTTTTGGGACAATCGAAACTTAAAAAACGCATAACTAAGTCAAAAATGCATTAATTTCAATTATGAAACCAGTCCTGTGTTAGTTTCTGGAAGGTTAACAAATCTGCATACCGCAAAGATAATATTTTGAAAAATATTTTTTTTTTAGATTTTTTGAAATTTTACGATGCAACCCCTTAAAAATTTTTCAAAAATTGAAAAAGTCATATTTATCGTTCAGACATGGCTAGAAAGATTCGCCTGTTAATGCTGATCAAGAATATATATGATTTATAGGGTAGGAAACGACTCCTTCACTGATTAAAATTGTATTTTCCTCTGGAAGATCCTCGGAATAGATTTTTTAATAGATTTTTTTGTATGGTATTTTTTGGGACAATCGAAACTTAAAAAACGCATAACTATGTCAAAAATGCATTCATTTCAATTCTGAAACCAGTCCTGTGTTAGTTTCTGGGAGGTTAACAAATCTGCATACCGCAAAGATAATATTTTGAAAAATAATTTTTTTTTTAGATTTTTTGAAATTTTACGATGCAACCCCTTAAAAATTTTTCAAAAATTAAAAAAGTCATATTTATCGTTCAGACATGGCTAGAAAGATTCGCCTGTTAATGCTGATCAAGAATATATATGATTTATAGGGTCGGAAACGACTCCTTCACTGATTAAAATTGTATTTTCCTCTGGAAGATCCTCGGAATAGATTTTTTAATAGATTTTTTTGTATGGTATTTTTTGGGACAATCGAAACTTAAAAAACGCATAACTAAGTCAAAAATGCATTAATTTCATTTCTGAAACCAGTCCTGTGTTAGTTTCTGGGAGGTTAACAAATCTGCATACCGCAAAGATAATATTTTGAAAAATAATTTTTTTTTTAGATTTTTTGAAATTTTACGATGCAACCCCTTACAAATTTTTCAAAAATTAAAAAAGTCATATTTATCGTTCAGACATGGCTAGAAAGATTCGCCTGTTAATGCTGATCAAGAATATATATGATTTATAGGGTCGGAAACGACTCCTTCACTGATTAAAATTGTATTTTCCTCTGGAAGATCCTCGGAATAGATTTTTTAATAGATTTTTTTGTATGGTATTTTTTGGGACAATCGAAACTTAAAAAACGCATAACTATGTCAAAAATGCATTAATTTCAATTCTGAAACCAGTCCTGTGTTAGTTTCTGGGAGGTTAACAAATCTGCATACCGCAAAGATAATATTTTGAAAAATAATTTTTTTTTTAGATTTTTTGAAATTTTACGATGCAACCCCTTAAAAATTTTTCAAAAATTAAAAAAGTCATATTTATCGTTCAGACATGGCTAGAATATAATGCTGATCAAGAATATATATGATTTATAGGGTCGGAAACGACTCCTTCACTGATTAAAATTGTATTTTCCTCTGGAAGATCCTCGGAATAGATTTTTTAATAGATTTTTTTGTATGGTATTTTTTGGGACAATCGAAACTTAAAAAACGCATAACTAAGTCAAAAATGCATTAATTTTATTTCTGAAACCAGTCCTGTGTTAGTTTCTGGGAGGTTAGCAAATCTGCATACCGCAAAGATAATATTTTGAAAAATAATTTTTTTTTTAGATTTTTTGAAATTTTACGATGCAACCCCTTAAAAATTTTTCAAAAATTAAAAAAGTCATATTTATCGTTCAGACATGGCTAGAAAGATTCGCCTGTTAATGCTGATCAAGAATATATATGATTTATAGGGTCGGAAACGACTCCTTCACTGATTAAAATTGTATTTTCCTCTGGAAGATCCTCGGAATAGATTTTTTAATAGATTTTTTTGTATGGTATTTTTTGGGACAATCGAAACTTAAAAAACGCATAACTATGTCAAAAATGCATTAATTTCAATTCTGAAACCAGTCCTGTGTTAGTTTCTGGGAGGTTAACAAATCTGCATACCGCAAAGATAATATTTTGAAAAATAATTTTTTTTTTAGATTTTTTGAAATTTTACGATGCAACCCCTTAAAAATTTTTCAAAAATTAAAAAAGTCATATTTATCGTTCAGACATGGCTAGAATATAATGCTGATCAAGAATATATATGATTTATAGGGTCGGAAACGACTCCTTCACTGATTAAAATTGTATTTTCCTCTGGAAGATCCTCGGAATAGATTTTTTAATAGATTTTTTTGTATGGTATTTTTTGGGACAATCGAAACTTAAAAAACGCATAACTAAGTCAAAAATGCATTAATTTCATTTCTGAAACCAGTCCTGTGTTAGTTTCTGGGAGGTTAACAAATCTGCATACCGCAAAGATAATATTTTGAAAAATAATTTTTTTTTTAGATTTTTTGAAATTTTACGATGCAACCCCTTACAAATTTTTCAAAAATTAAAAAAGTCATATTTATCGTTCAGACATGGCTAGAAAGATTCGCCTGTTAATGCTGATCAAGAATATATATGATTTATAGGGTCGGAAACGACTCCTTCACTGATTAAAATTGTATTTTCCTCTGGAAGATCCTCGGAATAGATTTTTTAATAGATTTTTTTGTATGGTATTTTTTGGGACAATCGAAACTTAAAAAACGCATAACTATGTCAAAAATGCATTAATTTCAATTCTGAAACCAGTCCTGTGTTAGTTTCTGGGAGGTTAACAAATCTGCATACCGCAAAGATAATATTTTGAAAAATAATTTTTTTTTTAGATTTTTTGAAATTTTACGATGCAACCCCTTAAAAATTTTTCAAAAATTAAAAAAGTCATATTTATCGTTCAGACATGGCTAGAATATAATGCTGATCAAGAATATATATGATTTATAGGGTCGGAAACGACTCCTTCACTGATTAAAATTGTATTTTCCTCTGGAAGATCCTCGGAATAGATTTTTTAATAGATTTTTTTGTATGGTATTTTTTGGGACAATCGAAACTTAAAAAACGCATAACTAAGTCAAAAATGCATTAATTTTATTTCTGAAACCAGTCCTGTGTTAGTTTCTGGGAGGTTAGCAAATCTGCATACCGCAAAGATAATATTTTGAAAAATAATTTTTTTTTTAGATTTTTTGAAATTTTACGATGCAACCCCTTAAAAATTTTTCAAAAATTAAAAAAGTCATATTTATCGTTCAGACATGGCTAGAAAGATTCGCCTGTTAATGCTGATCAAGAATATATATGATTTATAGGGTCGGAAACGACTCCTTCACTGATTAAAATTGTATTTTCCTCTGGAAGATCCTCGGAATAGATTTTTTAATAGATTTTTTTGTATGGTATTTTTTGGGACAATCGAAACTTAAAAAACGCATAACTATGTCAAAAATGCATTAATTTCAATTCTGAAACCAGTCCTGTGTTAGTTTCTGGGAGGTTAACAAATCTGCATACCGCAAAGATAATATTTTGAAAAATAATTTTTTTTTTAGATTTTTTGAAATTTTACGATGCAACCCCTTAAAAATTTTTCAAAAATTAAAAAAGTCATATTTATCGTTCAGACATGGCTAGAATATAATGCTGATCAAGAATATATATGATTTATAGGGTCGGAAACGACTCCTTCACTGATTAAAATTGTATTTTCCTCTGGAAGATCCTCGGAATAGATTTTTTAATAGATTTTTTTGTATGGTATTTTTTGGGACAATCGAAACTTAAAAAACGCATAACTAAGTCAAAAATGCATTAATTTCATTTCTGAAACCAGTCCTGTGTTAGTTTCTGGGAGGTTAACAAATCTGCATACCGCAAAGATAATATTTTGAAAAATAATTTTTTTTTTTAGATTTTTTGAAATTTTACGATGCAACCCCTTACAAATTTTTCAAAAATTAAAAAAGTCATATTTATCGTTCAGACATGGCTAGAAAGATTCGCCTGTTAATGCTGATCAAGAATATATATGATTTATAGGGTCGGAAACGACTCCTTCACTGATTAAAATTGTATTTTCCTCTGGAAGATCCTCGGAATAGATTTTTTAATAGATTTTTTTGTATGGTATTTTTTGGGACAATCGAAACTTAAAAAACGCATAACTAAGTCAAAAATGCATGAATTTCAATTCTGAAACCAGTCCTGTGTTAGTTTCTGGGAGGTTAACTAATCTGCATACCGCAAAGATAATATTTTGAAAAATAATTTTTTTTTTAGATTTTTTGAAATTTTACGATGCAACCCCTTAAAAATTTTTCAAAAATTAAAAAAGTCATATTTATCGTTCAGACATGGCTAGAAAGATTCGCCTGTTAATGCTGATCAAGAATATATATGATTTATAGGGTCGGAAACGACTCCTTCACTGATTAAAATTGTATTTTCCTCTGGAAGATCCTCGGAATAGATTTTTTTGTATGGTATTTTTTGGGACAATCGAAACTTAAAAAACGCATAACTAAGTCAAAAATGCATTAATTTCAATTCTGAAACCAGTCCTGTGTTAGTTTCTGGGAGGTTAACAAATCTGCATACCGCAAAGATAATATTTTGAAAAATAATTTTTTTTTTAGATTTTTTGAAATTTTACGATGCAACCCCTTAAAAATTTTTCAAAAATTAAAAAAGTCATATTTATCGTTCAGACATGGCTAGAAAGATTCGCCTGTTAATGCTGATCAAGAATATATATGATTTATTGGGTCGGAAACGACTCCTTCACTGATTAAAATTGTATTTTCCTCTGGAAGATCCTCGGAATAGATTTTTTAATAGATTTTTTTGTATGGTATTTTTTGGGACAATCGAAACTTAAAAAACGCATAACTAAGTCAAAAATGCATTAATTTCAATTCTGAAACCAGTCCTGTGTTAGTTTCTGGGAGGTTAACTAATCTGCATACCGCAAAGATAATATTTTGAAAAATAATTTTTTTTTTAGATTTTTTGAAATTTTACGATGCAACCCCTTAAAAATTTTTCAAAAATTAAAAAAGTCATATTTATCGTTCAGACATGGCTAGAAAGATTCGCCTGTTAATGCTGATCAAGAATATATATGATTTATAGGGTCGGAAACGACTCCTTCACTGATTAAAATTGTATTTTCCTCTGGAAGATCCTCGGAATAGATTTTTTAATAGATTTTTTTGTATGGTATTTTTTGGGACAATCGAAACTTAAAAAACGCATAACTAAGTCAAAAATGCATTAATTTCAATTCTGAAACCAGTCCTGTGTTAGTTTCTGGGAGGTTAACTAATCTGCATACCGCAAAGATAATATTTTGAAAAATAATTTTTTTTTTAGATTTTTTGAAATTTTACGATGCAACCCCTTAAAAATTTTTCAAAAATTAAAAAAGTCATATTTATCGTTCAGACATGGCTAGAAAGATTCGCCTGTTAATGCTGATCAAGAATATATATGATTTATAGGGTCGGAAACGACTCCTTCACTGATTAAAATTGTATTTTCCTCTGGAAGATCCTCGGAATAGATTTTTTAATAGATTTTTTTGTATGGTATTTTTTGGGACAATCGAAACTTAAAAAACGCATAACTAAGTCAAAAATGCATTAATTTCATTTCTGAAACCAGTCCTGTGTTAGTTTCTGGGAGGTTAACAAATCTGCATACCGCAAAGATAATATTTTGAAAAATAATTTTTTTTTTAGATTTTTTGAAATTTTACGATGCAACCCCTTAAAAATTTTTCAAAAATTAAAAAAGTCATATTTATCGTTCAGACATGGCTAGAAAGATTCGCCTGTTAATGCTGATCAAGAATATATATGATTTATAGGGTCGGAAACGACTCCTTCACTGATTAAAATTGTATTTTCCTCTGGAAGATCCTCGGAATAGATTTTTTAATAGATTTTTTTGTATGGTATTTTTTGGGACAATCGAAACTTAAAAAACGCATAACTAAGTCAAAAATGCATTAATTTCAATTCTGAAACCAGTCCTGTGTTAGTTTCTGGGAGGTTAACTAATCTGCATACCGCAAAGATAATATTTTGAAAAATAATTTTTTTTTTAGATTTTTTGAAATTTTACGATGCAACCCCTTAAAAATTTTTCAAAAATTAAAAAAGTCATATTTATCGTTCAGACATGGCTAGAAAGATTCGCCTGTTAAACTAAGTCAAAAATGCATTAATTTCAATTCTGAAACCAGTCCTGTGTTAGTTTCTGGGAGGTTAACAAATCTGCATACCGCAAAGATAATATTTTGAAAAATAATTTTTTTTTTAGATTTTTTGAAATTTTACGATGCAACCCCTTAAAAATTTTTCAAAAATTAAAAAAGTCATATTTATCGTTCAGACATGGCTAGAAAGATTCGCCTGTTAATGCTGATCAAGAATATATATGATTTATAGGGTCGGAAACGACTCCTTCACTGATTAAAATTGTATTTTCCTCTGGAAGATCCTCGGAATAGATTTTTTAATAGATTTTTTTGTATGGTATTTTTTGGGACAATCGAAACTTAAAAAACGCATAACTAAGTCAAAAATGCATTAATTTCAATTCTGAAACCAGTCCTGTGTTAGTTTCTGGGAGGTTAACTAATCTGCATTACGCAAAGATAATATTTTGAAAAATAATTTTTTTTTTAGATTTTTTGAAATTTTACGATGCAACCCCTTAAAAATTTTTCAAAAATTAAAAAAGTCATATTTATCGTTCAGACATGGCTAGAAAGATTCGCCTGTTAATGCTGATCAAGAATATATATGATTTATAGGGTCGGAAACGACTCCTTCACTGATTAAAATTGTATTTTCCTCTGGAAGATCCTCGGAATAGATTTTTTAATAGATTTTGTTGTATGGTATTTTTTTGGACAATCGAAACTTAAAAAACGCATAACTAAGTCAAAAATGCATTAATTTCAATTCTGAAACCAGTCCTGTGTTAGTTTCTGGGAGGTTAACTAATCTGCATACCGCAAAGATAATATTTTGAAAAATAATTTTTTTTTTAGATTTTTTGAAATTTTACGATGCAACCCCTTAAAAATTTTTCAAAAATTAAAAAAGTCATATTTATCGTTCAGACATGGCTAGAAAGATTCGCCTGTTAATGCTGATCAAGAATATATATGATTTATAGGGTCGGAAACCACTCCTTCACTGATTAAAATTGTATTTTCCTCTGGAAGATCCTCGGAATAGATTTTTTAATAGATTTTTTTGTATGGTATTTTTTGGGACAATCGAAACTTAAAAAACGCATAACTAAGTCAAAAATGCATTAATTTCATTTCTGAAACCAGTCCTGTGTTAGTTTCTGGGAGGTTAACAAATCTGCATACCGCAAAGATAATATTTTGAAAAATAATTTTTTTTTTTAGATTTTTTGAAATTTTACGATGCAACCCCTTAAAAATTTTTCAAAAATTAAAAAAGTCATATTTATCGTTCAGACATGGCTAGAAAGATTCGCCTGTTAATGCTGATCAAGAATATATATGATTTATAGGGTCGGAAACGACTCCTTCACTGATTAAAATTGTATTTTCCTCTGGAAGATCCTCGAAATAGATTTTTTAATAGATTTCTTTGTATGGTATTTTTTGGGACAATCGAAACTTAAAAAACGCATAACTAAGTCAAAAATGCATTAATTTCAATTCTGAAACCAGTCCTGTGTTAGTTTCTGGAAGGTTAACAAATCTGCATACCGCAAAGATAATATTTTGAAAAATAATTTTTTTTTTAGATTTTTTGAAATTTTACGATGCAACCCCTTAAAAATTTTTCAAAAATTGAAAAAGTCATATTTATCGTTCAGACATGGCTAGAAAGATTCGCCTGTTAATGCTGATCAAGAATATATATGATTTATAGGGTCGGAAACGACTCCTTCACTGATTAAAATTGTATTTTCCTCTGGAAGATCCTCGGAATAGATTTTTTAATAGATTTTTTTGTATGGTATTTTTTGGGACAATCGAAACTTAAAAAACGCATAACTAAGTCAAAAATGCATTAATTTCAATTCTGAAACCAGTCCTGTGTTAGTTTCTGGGAGGTTAACTAATCTGCATACCGCAAAGATAATATTTTGAAAAATAATTTTTTTTTTAGATTTTTTGAAATTTTACGATGCAACCCCTTAAAAATTTTTCAAAAATTAAAAAAGTCATATTTATCGTTCAGACATGGCTAGAAAGATTCGCCTGTTAATGCTGATCAAGAATATATATGATTTATAGGGTCGGAAACGACTCCTTCACTGATTAAAATTGTATTTTCCTCTGGAAGATCCTCGGAATAGATTTTTTAATAGATTTTTTTGTATGGTATTTTTTGGGACAATCGAAACTTAAAAAACGCATAACTAAGTCAAAAATGCATTAATTTCATTTCTGAAACCAGTCCTGTGTTAGTTTCTGGGAGGTTAACAAATCTGCATACCGCAAAGATAATATTTTGAAAAATAATTTTTTTTTTAGATTTTTTGAAATTTTACGATGCAACCCCTTAAAAATTTTTCAAAAATTAAAAAAGTCATATTTATCGTTCAGACATGGCTAGAAAGATTCGCCTGTTAATGCTGATCAAGAATATATATGATTTATAGGGTCGGAAACGACTCCTTCACTGATTAAAATTGTATTTTCCTCTGGAAGATCCTCGGAATAGATTTTTTAATAGATTTTTTTGTATGGTATTTTTTGGGACAATCGAAACTTAAAAAACGCATAACTAAGTCAAAAATGCATTAATTTCAATTCTGAAACCAGTCCTGTGTTAGTTTCTGGGAGGTTAACTAATCTGCATACCGCAAAGATAATATTTTGAAAAATAATTTTTTTTTTAGATTTTTTGAAATTTTACGATGCAACCCCTTAAAAATTTTTCAAAAATTAAAAAAGTCATATTTATCGTTCAGACATGGCTAGAAAGATTCGCCTGTTAATGCTGATCAAGAATATATATGATTTATAGGGTCGGAAACGACTCCTTCACTGATTAAAATTGTATTTTCCTCTGGAAGATCCTCGGAATAGATTTTTTAATAGATTTTTTTGTATGGTATTTTTTGGGACAATCGAAACTTAAAAAACGCATAACTAAGTCAAAAATGCATTAATTTCAATTCTGAAACCAGTCCTGTGTTAGTTTCTGGGAGGTTAACTAATCTGCATACCGCAAAGATAATATTTTGAAAAATAATTTTTTTTTTTAGATTTTTTGAAATTTTACGATGCAACCCCTTAAAAATTTTTCAAAAATTAAAAAAGTCATATTTATCGTTCAGACATGGCTAGAAAGATTCGCCTGTTAATGCTGATCAAGAATATATATGATTTATAGGGTCGGAAACGACTCCTTCACTGATTAAAATTGTATTTTCCTCTGGAAGATCCTCGGAATAGATTTTTTAATAGATTTTTTTGTATGGTATTTTTTGGGACAATCGAAACTTAAAAAACGCATAACTAAGTCAAAAATGCATTAATTTCAATTCTGAAACCAGTCCTGTGTTAGTTTCTGGGAGGTTAACAAATCTGCATACCGCAAAGATAATATTTTGAAAAATAATTTTTTTTTTTAGATTTTTTGAAATTTTACGATGCAACCCCTTAAAAATTTTTCAAAAATTAAAAAAGTCATATTTATCGTTCAGACATGGCTAGAAAGATTCGCCTGTTAATGCTGATCAAGAATATATATGATTTATAGGGTCGGAAACGACTCCTTCACTGATTAAAATTGTATTTTCCTCTGGAAGATCCTCGGAATAGATTTTTTAATAGATTTTTTTGTATGGTATTTTTTGGGACAATCGAAACTTAAAAAACGCATAACTAAGTCAAAAATGCATTAATTTCAATTCTGAACCCAGTCCTGTGTTAGTTTCTGGGAGGTTAACTAATCTGCATACCGCAAAGATAATATTTTGAAAAATAATTTTTTTTTTAGATTTTTTGAAATTTTACGATGCAACCCCTTAAAAATTTTTCAAAAATTAAAAAAGTCATATTTATCGTTCAGACATGGCTAGAAAGATTCGCCTGTTAATGCTGATCAAGAATATATATGATTTATAGGGTCGGAAACGACTCCTTCACTGATTAAAATTGTATTTTCCTCTGGAAGATCCTCGGAATAGATTTTTTAATAGATTTTTTTGTATAGTATTTTTTGGGACAATCGAAACTTAAAAAACGCATAACATAAAGATTCGCCTGTTAATGCTGATCAAGAATATATATGATTTATAGGGTCGGAAACCACTCCTTCACTGATTAAAATTGTATTTTCCTCTGGAAGATCCTCGGAATAGATTTTTTAATAGATTTTTTTGTATGGTATTTTTTGGGACAATCGAAACTTAAAAAACGCATAACTAAGTCAAAAATGCATTAATTTCATTTCTGAAACCAGTCCTGTGTTAGTTTCTGGGAGGTTAACAAATCTGCATACCGCAAAGATAATATTTTGAAAAATAATTTTTTTTTTAGATTTTTTGAAATTTTACGATGCAACCCCTTAAAAATTTTTCAAAAATTAAAAAAGTCATATTTATCGTTCAGACATGGCTAGAAAGATTCGCCTGTTAATGCTGATCAAGAATATATATGATTTATAGGGTCGGAAACGACTCCTTCACTGATTAAAATTGTATTTTCCTCTGGAAGATCCTCGGAATAGATTTTTTAATAGATTTTTTTGTATGGTATTTTTTGGGACAATCGAAACTTAAAAAACGCATAACTAAGTCAAAAATGCATTAATTTCAATTCTGAAACCAGTCCTGTGTTAGTTTCTGGGAGGTTAACAAATCTGCATACCGCAAAGATAATATTTTGAAAAATAATTTTTTTTTTTAGATTTTTTGAAATTTTACGATGCAACCCCTTAAAAATTTTTAAAAAATTAAAAAAGTCATATTTATCGTTCAGACATGGCTAGAAAGATTCGCCTGTTAATGCTGATCAAGAATATATATGATTTATAGGGTCGGAAACGACTCCTTCACTGATTAAAATTGTATTTTCCTCTGGAAGATCCTCGGAATAGATTTTTTAATAGATTTCTTTGTATGGTATTTTTTGGGACAATCGAAACTTAAAAAACGCATAACTAAGTCAAAAATGCATTAATTTCAATTCTGAGACCAGTCCTGTGTTAGTTTCTGGGAGGTTAGCAAATCTGCATACCGCAAAGATAATATTTTGAAAAATAATTTTTTTTTTAGATTTTTTGAAATTTTACGATGCAACCCCTTAAAAATTTTTCAAAAATTAAAAAAGTCATATTTATCGTTCAGACATGGCTAGAAAGATTCGCCTGTTAATGCTGATCAAGAATATATATGATTTATAGGGTCGGAAACGACTCCTTCACTGATTAAAATTGTATTTTCCTCTGGAAGATCCTCGGAATAGATTTTTTAATAGATTTTTTTGTATGGTATTTTTTGGGACAATCGAAACTTAAAAAACGCATAACTAAGTCAAAAATGCATTAATTTCAATTCTGAAACCAGTCCTGTGTTAGTTTCTGGGAGGTTAACAAATCTGCATACCGCAAAGATAATATTTTGAAAAATAATTTTTTTTTTTAGATTTTTTGAAATTTTACGATGCAACCCCTTAAAAATTTTTCAAAAATTAAAAAAGTCATATTTATCGTTCAGACATGGCTAGAAAGATTCGCCTGTTAATGCTGATCAAGAATATATATGATTTATAGGGTCGGAAACGACTCCTTCACTGATTAAAATTGTATTTTCCTCTGGAAGATCCTCGGAATAGATTTTTTAATAGATTTTTTTGTATAGTATTTTTTGGGACAATCGAAACTTAAAAAACGCATAACATAAAGATTCGCCTGTTAATGCTGATCAAGAATATATATGATTTATAGGGTCGGAAACCACTCCTTCACTGATTAAAATTGTATTTTCCTCTGGAAGATCCTCGGAATAGATTTTTTAATAGATTTTTTTGTATGGTATTTTTTGGGACAATCGAAACTTAAAAAACGCATAACTAAGTCAAAAATGCATTAATTTCATTTCTGAAACCAGTCCTGTGTTAGTTTCTGGGAGGTTAACAAATCTGCATACCGCAAAGATAATATTTTGAAAAATAATTTTTTTTTTAGATTTTTTGAAATTTTACGATGCAACCCCTTAAAAATTTTTCAAAAATTAAAAAAGTCATATTTATCGTTCAGACATGGCTAGAAAGATTCGCCTGTTAATGCTGATCAAGAATATATATGATTTATAGGGTCGGAAACGACTCCTTCACTGATTAAAATTGTATTTTCCTCTGGAAGATCCTCGGAATAGATTTTTTAATAGATTTTTTTGTATGGTATTTTTTGGGACAATCGAAACTTAAAAAACGCATAACTAAGTCAAAAATGCATTAATTTCAATTCTGAAACCAGTCCTGTGTTAGTTTCTGGGAGGTTAACAAATCTGCATACCGCAAAGATAATATTTTGAAAAATAATTTTTTTTTTTAGATTTTTTGAAATTTTACGATGCAACCCCTTAAAAATTTTTCAAAAATTAAAAAAGTCATATTTATCGTTCAGACATGGCTAGAAAGATTCGCCTGTTAATGCTGATCAAGAATATATATGATTTATAGGGTCGGAAACGACTCCTTCACTGATTAAAATTGTATTTTCCTCTGGAAGATCCTCGGAATAGATTTTTTAATAGATTTTTTTGTATGGTATTTTTTGGGACAATCGAAACTTAAAAAACGCATAACTAAGTCAAAAATGCATTAATTTCAATTCTGAAACCAGTCCTGTGTTAGTTTCTGGGAGGTTAACTAATCTGCATACCGCAAAGATAATATTTTGAAAAATAATTTTTTTTTTAGATTTTTTGAAATTTTACGATGCAACCCCTTAAAAATTTTTCAAAAATTAAAAAAGTCATATTTATCGTTCAGACATGGCTAGAAAGATTCGCCTGTTAATGCTGATCAAGAATATATATGATTTATAGGGTCGGAAACGACTCCTTCACTGATTAAAATTGTATTTTCCTCTGGAAGATCCTCGGAATAGATTTTTTAATAGATTTTTTTGTATGGTATTTTTTGGGACAATCGAAACTTAAAAAACGCATAACTAAGTCAAAAATGCATTAATTTCAATTCTGAAACCAGTCCTGTGTTAGTTTCTGGGAGGTTAACTAATCTGCATACCGCAAAGATAATATTTTGAAAAATAATTTTTTTTTTAGATTTTTTGAAATTTTACGATGCAACCCCTTAAAAATTTTTCAAAAATTAAAAAAGTCATATTTATCGTTCAGACATGGCTAGAAAGATTCGCCTGTTAATGCTGATCAAGAATATATATGATTTATAGGGTCGGAAACGACTCCTTCACTGATTAAAATTGTATTTTCCTCTGGAAGATCCTCGGAATAGATTTTTTAATAGATTTTTTTGTATGGTATTTTTTGGGACAATCGAAACTTAAAAACCGCATAACTAAGTCAAAAATGCATTAATTTCAATTCTGAAACCAGTCCTGTGTTAGTTTCTGGGAGGTTAACAAATCTGCATACCGCAAAGATAATATTTTGAAAAATAATTTTTTTTTTTAGATTTTTTGAAATTTTACGATGCAACCCCTTAAAAATTTTTCAAAAATTAAAAAAGTCATATTTATCGTTCAGACATGGCTAGAAAGATTCGCCTGTTAATGCTGATCAAGAATATATATGATTTATAGGGTCGGAAACGACTCCTTCACTGATTAAAATTGTATTTTCCTCTGGAAGATCCTCGGAATAGATTTTTTAATAGATTTTTTTGTATGGTATTTTTTGGGACAATCGAAACTTAAAAAACGCATAACTAAGTCAAAAATGCATTAATTTCAATTCTGAGACCAGTCCTGTGTTAGTTTCTGGGAGGTTAACAAATCTGCATACCGCAAAGATAATATTTTGAAAAATAATTTTTTTTTTAGATTTTTTGAAATTTTACGATGCAACCCCTTAAAAATTTTTCAAAAATTAAAAAAGTCATATTTATCGTTCAGACATGGCTAGAATATAATGCTGATCAAGAATATATATGATTTATAGGGTCGGAAACGACTCCTTCACTGATTAAAATTGTATTTTCCTCTGGAAGATCCTCGGAATAGATTTTTTAATAGATTTTTTTGTATAGTATTTTTTGGGACAATCGAAACTTAAAAAACGCATAACATAAAGATTCGCCTGTTAATGCTGATCAAGAATATATATGATTTATAGGGTCGGAAACCACTCCTTCACTGATTAAAATTGTATTTTCCTCTGGAAGATCCTCGGAATAGATTTTTTAATAGATTTTTTTGTATGGTATTTTTTGGGACAATCGAAACTTAAAAAACGCATAACTAAGTCAAAAATGCATTAATTTCATTTCTGAAACCAGTCCTGTGTTAGTTTCTGGGAGGTTAACAAATCTGCATACCGCAAAGATAATATTTTGAAAAATAATTTTTTTTTTAGATTTTTTGAAATTTTACGATGCAACCCCTTAAAAATTTTTCAAAAATTAAAAAAGTCATATTTATCGTTCAGACATGGCTAGAAAGATTCGCCTGTTAATGCTGATCAAGAATATATATGATTTATAGGGTCGGAAACGACTCCTTCACTGATTAAAATTGTATTTTCCTCTGGAAGATCCTCGGAATAGATTTTTTAATAGATTTTTTTGTATAGTATTTTTTGGGACAATCGAAACTTAAAAAACGCATAACATAAAGATTCGCCTGTTAATGCTGATCAAGAATATATATGATTTATAGGGTCGGAAACCACTCCTTCACTGATTAAAATTGTATTTTCCTCTGAAAGATCCTCGGAATAGATTTTTTAATAGATTTTTTTGTATGGTATTTTTTGGGACAATCGAAACTTAAAAAACGCATAACTAAGTCAAAAATGCATTAATTTCATTTCTGAAACCAGTCCTGTGTTAGTTTCTGGGAGGTTAACAAATCTGCATACCGCAAAGATAATATTTTGAAAAATAATTTTTTTTTTAGATTTTTTGAAATTTTACGATGCAACCCCTTAAAAATTTTTCAAAAATTAAAAAAGTCATATTTATCGTTCAGACATGGCTAGAAAGATTCGCCTGTTAATGCTGATCAAGAATATATATGATTTATAGGGTCGGAAACGACTCCTTCACTGATTAAAATTGTATTTTCCTCTGGAAGATCCTCGGAATAGATTTTTTAATAGATTTTTTTGTATGGTATTTTTTGGGACAATCGAAACTTAAAAAACGCATAACTAAGTCAAAAATGCATTAATTTCAATTCTGAAACCAGTCCTGTGTTAGTTTCTGGGAGGTTAACAAATCTGCATACCGCAAAGATAATATTTTGAAAAATAATTTTTTTTTTTAGATTTTTTGAAATTTTACGATGCAACCCCTTAAAAATTTTTAAAAAATTAAAAAAGTCATATTTATCGTTCAGACATGGCTAGAAAGATTCGCCTGTTAATGCTGATCAAGAATATATATGATTTATAGGGTCGGAAACGACTCCTTCACTGATTAAAATTGTATTTTCCTCTGGAAGATCCTCGGAATAGATTTTTTAATAGATTTTTTTGTATAGTATTTTTTGGGACAATCGAAACTTAAAAAACGCATAACTATGTCAAAAATGCATTAATTTCAATTCTGAAACCAGTCCTGTGTTAGTTTCTGGGAGGTTAACAAATCTGCATACCGCAAAGATAATATTTTGAAAAATAATTTTTTTTTTAGATTTTTTGAAATTTTACGATGCAACCCCTTAAAAATTTTTCAAAAATTAAAAAAGTCATATTTATCGTTCAGACATGGCTAGAAAGATTCGCCTGTTAATGCTGATCAAGAATATATATGATTTATAGGGTCGGAAACGACTCCTTCACTGATTAAAATTGTATTTTCCTCTGGAAGATCCTCGGAATAGATTTTTTAATCGATTTTTTTGTATGGTATTTTTTGGGACAATCGAAACTTAAAAAACGCATAACTATGTCAAAAATGCATTAATTTCAATTCTGAAACCAGTCCTGTGTTAGTTTCTGGGAGGTTAAGAAATCTGCATACCGCAAAGATAATATTTTGAAAAATAATTTTTTTTTTAGATTTTTTGAAATTTTACGATGCAACCCCTTAAAAATTTTTCAAAAATTAAAAAAGTCATATTTATCGTTCAGACATGGCTAGAAAGATTCGCCTGTTAATGCTGATCAAGAATATATATGATTTATAGGGTCGGAAACGACTCCTTCACTGATTAAAATTGTATTTTCCTCTGGAAGATCCTCGGAATAGATTTTTTAATAGATTTTTTTGTATGGTATTTTTTGGGACAATCGAAACTTAAAAAACGCATAACTAAGTCAAAAATGCATTAATTTCAATTCTGAAACCAGTCCTGTGTTAGTTTCTGGGAGGTTAACAAATCTGCATACCGCAAAGATAATATTTTGAAAAATAATTTTTTTTTTAGATTTTTTGAAATTTTACGATGCAACCCCTTAAAAATTTTTCAAAAATTAAAAAAGTCATATTTATCGTTCAGACATGGCTAGAAAGATTCGCCTGTTAATGCTGATCAAGAATATATATGATTTATAGGGTCGGAAACGACTCCTTCACTGATTAAAATTGTATTTTCCTCTGGAAGATCCTCGGAATAGATTTTTTAATAGATTTTTTTGTATGGTATTTTTTGGGACAATCGAAACTTAAAAAACGCATAACTAAGTCAAAAATGCATTAATTTCAATTCTGAAACCAGTCCTGTGTTAGTTTCTGGGAGGTTAACAAATCTGCATACCGCAAAGATAATATTTTGAAAAATAATTTTTTTTTTAGATTTTTTGAAATTTTACGATGCAACCCCTTAAAAATTTTTCAAAAATTAAAAAAGTCATATTTATCGTTCAGACATGGCTAGAAAGATTCGCCTGTTAATGCTGATCAAGAATATATATGATTTATAGGGTCGGAAACGACTCCTTCACTGATTAAAATTGTATTTTCCTCTGGAAGATCCTCGGAATAGATTTTTTAATAGATTTTTTTGTATGGTATTTTTTGGGACAATCGAAACTTAAAAAACGCATAACTAAGTCAAAAATGCATTAATTTCAATTCTGAAACCAGTCCTGTGTTAGTTTCTGGGAGGTTAACTAATCTGCATACCGCAAAGATAATATTTTGAAAAATAATTTTTTTTTTAGATTTTTTGAAATTTTACGATGCAACCCCTTAAAAATTTTTCAAAAATTAAAAAAGTCATATTTATCGTTCAGACATGGCTAGAAAGATTCGCCTGTTAATGCTGATCAAGAATATATATGATTTATAGGGTCGGAAACGACTCCTTCACTGATTAAAATTGTATTTTCCTCTGGAAGATCCTCGGAATAGATTTTTTAATCGATTTTTTTGTATGGTATTTTTTGGGACAATCGAAACTTAAAAAACGCATAACTATGTCAAAAATGCATTAATTTCAATTCTGAAACCAGTCCTGTGTTAGTTTCTGGGAGGTTAAGAAATCTGCATACCGCAAAGATAATATTTTGAAAAATAATTTTTTTTTTAGATTTTTTGAAATTTTACGATGCAACCCCTTAAAAATTTTTCAAAAATTAAAAAAGTCATATTTATCGTTCAGACATGGCTAGAAAGATTCGCCTGTTAATGCTGATCAAGAATATATATGATTTATAGGGTCGGAAACGACTCCTTCACTGATTAAAATTGTATTTTCCTCTGGAAGATCCTCGGAATAGATTTTTTAATAGATTTTTTTGTATGGTATTTTTTGGGACAATCGAAACTTAAAAAACGCATAACTAAGTCAAAAATGCATTAATTTCAATTCTGAAACCAGTCCTGTGTTAGTTTCTGGGAGGTTAACAAATCTGCATACCGCAAAGATAATATTTTGAAAAATAATTTTTTTTTTAGATTTTTTGAAATTTTACGATGCAACCCCTTAAAAATTTTTCAAAAATTAAAAAAGTCATATTTATCGTTCAGACATGGCTAGAAAGATTCGCCTGTTAATGCTGATCAAGAATATATATGATTTATAGGGTCGGAAACGACTCCTTCACTGATTAAAATTGTATTTTCCTCTGGAAGATCCTCGGAATAGATTTTTTAATAGATTTTTTTGTATGGTATTTTTTGGGACAATCGAAACTTAAAAAACGCATAACTAAGTCAAAAATGCATTAATTTCAATTCTGAAACCAGTCCTGTGTTAGTTTCTGGGAGGTTAACAAATCTGCATACCGCAAAGATAATATTTTGAAAAATAATTTTTTTTTTAGATTTTTTGAAATTTTACGATGCAACCCCTTAAAAATTTTTCAAAAATTAAAAAAGTCATATTTATCGTTCAGACATGGCTAGAAAGATTCGTCTGTTAATGCTGATCAAGAATATATATGATTTATAGGGTCGGAAACGACTCCTTCACTGATTAAAATTGTATTTTCCTCTGGAAGATCCTCGGAATAGATTTTTTAATAGATTTTTTTGTATGGTATTTTTTGGGACAATCGAAACTTAAAAAACGCATAACTAAGTCAAAAATGCATTAATTTCAATTCTGAAACCAGTCCTGTGTTAGTTTCTGGGAGGTTAACAAATCTGCATACCGCAAAGATAATATTTTGAAAAATAATTTTTTTTTTAGATTTTTTGAAATTTTACGATGCAACCCCTTAAAAATTTTTCAAAAATTAAAAAAGTCATATTTATCGTTCAGACATGGCTAGAAAGATTCGCCTGTTAATGCTGATCAAGAATATATATGATTTATAGGGTCGGAAACGACTCCTTCACTGATTAAAATTGTATTTTCCTCTGGAAGATCCTCGGAATAGATTTTTTAATAGATTTTTTTGTATGGTATTTTTTGGGACAATCGAAACTTAAAAAACGCATAACTAAGTCAAAAATGCATTAATTTCAATTCTGAAACCAGTCCTGTGTTAGTTTCTGGGAGGTTAACTAATCTGCATACCGCAAAGATAATATTTTGAAAAATAATTTTTTTTTTAGATTTTTTGAAATTTTACGATGCAACCCCTTAAAAATTTTTCAAAAATTAAAAAAGTCATATTTATCGTTCAGACATGGCTAGAAAGATTCGCCTGTTAATGCTGATCAAGAATATATATGATTTATAGGGTCGGAAACGACTCCTTCACTGATTAAAATTGTATTTTCCTCTGGAAGATCCTCGGAATAGATTTTTTAATAGATTTTTTTGTATGGTATTTTTTGGGACAATCGAAACTTAAAAAACGCATAACTAAGTCAAAAATGCATTAATTTCAATTCTGAAACCAGTCCTGTGTTAGTTTCTGGGAGGTTCACAAATCTGCATACCGCAAAGATAATATTTTGAAAAATAATTTTTTTTTTAGATTTTTTGAAATTTTACGATGCAACCCCTTAAAAATTTTTCAAAAATTAAAAAAGTCATATTTATCGTTCAGACATGGCTAGAAAGATTCGCCTGTTAATGCTGATCAAGAATATATATGATTTATAGGGTCGGAAACGACTCCTTCACTGATTAAAATTGTATTTTCCTCTGGAAGATCCTCGGAATAGATTTTTTAATAGATTTTTTTGTATGGTATTTTTTGGGACAATCGAAACTTAAAAAACGCATAACTAAGTCAAAAATGCATTAATTTCAATTCTGAAACCAGTCCTGTGTTAGTTTCTGGGAGGTTAACAAATCTGCATACCGCAAAGATAATATTTTGAAAAATAATTTTTTTTTTAGATTTTTTGAAATTTTACGATGCAACCCCTTAAAAATTTTTCAAAAATTAAAAAAGTCATATTTATCGTTCAGACATGGCTAGAAAGATTCGCCTGTTAATGCTGATCAAGAATATATATGATTTATAGGGTCGGAAACGACTCCTTCACTGATTAAAATTGTATTTTCCTCTGGAAGATCCTCGGAATAGATTTTTTAATAGATTTTTTTGTATGGTATTTTTTGGGACAATCGAAACTTAAAAAACGCATAACTAAGTCAAAAATGCATTAATTTCAATTCTGAAACCAGTCCTGTGTTAGTTTCTGGGAGGTTAACAAATCTGCATACCGCAAAGATAATATTTTGAAAAATAATTTTTTTTTTAGATTTTTTGAAATTTTACGATGCAACCCCTTAAAAATTTTTCAAAAATTAAAAAAGTCATATTTATCGTTCAGACATGGCTAGAAAGATTCGCCTGTTAATGCTGATCAAGAATATATATGATTTATAGGGTCGGAAACGACTCCTTCACTGATTAAAATTGTATTTTCCTCTGGAAGATCCTCGGAATAGATTTTTTAATAGATTTTTTTGTATGGTATTTTTTGGGACAATCGAAACTTAAAAAACGCATAACTAAGTCAAAAATGCATTAATTTCAATTCTGAAACCAGTCCTGTGTTAGTTTCTGGGAGGTTCACAAATCTGCATACCGCAAAGATAATATTTTGAAAAATAATTTTTTTTTTAGATTTTTTGAAATTTTACGATGCAACCCCTTAAAAATTTTTCAAAAATTAAAAAAGTCATATTTATCGTTCAGACATGGCTAGAAAGATTCGCCTGTTAATGCTGATCAAGAATATATATGATTTATAGGGTCGGAAACGACTCCTTCACTGATTAAAATTGTATTTTCCTCTGGAAGATCCTCGGAATAGATTTTTTAATAGATTTTTTTGTATGGTATTTTTTGGGACAATCGAAACTTAAAAAACGCATAACTAAGTCAAAAATGCATTAATTTCAATTCTGAAACCAGTCCTGTGTTAGTTTCTGGGAGGTTCACAAATCTGCATACCGCAAAGATAATATTTTGAAAAATAATTTTTTTTTTAGATTTTTTGAAATTTTACGATGCAACCCCTTAAAAATTTTTCAAAAATTAAAAAAGTCATATTTATCGTTCAGACATGGCTAGAAAGATTCGCCTGTTAATGCTGATCAAGAATATATATGATTTATAGGGTCGGAAACGACTCCTTCACTGATTAAAATTGTATTTTCCTCTGGAAGATCCTCGGAATAGATTTTTTAATAGATTTTTTTGTATGGTATTTTTTGGGACAATCGAAACTTAAAAAACGCATAACTAAGTCAAAAATGCATTAATTTCAATTCTGAAACCAGTCCTGTGTTAGTTTCTGGGAGGTTAACAAATCTACATACCGCAAAGATAATATTTTGAAAAATAATTTTTTTTTTTAGATTTTTTGAAATTTTACGATGCAACCCCTTAAAAATTTTTCAAAAATTAAAAAAGTCATATTTATCGTTCAGACATGGCTAGAAAGATTCGCCTGTTAATGCTGATCAAGAATATATATGATTTATAGGGTCGGAAACGACTCCTTCACTGATTAAAATTGTATTTTCCTCTGGAAGATCCTCGGAATAGATTTTTTAATAGATTTTTTTGTATGGTATTTTTTGGGACAATCGAAACTTAAAAAACGCATAACTATGTCAAAAATGCATTAATTTCATTTCTGAAACCAGTCCTGTGTTAGTTTCTGGGAGGTTAACAAATCTGCATACCGCAAAGATAATATTTTGAAAAATAATTTTTTTTTTAGATTTTTTGAAATTTTACGATGCAACCCCTTAAAAATTTTTCAAAAATTAAAAAAGTCATATTTATCGTTCAGACATGGCTAGAAAGATTCGCCTGTTAATGCTGATCAAGAATATATATGATTTATAGGGTCGGAAACGACTTCTTCACTGATTAAAATTGTATTTTCCTCTGGAAGATCCTCGGAATAGATTTTTTAATAGATTTTTTTGTATGGTATTTTTTGGGACAATCGAAACTTAAAAACGCATAACTAAGTCAAAAATGCATTAATTTCAATTCTGAAACCAGTCCTGTGTTAGTTTCTGGGAGGTTCACAAATCTGCATACCGCAAAGATAATATTTTGAAAAATAATTTTTTTTTTAGATTTTTTGAAATTTTACGATGCAACCCCTTAAAAATTTTTCAAAAATTAAAAAAGTCATATTTATCGTTCAGACATGGCTAGAAAGATTCGCCTGTTAATGCTGATCAAGAATATATATGATTTATAGGGTCGGAAACGACTCCTTCACTGATTAAAATTGTATTTTCCTCTGGAAGATCCTCGGAATAGATTTTTTAATAGATTTTTTTGTATGGTATTTTTTGGGACAATCGAAACTTAAAAAACGCATAACTAAGTCAAAAATGCATTAATTTCAATTCTGAAACCAGTCCTGTGTTAGTTTCTGGGAGGTTCACAAATCTGCATACCGCAAAGATAATATTTTGAAAAATAATTTTTTTTTTAGATTTTTTGAAATTTTACGATGCAACCCCTTAAAAATTTTTCAAAAATTAAAAAAGTCATATTTATCGTTCAGACATGGCTAGAAAGATTCGCCTGTTAATGCTGATCAAGAATATATATGATTTATAGGGTCGGAAACGACTCCTTCACTGATTAAAATTGTATTTTCCTCTGGAAGATCCTCGGAATAGATTTTTTAATAGATTTTTTTGTATGGTATTTTTTGGGACAATCGAAACTTAAAAAACGCATAACTAAGTCAAAAATGCATTAATTTCAATTCTGAAACCAGTCCTGTGTTAGTTTCTGGGAGGTTAACAAATCTACATACCGCAAAGATAATATTTTGAAAAATAATTTTTTTTTTAGATTTTTTGAAATTTTACGATGCAACCCCTTAAAAATTTTTCAAAAATTAAAAAAGTCATATTTATCGTTCAGACATGGCTAGAAAGATTCGCCTGTTAATGCTGATCAAGAATATATATGATTTATAGGGTCGGAAACGACTCCTTCACTGATTAAAATTGTATTTTCCTCTGGAAGATCCTCGGAATAGATTTTTTAATAGATTTTTTTGTATGGTATTTTTTGGGACAATCGAAACTTAAAAAACGCATAACTATGTCAAAAATGCATTAATTTCATTTCTGAAACCAGTCCTGTGTTAGTTTCTGGGAGGTTAACAAATCTGCATACCGCAAAGATAATATTTTGAAAAATAATTTTTTTTTTAGATTTTTTGAAATTTTACGATGCAACCCCTTAAAAATTTTTCAAAAATTAAAAAAGTCATATTTATCGTTCAGACATGGCTAGAAAGATTCGCCTGTTAATGCTGATCAAGAATATATATGATTTATAGGGTCGGAAACGACTTCTTCACTGATTAAAATTGTATTTTCCTCTGGAAGATCCTCGGAATAGATTTTTTAATAGATTTTTTTGTATGGTATTTTTTGGGACAATCGAAACTTAAAAACGCATAACTAAGTCAAAAATGCATTAATTTCAATTCTGAAACCAGTCCTGTGTTAGTTTCTGGGAGGTTAACAAATCTGCATACCGCAAAGATAATATTTTGAAAAATAATTTTTTTTTTAGATTTTTTGAAATTTTACGATGCAACCCCTTAAAAATTTTTCAAAAATTAAAAAAGTCATATTTATCGTTCAGACATGGCTAGAAAGATTCGCCTGTTAATGCTGATCAAGAATATATATGATTTATAGGGTCGGAAACGACTCCTTCACTGATTAAAATTGTATTTTCCTCTGGAAGATCCTCGGAATAGATTTTTTAATAGATTTTTTTGTATGGTATTTTTTGGGACAATCGAAACTTAAAAAACGCATAACTAAGTCAAAAATGCATTAATTTCAATTCTGAAACCAGTCCTGTGTTAGTTTCTGGGAGGTTCACAAATCTGCATACCGCAAAGATAATATTTTGAAAAATAATTTTTTTTTTAGATTTTTTGAAATTTTACGATGCAACCCCTTAAAAATTTTTCAAAAATTAAAAAAGTCATATTTATCGTTCAGACATGGCTAGAAAGATTCGCCTGTTAATGCTGATCAAGAATATATATGATTTATAGGGTCGGAAACGACTCCTTCACTGATTAAAATTGTATTTTCCTCTGGAAGATCCTCGGAATAGATTTTTTAATAGATTTTTTTGTATGGTATTTTTTGGGACAATCGAAACTTAAAAAACGCATAACTAAGTCAAAAATGCATTAATTTCAATTCTGAAACCAGTCCTGTGTTAGTTTCTGGGAGGTTCACAAATCTGCATACCGCAAAGATAATATTTTGAAAAATAATTTTTTTTTTAGATTTTTTGAAATTTTACGATGCAACCCCTTAAAAATTTTTCAAAAATTAAAAAAGTCATATTTATCGTTCAGACATGGCTAGAAAGATTCGCCTGTTAATGCTGATCAAGAATATATATGATTTATAGGGTCGGAAACGACTCCTTCACTGATTAAAATTGTATTTTCCTCTGGAAGATCCTCGGAATAGATTTTTTAATAGATTTTTTTGTATGGTATTTTTTGGGACAATCGAAACTTAAAAAACGCATAACTAAGTCAAAAATGCATTAATTTCAATTCTGAAACCAGTCCTGTGTTAGTTTCTGGGAGGTTAACAAATCTACATACCGCAAAGATAATATTTTGAAAAATAATTTTTTTTTTAGATTTTTTGAAATTTTACGATGCAACCCCTTAAAAATTTTTCAAAAATTAAAAAAGTCATATTTATCGTTCAGACATGGCTAGAAAGATTCGCCTGTTAATGCTGATCAAGAATATATATGATTTATAGGGTCGGAAACGACTCCTTCACTGATTAAAATTGTATTTTCCTCTGGAAGATCCTCGGAATAGATTTTTTAATAGATTTTTTTGTATGGTATTTTTTGGGACAATCGAAACTTAAAAAACGCATAACTATGTCAAAAATGCATTAATTTCATTTCTGAAACCAGTCCTGTGTTAGTTTCTGGGAGGTTAACAAATCTGCATACCGCAAAGATAATATTTTGAAAAATAATTTTTTTTTTAGATTTTTTGAAATTTTACGATGCAACCCCTTAAAAATTTTTCAAAAATTAAAAAAGTCATATTTATCGTTCAGACATGGCTAGAAAGATTCGCCTGTTAATGCTGATCAAGAATATATATGATTTATAGGGTCGGAAACGACTTCTTCACTGATTAAAATTGTATTTTCCTCTGGAAGATCCTCGGAATAGATTTTTTAATAGATTTTTTTGTATGGTATTTTTTGGGACAATCGAAACTTAAAAACGCATAACTAAGTCAAAAATGCATTAATTTCAATTCTGAAACCAGTCCTGTGTTAGTTTCTGGGAGGTTAACAAATCTGCATACCGCAAAGATAATATTTTGAAAAATAATTTTTTTTTTAGATTTTTTGAAATTTTACGATGCAACCCCTTAAAAATTTTTCAAAAATTAAAAAAGTCATATTTATCGTTCAGACATGGCTAGAAAGATTCGCCTGTTAATGCTGATCAAGAATATATATGATTTATAGGGTCGGAAACGACTCCTTCACTGATTAAAATTGTATTTTCCTCTGGAAGATCCTCGGAATAGATTTTTTAATAGATTTTTTTGTATGGTATTTTTTGGGACAATCGAAACTTAAAAAACGCATAACTAAGTCAAAAATGCATTAATTTCAATTCTGAAACCAGTCCTGTGTTAGTTTCTGGGAGGTTCACAAATCTGCATACCGCAAAGATAATATTTTGAAAAATAATTTTTTTTTTAGATTTTTTGAAATTTTACGATGCAACCCCTTAAAAATTTTTCAAAAATTAAAAAAGTCATATTTATCGTTCAGACATGGCTAGAAAGATTCGCCTGTTAATGCTGATCAAGAATATATATGATTTATAGGGTCGGAAACGACTCCTTCACTGATTAAAATTGTATTTTCCTCTGGAAGATCCTCGGAATAGATTTTTTAATAGATTTTTTTGTATGGTATTTTTTGGGACAATCGAAACTTAAAAAACGCATAACTAAGTCAAAAATGCATTAATTTCAATTCTGAAACCAGTCCTGTGTTAGTTTCTGGGAGGTTAACAAATCTACATACCGCAAAGATAATATTTTGAAAAATAATTTTTTTTTTAGATTTTTTGAAATTTTACGATGCAACCCCTTAAAAATTTTTCAAAAATTAAAAAAGTCATATTTATCGTTCAGACATGGCTAGAAAGATTCGCCTGTTAATGCTGATCAAGATATATATGATTTATAGGGTCGGAAACGACTCCTTCACTGATTAAAATTGTATTTTCCTCTGGAAGATCCTCGGAATAGATTTTTTAATAGATTTTTTTGTATGGTATTTTTTGGGACAATCGAAACTTAAAAAACGCATAACTATGTCAAAAATGCATTAATTTCAATTCTGAAACCAGTCCTGTGTTAGTTTCTGGGAGGTTAACAAATCTGCATACCGCAAAGATAATATTTTGAAAAATAATTTTTTTTTTAGATTTTTTGAAATTTTACGATGCAACCCCTTAAAAATTTTTCAAAAATTAAAAAAGTCATATTTATCGTTCAGACATGGCTAGAAAGATTCGCCTGTTAATGCTGATCAAGAATATATATGATTTATAGGGTCGGAAACGACTCCTTCACTGATTAAAATTGTATTTTCCTCTGGAAGATCCTCGGAATAGATTTTTTAATAGATTTTTTTGTATGGTATTTTTTGGGACAATCGAAACTTAAAAAACGCATAACTAAGTCAAAAATGCATTAATTTCAATTCTGAAACCAGTCCTGTGTTAGTTTCTGGGAGGTTCACAAATCTGCATACCGCAAAGATAATATTTTGAAAAATAATTTTTTTTTTTAGATTTTTTGAAATTTTACGATGCAACCCCTTAAAAATTTTTCAAAAATTAAAAAAGTCATATTTATCGTTCAGACATGGCTAGAAAGATTCGCCTGTTAATGCTGATCAAGATATATATGATTTATAGGGTCGGAAACGACTCCTTCACTGATTAAAATTGTATTTTCCTCTGGAAGATCCTCGGAATAGATTTTTTAATAGATTTTTTTGTATGGTATTTTTTGGGACAATCGAAACTTAAAAAACGCATAACTATGTCAAAAATGCATTAATTTCAATTCTGAAACCAGTCCTGTGTTAGTTTCTGGGAGGTTAACAAATCTGCATACCGCAAAGATAATATTTTGAAAAATAATTTTTTTTTTAGATTTTTTGAAATTTTACGATGCAACCCCTTAAAAATTTTTCAAAAATTAAAAAAGTCATATTTATCGTTCAGACATGGCTAGAAAGATTCGCCTGTTAATGCTGATCAAGAATATATATGATTTATAGGGTCGGAAACGACTCCTTCACTGATTAAAATTGTATTTTCCTCTGGAAGATCCTCGGAATAGATTTTTTAATAGATTTTTTTGTATGGTATTTTTTGGGACAATCGAAACTTAAAAAACGCATAACTAAGTCAAAAATGCATTAATTTCAATTCTGAAACCAGTCCTGTGTTAGTTTCTGGGAGGTTCACAAATCTGCATACCGCAAAGATAATATTTTGAAAAATAATTTTTTTTTTTAGATTTTTTGAAATTTTACGATGCAACCCCTTAAAAATTTTTCAAAAATTAAAAAAGTCATATTTATCGTTCAGACATGGCTAGAAAGATTCGCCTGTTAATGCTGATCAAGAATATATATGATTTATAGGGTCGGAAACGACTCCTTCACTGATTAAAATTGTATTTTCCTCTGGAAGATCCTCGGAATAGATTTTTTAATAGATTTTTTTGTATGGTATTTTTTGGGACAATCGAAACTTAAAAAACGCATAACTATGTCAAAAATGCATTAATTTCATTTCTGAAACCAGTCCTGTGTTAGTTTCTGGGAGGTTAACAAATCTGCATACCGCAAAGATAATATTTTGAAAAATAATTTTTTTTTTAGATTTTTTGAAATTTTACGATGCAACCCCTTAAAAATTTTTCAAAAATTAAAAAAGTCATATTTATCGTTCAGACATGGCTAGAAAGATTCGCCTGTTAATGCTGATCAAGAATATATATGATTTATAGGGTCGGAAACGACTTCTTCACTGATTAAAATTGTATTTTCCTCTGGAAGATCCTCGGAATAGATTTTTTAATAGATTTTTTTGTATGGTATTTTTTGGGACAATCGAAACTTAAAAAACGCATAACTAAGTCACAAATGCATTAATTTCAATTCTGAAACCAGTCCTGTGTTAGTTTCTGGGAGGTTAACAAATCTGCATACCGCAAAGATAATATTTTGAAAAATAATTTTTTTTTTAGATTTTTTGAAATTTTACGATGCAACCCCTTAAAAATTTTTCAAAAATTAAAAAAGTCATATTTATCGTTCAGACATGGCTAGAAAGATTCGCCTGTTAATGCTGATCAAGAATATATATGATTTATAGGGTCGGAAACGACTCCTTCACTGATTAAAATTGTATTTTCCTCTGGAAGATCCTCGGAATAGATTTTTTAATAGATTTTTTTGTATGGTATTTTTTGGGACAATCGAAACTTAAAAAACGCATAACTAAGTCAAAAATGCATTAATTTCAATTCTGAAACCAGTCCTGTGTTAGTTTCTGGGAGGTTCACAAATCTGCATACCGCAAAGATAATATTTTGAAAAATAATTTTTTTTTTAGATTTTTTGAAATTTTACGATGCAACCCCTTAAAAATTTTTCAAAAATTAAAAAAGTCATATTTATCGTTCAGACATGGCTAGAAAGATTCGCCTGTTAATGCTGATCAAGAATATATATGATTTATAGGGTCGGAAACGACTCCTTCACTGATTAAAATTGTATTTTCCTCTGGAAGATCCTCGGAATAGATTTTTTAATAGATTTTTTTGTATGGTATTTTTTGGGACAATCGAAACTTAAAAAACGCATAACTATGTCAAAAATGCATTAATTTCAATTCTGAAACCAGTCCTGTGTTAGTTTCTGGGAGGTTCACAAATCTGCATACCGCAAAGATAATATTTTGAAAAATAATTTTTTTTTTAGATTTTTTGAAATTTTACGATGCAACCCCTTAAAAATTTTTCAAAAATTAAAAAAGTCATATTTATCGTTCAGACATGGCTAGAAAGATTCGCCTGTTAATGCTGATCAAGAATATATATGATTTATAGGGTCGGAAACGACTCCTTCACTGATTAAAATTGTATTTTCCTCTGGAAGATCCTCGGAATAGATTTTTTAATAGATTTTTTTGTATGGTATTTTTTGGGACAATCGAAACTTAAAAAACGCATAACTAAGTCAAAAATGCATTAATTTCAATTCTGAAACCAGTCCTGTGTTAGTTTCTGGGAGGTTAACAAATCTACATACCGCAAAGATAATATTTTGAAAAATAATTTTTTTTTTAGATTTTTTGAAATTTTACGATGCAACCCCTTAAAAATTTTTCAAAAATTAAAAAAGTCATATTTATCGTTCAGACATGGCTAGAAAGATTCGCCTGTTAATGCTGATCAAGAATATATATGATTTATAGGGTCGGAAACGACTCCTTCACTGATTAAAATTGTATTTTCCTCTGGAAGATCCTCGGAATAGATTTTTTAATAGATTTTTTTGTATGGTATTTTTTGGGACAATCGAAACTTAAAAAACGCATAACTATGTCAAAAATGCATTAATTTCAATTCTGAAACCAGTCCTGTGTTAGTTTCTGGGAGGTTAACAAATCTGCATACCGCAAAGATAATATTTTGAAAAATAATTTTTTTTTTAGATTTTTTGAAATTTTACGATGCAACCCCTTAAAAATTTTTCAAAAATTAAAAAAGTCATATTTATCGTTCAGACATGGCTAGAAAGATTCGCCTGTTAATGCTGATCAAGAATATATATGATTTATAGGGTCGGAAACGACTTCTTCACTGATTAAAATTGTATTTTCCTCTGGAAGATCCTCGGAATAGATTTTTTAATAGATTTTTTTGTATGGTATTTTTTGGGACAATCGAAACTTAAAAAACGCATAACTAAGTCAAAAATGCATTAATTTCAATTCTGAAACCAGTCCTGTGTTAGTTTCTGGGAGGTTAACAAATCTACATACCGCAAAGATAATATTTTGAAAAATAATTTTTTTTTTAGATTTTTTGAAATTTTACGATGCAACCCCTTAAAAATTTTTCAAAAATTAAAAAAGTCATATTTATCGTTCAGACATGGCTAGAAAGATTCGCCTGTTAATGCTGATCAAGATATATATGATTTATAGGGTCGGAAACGACTCCTTCACTGATTAAAATTGTATTTTCCTCTGGAAGATCCTCGGAATAGATTTTGTAATAGATTTTTTTGTATGGTATTTTTTGGGACAATCGAAACTTAAAAAACGCATAACTATGTCAAAAATGCATTAATTTCAATTCTGAAACCAGTCCTGTGTTAGTTTCTGGGAGGTTAACAAATCTGCATACCGCAAAGATAATATTTTGAAAAATAATTTTTTTTTTAGATTTTTTGAAATTTTACGATGCAACCCCTTAAAAATTTTTCAAAAATTAAAAAAGTCATATTTATCGTTCAGACATGGCTAGAAAGATTCGCCTGTTAATGCTGATCAAGAATATATATGATTTATAGGGTCGGAAACGACTCCTTCACTGATTAAAATTGTATTTTCCTCTGGAAGATCCTCGGAATAGATTTTTTAATAGATTTTTTTGTATGGTATTTTTTGGGACAATCGAAACTTAAAAAACGCATAACTATGTCAAAAATGCATTAATTTCAATTCTGAAACCAGTCCTGTGTTAGTTTCTGGGAGGTTCACAAATCTGCATACCGCAAAGATAATATTTTGAAAAATAATTTTTTTTTTAGATTTTTTGAAATTTTACGATGCAACCCCTTAAAAATTTTTCAAAAATTAAAAAAGTCATATTTATCGTTCAGACATGGCTAGAAAGATTCGCCTGTTAATGCTGATCAAGAATATATATGATTTATAGGGTCGGAAACGACTCCTTCACTGATTAAAATTGTATTTTCCTCTGGAAGATCCTCGGAATAGATTTTTTAATAGATTTTTTTGTATGGTATTTTTTGGGACAATCGAAACTTAAAAAACGCATAACTAAGTCAAAAATGCATTAATTTCAATTCTGAAACCAGTCCTGTGTTAGTTTCTGGGAGGTTAACAAATCTACATACCGCAAAGATAATATTTTGAAAAATAATTTTTTTTTTAGATTTTTTGAAATTTTACGATGCAACCCCTTAAAAATTTTTCAAAAATTAAAAAAGTCATATTTATCGTTCAGACATGGCTAGAAAGATTCGCCTGTTAATGCTGATCAAGAATATATATGATTTATAGGGTCGGAAACGACTCCTTCACTGATTAAAATTGTATTTTCCTCTGGAAGATCCTCGGAATAGATTTTTTAATAGATTTTTTTGTATGGTATTTTTTGGGACAATCGAAACTTAAAAAACGCATAACTATGTCAAAAATGCATTAATTTCAATTCTGAAACCAGTCCTGTGTTAGTTTCTGGGAGGTTAACAAATCTGCATACCGCAAAGATAATATTTTGAAAAATAATTTTTTTTTTAGATTTTTTGAAATTTTACGATGCAACCCCTTAAAAATTTTTCAAAAATTAAAAAAGTCATATTTATCGTTCAGACATGGCTAGAAAGATTCGCCTGTTAATGCTGATCAAGAATATATATGATTTATAGGGTCGGAAACGACTTCTTCACTGATTAAAATTGTATTTTCCTCTGGAAGATCCTCGGAATAGATTTTTTAATAGATTTTTTTGTATGGTATTTTTTGGGACAATCGAAACTTAAAAAACGCATAACTAAGTCAAAAATGCATTAATTTCAATTCTGAAACCAGTCCTGTGTTAGTTTCTGGGAGGTTAACAAATCTACATACCGCAAAGATAATATTTTGAAAAATAATTTTTTTTTTAGATTTTTTGAAATTTTACGATGCAACCCCTTAAAAATTTTTCAAAAATTAAAAAAGTCATATTTATCGTTCAGACATGGCTAGAAAGATTCGCCTGTTAATGCTGATCAAGATATATATGATTTATAGGGTCGGAAACGACTCCTTCACTGATTAAAATTGTATTTTCCTCTGGAAGATCCTCGGAATAGATTTTTTAATAGATTTTTTTGTATGGTATTTTTTGGGACAATCGAAACTTAAAAAACGCATAACTATGTCAAAAATGCATTAATTTCAATTCTGAAACCAGTCCTGTGTTAGTTTCTGGGAGGTTAACAAATCTGCATACCGCAAAGATAATATTTTGAAAAATAATTTTTTTTTTAGATTTTTTGAAATTTTACGATGCAACCCCTTAAAAATTTTTCAAAAATTAAAAAAGTCATATTTATCGTTCAGACATGGCTAGAAAGATTCGCCTGTTAATGCTGATCAAGAATATATATGATTTATAGGGTCGGAAACGACTTCTTCACTGATTAAAATTGTATTTTCCTCTGGAAGATCCTCGGAATAGATTTTTTAATAGATTTTTTTGTATGGTATTTTTTGGGACAATCGAAACTTAAAAAACGCATAACTAAGTCAAAAATGCATTAATTTCAATTCTGAAACCAGTCCTGTGTTAGTTTCTGGGAGGTTAACAAATCTGCATACCGCAAAGATAATATTTTGAAAAATAATTTTTTTTTTAGATTTTTTGAAATTTTACGATGCAACCCCTTAAAAATTTTTCAAAAATTAAAAAAGTCATATTTATCGTTCAGACATGGCTAGAAAGATTCGCCTGTTAATGCTGATCAAGAATATATATGATTTATAGGGTCGGAAACGACTTCTTCACTGATTAAAATTGTATTTTCCTCTGGAAGATCCTCGGAATAGATTTTTTAATAGATTTTTTTGTATGGTATTTTTTGGGACAATCGAAACTTAAAAAACGCATAACTAAGTCAAAAATGCATTAATTTCAATTCTGAAACCAGTCCTGTGTTAGTTTCTGGGAGGTTAACAAATCTACATACCGCAAAGATAATATTTTGAAAAATAATTTTTTTTTTAGATTTTTTGAAATTTTACGATGCAACCCCTTAAAAATTTTTCAAAAATTAAAAAAGTCATATTTATCGTTCAGACATGGCTAGAAAGATTCGCCTGTTAATGCTGATCAAGATATATATGATTTATAGGGTCGGAAACGACTCCTTCACTGATTAAAATTGTATTTTCCTCTGGAAGATCCTCGGAATAGATTTTTTAATAGATTTTTTTGTATGGTATTTTTTGGGACAATCGAAACTTAAAAAACGCATAACTATGTCAAAAATGCATTAATTTCAATTCTGAAACCAGTCCTGTGTTAGTTTCTGGGAGGTTAACAAATCTGCATACCGCAAAGATAATATTTTGAAAAATAATTTTTTTTTTAGATTTTTTGAAATTTTACGATGCAACCCCTTAAAAATTTTTCAAAAATTAAAAAAGTCATATTTATCGTTCAGACATGGCTAGAAAGATTCGCCTGTTAATGCTGATCAAGAATATATATGATTTATAGGGTCGGAAACGACTTCTTCACTGATTAAAATTGTATTTTCCTCTGGAAGATCCTCGGAATAGATTTTTTAATAGATTTTTTTGTATGGTATTTTTTGGGACAATCGAAACTTAAAAAACGCATAACTAAGTCAAAAATGCATTAATTTCAATTCTGAAACCAGTCCTGTGTTAGTTTCTGGGAGGTTAACAAAGATAATATTTTGAAAAATAATTTTTTTTTTAGATTTTTTGAAATTTTACGATGCAACCCCTTAAAAATTTTTCAAAAATTAAAAAAGTCATATTTATCGTTCAGACATGGCTAGAAAGATTCGCCTGTTAATGCTGATCAAGAATATATATGATTTATAGGGTCGGAAACGACTCCTTCACTGATTAAAATTGTATTTTCCTCTGGAAGATCCTCGGAATAGATTTTTTAATAGATTTTTTTGTATGGTATTTTTTGGGACAATCGAAACTTAAAAAACGCATAACTAAGTCAAAAATGCATTAATTTCAATTCTGAAACCAGTCCTGTGTTAGTTTCTGGGAGGTTAACAAATCTGCATACCGCAAAGATAATATTTTGAAAAATAATTTTTTTTTTAGATTTTTTGAAATTTTACGATGCAACCCCTTAAAAATTTTTCAAAAATTAAAAAAGTCATATTTATCGTTCAGACATGGCTAGAAAGATTCGCCTGTTAATGCTGATCAAGAATATATATGATTTATAGGGTCGGAAACGACTCCTTCACTGATTAAAATTGTATTTTCCTCTGGAAGATCCTCGGAATAGATTTTTTAATAGATTTTTTTGTATGGTATTTTTTGGGACAATCGAAACTTAAAAAACGCATAACTAAGTCAAAAATGCATTAATTTCATTTCTGAAACCAGTCCTGTGTTAGTTTCTGGGAGGTTAACAAATCTGCATACCGCAAAGATAACATTTTGAAAAATAATTTTTTTTTTAGATTTTTTGAAATTTTTCAAAAATTAAAAAAGTCATATTTATCGTTCAGACATGGCTAGAAAGATTCGCCTGTTAATGCTGATCAAGAATATATATGATTTATAGGGTCGGAAACGACTCCTTCACTGATTAAAATTGTATTTTCCTCTGGAAGATCCTCGGAATAGATTTTTTAATAGATTTTTTTGTATGGTATTTTTTGGGACAATCGAAACTTAAAAAACGCATAACTACGTCAAAAATTCATTAATTTCATTTCTGAAACCAGTCCTGTGTTAGTTTCTGGGAGGTTAACAAATCTGCATACCGCAAAGATAATATTTTGAAAAATAATTTTTTTTTTAGATTTTTTGAAATTTTACGTTGCAACCCCTTAAAAATTTTTCAAAAATTAAAAAAGTCATATTTATCGTTCAGACATGGCTAGAAAGATTCGCCTGTTAATGCTGATCAAGAATATATATGATTTATAGGGTCGGAAACGACTCCTTCACTGATTAAAATTGTATTTTCCTCTGGAAGATCCTCGGAATAGATTTTTTAATAGATTTTTTTGTATGGTATTTTTTGGGACAATCGAAACTTAAAAAACGCATAACTAAGTCAAAAATGCATTAATTTCAATTCTGAAACCAGTCCTGTGTTAGTTTCTGGGAGGTTAACAAATCTGCATACCGCAAAGATAATATTTTGAAAAATAATTTTTTTTTTAGATTTTTTGAAATTTTACGATGCAACCCCTTAAAAATTTTTCAAAAATTAAAAAAGTCATATTTATCGTTCAGACATGGCTAGAAAGATTCGCCTGTTAATGCTGATCAAGAATATATATGATTTATAGGGTCGGAAACGACTCCTTCACTGATTAAAATTGTATTTTCCTCTGGAAGATCCTCGGAATAGATTTTTTAATAGATTTTTTTGTATGGTATTTTTTGGGACAATCGAAACTTAAAAAACGCATAACTAAGTCAAAAATGCATTAATTTCATTTCTGAAACCAGTCCTGTGTTAGTTTCTGGGAGGTTAACAAATCTGCATACCGCAAAGATAACATTTTGAAAAATAATTTTTTTTTTAGATTTTTTGAAATTTTTCAAAAATTAAAAAAGTCATATTTATCGTTCAGACATGGCTAGAAAGATTCGCCTGTTAATGCTGATCAAGAATATATATGATTTATAGGGTCGGAAACGACTCCTTCACTGATTAAAATTGTATTTTCCTCTGGAAGATCCTCGGAATAGATTTTTTAATAGATTTTTTTGTATGGTATTTTTTGGGACAATCGAAACTTAAAAAACGCATAACTACGTCAAAAATTCATTAATTTCATTTCTGAAACCAGTCCTGTGTTAGTTTCTGGGAGGTTAACAAATCTGCATACCGCAAAGATAATATTTTGAAAAATAATTTTTTTTTTAGATTTTTTGAAATTTTACGTTGCAACCCCTTAAAAATTTTTCAAAAATTAAAAAAGTCATATTTATCGTTCAGACATGGCTAGAAAGATTCGCCTGTTAATGCTGATCAAGAATATATATGATTTATAGGGTCGGAAACGACTCCTTCACTGATTAAAATTGTATTTTCCTCTGGAAGATCCTCGGAATAGATTTTTTAATAGATTTTTTGTATGGTATTTTTTGGGACAATCGAAACTTAAAAAACGCATAACTAAGTCAAAAATGCATTAATTTCAATTCTGAAACCAGTCCTGTGTTAGTTTCTGGGAGGTTAACAAATCTGCATACCGCAAAGATAATATTTTGAAAAATAATTTTTTTTTTAGATTTTTTGAAATTTTACGATGCAACCCCTTAAAAATTTTTCAAAAATTAAAAAAGTCATATCATGCTGATCAAGAATATATATGATTTATAGGGTCGGAAACGACTCCTTCACTGATTAAAATTGTATTTTCCTCTGGAAGATCCTCGGAATAGATTTTTTAATAGATTTTTTTGTATGGTATTTTTTGGGACAATCGAAACTTAAAAAACGCATAACTAAGTCAAAAATGCATTAATTTCAATTCTGAAACCAGTCCTGTGTTAGTTTCTGGGAGGTTAACAAATCTGCATACCGCAAAGATAATATTTTGAAAAATAATTTTTTTTTTAGATTTTTTGAAATTTTACGATGCAACCCCTTAAAAATTTTTCAAAAATTAAAAAAGTCATATTTATCGTTCAGACATGGCTAGAAAGATTCGCCTGTTAATGCTGATCAAGAATATATATGATTTATAGGGTCGGAAACGACTCCTTCACTGATTAAAATTGTATTTTCCTCTGGAAGATCCTCGGAATAGATTTTTTAATAGATTTTTTTGTATGGTATTTTTTGGGACAATCGAAACTTAAAAAACGCATAACTAAGTCAAAAATGCATTAATTTCAATTCTGAAACCAGTCCTGTGTTAGTTTCTGGGAGGTTAACAAATCTGCATACCGCAAAGATAATATTTTGAAAAATAATCTTTTTTTTTAGATTTTTTGAAATTTTACGATGCAACCCCTTAAAAATTTTTCAAAAATTAAAAAAGTCATATTTATCGTTCAGACATGACTAGAAAGATTCGCCTGTTAATGCTGATCAAGAATATATATGATTTATAGGGTCGGAAACGACTCCTTCACTGATTAAAATTGTATTTTCCTCTGGAAGATCCTCGGAATAGATTTTTTAATAGATTTTTTTGTATGGTATTTTTTGGGACAATCGAAACTTAAAAAACGCATAACTAAGTCAAAAATGCATTAATTTCATTTCTGAAACCAGTCCTGTGTTAGTTTCTGGGAGGTTAACAAATCTGCATACCGCAAAGATAATATTTTGAAAAATAATTTTTTTTTTAGATTTTTTGAAATTTTACGATGCAACCCCTTAAAAATATTTCAAAAATTAAAAGTCATATTTATCGTTCAGACATGGCTAGAAAGATTCGCCTGTTAATGCTGATCAAGAATATATATGATTAATAGGGTCGGAAACGACTCCTTCACTGATTAAAATTGTATTTTCCTCTGGAAGATCCTCGGAATAGATTTTTTAATAGATTTTTTTGTATGGTATTTTTTGGGACAATCGAAACTTAAAAAACGCATAACTAAGTCAAAAATGCATGAATTTCAATTCTGAAACCAGTCCTGTGTTAGTTTCTGGGAGGTTAACTAATCTGCATACCGCAAAGATAATATTTTGAAAAATAATTTTTTTTTTAGATTTTTTGAAATTTTACGATGCAACCCCTTAAAAATTTTTCAAAAATTAAAAAAGTCATATTTATCGTTCAGACATGGCTAGAAAGATTCGCCTGTTAATGCTGATCAAGAATATATATGATTTATAGGGTCGGAAACGACTCCTTCACTGATTAAAATTGTATTTTCCTCTGGAAGATCCTCGGAATAGATTTTTTAATAGATTTTTTGTATGGTATTTTTTGGGACAATCGAAACTTAAAAAACGCATAACTAAGTCAAAAATGCATTAATTTCAATTCTGAAACCAGTCCTGTGTTAGTTTCTGGGAGGTTAACAAATCTGCATACCGCAAAGATAATATTTTGAAAAATAATTTTTTTTTTAGATTTTTTGAAATTTTACGATGCAACCCCTTAAAAATTTTTCAAAAATTAAAAAAGTCATATCATGCTGATCAAGAATATATATGATTTATAGGGTCGGAAACGACTCCTTCACTGATTAAAATTGTATTTTCCTCTGGAAGATCCTCGGAATAGATTTTTTAATAGATTTTTTTGTATGGTATTTTTTGGGACAATCGAAACTTAAAAAACGCATAACTAAGTCAAAAATGCATTAATTTCAATTCTGAAACCAGTCCTGTGTTAGTTTCTGGGAGGTTAACAAATCTGCATACCGCAAAGATAATATTTTGAAAAATAATTTTTTTTTTAGATTTTTTGAAATTTTACGATGCAACCCCTTAAAAATTTTTCAAAAATTAAAAAAGTCATATTTATCGTTCAGACATGGCTAGAAAGATTCGCCTGTTAATGCTGATCAAGAATATATATGATTTATAGGGTCGGAAACGACTCCTTCACTGATTAAAATTGTATTTTCCTCTGGAAGATCCTCGGAATAGATTTTTTAATAGATTTTTTTGTATGGTATTTTTTGGGACAATCGAAACTTAAAAAACGCATAACTAAGTCAAAAATGCATTAATTTCAATTCTGAAACCAGTCCTGTGTTAGTTTCTGGGAGGTTAACAAATCTGCATACCGCAAAGATAATATTTTGAAAAATAATCTTTTTTTTTAGATTTTTTGAAATTTTACGATGCAACCCCTTAAAAATTTTTCAAAAATTAAAAAAGTCATATTTATCGTTCAGACATGACTAGAAAGATTCGCCTGTTAATGCTGATCAAGAATATATATGATTTATAGGGTCGGAAACGACTCCTTCACTGATTAAAATTGTATTTTCCTCTGGAAGATCCTCGGAATAGATTTTTTAATAGATTTTTTTGTATGGTATTTTTTGGGACAATCGAAACTTAAAAAACGCATAACTAAGTCAAAAATGCATTAATTTCATTTCTGAAACCAGTCCTGTGTTAGTTTCTGGGAGGTTAACAAATCTGCATACCGCAAAGATAATATTTTGAAAAATAATTTTTTTTTTAGATTTTTTGAAATTTTACGATGCAACCCCTTAAAAATATTTCAAAAATTAAAAGTCATATTTATCGTTCAGACATGGCTAGAAAGATTCGCCTGTTAATGCTGATCAAGAATATATATGATTAATAGGGTCGGAAACGACTCCTTCACTGATTAAAATTGTATTTTCCTCTGGAAGATCCTCGGAATAGATTTTTTAATAGATTTTTTTGTATGGTATTTTTTGGGACAATCGAAACTTAAAAAACGCATAACTAAGTCAAAAATGCATTAATTTCAATTCTGAAACCAGTCCTGTGTTAGTTTCTGGGAGGTTAACAAATCTGCATACCGCAAAGATAATATTTTGAAAAATAATTTTTTTTTTAGATTTTTTGAAATTTTACGTTGCAACCCCTTAAAAATTTTTCAAAAATTAAAAAAGTCATATTTATCGTTCAGACATGGCTAGAAAGATTCGCCTGTTAATGCTGATCAAGAATATATATGATTTATAGGGTCGGAAACGACTCCTTCACTGATTAAAATTGTATTTTCCTCTGGAAGATCCTCGGAATAGATTTTTTAATAGATTTTTTGTATGGTATTTTTTGGGACAATCGAAACTTAAAAAACGCATAACTAAGTCAAAAATGCATTAATTTCAATTCTGAAACCAGTCCTGTGTTAGTTTCTGGGAGGTTAACAAATCTGCATACCGCAAAGATAATATTTTGAAAAATAATTTTTTTTTTAGATTTTTTGAAATTTTACGATGCAACCCCTTAAAAATTTTTCAAAAATTAAAAAAGTCATATTTATCGTTCAGACATGACTAGAAAGATTCGCCTGTTAATGCTGATCAAGAATATATATGATTTATAGGGTCGGAAACGACTCCTTCACTGATTAAAATTGTATTTTCCTCTGGAAGATCCTCGGAATAGATTTTTTAATAGATTTTTTTGTATGGTATTTTTTGGGACAATCGAAACTTAAAAAACGCATAACTAAGTCAAAAATGCATTAATTTCATTTCTGAAACCAGTCCTGTGTTAGTTTCTGGGAGGTTAACAAATCTGCATACCGCAAAGATATTTTGAAAAATAATTTTTTTTTTAGATTTTTTGAAATTTTACGATGCAACCCCTTAAAAATTTTTCAAAAATGGAAAAAGTCATATTTATCGTTCAGACATGGCTAGAAAGATTCGCCTGTTAATGCTGATCAAGAATATATATGATTTATAGGGTCGGAAACGACTCCTTCACTGATTAAAATTGTATTTTCCTCTGGAAGATCCTCGGAATAGATTTTTTAATAGATTTTTTTGTATGGTATTTTTTGGGACAATCGAAACTTAAAAAACGCATAACTAAGTCAAAAATGCATTAATTTCATTTCTGAAACCAGTCCTGTGTTAGTTTCTGGGAGGTTAACAAATCTGCATACCGCAAAGATAATATTTTGAAAAATAATTTTTTTTTTAGATTTTTTGAAATTTTACGATGCAACCCCTTAAAAATATTTCAAAAATTAAAAGTCATATTTATCGTTCAGACATGGCTAGAAAGATTCGCCTGTTAATGCTGATCAAGAATATATATGATTAATAGGGTCGGAAACGACTCCTTCACTGATTAAAATTGTATTTTCCTTTGGAAGATCCTCGGAATAGATTTTTTAATAGATTTTTTTGTATGGTATTTTTTGGGACAATCGAAACTTAAAAAACGCATAACTAAGTCAAAAATGCATAAATTTCAATTCTGAAACCAGTCCTGTGTTAGTTTCTGGGAGGTTAACAAATCTGCATACCGCAAAGATAATATTTTGAAAAATAATTTTTTTTTTAGATTTTTTGAAATTTTACGATGCAACCCCTTAAAAATTGTTCAAAAATTAAAAAAGTCATATTTATCGTTCAGACACGGCTAGAAAGATTTGCCTGTTAATGCTGATCAAGAATATATATGATTTATAGGGTCGGAAAAAAATGCATTAATTTCAATTCTGAAACCAGTCCTGTGTTAGTTTCTGGGAGGTTAACAAATCTGCATACCGCAAAGATAATATTTTGAAAAATAATTTTTTTTTTTAGATTTTTTGAAATTTTACGATGCAACCCCTTAAAAATATTTCAAAAATTAAAAAAGTCATATTTATCGTTCAGACATGGCTAGAAAGATTCGCCTGTTAATGCTGATCAAGAATATATATGATTAATAGGGTCGGAAACGACTCCTTCACTTATTAAAATTGTATTTTCCTCTGGAAGATCCTCGGAATAGATTTTTTAATAGATTTTTTTGTATGGTATTTTTTGGGACAATCGAAACTTAAAAAACGCATAACTAAGTCAAAAATGCATTCATTTCAATTCTGAAACCAGTCCTGTGTTAGTTTCTGGGAGGTTAACAAATCTGCATACCGCAAAGATAATATTTTGAAAAATAATTTTTTTTTTAGATTTTTTGAAATTTTACGATGCAACCCCTTAAAAATTTTTCAAAAATTAAAAAAGTCATATTTATCGTTCAGACACGGCTAGAAAGATTTGCCTGTTAATGCTGATCAAGAATATATATGATTTATAGGGTCGGAAAAAAATGCATTAATTTCAATTCTGAAACCAGTCCTGTGTTAGTTTCTGGGAGGTTAACAAATCTGCATACCGCAAAGATAATATTTTGAAAAATATTTTTTTTTTTAGATTTTTTGAAATTTTACGATGCAACCCCTTAAAAATTTTTCAAAAATTAAAAAAGTCATATTTATCGTTCAGACATGGCTAGAAAGATTCGCCTGTTAATGCTGATCAAGAATATATATGATTTATAGGGTCGGAAACGACTCCTTCACTGATTAAAATTGTATTTTCCTCTGGAAGATCCTTGAAATAACAACAAGTAACAAGCTCCTTGCCAAAACTGATATACCCCTACGACAAGGCTAAATGAACACATAAATGCGTCTGGAGAAATTGCAAACAAAGAAATGCAAAATGTAACAACGAAATTTATTATACAGATTTCATGAATATTAAAATTGCACATAACAAGACAAAAAAAAAACACACAAAGATTTTGAAGGCAAACGAAAACAAAAAAAAAAAGTGAAATAAAAATTGTGAAATATTGTGGGGTGGCAAAAAATTGCGCCTCGCAGATACATACATATGTATATGCATTCAGATATAGACGTATAGGCTTCGGGATGGTATCTTTTGGGCCGCAAAGGCATTGGCCGAATGCCTGCGATTGGGATAAACAAAATGCCATAAATATTACGGGGCAATAATACAATTTAAGTAAATAATATGCACAAATTGCAATTAGAGGCGATCGGGCGGCCCCAGATCTCTATATCTCTATATATCAAGATCTGCCTGCATTTGAGCATAAAAATTTAATTAATGCTAAATTCCTGCGTCAACGCCAACGTAGACAGCGGCGCCGCCACCGGCAGCAGAGTTGGCGCAACAATTGAAAGCAGAGCGAGCTTTGCCAGCCCTTTTCTCCGCACTCTTTGCTTCTTTCTTATGAATGAAAGCGAAGCGGTTTTATTTTGTCCTTGTCCATTTGCCCATATCGCGTCATTTTGTGGCACATACACTGGAAGAAAATCGTCTCCCTAATTCATGTCATAATTGAAACATCATATAATTAATATACATATAATAATGTACAAATATTATATGTGAACGTATATAATATATGCTTGTAACTTCTGGTATATTGTACAAAACTGAGGGTTGTTTTTTATATGATAATATAATTTTTATAAAATTAAAAACCAGTTACAATATGTTTCTCTCAGTGTAGCAATCTAAGCGACAACTGGCATTTTAAAAGCTCGCCAAATTGCGGTCAAAAAGCAAACAGAGAATGTCTAAAATCAACGGCAAAGGCAAACAAAACACAAAAAAAAAAATAGCAACAAACATAACACATGCATTTGGAGTGCAAGGTCAAGGTCGTCGATTGAGCTTTGTCATTCCGCTAAGCTGCAGCTCAAGTGGTGGGTTGTGTACACACATATGTGTGTGTGCAAGTGTGGGGGTATACATACATAAGTGGAATTTCAAATGAAGAATAAATTGCAGTCGAAAGGCTTACAAAGGAATTTTAGCAAAGTCAGGCAACACGGCGTATGAGTAATAAATATAGAAATTCATTTTCTCGAGTTGTATGTAATATTATAATAATACAAATTATAGTAGTTTCCAATAAAAACGAAAGTTCTTATTAGTAAAAAATATTTTTAACAATACATTTCAGTTGAATAAGTTAGTTGTAGAAGTTTAGTATATAATGTACGTATACGTAATGTACGTATACGTAATATACGTATTTTTGATATTTTTAGATGGAAATTGTATCTACAAAATATACAAAATGAATTTATTATTTTATTAGACATTTTTAGAGTTAAATACCTAATAACCTAAAACGTTAATCAAATGTTTCCTATTTATGTTAGGCACTTTCCTTATACAGTACAAAATAATAGTATGCATTCCAATTATATTAATTACTACCACGAATGCCAAATTTTCGAAATATATTTTCCCCCACTTTGCCGTGTGAATTCTCTAATTAAGACGCTCGCTTGCGCTGACACACAATCGAGAACAATGTTATTAATCTATTTTTAATGAGAGCAAGTTTACGGATAATCATTATTCTTTAATTGCGGATCACACGAACGAACATGCACCCACACATCCTTGGAACAGCTGTCATGGCGGAACTTCAAGCTAAAGCTCCTTGTAAACAATAACAATGGCAACAACAGGCACACCCACACACACACATAGGAGCGCTCGCGCACGCACGCAGCAGGATAACGGTGCATGCGAGAACAGCTGAGCGCGCGTGAAGCTTGCTTGTCGGCAGCGAAAGTGCAAAAGCTCAGCTAGCCCGCTCTCTCTCTCTCTCTCTCGCTATCATGTGTGCCTTGTGTGTGTGTGTGTGTGTGTGTGTCCCTTGTGGGGGTTCCATGCTCTTTCGCATTAAATAATATTCGCAGGCAGCGACGCCGGCACGGGCAGCGACAGCGACGCTGGCAGATTTGAGCATTTCACATTTCGCCTGAGTTTTCCGTTTTAGTCAACAAGAAAACGCGCATCGGGCAAATCGGGCAAAATAAAGCAGCAGCAGCAGCAGCAGCCGCCGAGCGAAATAAACTTGAAAATAAGTCCGAGAAACGCCGAAACCGAAATTCAAAAAAATATATTTCAAACACAAATTGAAAGTTTGATTCCGCCAAAGTAAATCGAGTTTTGATACTGAATTCAGGGAAAACCTAGAAAGTAAGCGCCCGCACTGTCTCGCCATTCGTAAATACTCAAATAAATTCGAAAAATCGGAAAGTGTGCCGCCAAATCGTTTATCTATAGCCTGTCTATATCATTTCTTGTCTATTTGCAATCATTTTTGTTGTTTGCTTTTTGTTTTCTTTTTTTCCCAACTTTTTTGTTTTTTTTTTTTTTTTTGTTTTTTTTTGAGTGCCACAAAATTTTTTTGAAAAACCAACAAATATCAAGCAATAAAGAACAGCTGTGCGCGCGCCACCCACATTTGTGCAGCGTCTTGTCTTCGGTTCTCCGCCCGCTTTCTTCGCGTCTTCGAAACCGTTCGGAATAGCGGCCACTCAAATTCCAATTCTCAACCGGTAAGAAGAATTCTTCTGGGTCAAAAAAGGTCAATAGGGTGGGAGCAAGAAATACATAAATATAAAATGATAACAAATTTGGGTTCTGCCTTTTAAATAATGTCAATTGTTTATGCAAATCAGTTTGCAAAATAATAAAAGAAATACCAAATGGACAAAGAACTTTATAATTCTTTATAATTATAATTTCAACAATTTATGGGAAAGCAGGAAAGCAAGATTTCAACTTAGTTTGGTATGATTTTCATGATTTATTACTATTTATTAGTATTATTATTTATCATTAAATGCATTTTTTAACATTTAAATAAATAAATAAAAATTACTAAATTGCAAATATACAATTAAAATACCACTTTTTGGCACCTCAAAATAATGTTACAGCACCCTCAATCTTGATATTTATTTTTTTACCAATTTGTAATGTTTTAATGATTAAGATTTTAATTGCAAATCAAAAAAAATCGAAACTTTTAACATTAATAGGCTTTTTGGCCTTTGCATACAATCAAGAAACCCTAAAAATACGCATATTTTAGGTATATGAAATCGATATTTTTATATACAAATTTTTTGGGTAAATACAGGTTTTTCAAATATCACAACTAAGCCAAAAATGGATTAATTTCAATTCGGAAAGATTTTCTGCGCTAGGTTTTATTGCATTATTAAATCTGCATATTAAGTTTACAAATCTAAGAATTTAACATTTTTTTTTTCAAATTTTGACAATTTTAACGATGTAACCCCTTATAAAATTTTGAAAAAATCTAAAAAAAATTTTTTTTGTCGGGAGATGGCTAGATTGACTCGGCTGTTGATGCTGATCAATAATATATACGGTTTATAAGGTCGGAAGTGACTCCTTCACCGCTTATCGAGCTTCTAAATAAATTTTAATACCCTACAAGGTATAAACATTACGTATACGTAACGTACATCAAATCACGTATACGCCAGGTATAACCAATTTCTTCTCCTAATTTAAGATAAAACTATCTTAAAGCTCAAGTTAATAGCAATTGGTTACTTATACAGCTATATATCTTTGAGAAAATTGTTAAATTCAATTTCTAAAATATACATTAAATATAAATATAATTTTAATGAAATATAATATTTATTTAGTTGCCTTCACGATTTCGTGCTAAGTGTATTGAGTCTATAACTTGTGCTTAACTTGCAGTTCTACGAATTAAAAAATCGGCTAAATCGGCGACAGGTTCCCAGAATAATTTGTAAAGAAAAGATAGCCAGAAGAAAACTCTTGGAAATCTGGGGGAAACAGAGGATGCGGATTGTTTACTTGAAATGATCATAATCTTTTTTTGACAGCTCTCTGGAAAAATATAAATACTAAAGTCTTTATTATATTTTTGGCATTGCTAGAAATCGTTAAAATAAATTTAAATATTTCTTTTAACGATTAAAACAATTTGTATATCTACACAAATTATAAGCAAATGAATAAAAGATATACATAATTGCACATATTTTTTGTATATGTTTTCAATTACGAAAAATACAATTTTCTTTAGGAATTATTGTCATTTTGTGAGATTCTTATATTTCAATTTATTCCCTTGTCATTTTCAATTTAATTTAATGATTAATATTTGTTCTTCAAGGAAACTTTTCTTTTCAACATTTTTGGCCATTTTAAATTTCAGGCCAAGAGAATATAAGCCACAAAAAAGCACCAAGCAAACCATATCCATTAAAAACCCGTCTCCCGCGGGACATAAACATAAAAAGTCAAGAAGCCGACAAATTATTAGCGATATTAATCGACTTGACAGGGGGGAAAATGGGAGGACTGCTACCGGCTGCCAAGGAAAAACTTTTTCCCTGGCAGCCGACCTCCTTATCCCCCCTCCAACAGAGATTTACAGTTACTCTAGACATTAAGCCAGCCAACCCGAATCCTCGTCGACGCTTTTCGCCATTCCAGCGAAAAATTGCAATAAAAGAAGCCAAAAGAGCAAGAAAAAAAATAAATAAAAACAAAAACTGAAACAGAAACTGAAAAACAAAATCTGCTTTTATGTGCTAATAAAAGCCGACTAAGCAGACACAGAGAAGACCCAAAGAAAGAAACCAAAAATTAATTAACAAAATATGTTGCAGTAGCAAACAAAACCAAAACAAAAAGAAAGCCAAAAGGAAAATCAAAATGAAAATGCTCCAAAGCGAAATATCTTTCGGGGAGGGCACAAAACAAAAGTTTACTTCGGAAAAGTGGGAGCGGAGAGAGCGGGGTGGGTGGGTGCACATATGGCAATTAATTGCTGTTGACGCTTTTCGGCGGCCAAAACGCTGCGAAAATTCCCACTCATTTAGGCCATATTAATGGCGATTTGCGCCTACACTAACCTCATCCTCATGTCTCTCTCTCTGGAGGAGACAATTTTTTGTTTTTCTTTTTTTCTACGTTTACTTTGTTGGCACGACATTTGTTTATAGTATAATTTGCTGACTTATCCAACTCGGTCGGATTTGATATATCTTTTTTACTGTATATATTCCCAGTGCTGTAAACAATTCGTCTTTCAAACTGATGAACAATATTTTTTGTTGTATTTTTTTATCTTTGACTATTTAGATTGGAAAATTTTTATACTTTTCCAGTTAAGCCATTCGTGATCTCTAAACAACAGAATAGGATGACATAAAGTCCTTTTAACTCCAAGAAGAAGCTAAATTGAATGAAGTCTTACTCCTTTTTAAATTTAATTTACAGCAAATTTATCAACAAATAATATTTGCTGTAAAATAAATATTTTATATTTAGACATATGTATGTATTTAATAATATTTACTTTTAAAAAGCAAAGGCTCTCTTTTCATTCATATTTCGCAAGAGATTCAAAGATAACATAAAGTCCTTTTGAGGCAAGGAAATTGAATGTAATTTTACTCTTTCTTTAATTTAATATAGTAAATATTAACAAATAATATTTGCTGTATATAAAATATTTTTGTTATATAGCAAACATTCCCTTCCATCATTTATATTATGAATTGTAAACGTTGACCTTTTCATTTTTCGCCAGAGAAGTCCTTTGAGCCCAGAAAATTAAATGTAATCTTACTACTTTTTAAATTAAAATATACAAATTAAATTGCTAATATATTAATTTAATATTTGTTTACATTTAAATGGGCGATTTTATTGGTAAATCGTGGTCTAAATTGACTTGACTTAAGCCACATAAATCGAGATTTAATTAAATATACATCGATTATATATGAACAAATAATATATATAGTATATTAAATATATTAGTTATTTTAATACACATAGATATGTATTTTTTAAGATTTACTATTCAAGAGCAAACACTTCTGTTCATCATTTTTACTCAAGGCAATATTAGGAATCACTTTAAATAAAAAAGATCAAGGATATTCTGCTGGGAAATCATACATTTTCGAATTTGGTATTCTTTATATATTTATCTGTAATTTACAATGATTTTTCCCTTTTGTTGTTTCGTTTCAGGCTTCCTTGGCAGTTTCCTGTCAAAGGGCTTGAAGACCAATCAGTTGGTTGTGAACACGGATGAGAAGACCCTGCGACCGGTTGCACGTCTAAAGGAACCGCGCGATCTCTTCGCCCTGCCTAAGGACAAGGACAATGACTGCTCACAGCAGGCCCCCAGATGGCCGGTTGAGTGCCAGGTGAGAGGGTAAACACCAAAACAAACAAAGTCGCACAGGGGAATACCCAATACCCAATTGTAGGGCCCTAATCAATCCACACACACACAAACACAAACACCTATTGAACAGGCATCGAAGGACGAGGCTAAGGAGCTGTCCTAGATTTGTGTACTGCGGCTGTCCCAGGAATGCCGATGGCTTATTGAATGCCTTTGACACGCACCTTGTCTGCCAGGATGTGTCCCAGGACATGCGTGCCGCGCCTCATAAATATTAATGCACATAAAAAGACGGCCTGGGTGGCAAGTTGAAAGGAAAATGGGAAGGAAGCGCGACCTCGCTACGGCTATGGTTGCTTTTTTTATATATATATTTTCCTTTTAAGGAGGAAGCTCCCAGAAATCCAAAGGCCACACCACAGTACAACCTGCCTAAGTTCAATGCCAGACCCCGTTCTAAGCCTCAACTATGAAAAGAAAGATTGAATGATTTATTTATATAGTTTTAAAGTGGGTTTAGTTTTTATTTATGTTGGAAGTTTATAGTTAAAACCTTTAAAAAGGTTTGAAAGGATTTATTTCAGGACCTAAGGACACTCCGAACTCTTAACTTTGGACTTGAAAGCTTTCTCGATAAGATACATAGATAGTTTATTCCATTTTTGGTTTAGCAAAGATAGAAAGATTTATTTATAGAATTTTAAAGTCGTCTAAGTTTCTATTTATGTTGAAAGAGTATAGTTATTGTCTTAAAAAAGGATTACAATTATTATTTAAGGACCTCAGGAAACTCTCAACACCTAACTTTGGACTTGAAAGCTTTCTTGATAAGATACATAGATAGTTTATTCAATGTTCGGTTTAGCAAAGTTTGACTGTAGTAGGTGGCAGGCAACACCCTTTCCTCCCGGCCAAGTCCCCCTGCTGTTCCCCTCGGCTGGCTCTCTATGTAGGTCAAATTGCAATAAAAAAAAATATATATAAAAAAAAAGGTGCACACACTAGCTTAACCCATGGCAGCGCCCCGTTAAACGCTGCTCGCCAATAAAGTGCAATGAAAATCCTTTCGTTTCCGCTTTCGAGATTTTTATTTATTTGGCTTTCCTCGCTCCTGGCCCCTCGCCCCTCGCCCTCCTCCCTATCTCACTCTCTTTCGCCTAATTGTTGGCCAAGTCGTTTAGCATTGTTAACAATCGATTTTATTTATTTGTAGTCGAGATATTTGCATTCGATTCGCTGCCAAATTGTGTTGGGCAAATATTACACATTACACATACGCCCCCTCGGCCCGCCATTCGCCGCCGCTGAATGGCAACGATTTATGGGGTTGCCGAGGAGGGCAGGGGACTTCTGTCTCAGGGGTCAAACAACGAATTGGCCAACTGATTGATTAAACAGGCGGCGAAAGGCGGAGAGCGGAGAGCGGCGGTAAATGAATCAATTGGAGGTCAATTGTTGAGCAATTTGTTGTGGCGCAATTTGAGTGAGGCGGAAAACAACGCTAGCAGCCAACCAACCAACCAACATTTCCCTGTCAATTAACGTGGCTCGAAAGGATCAATCCTCCCAAAAAAAAGCCCTTAATGATAGGTACAAAAGCTTCAAGCTTGTGAACCTCCAAATAGAAGTTAAATTTAGTTAGAAAAGCAAAAACGTTTGACAAATATGTACATAAATTAGGTTCAAACTAAAGAGCGCTTTACAAATCTGAATTGGAAATTCAAATCCGATCAATATTCCATTTTGAAGTAAATCATTTGAACTATCAAAGAAGCTCACTTTGGCAGGACAAAGTTTGTATACCCTTTAAAAGTGATCATTTGACTGCTATAAGATACACTTCGTCATTTTTATACCCTTGAAGGGTACTATAATTTTAGTTAAAAGCTTGAAACACAGAGAAGTAATCATTTCCGACCCTATAACCCTTATATATACTTTATCAGCATCAACAGCCGAATTTATCTAGACATGTCCGACAGGAAACAAATTTTCGCAAATTTTTTCAAAATTTTATAAGGGGTTACATCGTCAAAAATTTATCAAAAATTTAAATTCCTTTTAAATATTAAATGCAGTATGCAGATTTATAAACATTTTAGAAACTAACACAGAGATCCTTTCCGAATTGAAATTAATGCATTTTTGATAAAGTTAGTCATGTTTTAAGCTTTAATTTTTCAAACAATAAAAAACAAGAAAAAATCTATTTCAATAATATTGTACGGGGTATTATAATTTTATTTAGTGAAAGACTCATTTCCGACCCTATAAAGCATATATATTCTTGATCAGCATCATTAGACAAATCGATCTAGCCATCTCCGGCAGAAAATAAAAATTTTCAAATTTAAAAAAAAATATATAAGGGGTTACATCGTTGAAATTGTCAAAAATTGGTAAAAAATTTAAATATTTCTCAATTTTAAATTTAGTATACAGATATGTTAACCAAATAAAAACAAACATAGGAAAGCTTTCCGGATTGAAATTAATGCATTTTTGACTGAGTTATGAATTATTTTAAATTCGTTTCCCTGATCAAATTGCAAGATTGATGATTTTAACAACAATAAATGTATCATTTTATGCAAATAATTTTCTGATGCTATAACAGCTATAAAATATAGTCTTTAGATCTGTTATATTCCGGCTTGCATATTTATTTACTATATTTAATAAAAAAAAATGCTTTTTTAAAAGTCTTGTACAGTTGGCTCTAAGTTTGCTTAGAAAAGGACATATACAGACATGTATAGATCGATGCGACTGCTGCAGCTGTGCAAAATGTATTTCATATTCAAGTTTTAGTTTCTAAACTTTTTAAAAAATCAAGAAGCTAAATTTTAAACTTAAATTAATGCAAAAGTTTCGAATGACAAACTCACCACATAAGCTACTGCTCCACCGCTCGCACTTTTCACCTTTACCGCTGCCGTGTTACCGTTAGTTTGCTGCCTTCCCCTCTTCCTTCTTCCTGCTTCCTTTTTGCTTTTGTTTTATTTCCGGCTCCAGGCTCCTACACACAAAGTTACGCAAACTGAAAATGCAATTAAAAGAGCAAAAATATAAATAAGAAGTCAGGAAAGTTTTCGCGGAAACGTCTTTGCAACGCTTTTCTTTTCTTTCTTCTCTTTCTCCTTTGGGCTTTCCGTTTGGCCATGGCGTTCAAAATGAGAATGCAAATAAAAAGTGAAATTACAACAACAAAAAAGCAAATAAATCGCCTTCAGTGTTGACTTGACATTTGTAATTGTGTGTTTTTTCTTCTTTTTTTGCAATGACACTGGCATTGGCAATGGGCAACCAAAAAAGTTTCATTTTTCTTTTTTCCTGCTGTGTAATTCATTCTTTTTGCAAATGTTCATTACCAGCAGAAAGAGAGAGATATGTGGGAATGGGAAAGAGAATAAACAAGCTAATTAGTTAGTTTGATAACAGAAAATCGTAACATGAATAAGTAAATACGAACTATGTAAAGGCAGGCAAAAAGCGAATGTCACGATTTACAGCACTGCTTTTTTTGGCACACGTGACAGCCAGAGAGAGAGAGAGAGTACGATAAAGAAAAGAGAGGGTAGAGGATATGGAGATTGTAACAACTGACGCTGATATGTTTCAATTAAGCCAGCCAACACACACACACACACGCTCCTTACTCGCACACACTCTGCCTCTCTTATATGCACATGTATGTGTGTGTATCAGATTTGCATGTTTTAACGTCTTGTTTTTTGCACTGTGTGCCAAAACTGTAAAAGTCGAAAGGATTTCAACTCTATGCAAAATTTATGCAGGCTTTAACCTGTTTAAACATGTGCGCTTTACAGAGCTCTGAGAATTTTTAAAGAATTTCGCTTGCCAGACACTTGAATTTCCAACAAGTTTTTGCCTGTAATTTAGTTGTATCTTCCTGAGGTCAGTAGAACAACGGTTACTAATTGCAAACTTTGGCTTTACCTTGAAGCTGCTTTGTAACGAAATTTTGAGCTACACCTTAATCATTGTGTTAACTTGCATTAAGTTTAGATATTATTGAACAAGAAGCTTCTTACATATTGTAAAAAATAAATACATTCGGTTATCCATTTGTTAAAATCTTAGGGCGCATTTTGAAGAATGCCGGCTTAGCTATAATAGTTTTAAAAATTGTTTTAAAAATAGTTTCAACAATATTATAATAATATAAATAATAATGAACTGATAAAAATAAATATCGGTTCTCAAGGATATGTGCCATTGTTAAAAAAGCTTATATATGTAGGATTTATTTTTGGATATTCATAAGCTTGACATTTGATTATAGTTTAATAAGAAGCTCACCACTGTGCCTGTCTTAACATGTGTAAACGTATCAAAAGGCTAAGCAAATAAGCTGCTCAGCTCAGGCTTATGGGGAAGAATTACAACGAACGAAAAGACGGCAAAAACAACAGCAGAATGACATCAAAGCCTCAACAAAGGAAAGGAAATGACATTTGAGTGGGCAGCTGGGGTTTGGGACATTCAGGAAATCGTCATTGTGGAACTGGGACAAAGGTCTTTTCTTACATATGATTATATAGTTTGTTAACTCTGATTGGCACTCGCCAATTTCCTTGTCAAGGACGTATAAAAATGATGAGAATATTTTCCCTGTGAACACCACGTGTGTAATTGAAATACTGTCGGTCAGGTGTCGGTCTAATAATTACAGCAATTAAGGAAATTAACTATTTAACATCATAGGTAATAATTAAAGCCTTTAATTGTGAGAAACCTGAAATGTGATTGTATAGAAATTATATCTAAAACCTTGACTTGAGACAGTCGCCAATAAGTAGGCTAGGTTTTCGTGAATTAGGAATGTCCACATGTATCTATTGACAAAAATATTAAGCTTTAATTATATCGAAAATATTGTAAGCCTTAATATATCCAAAAATAACGAAAGTAACATTAAAATATCGATAATATTGATATTTTAAATGTACAAAACTTAATGTTATTATGTCTTTTGTCGATTATATTGTTCCGATATACAACTCACACATATCACAGCGTTAAAATATCAAATGTGTTTATCGACTTTTGCATCAAATATCCTTAAAGTATACATTTATCGATATTTTCTAACATTCGCCATTAATTATCGATTATTTATCATCTCAGGTCATCGAGGAGCGCATCAAACACATTCCTTACGTGCCCGCAACACCGGAGCCACTCAATGCTCCAACTGGTAACGAGCTGAAGCCACGTCCCGTCGGCGAGGAGAACGGAATAGTTGTGTTCAGTTACAGTCCAATCAGCGCCGTTAATTACGTGAGTATACTTCATCCGAGACTCCCCAACGATCCTCTGCACCTGCACTCACTAGTTATAATAATAATACCAAGGGAAGACTGCGATATAAGTGAACTAACTACCCATTACTAACTCAACGCTATTCGAGACAAATATAATGCTAAAATCACCGACCTACACATACGCAGGAAAAGCCCAAGGCGAAGAAGGGGGACGAGTCCAGCGATGAATCGGACTACTCCTCGGACTCTCACCAGGACTCCACGCCGCCCAGCCGGGCCACGCCCATGCGGCTGGCTGCGGGCGGGGTCGGCAGCGCCTGTGAACGGATGAAGCTCAATAGCAGCGTGTCCAAGATGATCAACAGCGTGGACAATCGCTCGACGAGCGCCTCCCTGGACGACAACGATGATTGCTTTGATGACGATGAGTACGATACCTCCGGCGGCGGAGGGGAGGCGCGGGAGAAGGCCATCATTAAGGATCTCATTGAGGCCAAGAAGAAGCGTTACCAGGAGGAGGCAGCCACTCCCAACGGCGGTGGCACAGCCCGAAATTCCAGGGCGCCCAGCAGGTCGGAGGCCAGCAAGGATCCCAGCGGCGACATCGATGACATCTGGAAGAACAATACCAGCGAATACAAGCCCGCCTCGCCGCACTACATCCTCAGCCAGTTTGGCAAGAAGGTCTCCAAGGCCGTACTCGAGCGCTTGGTGGACCATGACGCTGATCCTGCCCAGGCGAATGGCGCTGGACCGCCCACAGGTCCGTCGGGATCGCAAAAGGTATCGAGCAAGTTTGCCGTGACACCCTTCAAATTGCCCAAAAATAACTTGGCCCGCTTGGAGGCGGCCTTCGGTCACTCTGCCGCAGGTACTCCGAGGAAATCCGATGTAGTGGCTCCCATGAGCCGAAGGGCAGCGGGAAAAGGTGGCGTCGGGAAACAGCAGGAGGGGAAGAATGCAAAGAAAGAGAACAATGGTTCCGGGAATAGCAGCACCGACGAAACCAGTAGTTCCACGGAAGGCGGGGAGTCTGACTCCTACTCGGACTGTTCGGAGGGTAATGGTACAGTCCGGCTGGCTGGTGGCGCTGACAAGCAATCTTGCCCCGAGGCCTCCGGTCAATCGGTTTCGGATACGGACACCCTGGTGGGGGACGACCGCCCATCATGTAAGAATGGCTATTACCTAATAGAATTTTTTATGGGGATTACTTAGACAAGCTACTGTAATCCTCTATAGAAATTAAAAAGGCAGCGAAAGGTACAAGTTTAAAGTTATAGTCATGAATGTTGTCTGAATATCACACACATTTATCTCTCTGTCTCTCAGTAAAAGCTTATTAAATCCCTTTTTTACACCTTGTACTCCACAAGGCAGAGTTGCCAATGCAAGCTCCAAGCCTCCGCAGCTTAGAAATATACTTAGAAAGAACTTAGAGAACTCTTCCTTGTCAATAATCAGATCCTTTTGCCTGCCCACAGCTGGCGATCCGGACCTGAGCCAGGGCAAGAAAACAGAAGGTATTTCTCAGAAGACCAAGCCCAACAGCCATGCGGCTATTGTGGCAGCGGCGGCGGCCTCAGCAGCTGCATCTGCGGCGGCGATGGCCAGAAAACGGCACCGCGGTCTTGAGGACCACATAAACAACCATCAGGAGGAGACCAGGGCGTTGGAAATGATGGGTATCAAAATGGGCATGGGATTGGGTATGGGCACCACTAGCACCACCTCCTCAAGCGGCGGCAACAATGTCTTTCGGCTGACCAAGGAGCAGTACCAGCTGCTGCGGCCAATGGCCAGCCAGGAGACGACCACCAGTACCACAAATTCAATGAGTTCTAATCAGGATACGATCGCCTCGTCGCAATCCTCTCTGTTTGATTTATCCCAAGCACAGTTCAGTCGATCGGCGGTTGGCGGGGCCCGCTTTGTGACCAACTGCCATCCCATGAATCCCGACGAGTACGATGGCCTGGAGTTCGAGTCGCGCTTCGAGAGCGGCAACCTGGCCAAGGCGGTGCAGATTACGCCCACCTACTACGAGCTCTACCTGCGTCCCGATCTCTATACCAGCCGCTCCAAGCAGTGGTTCTACTTCCGTGTCCGCCGCACCCGGCGCAAGATGCTCTACCGCTTCTCGATTGTCAACCTGGTCAAGTCGGATAGCCTCTACAACGATGGCATGCAGCCGGTTATGTACTCCACTCTGGGTGCCAAGGAGAAGAGCGAGGGCTGGCGGAGGTGCGGCGACAATATATGCTACTACCGCAACGACGATGAGTGAGTCTCCCAATTGCTCCTTCAAGAATCCTTTTTGATTTTGATTTTTTACTCCACAGAAGTGCCAGCAACAGCGCCAACGAGGACGACGAGGACAACTCAACGTACACGCTGACCTTCACCATTGAGTTCGAGCATGACGACGACACTGTGTTCTTTGCGCACAGCTACCCGTATACGTACAGCGACCTGCAGGACTACCTCATGGAGATCCAGCGTCATCCGGTCAAGTCCAAGTTCTGCAAGCTGCGCCTGCTGTGCCGCACGCTGGCTGGGAACAATGTCTACTACCTGACGGTGACGGCGCCCTCCACCACCGAAGAGAACATGCGGGTGAGTGAGCTGAGCCAGGAATATCTTCCCAAGAGTGTATCTTCATATATCCCTGATCTATGTATAGCGAAAAAAATCTATTGTGGTGTCGGCCAGAGTGCATCCCAGTGAGACGCCGGCATCGTGGATGATGAAGGGTTTAATGGACTTCATTACCGGTGATACCACGGTGGCCAAGCGGTTGCGGCACAAATTCATTTTCAAATTGGTGCCGATGCTGAATCCGGACGGAGTTATTGTGGGCAACACCCGCAACTCCTTGACCGGCAAGGATCTTAATCGCCAGTACCGCACGGTCATCCGCGAGACATATCCATCCATTTGGTATACCAAAGCCATGATTAGAAGGTGAGTTAATACGAAATAATTGTGGAGATCATCCTTGAACCATCCAAAACATCAGTTTGGTGTATTAATGACCCTTATTCTTGGGTGCATAGCACATTAGAGCTCTTTACGAGTATAATAGAATTTGTAGCATACATTACAGCGCCGTTAGTGCGCATAACAGTGCATGCATAACAGAAAAGTTAGTATACTTAACAGGAATGTTTTTTGAAGGCGTAATAACTTTCAGCGCCCCTAACAGCACACTTAGTGCGAATAAGAGAATAACATGGCATACATTGCGCATAACAGCACTTTAAATGTGTCAAACAGCGCTTTTGGTGCGCATAAGAGCATAACATGGCTTATTGTGCGCAGAAACAATATTTTTCTTGGAAAAAGGGAACTTAAAATATTATCTTATAAACATATAATCTATATAACTTCCCTCTGCTAACAATTACAGACTGATTGAGGAATGCGGCGTGGCCATGTACTGTGATATGCACGCGCACTCACGTAAGCACAATATATTCATATATGGCTGTGAGAACAAGCGGAATCCGGAAAAGAAGCTCACCGAGCAGGTCTTTCCCCTGATGCTGCACAAGAACAGTGCGGATCGTGTGAGTAGAAAACCCTTCTATTCCTAATCCTATCTCCACTGCAAAATATAAACCCAAACTGATTGAAATCTTACGCTTCCCCAATGTCACTATCCACAGTTCTCCTTCGAGAGCTGCAAGTTCAAGATCCAGCGAAGCAAGGAGGGCACCGGACGCATTGTCGTCTGGATGCTGGGCATTACCAACAGCTATACAATCGAGGCCTCCTTTGGCGGCTCCTCCCTGGGATCGCGGAAGGGAACGCACTTCAGCACGCAGGTGAGTCCACATCGAACCCTTCCGCTCGCAGTGGTGCATACGAATTATAATGCGGATCCTGGGTATCATTTTTGCAGGATTACGAGCACATGGGACGAGCATTTTGCGAGACACTTTTGGACTACTGCGACGAGAATCCAAACAAAGTAAAGCGGCACGCAAAGTTATATAAGCAAATCAAAAAGATAAGAAAACGCGAGAAACGCGAACAGAAAGCATTGAAATTACAGAAATTGGCCGATCAGGGATGTATAATTAACGAAAAACTGAAAGTGAAGCGTTCTGTGGAGAAGAGTGTCTCCTAGGAACTGTCTACCGTCTCCTATCGATACACACACACACACACACATACACACGAACACATCGCTCTGTTATCGTTGACGTTTGGAATCGTTAATCGTAAATTGTTAATTGTTAATCGTAATGTAATCGCAACTGTTGTCGCTGCCTTAAAAAGAAAATTATGAAAATGTGTCGAAGAAACGCTGCTGTGCTGACCCATAACATTACACACACTATCAGGGATGCCACAGAGATTGCTATAGGTTTGAAATCACTAGATTTGCGACCCAAAAGTATGCCACAGTGCATGGGAAACCTTACATATATATCATAGCATACTTTGAAACAGCGTTTTAATAGATTTTATATATAATCAGCAACTACTTTGGCATCCCTGCATATAAAACAAAACCAAACATCGGCCAGACTCCCTGAATATATATATATATATTTATATATATATTGCATATATTGTATACGATCGGGAATTACGTACATACATATGTGCGGCATTAAAATAATTTGAATGCTGTCTATTTGCGCAAATCGCAGGTTTTCTAATGTTTTTGACCTCCCCAGCTGCGTGGAAAGGACACCCTATCCACGCAACGGGTCCCACCTGTTTACAGTATACACCCTAGGCTAGCATATATAATTATATATCACTTTGATCCCGCACAAACGTATATAGATACAGCACAGCATCGCCAGGCACTATCTAGAGCTCTTTAATCTTAATTTTAATTATATAATTCGCGGTGTTATCTCAATGTTGCCAGCTTAGTGAGTAAGCCTCGAAATCGTATTATTATAACCAAGGAATATTATTATTATTTAATAAAATAAATCAAAAAATAAATACCACGTCAATACACATTTATAGATATTTAATTTCTGTCACTGATCTATCGGCTTTGTAGCGCCGAATAGTAGTTTGTAATTCGCTTGCTTTTATCCTTATTTTGTTTTTATCACATTTCTAACAATTAATATTTTCCTTAGCCGCCAGTGTATGATTTCTAACTAATCCAAATACATTAACATTTACAATAGATTTTAAATTTACTCAAACAACAGGACAGGCTACGTTCCAAAATCATCGAAAGACTGATGCGAGAAGGCTCGAGTGCCGACGAGCCATTAAATATACCTCTGTCGGATTACTCAAGGTATGTATGTCGCATAAACCCTAATAGGAATGGATTTATTGATATTTGATTAAAGATCAAGAAATCAATATTCTAGCATTGCGATATATGTAGATATCGATATTTGTATGTATATAATGCAGTATTTACAATGCAATGTATATATGTATATCGCGATTCGGTTTGATTTATCGGACAAATTTATCGACATATATCGATAGCGATATCCGGTTTGATTTACCAAACAAATACAAACAGAAAAAGGAACATGAAATTAAATATAATTGTTGTCATATTTTTAGATATTTCAAAATTCGATATATCAATATATCGTCAAATTTTCGATATGAAATTGAGAGAGATTTAGTTTGGCTTCTTCTCTCTATATACACTCTATATAATCAAATATCCTGTTGACTATTAACCCCTAATTCCCCCAATTCTACTAATGTAATTAACTAGCGACGAGGGAAATTGCAGCTCCAGTTCGGATAATGAGGGCAAGCACTCAATAACGGCGTCCGATCTGGAGGGACCTTGTTGTGCACCCACCAGAGCACCACCCAGTTCGCCCGAGGTGATCCACGAGATCCGCAAGGTAAGTCAGACTCCATTTGTACTAGCTACCAGGGGACCTATTTGATGTCACAAAATAACAAGGATACAATACATTTGTATCGAGGAAAGCTTAGAAATGTGACGTCAAATGGGTTAACCCATTGATCTAACCCGCACTACTGCACTACTGCACACCCACACTTGTACACACACAGTTCCGTATGCGTCGCATGCGCAAGGTTATGCACGAGCTGGACAAGATCTACTTCACGCCGCTGTTCCAACGCAAATTCAAGACACTGATCAAGTTGAAACGAAGGCGCCACAAGTTGGGCGGCAAGGCGACGTCGTCTCCTATCTCGAGTGCCAAGCGCCTGCGAAGCGGCCAGGCCAGTGATGCCCAGCCAAAGCCCCAGACCACGACGGCAGCAGCAGCAGCAGCAGCGGCCGGGGTAATTGCTGCCGCAACTGGGACAGCGCAGCCCAAGCAACGCAAGCCGGTGGTGGGCAAGAAGCCCGTAAAACGCCTCAAATGTGGCTACATCCGGACTTCGGAGAGTAGCGATAGTGTGACCTCCTCACAGTCGGAGTCCTGTCGTGACCAGGAAGCCTCCAGCAATGCAGGGCAGGCGAAGCGTAAGATCAGCAAGGTCAGTAGCCCCTCTGGGCCAAAGAAGACGGTCAATAAGAAAAAGAAAAAGTTTATGCCCACGGAAAGAAAGAAGCCGGAAGTGAATGCCAAGCCGCACGTAAACCGGAACTTCCGGCTGTGGCTGGCCAATCGCTGTATCTACATCTATCGCCGCAAGAAGGTAGCGTTTGTGTCAAGAGTAGTACAAATAACATAAGCATTAAGTATAATTTACTTTTTTCCATCAACAAGTCCCGTGAAGCTAATCTTCCTTCGATTCACTTTTTCCATAGATAGGGCATAGTTGATGGATAAAAAAATAACCGAAAAGATCATAGCTCTTCGGGTTCTCGAACGCACCACTAGCACTTAGCACTAACCACCGTTCACATATTTCTTTCCCGAATCTCCCCACCTAACCCATTTAGTCCCAGCAGAACCGACGCACCAAGTTGAGGAGCAAGCAGCCAAAGAAGCGCGGCGAAGTGGTGCGCACCACTCTGGACCTGCCCACCACCGATCCGGGCTCGGATCTGCACTTCTCCACCGACGACGAGGAGCACTCGCCCACGGCTGGTCAGAATGGTTACGGAGCAGTGGCACCGCTCCGACACACGCTCCTCCAAAGTGATCTCCAACGGCGCTACATCGAGGAGATTGGCGACACTGTGGTCCAGAAGCCCAAAGCGGCACACATGCCACCGGAGTTGATAGTGACCACGCCATCGAAGAGCGGAACTCCAGGTGCTGGCGGCGTCAAGAAGATGGAGGTCTTCAAGCTGACGCCACGCACCGCTCCGGAATTGGACACTGGCAGAGGAGGAGGCGGTGGAGGTGGTAACCAAATGGGCATGATTCAGAGGCAAACTGGTGGCATGGCAACGGGAGGTACGACTGCAAGACGTACCTACTCCTGGCACAATCTCGATCAGCAGCAGGACATACCCACGGGAACTGGAGGAGGACAAAGCGGCAAGGGCGGCGGCGGCGGTAACTTCTACATTGGCGATCCCAAGCCATCGATGAAGGCAATGCCCAAGCAGGCAACCAGAAGGTGGGCTCTAACTTAAACATTCTAACATCCCTATGTATATATCTATCTTTCTTTGATTTCAAGGAGTGTTCCGCACAACTTCATACCCCAGCGACATGGCGGAAATGCGCCCACCGCGGATGATCTGCAGCTGAAGCTCTCCCTAAAGAAGAAGGTCTGGACAGGGGCACATGGCGGCGACGCAGACGGACGTCCATTGGCTTGGTATAAGGGGCACTCAGTAGCCGGTCCTCAGATGCCCTCCAACACAACAGCAACGGCCATCCGCAGTGCAGGAGGAGGAGGAGCAAGCGGAAACAGCCAAAGCCGAACCATGTTTCCACCCAGCGGTGGTAGGGAGTCGATAGCAGGAGTTGCAGTGGCAGCCAACAATCCTGCTCAAAACATGGGTATGCCGCCCCTTTTCGTGGGAGCTTCACGAAAGCCTAAAAAACTGGAGCAGGTGGATCTGTTCAAGTGAGTAGTTAACCCCAGGAGGAATCCCTCTTAAACTCTCATCATTCGAATCGCCTTTTCCTTTGCGCAGCGCCTGCTCCCAGAAACTGATTCTGTGGCAGCAGCAGCAGGAGGACCCCAAGCGTTCCCAAGCACCACAACAGCAGCTGCCGCAGCGACTGATGAAGGCTGAGGATGCACCGCGGGACCGTGATCGTGAACGGGACCGAGAGCAGCAGCAGCGAGAGATGATACGCTCCTTCCGGCCCATGCAAGTTGCCAAGAAGACGTCAGCAGGCGTGGGACAGGGCAAGTCTATGCAGCAGCCGGGCCTGGTGTCCGAGGTCTCCGGCGGTGGCAAGGTGAAGCGCAAGTCCAGCAGCATGATGAAGATAGCAGAGACCACGCAGCTGGTGACTCGGTTCGCCCGCAACCGTAGCAGTGCCGGGGGATCAGCGGTGCAGCAACAACAGCAGCAGCATCAACAGATGCAGCAGCACCATCACCACCACCAGCGGATGATGCTCAAGAACCAGGGAGGTCCTGGAACCATGCCCGGGCGCATGCACTCTGCCGGAGTCATAGTTGGACGTGGTCCGAACAAATTCAAGACCGGCGGACTGGTGATCACAGCGGTGCAGCAACCGTCAAAGATGCCAGGCGGCGGTGGCAGCAGCAGCTCCCGCCGCATGCGTAACGCCGCCGCTGGAACCTTGCAGGCCAAGAGCAGCTCGACGGGCCTCGTCAACCAACTCTCGATGCAGTTCCAGCGCCACAGCAACGGCGGCGGTGGCAGCGGCAGCGGCGCACTGGCCCCGAACAAGTCGCAGACGGGCATTACCCTGGATACAGTCAATCTGGTGCGCAAGGTGAAGACCAAGCTGAAGAAGCGCAAATCCCGCACCCTGTCCACTGGGGCGGCGCCCAAGTAGAGTCAGTCACGCCCAGAGTGTCCAGAAATTGCATCCTACGGCTCACGAACCCCCCGATCGATAACCCATTTCCTTGGACTTCTTGACACTGTTCAATTGTTCAAAAGAGACCAAAATTGCGGTCAAAGAAACGAACTAAACCTTTCGCAACAAGTTCAAGTTTGTTAAAACGCAAAACACAAGAAACGATAGGGAAATAATTAGCAAAATTAATGAAATAATTCATATATGTATGTATGTATCCTGTAGTCTGTTTCCTAACTAATCCCAATTTCTGTACCTACACTTAATCCCTAAAATAATGTTGAAAATCCAAGGTGTGTGTTGTTTTCTTTTTTTTGCGCTCGTTTTGTTGTTTTTTGTTGTCGGTGGCAGTTTTCTATTGAGATTTCCAATAAAAATATAAAACAAAAAAAACTAAGACACGAGGATGGCAAGGATTTTTAACTGGAGAGTGGCAGATATCGAGGGGATGGGGTGGGCAGTTGGTAAATAAATAATGCTGACCGCTGACCGAAAAAATCAATTACGCACATGTCCGGCACGGCACGGAAAAGATAAGGGACCCACTTAGCCGCAGGACGACGTTGCGGTGATCTACGTACCTCCAGCACACAATCCTGACGTCTCGCCTCGTCCTTTACTCTTGCGTCGCACTCCTCTGCACAATTCACGCGCGAATATCCAGTTTATCGCTCGAAAAACCACCGAAATGTTTAAACTTTTTTTTGTAAACAAACCGTTGCCCAATTGTGACCTCTAGTGATGGCAACGGTGACGACCGATTATTCGAAAGCTTGCGATGAATAGGCCAATAGGTGAGAGTTATCGAGTTATCGTTATTTGTATCTGCACAATTCACGCGCGGTTATCAAGTTTATCGCTCGAAAACCCACCGAAAAGTTTAAACTTTTTTTTGTAAACAAACCGTTGCCCAATTGTGACCTCTAGTGATGGCAACGGTGACGACTAATTAATCGAAAGCTTGCAATATATAGGCCAATATATAGAGTTATCGAGTTATCGTTATTTGTATTTTTATGGAATCAAATCAGTACGATTTTAATCTTTAAAAATTAAAACACAAATATAATTATAAAACTTTAAACTTGTAGAAAATATGGAAATCAAACAACAACAACAACACTTTCCACATATTTAAGAACTACACTTCTTGCACATTTTTTACCAATACTTGGAGTTTATTTGCTTTGATTTATGTGTTATATTGTATATATATCCCAAGCCATTATGCTAGATTACACTACGTACACATGCATGCGAGAGACGTGTGTGTTTCTGTATACTGGTTAAGTGTTGTGTCCTGGTCGACTCCTTCCACATCCTCGTCATCATGTCCTTCTTCCTTTTTGCACATCATCACCTTCCTTTGATTCTAATATATAGTTAGTATATAGTTAATAATTTTGTTCCTGCGGGCGGGGGAAGCAGCATTGATTTAACCTAAAGCTAATGGATACTACGAATAAATAGAGTTAACGCAAAGCTAAAACAAAAAGTGAAAACCGACTCTCTACACATTCACGGCATTCTGCAGGGCCGTCTTGTCATCCACGATGATGTTGGCCGCCGTTGTGGTCGGATTGGAGCTGAGCAGCTGCTTGGTGGACGAGCTGGAGGAGTAGCTGTCGCTGGAGCTGCGTGTGGACGCCGAGTTGCCGCTAATCGGGCTGTCGAGCATGTCTGCGGGTGGAGCAAGCAAATAAAATTGTTAGGGAATGTTTGGAATTCAGGGATCTAATTACCTGGCAGCGAGCTGACATTGTTGGACTTGAGGTCCACGACCGTGGTCGTCGTCGATCCGGAACCAACCATGTTTCCCACTGAGGTGGACTTTTTGTGCAGGTTCTTTTTCATGGCACTGCTGAAGCCGACTACGACGCCGCCAGCGCCAGCGGAGGATCCTCCTCCCACGCCAGCTGATCCGCCTACAGAGCCAACACTCCTGCCTGCCCCTAGTCCCAGTCCCAGCACGTTTCCGCCGATGCCTGCAGCGCCCAAAGGATCGCCCCGGTCCGTGGGACAAAGCGGGCTCAATATGGAGTTCTGAGTATCTTCGGGCGTGTAATAATCCGAATCGTCGGCTTGCGGCTCGCCAGGCGAAGTCACTCCTCCGCCACTAAGTTCTGGCCTCGGTTTGGTGCGCTTTAGCGAGGAGCTTTTCTTGCCGCCGTTTGGCTCCTCGGACACTCCATCTCCACCGCCACCGCCGACACTCTTATCCACATCATCCGCTTCCAGACAGGCCACCACTTGCTTCAGGGATTTGCTGGACATGTTCTTGGCCTTGCTGCCGGGCGAAAGGAGCGGCGAAAGCTTCTCGTTCTCACTGTCCACATCGTCATCGGTACCCGCTGAGCCGTCACCACCAGATCCGGTTCCTTGGGATCTGGGATACTTGCGCTCGTTTACGATCTGCAGCTTGTCCTGCTTTAGCTCCGGAGAAGTGCCTGCTCCACCCAACGTGGGCGATGTGCAGGTGGCCGTGCTTGCCTTCTTCTTCTGCTCGGTCTCGATTTCCACCACGGACAGGGCCGAAGAGGAGCCAGTGCCTCCACCGGACTGGTTGGTAATGGTGCCTACCTCACTCGTCGACGTGCAAGTGGAGGCGTTCTTCTTGATCTTCGGCCTGCGCTGACTGCTCGACTTGATGGGGGAGGTGGCCTTAATGTCGCCACCACTGGTCATTGTTGAGGCGGCCACTGTGCCGGCAGAGTCCGTAATGTCGTGATCGCTGGTCCTATAACAAACAATAAATAAAGTCACAGCTCATAGCTACTCCCACTCCCGAGAGGAACTCACCTAGCTCTGGCCACATACTGCGGCGGCCCATTGAGTGCCTCAATTAGAGAGACAGGAATGTATCCCGGCGGCACGTCCACCGGTGCCGGCTCCCCGGCTGTCGATGTGGGCGTGTTCTGGTGCAGCACATGTGTGGCAATGCCCTTCTGCACGGCCCGGATCTGGAGCAGGGCGCGGAATGGAGCCCTACAAATGGGGCAGTTATTGGCCTGATAGCGCAACGAGTCCGCGCACGAGTTGCACAGACACAGATGGCGGCACGGCAGTATTAGGGTGTCCCTGGTCTCGCTCATGCAGATGACACACTCGCTGCCGTGGTCGTCGATCTCCTCGTCCAGCGACGACTTGTTTACTGCCTTGTTCTCGATGCCGTAAATCTCTTGCAGCAGATAGCACAGGCCGTCGACAAAGATCTTCTGCTTGAGGGCGCGCAGCACATAGCTTCCGCTCTCCGGATGATGGTCAATCACGCATATTGTGGTGTGCGATTGCCGGCACTCGTCGCTGCCCTCCTCCACCACGCAGTGGATGGCCACTGGGTACTGTTCACGGCCGGGGCTGTAACCCAACTCGTCCTCGGGCATCTGCTGCGGGTTAAAGATGTGGCTCGGCTGCGAGAAGCACTGATTGATGCCTTTCTCGTAGTGGTACGTCTCGGAGGTAAGGCCCTCACGCGGCACCAGCGTCACGCCACTGGGACTCACATCCTCCGAGCAGAAATAGTAGATGGTAATGGCGCACTTGGCGTCCGAATCGAAGGTGAACTCGATGTTGTACGTACTGGGTGGCGGCGGCGGCGGTGGTGTCAGGTCAACATCGCCACTCCCCAGGCCCATTGAGCAGAGTACATTGCCATCCACATCCTCAATGGTCACGTTCGACTTGTCCTTGTCCTTCTCCTTTTCCCTCTCCTTCTCCCGCTCCAGCTCCTTCACTCGCTCCTTTATCTCCTTCTCACGATCCTTCACCTTAGGCTTCTCGGGCACGATCAGCTTTGAGTCCTTGGGCACACGGACAAAGCGCACGGACTCCTTGCGGATGTTCACCAGACTCTTGAGCGTCTTCGTCGGCTCATTGGGCTGCGGGGGCGGATAGGGAAAGGCGGTAGGTCTGTTGCCCAGAAAGTTCAGATCGGCGTTCTCGCCAAACAGGTACGACTCCGGCTGCGGAGTGTCGAAGCGCTCGCCGCCCATGATGAAGTGCGTGCCAAAGAAGTTGCCCATTCGCGGTGGATACTTGTAGGCATGATTCGTGCTGGGATCAGCCTCCTCCACCGCTGCGTTCTGCCTGCTCACAAAGTTGCCCATTTGGGGTGCGGTCTCTGGATGCTACGGATCCGCGCTTCGCTGGTATTCTTCCCCAATATAAGCTTTTTTCTTCGTTGGTTTACTTTTTTTCCCGATTATTATTTTCTTTTTTTATTGCTTTCTTTCACCAAACAGTGTGACCGTTGTTGGAACAGTCAGGAAAAACCAACAATTCGATAACAGTTTGGAGTATATCGAATGTGGTAGACTCTATTGTTCCTTTTCACTAACAAGGTCCCATCACTAGGCCCACAACAAACGGCGCCAAAATAGCGTATGCAAAAAAAAGTGGAAAAGGCGGGGAAAATCAGCACAGGATTCGCAACAACGACAGACACCACACATCACGATGAGCATGAGCTTGGATGAGTCCATCTGCGCGTATTTCGTGAATAACCTGAAGGCGGGCAGCAATGGTGATTCCGATGCGGACATTCTGGAGCAGTTCGAGGCGGCGCTGGAGCTGCTCGGCCAGCAGCTGGCCGAGACCCAGATCCGTCAAATAAAGCCCAGCGAGGGCTATCCCCTGATAGCAGCCGGCAAGCTAACCAAGAAGGATGTGTTCGTGCTGGCGCAATTCGAAGGCGATTTCTTTGTGCAGCTCCAGCAGACGAAGGCCCTCGTCCTGGGGCCGCCATGCCTGCTTACGTGCCTGCGGAACAACGAGCCCATTCCCCTTGGCAGCAGTGCCATCTACACGACGGCCATGCGCGACCTGCAAGTGTCCGCCACGGGCATAACGCCGCAGAAGAAGGATGAGCTCAGCCAGCTGATCAACTGGATGGGCGGCGTCTATTTCCAAAGCTTCGGGCACCGCACCACGCACCTCATTTCGAACACGATCAAATCCAACAAGTACGAGCAGGCCACACTGAACGGAGTACCCGTGATGCACGTGGACTGGGTGCAATACGTATGGGAACAGAGCAGGCGCCGCCAACGTGAGGGTGTACGGGCCACGGACACCGAGTTCGATAAGTATCGCCTGCCGACGTTCTTTGGGGCGAATATCACGTGCAGTGGCCTGGATGTGGCGCGCAAGGATCAGGTAATGCGGCTGGTTAACGAGAATGGAGGCATCTACCACCGCGCCTTCCGTTCTCAGGTGGTGGACATCGTCATCACCGAACAGTCCAAGACGGACACAGAGAAGTATAAGGCAGCCATCCGCTACAAGAAGGACGTTCTGCTGCCCGAATGGGTCTTCGATAGCCACAATCGCGGATACGCCTTGCCCACCAAGGAGTATGAGGTGCGACCGGGAAAGAAGTCATCCACACCCACTAGAACCGGTAGCCGACCGTCCGCGGCTACTGCTCCCGGCGCTGATCAAACGCAGCTCTCGGATCTCTCCCGGATCAGTTTCGTTTCGGGCTCTCGGCGAATGTGCAGCGACTTGACCACTGTTAACGAAACCCTTGGCAGCAACTCCCCGGCAAAGGAGCTGCTCAAACAAGCCACCACTAGTAGCAGGAGTTACCAGCAGGTCCTGGCCGAGATTTGTCCGAGGCAGGCCAAGAAGGCAGGCACCTTCCTCGACGGCTGCTGTGTGTACCTGAGCGGCTTTCGCTCGGAGGAGCGTGAGAAGTTGAACAGAGTCCTGAACACAGGCGGCGCCACACGCTACGATGAAGCCAACGAGGGTGTCTCCCACATAATTGTCGGTCAGCTAGACGGCGCTGCCGCCGCTGAGTACCGACAGTGGCAGAGCGACGGCCTGATGAGCTCGGTGCATGTGGTACGTCTGGATTGGCTGCTCGAGAGCATCCGCGCAGGCCGTGTCGTCAGCGAACTGGTGCATCGCGTTTCCCTGCCCCAGAACCGTGAACCGGACGTTGCCTCGCCGGCCAGCAAGCGAACGCTGCGCTCCATGAATCACAGCTTCAAGCAGCCTCAGCAATTGCCCATGCGGAAGAAACTGTTTGACCAGGAGCAGGACCACGCCCAGGCGGAGAAGGAACCGGAAGAGGAGCCGGACCATCATCTGCTGGATCAGTACTCACACGATCAGGGAGCAGTGGCCCAGTTGCCGCCTTCGGACACGAGCCTGCTCAATCCGGCCGCCAGTTCCACGCAGATGGAGATACCGCAACCCAAGAAGGCTGCTAATCCTGACCCAGGCCACATCTCGCAAATGCCCCTGCCCGATCTCAGTGCCAGCGCCATGTCCATAGATTTCGACAAACTGCACTACTTCTTCGGTCTCTCTGTGTACGTCCACAAGGATTGCTTCAACTCGGAATTTTACGCCCACATGCTGACCGAGTGCGAGGCGGCGCAGGGATTGCTGGTCCCATCCAGCTTTGCCGACGAGGTGGACTATGCCATCGTCAGCTTCGAAGTGGCCTTCGACGAGCAGGAGCTGCCTGTGCGGGCGCGTCATGTCGTCACCGAGCTGTTCCTCGAGAGCTGTATGAAGCAGAACAAGCTGCTGCCCGTGGAATACTATCATAAGCCCGTGCCCGCTGCTGCACAGCGTCAGCCGCTCACGGGCATGACAATAGTTGTGTCCATATATGCTGGCTTGGAGCGTGACTTCATCAATGCGACGGCTGAGCTGCTGGGCGCCTCGGTTAACAAGAATCTAAACAAGAAGGAGAAACCGCTGCTGGTGTGTCCACGACCCGAGGGCTCCAAGTACGAGGGTGCCATCAAGTGGCACTATCCCGTGGTCACTGCTGAATGGCTTGTCCAATGTGCCAGCACGGGTCAGAAGCTACCCTACATTGACCATTTGGTGGGCAATAGTCCCGAGGATTTCCCCATTTCCCCTCGCTTGAGGGAGAACAACTCAAGGACGTCGTCCAGAAAACATGAGCAGCGGCAGCCAGAGGAATCCACATTGATGCCACCACCCGAGGACGCCGAGGAGGTGGAGAACAACCAGCCTGTCCCAGAGCAAGCAACTCCTGTATTGGCTACACCAGTAGTAGCTCCGGAACTAACCCCGCTGCGAAACAGACGCGTTTCCGAGCTTGCGGGCCCCTCTGGGCGACGAAGCAGCGGCTCCACATCCGCATCATCCCCGGACTCGCCGTGCACTCCGCTCAGTCAAGTGGGTGCCCAGAACTATAATTTGGACTTCCTGGAGCAGTTTGTTCAGCGCCTGGACACGGACGAGGGCAAGGACTGTGTGCGACAGATTATACGCGAGATGCGTGAGAATCAAACGCCCGAGCTGGAGCGCATCCGACGGCAGGCCTGTACTCCGGTAAGTCGTCGCCACATTCCACGACAGGCACCCGGAATACCGGACTTTTGCCTGACCCCGGAGTTCCAGCAGCGAATGGCGGATGACTTTGAGCGCCGCTGGCGCTTGCCCACGCAGAAGATTAAGCCGGATACACCGCTGGCGGTGATCAGGCAGCGAGTGATGCGGATCACCTGCGAGACCCTGGGCATTGACTATGAACAAGTCGACGATGAGGAGCCTGATCAGCAGCAACAGAAGCAGCAGCAGCAGCACAAGAAGCCTGCGCCGCCGCCGCCAAAGACGAGAACTCAGGTCACAAAACTGAACTTTGATAGTTCACCCAAGACTCCCAACGTGGCGACGGTATCGCTCCGAAAGTCTGCGTCTCCCAGGACATCTTTGGGCTCTACACTCCGCACCGGCACCCAGTCACCCTTTGTGCCGAACTCCCAGAGTCCCAGCACCCCAGCGGCAAAGGGGGGCGCTGGAATCATCGATCATGAAGAAGGTCAGAGCACCATTAACTTTGACAAGATCAGTTTCGAGGAGACAACCACGACGGCCGCTTCCGTCATGGCTCCCGATGTCAAGCAGATTACAGATTACTTGAAAAACTGCGAGAGCAGGCGGAACAGCTTGAAGCGCAGCCACGACAACGACATGGACGCGTGTCCCGAGAGCGAGGTCCAGTACGTGCAGCCGTTCGAGTCCGAGGGCTTCGCCCTAGGTACCGAGGACATGGTGGACTGGCGCGATCCCGTCGAGTTCAATGCGGCTAAGCGCAGATCCTCTGGCGGTGCGAGCTCCTCGCCCCGCATGCAGCACCAGGGCATACCCTGCTTCAGCATCTCGTGCGGCGACGACGACGAAAAGCGGGCAGAGCTGAGCGAACGGATCACCCAGCTCGGCGGCAAACTGTGCGAGAATCTGGTCAACTACGACAGCGCCTGCACCCATCTGCTGTGCGAGCGTCCCAATCGCGGCGAGAAGATGCTTGCCTGCATCGCGGCGGGTAAGTGGATACTGCACACCCAATACATTGATCAGTGCCATGCGCGGGGTCACTTCCTCGACGAGGCCCTGTACGAGTGGAGCAATCCGCGAGCCCTAAATCTGCCCAATTTGACGCCCGAGGAGGAGCCCATAGCCGCTGCCGTCCATCGGTGGCGCACTGAGCTGAGTACAAAAGGCGGTGGCGCCTTCTCCGGCTATCGGGTAATCCTCAGCATCAACGAGCGCAGTGGAGCGGCCATTAGAAACGTGCTGCGTGCCGGAGGAGCCTGCATATTGGAGCCAAAGTCTCCCTTCGCCAGCGATCCGGTGGCCGCCACGGCCACACACTGCTTTGTGGATGTAAAGGGGATGCCATTGATTGCCAGAGACCTGTCCCACCTCCTGCACAAGGGAGTGCGGGTGCTGAGCCAGATTGCCATCAACAAGTACTTGATGAACGGCCGGGATGCCGATCTATCCAAGTACGAGCTCAAGGCATAGGATGCGCGACATCTTCGTCGATTTTCTGTTGATAATTTATACATTTCAATTAATATTAATGCGTTTTTTTCAGACCTATCAAAAAGTAATCTATATAAATAACATCCTAAAACTTGGGTTAAATTCTAAATTAAATAACAAAAAAATATTACTAAAGTCAATCTGATTCAGTGGTTTTCTATTTTCTTTCAAACGAAATTGTTAATTTTGATTATTTTTATTTCAAAAATATTTCCATGAAACTCTTAGTTTTTTCTGAAATTAATTATTATATTATAATAATACTTTCTTTAATTGTTTTCTTTTCCATGGAAATTTGATTTTTCTACCTTTCTACCACAGAAAACATTATTAAGCTGTACATTTACTATTTCTTTGGGTTTTAATTGAAAGCCTTTTGCTGTTTACAAACAAAAACATCAATTTAATGAAATTTATAATTTAATTATAATTGTATATAAAAATTGTGGGAAATCTAAAGAACTTTCTGGACTGAAAGCTTCCCCAAATGAACTGAAAAATATAAGCAGAAATTAATTTAGTTTTATTAACGAATTGTTCCTGATCATAAAAATGTATTCTTCTATCGTATAAAATTTCTAAATCCAAAATTTGTTAAATTTATAAATAACTCAAGCGATGTTACTGTAGGCTAAATAAATATACTAACATAATGGGAATACTTGTCCTTGCTAAGAGATTATGGAAAAAAATTAACATTTCATAAAAGCCCTTTGCAGGTTATTTTAATTGTAGTCAGAAACTTGTAACACTGTCAAGGACTCATTTGCGACCCTATAAATCATATATATTCTTGATCAGCATCAACAGCCGGTTCGATCTAGCCATCTCCGGTAGAAAAAAAAATTTACCGATTTTTTCAAAATTATATAAGGGGTTACATCGTTAAAATTGTCAAAAATTGACAAAAATGAATTTTTTTTAATTTTAAATTAATGATGCATATTTATTAACCTCAAAAAAACGAACATGGGAACGCTTTCCGAATTAAAATTACTGCTTTTTTAGCTGAGTTATGAGTTTTGTATTGTTGTATATAAAGATCCGGATTTATAATTGGCAGAATAAGTCGTCAGCGTCCAACTCTGTATTACTCTGTATTACTTTTCATTTATTTAACGTTTATATATTTTGTATGTGTGGGTGTGTGGTTGTTTTTATATATAATATATAGCATGTACACATGCATTATGTATGTATAATTTCACTTAGCTTCTCTGTTCCGTTGCTGTCTCTCAATTTATAATATATATATAGCAGTACTTGGAGTTTGATTCATATATCATTTTGTGTTTTTACAATCCAATGCAGTTTGTTCATTTAAAAATTCTATAATATATATATATTTATATATTATATATATATCTATAGGTATATAATTGTGTGTGTGAATCGCATGCTCTACAGGCTACAAATTCATCAAAAATAGATAGTACATCGGATCTATGTTTCTTTTGTTGATGTTTTTTTTTCCTTTTAAAGCCGCAATTGGCAGACTGGCGGCATTTTTTGTTTTCTATTTAACTTCCAATTTACACTTTTATAAATATATTTATAGTAATTTATATATATGTATAAGTATGTTCGGTCTTTGTAGATTTTTTAGTTTTCTTCATTTTAGCTTTTAGTTGCAATTTGTTCAATGTTTTGTTGGTTTTGTTTTTATATCGCAGCGATAATTTGTTTAGTTTAGTTTAGTTTACGTTTTTTTTTTTGTGGTTGTTATTGATTTCCAACTTGTTGTAAATAATGGAAAGTCCACAGAATAATGGTTAAATGAATTTCGACACAAATAGTTATAATTAATAATTTGAACAAAAATAATAATAATAATTATAATAATAATATTAATGGAACTTGGAGGGAGCTTAGCTATTAAAAAATCTCTTTGCTGGGCGTGGAGATGCCCAGTGGCTGTTCGTAGTCGGTTGCCGAAGCGGAAGATGGCTTTTTCTTCTCCTTGCGCTGAGATTTCTCTTTTTTATGCTTCTTCTTGTGCGACTTGGACGCCTGCTCCGCCTCGTTGAGCTCCTCCTCCTGGACGATGTCGATGATGCCTTGCGCTTGCACCTTCTCCTTGTTCTTCTTTTTTTGCTTGTGATGCTTGGCGGCATCTGGAGGGATACTATTTGAAGCATTGTTGCTGGCAGCGGACGTGTGGCTTGGACTGGGTGCGGGCGTGTTGGCATCGATGAGATCAATCACCGGCTGGGCAGCGGCCGCCTTTCGTTCCCGCTTGCCCTCCCTGTCCTTGTCCTTGTCCTTTTTTCTTTCCTTTTTGGAGGTGCTGCTGCCGATGGATTCCGCTGGCACCTTGAGATTCTCCTTGCCCGCCGACTTTTTGGACGACGTGGTGGACCTGACCGCGGGCACCTCAAAGTCCGTACTATGGAGCAAAATTTACTACATTTCTATTTACTATATGGTTTTTAAAGGCTACTTACATGTCTAGCTCAATGTCCAGAGCTCGATGCGGATCATTGGGATCATATTTGCCATCCTTGTCCTCGCTGTCCGACAACGAAACGCCCTCGGGCATATCCAGTGTGGTGTTGACGATGTGCAAAGGTTTCGGCTCTACAAAGGTATAACAAGTTAGGAGATAAAAATAGAGAGAGAAATCCTTTCTTTGGGGGACAAACCTCCTTCCGATTCGGAGCTGCTGTTGTAGGCGACTTTATTTTTAGACTTTTTGCTCTTCTTGCCTTTTTTATGCTTTTTCTTGCCATCCTTGCCCCCACCCTGGGAAGAGGCCTGCTGCTGCTCCTGCAGATATTTGTCCGAACGCTTGGTGACTGCAAAAAGATAATGTTCATTGGTGGATCTACCTATGTGACCAGGAAACTTACTGCCCACGCGAAGAGCTGCCACACCCTCCATGTCCAGCGGCAGTTCCGTAATGGGAATGTCATCGATGTTGTCATACTGATCCGCGTTGGATACCGATCCACTCGCCGTTGGCGTTGACTTGAGATAGTGCGGATTGCTGGACTGCTCCAGGAGGCGGGCCATACGCTGCCGCTCCAGCTGCTCAGGCGTCAGCTCTAGGCTCTGGCGACGCTTTTCACCGCTACCTCCGCCGCCGCTCCCACCATCCACTCCCGTTCCGGCGCTGACAAAGAGCTCATCCTTGTCGTGGTCGGAGGACGAACTGCTCGCCGCATCCTCCGGCGGCGGTGGATTAATCCACTCATCCAAATCGAGTCCGTCTGGTAGAGGCACCTTCCGTTGCGCCTTAGGCGCCACTGGAATCAGTTCACCAGCAAAGAGCAGCGTTATCTCCTGGACAATCTCAATGACCAGCGGCGGAATGCCGCCACCCTCCATCGATGTCGTCGTGTCCATTAAAGTCTCGTCCGTCGTGGACAGTTGGGTGCGCAGCATGTCAATTAGCATGCAGGCGGAGTTGGCTCTCTCCTGGACCTCGATATCGCTGGAGCCATTGAAGTGCTGCAGCTTGTCCAGAACGTGCTCGCAGAGCTACCAGAGAGATAGAAAAAGTTATTGAAAACGGGCATAAGGAGCTCACTTACTTTGACCAATCCAGGAAGATCCTGAAGCTCTAGACATGTGGTGGCCAAGCGGGCAAACAGCTTCATCACGTTCTGCACGTAGACGCCCTGGATGTGGCCGGGCAGCTGTCTGGGACGGAGCAGGATATTAAGCGTCTTTTCCGCATCCTCCAGCTCGCCGGCGAACTCGCCGACAATCCAAGCGGCGGCGTAGAGAACCTCGTACATGGAGTTGCTCTGCGCCGAAACGGCAAACGTGTCCAGCAGATTGGTCATCTCGTTAACAGCAAATTGTCGGACAACCGGCACCCGAATGGCCACGTCCAGCAGCTGCTCGGCAATGAGGCGGCCGTGCCGAGAGCCAGCCTCCAGCTGGATGAGCTCCACCAGCACGGTGAGATACCATTCGAAATTGGTTACATACAGGTAGGAACTCTGGCCGCATATCTCGATCACCTTGTAGAGCAGCTCGTCGCGATAGGCCGAACCCTCCGCCCGCTCCATATGACCCAGCAGACGCTTCACGATCTCCATCAGGTTCTTCTTGGACACCATGCCATACAGCAGATCCAAGGCGCGCAGTCTAATCGATTCGTCCTTATCGTCCAGGCAGGCCAATATTAGGTCCTTGTGGGCCTGCACACTCTTTGGGTGCGTCTTCAGGATCTTCGACATGGCCAGCAGGCCCAGGTATTTCACTGCAAATGGATAATAACGAGACATTAAGCCAGGAACTCGGATTACGCTGTAGGATTACTCACAGTTCTGGTCAGAGTCCTCGATGAGGATGCGCAGCTTCTGGACGCAGAGCTGGATGGAGGCACTGTGGTTGGGCATCCCGCTGCTAATGCTGATGAGCACCGCGATCACCGTATTGATGCATTCGTACAGGAGACTCATCGCCGAGGTGCTGTTGGGCGAGTTGGGTTCGGTTTTGGTTTTGGTTTTGGTTCGTTTTTGTTGGTGGTTCGTTTTTTATTATTATTTTGTTTGTTTGTGGATTGTATTAGTTAGAGAAAAAAAGAACTTGTATTAAGAATAAGCTGCGATAAAGCGACAAACATTGCACTAACAACAATAGCAATAAAAGTGATTACAACAACAGCAATATCGATAGCAGTTGAGTGGCAGCGATAACAGTTAGCGATTATAGCGATATACAACAGCAAAAACACAATATATATACATTTATATAGCAAAGCAACGTAGCAAATGCAACGGAAAAGAAAAATCAACAACACCTACAAAAACAACTGCAACGGTTCTTCTTTTGATTCTTCTTTATCCGTTACTGTTTTATCTTTATCTGTTCTCGATGAGTGTGCTAGTTAAGCAGACAATCGATAGACAAACAATTGATAGCCAAACTATAGAAAGAGCAAGAAAGAACTAAAACAAACACAAACTAGAGCAGGATGGCAACAGTCGTAAGTTGAGAGCGAGATAGAAGATAGATAGAGAGAGCGCGAGTGATACTAGAGCTGGGAACAAGACCGATTTTCATATTTGATATTTTAAGTAAAAAAAAATCGATTAAATTTATGATTTTTTTAAACTAAGATATCATTATTATTTTAGTCAGAAGCTTGTAACGCTGTGAAAGAGTCATTTCCGACCCTATAAATCATATATATTCTTGATCAGCACCAACAGCCGAATCGATCTAACCATCTACAGAGGAATTCGATTTTTTTTCGAAATTTTCAAAATTTTATAAGGGGTTACATCGTTAAAATTGTCAAAAATTGATAAAAATTTTAAAATTTTTAAATTTTAAATTTAGTATGCAGATATGCTAACCTAACAAAAACTAACATAGGAAAGCTTTCCGAATTAAAATTGATGCCTTTTTGGCTTAGTTATAAGGTTTTTAAACATTGATTTATCGGTAAAATTGTCATATGTTCAAAAGAATATATGGTATCGATGGTAAAATTAATATTTTCCCAGCTCTACGAGATACATAAGAAGGTGGCAAATGTAAATGACTTAAAAAGCTAAAGGATGTTTTAAATGTGGAAATAATACAAAAATGAGGAAATATAATATAGTACTCAGTCGCACAATCATCGAGCAACGATGGACGACAGTTATCGACCTGTAATCGGTCTTATATCAATTTAAATTAATTGCTATTTTCGCTTTGCAATCGTTTTCCACACACTTTCGGGATTTCGTTCCGTTAATTTCATTTTGTTAGTTTGTTTGCTTATTTTGCAATGATTTCAAGACTTGCCTATGAATTAGATTTGTGAGTGGTTCTATTAATTTCTTTCCTAGCCGGGGTTCTAAGGGAGTTAAAGCGCCAAACTGCAAATGCAAAGAGAAAAAGAAACAAGCAACAAATTATAATTTACATACAATCGAAAATCATCAACACATCCTTATCCACAACTAAAACTAAAACTAAGGCTATAACTAAAGCTAAAACTGAACCGAAAACGGAACTTCAACTTAAACGTAAGAGGTAAATATAAGAAAAATTAATAATATCGATAGAAGATTCTCATTTCTCAAAAGACTGGCTGTATTCTTGGCTCTCGTGTGATTTGTTTGGTCCTTTTCCTTCCATGACGATGTGGTGCCTACATATATTCATTTTTAGATATCTTTGAGGTCTTGAGTGTTTGCTTTCGTTATGTGTTACTTATTTCAGCGAAATTAGAATGTCATTATTGAATTGATTTGTTCAGTTATATTCCATTATATAAAGCGAATTATAAGCTATGTTGTAAACACAATAAAAAGCCAAGGGAATACGACGTGGTGAGTACAGTCAAGTTGGGTTTGAGGTTTATGGTGAATCGAGGTGATTTTAATTTCGGATTTGGGCCAATAATAAATAAAGACTTTTTAAAAATATCCACAGACACAGAATAGCTTATAGCTGTTTATTTTAGTTTTTATTATTTAATATGTGATAAATTTAAGAAGTTAATCTAATAATATAGCCTATAATGGCCTTAAAACTTAAGAAATATATATGTTCGTATTGGAGTGGATATTCTTATAAAGTTTTATTCATTTGAAAGGATTTGTGTAAGGAACATTATGTGCATCATCATGAACATCATCGGTGTACAAAATATATTGTGTATCTATTGAAATTGCAATGTCAATTTTGGGTTAATTTCAATACAATTCAATTTATATCAATTACGACGCTCAGATGAGTATGGTGTGGGTGGTGTGTGGTGAATATGAATTAATATTGAGAGGAGCTTCAACACAGTGATTTGATCTTCACCTCGATAATCAGTTTAAATAAAAATCGAAAAGGGAAAAATCACTAAGTTATTACTTGCATTTAAACGATTAGAAAACAAATGAAAAAATGATCTAAATAAGGTTTTTGGTTAAACAAAAATGTATAAATTGTAAATAGTAAAATGCTTTAGAGTAAAAATTAAAGCGCGTGCTGGTTTTGATGAAGTTTCTTGGATTTTAAATTGTCCTTTGTTGGTCTGATGATTAATTAATTAATGAATTAAAGAAAAGCGCGCCGATAAAAACCTGGAAATAATTTCAATTAGGGGCTGAGTCAATTTTCGTCCCAGCGCCGGTTCAATTGTCGTGAGGCTCGCGAACTAAAATTCAGTGTTTGGCATTTCACATTCGTTATTCATTAGTATTTCGATTGTTTTTTATATATTTATTTTTTTGGAATGGTTTTTTGTTTTGTTTGGAGCGGGAGCAGAGGGGGGAGAGGGGGAAGGAGTAGTTGTAGTGTTAATAAACATTTTTGTTAGACAACAACAAAAAAGTTCAAGGATTGTCGTATATAAAAGTATATATACAGCAAAATAGAAATCGGCGTTTGTCCGTGAACAAACATGAAATCAGAATAGTTCACATACTTAAAAAAAAAAACAGAGAACTTAGGGATTTTAAATAATAATCATAATAATAATAATCATTGTGGTAAAGGTAAAGCCAAGTGCGATGGAGCAGCACTCACTTACCAGCTTGATGATCTTGATCAGCATCCAGTTGTTTGTCGATGTGGTCATCAGTTTGAAGAAGATTGGGGCCAAGGGCAGGTAGTTTTTTGGATTCTTACGCGCTAATTCACAAATAACATTTACGGCGGCGGATTGAACTCCTGGAAATTTATAAAAAATTGAATTACCATTTTCGTGATTAAATAAATAGTTTGCGAGTATTAAACCTGGATCTGGATCTTCCAGTTTCTCTTTCAGCTTAGGGAATGCCGGCCGCAAGGCTTCGGGATATCGTAAAAATACTTTATACATCATCAGGACGGCTTTCATGCGCAGATACGGTTTCGTTGAGCTCATCTATAGAAAAGGAATCAATTAATATAAAGAAATCATATATAACACATGATTATCGTGACATACCAGTGTCATAATATCATTGGCCAAATCGCGGGACAGATCGGGTGATATAAAACAGCTTAGGCCGCTCAGCGCTACACCTGCATCGTATTGGTTCTGAGAGTTGAGATCCTTGCGTATCATATTTGTGGTCAGCATTAGCAACTGCAAGAGCCCAATAAGAATATATTAATACAAAATATTCAATATTAATTCTTTTTAGAGAGTTTTCTCTTGTTAACAAAGATAATAACGCTAAACATACGATAGAAAAGCATAGAGATTTAATTCTGGATAATTAAATTCAAGGTTTTACCTCGCTGTCAGGATGAAAGCATTGACTGGCCGCCAGGTAACCAATTCGCTTGCAGGTAAATCGGGATGAACTCATCACCTCGATGATGTTGAAGCCGGCCCACGAGATGTCGTAGCCCAGCATTTGTATCTGTGGGAATCGAAATGGAATCAATATATATTAACACATTCTGCTGATTTTGTGCAAAGTGAAAGGGTGTGTCTGTGTGCGAAAGTATGCAGGAGAAATGCCCAAGGACTCGTTGTTTGCATTTCGTTATTTTGAGCCTTACAGCTGGGGGAGAAATATTATTTTCACAAGTAGTTTTATACACAAGTTAATTTAAATTAAAGTTTACAGATTCTCACTCTTTTTAAATATTTATAATTTACAAATATACGTATAGGCATTGAATTCCTTCGAATTAAATAGAGATTCCCTATTATTGTAGCCACAACTGTGGACACCATTATGTTCTCTTTTCGTTCGCTTGTTAGTTGCTTCCGCGCTTGTTACCGTCACATTCCTGCTGTTGTTTTGTCCTTATTGTCATCGCACTTGCATTCAAGGGCCCCGGCCCGGACCCCTTACCTCAGGCAATTTGCATCAAGTGCAGGAAGCCACTTCGCCGACTTTGAAAGGCAGCTGCACCCAGAGATGTCGATATGCCGGAACATGCTAACATGATGAGCCCTCCTTAAGTCAGTGCCATGTTCAGATTATACGTTAACTCTCGTGGTATTAATTAAGCAAATAATTACAAAACATGTATGATAGCTTAGAAAGTTTGAACTAATATCCTATTACGATTTTTTAGTATGATGTTTTTTAAAAACTACAGATTCCTGTAAAATTCGTATGGGGCAGATTCGTGTGGTAAACTTACGTAGGTCAGTTTGGCCACCGCATTGCACTTGACATTAATATTGTCCTGTCGCAGCTCCTGCTTGATCTCCTCGATGCACGTCGATATGTATTTGGCCTGCGGAGAGAGTCGTTGTTCATTAAATCAGTCTATATATACTTGTATTATAAAGCTAAGAGGGGTGGCGGTGGTAAAATGTGCAATGACAGCAAAACCATAAAAACAAAAACAAATCTGTGAATGCTCCAAAGGCTATCAGTATCATACGCCCCGCACAAGCACATTAACATTCTCGGACACAAAATACCACAGCATATAGTTGGGGTCAATCAAATAGGGATTTTTTAAGTCCCAAATAAAAATAAAAGAATAAAATAATAAATAATAATAAGAAGATTCTATAGATATTGCAATTTGTAAAATATTAAAGGTTTTATAATATTCCAGCCACTGCTGTTAATTAGAGCAGCCAAGCAAAAATGTGAGCTGGAATTAATGGAAGTCCCTAGAGGCCAGCGATGGCCCCTTCCAGCCAGGAACCGTTATTCGAGATCCTGTCTGCTTGAAGTGAAAGCGGGACGGGACGAGTGGGGAAAAGGGGGCGAGAATAACGTCAAACTAGAACACAAGTCAAACATCTGTGTGCCGCCCGCACACAGCTGATAAGGACCAAAAGGCAATCAGCGAGGGAATTTACATGAGTAAATATTTGATAAAACGTGCGTTGGCTTGGTCCAACAACACTTGCAAACACCAGCGCGCCCACCTCCGCCTCCGCCTCCGCCCACCCTCCGTTTCTCCGGCCGTGCACATATTCTCCAAAATTGACATAAAAGCATTAGCCGCTAATTGAGTGAGCTAGTGTGAGCCGGTGGGAGGTGGAGTTTGAGTGAGCTGAGTTGAGGTCCTTGTTTTGTCACTTTTCTCCTTTTTTTTCCTTTTGCACTGTTGGCAGATGCCAAAGCACACACACACACACGCCCGCGCATACACTTTCACTCACACACGCTCGCACCTAAACACACGCACACAGTCACACAGCCGAAACTCTAACAAAATTCCCTTAATGCAAACGAAATTTGCCAGCCAATTAGCGAGTTCTAATTGGACATACAGCTGGGCAGCGGGGGCGTGGCAGTAGGCCCCGGGAGCGGGCGGTATTAGAGGGATGGAGGGACCCGACCATCGGCACACACGCGCTTACCTCATTATCCTTGTTGTTCCGGATGCCGCGCACCAGATCTGTGAGGTTTTTATCAAACATACGCTCAAAAAAATTTCCCTTCACTTTCTTTAGTGCCATCTTCGCTGGCCTTTTGTGTTGTTGTTATTGTTGTAGTTCTTGATGTTTTTGCTAGCTTGGCGAACTATGCAGCAACGCGTATTTTCGATTTATTTGCTTTTTGTGCACCTACTTTGTTTTTCTATTTTTCTTGTTTTTAAAGTGTGGCTGTGCGATTTTCCGTTGATAAAGCTGAACTCACGGCACAGAGGGGGGATTAATCCATCCACGGCGCCTGGTCACACCTAAGGCATCAACAGTTTGCTTCTGTTAGATTTACATTTTACATTTTACACGAGTGCAGAGCAATTTTACACGTTTACAGATACTTGGGGTAGAATTCTCGTCGGTAACAAAGAACCCAATTTGAGAAATCAGTCTGATTAGATTCCTCATTACCGACCTTTCCAGAATAATAATTTTACACGCTTACATCGGGTAGAATTCTCATGTAGGAAGTAAAATTATTAACAGATCGCAAAAGTCGCTGCCAAAAAGTAACATCGATGTAGTGTGACCAGGTGACGTCGAGGACTAAAATACAGGACGTCATCGGCGATGTATCGATTGGCTTATCACGTAGTCGATAGTTTAACCACAAGTATACCAATCGATTTTGAATTTTATTATCAGGAGCAACAAGTAGGAGGATTAAAAAGAAACATATGTATTTCCAATAAACTCCTAAACAAATAGTATATAAATATCACATTTTCAAAATATTGTCATTCATTTCTTATTCAAAATTGTTTACTAGAAAACAAAATCACATTTAGAGAAACTATTTGCAGATCAACAATTAAGCGTTTATTTCACTAGTTCGCTCAACACTTGACATCCATGCAAAACTCATTTTTATTTAAAAATCATGTAACAATATCTTATTTTAGGGTTTGTCTTTTTTTGGCAATTGACCAGCGCACTTGGGGAAAAAACGAGTATTAACAACTGTTGCTAGCTTAGCTTTAGCGACGCTTCTGATTGTTGAAAATAAATGTGCGTTTTAATACTTGGGTTCTCCCTTACAGCTATTCGAAAAAAATAATATCTTTATATGCAAACGGGAGATATTTGAGATATCTTTGAGATTGGGCATTGGAGACCTATAACTTGATTAAACTCCTAGAGACAATTGATCAAAACGGTTGGGTTGAGCCGATCATGCGATGCTACTCCTTGACCGACGGATGGATCATAAGGCGACTGCTGCTGTTCATCATGAACAGGTTGCTTTGTCGCATGTGCTCGAACGTCAGAGGTTTGAGAAGATTAGTGTCACGCTTTTTATAGTATTCATTGAAATCCAGCCGCGTGCCAAAGAGCTGAAGATTGGGGTTTACGTGGGAGTTGAGCGTCAGCAGGAAGCCGCTCACGGCCTTCTCGTAGGTGCCGGCAATGTCCTCCAGGGTGCGTCTGGCCAAAAGTACCCGCTGCTCAAACAGTTTGTACTCCTGGTCGCGCTGCAACTTCTGTTCGGAGGTGACACCGAATCGCCCCTTCTTCTCCGACTCCGCCACCATCTTTTCTAGGTCCTCGCGAGCAGTCAGCTCCTTGAAGCAGTTGCGGTAGAAGCGAGACTGCCACGTCTCTAGCGCTATTATATTCTCAAAGACCGTCTCCAGATACTTTTCCTTGTCCGTATTCTGTCCATTGAAGCATCCCACCGTTATATCGCCCAAAAACTTCTCGTGGGCTTCCAGGATTTCGTCAAGTGCCGTAGCTGCGAGCATTTTTTTCTTCAGCTCCACCCAGTTGCATTCGATCACCTCAAAGAGGATGTAATACTGCATCTGGTGGACGAAGTGCATGATCTCGGAGGTGAACAGATGCAGGCGATGTGTCGTCCTGCCAATCACTGGGTTTAACAAACGTAGTTTCTGTAATGAGTGACACAAATCGTAAATTAGTTTGAACCATTTTAAGCTTAAAAATATATAATAGTTTTCTTTAAATTAGGTAAGACGACGATGACTATCAACATTTCTAATGTGACAATTAATACTAACATTAACCCATAATTGCCTAGTGCACACTGTCTTTGTCCATCGTTACCACGTAGGCGGCCGTCCAAGATAATTTAAATATCTGTAACGGCTTAGTTCAAATGAATAATTCCAACGAATGGCAATCGATTGCCTGACAACCCGATTAGCCTGTTGGCTATCGACTATCGACTGCGTCTTTGTTTACCTCCGCAATTTAACCCGTGAATCGGATTCCGCTTATCTTCTGCGTGATCAGATCACTATAGCAAAGATTCCAACAGCGTTGTCAGCGATGTCCCTCTCGATTTTCAAAGACCTGCCGGCGGAGCATCCGCGCCACCTGATTCCCTCACTCTGCAGGCAGTTCTACCATTTGGGATGGGTCACCGGCACCGGCGGCGGAATGAGCATCAAATTCAAGTAGTTGGCGAGGAGAACCTATATCCTATGGACTGCTAATAACCAATTAATCCATCCTTTGCAGCGATGAGATCTACATAGCGCCGTCGGGCGTGCAGAAAGAGCGCATGCAACCGGAGGATCTGTTCGTGCAGGATATAACCGGCAAGGACATTCAACTGCCGCCAGAGATCAAGGGTCTGAAGAAGAGCCAGTGCACGCCACTGTTTATGCTGGCATACCAGCATCGCAGCGCCGGCGCCGTCATCCACACGCATTCCCAGCACGCCGTAATGGCCACGCTCCTGTGGCCCGGCAAAACCTTCCGCTGCACACATTTGGAGATGATCAAGGGCGTCTACGATGAGGCGGACAAGCGGTATTTGCGCTACGATGAGCAACTGGTTGTCCCCATTATCGAGAACACGCCCTTTGAGCGTGACCTGGCTGATAGCATGTATGCCGCTATGATGGAATATCCGGGCTGCAGTGCCGTCTTGGTCCGACGCCATGGCGTTTACGTTTGGGGACAGACCTGGGAGCAGGCAAAAACCATGTGCGTTGGTTCTCCATTGAAGCTAACCTAGCCAAATACCATTTTAATCTAATTTTTATCTCTACTTGTCGTTAAAACAGGTCAGAGTGCTATGACTATCTGTTCTCCATTGCCGTGGAGATGAAAAAGGCCGGAATCGATCCGGAGAAGTTCGAGAGCTCGTAAGGAATTGGATTTGGCATTTTGAAACTTCATAAAAATCCCCAAAGTTATATAAATAAACTTTCAAAACTTATATGCCACCGGAAATACAGTTTACGCCTAATTAAATTATCCTTATACAGATATTTGACTTTGGTAATATGTACATATAACCAATTATTTGAGAAAATATCTTAGAAGGTAAGTATTTATGTTATAAAAATTATATTTTAGATTAATACAATTATCTAATGTTTGTTATTATTCTTTTAATAATAACTTCTAGAAGCGATTTCCGCGGAGTTACGAGGAGGTTTGGCTTAGAAATATTTCTTGAATGGGGCTGTGAGGTGGCACATTTTAGATGGCAAAGTAATCTAGGGACACTTGAAGCCTTATCGCTGCTTTTATGGACATTTTCAAACTGGGTGCGCACTTTGCACCAAAATTTGGACTAGGAGCGTGGTAACAGCCATGGCCAACAGCTGATAACCGCTGTTAAAGGTCCATGTTAAGCGCAGTATGTTAATGTTAAAGTCTAAACTCCACACACTGCTACAGTGGTTAAGAAGGTGATAAAAGCGTACATTTTACTAAAACAATTTTTTAAATTATAATACTGAGTGAAATTATTTCTAGATGTAGTATTTGTTTAAAACACACAGCTAAACTGTGTACATATAAAAATAAAACAAAAATATGATTTAAAAGTTTCTAAAAAACTGCAATAATATTTTTCTCTTAAATTTGTTCTCGTTTTTGCAGTTTCGACCCCACTGTGCATCTGCCGGCTAACATTTGTGCAAAAGAGAGCACATCACACCACCTACTCACCAACGCATACCCAATCTCAACGAGTGCAAGAGAGTGAGCAGGAGAGCACCGGCCGGCTGTATTGCCGTCTCGCCCTGGCGCCGGCAGAGGGTGAGAGTGGAAAAAAAGGCGACAATAAAATCGACGATTGCACCTGGCTGCTCATTACTTCGCGTTCTCCGCTCCAAGCGTAAGCTTTTTCCTCACTGGCGAAGAGCCCCCACTCAATTTTCCTTTCTTATACCCGGAAAACATACAGAAAACATCACACACACACAGCAAACATGTCTCTACAGTCGGACGCCGTTTTCCAAAAGATCATCGATGGCCTGAAGGAGAACGAGGCCAAGGCCAAGGCGGTCAACGGTGTGTTCCTGTACAAAATCACCAAGGACGGCAAGGTGGCCAAGGAGTGGAGTAAGTAGAAGTAGTAACCCCTAAGCACCCGCAGGCACACTCCTCCCGTACGTGGCCTTTGGGTATACATATGTATGTGTGTGTGCGGGCACCACTTGTAAGCGGTTAGCAGCAGTTCAAAGTGCAGAGTTTTTTTCCCTGGCCCTCTTGTACTTTGATACTTCTACAGCTGTTGGCATTAACATAAACTTTGTATGCGATGTTCCTTCGATCGTGGAAAGTCTATTAAATCCTACTTTTACTTGTGGCCAGAACTGTTCCAACTAACATGATTTCCCCTCTATAACTTACAGCTCTGGACTGCAAGAGCGCCAAGGCGTACGAGGGACCTGCCCAGGGCGTCAAGGTGGACACCACTCTGACGGTGGCCGATGAGGATATGGTCGACATTGCTCTGGGCAAGCTCAATCCCCAGGCTGCTTTCATGAAGGGCAAACTGAAGATTGCTGGCAACATTATGCTTACTCAGAAGCTGGCGCCGCTCCTCAAGACCGATGCTAAGTTGTAAGGAGCTATGGAGGAGTAGGAGGAGCTACAGGAGCAGCCCGCACAACATTCCTCAGCAAAATATAGTGTGTGTGTGTTCAATATGAATAATCTTTTTTTTTCTGTGCTTGTTGTGTGTGCATTCTCGTGTAATCTGTATTCGTGTTTTTGTTTCACCACATAATTAATTAATTAATGTTATTTTTGTACGGGAGAAATCGTGGACAAAGAAAAACTATAAAATAATACATAAGGCGAACTATCGAACTATATATTCTTCGTTGTGCACTTTGATACTGCGGCAGGCGTCTATCGCCAAGTGGGTTAATCTTAATGGATTAGATTGAGGCTAATCTTATCTTCGATTGATTCTGTGAGAAACTAACTACTTCGACTTTCAGCTTTTAGTTAACCACATAAAACAACATGAAACTAAAGACGCAGATTGTGACACCCTTGGTAATATCTTGTATATAAGGAAGGCCATAAAGGTGCGACAGGAAGAATCTCTTAATCCCCTAAAGAATGCCCCTAACACAGTGTAGGGTTTTGTTTTTGTACTGACTTTCTATAAGCTTTGCGATGACCACCAAGAGAAGTTAAAAACCTGCATCAGATGATCGAAAATCTGGCATATGACCCCCAGCTACGGTTATCTTCACCATGCTGATGCACTCGAAACGAGCACCGCATCACTGATAAGGGAGAAACAATGGCAGGAGGCAAGGAGAATAACAAAACTCACCTTAGCGTTGCACATCTGCGTCTTCCATATCTTCATCGAGAGCACAAACTCAATGTGTTTCAGGCGCCACAGCGGCTTAAAAATCGTCTTGTATATGGGCATCGTTGGTTCCAGCATTGTGGCCAGCGGCCCATGTACGGTGTACTGCAGCGAGATGATGTCCCAGCCGCAGTCGCCTGGGAATGGCGGCTGCAGAACCACATCCAAATGGTTCAGTATCTCGGGATCCTCATGCTGGGCATTCTCGCAGCGCAGGGCGGCATCCAACATGGCAGATAGATCGTGAGCGTAGATATCAGTGCCCTTGCGTTCCAGTTCGTCTCTGCAAGATAATATTATATTCAAGGTATCCTTTGGCAGGAGCTTAAGCTATGACTTACTTCATGTGCTGAATGAGGATGCTGACAAAGTCACCTTGGCCCAGCAACAGATAGCGACGCATTCCGTACAGGTGATCCAGCAGCTTGTGCGGACCCACCATGATGTCCAGGACATGCTTGGAGGTCTGTGCATAGCACATTTCCACAGCGGCATGCCAAGTCGTGTCTTGCTCGTACGAGAATATTTGGTCAGCTGTTGAGATATAGTTATGCATATGGGTTAGATTGGTATATGAGATATAATGTGTTAGAACTCACTATTTCTGTCCATGGTATCTTTGAGTTTGTCGCGGTTCGCGCCCAGATCGTGCATCTCACACACCTCTCTCAGAAAATTGATGCTCTTGCCCGTCTTTAGGATTCTATCGGCCAGGTCCAGAGGCACGAACTTGGGCAGCATGGACCTGCGCAGACGGAACTTGTCGTGCCAGAGACGATCCGGACCAACGTCACTGAGAGCTTCCACAAAGAACTCGCCGTGGAGATCGATTATGCCACCCTCAAACATCCACCTCGAGATCATGCGACCTAGTGGCACACAGACGGCAACGAGGAGATCACGCACTAAATCGTTCACCATCGGATTGCCATTGTCCAGCATATTGTACAAGGTCGAGGCCAGCTCGCCACCCTTCATCATCTGGCACTTGTCGGCGACTTTGGCCAGCCACTGCAGGCGCTGTAGGGGCTTCACATACCAGGCGAGCAGTGTCAGCAGCTTCTTATTATTGTTGACCGCGACACTAGACGAAGAATTGTTCTGGGGCGACAGCGAAGAGTCCTTCAACTCGTCGGCTAGCAAAGTGACCTCGCCACGGAATTCAACCAGTTCTGTACGGAGCTTGCATATAAGGGCTTGGCCCATGATCCCGATGGGGTTGTAACCGGTTGTCGGGTCCGCGACCTTGGCCACGCGATCGTAATAGTAGCCCAGCTCAGACAGTCGGAGAAGCATGCTCGTCTCTGCCTTGGTCAGCGCCTTGGTGTTCATTGGGTCCAGCTTGAAGAAGCCGGTGATGATGTCCTTCTTTAAATATTTCCCCTGAATGCCGATAAAGGAGTAAAGGGCACTTAACCACATACTCTGAGGAAGGTCCACTTTCCTTTTCGCGTGTAATATGTCCATGTAGCTCGGCACGGGTGTGCGACTCTGAGTTGTACTCGCCGATTCGTGGCTGAAGCCATTCTGAGACGACGAGCCCCGACTGTGCGCGCTGGTTGCTTGAGTGAGGTAATCGCTACCGGCACCGGAGAGTGTAGTCTCCGAAACTGAAGTGGCTTCTGGCTCTGGCTGCATTGTCTTGTCTGCCAAGGCGAGCAGGAAGCCCATCAGCGAGTGACGGAGCTGGGGATTGATTTTCAGCAAAAGCAGCTTATTGTAATGTATGGTAAAATGACTGGCTAAGTCGTTATCTATTTCCTCGCGGGATCGCAGAATGCGTAGTATCTTCTGGACACAATCGCGTTCGTTGAACGGCATCGAAGGACTTGAAGGATCCGATATGCAGCAAGCTGCTCGGGCCATAGTGTCTCCTGAATGATGATGGATATTGATAAAAGGGATTTGATGTTATTATATTTGTGAATCATCATGAAAGATATAAGAGAATATAAGAGTTAAATGGTTGGCAACAAAGGATTCTTAATGATTCATTATCTGCTGTTAACCAAATGAAAACTTTTTCACATTAAAAATGAATAAGAAAACTCACCGTGAACATCAGGAGACTGTTCACCTTGAACGCAGATGATCAAATCCTTGACAATACCCATAATTTGACTGGGGTAAGTCGTTGTACCCATCGGGCCCATTTTGTGCTGTAGATGTCCAGGGATTGCGATAAATTGAGTAAGTCGGTGAATCCGGCGATCCAAAGACGCGCGCGCAAGTCGTTCCGCTGCCAATTTCGTTGGCGTCCAAATATGCAAGGCAAAAACCAGTGGCAAGGAACAACTGCTTGATAAATATATCACGGCCCACGCTCGCCAGTCGGGGTTCGGGATAACAATGGACTCCACTAGCTGGCAGTGCCGGAAATGCTCTCGTGAAATAGAGTAACGAGGAATACGAGTGGCGCGAAATTTCGGTAAAATGTAAAAAATTATCAAAAATAAACGAAAGAGAAAATTTAGTGTGGCCGTACATGTGTAATGGTCTAACACCGAAACTAGCTGCTCAACTCTGGGGAAACATCGATATTTATTTGTACGACATCGCCAGCTAAGTCAAATAAACCAACCAATTTGAATGGAAGTTTAAAGCAAATGTATATTGTTGAATCGAATTAGCACCACTCGGAAAAAAAGAAAAATAGGATATATCAAGTCGAAAGTATTTAAAACGATATATCGATACACCCAACCATCAGCCGTTTACCAACACTTAACTTGAATCAGTCTGGTAGTGTTGATCCAGTTCACTTGTTTTTTTGAACCCAACTGAAGAAATTTCCGATTGGAAGTGCGGCGCCCGGTACCCGGTCGTTTATATTTGTTTATTCGCGTCGCGATAAAAGGCGGCATGCCGAAAAAGTTAATCGTTCGCTATCACTGGCAGTACAAGGTATTTACATATTAGGCAAGCGATGCCTGTGCATTGAGAATATGTGTGGTATGCAAGGAGACACTGTTGGGGCAACAACCAAAACAACAACCGCAGAAGCAACAGCAGCAGCAGCAACAACAACAAGCTACCGCCGACGACAGCCTTCCAGCGTCCAGTCTCGAGATCGTGGAATGCGGCCCAGCAAGTTGAAGTGAAGCCGTTGCCACCATACATGTTGTTGCTGTTGCTGCTAAAGTTGTTGTAGCGTTGCCTTTGCCCGCGTACGAAGAAGGAGCAGCAGCATCGGGCGGCGCGCGCGTTTGTGTTTGTGTGTTGATCAGGTTTGAGAGGCACAGTGTGTCGATTTGAAGCAGAGCTCACAAGTCCTTCAACTTTGCAACCGATTCTGGTAAGGTTGAATTTCTTAATTAAGAGTGGCCACCAATTAATTTGTGTTGTAAATGTTACAAACAATATCTAACGCTTTGGGATGCTAACTCTTATTGCCCTTAATTGGTCATTCTAAAGTCATTTTCGACTGCCTGCAAAAGAACAACAAAAAATAACGTTAGTTTTGAGCCCTTCGGATCCACGGTGGCAAGCGGAGTTTAAAATTGGCTCGTTCCACAGCTCACCTGTCCGTGTGCGCGCGCCCTGTGTGTGTGAGCGGGAGAAAGAGAGATAGCGAGCGAGAAGAGAGGAAAACGGAGACATTCCGTTCACTTGTTATACCCGGCAACCATAGGGTGTCAAGGGTATTATAATTTGGTGTCAGCCAGGTACAAGGACTTCACAAGGTGTTCTTCAGCATTATTAACAGGCGAGTCGAATTAGCCAAGTCCAGTTCTATGTCTGTCTGTGGTTAACATGTGATTGTGAGATCATAAGATTAATAATATTCGTATAGGTTATTACTAGATGTTATATATCTTCTAAGCATCGCTTATTGTTTCAGTCAATCGGAGTTTTAATTAGGGAGATACTAATATGCAGCACTGAAAAAGGTCTCTCCCAGGGTACCGGGTATCTCACAGTCGAACACTCTCTGACGTAGCTTTCTTACTTGCTAACTGGTTGCTGTGCTGGTGCTGTGCGAATAGCCACCATCGCATCGCTGCCGGCGACTAGAACCGCTGCTGGAATGGAGTGGTGGTGGCAGTGGCAGCAGCAGCGGAGTGCCGCGGCTCCGATCCAGTCGCAGTCGTGGTTTGTCACTCTATCGGTCACCGCGTCACCTGGCTCACTTGTCGCCCTCTTGCGCTCTCTGCAGCGATCTCTCGGATCGTATCGGAACGCATAAGATCGGATCGGTTCGAGGAAGAGGCTCCGGATTCTCCGGCATGCAGCCAGCATCCGCAATAACCACGGCAATTAATTGGAGTGATCCGGCGCCATCCCCGCACCAAAGTGATGATGGCCATGTAAAGGTCAGGGGTCAGGAGCGGAAATTGAATTAGCCAAAAAGGAACGCGGAACGCGGAGGTAAACTCGTTTCACAACCTCGATTATCGCCGTTTTTGGAAGCGTTTCGTGTTTATTTATTAATTTTTGTTTTGTGCTTGTAATATTTATTTTTCTGTGTGGTTTTCTTTTTTTTTTTGTGTCTTGTCAGCGAAAAATAACCAGGCGGAGAGTTCCACCGAATTTCGGATTCGAGACCCTGGGAACATAAACTTTAAAGTTTAAACATTAAACCCACAACCTGAAAGAAATGTTCAGTCCTTGGAATTGCATATAGAATATGCAAGTATTTTGATATATCCAGGGAATGCACCTGAGGTTCTTCCGCCTAAGATGCACCTTTACCGTTAAACATACAAACAAAAAAATGGGACCCACTTTTTGAATGGATATAGAAAATACAAAAAGACCCCTTGGTTACATTAATCCTTTTTAAAAGTGTGCAGTATCAACTGTATTTTTTTGTTTTTACTATTTTAATCATGAATAACACTTGTTTCACATCAGTTTAGCAATCATTAAGATCGAAATGATATATTACAAGATCAACTAGACTAACTGCAACGATTCATAACTGAACAAATCAATTTTGCTAACTCAAATTAGGCACAATTTATGGAAATTTATTTATTTGTTTGTTAGAAGACAATTACGAATTCTTATCAATACTATATTTCTTCAACATTTGCATATAAACAATATTTAAATAGTTTAAAAGCTTTCCTGGATTTCTTGCTCTGTGCACTTCTGCCACTTATAAGAAGTGAGTACACTCACTCCTAACTCTTGCCAGCGTGCGAACCTTGAGTTTTCCCGCTTTTGCTTTTACAGCTCGATGGTGAAAAGTTCTCCGCCATCCGCTAATTACCGCATAATTTGTGGGAAAGTCTTGCACATGCACAGTGTCTATCGTGGCTGCAGGTAGCCTTAGCCGCAGGTGAAACGAAAGTGCCCCGAGCCCAGCTTCCAGCTTAGCTTCATGGTCAATTGCCGTTGCCGACCATCTCCCTCAGGCCTTCGAGCTCCCACAGAGATATAATGGCTTTATGCATTACAGCCGGATCAATGTAAGGATCCGTCTCAAAAATTGAAATCCATAAGAGTCCAGTTTATTATAATTAATATTGTGTTTTAATTGAAAATCTGATTGAAGGATTAAGGGAATTTTGTTTCCAGCCTTCTGATACCATTTTTAAAGATCGTTTTCTCTTTGAATTACTTGCAGGCTGATTAATTCTTGTTTTGCAATTGGTCCTTGCAATCGCCGAGTCCACAATGTGAGGCAAGTGTAGCGGCCAAAACGCTGGAAATGCTGAAGCACGCCTCGAATGCGAGCAGTGCCGCTGCAACAGCCACCGCCATTGCCGTCCCCGTATCCGTACCGCCCACCACATCCGCATCCGGAGGCGCTCCCCTTGGCAGCGGCGGCGGCCAGCTGCTGCGCACCGCCAGCGTTATCGTTGCCAACAGCAGCAGCAGCACCAACAATATCAGTTGCAATGGGAACAGCAACAGTAATAGCAATGGCAGTGGCAGCGGCCACAACACACCCCCAGTTGCAATGGCTGGAACGGTAGCGGGAGCGGGAGCGGCAGCAGGAGCGCCAGCAGGAACAGGTGCAACCACCACCAACGGTGGCAGCGGCGGTTCACCGACGCCAGCAGCAGCTGCCGTGGCCAGCACTGCGCGCAATATCCACCTGCGGCCGCCGCAACCGCAGCCGTTGAACATATCCGCCCTGAATGCCTCTGCCGCTAGCACGAGCACGCTGCTCAATGGCGGGGCACGTGTGGCCAATGGCTCTACGCTGCTAAACATTGCCACCCCGATCACGCCGCTCAAGCCGCTGACACCGCTTACGCCGCTAACACCCAACGGACACTGTCTGGGCAATGGGAGTGTTCACCACCATACCTACACCAATCAGCACATCCTGGCCAGCAGCCAACAGCAGCAGCAGGCGCTGCAGCAGCCGATGCACCAGCATTATCACCAACCACACGCTCAATCACAGCACCAGCAGCAACAGTCGCAGGTGCCCATGCAGATGCAGCAGTCACAAACACAGGCGCACCACCTGAGCAGCAGTCAATTGCCGCACAATTACAGTCACTGCAACAACCTCACCGCCAACTCTGTGTTCCATAAGCTAACCAAGCCGGGACCTTCGCCTCGTGAAGCCCTCACAAGCCTGGGCTTGCTTTGCCTGAGTAAGCGGTTTATTCCCTACTGCCAAGATCACTTAATAATCTCTGCGTCTATATTTGTAGTTTCCCTGCTACTTGCGTTGCTTTCGCTAATCTTCCTACTGAGAATCTCGCCAACGGGACGAGAGGACGCCGTGGGACGCGGCGGGCCGAGTAGCGAAGACTTCATCCTGGTCTACGATGTCACATTGGCTCTGGGCGCGCTCTCGCTGTCGCTGAACCTGTGCTGTCTGCTGGTCTGCGCCATTCAGTTTCTGTTTGCCGTCAAGCTGCGGGCGCCAGCCTTCGAGGGTCGCGAGAACCAGTATCTAGCCAAGTCCAGTGTTAGCCGCACGTGCGCCGTTAGCGGCTTCTTCATCTCCATACCGGTGTTCCTTACCGGCCTCATCCTGTACACCTTTAGCCACTTTCATTCCACGCCGGCGATCGTTACCAGTGTACTGATTGGCGTGGGCATCGTCTTCTGTGGCGGCGCCATGGTGCACAACGTCTTTGTTTGGCAGCACGAAAAGACCATCAGCTATCGCAGCGCTCCGCTGGGCCTATCCCAGCTCCTGACGCCTTTGCCGCCTGCCACTTCTGTGCCGCCCCTGTCGCACAACCTGTCCCTACTCTCGGCGGCCCAACTGCCGGTCCCGTTGCCTGTGCCTCTTCCACTGCCGCTGCCGCCGACGAATGCGTACCATACAGCCTCGCCGCCGGTACAACAGCCGCAGCTCTACCAGGGCCATCACGCTTGCCTGCTGCAGCCGCCGTCCGTGACGCCAGTATCGCCCAATCACTCGCACGGCAGCTTTAATCCGTTGCTTAGCGGCAATCTCTTGGCCAGCGGTGGCGGTGGTGCCATCAACTCATCATTCCTTGTGCGCCCAGCTACGGCCACGCCGCCGACACCGAGGCCAGGGAACAGCAGCTGCTTGACGACGGCAACAGCGGCGGCTGGACGCGACGCCTGCGGTTCGGTCAGTCCCGGCATACCGCCCACGTTGGACATGAGCAACATGACCATTTCACTGCACGAGCTCTCCACGCTCGTCTAGATTAAGGCATATCATAAGCATAACCATAGACGAGAAAGCCACCGCGTCATCCCATTCTTGCCGAACTTAGTCTATAAGGAACGCCTTTTGTAAATATCTGTACAAAGTATAAATTAACCGCCTCGAAAGTAAAGATAGCCTATAACTAATATATAGCCTACAACTGATATATGTATAGGAATTAACTAGCCAGTAGGACTGCCTTTCATGTTCCGTCCATGTTCCTGCCAAACGTATCGTTGCGCGCGTTTATCATTGAACACGGTTCGTAATGTCTGGGGAAGTCATCATTTCAATTAACGATTTTATTTGGAACTCATAACGCAAATTTAAACATAGAAGTAAATGGTTATTCATTGCAGCTTCTGCTACTTCTTGGGTCGTCCGCGCTTCCTTGGCGGTTCGTTGGCATCGTTGCTCCCTGTGTGTGAAAGATATAAATATAAATTAGTAGTTGCGATCCTAATTAGCTGACAGGAGTGGATGTGGTCGTGATCGTAACTTACCCTCATTGGGAGTGGATGTAAGTGAAGATCGCGATGTTGGCTGGTCATCGGTTGATGCAGGACGTCGGCGAGAACGCAATTCACGGGCTTGGATGCCTGAAGTGATGGGGCCGGTTTCGCTCAGATCGGAGGTTTGGCGTCTGGTGGTATGACGCAGACGAGGCTGCTCGGACTCGGACGGAATCGGTGACACAGTCGGCGATGTATCGGAGCTATTCTTGCGCGAGCGTGCCCTAAGTGCGCGCACGGCCTTCAGCTCAGCCATGGGCTTCGTGTGTGCCTGTGTTGGCGACTTACTGTAGCCGCGAGAGGAACGTTTAGGAGTATCCGGCGGCTCACTGATGCCGCGCAAGGAACGGCCGCGCTTTGGACTATCGACGGATGAGGGGGCCAGCGAGGTGGCACGCCTGCTGTTTGAGGGTGCTATTGTGGGCGTGTCTGGATCCGTGTCCACTGTGCTACGGCGGGAGCGCGAGCGAGTGCGCGGCGATGTGTCTAAGGAAGCCTGTTCGTCGATAACCTCTAGCAGAGCCTTGTGCTTTGGAATGCGTCGCTTGGGCGTGATTGCGGCAGGCGCTCCTCCGCTGTCGTCGCTACGAAGACGCAACGTGCGAACGTTGGGACTGTCGTGATGGGGTTCCGCAGAGCTGCGGCGTGGGCGCAGCGAGCGGCGCGGTGGGTTCTTTGCCGTTGCCTTTGCCACCTCGTCGTTCGCCTCCTCCTCGGAGAAGGCCAGTGTGAGGCTCTGACGTGAGTCCTCGTCCTGGGCGGTACTGATGTGGGGTTCGGCTGGCGCTTGTTCTTCTTCCGGCTGTTCCTTACACTCCATCTCTGACTCTACTTCATCTTTAAGACTCTGATCTACACCAGTTATCGGAATTGTCTGCTGCTCCAACTGCGACTGCAACTGTGGCTGCTCCTCATTCTCCTCCTCGCTGTCCAACTCAATAATATCGGCCGCCACAGAATCGCTATTAACAGTGGCGCCGGAGGTTTGGCGTCTGGTGGTACGACGAAGACGAGGCTGCTCGGACTCGGACGGAATCGGTGACACAGTCGGCGATATATCAGAGCTATTCTTGCGCGAGCGTGCCCTAAGTGCGCGCACGGCCTTCGGCTCAGCCGTGGGCTTCGTGTGTGCCTGTGTTGGCGACTTACTATAGCCGCGAGAGGAACGTTTAGGAGTATCCGGCGGCTCACTGATGCCGCGCAAGGAACGGCCGGGCTTTGGACTATCGACGGATGAGGGGGCCAGCGAGGTGGCACGCCTGCTGTTTGAGAGTGCTATTGTGGGCGTGTCTGGCTCCGTGTCCACTGTGCTACGGCGGGAGCGCGAGCGAGTGCGCGGCGATGTGTCTAAGGAAGCCTGTTCGTCGATAACCTCTAGCAGAGCCTTGTGCTTTGGAACGCGTCCCTTGGGCGTGATTGCTGCAGGCGCTCCTCCGCTGTCGTCGCTACGAAGACGCAACCTGCGAACGTTGGTACTGTCCTCGGAGACGTTGTTCGCCTCCTCCTCGGAGAAGGCCAGTGTGGGGCTCTGGCGTGAGTCCTCGTCCTGGGCGGTACTGATGTCGGGTTCGGCTGGCGCTTGTTCTTCTTCTGGCTGTTCCTTACACTCCATCTCTGACTCTACTTCATCTTTAAGACTCTGATCTACACCAGTTATCGGAATTGTCTGCTGCTCCAACTGCGACTGCAACTGTGGCTGCTCCTCATTCTCCTCATCGCTGTCCAACTCAATAATATCGGCCGCCACAGAATCGCTATTAACAGTGGCGCCGAGTGAGAGCGACGGACACGGGCCCGGGGCCGCCTCATCCGCGCACTCGTCCTTGAAGGCGAAAAGCTCGGCGCTACTGCTGGCCGTCGCCTGCTGCGGACGAGCAACGTAGCCGCGCACTTCAGTGCCGTCCAATGCAATGACACAGTCGTCTTCGTCGTCCTCTTCCTCCTCCTCTAGTGAGCCCTTTGTGGTGTCTAGGTCGTCGACAGTCTCCAGGCTATTGGCACGGTAGAGGGAGCGTGGCGATCCGTCTCCGCCAGGACCGCGCGAAGCCCGCGGACTTGAAGTCTGAGACACATTGGTATCGCTCGGCAGGAAGGTGCCCTCCGGCGTGTGCGTTACCGAACGCGACGTAGTAATGGAACCCGTTGATTCCTCATCGTTGGAGGACACTAGTTCGACCTCCTGCCGTTGTTGGCGCATCTCTGGCGAAGATAGCTCCGAGCTACTCGAGCTGCGTGTGGGCGATGGTACGGGCTCCTGGACGGCTGCCTGAGGGCTGGCACCGAAGTACGTCATTTGCTGGTGGTCTGCCTCTGAGCGCCCTGTCACCTCCACTTCCTGCTGTAGCTCCAGACGCTCCTCCTCACTATCTGCCTGTTCCTCCGGCGTCCCGCCTTCTGATTCCTCGTCTTTGGAGGGCTCTATTTCGGAGCTAGTCGATGTGCGATTTGACAAGTTCCCCGATTCCCACCTTGAAGACGGCTCTTGACCGACTTGCCTAAAAAAGGGATTTGGCACCACATCGCCTTCTGATTCTTCATCGCTGGGGGACACTGTATTGCCTCCATGCATCTCTGGCGAGGATAGCTTCGAAGAGGCTGCGCTGGTTGAGCTGCGTGTGGGCGATAATGGAGGCTCCTGGTCGTGTGACTGTGCCAAGTCAATTTGATCCTCCTGATCGTTATCCAGTTCGCTGCGCTTTGAGGAGGCTTTGCTGCTTGAGCTGCTTGTGGGCGATGATGGAGACTCCTGGACCTGGGACTGTGCCTTTTGCTGCTTTTCATATTCATCCTCGTCGTCTAACCTTTGTATCAGTCTATCGCAAAAGTCCTCCTCATACGCTGCGTCATAGGTGGACATGTCCAGCGTGGTTTCCAGCATCCGTCGTGTCTGATCGCTCAGTCGCGCCGCCGGCATGGACCACTGCGAACTGTTCGTCACGGCCATGGAGGTCACCAGATCTGTGGACTCCATCTCGCCGCAGATGGTGGTTCGCTCGGAGATCTTGGGCATGGAGCTGCCAGTTGAAAGAACCTGTGACTGCGTCTCGTACATTTTTGAGGAGCACACGGTGGGCACGAACTGCGAGTGCGAAGTCGTCTGTGATGGCTGAACAGTGGCAAAGCTACCGAAGCCACTGCTACTCTCGCTTCCGGTGACGCTCCCGATCCCGGTTCTGCCCTGGAGCAATGAGCCGCGTGGCTGTGGACCAGCGGGCGGGGCCATTAGTGGTGGCGATAGCTTTGCCTTTGCTGCCTCCACCGCGCTGCTTAAATGGCTCACACGGGACACCGTAGCGGTGGGCAGCGGCGAAAGGAAAACCTCCTCCTCATCGGACTCGGCACTGTAGGCACTACGTGGCTCGCTGGGCGACTCGATTTCCATGATGATCTCGTCAGTTTCCTCCTCCTCCTCCGCCTCTTCCGTGACCTCGTTTTCTTCGGTCGTATCCTCACCACCGCTCTCCATCGGCGAGCTGCTGTCCACATGCAGCGGAGTGGGAGGCTGGAAGCGGAAGCACTTGGGCTGCGACAGTGACGTAGATGTGGCAGAGGGCGGAGTACCACCGACCACTGCCTCCATAACGGGGCGACGCTTCAGGATCGTGGGTATCTTTACGGATGAACCGTCATTGGGATTTGTCAGCGTTGGCTGCTTGCGTGGCTGAAGGAAGGCCGGCAGCTGCACTAGGTCGCTAGCCTGGTACTGACTGTGTTCTTGTTCCGGCTGCTGACTCCGCAGGGCGTTCACTTGGCTGCGAATACCATCCATCAACTCTTCGGCCTGCAGTCGACGACGCTTGCGCGGCTGCAAAATGGTAGTCGACTCCCTGTCGCGATCCTCCGGCTCGCGTTGGCGCTTTTCCACGTTCTTGTGAAGCACAGGTACCACAACGCGTAGGGGCTGCGGCGGCTGTGAGAAGCCGTACCGTTCGGTCCGCAGAAAAGGAATGTTGCCGTTGATCCGCATCGGATGCGACAAACTGTCGTCAGGTACTTGCCTGTTTTCGGCCCACAGGGCACTCATGGCGCAACTTTGAAAGATGTCGCCCAGCTGACCCCTGGCATTCTGCCTGGCCAGCTGCCAGCTAAGGGGCAGACGGTGCTCAGCATTCGGGCCATCGGCCAAGTCATCGTCCAGTTTGGCGCGAATGCGAAAGTAAGTGCCGGCTATATTCTGTGTTACTGGCGCCATCGTGGCGCGGTACGCAGCCATAATGCTGGTGGAGGCATCATCGTCTGCACGCTGGCGCTGGGCGGCCACATCGTCCATGAATTCGGCGGCCTCAATATACTTGCTCTTTAGTAGTAGCAGAATTAGTTGCACTCTCTCCGTTTCGGGAGTGGGGTTCTCTTGCAGCAGGCGGTAAACCATCTGTTCCTCCTCATCGGTCAGGCAGAGTTCAGCTAGCACCTTGTAACGCCTGTTCTCAATACAGTGCCGGAAGAAGTGCTCCACCAGACATTTCCCCCTCGCGTCCAGGGAGGTGCGAGCGTAGTGAAAGGCCTCGGGCACACAATTGTTCACCAGGAGAACGTCCAAATGCAAGGTCTTGGTCATCGCCCCAGGCGGCCGGCTAAGCACGCGCATTGCTGCCCTATTATCGCCAGCCTCCAGCAGGGTCTCCACCAGCAATCCAGTCTCCCACGCCATAAAGCCTCTGGGTGAAGTAGTATGCTTTTCGTATAACGCCGCCAAAGATTGCTGGAATAAAAGGTGAGGAATCCCCTAAGCAACACAACTCAGGCAAAGCGAGCGAGAACTCACCTTGTAGTCGCCGCGATCTAGCCACCAGAAGCAAGTCACCAACCTGGCATTCGGTTCGTGCATATGGAAGTTCAGCGGGAAGGTCCTGGCAAGCTCCTGGTCCAGGTCCAGCAACATGTAGAGGAGCAGTTTGTGCTTACTCTCGAGATCCGTGTCCGGGTCGAGCATTACGTGGAGGAGGGCTTGCAGCGAGTCCGGCGGATAAACATCGACCAAGCTCGTCTGCTTCGTTAGCGAATCGATATATAGTCGCCTTCGCTTTGCGCGTCTTTCCGCGTAAGATCGTCGCAGTGCAACCAGAGGCTGCTGCTGTTGCTCCCCGCCATGTGGTTCGTGCTGCCCCTCTGGCAAAAGGCCCACATCGATGAACCAGTAGAGCACCTTCTGATATTCGTTCACCGTCTGCAGAGCCCGCTCGTTGCTCTCCAGGTTTTGCAGGAGTTCGGACGTCAGACTACGTCGGCCTAGCGTTAGGACGTGTGACTGCAGTCGTACCAGCTCGGACATCTGTCCGGAAAGTGCCTCAAACTCGCGCCGCTCGCGCTCGTCTAACGAGTATCCGCCATAGTCGAAGACGCCCTGGCAGAGCTCCGAAATGCGCTTCTTGATGTGACCAGCGCGCCGCAAGATCCAGTTGGTCAGGGTGGCGAGAGAAAGCTCGGTTGGGTCCAGCATGTTGCACAGGAAGCTGCCGTCCAGCCAGCTGCTGGCACAGTCCTCTAGCAGGGCCGTGCATCTGTGTTCTAAGGCCACCGACAGAATGACGTCGTACATGGCACTCTGCGAAAAGAAGAACCGCAGATGTTATCTTTAATAGGGCACTACCACCATTTGACCGCTTCCATACCTTGGAAAATGTGGCGTCAACGTTCAGCTCGCAGAACTGCGGCAGGAGCCGCAGGCGGACGATGTTCGCGTGACACAGCTGTGGACGAAGGAACAGCGTGGCTCGTTCCTTGCGAAGAGCTTCCAGGAAGCGACGGTGCACCCCATCGTGAGCATAGTATTGAATGGCGGTTGTCGTCAGAAGTGTGCAATCTAGGGCGGAAAAGGGGATTTGTGATTTGTCTATGGTGCAACAGAGGCAGCGGCGGCTCTTACCGAAGGTCAAGGAGTTGGGGTAGAAATGCTCTTCATAGCGCTGCAACGCAACAAAGTGGAGGATGCTGGTGGGCCGCAGTAGCAGTGCCAGGCCTGTGGGCAAGCCGTTAAGTATATAACCGACGAGGTAATTAGGCTTATCGTATGGGTTGACGCCTTCCGGCATCTCATCCTTATACCACTGATTCATGTCAAACAAAACGAGCTTGTTCTTGCGCTCGCTGTCCGAGCGCCAGGATAGGATGGCCAGCAAGGTGCCATTGTCGCCGGCAAAGCTAAACGTGGATGCCGTGCTGCAGCCAGTCACAGAGCAGTTGCCCATATCAAGGACCTGCTGGTTCCGCACCGAGCAGGTAAAGAATTGCTGCAAGCAAAGAACGGATATGTTACGCCCGCCTACAAAGTAACGCTCCTGGACTCACCTTGAAGTGGAACCCATCGCCGACTTGCTCCACGGACGAGTAATTGACCGAGTGCAGTATCATGGTGAGGCGATCGCAGCTCTTGTACATGGCACAGATGTAGAAACACGGCTTGGGGTCGTCCGGAGGTACTATGGCACACAGCCGTTCCACGGCACCGAGCTCTTCCGATTTTCTCGGCGTACGCAGCGTTGTAGTCAACTGGAAGTCGATCAAGTCGTAGATCAAGATGCGGCCATCATCCAGTCCAGCGGCAAAGCCTGGGGCAACTCCCAGGCCCACCAGGCAGCGAATACCAACGCGTGTCACTGTTTCGGGTTAAATTTAGCTATATAAGCAGGGTAATCGGCACACACTCACCATCCAGCTCCACGCTCAAATGCACGTCGTTGGAGCGACACTCCTCCAGCAAGTTGTCGATACGGCGCATATACTTATTGCCGGGGATGCGGTGAAGCTCACTTTGGGAAGGCTGGATGCCGGGGTTGAGGGTGATATCGGGTTTGTTTGCTAGCAAGTGCTCGTAGTTTAGATCGATCAGCAGGACTATGCCCTCAACAGTGCCCACGGCTAGACAGCCGTCGAAACAAGAAAGCTGCGTGGCGCTACAGAGGCGCTGATCGAGATAAGCGAGAGACTGACACAATAGACCGCCTATGTCGAGGATGCGCAGCACCTGGTAGTAGGTGAGGCTATAGAGGTGAACCTGCGACCGGACCTGGTCGATGTGGGGACGCCGCTCGACGCCGTTCCACGACTCTAGGCAGACAGCGAGGAGTATCGGACGGTCCGGCTGGTCTGTGAAAATCTCCTCGACGCAACTAATGCTGCTGCGCTGGTCATCGGTCTTATTGCCAGACTCCCTCCAGAACGTGTGGCGAGCCATGCGCTGGCCGCCGGCGAGGCGGTGCACCAACAGAGTGGCCTCGCTAGTGTACCGGCTGGTGACCCAGCCCAACTCACCGTCTTGTATGATCCCGCCGAGGTAATCGTCTGCAAGGCAAAGACACCCAACGTTTTATACGCCATGCACGTAAAAAGCATTTAGTCTCTCACTTACCGGGCGTATCTTCATCCTGGGGAATGCCCCGCACTAAATCCCACCGAGCGCCAGTGAGTTTCACCGTCCGCTTGCGGTGCAACTCCACCTCGTACCACTCCATGTGCGGTGAATCTGCGGAACCGCGGTCGGTAAAAAAATGGAGAAGCTACAGTACAAAAAACTATATTAAGCACTGCAAACGGATTCCGACAGTTCTATTGGAGCGAGAGTGTGTGAATGAGCGTTTCATTTCGTTTTGACATTTCAACACTTGGTTGCCGGTTGTTGTTGTTGTTTCGCCTACTACGGACGCGGGGTGGAGCCAGTGTTGGTGAACGTTGGTTATAAAATTCGCAACTTCCAACTGCCAATTCGCGAATTCGGAAATGTTCACAATTTTGAAGCGGGAGATTGTTTGGGTTAAGTTTTGGTATGGCTTCGGTGCAAATGGAATGGATAATAGGCAGTGGCCGAAAAGATTCGACTTGGCATTGGTTTAAAACGGTAACGGTGCCATGACAAGACACGCGGTCTGGCAACGCTGCAGCATTGCAAAAATATCGCGCGAGTTTCATAAGAAATTTCGTCGAGGGCGTCTGGTCTACACATTTCAATAGCTTGGATTAGGACAAAGAATTATGACGTTTGGTTGGAAGCAACTCCACATTTGAGATCACTCTCGGAAACAACACATCACCACATCACACTCCAATTACAAGCTCTGCAAAAGTAAAGGCGGAGACGAGTCCGGCACAAGACATTCGAGCAGGCGACAGCGCCATCTGGCAACTTCCGCACGGCGGCTGTCAACCCTGTCCCGTGCGATTTGCTGCACATTGTTCTAACACGAACCAGCCGGAAAAGCCATTTATCTATATGCGATTCCAATGTGAGGAGGCACTGAGACGCTGAATGCTGTCTTCTCTGGCCAAAGGTGCGACAGAAAGCTGACCAACCGAGTACCCGTTCGTGGAACGCCCAGAGCCAAGGGCCACGAGCGCAAAGCGACCAGAACACCAACAGCTCTCGGCACACGCACTCCGCAATCCAATCCGGCACCGCTCCGCACAGCCGCACACGCACGCACACAGACGACACCGACGACTACGACACACGGGCAGCTCTTCTAATCGCGAAACGTCGTTGTCGCACCGCATTGGCCAAAGGCGAAGGCGCAGGGAAGCGCAGGGAGGAACGAAGGAAGCCAGGCAGGGAAAACAGGCCACCAAGCAGGGGATCGAGGAGCGGCAGCAGGCGCCAACAGAGGTGAGTGTCCGGTGTCACGTCGGAGTACGGGCTGCGGATTAAGAAGCATGGAGATTGAAAAAATATAGGACCCCACCCCAATCTCAAATTCGGCTTTTTGCAGGCAGCAGCAGGCAGCTAGTAGGAGCAATAGCGATGGCCCAGCATGGAGGCACAGAGGCCCTGGCCGCTGAACTGGCCAAAGCTGTGGACCTTATCATGCACCCAATGACCCAGCAGCAGGCCCGCCTGGAGGCGTACATGGCTTGCGAGCGCTTCAAGGAAGAGTCGCCGCTGTGCGCCCAGGTCGGCTTGTACTTGGCCAGTTCGCCGCAATCGAATCAGCAGGTGCGCCACTTCGGGCTCCAACTGATCGAGTACACAATCAAGTTCCGATGGAACTGCATTTCGCACGAGGAGAAGGTGTACATCAAGGACAATGCCATCAAGATGCTGAACGTGGGCGTGGGCCCAGCGGAGGACCGCACGCTGCTGCCCACAAAGGACGCGCTCTCGCGCATCATCGTCGAGATGATCAAGCGCGAGTGGCCGCAGCAGTGGTCCGACCTGCTGCCAGAGCTGAGCTCGGCCTGCGCCAAGGGCGAGTCGCAGACGGAGCTGGTGCTGCTCGTCTTCCTGCGGCTGGTGGAGGACGTGGCCCTGCTGCAGACGATCGAATCGAACCAGCGGCGCAAGGACATGTACCAGGCACTAAACAACAACATGAATGATATTTTCGAGTTCTTCCTGCGCCTGGTGGAGCAGCACGTGACCGCATTCCGTGAGACGACTCGCCAGTGCAACTATACCAAGGCCAATGCCCACAGCCGGGTCGTCGAGATGGTGCTGCTCACCCTTAGCGGTTTCGTGGAATGGGTCAGCATCCAACACATAATGTCCAGCAACGGCAAGCTGATGCACTTCCTTTGCATTTTGCTCAACGACAAAGCATTCCAGTGCAACGCGGCCGAGTGCCTGGCGCAGATCACCAACCGCAAGGGCCAGGTCAAGGAGCGTAAGCCGCTGCTCCAGCTGTTCAACGAGGAGCCGCTACGTTACATCTACCAGGCCAGCCAGATACCGCCCGACTCTGTGTCGGCGCACTCCATCGAGCAGCACCACAACTTCCTGAAGAAGCTGCTGCAGGTGCTTAACGGCATGGCCCAGCAGCTGGTGGCGCTTTGGGGCAAGGACGATGCCACCCAGCGACCCGTTCACCTCGAGGTGTTGCTTGAGTGTTTGCTGCTGCTCGTGCAGCATCCCTCGCTATCAGTTGCCCATGGATCGGCGCTCATCTGGCAGCTGCTGCTCAAGCATGAACCCTGCTCCAAGGACTTTGCCACGCTCAACTACATTCCCAAGCTCATACACACGATCGCGCCGCGTATTGTGAAGCTGCCATATCCTGCCACGACCAGCTCGCCCGCCAGCCTCTCCACGGAGGCCTACATCCGGCTGGAGTACGACAGTGAGGAGGAGTTCGCTCTCTACTTCTTCCGCTGCCGCACCGACTTCCTCGAGATCTTCCGCCTGGCGACGCTGGTGCAGCCGCTGGTCACCTACGGCTACTGCGAACAATGGCTGCAACAGCGTCTGCGCCACGCTGTCGCCGAAGCAGAGGCGGAGGCCAAGAGTGGAACCGTCTCGTGCAGCGTACTGGATCCCGTTTACCTGGAATGGGACGCGCTGGTCAGCGTGCTGGACGGCGTGCTCAGTCGCATTCTGCTCGTGGCGGAGCGGCCATCGGTGCCGGCGGGACTGCGGCTACTGGAGGAGTGTCTCAAGCTGGAGACGGTCAACCCGCTAATCTACTCGATCCTGCTCTCCTGCATCTCGGCGCTGTTCGTCTTCCTCAGCATGTCATCGTGCCAGATCACGGCTACCAACTGCGTGGCAATGAGCGGGGTGAGTCTGTTACCTCGGGTCCTCGACAAGATCTTCCGGGCGCTGGTGCTGAAGCCCCCCAATGAGCTGGAGAAGGTGCAAGCCAAGTCTGCCAAGAATCTGCGCCGCCACGCAGCCTCGCTGCTGGTCAAGCTGGCCCACAAGTATCCGCTGCTGCTGCTGCCCGTCTTCGAGCAGATCAACGGCCATGTAGAGATGCTGCTGAAGGAACCTGGTCAGCACCAGCACCAACTGAGCCGCCTGATGCGCACCACGCTCCAGGAGGCACTGATCCTCATCTCGAATCATTTCTGCGACTTCGAGCGCCAGACGCTGTTTATCGAGCACATCGTCCAGGACAAGCGCAGCGAGTGGTTGGCTTTCAGCGAGGCCCTCAAGTCTCCGTTGGACTTCATGAGCTTCGTGGGACTGGACAAGCCGCCCATTTTCGCCGTGGAAGGTGCTCCGTCACTCGAAAACCGCTCACGCCTTCTGGATGCTCTGCATGTGGTGCTCGGCGTGGTCAAGCGCTGCACCTGGCCGGACGATCCGGACAGGGCTCAGCGGGGTGGATTCGTGATCGGCTGCACGGAGCTGGGCAATCCTATCTGCCGCAATCCGGCCACCAAGCACGTGGTGCCACTGCTGTCGCATGTCCTTAGCCTGATGCGCGTACTCAACGAGCTGTTCGCCCCGGAGGCGTTGGCTGCCCTCTCCGAGGGCTATCGCGGAATCCACGGCATGCTGGAGCACGAGAAGAAGCTGCTGATGGGTATATGTGCCCTGCCCACTGACCCGCTGGACACCACCATACGCAGCGAGCCGACACCGTTCGAGAAGATGCAGACCTTCATGATGATGGTCACCGAGGGCTGCTACCACCTGATGGGCTCTGCGGGGCCATCTCTGGGTCGCGATCTCTACCAGCTCCTGGGCCTGGCCGATGCCATCGTAAGCAATGTGTTCAGCCGCATGGATCTGGTGCCCGACTACCGCCTGCGCCCGATCATCCGTGTCTTCTTCAAGCCGTTTGTCTATTCTTGCCCGCCCACATTCTACGACAGCGTCCTGGTGCCGCTCTTTGCCCATCTGGCGCCTCTGATGTGTGAGCGCTTGACGCGCCGCTGGATCTACATCGCCTCGCTCTACGAGAGTGGCCAGCTCAATGGCGAGGTAAACGACACCCAGGAGGTGCTGGAGGATCAGCTGAATCGGACACTGACCCGCGAGTACCTCGACGTGCTCAAGATCGCCCTCGTGGGTGGCCAGATCGGAGCCGATCATGTGGCAGCGGGCGGTGCCAATGCAAACAGCAACAGCACGGCCATGGAGAACGAGGAGCATTCGATGGACAGTGCTCCACAGTCGCGGGCCATCCAATCGGCCCTACTCTCGGACATCATCAGCGATCTGGGCGGCAAGCTGCTGCGGAACAACCTCATTGGCAACTATATCTTGATGACCCTGCTGAAGGCGATCGCTTGGAACGATGGGATGTGCAGCATGAAAGCGGTGAACATTGCGGCGCCCGTGATGCGCTTTCTGGCCGCCGAGCAAATGATGGATGAGAACAAGGCGGTAACGGCCTTCACGGCCGTCCTGCAGGGGATGCAGGTGCACGGGCAGCACGAGGCCAACCAATCCGGCCTGGTCACGCTCGGTGTGCAGTTCTATGAGCTGCTGCGACCGCAGTTCCCCATCCTCAGCGAGGTGCTGCAGCACATACCCAGCGTGAATGTGGCGGACATCCAAAAGTTTGACGAGAAGATCGCCGTGGCGCCCGTCAAGGGCAACAAAGTGGATCGCGCCAAAAAGGATATATTCAAGAAGCTCACCGTCCAGCTGGTCGGCCGCAGTGTCAACCAGTTGTTCCGTCACGAGGTTCAGATCGCCAACTTGCCGCCGATGCACAAGGCCACCAAGGCCGCCGCCACTGTGGACATGGACAGCAATCAGAATGCCAGTCTGACACGATTATTTAGCGAGGGGAAGTGACAGGGACCCCAACATAGGCAGAATACCACCACGGATACGACAACGACGAGGAGGAGGAGGAGGCGGCGTCGCAGCGGAGGGGGAGGCACCACCTCCACCGCCCCCAGCGACCCGGTTACGGTCCAAGGACAGGATCAGGATCAGGTCGAATCCACGGCCACCTCAGCTGCCAAACTAGCGACGACTGAACTTAAAGTAATTGTAAACTAGCTAAGACGAAGAGCCCGCGCTGTCGCAGGAACCGCATCCCACGTCCAAGTCCATGACCCAGTCCAAATTCCAGTTTTTAAATTGATTAACTTATTTATTATACGAACTAATAGCCGCACGTAGCCCCAATTTAATTAAGTCGCTCAGTTAGCCTTCGGCCATCGTTGGTAACCATCCATCCCCCTGCAGGAAAGTGGCGACTCGTGACTTGTTACTGCTTTGTTATTTATTATTCGGAATTTGTTGAACTTGTTTGCACAAAAGGAAGTCGTATCGTATCGAAGATGATGATCATGATGGCCAATACTCGAAACAGGAAACCCATTTACATGGCACAGGGCGACCCCAAATCCCGACCCTCTCCCGGCCCCAGGCAACAGCAAACCCCTTTTTTATAATCTAGATAATTAATGAATTGTGCTTTCCTTCCCCCTCCCCCCTTCGTTTTGTATAGAGTTACCTATGCGCAGGCATACTGTAATTTATATAGATTTGTACACATAGTATATCCCCTAAAGAAAGATTTCTGGAGTTACGCTTAGGCTTAGTTGATAGGCAGCAACAAGAGAAAGAGTTAGTACGAGTTATTATTATATAATACATCAATCTGTATATGAACACATGCATCCCGCACCCGCATCCCGCATCAGCTCCACCCATGCATTATCCTGCCCCAACCACAACCAAGTGAGGAAAGAACCTTGAAGGAAAATCAAGAAGGTACGAAAGGAAAACAAAAACTACACACACACATCGGGATTCTAAGAATTGTAAGTGGCGTGAAGTATGTAATTTTCACAACAAAATTATATACACCTATTATTTATAATTTATAACGAAATGAAATCGAAGAAGCGGTCCACAGTCCGCAAAAAAACACACAAAATCGAAATAAGCAAATAAATTTGAAATAAATTTACAAATTGAGAACATGTCTTTTACTTATTAAAAGTATAAGGTAGTAACTTCTTCACATATTGGATACACGTCTTCTAAAGCAAGGGTCTTGACGCACTTACACCCCGAGAACTATTGACGATTCTAGCTTACTCAGGAAACACGGAAATTACACGAAATAAAACTATATATGTGGTATATATACTAGAATATAATACAATTTTGGACGATAACGATATATTCATGCATCTATTTTCACTTTAGGCTTATTGGAAATCACTTTTAAATAAATATTCAGCGCATTTTGTCGCTTAACTTTATGACCCCGTCGGCCGATTGTCACACAGGTTACTCCAATCGGGCACGTGTTCGCTCTTCAAATACGTCTCCTTGGCCAGGGACCGGGTCTGAATGAGATCCGTGGCGCCGCACAGGGCACCGCCCAGCCAGGCGGTGAAGTTTTGCTTGCCGATTGGATTGTAGAACTTGAACTGCAACTGGCCGTGGAAGCGATTTGCGTAGAACGGGTCCTCGACAAGCAGATGCTGCATTTCATGGCGGAGTCGGGACTGGAGGCCCTGGACCATAGAGCCGCCGCCCACCAAGAGCACGCTCTCGACCAGCGCTCGCCGCATATCGAGCGTGCAGTCGAGAATGGAGCGCAGGATAAGGTGCGGCAGGCTGTCACGTTCGTTGCTGGGCTCAAACATAATCTCGTAAACCGTTTCCCTTAGACTGCCGGGCACATGGATAACCGCATCGTGGTCGCTGATGATGTAGTCTACGCCAGGCGGCGGCGTCGGTGCTTCATCCTTGGCGCGGGCCTGCGACCGCTCGAAGGTGGTCACGAAACAGGTGCGCACTTTAATGTCCTCCAGTACGCTCTCCGTCAGCAGGTCTTCCTTGATGCCCGCCTCAAGCAGCTGGCGCCGGATCTCTGCATGAATAGCGCTGCCCCCATAGCTCTGATCCTTGAATGCGGACATGATCTGCACACCGCTGTAAACGGGCATAACGCTGGTTTCACTGTACCCGATGTCCACGACCACGGCGGTGGCCACGGCCAGCGTGGATAGCGCAATTAGGTGCACGGGTACGAATAGCACTGACGAGACGTCGAAGTGGAGGAAGAGCACGCGTGCAAGTGTTTCCCGGAGCACGGTGGATCCGAATACGTTCTCCACTACTACGAACTTGCGCTCCTTGGGGCTGACCAGCAGGTGCCTGGAAGCAGCATTGTTGTATGATTACTTTAACGAGTACAAGCAACACAAAAGGCCAGTGCCTACTTGAAGAAAATGGTCTGCAGGAAGTCCACAAGCTGGTCGTGTAGTTCTTCCGTCGTGTCGTAGTCGAACAGGCGCTTTCGGACTCCCGTCGTGGTTAGCACCACCTTGGTGGGCATGATCTTCCGGGGACACGCCTCCGCCGTAAAGCCAAGCCTGAAAAAGTGGACAAGCTAGCGATGATATCACCGCTCTTCAACAAGCAGACAAGCAGCCGCCGCATTGTCACTCACTTTGTGTAGGCGGTGCCGATGTCCAGGACGATGGGGGGCTTCTCCTGCATCACGCTCTCGTAGATGGGCATGGTCGAAAATTTGCCCTTGGCCAAATATAATGTTTAAACGCAAATTCTTCAATGTTTGCAAATTTCTCCTGTTGCAATTGGAATCAGTGTGACCGCGTGTCTGATTTCTTAAAATATACCGAAAATATACCGAAAGAAGGGATTTAGAAATATAATACTACAAAAGGACTATGGTGTATATAATTAATTAACTAAACACAGCTTTAAGCTAATCTACAGCATTATAAATATAGGTTAATATTTTTGATCAAGCAATAACGACGAATTTTAATGATTGTCCCAATCTCGGCCCAAGTTCCCAACCTAGCGGGTTAGCGGTAGTATATACCAACTGTTTTTAGTATATCTTAGCGGCAGACCAAACAGCGGTCTTACTGCAATAAAGTAAACAAATTTTAAAGATTAATCAACAAATATGAGCTACATACAATTCGAGAGTGGCAGGGAGAAGGACAAGGCCCGGCAGGAGCTGCGAGAGGCCCGCGCGGAGATGCTCCAGCAGGCCAAAGAGCGGGCCGAGCTCCGGGACCAGAGGGAACGCCAAAAGGAACTGCGCGGCGAGGCCGACTGGATGCTCCCCGCAGTGGCCAAGAAGCTGGAGAAGTCCTCATCGGCCGCGCCAAAAAAGTCGAAGAAAAAGCGAGACAAGCTCAAATCCAAGTCCAAATCCTCAGCGGTCAGGAAGTCCTCCAAAAAGAGCAAAAAGCGTAAAAAGAAGAGAAGCAGCAGCGAAAGCAGCGACACCGAATCCTCCGATTCCAGCACTAGTTCCAGCTCCTCCGCATCCAGCGAGGACGAAAAAGAGCATAGAAGACGCAAGAAGAAGAAGTCCAAGTCAAAGCAAAACCGCAAAGAAGAAAGCATGAAAGATGAGGAGTGGGTGGAACGTAGTGCTCCTGTGGCGGAACAACCGTCGGTGGAGGCAACGACCCTTCAACGCGACAGCTGGATGACCAGCGAGGCTCTCGTGCTGAGGACCTTCACCAAAGAACGCAAGGAGCCCGCCAAGCCCAACGAGAAGCTGCAGCAGATCGACGCTTACGATCCGGCCAAAAGCGGGCGCGAGTTGAATCCCTACTGGAAGAGCAACGGCACGGGTCTGCCTGGCTTCCAAAAGCCTCAAGCCGACGATGACGACGGGCCAGCCAACCACAAATTACTATCCTCTGCACAGAGTTCCGCCTCGCGCGGCTGGCGAAAAGCAACTGCCAAGGCTCCTAGTCCGGAAAGCAGAAGACGGAGCAGATCTCGTTCAATGAGTGCCTCTTCGGAGGAGGAGGACGAGCCTGAAGAGAAAGCTGTCCCCGGTTGTCTCACGGACGAGCAGATCAACGAGCTGGCCGGGAAAGCCATCAAGGCGGAGCTGAAAGGCAAGACAGAGTTGGCAGCTGAACTAAACAAGGAGCTGGAGGCGGCGCGGAAGGCGCGGGTGGAGTTTATAGCCACCGGCAAATCAGTGACAAGTGCCAACAGAAAGCCAGCGAAGGGGAAGAGCTCTGCTCCCGAGCATGTGTTGCTGACAAAGACAGATCAGAGCGGAAACGTGCGTCCCCTGGTCCAAGCGAAGTCGTCGGTAAGCGATCCTCGCGAGCTGTATGGCGGGCGCAGGGGTCAGAAACGCGGCAGCAGCGGCAAGAAGGTGGACACCCACGTGGATGGTCAACGGGTGCGATACTTCGCCGACGACGATCGCTATGACATTAAGCAGATGGTAAGTTTGATTTCTAATAACAATACCGTACAGACTCACCATAATCCTTCAATCTGTTCTCGCCAGTTCGAACGGGAGAAGCATGCCACGGCTGCCGAGTCCAACCTGCAGTACGCTGACATTCTCTCAAAGCACAAGAATCCCAACGACGATCTGGAGGATATATTTGCTGACAGGGTGCGAAAAAACATCTCGGCTGCCGACGCCGAGCAGCGGGAGCTGCAGAGTGCCATTCGGGAGCACGAGAAGATGGCAGCCAGTCTGGAGAACTGCGAACGCTGCTTCGACTCCGCCAAGCTGGATAAGCAACTGCTAGTGTCCATGGGCGAGAAGATCTACCTCAGTTTGCCCTGGTATGTGGGTCTGCAAGGCGGTCACTGTATTCTAACGACACTGCAGCACGTTTCCTGCTGCACGCAGCTGGACGAGGACGCCTGGGAGGAGCTGAGCAGCTTCCGCAAAGCTCTCACCCGCATGTTCGCCACTCGAAACCAGGATGTAGTCTTCTACGAGATCGCCAACAAGCTTCATCGGCGCCCGCACGTCAGCGTTCACTGCATTCCCATTCCCGCCAGCAAGGGTGAGATGGCGCCCTTTTACTTCAAGAAGGCCATCGAGGAGTCTGAGCAGGAGTGGTGCATTAACAAGCAGCTGGTCTCTCTTCGCCACAAGTCGCTGCGCGCGGCCATTCCCAAGGGTCTGCCCTACGTGTGGGTACACTTCGGCATGGACTCGGGATTTGCGCACGTGATCGAGGACCAAGACCGATTCCCGGCTAACTTTGCCCAGGTAAGCAGGAATTAGGGAATACACAAGAGCCGGGATTGAACTGTTTTCTCTTTCAGGAAATAATTGGCGGAATGCTGGAGCTGAATCCAAATGCTTGGCGTAAGCCGCGAAAGGAACAAAACCCCATCGGCAAGGTCAAGTCGTTCGCCGAAAACTGGAAGAAATTCGACTGCACGGAACACTAATGCGACCCGTTAAGATGTGTCCAAACTGAGTCACTATTTGTTAAATTAAGCACGAGTAATGATGGATATTTTGTAGTATAATATTAAATTGTGAGAGAAACAATTAGTTATTTGAATTTAAAAAAAATATGCAAAAAGAATGTTGAAGCTGCGTTTTTGCCTTTCTTTTTAGATACTTCCGATGTAAGACCGATTGGTTTAATCATCTGATTATTATTTAATTCACTGAAGTTTCAATGATTCCATATGTATATCCAAGCCGAAATATATGGTTAATCCTTGAGGAGGAACTTCCTGTCCAGGGGTTGCTATTGCCCGCCGACCCTTTTAGTGGTGAAAAGGTGGAAGCACCATAGGCTATATAGCTGAAGAGTTAAAATGCACATAAATAATTGGAAAATCGGGCTCACATTTATTAGTGGACACACCGCAACAAGTGGCACGGTGGCTGGTTCCTCTTCCTTATCAACTAACGTGTGTGTTCATGCACTTCAACACTGAATCGTGAATGGAATTTTGTTTGAACATTTGCAATACGCTTTCACATGCGAGTATAAGCACGTAAAAATGGTGTAAGAAGGACATTCGCTGAATGCACATAGTTTCGCTCATCTACAAATATGTATATTTATATTATGCACGTTAACTAAACGAAAAAAAATCTATTTGATGTATGCTAGAATTGGATGATTGGGGGTGTTTGTTATTGTTCTGGTCCCACGGCCATCGGTTGCACTTAGGAGCCCACGATGATGTTGTTGATGGGAATGTGTATCAGCTTGACGAAGAAGCCGATGAAGCCCATGATGCAGAAGCCAATAGCGGTGGCGATGGCAATCTTCTGGAACTCCTTGCGGTCGGGCTTGGTGCAGCGCTTCACCAGGCGGATCGAGTCCTTGGCGAAGGCGCGTCCAGGCTCGGCGAACTTAACAACCTTGTCCATGTTTAGGGTGGGATGAGCTGGCAAACTGGAATGAGAGAGCGAATTGATTATAAGTAAGCTCAAGCGAGCGGGCGGCACTTTCACACAAGAGAGACCCCTCCCCTCCCCGCACCATACTGTCAGCTGTGACGCTGGCGACGTGGCAGAAGTTGGCGACGTCACAGGTGAAATCAAATGGCGGCTTCGCTCGGTTTCCACTTGCGCCCCAAGACCCCAGTCGGATTAACTGTCTCGATCGCATTAATATCAACAAAACAAATATATATTGGTCACGGCATCAGTTAAATTCACGATTAGTTCTGGCAAAGGCACGAAGACAATCATCTTGGAAACCTTTGGGTCTCACAAATCGGGAAAAACACACAGAAAATGAAAGGCCCTGCGCTCGTATCGCGGAAATCCCACTAGAATAACACTCTTTGTTTGCAAATCTTTCTTTTTTAATTAACAAATAGTCCCCAAACACCAACGGCCAAGGGCAAGCACACACACCTCCGTGTTGATCGAAAATTTTGACTTAAATGAGTGCTTTCGTTTGCTGCCGCGTCGGCTCAACGATTTCTGACAGTTCCACGTCAAAGTGTCAGAAGCAGGGTTGCTTCGGCGGTGGCGTTGCCACCCTGCTGCGACAAATGACGTTTCGCCGATAGTTTCAAGTACATTTTAAGGTATTTATTAATGCAAATTAGATATATTTGTATATTTTCTAGTATGAAAAACGTATTTTTCTTATTAATTGAATTAATTTCTGAAAGCTTTCCAACGACAGCTATCAAAATATCGATACAATTTCGAGTACCTCTAAATACTGAGAGATATCCAGTAAAAGTATAGTTTCTTGTGAAATATAAAACCAATTTTTAACTGCTTTTTATAACGTAATAAGTGTTCAATGATTTTTGTTTTGTACTATCGCGATAGTAGATAAATCGATATTCCGGCATCTAATCGATAAGTGTTTTTTATCTACTTCGACCTGTAATTAGTTTTCTATTTTTCGCAAAATTAAGTGCTTGCTCCTAGCCGGGCATACTTTGCTGCAGGTCCGCCAGGCTTGTGGCGAACTGAACAAGGCCACATCGAATATTCGCGATGAGTGCCCAGCCAAGCCCCCTTATGAATCCCCAGCAGCAGCAGCAGCAGCAGACCGAGCAGGAGAAGGTATGCCACGCACGGAACTAATAGTTGTCAGGTCAATCTTACGCTTCCCTCTATTCTCCGCCAGGTGTACCAATGGATTAACGAGCTAGCTCACCCGGATACCCGGGAGACGGCCCTGCTGGAGCTGAGCAAGAAGCGTGAGACCGACTTGGCTCCCATGCTGTGGAACAGCTTTGGGACGGCTTGCGCATTGCTGCAGGAGATTGTCAACATTTATCCGTCGATAACGCCGCCGACGCTGACGGCGCATCAGTCGAACCGCGTATGCAACGCTCTGGCCCTGCTGCAGTGCGTCGCATCGCACCCGGAGACGCGCACGGCCTTCCTGCAGGCCCAGATACCGCTCTACCTGTATCCTTTCTTGTCGACCACCTCCAAGACCAGACCCTTCGAGTACCTGCGCCTCACCAGTCTGGGCGTGATTGGAGCGCTGGTCAAGACGGACGAGCAGGAGGTGATCACTTTCCTGCTGACCACGGAAATCGTGCCCCTCTGCCTTAGTATCATGGACAGCGGCTCGGAGCTGAGCAAGACCGTGGCCACGTTCATAATCCAGAAGATATTGCTCGACGAATCGGGCCTGTCGTACATTTGCCAGACCTACGAACGCTTTTCGCATGTGGCCATTACCCTGGTTAGTATTCTGGCATCTAACACTTGAAGCATTAGCCTTATTTCCTTCTGCCATATTAGGGAAAAATGGTCATCCAACTGTCGAAAGACCCATGCGCCCGCCTGTTGAAGCACGTTGTCCGTTGCTATCTGCGGCTCTCGGACAATACTCGGTATGTATAGATGGACTGGACTTGGTAACATGAACTGCAACTCTTCTGCAACTCTCGATTGCAGTGCCCGGAAAGCCCTGGGTCAGTGTTTGCCCGATCAGCTGCGTGACGGCACCTTTGCCTTATGCCTGCAGGACGACAAATCCACGAAGCAATGGTTGCAGATGCTCCTTAAGAACCTAGAGCTGGGTGCCACACCGCAGCAGATTGGTATGTCGCCGCTTGGCTCCTAAATCACTGCCACACTCTCTCATTCACGCGCTCGCTATAATTCTGCCAAAGTTTGCTGGCAGAATCAGAATTGTAAAATTACAAAATTGTACGTACCGCTATATTAATGTTAATATTAGTTTGTCCCCTGATAGTATATAATTAACAAAGTAAATAACAAAAATCAGACGCACCGTTTAAATGACATTTGTTTATGACTGTAACAGGAGTAGCTCCAGGTTATCTGATCTTTCCCAGCTATACGGCAATGAATGGAGTACATATAGGGATACGATGATGCCAAGGTAATACAAGTGCTTACGTGTATAAATAATGCAGCCAATAAACAATGCCGCTTCCGCCTTAAAGCACAATAAACTGACTGTCGCATCTGCACTATAATTCTTGGAATATCTTTTGTATATAAATTCCTGGCGATGCGGAGGCGTAAACAAAATCGAATTCGAACTGCGCAGGAACCGGAGAACGAAGCGAGCACTGCGTGGATGCAGTGAGTGGCGCCGCCTGTTGCCATCCCGCTCTATGTGGCAACCAAAGAAAAAGAGAGAGCAAGAGCTGCGGTAACGGCAACACACGTTCAAAATGCATATAATATGGACACTTAATACAGCTTGCAATAATTACAACAGTTACAATTACAATATACACACATGGAATTAACTTGTAAACACTAACAGCGCAGCCGAAATTGACTCCTTGCACTAGACATCACTGAGCAGACTCCAAAAGGTACTGTACCAAACCTGTAGGTTGCCTATCAAAACACGATCTTAGCATACACGACTGGGGAACGGTGGTGCAGTGGATGCGATGCGATGCGATGAGGACAGTGGACAGTAGACAGTAGGCAGTAGACAGTACTGCTGTGGGGTCTCCACACTCGGGGGAGAGCTAACTACGGACCAGAGGCGTCCGCGGGTGGGGGACGGGAATCCATTTGCAGCTTAATTGGGCGACTTGGCCTGCCCGGCGGAAGCAGCCGCCGATGCCCGTCGAGCCATCTCGGCCTGGCCGTCCTCCGGCCCAGCTCCGTCGCCGGCGGTGCCCAAGTTCGGGTTCGGGTTAGGAATTGGAGCCTGCGCCTGGAGCTGTGGGAGGGCCAGCATCTGGTCCATCAGGTCGAAGCCACTCTTCCAGACCAGAAGCTGGGCGCGCAGCTTCAACTTGCTACGGTTGCGCAACAAATGCTTCTCCATGGCAAAGCCGCTGCGGGCGCAGGCAAAGTCGCAGGCTCGCTGCCGGAGCACCGGGCAGATATCGTTGTTTCCGTCACCCACATAGAAGACATGGTCGTAGCGGATGCTGCGCCGCAGGTCCTGCTCGATGACAAAGTGCTCTAGGACGCGGCCCTTGCACAAGTTACTGGCGCTCAGCTTGCAGTCCGACTGCTGGTGATGGGCACGGACCACCAAGCGCCCGGTGGCGTCGAACTCGGCCGGATTGGTGAAGACAGCCAGGAAGCAATCGGCCAGGTTGTGCGCCCGCAGCCACTCCTCGATAAACACGCTGTTCGAGTCGCTGATGATGATTAGGTCGAACTGCATCCGCTTAGCCAGGTGCTTGATCAGCCGCACGAATCCTGGCACCTCGGGGATGCCGCGGATGGTGTCACGAATGCGCGCCTCCGGCACTTGTTGCTCATGCAACAAGCGAAACACCTCGCCCATGTACTCCGTCCAGCAGTCGTTCTCCACCAGCTCGTGGGCGCGGGCACTGGTCACCTCCGTGGGCAGCAGGTCGCGGACCACAGTATCCGTATTCTGAGACACAATCGTGTGGTCGAAGTCGAAGGCCGCCAGGCGACGGCGCTGCTGCTTCACCAGCCTGCAGCTGGCCACGGCCTTGGCCACGGCTACGGCGTCCGAGGACGAGTTCGAGGACATCAGTTTGTGTGTACAAGATTTGAAAAATTTGAGAACGCGAGCGCAACAAATCAACTTAATTTACAAGATACAAATATCCCAAAGATACAAAAGTATCTATCGGATCGAAACTAAACGTAAGCTCTGTAAATCCTCTCAATCTGTAAAATTAACCCGCACTCGTCTGTTAACGCTCTCATCTCTTGAGATTCGCTAGCACTTTTCTGTTAACGCTCTCATCTGAGAACACGAGAGCACGAGAGCGCACCAAATGTGTTGCCGCGGCCACAATTAGCTTCAATTTAGCTATTTTCCCACTAGATCTAGCGTAATTCCAAGTTGTGCTGATTTCGACCAGTTTAGCTTATTTCACGTTAGATTTAGTGTTTATATAGGTGTTTAGCAACGTTAGAGCTTAAGGCGCATAAAAAATGGCAGCGTTGGAGCTCGAGGCTCAAAAGTCCGGCAGCGCTGCAGTTGCCGTTACCATATTTAGTTTGAAAATTGCCGCTTTCAAACCGTTGCAAGCTTTTGAAGTAATTCAAATCATTTATGGTTGAATGTTCAATTAAAATTATTAAAGCTAACTTCAAACAAATGGTAATTGAATTGAAATGACTAAAGAACTCTATAAATTTGTTTGAAGAAAAGGGAAAATCCCAGGTTTTAAAATGTAGATAATATTTTAAAATCGTATTTCCGGTATACATTTAATTGAATATTTTACTCGTAATCAGCTTGATGTCGAGATTTTAAGAGGCAGCCGGAGTGTTTCAGACCCTTACTTATTGATATGCCCATGAAAAGAATCAAAGTTTGAATATCCTAACAATTTTTATTTTTTTTTTAATATTCTCAAGAAATATCATTTAATAAGTTATTAACACATAAAACAAACCAAGAGTAGTATTTTGAATTAAAAAATGTTTGGTTTTTCTTATATTTTAACATCATTTTCATTTCACTTTGGTTTGCTGATTTTTATTTGTTTGTTTGTTATCGATCCATTGAAATATATATATATATGTATCATCATATCGGGGCCTTCCCGCATATGTTAAAAGTTGTATATTAACTTCATTCGCTCTCTCGTCTCCTTCATCCTTCATCACGTATTCTCCTTGTTTTCTTCTCCTTTTTTTTTGTGAATTTTTCTTAGATTTTTGTTTAGATAAATGAGTACAGAATAATTTCAAAAATTTTGATGCTTCATTAGTAAAAGTTGTAAAGTTTGCTATTAGACCTTAATTATATACACCTTTAAAATAAATCATATTCCAGTAATTCAGTCTTATGAAATAAACAAAAACTTAGGTACGTTATATTCAGCTGGTAAATCAATTAATTAATGAAACAATCGTCTAATGCATTTTCCAATCAATCAAACAATCAAATGTGGATTATTTTCCGTTTTTCGTCATAATTAGGCTTGGCTCTTTGGTAAATATTGGTTGGCGTTGCTTTCGGTTTTAGAATTGTCGTTAAATACTTGTGTTTCGGCTGTGTGTGCATGTCTATGCGTGTTTAGGTGCATCCTTTCTGTTCCGTCACTTCCGGTTTCGGTGTGCTGTTGCTTTTCTCATTCTAATTCTCAGCCTGCTACCAGTTGTCAGTTAAAGTTGCAGTTACTGTTACAGTTACTATCAAAGTTACTCTTAAAGCAAATTTTACAGTTACTGTTAAAGTTACTGTTACCCTTGCAGTTACAATTACAGTGAGCATACACAGACAGTAGAGTAAGAGTAAGTGTTCCCTGTGTGTTTATTATTTTTTTTTATTTTGTGTGTTTAGTTTTGTTGTTGTTCTTATTTCTCCATTCGAAGGATTAATAAAGTAAACCATAGGTTATAGTAAAATGCATACGTTTGTCAACGGAAGCTTTTTGTTTTTCCCTTCACATTTCTCGATATATTGTTTAAGTTTACTTGATTTGTTCTTTCTATTCGCTTCAAATTGGAACTGTAGAAAATCTATTAAATCTATCATATTCCCATAACAGTTATCTTAACTTGGTGGTACCGAAATAACCGAAAGGTGGAAGAGCAAGCTGTTTCAGCCCGCAGTTACTGGATTGCCTGTACTGAGCCGTACCTGTTGTTGCATGCATACATACATATGTATGTACTTTATCGGGAGGGACCTCTTTCGAGCACACACCCGGCAGACAGTTGCCGCTACACACCATAGTCCTTGGTAAATTCATCAGTTCAACTAAAAGGTTTGACCCAACAGTGTAAAGGAAACAAAATATCGACTCTGTATCGGTGTGGGACTGTCTTGGTCGGCGGTAATCGGCGGTCAGCGGTCGGCGGTCGGCGATCGATCGGTAATCGAAACTATCGGAGGAATGTGGGCTCGACGGGTTCCATTTGATTGAGGTTTCAACTTTAAGCTGTGTGGTAGGATATGTTATTCTTTAGTTGATGCTTTTGCTTCTGAGTATCGTTTCTTTTAGTTGATTCTTTGTCGTGTAGCGTTCATAAAAATATACATACGCACTGTTTCCGCTTCCTGTCTGTATGCCTCTGGTGGTGTATGTACAAATCGTGTTATCGAACCAATCGGGGGGGCGCATTAAGTTGTGACAATTCGATATTTTCGATAAACTTAAGTGTGGTTCAAATACATTGTATATGTATGTAGTTCATAAGTGCAGGACTATAGCTTAAGTAGTTGGTCCAGAGAAACCAGGAATTTGAAGAGTGCGTGATTAACTGCATACATAGTTTGATTTCTGTATATTGTATTTCGATTGCTGCTACCTACTGGTTCGGGGAGTGCGTGGTGCATATTGTTTTGGCACTCGAAATTTAATGAATTAACCGATTGAACTTAAATTTTAACATGGAATGGAGTGTAATCGAACGAAATCAGTCGAAATTAGGCTATAAATCGAATGACTTAGACGGTAGGATTGTATATAAATAGTTTGTTTGCACTGTTGCGGGGCTAGATCGAATCGAATCGAATCGAATCGAGGTCTAACCCTAGGTTATTGAGTTCTGGCTTGTGTTCGTGTCGAGTGTGTGTTTGGGGACTTTGTGTATGTACAGAGTTGTGGAATACAAATTCGAATAAATGATCAGAAGTATTATATTCTTAAAAATTTGTTGATTTTGCTTTAACTTTGCCATATACTTGTGTGTAATTTAGTTAAAAATAGTTAGTTACGCATGGTTTTGCTTGTACATAGTATATAAAGTGGAAAAAAGTATGCTCGTACGTAAATGTAAATGTATTTTTTTTTGCTTTTGTTTTTGTTTTTGGTTTCATCATTATCATCATTATTTGATTTTTGTTTAAGTTATCCTTGTGTTTATACATATTTGTAGTTTTATGCTTGCCATCGTTTATATTCTTGGTTTAAGTTTGAATAGCTTCGATAAGTAAATATTTGGTATTCCTTTGGTATTTCTTTATATGGTAATTCTCATAAATATATATGCATATTCATATAATTTTGGTTTTGCCTTGGTATTCGATAAGTAAAATGAATTATTGTATTACAACGAATGCGGAATGCCGCTTAAAAATGAGTTTTAGCTTAGCGCGAGCGAGCCTCTAGGATAAAGAAACAAATAACATTTTGAGATAGATCCGAGTGAGACGACGGGCTTGGGACGGTTGACAGTGCGACCCAGCGCCGAATAAAATGCATAGCGTAAATATATATAATATGTAAACAACAATAGAATCATAAATACATAAGGTACGTGTTTCATTTAGATCTCATAGTGTGGGTAGTCCGTAGGCCGTACTCCTGACTTTGTGCATAGATCTTTCCCTGCGGCCCTGCCTCTCCACAGCCCAAGGGGCAGGGTTTCAACTACACTGCCGCCCCGTGGCGGTGAGTGTGGGGAACTGCAGCTGCTGTTGGTGCCTAGAATGTACAGTTGTGCACGATGATGTTGCCAGTCCCCAAACGCACCGCCAGGGATATATGCACGAGGAGATCATGCTCTCCTTCTCGTGCTGAACAATTTCACAAAATATGCATACATATGTATTATTGGTATTACTTTTGGGGCCGGGGGTGGAGTCTCTGGGTCTTGTGCTAAATGCCGATTGACAAACGTCACCCAAAACGATGGCCAATCGGTCTTGAGCACAATCGATTATTGGCTATCGGATATCTGTGGGTGTTGCCTTCTCGATTCTCTCGCTTATCGCTATACGCAAGGTTTTCGGGTAAATGGAATTCGATAACTTTGCACTGTAACTCTTTGCTGAACTAATAACCCTTCGCTATATATGTATATATATATATTTGCTTGTATAATCAATATATATGCATGTATGTATATTATGTATATATATATATATATATATTGTATATGGTATATGGTATAGGTGTATAATGGTGACCTTGTCGCGGGGTGGCGACGCCCGGAGCACAGTGCACGGTGAACAGTGAACGGTGAACGAACAGTGACTCCGTCGCCGCCACCGGCGTTGGCCTTGTATATGGGGAATGCTTCTGCTTCTGCTTCTGCCTCCTCTCGGTAACGACACACCTGGCCATATATCGTTAAACTTAACATCTCTAATCGTATTTACAAGTGAGTGAGCTGCACCCGACAGACGAGAGAGAGATCCCTCTCCATCGACTGCCATCGAGATCGAACTTGGTGTGGGCCTACGCTGCTTTTGATACGGGAATGGGGATCAAGGGGGGGGATGGGCATTGGGACTGGGTATCGTAACATACTGGGACTCCGATTGGTAGCTTCTGGGGGCAACAGCTTAGTCCTCCCACGTCGGGAACTGACCCTCGTCCACGAACATGCTGAACTGGCCGGTATATTGGCGCTCCATCGGCGGACCCTTTGTCTGGCCAACCCCAGTGGGCGGTGGTGGTGGCACGGGTCGAGTGGGACCGGCACTGTTCCTGCCCGGCGCCTTTGTCGCCGCACCGCTACCGCTACCGCTTTCAGTGCCTCCCCTAGAGGTGCCCTGTGCCGACGACGAAGACGTCGAGGATTTTCCATAGTTGTAGCGTTGCTCTGTGGAATAGCGGAGCTGTAAAGGACCTGTTGAATGCCCACAGAAAGTGCACTTACTCGAAGGCTGCTTCACTTCCTTGCTGGCCCAGACGGGCTCGTGGGTCTGGTTATAAGACTGTTGATCCCACACGGCCTTCTCCTCGACGTTTTTGCTCTGCAAGAGAGAGAAGCTATTGAAGGATCTGGATCATACCTAAATGAGGATATAGCACTCACATAGTCCTTGTCCACATGCAATTCCAGATCGTCGCTGGCCTGCTCCAGGCTGCTGTGCGTGATGCCGTAGTAGAAATACATGACGAAACCCAGGGACATCCACACGGTGAAGCGGACGAGCGTCAGGATGCTCAGTTTGAATATCAGATAGATGTTCACCGTGATGGCGATGGCCGGGATGAACGGTAGTCCTGGTGTAAGGAATGCCAGCGCGTATCTGTGCGGGAGAGAGGAGGCATTAGCCCCTGAGCAATGCAATGGTGGACGAGGTCCAGGGTGTAGAGCGTATTACCTATTTTGCGGCTGCCTCGATATAATCAATAGTATCACAAATATGCCGATAAACAAAATGAAATAAATGAATGCGGCGAGGCCACCGGACCACCCAATGGCCGCGAACAGGTCCAGGAAGAATATGAGACCGAACATGATGCCCACTAGCTTGGTGACGTACATGCCTGCCGGCGGTCCATTGGTGGATTGGTTATATCGGTGGAGTCGTATGTTACGTTTCCGATTCGGGTTTGAGAAAGCAAAGGTAAAGAGTCAATTTCAATGGTAATTTGGTCAGCTGGTCGTCGGGGAACCGGGTAGCGTAGGGGCAAAGTGTGATAACAAGGTCCTTTCCCATTTCGATTGGATGAAGAAAGTCCATTGTTAATCGATTTTTGCATTTGAGAACATTAATAAATTCGATAAATAATCGAAAATAATTGGAAAATCCAAGTGTACGTATTAGAATCGAAAGCTTATCGAAAGAGAAACCTATGGACTTTCTGCATTCAGCGAAAAACATGATCTCTATACTTCGGAAACGCCCATGAAACATACCACTTTCGGTGGTGGCCTGGCCGGGATTTATCCAGGGGAAAAAGCCGGGGCACAGATACGCATAGTCATGGATCTTCCGGGTAACGAAGTTCAGGCCCATGGCATCGAAGGCAGTCGCCTGGCCGGTGGGTCCAGTGGGTGCTCCATGCACACTGCCGTAGAACTTGTTCTCGGAGCGATCGGATACCAGGAACTGGTCGTCGCGTCCACCCAGAAAGCCCTCTGGGCTGTCGTCGATGAAGGAGTCATCCGAATCGGACATGCCGCGCGTCACCCGCTTGATGGTCAGCTTCCCGGGCACCTCCAGCACCTCGGCGGGTGTGACATGGGCGCGGGAATCGCTGGCCGTCCCAGGCGCCACCGGGGTGCGCAGCTGTGCGGGCAGCAGCTCCACCAGCGAGGTGCTGTGCGGCTGGTAGCGCAGCACCAGCACACAAGTGGATACCAGGGTGTAGGCCAGCAGAGTGCCGATGGACATCATCTCGACGAGGATCTCCAGGCGCACGGTGAGCGCAACCAGAGCGGCGGCCACTCCGCTGCCGATCGTTGCCAAGCCGGGCACATTGGTGCGCTGCCACAGCTGCGACAGTTGCCTGGAAGGGATGGGAATTCAGTGGGATCCTTGGATAGCCTTGCCTAGAAGGACTCACCTGAAGATCAGCCCGTCCTGGGCCATGGCGTAGATCACGCGCGGCATGGGGAACATTGAGCCGAACATGGCTACCGAGAGGCCGGCAGTGGCACCAATGGCCACCACAGCACGGCACTTTGGAGCATTCACATACGACCACATCTGCACCAGTGCTGCTCCCGTGTTGATGTGATCATAGGGAACTGCAATATCAATATTATATATTAATATCTATCTATGAAGGACAGAGGGACAGGACACTCACCCACTAAAGTAAGGACTAGACTAACGCTGACGTAGGCGATTAGCACGACGACCAGGGAACCAACGATCGCCTTGGGAATGCTCTTTTGCGGATTGTGTGCCTCCTCACCGGTTGTCGCGATGATATCGAAACCGATAAATGCATAGAAACAGGTGGCGGCACCGGAAAACACCTGTATATGAAGGTATAGTTTGTATAGTTTGAAATTTGAGGATTTAATGGGAGCACTTACGCCACTCCAGCCGTAGGGCAGAAATCCCTGGTGCTCCGACCACGTCTTCGTGTCCACATAGAAGAGCCCGGCGGCCATGACGAACACCCACGTGGCCAGATTGATGGCATTGAGGGAGTGATTGAAAATGACCGACTTGCTGGCGCCCATCGCCAAAACGCAGGTCATCAGCAGCGTAATCCCGAAGGCAATAAAGTCCGGTGGCTTGCCTAGGTGACCAGAGATTTGGGTTATAGAATATATAGGTATATGGAATGTCGGGTCAAGTACACTTACCGAATATCGTGCCAATGGACTCGCTTATCGTACGCGCTATGGTATTGCCAGTCAGGGAATCGAAACTAGAACTTAACGCACAGGCACAGGCACTTGTTCCTGGTTCGATGGCACAGATGAAGGGGTTAAGGTGATCAGGATATATGGGGATATATTTCTACTCACCTATTAGATATTCCAATATCATGTTCCAACCAATTATAAAAGCTACAAATTCTCCAACTGCCACATATGAATACATATAGGCCGAGCCGGATGTGTGCGGCACACGAACGCCAAACTCCGCATAGCAGGCGCCTGGAGAAAGACCAGACAGGATTAGGGATCAGGATCATCGTCATGATGTGGAGTGAAAGGCTAACTGGACTGGAATTTATTCTATATTGTTTTGTCATTTAAAATAAGCAAGAAAAGCAAGTCAAAGCAGTTTTAAAATGAACTCTAAGCTTACTATAAAGATTCCCCTGTCTTTAAACCCCTATTTCATATTTAAATTACATTCCATAGGGGATAAATCCCGAGTTAATCTAGTCACTCTGCCCAACAATGGCCTTCGCATCCTCTCAGTTGTGCATGCAACTTGGTCCGAATTAGTCCAATTAGCCTGACGACAGCCAGAGTTGATGGGGACACGTCCTCCTGAGGACTCTCTTGCTGTATGTTACCTGAGAATATACTCGCTATGGCGGCTATAATAAAACTAATAATCACACCGGGTCCGGCTATCTTCTGGGCCACCATGCCGGCCACCAGGTACATGCCCGTGCCGCAGCAGGAGCCGATGCCCAGCGAGGTCAGGTCCAACGTGTTGAGACATTTCTGTGGGGAGTAAGCGGCTATAGGAGGGGATCCACAATCCTGGGTTCAAAATCCAGACTCACCGTGAGCTTGGGCTTCTGTGGCTGTGCATTGCCGTCCTGCAGCTGCTTCACGTCCTTGGTGCGGATGAGCTTCGGCAGGAGCGTCGTCGAGCTGACTCCCGGCGGCAGGGGCACCCTGAACTTGACCTGCAATTGGAGTGAACGAGCAATTAATTCAACGAGCGCCCACGTTCGAACAGCTGCCACTGAAAGATGAGTGTCCTGGCGGCACCACTCCCCCTCCCAATCACCCGGCCGGAGGCGAGTGCTCTTCACTGATAACTGATGGCAAAGGACAGCACAGAGCAAGGACTTCGGCAATCGATTTTTGTTTTGCAACAAGTCCTGCCTGGCCTTGCACGCTGTTGAATTCTCGTCCCTCTTTGTAAATGATTCAAAAATTGTCGCAGCAGTCTTACTTGAAATTGCTCGTATTTATATTTAAAGATAGTTGATATTACCTTGTATAAATTGCTATCAGGTGGGCTCTGGTATTCACTTTCACACGCTGAAATACGAGCAAGTTTGTCGAGGCGAATTGAGATGCATTTAAACCTCATTTGCAAAGGAAACGATTAAATGGATAATGGGGATAATGTCAACAATTTAATTTGTATTTTTAATTCAAGGCTCTTCCAACACGCTTTGCTATTAAAAATGGCACATGGCACATGGCAAATTCCTCTCTTAAATACTTGTTTCTAGGATCCTCCAAATGCCATCGTCTGTCACAATGAACGTGCCTTGAATTATTTAAAAATTGAAAGTCAACATGGTGCTGCAGGAAGTGTGTTTCCTTTAGGGGTTGCCAAATCAATTAGGTTCCCTATTGAAGCTCTTACAGGCTTCATATCTATCACATATCAAACATTCCAATAACAAAACATTCTATTTTAATTAATTTCAAATTCACATCACTAATTAAACATCCTTCTTGGGTGGAAATTACCATTGGTTAAGCAGCGATTATATCACCGATTCGAACTCCAGAAGATTCCCTCAACTACTGACTCCAGTTTTCCGCTTTTCTGCCTAGGGGACCTCATCGGTTGCACTTCCGGCAGAGCCTTGCCCCGCTTTGATGTCAGCCGCAGCGGCCAACTTCATTTGCTTCCCAGCTTCCCAGCTAAATGCCATGTCAGCGGGCAGACAGTCAACCGCAGATGCACCACCTCCATCTCTATGTCCCTATAGTGGGCAACTTGGTTCAGTTCCGGGACGGGCAACGGGCAGGCCTTGACGCAATCAAAGCAACCGGAGCAGCCCAGTCCTCCGCCGGATCCTCCGCCGGCACATCCCATTCGCCATTTACTGGGAATCATAGCCATTAACCTTCGACCCGCTCCCTCGGAGCCCTCGTTCTCGAACCCTTTGTATTCCAACAAGTTGCATGCTGCGGCGACATTTGTCGTCCCCATTTATTTTTTCCCCCTTTCAAGGCTCTCCCGGAGCTGGGGCATGATAAGTTGGCAGCAGGTCCTGGCGATATTAAATAAGTGCCACAACGGCAGTAGTCTTATGAATTACATTCCAACTTGTATTTTATATACTTTACTACTCCTTTTTTTAGTATAGATAATTAAAGAGGCGAACAAGTGAATGGAAACTAATGTATTATTTGCATAATTGACAAATTAAAGGTCTATGGAGGACACTTTAAGTTCAACAAGTTCGGAAAACAAGATTATTTAAATTCCTGCTAAATGTCAAGCATTCGAACCAAGTATTTATTTAGTTTTCAGTGAAGTTTCATGCTAACGCGAAGCTTAAATGTCCTGTGACTTTAAAAGCCATTGGAATTGCGCCAATAAGTAGGCTACAAAGTCTTAAAACAGTTCAAGAACGCCATTTTCAAGTATGTCTAACTGCATTATGTGTTAATTAATCAATTTTAATAATTTGTTGCAAAATTAAACATCCCTCTTGCTTTGCTTGGGTATTCCTAGATTCGATCCACAGAAAGGTCCTGTTTATATATACCCTTTTTTTTTAGCGAGTTGGCGTTATTAATGGCTTGCCAGAGCCAGGGAATGAGTCGCAGTCAGCTGCAGTGGCAGCCACACAAAAGGTCACCCCCGCCCAGGAAGGATCTGGACGCGCTGGCAAAGGATAATCGCGCGGCACTCCAGCATGGCTGGTGGCCAGGCCACAACAAAGGAGGCATCCACAAGTGGAAGGCAGCTCCTTAACCGACTCTCAGTGAGGCATCTGCACAAATACTGACTGTTGACTGTTGTTCTGCTAAAGAAACCAACAAAAAAAAATTGTATGAAAATTTATGGAGATTGATTTCCAGACTTTATTTACTGAAAATCACTATTTTGATGTGATTTGTACGATTTTTATATGATGGTAAGGACTTCCTCTGGTTTTTCCCTGTGTGCCATACTTTGGTGTAGCATACTTTTCGGCTGGCTAAGCTGGTCTTGCTGCCAGTCATACACTGCGTATGAGTGATATTGCCATAACAAAGCTCCGTTACGTTACATTACGCCTCGCCCCATCTCACTTGCTCCTAATCCGGCCCCAAAACAGATGCTTTATTTATAGAGCCATCCCCCTCCCCCCTTCTTGTATCTCCCCCTCCGGCGGGATAAACTGGACAGCGGTATTGGGGTGGATGTAGCGGGTGTAGGATTGGGAATTTGGTCTAGGGACGAGCGGCGGCTCCAATTACAGCTGCGGCTGTAAAGGGCCAGCGCAACAGAAGTGGCAATAAAGATAACGGAAAGCCAAAAAATGTCTGTGTGTGTGTGTCTGCGTGCTTGTGGGTTGCTGTGCCATCCCTTTCGCGCACTCTCTCAATCTTTACTTGTGTGTGTGTGTGTGTGTTTGTGTGGGTGCCTCCTCTTGTTGTTGTTTTTACGCTTCGGCATTGGAGCTAGCTCACTCTGAGTTACTGTTGTTGTGTCGTACTTGCCACGTCTATGCTCTGTGTGAATGTATGTGTGAGTGGCAGCGCAATTGTGTGGGTGAGCAGCTCCTCTGCCAAATGGATTTGCATAAGTTCACACGCAGACACACTGTATGTGTGTGTGTGTGTGTGTCTGCGTCGGCGTTCGGTATCATAATGACCTTTTTACGGCATAGCATTACAACAAAGCTTCATTCACACACACACACATACACACGCACAGTCACAAATACACGCAAAGGCACACGCACACGCACTTGATTTTTGGGTGCGTGTGTGTTTTTGTGGAAGGACTCCAATTTTAGCAGTGACCAAAACTTTGTGTCTGCTTCAGTGAAGAAATAATAATAAAAATACACCCTGCGATGCGATTCCACTTTCGCTGCTTTATTTTCAAATCCTTGCGCACTCACCTTCTCTAGGACCAACAACAAATCCGATGGCTTCATTTCGCTTATCTGCTTCCTCTTCCGCTCCTTCTGTCTTCCCCCAACTCTCTCTCGCACTCTGTTTGTCTCTGTCCCACCGACTCTGCCTTCAACAGTTATTAAAGCGAAGGATGGTGCAAAAAGAGCAGGCAATGTTGTTGTTGTTGTTTCTGTTGTAACTGCTATTGCACTTGACTGCGCTGACTTCGCGATTTGGGAACCGTTAGCTGCTGCTGTTGCTTAAGCTTGAGCTCTCTCGCTCTCTCTGTCGCCTCCTTCTCCCTTTATCTGTGCGAAAGGCGCGTTGTTGCTGCTGCTGCTGCTTCTGCTGCTGATGGTACCGTTACTGTTGCTTTTGCTGTTTCCTTTTTGTGCCTCACATTGATTTTTGTGTGCAACGTCATTCTATATTCAACAGATAACGGCTGTTGAAGGATCCGCACCCGTTGCTGTTCGCATTCAATTTTCACTTTCGGTTTCGCTTTCCTACCAGCACTGTCACTGTCACTGTCACTTTCTCTACCTCTGCCGCTCCCTCTCTTTCCCCACCGCTCGCCGTTGTTCCGCGCCTTCGCCTTCACGTGGCCCCAGAACACACACACGCACACTCGCGCACCCGAACACGAATGGCACTGCAGAGCGTTCGCTTGGGGATTAATATGTATTTCCTTTCTTCACAGTTGCACACACAAACAAAAAGTCAAATTGCACCGTTATCTCTGCGTTTTGCAGTTAATTTTTGAGTGCTTTCCCCAATTTTTCGGTCGCTGTTTGTGGCACGTTTCTTGCAGGCGGTCGCGCTTCTCGCCTCTGTATTCGGTGAATGAATGCCTGCGATTTTTCCGTGTGTATCACTTTTCGGTGGAGCGAAGCGATGTGAAGCGAAAAAGTGTGCTGCTGCTGCTGCTGGTGGTGCTGCTGCCTCTGCTACTGCTTCTTCTTCTTGCCACTTCGCTTTTGGCCTTTCTTCGTGCCTTTCCTTTCCGCAGGAGAGCTTTTCGCCTTACAGCATTTTACATGCGAAGCGGCGAAGTTGCGACCATCTGGCAACGCCGCGGCTCGCGGACAGGAAGTTTCCTGTATCTATAACAGAGTTTCGCCTGACTTTGCCCCAAAGCTACAAGTTTCCCAACTTTCGATTTCGCTCTGCTCGCTCTCGTTCTTTCACACGCACACCGGCGCATACCCATCACATGCGCTCCCTCTCCCTCTCGTCCTCGCTCTCTCTCTCTCTCTCCGCACGAAAGTAGGCAACGGAAAGTGCAAGCCACGAGAGCGCAAACGCACCCCAACCCACCACACTCCCCGCTCTCCACAATCCAACGGGCGCGTAGGCGTTTGTACTTTCGTTTTTTTTCGGCTTCTTTTACATTTGTGTGTGTGTGTGTGTGCGAGTGTCTCTCAAGGATATGTAAATACACACGCTCCCCAGAGGCGCCGCTGTTATCCGAATTGTGTAACGGTACAAGCAGCTTATGTGTGCGCACCTGTTAGCTGTTACCTGTCTGCCCCCTGCCCCTCCCCCTTGACTGCTGCTGCCCCGCGCTGCCGTTATCGCATTTGAAGCTGCTCAAAGCTCAGCCATCAAACAGGATAATCGCCAGCGCGTGTGTTCGCCCCCATTCGTCGCTAGATGGCGCGCGAATATCCTGGCTTTGCACCGAGTATCGCTCAGAATCTGACAGGACTTACCTCTAGCTTTAGACTGGCTATAGCATGAAGGCCCCAAGGACCAAGGAGTTGATATGCAAATCAAAGAAACTGCTGCTTGTTGGTGGGCAACACTACGTATGAGTGATAAGTGCGCAGACCAAATATATTTAGTAAGTTATGAAAGGGAACGATGGCTGGTACAAATTGTAAAAAAAAACTATGAAGGATTATTTATCATTTAGCCATCAGTCATTCCCACTTCTTTGCTATTTATAATGTATAGTCATACGATTTGTTTTCAATCACGGAACTTCTATATATATTTTCTTCTAAATACTTTTAAATAATTCTAATACTTTTTTATACTTCTGTGTACTTCAATATACTTATATTTACTTATATATACTTCTGCAATCTATATACTTATTTTATGCCGTATGCCCTAGCACCAAGTATTTAATTTTAATTAAAATAAAATTTTGAATAGTTATTAAACTTAAATCTTTGCAATTCAAAAGTCAGTTGAGTCTGGTATAACTTAAGAGCTGGAAATATTCTACAATCATTTATATTTTTAGAAGTTAATAAGTGTATATGTTTAGCAAGATTTTTTGTTGAATTAAATGTTTTCCGGTATTATAATTATGTACATATTATAATTTATGATAGGTCTCCATAAGCACCTCTTGCTATTTACCAGAAAACTATTTGCCGAAGTACCTTTAAATTCTTACAAATAATTGTTAATAACAGGAAGTCCTTTAAAATGTATAAAATTTGTTATTATATTGTTTCATTCAAGCCTAGGACTATATTTATGAAAACTGAATAATATGAAGAATATGAAGAGCCACAATTACAATTTAGATAGATATATGTATCTTTTAGAATGTTAAGTCATTTTTCCCTTTAAATAATAATTCTAATAAATAATATTATATTAAAAGCATAAACTATTTCACTGTTTAGGGAAAAATACAGAGTTCAATAACCCCTCCCACTATGCCAGAGGAGAGGCAGACTCTCATAGAGATTCGGTGTAACGCTCGTATTGAACAAATGGAATATGTGCCTCCCACCTGAAAAAGTTTCCTCCGCTCCGATATTGCCACGAATGGCATCGGTTTGGATCGTATCCGCGGTGGTAGCCTGATGTCTGGTCCCTAGCCTACGGTTGTTAATACCCCGCTTTAAAAATAGCAACTATAAATCTTATATACTCCCGTCGCCGCTGTCATTGGCATACAACGTTCGTTGAACGTTCCCCCGCGGATCTCGGGAGGAGCACATAGATCTGGTTGCCACTGGTGGTTCTGATGCTGGTGCTGCTGATGGGGCTCTTGTTGTGTGCTGTAGTGTGCATCCAAGCCCATGTAAATCCGCCACATGCACTCACTCATCTGTCCATCTGTCGGCCTAAGAATGCACTTCAAAAAAATTAATACAACAGGATATGGCAAGTGGTATTCAAAACATATGTAATGTAGAGAAAAATAGAAATATTTAAAACTAAATATATGTGAGCTTTTCAATTCAAATTCCTTCATAATTATTTAAATTTCTTAAAATTCCCAACTAGATATGTTCCAAGGAATGCAACTAGAATCGTGATCATTTGTAGCATCGTGAAATTATATGTATAAGTTGGTTTAAAATAAGTACGGTTCATCAAAGGTGCTAAGGCACATCTTCATCTTAGGTTCCTTAAAATAAACTATCTATCAATCTCTGTCCCAATTTTCGATTCATGATTATTTTAAGTATCTTGCAACTATAGGTGCTTTTTTAAATAAGTTCGGTTCCAATACTGCTACTAGATCTTCATCTTAGGTTCCTTAAAATTCCCAATTACATATGTTTCTGATGATGTATTTTAATATCTGACAATGCTTGAAACAAAATAACATTTTGCGGCAAGTGTACACACATGTTTGCATCTGTGTGTTGGTATGTTTGCTGGGCTGAAACTATCGAAACTAATGTTACTCGAGTTGCCAATGGGGGAGGAACGATCCTACAGTCCGCGCTGAAGATCATCGGACCCAGCAAGAGAAACAGATTCAGATTCAGAAAATGATTTTAAAGCAGATTCAGATACAGCTCTACAGATACAGGCATACAGATACCGACGTACAGATGCACATACAGCCGTCGTAGATACAGCTACGACCACGATCGTGATGCCGTGGCAGAGGCGAGGAAATCTCAAGGAGGGGATGCGAATGGGAAATGGTTGGGGGGAGGGGGAATGGGCATGGGGACGGGGACGGGGACTGGGACGGACAGCAACTACAGAAACGGAGCGTAAGCAATGTTAACGAGTAAAAATCAAGAAAATTTTAGTTCTAAAAATAACCATTGTACTCATTTTCGTTTCAAAACGGAAAGCGGCCGCCAACAACAGCGGCGGAATATAACGAGAAACGACCGAAAACCAATAGCTATAAAGCGCAAAGATACTGAGATACTTGCACTCTGCGCAACGGCCCCAGATACAGATACAAAAGACACAGATTCAGATACATCCGCAGATACATAGCAGCCACGGGATTCTTGGCAACGCCATCGTGCCGAAATACACATACTGATTTTACATATACTATGCGCATTGTACTTGGCATTAAATTAATAACTATTTGGAAAATGATCAGCTTGAAGGAAAAAACACTAAAAGATACATTATTAGGATTACCAATTGTATTCATAAAACCTTAACGAAATGGTGTTTTTAAAACCCTTGCTTATATTTTCTAAAAATTTCAGGAATGTATTAAAACTTAGAGCATAAAAACACTTGGTATTTTAAGTAGTAACATTGCTTAATGAATAATTATAGCAACAAGTTTATAATGTTGATGATAAAAGCTTACTTACTACCCTATAAAAATATGGCTAAGATTAATAATCCCCCATGGAAGTGTGCCATCAACACAACCTGATAGTCTTAGCTTCTAATAGTAGCTAGTAGTAGCATTTGTCAATTTAGATGCCGGCTTTGATAACAGTAGCAGATAGCTTTTCTATTCTATATTTTAATTTAGTCAAGGTGGCAATAAAGTGTATTTACTTTTACACAAATATTTCGACCTGTTTATGGGGGTCATTATTTGCATTTCCTAAGCACAGTAGGAAAGATGGTTCTTCCTGGTTCCGAGATGGCAGATGACAGATGGTGCCCCAAGTCGGGCCTAGGGACCAACTACCAAACTGCAGTGATAACTCATTGGAAGCGAGATAACCCCGACGCCACCGCCGTCTAACACTGTTTGGGAGCGTACAGAGATTATCGTAACTACGCGCGACGACTCTATGCCCATTCCCCGTGCTCTCTGCGCCCGGGATTTCTGCGCCGAATTCGGATCCGAGTCCGAATCAAGCACTTACACAGGGCGCTCCAGATCGGACAAGAACCGGGGGCCACATAGTCCATGGAGCAGCACAAAGAAGACATTAAGGGGAACAGCGTTCGGCGAGAGAGCGATCGTAAAGCGAACCACATAGTACGGATGCAGATACAGCTACAGCCACGGATACATACACTTATTTTGGATTACAAATAGAATACGATCGTTGCCAGCGGGTGTGAGTGAGTGTGGTATATGTACTAAAAATTAAAAATAACGGTGGGGCCCCCGAGTAAAAGTTGTATGGCCCCAGCAACGGCAACAACAAGTCCAATCCCCGATTCGGATACGTGGAAAGTCAAACATTTTCGGGAATCACCTGAAACCAGGCGATCGTTAATCGCCTCACACATGTGACTCAGGCTAGGCTGATCGCCAAACACTCTTGGGAAGCGGGATCAAAGGGCTCAAGCCGGAGCCTTATAACACACACTCGCCCGGATGTAATTGCATATATTTACATCTGCTTATAAGCACACATTGCATACTCAAACTAGTTCAAATACTGTGTATACTAAGCTGAACTGAGCAACAAAGGTGTGCCTAATATAGGTATTCCTACTGGGATCGTATGATTGAATGATATGCAAATGTAGGTCATTGATAGACCTCGTCTAGGGCAACAGTAATAAGGAAACTGAAGGGTTCATTTGAGTAAGTCATAGTAATGAAGTTGATCCTATGATCCATAGGATGAAGCGTCCTATAATCGATGATATTTATTCCTTAAAAGTTTAGAAGGAAATTCTACAGGATTGCATGGTGTATATGGTGTGGTATAGGTTAGGCACTGATCTTCAACCTAGGAGCCATATCCTTACAATCATAAACTAGCCTAGTTTCTGGTCCCTACGATGTGTAGGTTCTATTTTCAAACTATGCTAAAAAATAAAAAAATAATTATATATACCCTTGCCTTTTACAATTGATTATAATATCGAAAACCAATCATAACTAAGCTTAAAATTTTCACATTCCTCAAATCGATTTTAATCAATATTTTTCAAGTTTAAAAATCTCACAGCTAAGGCAAATACATTCATTTAATTCTGAAATTCATTTTAATTCTGAAAGCTTTTCTTTGTTAGTTTTTATTAGGTTAACAAAAAATATTAGGTTAATATTAGGTTAATAAAAAAATTTTAATTTTTATCAATTTTTTTCACAACGAGTAACCCCTTATAAAATATTCAAAAAAATGTATAAAAATTGTTTTTCTTTAAAACATGGCTAGATTGACTCGGCTGTTGATGCTGATCAGGAATATATATGATTTATAGGGTCGGAAATGACTCCTTCACAGCGTTACAAGCTTCTGAGTATAATTAAAGTATAAAAATAACAGAAAGAACTCAAAGAGTCACGGACATGATTAATACTTAAGATGTAAGATACGTAAAGGTCTTAAAAGTTTTCTGTAAAAGTGAATAGCTCGCAACCTGTACATAATATTCAAAGTAGATAAATGTGCATATGTAAAGTGCATTTTCTCATATGGTAACGGCCACAAAATGTCCCCAGTTTCCACTTGAAAAACAGATTGCAACGTGCGACAGATGCTCCCTAGATCCTGATGTCCTTCAGCAAGACACAGTTGCGTCGCCGCCACGGAGATCATCAACCCAAGTCGAGAGCCGACGCAAAAAGGCAACCGGAGCCAGGCCACTTGGGGTGCCAACGGGCATACTCGCATTCGCATCTATTTTTAGGCTACGATTTTTCCTTCCCACTTGGCCCTTTGTAGAGCAGCATCCATAGCATCGCCTGCGATCCTCCGTCTCTGCCCCACGCACACACACACACACACACACACACAAGCAGCCGGCAAGGGAGACAGAGAGAGAGAGAGAGGGCGAGAGCGCGCGCGAGTGGGAGGGCGGTTCCTGGAGTCGGGAATCGGAGTAACTGCTTCCCTTCTTGGTTTCGGTTTTTGGCTGTTTGATTATTGGGAATCTTGCTAGCTGCTGCTGCTGCCGCTGCTGGTGCTCCGTCGCCACAGACGTAGCCGTCCGTAGTAGCTGTAGCCCGTCCGTAGTCGCGTTCTCTGCCCGATTCTATAAGTAGACATACATATGTATTTATGTATATTTATATACACGCACACACGTGCGCCCAGCTGTGTATGCGCCACACATGTGCACCGGCGGCGGCGACGGCGGCGGCGAGAGAAGACATCGCCCAGCGCCATCGTCTCTCCGCCGCAATCTACCAAGTTAGAGCAGCGCCGTCCCGACGTTCTCCGTCCTCCGTTCCGAGTTCCCACTGCGAGGAGGAGCAAAGCAGAGCAATCGTCCGCCTAACGATCGTAGCAGTAGCGTGCGAGCGAGAGTGTGAGTGCCCTGCCGCCATCAGTGTGTGTGTGTGTGTGTGTGTGCCGACTGCCGTTAGTATCGGCAACGGGATCGCCACGAAAAGTTCAGTTTCAGTTTCGTTGTTGTTTCGTTTGGTTTGGTTAGTTTTAGTTGGTTAGTTGGGGTCTCAGGACGGCGGACGACGGAGAACGGTAAACGCTTCAGTCCAGTGAGAGTGCGCGCCATTTTTCTCTCAGTGCGCGAGCGAGAGAAAAAGCGTGGGGGGAAGAAATAGAGAGAGGGTGAGAGAGCCAAAATCGCACTGCTCGTGAGTCGCGTGAGTGGCATTCGAAGGAAGATCCGACAGAGGCAAGGGACTTGCAACAACAAAACCTTCGGCGAAAGTAACTGTAAACTTTAAACTGTAAACCGAAAACGCTTGAAAATGCATGGACAGAACAGTACGAAATGGACACTCGTGTGCTTCGCGTGGACACATGTGCATTTGATGTCGTGATTTGTTTTATTCCTATTTTGTGTTCTGTTTTTCGTTCCTCTTACCCGTCGCTTGTGTTGTGTTTTTTTTATACTTTAGTATAATGCTTTTTTTTTGTAGACGTAGCCGTAGCCGATGAGCCGCCGTCGGAGGCTAAAAGGTTAACTTCTAAATATTAATAGTCGTCGGTTGGTTGTCAACAACAAAATGCGAGTAACGCCAGCCGCAGCCAACAACAATACCAACAAAGAAAGAGTACAACAATCGCGTTTATTCGTGTATTCCGTTTTCGTTGTTTCTGTTGCCGCATTTCGGTTTCTTGTGCCTTACTAAATCGTTGTTGTTTTCCTTGTTTTTTTTCAGTGTCATAGTAATTGTGTGATTTTTGAAAATAATACCAAAGTTTAAAATCTGAAAAAGACAACTCTGGTTAAAGCACACGCCCACACACATGTACAGTTAAAGTTACTCGGCGTACCGTGAACCGTTAACCGGCCTATACACACACCATACAGTTTTTGAAATGCAACAGTTAGTCAGCCGCATTGGCCAAAGTGAGAAGACCACAGAATCCCGGAGCAGCTGCATCAGCACCGGCATCCACGGGAGACGCCGCTATTAGAAGGAATCCATAGCCAAGAGCACACACAGAGGGGCAGGCAGGGAAGAGAGATCTCATCGTTACGCTTTCTCAGCGAAAAGCAGAACAGAGCCGGAGGAGGACGTGGAGGAGGAGAGAGAGAGAGAGCGCCGAGGAGCGGAGGAGAACAAGTCACCAAGAAGCCGCTGACTACGACAGAATTCCCAAATGGTAAGCAAAGAGCGCACGAAGATCAGCTTCCAGGGAGATGCTGCGATAGGGCCGGGAGAAGCAGAGAGATACAGAATCACAAGCGCTGAGAGAGTCACTCGGAAGTCGGATCAGATCGGTATATTAGAAGCCATTGCACGGATGATCCGCAGCAGTGCAGCAATGATGATCCCAGCCAGATCGGTGGTTAGTCATCGTGCTAATCTTTCGAAGAAATTGCCAGGGCATGAATGAGTTTGCTGGCCGAAATAATAATAGAACAGCCCATTCATGAAAGAGGGTAATAATGCATATACACATAAATAATTATGAAGCTTTTTCACAGCTTTGAGCAGGCATCACATCACTAATTCCAAAGAGATCAGTTTTCTGGTTCTAGAGTTAGGGTTCTAAACCGATCTGAATTAAGATAGAAGTCAAACACCCGATATTTCTATGAAAGCTTTAGAATATAGTTGACTAATCGGCCAAAATACAGTCAGTAAATTGGAAACTTGGCTAGTTTGAGTGTCCCGGTTAGTTTGAAAAGTTCAATTGAAATTTTAAATACACTGCGGCTTTTTATTTTAACTATTACTCGTAAACTAAAATAAAAAACAATTCATAGAAAGTCACAAATAATACCTTTAGAAGCTCACCTTAATGAAAGACTAAGGGTTCGTTTAGTCATTTTTTCGACTCTTTAACACAATTTACCACAATTCGGTTTGCAAAATTTAAATTAGGATATTTATTTTAAGATTTGTGCAAATATTTAATATGAGATCTAGGACTGGAATTAAAAATGTGCAGCAAAAAGAAAGAAGGATTGTTTTATTTATTTCTAGGTCAGGATATAGTACGATTCTTGCAGTATATATGTATCTATATTACATATAGAATGATTATCCAAATAAGCACATATTCCGTAATTAATTTGAATGTAAAAGACAGAAGGAACAGCATCTCCAGACTAATCGATTTAGCATATCCTTCTGGTTAGCGAAATATTTTTCCTAACATTTTGCATTATGTTATATATACTTTTTGAGGCTTAAAGTTAGTTAATTTATGCATTAAACAAATTAAACTTAGTCTGCGTTCAACTTCCGAGAGAGAGTAAATATGTTTTAAAAATGTAATTCATTATATACTGATCACTAATCGTCTCTATTTACAGGAAACAAAGAATCAAACGCCGGTGACGAGCAGTTACCACCACCAGCGGGCGCCGCGTACCCCGGAGTCGTACTTCAACGTCCCGGAATCGGTGGCCCTGCTGAATATCGTCAAATCGGAGCGTATCCAAAGCGCCTTCCAATCCAACCGCAAGAATCATGCCAGCGTGTGGGAGATGGTCGCCGAGGTGCTCAACCGTTTCAGCGCCCGAAAGCGGACGGCCAAGCAATGTTGCAATCGGTATGAGAACCTCAAGAAGATCTACACACAACTGAAGAAGAATCCGGAGCGCCATGTGCGCCGCAACTGGCCGTACATGTTCCTGTTCAAGGAGATCGAGGAGCAGCGCGGCGAGTGCTGGGGCTCCAATGGCAAGCGCATAGCGCTCATCTCCAAGAACCACAACGAGCTCTCCTACTACCAGCGACGGCGGCAGGCGGCCGAGCTCAGTGTCCTGCTCAACAAGGACAACCTTACGCCGCACCAGCACAGCCTCCTCCAAAGCCTCAGCCAGAGCCACACGCACTCGCATCCCCACTCGCATGCCCACTCCACGGACTCCTCGCAGAGCGGGAGCAAAGTGGAGCGCTTCCTGCCCAATCACTTCGTGGAAACCCAGCTGAACGATGTACCCTGCCCCAGTGGCAGTGCGGGCAATGGAGGCGTCGGTGTCGGTGGCATGCCGAACGGCGTCTATGACGAGAATCCGCTCCAGCTACAGGTAGCTGCCGCTGCTGCAGCAGCCGCCGTTGCTGTGGCCGCCCAGAAACGACATGAGCTCCAAATGGGCCAAAATGCCGGGGGTGCTCAGATGGCCACTGAGGAGGACGACGAGGACGAGCCCCAAGGGGCTGCATTTAAGGATCACCTTCACAGCCACAATCATAGTCATGGTTTGAGCCATGGCCACGTCCACGGTCTGGGCCATGGTCCATTGGATGATTCCGGCGAGGCCCCCGACTTCGAGAAGCACAGCAATGGAGCCCTCAACTTGCATCATCAGAATAGCAGCCAACATGACAACAACATATCCATGAAGTGAGTAAACAAAACTCGATTGAGATTGAGATTAAGATTGAGCTTGAGCTTGAGATTGAGAATGAGCTTAAGATTGAGAATGAGATTGAGATTCAGATGAGATTCAGATTCAGATTGCATTCCAAACCGCTGTCCCTACACCCCGCAAGGCTTTGAACAAGGATGCCAACGCTGCGTATGCGCAATGGCAATGATTAAAAGTACGTAACTGGCAACCGCATCAAATTGTTATTACGAATACGTAACATTATCTTTCATTAGATAGGGTGGAGGCAACTCTAGGACAGGGTGCCCCCTTGTGGTCCCTGTATAGACAGCAAAAAAAAAAAAATGGTAATCCTAGATTTCTTGACAGTCATGCAATCGTTATTGTGAAACAATTATTGAAAATAGGAAGTATATTCTTTAAATTGATTCTCTTCGTGTCGGAAAATGGCTAGAACGCGCCTAAGGCCTGGGCAAGTTGCCAAAAGCTGTCAAATCTAACCGCACAATCTTAATTTCTATCCTCTGCAGATCTGAGCCACTCTCGGAGGGGGAGTTCAACCCGGACGATATCCAACTGATGCCATCGAACTACAATGGGTGAGTGTAGTGGGATGAGGGTCCGGAAAGCCATGGAGTCGCACCTCTCTCTGACCTTCCTGTTTCTTGCAGAGCCCAAAACTTTTACTCGCAGGGCCTGGATCCCAATATCCTGCATCCGGACGTAATCGTTGACACCGATCATCTGTCCGACTGCACCTCGTCCACGCTGATGAAGAAGAAACGCAAGCTGTCCACCTCGACCGATGGCGACAGCACAAACTACGAGCTCATCGAGTATCTCAAGAGGCGTGAAAAACGCGACGAGGAGCTGCTCAAGCGGATGGATGCGCGAGAAGAGCGACTGATGAGCCTGCTGGAGCGTACAGTGGTAGCCATTGAGGCGCTGGCCGTGAAACGTTTGCAGCCGCAGCTGGCCCCTCCACCGGGGCCTGTCCCGAGAAAGATTACAGGGCCGGTGGTTACGGTGCCGGTAATAGTCCCGCCAGCAGACCCCAAAATTACACTGAAAGAAGCGCGCCTGGCCAACCCATCACCCGCGCCATGGAGATCCGTGGAGCTGGATGGTAGCAACGATCACTGTTCAACGAGCGCCGACGCGCAGGCGACCGATACTTCCGCCGACGATCCCGATTGGCAGATCCTTAGCAAGGCTGATGCCGAGGCCGCCGAAGCTGCAGAGAATGAAGGACTTCAGTCAGCAGCAGTAGGAGCCAGTCAGCTGTAGAACACGCATACGTGCCACCCCGCCATCAATATTTATGCCTAGACGCTCGAACTATACCTACTCACACCTTCCACCCATACTCCCCACCTTTTCTCCACCGCGAGGAGGAGGAGGACAACACACAGTGCCAAAGACGAGACACGTCTCGAATTGTAATTGAGATTGCCACGCTTACCGAGGAGATGGATGAGCCAAGCCGAGCCAGCGGACGAGAGAAACTTAATATGGAATGTTGCCGGAATTGCAATGTTTGTGCCACCAATAACTATATACTCTTTGTTTTAAATTAACTTAAGGTTCAGTGCATGGACCAGGGAGGGAATCTCAGCCACAGCCTCAGCACAGGCTCTGCCTAAACTCAATCTAGTTGGAGCTGACATGGGGCTCAAATGCATTTTGTGCAGGAACAAAACACAATTTCACATCTTTTTTTTGTAACCTAGATAAATATGATGTAATATTTTAAAACAAAGTGCTTTTATTTTACAATACCTATGCCCGGTGGCTATGCTTACAACTACCTAGTACATCGGGTCCTGCTATAGCTTCAGTTTTTCGCCGACCGCTTGTTTCGCTTCTGCTTTTTGTCCTTGCTGGGCTGGTTCTTTCTGGTCTTGGCAATCTTGTTGTTGATCAGCAGCGTGAGCCGGTTCCGGACTTGCTCGTAGTCGGCCTGATCCACCTCCTTCTTCGCAAACTTAAAGAACTTGGCGGCTTCTGCAGGATAACAAGAATGCAATGAATTGGAATTTAACAGTGGAACTGCACTAGACAGCTTACCCTTTAGCCGAGGATCGTTTTTGGGAATGAAGAAGGACTCCATTTTGATCTTACGCTCCTTCTGCTTGGACTTTTTCTTTGCGGGTAACTGGTTTTCATTGCCGACTTCTTGTGGCTGAGCTTCTTCATTTCCGGCCGCGTCTTTTGCCCCTTCGTCTTCGCTGTCGGACGAATCGTAGCTGAAGGGATTGATTGCGGCCAGGCCGAGAAGTTTGCTGGCCGAGGAGGAGTTCTTGCCAACGAGGATCTTCTCAGGGCCGAGCTTTTCCAGCTGGTCCTGCCGCTTGGCCACCTCCTCGTCGGGAGCTTTGCCGAACATGTCCAGCAGACTGAAACCCTCGCCGCGCATGTTGAGCGATTCCTTTAGCGTGTCCGTAACCATGTAGAAGGCCGCCTTGGAAACAGGAGCAGGAGTGGCGGCAACACCACCATCATCGACGGCCTCCGCGTCAGCCTTGGCCATCTTCAGCTTGGCAGACGGCAGCTGCTTCTGTCGCACCAATTTCTGATTGTCTTCCATGGCCGGGTCAAATCGCAGCATCTTCTTCCCTTTTGCTGGCTTGCCATCGTTTTCATTGGGGCCGGTTATCTTGTGTCCCACCACCTTATCCAAGATGTCCATCTGCCATTGACGCTCGCTCTCCACTGGTGCTGGCTGTTCTTCCTCTTCATGTTCTGTCTCATTTTCCTCGTCGTCGTCCACAAAGGTAGATGTAATGCGGAATCGAGGATCCAGGCTCTGCTTGCTCTGCATCTCCACCAAACGTTCGCCCTTCTTGCCCTTGTGCTGTGGCAGTATGACCTGCTCGTTCTCATCACCTTCCTCGTCGTCGGCGAAAAGATCCCTTTTGGTCTTCTTAGCAGGCGCGGGCTCCGCTTCGTCGTCGCTAAACTTGATTCGCTTTGCCTGGCCGCCGACTGAAAATGCCAGCTGGATGGCCGACTTCTTCTGCTGATGCTCCTGCCGCATCTTGTTGAGGGACTCCAAGCGCTTCTGGTCCGCCTTGCTGACCTTTGCGTCCGGCTGCTGTTTGGCCGGCTTTCGGTGCTGCTCGATGATGTGGAGCGGCTTTGCGTCGTGCTCCTGCTGAATAACAATCTGTGTCGGAAAGTGGGGGGAAAGTTGATAATTTAAATGGCAATAAATGGATGCCGAGCGAAGGAAGGATGCCTACCCTGCCATTGTGTATGGAGTGAGAGGCACGCTTCTTGGTAATGAGCAACTCCGGTGCGATCTCGTCGTCACCGATCTCCTCATCCTCGCCGAAAACCCGGCGCTTGTTCTGATTGCTCTGAGACAGCAGCTGGGAGCTCTGCACCGGCTGCTCCCAAGCCTCTGGTTCGCCCTGCTCGCGCCGCTGGTTCTCCTCGCGCTCCCGCTTTAGCCGATCCAAGAAGGACTCCTTGGCCAGCGAAACACGCAGCTTGGTCCCGTGCAGCTTCTGCCAGTTGAGCTCGTTGACGCCTGCAAAGACCATTCCAAGATTATTAACCACCTAAACCCACTACGGCTGGCAACTTACAGTAGTCGGCGTCGTCCGTCTGCAGGGTGACGAAGGCTATCACCTTGGTGGCTCCATCCTGCTCCTTCCGCTTCAGGTCCACGTGCTCCACATGGCCGTAGTCCTGGAACAGCCCCTTGAGGTCTGCCTCGGTGGTCCGGCTTGGTAGATCCGCCAAGAAGAAGCGGGTACCGCCCATCGCTCCTACGTTACAAATTAGCGCTTTACAGATCGAATACGCCACGGCACGTGTAGGTGCTCCGGACAAAAACAATGTAGGCGGGCAGCCAGTGTGACCAAACACAAAAAGTATACATTTAGCTAGATTTTATGTGCGTCAAAATAGCGTCGGTGAGTTAGCGTCGATATGGAACGGTGGGAAAATGGAACACGTGGCGCTTATTTAATTTTAATTTATTTCGTAATTAAGGCACCAATTCGAACAAAATAAAGTTTGTATATGCTAAAAAATGAATTTACTATTGATTTTTACTGGGTTTGAGAGTGTTTGACCTTTATGTACATTAAAAAAAAGCCTGTGAAAAATCATGTCTTCACGGATTTCCTTATATCTCGGCTTATCGAACGCGTGCAGCAATACCCGATATGCCAGAATAAAGGCCATTTATTGTAGTTTTAACCTGCAAAGTTTCATTAATTTCAAACCCTATGATTTTGAGAAAATCGCATAACAGTGAACCAACCTCGGGGTCGGCCCCATACAAAACAGGACGAAAAAACTTGGATGGCTGATAACTTCGATATACGAACGCGTGCACATATGCACGGTATATAGGCTAACTAGGGGAAGATTAAGGAATATCTGGTGAAAATTTCATTTATTTGTAACCCACAGATTTTGAGAAAATCAAATAACAGTGGGTGGTGCATTTGGGCTGATAAGTGAGGCGCGAACTATGAAAATGGAACCAGATATGAATGTGCAGAGAACCAGTTGAACCAGCTCATGATAATAAAATACTGAATTCAATAACAATAACAAATTGTTGACTGAAACATTCACTAAAGTGACTGGCCAATAAATGAAAACGTCATTCAAATCAATTTGGCAAGCGTTTTAGTAAAAGACGTTCACTCGTTTAGGAGAAATTGAAGTTTTATATTATTGCAATTATTCTAGTATATACCACAGTGGTATGAAAGTGTGACCCGCTAATCAGCAAAATCGACGCTAACTTTTAAAGAATTATTACGCCCTTACGCCCTGAACGCGTGCAAACTTGCACGGTATCTCAAACGATAGAGAAAAGTATTCTCTAACTTCATATAAAATCTCAATTAATTCTAACCCACAGATTTAGAAATTTCCGTTTTCTTTTTCTGAACTCATTGACAAACACTGGTTTCATATCGATAGGAACGCTTCCCACACCCTATCGATGAATTGTCCGCCAGAAAAATTCCTATTGTCAATTTAAACAATTATATAAAATATGCATGCCCCATAAATGGAATTGACATTCCAAGCATTTTGGTAGTTGTTTTATCGAAATCCGTTCAGTCGTTTAAGAGAATTTCCCACTTTTGCATTTATTTCCATATATGTTCCTGCGAAGCATATATAGATCTGGCAGCCCTGGCTGCTTAAATATAAATAAACGTGATTAAAGCTTTTTGGCAGGGTTTTAGGCAAAATGAAGACTGTATTATAAACGGTATTGCAGTTCTGAACATTTTGATCCATGTTTCATCAAAATCCGTTCAGTTTTACAGAAGAAAATTAATTTTTCTTATTATTCGTCTATTAGTTAGCAACAAATGCAATGTAAATTTCTTAGGAACAAAAGGCCTAAACGTTTTGAAATTTTTAGATTTATTGTTTTTGTTTATTATTGCATTACATATACATTGCATTATGAAACAAACAACCTCCAATTGCTTCGCATGCACATTTTCTTATATTTTTTCCAATTTTATTAAAATAAAATAACTATGAAATAAGTTTTGAACATTTATTTTAATTTATTTTATATTATACATTTATTTCTTAAGAATATACAAAAAACTACACTTAAATTCATCAATTAATAAAATATAAACGAAAACAAAAAATGTCACCCTGAATCCCACTGTCACAAAAGTGTATGTGAATTGTTCTGAATGCACATAATTCCAGCTAATCGCAGCAGAACTACCGTTATAACGGTACAAGCATATGCGAAAGACGAGAAACAGCAGAGATGGTAACAACGCAAAGATTTTTGTGACAGTGGGATTCAGGGTGACATTTTTTGTTTTCGTTTATATTTTATTAATTGATGAATTTAAGTTTAGTTTTTTGTATATTCTTAAGAAATAAATGTATAATATAAAATAAATTAAAATAAATGTTCAAAACTTATTTCATAGTTATTTTATTTGAATAAAATTGAAAAAAATATAAGAAAATGTGCATGCGAAGCAATTGGAGGTTGTTTGTTTTATAATGCAATGTATATGTAATGCAATAATAAACAAAAACAATAAATCTAAAAATTTCAAAACGTTTAGGCCTTTTGTTCCTAAGAAATTTACATTGCATTTGTTGCTAACTAATAGACGAATAATAAGAAAAATTAATTTTCTTCTGTAAAACTGAACGGATTTTGATGAAACATGGATCAAAATGTTCAGAACTGCAATACCGTTTATAATACAGTCTTCATTTTGCCTAAAACCCTGCCAAAAAGCTTTAATCACGTTTATTTATATTTAAGCAGCCAGGGCTGCCAGATCTATATATGCTTCGCAGGAACATATATGGAAATAAATGCAAAAGTGGGAAATTCTCTTAAACGACTGAACGGATTTCGATAAAACAACTACCAAAATGCTTGGAATGTCAATTCCATTTATGGGGCATGCATATTTTATATAATTGTTTAAATTGACAATAGGAATTTTTCTGGCGGACAATTCATCGATAGGGTGTGGGAAGCGTTCCTATCGATATGAAACCAGTGTTTGTCAATGAGTTCAGAAAAAGAAAACGGAAATTTCTAAAAATCTGTGGGTTAGAATTAATTGAGATTTTATATGAAGTTAGAGAATACTTTTCTCTATCGTTTGAGATACCGTGCAAGTTTGCACGCGTTCAGGGCGTAAGGGCGTAATAATTCTTTAAAAGTTAGCGTCGATTTTGCTGATTAGCGGGTCACACTTTCATACCACTGTGGTATATACTAGAATAATTGCAATAATATAAAACTTCAATTTCTCCTAAACGAGTGAACGTCTTTTACTAAAACGCTTGCCAAATTGATTTGAATGACGTTTTCATTTATTGGCCAGTCACTTTAGTGAATGTTTCAGTCAACAATTTGTTATTGTTATTGAATTCAGTATTTTATTATCATGAGCTGGTTCAACTGGTTCTCTGCACATTCATATCTGGTTCCATTTTCATAGTTCGCGCCTCACTTATCAGCCCAAATGCACCACCCACTGTTATTTGATTTTCTCAAAATCTGTGGGTTACAAATAAATGAAATTTTCACCAGATATTCCTTAATCTTCCCCTAGTTAGCCTATATACCGTGCATATGTGCACGCGTTCGTATATCGAAGTTATCAGCCATCCAAGTTTTTTCGTCCTGTTTTGTATGGGGCCGACCCCGAGGTTGGTTCACTGTTATGCGATTTTCTCAAAATCATAGGGTTTGAAATTAATGAAACTTTGCAGGTTAAAACTACAATAAATGGCCTTTATTCTGGCATATCGGGTATTGCTGCACGCGTTCGATAAGCCGAGATATAAGGAAATCCGTGAAGACATGATTTTTCACAGGCTTTTTTTTAATGTACATAAAGGTCAAACACTCTCAAACCCAGTAAAAATCAATAGTAAATTCATTTTTTAGCATATACAAACTTTATTTTGTTCGAATTGGTGCCTTAATTACGAAATAAATTAAAATTAAATAAGCGCCACGTGTTCCATTTTCCCACCGTTCCATATCGACGCTAACTCACCGACGCTATTTTGACGCACATCTGCAAAACAACCAAAACCGAGCAATACCTGCAACCTGGTCACACTCCCAGCAGACGTCACATACTCCTAATATTTTGTTTTGTTTCTGTGCGAAAAGTTTTGAATTGCCACAGAACAGGAGTGCCATTGGGCAGACCAGATCCGCAAGCGACGGCAGCATGGCGAGCGGGACAAGCAGCGGGGCGACGGCCAGCACAGCGCCACCGCCGGCAGAGAAGTGGGGTTTTCCCCTGCAGGAGCTCTACCGCCTGGCGTTTGCCTTCTACAAGCGTGAGTGCAGTGAACTCGGGCTTCGTCGCAGTACCACGTAATCGCTCGCCCTCCCATTTCCCCTTTACCCATATTATGCAGAGAACTCGGGTAAGGCCATCCATCTGTCCTATGAGGACAACCTGAAGCTGATCGCGTTCAAGCAGCAGGCGGCACTCGGTCCGTTCAATACGAGCCGAGCGCCAGCGCTCGGCGTTCTGGACGTGATTGGACGCGACCGCCAGCAGCACTGGCAGCTTCTGGGCGACATAACGCGCGAGCAGGCGATGGAGGGGTTCGTCGACCTCCTGGACACCATGTGCAGCGCCTTTCGACCCTACATTGAGGCGGTGCGACAGGACCGCGACGAGACGCTGCGCAAGGAACTGCGCCGCATGGAGGCGGAAAAGGAGGCCCACGAACGTCAGGAGCGTGCCCAGCAGGAGCTGCTAGAGGAGGGCTACAAGGAGGAGCTGCAGCGCCGCCAGCTGCAGGACGCGCTCAACAAGCAGACATACCAGCAGTTCAAGGTATTCATAGCCATGGCCCTCATTGATTTTTCGCCCCACTCCTTTGCCCTTCTGCACCTGTTGTTTTGCTCCTCTATAATGCATGATAAGTAGCGGGGTAATTGTTGGGACCGGCCTTGGCGGCGGTCCCTGCCATTGAAAGGGGGTCACGACCTAGTTCTCAGGTCTGTCTGTCTGCCTGCCTGCTTGTCTGTATTGGCCTCTAAACCATCACTACTTTCACAGCTTTATGCAGAGAAGCAGTTCCCTGGCAATCCCGAGCAGCAGGCCGTGCTTATCCACCAGCTGCAGAAGGAGCACTATCATCAGTACATGCAGCAGCTCCATTTGCAGAACCAGAATCAACAACAGCACAGTCAGAGCCACGAGGCTGGGCAGGAGGAGGACAACGCTACTGGCAGCAACAACAACAACAGCAACAGTGGCAGCAGCAACAACATTCCCGATCTGTCCAACGCCATGACCGGCCTGAAGTTGGGCGACCTGGAAACGCAGCAGCAGCAGCATGCAGAGGAACAGCAGGGCCATCCCGGCATCCACGGGCAGGAGTCAGTGCAGGAGCAGCACGGCAGTGACGAGTATGACGACTATGTAATGATACGCCCGGCCAAGATCTGGACGCGCCCCGACATCGACCAGTTTAAGACTGAGGTGTCTGCCGGTGATGGTGACGGCGTCATCACCATCGGCCACGGCGACACAGTGACGGTAAGACTTTCCTCCGCCGTGCAATCTCTATTTTTCTCAAATGACCTACTTGCCACTTGTAGGTTCGCGTGCCCACCAACATGAACGGCAAGTGCATCTTCTGGGAGTTTGCCACGGATAGCTATGACATTGGTTTTGGCATTTACTTTGAGTGGGCCAAGCCCGTGACCAATGAGGTGACTGTGCACGTGAGCGATAGCGACGAGGATGAGGACTGTGTGGACGAGGACTATTTGTCCACCACAGAGGACTTGGAGTCGGGATCGCTGTCGCAAGACCGCGGCGACGGAAGCGTCGGCTCGATGAGCAACCCAATTGTCGCCTCCAAGCCTCCCATCTCCATTATAGTTCCCATTTATCGGCGCGAATGCTACAACGAGGTGTACGTGGGCTCCCACTCCTACCCCGGCGAGGGCGTCTACCTGCTAAAGTTCGACAACAGCTACAGCATCTGGCGCTCAAAGACCCTGTATTACCGCGTCTACTACGAGCGCTAAGAGGCCAAAAAAATGTGTATTTACTATCCATTAATCTTAGATAAATCCTATCTGCCATGTGCAAGACCCTAGGAGTACCCCTGTTCGGTGTTGGGTGTTGTGGGTTTGCTGATGATGCCTTTCTGGCAGGAAAAGCTGCTAACTTGGCGACACCATCTCTTTTTTTTTGCATAAAGTACATATTTTATTTATTATTTAGTTGTAATCTGACGGGAGAACAGTCCAAATTTAAATTTGAATTGAAACAATAAACAAATAACAAGACACTACTGTAAGCGAGGATTTTTTTTTCTTTGGAGGAACTGATTTAAATAACTATTTGTACTATAGGTCTATGTGGACCAACAATATAAGCGCAAAGGCTTATATTATTGCTGGGAAACCATTATCCAGGCTTAAAATATTAAATGTAAGTCAAGTTCTAATTTGAAGATACTATCTATATAGTTTTCCTCGCCATAAAAAGATGTATAACCCTTTTTTACAGTAAATCTAGGGGGACAATACTTTTCTAATCTACAGGAATACATAATTAATTATGAAATAAGCAATCGATATAATCTGAGCTAAAAGTAAGAAAGAGATACTGACAATTTTTTAAATTTAACGATTTCGTTCCCGTTCAAATCAAGTGGGACCAGCAGTCAACATTTAGTCCTTAAAAGGGAACGGCGGGCACACTAAACTCCAGAGCTGGGTTTTCAGGAAAAAGTTGTCCACTATCGATATTCTCGATGTTTTTACGAATTAAACATATTTACTATCGTTTTTTATGCCATGCACAAATATTATATATAGCGAAAAAAAATCGCATATTATAACTATCATTAACGTTTAAAATTATCTTAATATTGAAGAGTACAAAACCAAATTTTATGAATGAAAAATTCGTGTTTTAAGCTTAGTACTAATAAAAAAAAAGTTTAAAACATCGATAGGGCAAGTCGATGTGTCAAACATCTATAGAATCGAGTTCTCTCAGCCCCCCTCGCCAACGAGAGAATTCTGTTAATTTACGCTCTCAGTCGATGAATTTTACTTTCTACATGAGAATTCTACCCCTAAGGCGAGCATTCTACCCCATGTATCTGTAAACGTGTAAGATTGTTCTGTAACCGTGTAACAAGTAAAATAACCAAAAATTCAATCGATAGTGAAAACATCGATGTTCGATAGCAATTTCCAGAGATCGATAGTAGCGATTTTTGCCACCACTATTTTCGGGAATTTGTTAAACAAAATTGCGATTTTACAAATATATTTATATAATAAAGAAACGCCGGAACGGCATGAAAACTATGACCACGCCGACGGCAAGAACGTATTAGTATTCAACAGCATATTGAAAGGCCCCACCATCCATCCCAAAGTGCAAGTGCGAGAGCTCAATATAATCCACAACGTTTTTTTGCTCAAATCGTACGACAACAACAAACGCCGCGATCGAACCGAACAAACACACACACCACATACAAATACATAAATCGTTGTTTTTTTTTTTTATTTTTCATTTTATTGCCGAAAAAGAAAAGAGAAATATTAAATACAGGACGCACACACACACATTGAGAGAGTGAGAGGCAGCGGAGAAGAGGAAGCAGGGACTTCGGTTCTTTCAAAGAAGGAAAAACAAAGATAATATCCCGGCAGAACGCCGAAAAGCCACCGAAAAACAGCACATATTGTTAAAGTTGGAGTGGGAGCTTAAAAAGACCGCGAAAATAACGACGAGAAACTTTTTTCCACGCAACCTGGGAAGCCTCTTGCTATCGATTTTATGTTCTCCGTGTGCACCGTGCGCCGTTTGTGTGTGTGCTGCGCTCCCGCGGTTGCGTGCGTGTGTGTGTGACCACGGCGTGTTATCAACAAAAAAAAAAATATAATAAATAAATAATTTAAAACCAACGGCAACAAAAATAAAACCGCGTTAGCCGGTTGCTCCAAGCCTTCGCGCTCGCGTCAAAGACTCTACTTTTATTAAATTAATTGTTGAATTTTATCCAATGATTTCGCTGCTGCAAATGAAATTCCATGCGCTTTTGTTGTTGCTATCAAAAGTGTGGACATGCATCTGTTTCATGTTCAATCGCCAAGTGCGAGCTGTAAGTAAAGTATATTAATGTGTCCCGGGAGCATTGTCTTCCCCAAATATGTCCATATATATCAGCCAGCATATGTAGTTAGTGTGTAGTTAACGTATCAAATAATAATAATAGTTCCCAACCCGATCCACAATCGACACGCGTTCAACTACCATAATGATAATAAAAAAAAGCCACCGCAATGATAACGCCATATATGCTTATACATACATACGTACAGAGGGCACCCAATGTATTTGTTAAGGGACAGCAATTAAGGTTTCACCATTGTACTATGTCTCTCTTTTCGGGCCAACGATCGAGGGCTGGTTGGTACCTACATCTCACCAAAAACAGATCAAGATCAATCAAGATGGAATTACGATCTTTTATCATTATCTTTTTTATCTTTATCTTTTAAATTTAACAGTGAGATCCGAATCGATAAACATACAATTGCCAATTGTGCTAATGAATTCCACACTATTCTCTTCTCAGAGTGTTCCGGCGAGATTTTTATAATCAGAAATTAATATAGATATCAGTTTCTTAATTAAACAATTTCAATTAATGTTAAACCCAAATTGTATCATATATATGTATGCATTAACAATTGAAGTATAATGAATGGCTCTCATATATGGCTAATTTCTGTTTATACATATGTTAATTTAGATCATTTTGATTGCACCATAAATCCTTTTAAAGTCAATAATTGTTCAAATTTACTACGGATCTAAGCGGGTTTTTATTTATTGAATATTATAAATGGCTTTAATTGGTGTTTTATTATTTTCAAATATTTCTTGGGACTTCTCTTATCAGAAGACTTTATATTCCTTAAAACAATGCAGTGAACAGTGTTCACCCGACGCCTGCTTATCGCCTTTAGTGTTCTCGGGTTTTGGCCCGAAATCGTGACGCTGCAACAAGTAACTGACCTTTGACCTGGCGCTATTCTTTCTGTTTTTACAAACTTTAAGAGCCCTCTCTTTCGATAGCTTATCTAGCCCACCAGCACAGGAATATATCGACAACTTTCCCTAATTGTAGCTCATTTTTAAATATTCCTCACTTTCAAATTGTTTAAAAAAATAATAACCAATAAAAGCTAGAGCAGATTAATAGGATAACTTGTAACCATGTATGTAACATAACCGGCACCTCATTTTTAATGCATTAAATGTACTATTCCGTTGATTGTACTATATTAACTTTCTTAGTTTATCCAGTATCAACCGGTTAAATATGAACTCTTCCCGCTGTCACCCGTCTCGCGCCATCGCCTGAGCCTGGTGCAGCGAAAGACGCTGGTTTTGGACCTGGACGAGACCCTGATCCACTCCCATCACAATGCGATGCCCAGGAATACGGTGAAACCGGGCACGCCGCACGATTTTACGGTCAAAGTGACGATCGATCGGAATCCAGTGCGATTTTTTGTACATAAGCGACCGCATGTCGACTACTTTCTGGATGTGGTAAGTTTTTTTGGGTGATACTCCTACCAATTATATAATAATTTTTATATTTTATGCACACATTATTGTTTGCAACGAAGTAAAGTAGATATATCCTACCAAAGACCGTATAATTATATAATATTATAAGGTCTTTATATCCGTCCACCCGCCGGTCTTAATTTGCGAGCCATTTCTGTGCTATAAACTAAAAACTGAATTATACTATGTACATACATATATTAATGTTACCTTTGAATTGATCTTTAATGCAGGTCTCGCAGTGGTATGATCTGGTCGTGTTTACGGCCAGCATGGAGATCTACGGAGCGGCAGTGGCGGACAAGCTGGACAATGGCCGGAACATTCTCCGGAGGCGATACTACAGACAACATTGCACGCCAGACTATGGCTCATATACCAAAGACCTGTCGGCCATATGTAGTGATTTAAATAGAGTAAGAATCAAGTTGAATATTACGAATGGTTATAATAATCAACATGAATTTATTTCGCCTTTGCCAGATATTCATCATTGACAATTCGCCGGGAGCGTACCGCTGTTTCCCCAACAATGCCATACCCATCAAGAGTTGGTTCTCGGATCCAATGGACACGGCGCTGCTGTCGCTGCTGCCCATGCTGGATGCCCTGAGATTCACGAACGATGTGAGATCGGTGCTGTCACGGAACTTGCATCTGCATCGCCTCTGGTAGCAGGTGGGCCTCCTCTCGCTAGTGTAGTCTATCTAACTATTTCGAAGGAGCGCAGTGTGGAGAAACCTTCTTCAGAAATTAACAACAACAACAACAAATGGTGGTGCTGTGACACATTAACGAATTTTTTTTTTCATTATTATTACATATGTCAGTCTAATTGAGGAAAACAGAAAAGAAAAAAGTAAGTTAAAAATTTGGAAGAGAAAGGAAGAGTTCTAAAATCGATAGTTTTCTTATTTCGTTCATATACTTAATGAGATTATATAGATTTTTGTAACAAGCTAAAACGAATGCATACATATTTTGTGTAACAATTTTCCTGTTTGTTTTTTGATTCATTTTTTCTCCTGTAAATGTTGGAGTTGTTTGTAGTCCGTGTATGTATGTATGTTTTGATTATATATTGATATATATGTATATGTATATATATGTATAATTATATGTATGATTATATATATGTATGTAAAGTGAAAGCCCTTGAAATAACACAAATGAAGAACAAATTTGTCAAGTTATATATATCATAATATTATAAAAACAAAAATTAAATCTAAGGCACACTTACACCAAGAGTCTTGTAATTTCTATACTACGATTAGGGATTATATACATACATACATATATATTATTGTAAACCTGAAATTGTTTTAATTATTGAAGCAAAAATACTTATAATTATACAAATTAGTTGATTACGAAACTTTCCTGGACATCATTATTATGGATAATTAATTATTATGGATTAAATATGTATAGACTTGCATTATACCCCTTGTTTCCTGTACAAAACTAAGAAGAACCATTTCATTGCTTGCAACAAGAAAAGGAAAAGGAGTTGCATATACATACATATACCTACATCTAAGCGAAACAAACAACTATGAACTACTAAATATAATGTAAACGAAACAAGCGACAAAAACTGTTCTATTTTGTAAGGCAAGCAAGCAATGAAAGATCGGGCTGGGATCAGACATATGTATGTAGGGATATGTAGGGAGTTATAGAGCCAAATCACTTATATTATTACTAGAACCGATTTAGTCTGAGAATTGCGAAACCGTGGCACATCATCCGACGAGACATCACAGGGCGACGCGGCATGGATGGAGGAGGAGGAGACCGGAGAGAAGAAAAACAAATGATGAAAACTGCTTCCATAGTTAATGTTACATATTTTCCAAAAATAAAACGGCATCAATTCAACACTGACACCGCTTATACACCTTTATACCTTTCTTCCCGAACCTCCAATCCAATCCAATCAAAATGTCTTTTTTTTTTTAAATTGAATTGTATTTTTTACAAATCACTATTTGTATATTTAATGCAAAGAAAAATCATGAATAATACTTACATGTATGCGATGTTTGTTAATTTTAAGTAGTTTGTAGACAATTTGTTAAACTGGAAAGAACGTAAATGAAATAAATAAGAAAGAGGGAACACAACAGCAGAAAAGCAGACAAAAAAGTACGACAACAAAATCAAACGCCTTTTTTAAATTGGCGGGTACCTTTTAAATATCGAAAATGCGCTGGTTCAACAGTCTGTTAAAATCAAATATGTTCTGTTAGCGCACAGTGTTGCTGTTAACCGCATTACATATGAAGAAGAGCTGTGTTGCCAATTTAGCCATTTTCCCAATAGATCTAGCAAGATCACATAGATGACGAGAAAGTAGTCCCAGGTTCCAAGAGTTCATTTTGTGCGACGATGCGGCATTTACTTTACACAAAGGAAAAATGTTCCAACAATTTTATTCGCAACCAAACCAGCTAAAATATATTTTTTTTTACAACCAACATTAAATCAAATTAAATAAATATATATTTTAATGCTATTTCTGGCGTATTAGCATAAAATCGCTAGAAATGGCTTTTTTATGACCCGATGAGTTGGCAACACTGATGAAGAGATTACTCTGAGTTACCCTCGAGCTCTCTTGTTTGATACCCTCTAATCAAGAAAACGAATGGATATTACTTGAAAAAACGTCGAATTTAAGTTGTCTCAGATGAATACTGTTGCTTTTCAGGAGAGAGCGCAGAAATATCTTGTTCTGCATTAATAAATTTGAATATATAATTAAAAATATAAATGACTTTTATTTAATTAAATCAACAGACTCGTGAACCATCAGTCCCGACCAATTGCAGGGCAACCGGAATGTGAAGTGCTCTGTTAACTTCCACTTTGAGGTTATGTTCGCCGTCCATTGTCGGCCAACAACAACAATTGTTAACGTAAAAGCAAGGGAGCGCCGTATTTACGCAACGCAACTGGTAAGGGCCACAGACAGTGCAGAAGAGATTAATCTGTCATTATAACTACACAGGAAAGCCTCACCTTCACCCATGGCCACCGCAGCAGCTGTAGCAAAAGTTGGAAAATCAGTGCACCGCATTTTCGTGGGCAACCTGCCGTGGACGGTGGGGCATCAGGAGCTCCGTGGCTACTTTCGGGAGTTCGGACGCGTGCTGTCCGCCAACGTGATCTTTGACAAGCGCACCGGCTGCTCCAAGGGCTACGGATTCGTTAGCTTCAACAGCCTGGCGGCGCTGGAGAAGATCGAGAACGAGCAGAAGCACGTCCTTGAGGGCAACTACCTGAACATTCAGAAATCGTAGGACTCCAGCCTTTTGCAGTTACGTAGTTTTAAGTTTCAAGTTTACAAAGCACAAACATACATAAATGTCGGACAGCGATTCGGATCCCGAGGAGGAGTTATTTCACCGCGCCGCCGACCATGTGACCCGTCAGACAACTGTTCTCAGCTCCGCAGACCTCCTGGCGTTCTATGCCTACTACAAACAGGCCCTGGAGGGTCCCTGTGATTCGCCCAGTCCCAGCCTGCTCCAGCCGAAGGCGCGGAGCAAGTGGCAGGCGTGGCGTAATCTCGGCAAGATGACGCCCTCGGAAGCTCGCCAGGCGTACATACAGAAACTTGAGGTGCTTCAGCCCGAGTGGATATCTTCGTTGAAAGATAAAAGCCGGACCGGCTGGGTAGTGCACTCCATAGAGTCGGCGCCAATTGAGGAACAGCGTTCCGAGAGCGACAAAACTGTCTTCGATCACGTCAAGGAGAACAATTTGGAGAAATTGCGGGAGCTTCTATCCCCTGCCAACCTGCTGACGCTGGACGAGAACGGCATGTCACTATTGCACTGGGCCACCGATCGCAACGCCGTCGAGATCATCAAATTCCTGGTGCGAAGCGGTGCCAGTGTAGACCAGCGGGATGCGGACCAGCAGACGCCTTTACATTATGCCGCCAGCTGCGGCCATCTGGAGGCGCTACAATGCCTGCTGGCGCTCCAGGCCAATCCGCAGCTATGCGATTCCGATGGCCAGACCTGCTATGATGTGGCTGATGATGAGCAGATAAGTGGGGTTCTGCGGGCGGAGCGACAGCGCTTGTCCGAATCCGAATCGGCATCGTAAATGCTATTAAATTGCAAGTGTAAAATGATCATTTTCCATTCAAATACATGTTTTAAAAAAAAAAACAGTAATATTTTTAAATTTTTAAATTAAATTCAGTTTAGGCCGCTTTGGTTCTAATTCAAAAAGAAGGAGATGGCTATACTTTTCATGAAAGAAATAAATCATGTAGCACATATGTTTTGTTGTTGGAACAATCTCACATCCCGTCTAGCATTCGACCATAATATATCGCGACAAGTTGCAATAATTGTATAATAAGTGCATTGCCAAAAATAACATCGTTTATAGTACAGAAAAAAATGTATACTTTACTAACTGATAAATTTTAATGACAAAGGTATAATTATGATTTGCAGTGGGATACTACCACAGTGCCCTACTTCCACAGCTTCTTGATGGACATATTCTTCTCCGAGTCCTTCTGCATCACCTTGGCCACGGCCATCTCAAAGTCCTCCTGGGTGACATGGACGCGACGCTCGCGGAGCGCATACATGCCCGCTTCCGTGCAGACGCCCTTGACCTCGGCACCAGATGCTCCAGGCATCAGTTCGGCGATCTTGCGAAGATTTATACCACGAGTGAGGTTCATCTTTCTCGAGTGGATCTTCAGAATGTCCAGGCGTGCCTCCTCGTTCGGTGGGGGGAACTCGATCTTGCGATCAATACGGCCTGGACGCAGGAGAGCCGGGTCCAAAATGTCAATGCGATTGGTGGCCATGATCACCTTAATGTTCTTGGTGGCCTCAAAGCCATCGAGTTGATTCAACAGCTCCAGCATGGTACGCTGCACCTCGGAATCCCCGCCGGATCCAGACTCGATACGCGACGATCCAATTGAGTCGATTTCATCCATAAAGATAATAGACGGGGCATGCTCGCGGGCCATGACAAAGAGTTCGCGCACCATGCGAGACCCCTCGCCGATGAACTTCTGGACCAGCTCAGAGCCGGAGACGCGAATAAATGTGCACTCCGTGTGATGGGCAACGGCGCGGGCCAGTAGAGTTTTGCCCGTACCGGGCGGACCATAGAGTAGCACTCCCTTGGGCTGGGCAATGCCCAAGGCATCGAACAGCTCCGGATGCTTGACGGGCAGCTCGATTACCTCTTTGATTTCCTTGATCTGCTTGTCCAGGCCGCCGACCATCTCGTATGTGGAATCGGGAACCTTCTCGACCATCATCAGCGAGACCAGCGGGTCCACCTTGTTGGGCAATATCTTGTGCAGAGTGTAGCTCTCGTTGCGCAATGCCACACGGCAATTGGGTGTAACGTCGTTAATGTCAATGTTCTTGTCCAGATCGACCACGAACTTGCCCTCGGGATGCACCTTGACTAGCACCTTCTTTTTATCCATGGGCTTCACCACCTCGCCCACATAGCTGCCTTGTTCTTGAAGAAGCTGCAGCTCCTCTCGCAGCATACGAACTGTAAATATAAATATTAAGTGATTTTTTAAGATATTTAACAAAACGCTGAAACGTATGTATGTATATATACGTAGGTCCTATGCCTTTTTGTACGTCTTTACATCCTTCCCACCTTTCGCATTGAGCTCATTGCGCTGAGCCTGCAGGCGCCGCAAATTCTGGCTCTTTTCGGCAACAATTAGCTGCAGTTCCTCGATCTTCTGGATATAATATGAACGGAATCCCTCGCCTTTTTGGTAAGCGGACTCGATTTCCATCTGCAAAGTATAAAACAGTTATTGCTGTTGCGTAGGCCACCTTCCTGCCAAGTATTCTCTTACCCGATTTATCACCGTCATTTTGTTATTTGTCCTCTGTAATGTTCTTTAGTCAACAATTTATTCTACCACAAACTTAATTTTTTTTTTAATTATGACTCGGCATTTCGCTTGCTGTTAGTGCTGGGCAAAACATCCGAGTTATCGATACTATCGATGTTTTGAAAAAATGTGATTCAGCATTTTTCCTCTTGCACGCGTAGATAACCATTTTCAAGCCGATTATTATCGACTATCGGTGACTATCGATGGTTTAGTATGTTTTAGTATTTAAATTGGCGCGTGAATTTAAATTCTATAGAAAATATGAACAACTAAAAAAAACTAATGAGCCGGGCAGTGATATCTATAAATGGATATACAAAAAAATAATAAACTAAGATAGATATATAAAGATAGATAGAAACAAAGATTGTGAGAGAATGATAAGGAAAAACGGGCCCTTGTAAATTTTAGTTTGTATTTTTCATTTAAAACTACAAAACTTTGTTTAAGTTAAAGCATATTTTTCCAATAGAAAAAGTAAAATATACATTCATAATGAATGTACTTATGTATGTCTGAAGGGATGTACATATATATTGCTTATGTAAAGTGTATGGTGGGCAACCATATTTCGAAGGACAGTGTCTGGCTTGGGTTCACGAGACTTTCAAATTGTGGGCATTCCCGTTTTTAATAATTAACATGTCTTTGCTGAGCGGGAACATGTTGCGGGTAACCATTTGACAAGTTTACCAACGCTGGGAACATTCGCACGTGCCTGAATGCATTTTTCATTAGCTCTTTCAATAATAAATCCGTGGACATTTATGCCAAAGGATTGATTTTTCAGGCTTTGCAATAAACCTAAAGAACAGAAGAAACACTAACAATAATAAAGAAAATAGAATAGTACTTATTTTAAATGAATATCAAAGAAATACAAAATAAATTGCTAAATGTACATATATTCGAAATCTATTATTCGATAACGGGCTGCGCGCCGCAGCCTCTCTAATCGATATACGATTATACCATCAATCGGCGCTCGCGTTCCTAGCATATTGTCTCTCTCTCTCGTTTCCACTCATTAACTGCCGCAGCTGGCGTGACGTAATAGAATCGTTCACGTATTGTCGCTCTCGCTCTCACGTCCCTCGTCGTTGTTGTTTTGAAATTCATTTCATTTTGTTTGGCATCGGCGGCGTTAGAAGTGCATTTTTCGTACGAAATTCTCTTACCGTGTATGCGTCCGCGTGTGTCAGTGTGTGCGGCAAACAGCTGTTCGGAGAATAAAAAAAAAACAAAATAACGGGTCAAGTGCGGCGCCACATTAGTGAATGAATTGGTGAACCATGAACTTCTAAATTCCCAATGACGCAGCGATAGACGAAACAAATGCCAGGAACCTACATATGTATGTAAGTTTACGCGTCGTTGTGATTGTACGTATGTATATTTGTGTGTGTGTGTGCGCCCAATAATCATTAGACGGCCGGGCTGCACAGTGGGCCTAATCGCATTACATTTGCCGGTTCGTTAGGTGAATGTGCTTAACATGTTCCTTGTGCCCTTGGCCCTAGAAAATTATAGCTTACAACGCATTTTTGTGTGACGCGCCAAAATTGTCTGTATAACGGTGCATACACATTTTCCCGGGGCGTCAATGTTTTGCATGCGCAATTGCAATGAATGCAGCCGGCCCTTATTTACAGTTATCGCTGAAGTAGTTCCCGTTAGAAACCGCCCATTGCTGAACTTTGCACTTTGAACGCTTCCTCGCTGGTCATTCGCAGTGTTTAGATCTAATTTTCGGTATTTATCTAAACAATATCAACAAGCAATCGTTGTTTACATTGCATATTGATTGCTTAGAAAATGGCCCTGTACGGATATTTTTTAATGTCAGTTCTTCGATGATGTCACATTCTCACAATCGGACTTTTCTTCGCAATGCATTTAATAATATCCTTTTTCCAATGGCTATTATTTTCAGAACACAAATCATCTTTTGCGTACATATTACCAAATTAAAAATCGATTCTTTGCTGATATTTTAAAGCAAAACAAAAAAGTACATATTGTAATCTCGAAAAAGTACAATTTTTTGTTTAAACCTCCATCATTCCTGTTTTTTTTAGATTAGATAATTATTTTTTATGTGTTCATATGTATGTATCAGAAAAAATTAAAGCGATCGGACTCATAGATAGATTTCCTGGAATCGCGGCTCGTGAAATATACAGAAATACTTCAGCAGGTTGTACAACACTTTTTTAAATTAGGATTTTAAATTAGGTTTATAACTAAAATATCAAAAATTTATAAATTTAAAAAGAAAATTCGAAAGTTAAAGAAACTATCATTCATATGACAATTCAAAACAAGAAAGGAAACTAAGCTTGCAATTGAATTATAGGATCCAATCAGAAATCGATCATAACAAAGCTTAAAATATTCTTACTCTTTGCATCGATATTAATTGATATTTTTATGTGACAATCAAAGTTTAAAAAATTCATAACTAAGCCAAAAAAGCATTAATTTTAATTCGGAAAGCTTTTCTACGTTAGTATTTACAACGTTAATAAATCTACATAATCAATTTAACAATTTAAGAAAATCAAAATATTTTCAAATTTTTTGAGAATTTTAACGATGTAACCCCTTATAAAATTTGGAAAATTTTGAAAAAAATTATATTTTTACCGGACATAGCCAGATGGACTCGGCTGTTGATGCTGATCAAGAATATATATGATTTATAGGATCGGAAATGGCGCCTTCGCTGATTAAAATTATAAAACCATCTGCCAAGTTCTTGAAATGGATATTTTTATACAGTATTCTTTTTCGATAAAATCAAAGTTTAAAAAACTCATAACTAAGCCAAAAAAAAACATTAATTTCAATTCGGAATGCTTTCCAATGTTAGTTTTTATTGGATTAATAAATCTGTTTACTCTATTTAAAATTCAAAGAAAAATAAAATTTTTGCCAATTTTTGAGAATTTTAACGATGTAACCCCTTATAAAATTTTTAAAAAATTATTAAAATTTTTTTTTTTCTGCCGAAGATGGCTAGATCGATTCGGCTGTCGATGCTGATCAAGAATATATATGATTTATAGGGTCGGAAATGACTTCTTCATAGCGTTACAAGCATCTGACTAAAATTATTATACCCAGCATGGGTATAAATATAATATTTAAATTTTCCCTTAAATTGTGAATGTATATTCGTATCAAAGTTTATTGTTAACACAGTGACAATGCATTTATAACGCAAGAAAGTCCAGTACATCAGTATAAATACTTAATTGCAATTGCCGCCAGACGATTTGCCAATCAATTATGCAGCAATGCCCAATGTCGAGGTAACCTGATCAAACTTTTATCACTAAGTGCCCCCACACTTAATCACACGCGTTGGAAATTATCAATAATAATAAGAATTGCAGTTGGAAATGCATTTTCAATTATGGCGAGTGCAAGACCCAGCAGTGTTGTCAGCCAACGGCTATAAAAACAGGGCAAATAAGGGTGAAAAGGGCAGAAAAATTAATAATATTTTAATAATATTAAACTCACAAAAAATACAAAGAAATATTATAATATAAAACCATATATTCTGAATTTAATAAATTTATTTAATTACTGTAAAGTTATATAGAGAATTCTGTAATTTATACTAAATGGTTCTATAAATGTATACATAAAATTGTATAAGCTTATATGTAAATTTGTTTTTTGTTATACCTATAAACAATAGGAATTAAATATTAATTTTTTGGGTAGACCAACAAATAAAACAGAACAAATCTGTCCAGTAAAAGGCTTTAATGGCAACTTCGACACCCTGAGAGTGGTGATTCACAAAAGTAAACAATATATAAATGCAATGAGGTACAGAAACTTGTTAAAGTTATTAAGAACTGACTCAGAATGATTAACAAAGAATGTGGCTGGGGCGTTTTTTTTCTTTCACTACTAAATATTAAGACTAGCATTATCGGTCAAATTTTTTGGAATATATGCACATATGTACATATTTGGTGAGCTGATTACTGACATATTTCGCTTTAAAGAAACTATTAAAACATTACTTTTATTAGTTTTTATTTTCTAATCTTCTAATGGCTGTTCTTTTTTGTATTAAAATTGTAAACATGATATATTTTTTTTTTGTCTTGCAGGGTTTTATAGTTAAGGCGTAATTTCCGACCCTATAAATTATATTCTTGATCAGCATCCACAGCCGAGTCAATCTAGCCATGTTCGCAAGAAAAATCTTTATGAGAGCCTAAATCAATCAAATTTCCAAAATTTAAACAAATAAACTTTAACATTTTAAACTCCATTAACTGATTTGTTTATCTAATAAATACTAAACTTAAAGTTAATGAATTAAATTAATGCATTTTCCGCTTCAAATTTGATTCTATTGCAAACTGGAAGGCTTTCCGAATATCCTTTTAAAACTTGAAGTCAAATATCCCCTATAACTGAGGTAACAACATCTTTCTCTTAAGGATCAGGATATTCTTGAAAGAAGCTTATCTCACACTTATGTATAATTGTCTATTGCGTAATAATAACTATTAAATTAAATATGTATTACTCAGTTGTGTGTTTGGAGATACATTTGTATCTGGCTGCGTTTTAACATTAGTTTCCACAACAATGGCGCCGCGTGCCGTTAGTTTATTGGATGCAAGATAATGTCCTCCATTATCAGCGCAATCCACTCTCGCCGAGAGCTAATCAGTTGGCAAATTGTGAGCTCCTTATTTTATGCGCGTCACATGTCAAAATGTCAGGTGCCATTGAGCACACACCCGATGATTCATCGGAGAGTACTGAAGTTATTAGTCATATGATATGTTGCCGGCTCTCATGATGAATAGTAGTAAGTAGATGGTTATTGCTTTCGGTACATTCTCGGAAAAATAATTCCATATCAGACATTTAGTCTGAACGTTTATTGCGCGTTGTGCGGTTGTTTAACGTTTGTTTTTTCGAAGTGCCTGAATCTCCAAGGATATTATCCCTTGATGGGATAATTTCTTAAATATCTTAGGAATAATTTGGTTTATTTTTTTTTTAAGCGATGGGAGTAAGAGGTAAATTGTGAAAATTCGAGTGAACTGCTAAAAATGTGTGTTGTTGAGTGATTTCTAATTAATGATTAAATAAATAAATAGTAATAAAATATAACACAATCATAATATCGAATTCAGCAATGGATTTTTTTATGTTATTATAAAAAGCAAGTATAAAATGTATATGAAATTTAAATATGGAATAAAATTATATTATTATGATAAAATATCATAAATAAGATATCATAATATTATAATATCATATCATAATATAAGATACCAAAAATATCCTGCGATAAGGAGGTTTCTAGAAAAATCTTTGGTATACAAGCTTCTTTTGTTTTGGCTCATCATCAACAGCCGCTGCAATCTAGGCATGTCCATCTGTCCGTTTTAAGCAAAATTTCAATGGGTTTAAAGCTATTTCGGATGAAACTTTAAAAGTAGTCTTCTTCCAATCATATAAGCTTCCATATAAACAAACCGATACTAAATTGCTACAATCAAATTACATCACAATTAAACTAGTCACATTTCTAATCACTTTCTTTATTTGCTTTCGGTACAGACCAAGTACAGTCCACCGATTATTTATGATCGCTGATATTGCGGGCCGTTCATATAGATCGGGCGAATGTGAAACGTGTTTGCACTCTGGATTTACTAATATAAATTTAACAGGTGCGATATAATAGCCCGGTGTCATAGTTACCGTTAAAACGGCTCTGGCGATAAGCCCTTGGGGACAAACCAGGTGTTTGTTGGATGGTAATCGGAGTCCCGCTGCTCTAATGTCCAAAAAGAATGTCCATCTTTTAAAAAATGGCGCATGACCACTAGAGATTCGCATTAATGCTGTCAAGTAGTTAGTTACCTTCTTACCAACTTGAACCTGGCGTTATTCCTGGCAATATAGATCACACTCGATAGCACACTTTGGCAAAGATAATGGAAATAAGGGTAACGCGTCGTCGGATGATTCACCGTTCGGGTGTGTGATTCGACTTTGAGCACTCAAGTGGGTAAAAGTCTTAGTCATGACATATTCATCAATAGTTCATTCACTTAACTATTTGCTTACGCTTTCCAAGGAGATTCCACCAGCTTAAAGTGAATTAAAAATATATGCAATAAATTGTTAACAATTTGTTTTTAATTAGAGTTTTAATCATAGTTAAGTTTGGTCAAATTCGATATCAGAATATTGATTTATCGTACATATATTGTTTTATATTACAGTATCAACATATCGATATTTTTCGATATTGTATCTATATATCGTTATGTTTAACTTATTGCAAAGAGTGCACTAGAAATTCCCAAGTCTTAATTCGGTGACATGCAAACTTAAGAAAAGTAATTGTAAGAGCCACAAAAAAGGGTATGTGAAAGGCAACTTCTGAGATTTCTTACTTAGTCACGCCAAAGAGTCAATGACAACAGAATAAACATGACTTAAAAATGTAATAAATCGATTGATAGTAATTAAATATTTATGCATATGCGATACGACCTACTTTTTGTTACCTGAATATTAAATCATTTGTTGTGGAGTTACGATTGACTCAAAGAATTTTTAACTTAAGTGCGTGCATTATTTTTTTTAAATATGTATTAAAGCAATTACAATCGCTTGGCTCTAAAAAATCTGTCAACAGTAAATTAACTCCATAAGATATTATCTATACGAAATTAAGAGTATTAGAGCTTATGCTTTATACAACTTACTAATTTTTCTTATTTTCCCCTAAGCTTTCACATTTTGACTTGAAATGCTTGATTATTTATCTTTAGTAAATGTTTATCAGCAATAGGTATTTATTTATTTTATCGGGCAATAATAAGTCACTTATTTATGCTAAAAGGAAAGCATTTACTTCTTTGAGGGGATTTTGTTTATTTGAGGGGGAATATTATAATTACTTAGAAGGACTTTGATCGGGCCCATAAATGTCATTTCAATTAGCCATAATTAACATGCATAACTCTTCATTGAGTAATGGATCCACTAGCGATATACATATATACATATATATATTATGGGTTTATGGGCGCCCCAGACATCCCGCTCTCTCCATCGATACGGAATCGAAATAGAATTCAGACATGTGTCCGCGTGTAAAGTGTGAGGGTACTTGCTTATCACTATTTAGCCATGGCCAAAACCAATAAATGCTATACACTTTATTGCGTTTAGATTGTGTTCTATTGATAAAAAGGGAAGATTGCCTTGCGGCGTGGTTCAGTTCGAAACTGTCCGTAACCCGAAACGGTCGAGTGTCCGCCGGAGCTCGCATTGTTGTCATATTATACCATATATATATATATTTATTTTTCCCGATTTCCCCGTCCTCATATATAATTCCTTTTTTTGTTGTATTTTTTTGTTGTGCCGCGTGAGACACTTTTTGTTTGGCTAAGCTTCGGGGTAAGTTCCGTGCTCAGGTGGCAGGTGGCAGGTGGAAAAGCCAACGCCATCCCCCCCCTCGCGATTATCATTCTGGATTTATGCCACTTTATCTTTTTGTTTATTCCTGATCTACACAAGTGTGTGTGTGTGTGTGCGTTGACGTTAATATATTTTTTTTTTATGTGTTTTCTACTGTCTGATATATGTGGGTGTAGCTGGATAATAGAACCAATAGTGTCAAGAGTCGGGAAATTCCCATGAATCGATTATGATTGGAGCTCTATAACATTATCCACCTTTTCCTTAATTATGTATACAAATGTTTACCTGGATTATCGTTAGTAATGCAATTGTATCTCTATATATCTATCCTGTAACTAGTATCTATAGCTTTAATTCTATACAAAACTTCAAAGTTCAAAGTGAAGAATGCTTGTAATATACGCAAATCTTTACTTTATTAATCATAAATGTTGTGGCTATTTTTTAGGACACTAACATTGTTTGTTATTATTTTACAATGGTAAAAAGATTTGTATTATCAAAATTTACATTTGATAAAAAAGAGTTTCTTCTAAGTCACTGATAAAAAGTCGAACTGTTATCATATTTTGGTTTTCTTTGTTCTTTATTAAATAAATACTCTGGCCACATACAGCCACAAAAGTAATCAAAATATGCCATATTGCTATTTATCATTCCATTAATCAGTACCCAAGCTTTCATTCACATTGTTTCCGAGACTCATAGAGGATACTTCCTCGGAAGCAAACCCTCCATATATATATTGCTCAGCTTATCGTAACGACTTTATTTTATGCGAATCATTCTTAGATCAGCAAGTTTTCACATTGAGCTGCCCGGGGAGACAGCATTTGTAGATCAGAAACCAGTTGCTAGCTTGGGTTTTAATTTTAAATGTTCTTACTTACTTAATTGGGCAAAGAGTACTTACTATAATTAGGTGGGTATCAGGCCATATATATACACAAAGATTAGGAGTCCAGACGATTGGAGTGCATTTGATAATGCAAACGAAGAAATTGAAGCAATAAATGTTTCCATTTTCTAAATCCCATGGCAATAAATAGATAAATATTTATTGGTCGAAATAAAAGGGTATAATATATCCCCCACAACTTACAAGTATTTGTGGTATAAACCATATTTTTTTATTATTTATATTAAGTGCCTTATTTTGTTATAATGCCTTGTAGTCTGATAAACAAACTCTCATTTGTGGGGGCTATCCCATCCGACCTTCTATAATTTCAACGAGTTTGAGGGGAGTAGCTCAAATTACAACCGAAACGATAGTGTTTACAACAGTTCTGATTTAATTTACCGGAACCTTATCGATCCTAACATAACCAACGATGTTTACATAGATTTGGGCATACTTCAGATAGTCTCTATAGACGCACTATGCACTTGACATTGGATTGGTAATAGATACTCTGGACACGCGATCATTGAAGTTGTTTATTTGTTTATTTCCGGAATTCCTTGATATATTTGTTATACATTTTTCTCACTTCCTAATGTACATGTTTTGACACTTAAGCTTAATTCAAAACTATCAACAATAAGTCCTCGAAAACAAGTTAGCAAAGTCCAATTGGCCTTATTTCAAATAACTATTACTCCGACGTTCAGATACATCTTAAAATTCCCTTTTGCTATATTATAAATGAAAAACGAGTGTTTTTTGTTATATATTGACTGTTTATATTGACTTTTTCTGCCACCAAAAAAAGTTCTACTGTAAACTTCTCTATCACAGAATTCCGATTTGGGAATTTTAATGACACTCTTCGCCAACACTTTGACTAAGGATTTAAATAAACACATATAAAAATATCTAATCTTATGTGTCCAATACTAATTACATATTTGCTTATGTTCTCTTTGCAGTAATTAATTTTAATCGATTTTAATGTTGACCTAGTCTAAAGCTATTGCCAAAGCCACAACGAACAAAGTCTCAAAATGGCCAAGGTTACAAATTGGGACAAATTTGTGCTATTGCTGTGGAAGAATTGGACCCTCCAATGGAACCACAAGTGGCAGATGGTCATCGAGCTGGTGCTGCCGGCTATATTCTCGCTGCTCCTGGTCCTGGTCCGCACCCTGGTCGACACGGAGCAGATGGACACCAAGTTCTATACGCCGCAGCCAATCACAGATCTGAGTCTGTTAAAGTGAGTTTTGTGGAAAATAATCGCGTTGCCTGGTGTGTATGCTGTCCCCTAGATTTTTTATTTATTTTTCACTCGATTAGCTTTTATAAGCCTTTCCCTGGTACTATTTTATTTACTTATTGTTTTTATTATTATTATATTATCTTTTATTTTTATTTTATTTATTTTTATTAGGTATTTTTCTTATATTTTGAATTTGTAAAGATTGATTCCTATTTATAATTATGTATTATTGTAAAACGCAGAAAGGAAGCTAACTTCAGGAAGCGGAAGTTAAATCCCTGCATTCAAGTTGTACAAATCTTCATATAATAACATATATGAAATAAGAACTGTAATTCTGAAACTGGAAATAATATTTTGAAAACGACTTCATTTATATATCATTTTCCTATCATTTCTGTACATGATTACATGCTTTGACTTATGCATTTTATATCACTTGCTTATTTTACTACCTTGCTAAATTTCCTCAATATTCCTAGAAATGTTTATATTAAATATATGTCCAATGTTTTCTGTATTGTTCTCTCCACAAAACCTGAAGGCATTCGTTGCATAGTTCGTCCTACCTTGGCAAGCTTCTAGCGCTGATTGCACCCAATCGAAGGAGGTAAAAAAAGAAAAAATAACAAAAAACACAAAAAGAAAACAACTTAAACTTGCAACACTGTAACTAACCAATTGACACTTTAACAAATTTGACAATATAAAGGAAGTACCCTAAAAAGAAACAAAATTATGAATAGTTATATAGAAGTTTTTCAACATTATTAAAATCGAAATTTCTTAAAGCTTTTGTTACATCATTAATATTAAAAAAAGATTTTCTTTACTGTCATATATTATTATTATTAAAAACCTTCATTTAAGTCTATATAATAATTATGGTAATTAAAAGTAAATAAGTGTAAAAGCTATTGAGATCCGAAGCTAAGCTCAAAATAATGCTAATTAAATTCCTGATTTTATTTATTTCCTTAATAAAAAGGTTCAAGTCTTTATCTACCATTAATTCTGTAAAAACAACGCACACAAAAAGCATTTGTGTGGCTTTCATAAAGGTCTTTAGATAGTTTCCAATTTAAAGTTAATTCTACTAGTTTTTAAAATGAAATATTATATTATATTATATATATATTATATAGTATATATATTATATATTATATAAATTATACATATTTCATACAAACAAAAACGTGACTCTAAAGGTTCGCGTCATTATTCTACAAACAATTTACATTTACCATATTGTTTACAAAATATATAAAAACTGTTCGGTATCGCTTTGTAGTAAAAACTAATCACGAAAACTAAAACAAATTCAATTAAGCTATATCCACTAGCAATCAGGTAAACTAATCCAAAGCTAACCCAAATCGATTAAGCCTTAATTTGTGTGTTAATTAGACTTCAGTGTGTCCCCAGGTATTAATGTGATGATTTTGAAATATTTGAAAATATTTAGGAGCACGCTGTCGGTGAGCAACTTCCAATATGCGGTTTACTACTCGCCGACAAATCCGGTACTGGAAAAATTGGTCTCCGAGGCATGGACGAGCCTCCAGATGAACAACAACACGGTTTACGCCTCGTCCAATGCCGCCCAACTGGAGATGGATGTGGTTGGCAAGAATGCCTTTGCCGGCATCCAGTTCGACGATGCCTGGGCAAATGTCACAAATATCGTGGATCTGCCGCAGGACTTTCACTTCTCGCTGCGATTTCCATCGGAGCTGCGAACGGCAACGATAGCGATAGCCAACACCTGGCTGACAATGCGACTCTTTCCCACCATCGATCTGACGGGGCCGCGGAATGAGAAGGACGAGGATGGCGGTATACCGCCGGGATATCTGCGCGAAGGATTCCTGCCGTTGCAGCATCAGCTATCGATGGCGTACATCAGGCAGAGATCGGGGGAGCAGGACCTGCCGGATGTGGTGATGCAACGCTACCCATATCCGGCCTACATCTACGATCCGCTGCTGGAGGGCATGTCCTCGATAATGTCACTGATCATCCTGCTCAGCTTCATTTATCCGTGCACGTATATCACCAAGGTGAGTCCTTGCTGTCGCAATTGAAGTCTTTATGTTTATATCTATATCCTTTCTGTAGTACATCACCGCTGAGAAGGAGAAGCAGCTCAAGGAGGTAATGAAGATCATGGGGCTGAGCAATTGGCTGCATTGGACCGCCTGGTTTGTGAAATCCTTCATAATGCTAACCATATCGGCCATATTGATCGCCATCCTGGTGAAAATCAATTGGTCCGAGGGTGTGGCGGTGCTAACACATGCCAACTTCACGGCATTGGTCTTCTTCCTCATCATATACATCATTGCCAGCATTTGCTTCTGCTTCATGATGGCCACCTTCTTCTCGCGAGCGAGTACAGCTGCGGCTGTCACCGGCCTTATATGGTTCATTGCCTACATTCCCTACTCCTTCACCATCAATACGTATGATGACATGAGCTTGGCCTCCAAGCTCGGCTGGAGTTTGATCTCAAACACGGGCATGGGCTTTGGCATTAAGCTGATATTGGGCTTCGAGGGCACCGGCGAGGGCCTGCAGTGGAGCAACTTCTTCACTCCGGTATCCGTGGACGATACCCTGACTCTGGGAGCCGTGATGATAATGATGCTGGTGTCTTGCTTCATCTGCATGACCATCTGTTTGTATGTGGAGCAAGTGATGCCGGGCAGCTTCGGCGTGCCGCGGCCCTGGCACTTCCCCTTCAGCAGGGAGTTTTGGTGCGGCGAACGGGAGTACACGGGCGTGGAGGATATACCCAATGGAGGACCTACGCGAGAGCAACGGGATCCCAAGGCCTTCGAAGCGGAACCGGAGGGCAAACATATCGGCCTGCAGATGAGGAACCTTAAAAAGCGTTTCGTTGCCGACAAAATGGTGGTGAAGGGTCTGTCCATGAACATGTTTGAGGACGAGATCACCGTTCTGCTGGGACACAATGGTGCCGGCAAGACCACAACCATATCGATGCTGACCGGGATGTTTCCGCCAACGAGCGGCACAGCCATCATAAATGGCAGTGACATCCGTACCAACATCGAGGGCGCCCGCATGTCCCTCGGCATCTGTCCGCAGCACAATGTCCTCTTCGATGAGATGAGCGTATCGAATCACATTCGATTCTTTAGCCGCATGAAGGGTCTCAGGGGCAAGGCCGTGGAGCAGGAGGTGGCCAAATATCTGAAAATGATCGAGCTGGAGGACAAGGCGAATGTGGCATCTTCGAAACTCTCTGGCGGCATGAAGCGCAAGCTATCCGTTTGCTGCGCCTTGTGCGGCGACACAAAGGTGGTGCTGTGCGACGAGCCTAGCTCCGGTATGGATCCATCGGCCCGACGCCAGCTGTGGGATCTGCTGCAGCAGGAGAAGATCGGACGCACGCTGCTATTGACGACACACTTCATGGATGAGGCCGATGTCCTGGGCGATCGCATTGCCATCATGTGCGACGGTGAGCTCAAGTGTCATGGCACATCGTTTTTCCTAAAGAAACAATATGGCTCCGGATACCGATTGGTAAGTGTATGAATGGCAAGATACGTAACGCCATATGATTTAGTATAAAGCTAAGGAAGCTCTAAGAAATTATATTCTTTTTTTTTAACGATTTCCCCTTAGATCTGTGTTAAACGCGACGATTGCCAGACGAACGAGGTCACAGCTCTGCTAAACAAATATATTCCTGGTCTAAAGCCAGAATGCGATATCGGCGCAGAATTATCCTACCAGCTGCCGGATAGTGCATCCGATAAGTTTGAGGAGATGTTTGGCCAGCTGGAGGAGCATTCTGATGAGCTGCATCTCAATGGCTATGGCGTTGGCATTACCTCAATGGAGGAGGTCTTCATGAAGGTGGGCGCCGAGAAGGATATAGCCGGCAACCTAAAGGATCCCAGCGAGATAATGAACGGCGGCACCGGTTACCATCCGTCCGGTGAGGACAATGACAACGAATCCGTACAGTGTAAGCAGTGCTTGAACTCGATCTCGTATTATTTGGACTTCCGATAAGCTCAATTAACTGTTTGCAGCCGATGGTATCTTCTCGGAAAATCGACGCCTGCTCCAGGGACTGCAGCTGCTGTCCAATCAATGGAAGGCCATGCTTCTCAAGAAGTTCCTGTATACGTGGCGCAACAAGTTACTCCTGCTCATCCAGAATATAATGCCCGTGTTCTTTGTGGTGGTCACAATTTTGATTATAGAGACGCAGGGCACGTTCCAGGAGCTGAAGCCCATCACCATGTCCCTGACGCAATATCCCCTGGCTGTCACCGTTCTGGATCGTTCCCATGCGACCAGCTCGGATAGCTCTGATATTGCCAATCAGTACGAGGCGCTGGCCAAGTCCTATGGCAATGATTATGCTCTCGAGGTGACGGGTAATACGAACTTTACTGTAAGTATTTATAATCGTAGTTGGAAGCAATGGTACGGATTTATATTTACCCTTTGTGTATCCCCCTTTTAGGACTACATCCTCGAGCTTGGCAAGACGATTCAGGTGCGGATCAATTCACGCTATTTGGTGGCCGCCAGCATTTTCGAGTCCCAGATCATAGCCTGGCTGAATAATCAGGCCCTGCACACAGCTCCGCTGACCGTCAACATGGTGCACAATGCCCTGGCAAAGAAATTACTCGGTGCGGATGCACGAATTGCGGTGACGAACGCCCCATTGCCATATACGCCGAATACGTTGCTCTCGCAGCTGAGCACGGGCAACAATCTGGGCACCCAGCTGGCCTCCAACCTGTGCTTCTGCATGTGCTTTGTCAGCTCCATATATATACTGTTTTTGATCAAGGAACGCGAATCCAGGGCCAAGCTCCTACAGTTTGTGGGCGGCGTTAAGGTGTGGACCTTCTGGCTTTCCCAGTTTATATGCGACTTTGCCACTTACATTGTGACGGCTCTGATTGTGGTGATCACGATCGTTTGCTTCCAAGAGGCCGGACTGTCCACCTTCCCGGAACTGGGGAGATACTTTTTGCTGCTGCTGCTTTTTGGATTCTCTGTTCTGCCGTTCATCTACATCATGTCGCTGTTCTTCAAGGAGCCAGCCACAGGATTCGCCCGCGTCTCCATTGTCAATATCTTCTGCGGCATGGCCTTGTTCATTGTCGTTGTGGTGATGTCCTCCGATTTCTTTGACACGAAGGATACGGCGGACATTTTGGGCTGGATCTTCCGAATCTTCCCTCATTTCTCGTTGGCAATGGGCTTGAATAAGGTCTACACCAATACGGCGACGAGGAATGCCTGTGAGAAGGTTTCGGCGATTCCGCCCATTCTACTCTGCGAGCTGATACCACAGTGTTGCAGTAAGTAATTAATTAATAATTAATAAGCTAATACTTTGAAATGTAAATTTATTTTATTACCCATAGATATCAAGCCCTATTTTGCGTGGGAAGCGCCTGGTGTCCTGCCCGAAACTCTCTACATGACTGTCACCGGCGTCGTCTTCTTCCTCGTCATCATCATTTTGGAGTTCCGCCTGATTGGCGAACTGATGTTCAAGATCCGTCAAAAGTTATCGTGAGTATATCTGTACGGTGAACGCCGGAAAATATCAATATATCAACGCTAAAGTCGATATATGCATCGATAAACCATAGTTTAAGTCGATATTTTGTTTTTGATAGATCAGAAAGAAGGATATTGTTCGACATTAAACATTTGGATACATCTAACTTTTAGATCTTTTCGATATGATATTAATGCAATTTATATTTTTTCTCTTTTGACATAAATCTCTAATTTTGTTTGTTTCTTTTCTTTGTATAGGAAACCACCGCCGCCTCCACCTGAAGGCCACTTGGATGACGATGTGGCCCACGAGCGTGAGCGCATCCTACATATGAGCTCTGATGAGCTGGCCGCTAAGAATCTAGTACTGGATCGGGTCACCAAGTACTATGGACAATTCCTGGCTGTCAATCAGGTCTCGCTCTGCGTACAGGAGTAAGTTTGAGAACCTAAATTGGGCCCAAAATATATAAACAATATACATAAAATCTAAAATATATTAATACTAATACCATATTTATTCTCCCCCACAGAGTGGAATGCTTTGGTCTGCTGGGCGTGAACGGTGCCGGCAAGACGACAACGTTCAAGATGATGACTGGCGATGAGCGGATCACCTCCGGTGCCGCATATGTCCAGGGCCTGAGCCTGGAGTCGAACATGAACAGCATCTACAAGATGATCGGCTACTGTCCGCAGTTCGATGCCCTGCTGGACGATCTGACGGGTCGCGAGGTGTTGCGCATTTTCTGCATGCTGCGCGGCGTCCAGGAGTCGCGCATCAGGCAGTTGTCCGAGGATTTGGCCAAATCCTTTGGCTTTATGAAGCACATAGATAAGCGCACTCACGCCTATAGCGGTGGCAACAAGCGAAAGTTGAGCACGGCGATTGCCGTGATCGGTAGTCCGTCCGTGATTTATTTGGATGAGCCCACAACCGGCATGGATCCGGCGGCCAGGCGGCAGCTCTGGAACATGGTCTGTCGCATCCGAGACTCTGGCAAGTCGATTGTGCTCACCTCGCACAGCATGGAGGAGTGTGAGGCGCTGTGCACGCGATTGGCCATTATGGTCAATGGCGAATTCAAGTGCATTGGATCCACGCAGCATTTGAAAAACAAATTCTCCAAGGGTCTCATCCTCAAGATCAAGGTGCGTCGCAACATGGAGGCACTGCGTCAGGCGAGATTGAGTGCTGGCTATGCGAGGAGTCCGGATGAGCCCACGGTGCCAGCGCAAATGGAACAGCAGAACATTGATGCCGTCAAGGAGTTTGTGGAGCGCGAATATCCACAGTCCATTCTACAGTGAGTTATAGTCTTACCTAGTATATTATATTATATATAATTAATTTACTAATGTTATGTATCTTAATTATAGGGAGGAGTACCAGGGAATTTTAACGTTCTACATTCCATTAACTGGCGTGAAATGGTCTCGCATTTTCGGTCTGATGGAGAGTAATCGCGATCAGCTAAATGTGGAGGACTACTCGGTTAGCCAGACAACGCTGGAGGAGATCTTTTTGGAGTTTGCCAAGTACCAGCGCGAGGACACGCGTGCCAATCAGTGAGCTAGCCCTCCCCCACCCCAAAACACCTTAAATCCAGTGTTGCTAACACCACCTGGCTTATAAGCGGGCTTCTCGGCTTCTGGCTTCATCCATTTACCTACCTGCATCGCATCGCAAAGCAAAAACCAAACCAAAAACAAGACAAGCACCGCCGCACAGCTACACTTCCTTCTTTCATACAGCGACAGCACAGCATAGCAATTACCAAAATTTTATTCTTAACGATTTTATGTTGTAGTTTGTAGCTAACCCATATCCAGGCCTAAACCATCCAAACGAGCTAACTTCGCCGCATGCGTAGATCACGTAGAAAAGCTAACAGATGGTTTATCTTTCAGTGTGTCTGCTCCAGTTTCCCCAAGCTAATAATGTTAACTTGTGTAATGTTTGTTCTCTCTTTCGATTCCCCTAAAAAATATATGCATATATATACTACCAGCAGCCTGTCCGAGTTGAGGAAGCTGTGCCAGTGCCTGCTAGCCAATGAGTATTGAGTACCTGTACGAACTGTTCCTCACCTGAACTAATTACCTACACTCACGTACACAAATGATAATGTTTTATACAACGCCGATGCCTCAGCAGATAGTTTCTAAGCTCGAGACCAGACAATAGATAGCAGAGATTATGCCTTATTTTCTTGTGATCATCTAGCAAATTTACACATTTAAGAAGAGAGATTTGTATATTGTACTATATATATATATATATATATATTTATGTATATCTGGTTGACCTACACACAAACACACGCACATCATGTTTTAAATATCTATTTTTTTTTTCGCCCTAAAATTATTCCCTAATTTGTTGCATATACGATTATGTGTATTGATATCGATGTACTTAGAAGCGTGTAAATAGGTCAATTTTATTGTGGCACAAACCCTACGATACATATGTATGAGAATTTACCAAATAATGTTATGTATACTATACAAATTAATTAAATTTTATCTAAATGTAAACGAAAACAAAACCAAATATTTATTGGGAGTTATAGATGGTGACAACGGAAGATGTCTAACATCTTTATTTGGTTATAATGGCTACAGAAAAATGACATTTGATCTGTTTATTTTATTTAATAAACATTAAAAACATAGAATATTAATAAAATAAAATAAAATTTTCACATAAATCTAGTGTTTATTTTGTATTGAGGGGAAAACAGTGTGATTTCTCACATTGGGAGTGATCAGTTTTTAACAAAACATCCACAGAATTTAAAATTGATTAAATTAAATTTATTTATTCAATTTTTTATATATATTCTGGCGATTCATGGAACTTTATAAAAATAATCCCAGTTAAATTTGACATCAAGGATGCTAAAAAAGGATTCAACAATCTCGAGTTTATATATCTTGTGTTTCATCCAATAATAAATTTAATAAATCAATTAAAATAATAAATCGTAATCCTGAAAAATATATGAATCTGTAAAATATTTATTAATTTGTTGAAAGCATCTATCTAATTCACTTAAAATATATTTCTCCTCTCCACTAATCACTTCTTATGCGACTTACGATATATCCTTTTTCGTCCTTTATTTATGGGTAACATAAGTCTCTCGGCTTATACCCTCCAAAGTCCAACTCGTTGACTGTTTTCGATAGCTCTTATTTCTTTTCACTTTGTCTCCTTCGAGCTGGTCATCCTTCCTTTATGTAGCCGTACGTATGTACAAACATACATATGTCAATCGCATGTTGATTTTTGGCAACATACAGGCGTATTTATTTATCCTTTGGCATAACGTTTTTATTGCATTCTAAGGCAAACAAATGACAATAAAAGCTTTTACGAATTCCACCAAATAGAAAACCAAGAGAGAGCAAAAGAGACATTAAAATAACACGAAAAGTGCTCTAAAAAAAATAGAAAAAAAATGTGTTAGAAAATCCTGGCGACCAGACGAAGGCTTAGAAGAGCTGCTGGTTAGGGTATTACCAAAATAGTGCACTTTTTCTAATATTACGACGCAGCATATTTTCAGAAAACACTTTCTTTAATTAATATAAAAACGAAGTAGATTGAAAACATTAGGAACTCTTTGAAATTACAATAATAAATAAAATAATATAAATAATATTGTGTTTTATTTAATGAAAGAACTAAAATTTAGAAAACTAGGGTTTTATCAAAATAATGCACTTTTTCTAATATTACGAGGCAGCATAATTTTAGAAAACACTTTCTTTAATTACTATAAAAACAAATTAGATTGAAAACATTGAGTTTTTTGAATTTACAATAATTTATTACAATAATTAAAAAAATAATATGAATAATATTATTTTTAATTTAATGGGAGAATTAAAATTCTGAAAATTACGTATGGTACTCTTTTGTATATTTTATTAAAGGGGAATTATATATTTTAATATGTTTTTCAACAAAATAAATAAATGGCAATTATTTAATGCAGTTTATATAAGAAAGACTATTTAAAACTGATTGTTGAGAAAATTTTAAATCATTTGTTAGAGATAATATAAGTAATTTATTAATAAGAAACCTAAAAATGAATATTTTGAATTTAAACAAGTCTCAATAGCAATGAAGGAAAAATATATATATTAGATATTTTTGTATTTTGCAGAGCATTTGCAGTTCGTTTATTTGGAATGCGACCTCATTTAATTTGTTGGTGTTTCCTTACACTCACGTTTTTGGTGTCGTTTCCATTTTCATTCGTTTCTTGGACTCTGGCGCTTCACATTGAATTGCATTTATTGACCGAAGAAATATTTTATTACTTTACGCTTGGCAAATATTAGTTGCCCATCGCCCATGGCGGGCTGTTTTGGTCGCTGAAGGAGGAATTCCTTCATTCTTTCTTATTTTTTTTTTTATTTTTTTTTTGAGGATGGACGGAGGGCTTACAGCAAATTTGTTGTCATTGACGCAGGCAGCAAAATGAAACGATGATGCTGTCCCTGTCCCTGTCCTGGCTAATATATCCGGCCTGGTTTTATCCCCCCCTTGAACTCCCTGCCCTGACCATGGCACTTTCTCACTTTGATTTCTTGCCAACGCTCTATTTTTTATCCTTCTTGCACACTGGGAAAAAATTATTTCGCCTGAAAAGAAAGTGAAGAGTATAATTATATTCATATATGATTTCGATGCAAGAATCTTGCTTCAAGTTTAATATTTTGTAGATTAACCAACAAATTAAAGGTTTAAATAAAAATTATATTAATTTTATACATACTTCTCACATTGTGAAAAATATTTATAATGCATATATTATAACTATTACATTATATATATTAAATTTGTTTTTTTTTATCGATATAAAACTCTACTCCTAAAATGTTAATTTAATTCTTGCCGACACCGTTTACAGAAATATATTTATTTATTCAAATCATATGTTTTCAGGTTTTTTTCCCCGATCAAGGACCGACTATTCTCTCTGTGTAGTCTCTTCTCTTCTTTTATTTTGGGGGGACTCGACGAACTTTTGCAAATATTTTGGTTATAGCCGAGATTTGCGTGCCTTGCCAATGGTTTTGTTTGTTCTGCTATGTCCAGTCATCCTACTATTGCCCTCTGTTCCCGCGTTCCCATTTTCGTCCACCGCCCCCTCCCTCTCCAACACCCTACAGGATAGGGGTTAACCCTCCCCTCTCTCCCGTTCTCCAACCATTCTCGCAGTCGAATGTGGGTAATTCGGTCATAAATATGCGAACAATTTCAACCATTGTCCGAGGAGCATTTTTTGGGTGCGCATATTTGTCGCAAATGGACTACATTACAACATTACAGTTATCTTTTGATATACGAGAGTGTTAGTGTGTGTGTGGTACGTAATACCTCATAGAGGACACTACGGAGCGAAAGCCTAAATAAAGAAAGACAGCAAAATATCCCATAATATATATGTGCATACATTAGGGTGGACGCTTTACGGTAAAAACACATAAAATATTTACTTAAACCAGAAAGATAATATATTCATAAATAATAGAATAATAATTGTTAATCATTTTTACGTTAATATCTTTTTTTCTTGGTATTTGCGATTAATTTAAAGTAATATTTACATAATAATAATAAAAAAATACATTATTAAAAATATTTTTAAATTTCCCAATGCATAATCCAGTTAGACCCTGTTAGAAGTAATTTATTAACTTAAATATTTTTAAATTACCATAGTTCTTGGTATATATTATATATATTTATAATATAATAATAATAATAAGTAAGTTTTACAAATCGTACACATTTCTTTAACATTTAAAACCTTTTCCTTAATAAGAACATGTGATGAAAGTCCACACTGCGTATGAGTGATTTGAACTTGCCACATATATTACTCATACGCCCAGTAATCCATATCAAAATTTTGACGCACAAAGAATTTGAAAATTATTTTCTATGCATAGGTTGACCTTAAATTTGGCAGGTGACTCAGTTCCACCCTAATTTACACACAACTGTACATATATCCGTAGGTTTGCTGTGCATAAACAAACAAAGGCCGCATAACATTAAAATGTAATACAAAAAGCCACAACAACAGTGACAGCAACATTGCATGTTTTGTGTTTTGTGCGATTAAAATTAAAACAAGCGGCGACATGTTGAACTTGAAAAATTTGTTGTGAGATGCTTATGACAACAATAATAAAAGTGAATCGTGACACCAATGTTTATATACCCTTTCCCTTGGCGTAGCTGAATTTCCTTGGAAATAGTGATATATTTATGGGTAAGGTACACAGATATTTTATATATATAATATAATATAATAATATATTTTGATCATATTTTTTAATTGATAATTATAAGTATCTATAGTATATATAATATATATAATTCATTCTATTGCCATTAGTTTTATTTTGATATGTCCTTTTTATGTTTTTTTTTTTTAGAATTTAAAAACTCTTACATTTAATTATTATGTTTAGACCTTACAAAACTAATAACAAAACGGCTTGACAATTTTTTTGAAGGGTATCAAAACAAAGCCACGTGTACAAAGAGTGCAGCAAGGGATGAGTTCTAATAGTTCTGATAGATCTGCCAATGTCATCATAACTCTTTTGGATTAGAAAAATCACTGTACCATTAACACTCCGTCCCAATTAAAATCGTTTCGTTGCTAACTTTCCTTCAATTGGCAGTTCTGCTTCACCTTTCTTCTTCTCCGTGCAAGCGGCTCTTTCCTCTCTCTTCTTGAAAACGTGAGCATTAGTTGCAGGGTAGGCAGGGGAGTATTGGGCGGTTAAGGCTATATATTATACATGCAGCAATTAATGGGGGTAAATAAAAGAAATATTTGTAGAATAAAACTAGATGCCATTTGGATAAATATTTGGTTACTTGCACATGGGAATACCTAAGTAAGTGGTGTTGGCATTTACACCGATCTATTTTTAATTCGTAGCTTGTACTTATTAGGAATGGCAAAATAAATATCTTTGTGCTGTAAATCAATATTCTCTATAATAAATCGTATAAATATTAATGTTAAATTTAACCAATTCGATAATAAATTTATTAAAATCTTCAATGCGATACTTTTCGACACATGATAAAATCCCAATTTCGATATTTTCGATTCATTTTTCGATAATATAATAATAATTTTATATTTAAAAATTTGAATATAGCAAAGTTAACAATAATTTCAATATAATAATAATCGAGATATTATTTTTAACTTTTCCTCTGGATATATGTACCTTCCTACCTCGTTTAATTCCAAAGTTCTTTTCCGACCGACATTGTCCCCCAGCCTATGCCAGCCGATGCTTGAAAATTAAACGGTATTCGAAGGCGATGCATTTTGACGCTTATAAAACAAACACACAGCCACACAAGCTGGCGAACGCGGTCGGTCACACATGCGAGCGCGACAAAAAATCAAAACAACAAAATCCACGCTGGAAACAGCTGCTTTGGCTTGGCATTGAAATCGGTGAGAGAGGAAGCGGGAGCTTGCCAGAAAGAGACATGGGGGCGAGAGTGCAGGGCGAGAGCGAGTGTGCGAGCGAGCGAGCGAGAGGCGCCATTGCGGATGATGATGATGCGAGGCGGCTTGCACGAAGGCCAAAAAGCCGAAGATTCCCGAGCCCCAAAACGAGCGGTTCATGGGGAGCCGAACCGGTTTTTGGCGCTACATTGGCGCCTCAGTCAGTGCAAAACGAAGCGCTGATGTTGTTAGTTGTGCGAGCTTTATACACGGTTTTATCACAATATTCCCGCATTTCCAACGCAGCGTTTAGCGACTTTTGACGCAAAATTCAAAGTACGTAAGCCGAGACCGTGATTTCCACACAAAAGCGCGTTTCGAAAAAAAACACAAATAAGCAATAGCTTCATACTATATAAAAAAGGGAATTAAGAAAAGAATACGAAACGTACAATTAAAGTGCTAATGATTTGGGATTTTTTCTCACAAACATATATTCCTACTTGTGTTCTATTATTTATCATTTTTTGTTCGTGTGCCATTAAGTCATCTTTCCAGCGAAAAAGTGTTAAACAAAACAAAAAATATATAAAAAAACCCAAAGTGAAGTCAACGTGAGACCGCCTACCGTTGTTACTTATTATTGTTGTTGTGCTCAATTAAAAATGATTTAGTATATAACAATTTTTTTTAAGTGTGAGTGCGAGTGTGTGATCGTGATCGTCATCTCAGCTTCTTGTCTCTTTCCTCTTTTTTTTCGCTCTTGCTAATTAGCAATTCAAATGGCAATTGTTGTTGGCGATTTTATTGATTGATTTCGATTGCAAAGAATTTAAATGTTCAAAACAAGCCAATGCACAGGCAAATTCAGGAAATATTCTCAACTCAGAAAGTAGTTCGGGAGATCTCCCAATCGAGATCGAGGAAATGTCATTGAACTTGGGGAGCAGAATTTGCAGATTTGAGAACTCTTTAAACAAATATGTTTTAAACTTTTAGAAAGTATAGAAATGGGTGTTAGAAAACTACTTAGATTTTGAGAACTTTCAAGACAGTGCCAAAAATTGTGTTTAAAAGTAAAACGAAAAAAATGTGCAAAAATATCCAGTTTAAGCTTAAATGTAGACCGCCAAAAATGTATTGCATACTTTTTGAGGCATTTTTTAAGGGATTTCAAAACCTCTAGAGAAAGAGATAGTTTTATTTAAAAAATCGCCATTAGTTGTATAATTATTTAAAGGCATATACTTAAATTACTTAATTGCCTCAACTCCATTAAATTTTAATGCTAAATAACTAACTAAAAAAATTAAAAGGCAAAGCCTAAGTTTTCATAAATAGAAAACAAACTTGTCGGAATATTTTATTACAATTGATATTTCTGTAAAATATTATAAAAATATATAATATTTGATAATAGTTCTTAAATTTGGATGTCTTTATGACATGACCTTAAAAGAAAATTAAATTTACAAATTAGAAAGCTTTTAAAATGAATTTTTAAATTAGCCTTCTCAATGATTTTAATGGCGGTTTTTTTAAATTTGAAAACAATTAGTTATGTCTTAATAGTTCTCAATAAAAAAACAATTTTAAGGCCCTTGTGCGATTTAATATTTTCCAAATTTATTTTATCGAAAATATTGTGCTATTTAAAATAAATCTTTTTAAAGTTCAAGCTAAATAATAACTACATTTAAACAACAAATTTCCAATAAAGTATCCATATCTTTAAAAGCGTTTCAAATTTTTAAAGTGTATTTTTCTGTTAAAAGTTGGAAATGGAAACATAATTTCTATTACGGTTTTCACTTCGTCTGACAGTTTCTCAAATTTTGCCTTCGAGCTTTCTGGCTGTTTTATACAATTCGTTGATTTATTTATATATATATATATAGAAATATTTTTTTAGAACGCCACCTAATATATTTACATGGCTAATAATACCTTTTCTTACGCTTGTGAAAGTGAGTGGGGATTCCCCCACACAGAGAGAGAAAAAAAATATAAAAAAATAAACCCCGGCCAACATTCTGCAGGCACTGCATATCGCATCTTGGTCGGCGAACTATAAACATTAAATAACAATAATAACAACAAGAGCCGGGCAGAAAGTTGAAGCAGTTTGTCTAAGTGGCTTGGGGCTTTTGTCAAAGCATGGAAAATATAATACAATAGAACGTATATAGAAGCCACAGCAACAACAACAACAATAATAACAACAATAACAACAACAATAATAACAGCAGCAACAACAACAACAATAATAATAATAATAACAACGAGAGTACGTCGCTGTTGTTAGCTCCAAAACACGCAACAGTCCGTCAGAATAAAGTCAGGCAGGCAGGCAGGCAGGCAGGCAGGCATCGTTAGAGTCCTACCCCCCCCCTCTAGTGCATACCCCCCCAATCTAGCATATATCCCATATTTCCATATATAGTCGCATATATACCCCCCGCCCCGTTAAACATCGCGTGTTCCGGGGGTCCCAGCATGAAGGACCCTCTCCAAAAAGGGGGTTGGGGCGGGGGGATGCCAAGGGTCCGACTTCAAACAGCCAAGGCTCCAAAGCCCAAACTCCACTTTTCAATGGAAAAATGCACTGAACAAAATTGTGGATAGCATTTACAGCATTTACAGTTTTGGATATATAGAACAAAAGAGAGAACTCTACGTTATATATATTTAATACTGCTTAATATATACTTAATAAGCTTTGATAAATTAGATTGAGTTCTAAAAGCAAAACATATATTAAAGTTTTTGATATATAGAACAGAAGAAAAAACTATATATTATATATTTAATACTGCTTAATATATATTTAATAAACTTTAATAAATTAGATAGAACTGAGCTATAAATTAGTAATACACTAGATAGACCTGAGTTATAGCACAGATTAAAGATTAGGCTAGCAAATCTTTATTTAAAATTAAATTATTTACAGAATGAGTTTACTTAATACCTATAAAAATTGATTATTCAAATTAGATTAATAATTTTTAGACATTTTCCAGTAATTTTTTTTAGGTATATATTTTATAAATATTCCAAATAAAAGGCCTAGTTTCGAGGTATATATATTTTCTACAAGACATTAAAGACTTACTTGCAAATTGACTTTACTCTCAGTGTATGTTCAAACACTTCTACTTATAAGCCTACACCACATATGGAGTGCAATTTTTTTCTATAATAAAATTTTCTATATTTTTTTTCCTCTTCATATTTTTTATTTTGTTTTTGTTTTTGTGTTTTATTCTTTATTTTTTGCTACCGCCGCCACCGCTGTGCAGCGTTCCCGTTCTCCAAATCCGTGCCCGTACTTGCAACTGAAGAGTAGGTCAGGTCAGTATGTGATACTATTTAGTTGTACTTTACACATAAGAGAGGGGGGTTTCAGAGGGGGGAGAATTAAGGGGGGTCGACTATGCCCCCCCACATGTCGTGTGTGCGGCAGGCTTATTAATTTACTGCGACTTTTGTTGCGTTGCTGCATTTCAACGGGAACGTCTCGGGTTGGGGCGGCTTGTTGCCGACAAATCAATCAGGAAAACTTGGGGGAAACTCGAGAAAACTCGAGGAAACTCAAGAAAATTGAAGAAATCTGATGGCAATCCGGTTTGGTAATGCAAAACGCTTTTGACGCAAGTCGGTTCCGTTTAAAAATAACGAATCTATTAAAGGGTTTACAAGGAAAACTATGGGAATTTATTTGATTCATTTAAAATTTATGAAAATGATATGAAATTAATTATGAACAAGTAGTAATATACAACTAATGTCATTTTTAGCTGATCTACAGAAATTATAATTCCTAAATTATTATTGCAACAAAGAGTATTTTGAATAATTTATTTAAATTTTTGTCGTAATTGATTTGGCAGCCATTTAAAAGCTTTTCATTGCACGAAGAATTAAAATTAAAGTGTAATCAATTTACATATTAAAGGAACTTAAGAAACTTAAGCTTATTCTAAAAAACTCTTGCAAAGTATTGTTTAATTTGTTTTAATAAATTCTTAGCTTTGAGGAGCCTTATAATCATTTTAAAAGTTAATTCAAGGTACTTCAATTTCAAGTATAAAGTTGTATTTAGAATTTGTAAATTTATTATTTATTCAAAGCCATGAAGAAGTATATAACGAAAACAATATATTGCATGTATGTATATAATTATAATTATAAAAACTAGCACTGCAAAATAATTATTCTTAGAAAAAAACCTATCACTTTATTATAAAAAAACGAATGCCAGATTCAATAGTTATTCCTATAAATAACAGACAAACAACCAAACCCGTTTTTAACCCTAGGACAATTAATTATTTTAATGCCAATAAAGAAAAACCAAGTATGAACCAATTCAATTAGACTTGTCCTAACTATCGACCAAAATCAATGATTCCATACCCGAAAATTATATCGCTATTATGCAAAACGAGCGGCAAACTTTTGCCCAGCCGGGCGCAAACTTTCGCAACAAATAATAATTTCTATGAAGCTAAGTTATATTCGATTATATTTCGCCTAACCTAGCCCCCACACGCATATTATTTGCAACTTTTTTTTGTGTTATTTTTCCTTTTGCTCTGAGAACGAGAAAGTTTTGCTGACTCAAGCAATTAGCCGCGATTGAAAGTTGTGTCTACTTTGGAGGAGACTGGAGGTGGAATAAAAAGGTATAGCCATTTGTGGCTAAAATCTCAGATCTCTGATTTTTTTTGGGGGGCTGTAAACGTATTTTAATAATGCAAACATTGGGGGAAAACATTGGGAAAACCGCAGGGAAAAGGCAAGAGGCAAAGAAAAATCTGAAGAAGAGGGAGATGGGCCAAGAAAAATCGGCAAAGTGAAACAAACAAAAAAAGAAAAAAAATATTCAAATAAAGAGACTGAGAGAGAAAGGCGAAAAAAACAAAAGCTCGAAGCGCACTTTTGGTTGCTGCGACTGTCAAGCCAAATGCACAGAGACAAAGGCTAAAAACTGGGGAAAAAGGGGTGAAAATGGGGTCTGGGAATAGGGGAGGTCAGTGCGGGGGTAGTGGAGGCTTAGAGCCACCAACTGAGGTGGAAATGTTGTCAGCCATGTTGCACGTTTTGCTCAAAAAAAAAAAAAATTCTATTGGTTTCGAGAGTCGACCAGGGGATATCCAGCTTAATAAATATATATATATTTTTTTTTAGTTATACAAAATATATGCATAGTTAATTTTCAATAAGAAGAAAATTAAAGGTTATAATAATCAAAAATTAAAAACAAAGAACTTATGACAACTAAACAACCCGTATTGATCATTGTTCAAAGAAATCATTTCGGTTTTTTGAAAGCCCTTTAAAATGTGTCTAAAAGTATGCTATGATATAGATTTACCATGTAATATTTTGTAGCTTAATTTGTCTAAAAGTATGTAGTGATATGGGACTACTACATAATATTTTGTAGCATAATTTGTCGAAAAGCACAAAGTGTCTAAAAGAATGCTTTGATCATACAATGTAAAATTGTATGACAAAATGTGTCTAAAAGTATGCAATGATATATTTTCAAAAGGTAGAATTTATTAGCATAATTTTGGACACTTTTCTAAGTCGTTTTAAAAAAAGCATAGTGATTTCTGTAGCATCTTATTATAAGTTTAAAAGGTTTTAAGCCTTTATTTCAAATGATTCTTTTTTTACTAAGATTTAATATAGATTAGAGACATATATATATATATATATATTAATATAGTTTTTTGGTAAGGGTCATATGAGGTAAAATATTTTATTTGCTCAAACACGAGTTACATTTCCAACCAATATGCATTGAGTTGCACATTATATGACCTCCTTTGGCTGCCCACTGTGGCAGTGGCAGTTGCCTGTCGGTGTCCTGCGGTCTCTGCGTCCAAAAGCAATGTTGGTAACAATGCGCTGCAATATTTTCAAGGTCTCCGAACTGCGGCAGGAGTAAATCATAGGCACAAAGACAAAGGCCAGCTTCAGAGCCAAGGAGCCGAGAGATAGGGAAGGGCTAAGGACAAATCTTGTGGTCGGTCTGCTGAACCCTGCCTCAAGGCTCAAGGAGGCTCCTCCAAAAAAACAGCAAACTCAGGCAAACTCAGGCAAACGAGGATAACGAAACGAAACTAAATCAAAGCAAAAGTCTGGCAAATTAAATAATCAAAAACAATTGCTGGAGACGAGGGCGCAAATTGGATTACGTGTAGATTGGTTAAGAAGCCGCAAACACAAAAAGACGCAGCTGAAAGTACCTATATGTACTATATATATTTGTGGAGAGATACAAATATATAGCATAGTATATATACTTGTGTATATAAAGCGGAAAGAGCTGACCCTAAAGGTTATCTCCGCAGCGCAGTCTCATCTTCTGAATTATCTCTATTCGTACACATTATCTCCAACACTTTTCTATTTCTATTTTTCTGAATAAGAGAGAGAGACACGAAGGGCGATCCAATCAATGTTTTATAATTATAAAAAGCTTTTGGCGTCTACAACGCAAAATATGAAAAAATTATATAAGTATTTTAAATGGGAATTGTTGCTTGTTTCGATTGTATGTAAATATATACATACTATAAGGTTAATAAATAGGCATTATCATGGAGGGATTACAGCAATTCAGCCTTAGGCAAGCTTTTATGTGTAATTTTCTGGCATTATTTAGAGTTTTTTTGTTTTTCGCTCTCAAAGTAATTAAATTTAGATTTAATCTTTATTTTTGTCCAGATAAGTTATATGGGAAAATGTTTTAAGGTATGATTTATTGATTGAGGGACCTTTTTATTTAAATGGTTTTATTTTATTTGTAATAATTGAACATATTAAAAATCTTAGTTAAAGGTTTTATATATGTTATTGCTATAGGAATATTACAGGAATTATACAGTCAAGGCCTTTAAGTAAACAATTCTTATAAAAATAGTACAAAATGTAGTATTAATTAATAATTCGTTTAAACATTCAAAAATGTAACCTGATAATAAGAAATTAAAATGTTATTACAGACTTGCAACTATACAGACTAAAATAATATATAACAATTTTGTTTCTTTTATTGTTTCTCTTCTACAAAACTTACTTAATTTATTTTAAATATTAAATTCATAATATCAGAACCATTAATGTTCATTAACAATTAAGTAAACCTTTTCCGAGAGCTTTTAGATCTCCGGTGTCCTTAAAATGCGCAAACGTAATTGAACATTTGTCATTTCAAATCACTGACAGTACAATATTTGTTTATCATAAGCTACTTATTTGCTTTCAATTTTCCCCAAGAGATTATTTTTAAATATTTAATAAACGAGCCACACACACACACACACACACATAAATCAAACACAAAAAAAAGTTGTTTGAGTGATTTGATTCTTGACTTTTCATTTGCCAGCTGACTTGATTTTGTGGTTAGGGGGGAAATTTCGAAACAGAAAACGTAAATAAAAATGGAAAATAAACGAGCGCGAGAGGGAGGAGGAGGGTGGGGGGAAAAGTTTTCAATTTTTGAGTGGCCTCATCCTAATCGCCCCACAATCTGTGTGTAGTCGTCGATGCTTTGCTCAGAATCTGTGAAATTTCTGCGAGAGGGACTGCGAGTGAGAGAGAGTTCTGTCAAATTAAAATCATGGCAAGTTTCGGCACCGGAAGTGGCAGACACTTACAGGAAACAGTCATGACAGTCAACGGCAAATGCAACTGGATCCGAATCAGTATCGTGGTCTCGATCTGAATCTGAGTCACCAAATGAATTGGAAGCATTGCCTGCGGTCCCCGGACCGAAGAGTTAACCTTGAAATGTACTACCAACTTTATAAACGGATGTGACAATTGAATTGTCAGCGTTGCAGGAGCCATGGGCTGCCTCCTTAGATTTCAGATTTCGTTTTCGTTCTCGGTTCTGGGATTTCAGTTTCAACTTTGACTGCAGCTCGCCGCCAAAGCAGCAGCAGCAGCAGCAGCAGCAGCGAAATTTGTCATGTCATCTGGTCGGATCTGAGCCGGATTGGATTGCAATGGCAGCTTGAAGGGCGTGTGTCTCTGAGGCACTGCAAGAAAAAATCTATACAATATTTTATATCAATTTAAATATATATATATTTTTTAACCCAAAAACACAATTTACAAGCTGAGAGTTTGTTGAATGAATTAAATCACTAAGAAAGCAGTGCTTTATTTAATTAGTGATTTTATTAGTTCAATGAGTAAAATACTAGGTAAAATTGAAATAAATATATATATTTTTTCTGTATAATTAAACTCTTAGTATTTAAGCCAAAAATCTTTTGAGAACACAATTTACAAGCTATCAAATTTTTGAATTAATTCAATCATAAAGAATGCAAGCCAATGCTTCGTTTTAATGATTTTTAGAATTTCTTTTTACTATTTCTTGATCATTATATCTATGAGTAGAATACTAAGAAATTTTAATATATTTTCTATATAGGTTACCTATATTTTAAAACCAAAAAACTTCTAAAAACATAATTTACAAGCTAGCAAATCGTTAAATAATTAAATCAGAATGAAAGCAAACCAATGCAATTTTTAACCATTTTAAGAAGCTTTGTCTATTGATCATAATTTCAATGAGTTGAATATTAAGTATATTTTAAAAAAATATAAATATATTTTTTATATAATTTATCCTATATTTTTTAGACCAACAAACTTTTAAGAACACAATTTACAATTTACTAGCAAATTCTTAAATAAATTAAAGTAATAAGAAAGCAAGGCAGTGGTTTTTTTTTAATGATTTTAAGAATTCCCTTGCTTATTTCTTAATCATGATTTCAAAGAGTAAAATACTAAGTACATTTTAAATACATATTAATATATTTTCAATATAATTTAAGCTATATTTTTGTAAACCAAAAAACCTCTAAGAACGCAATTTACAAGCTAGCAAATTGTTGAATTACTTAAATCGTAATTAAAAGCATTGCATTTATGAATGATTACAATATTTGCCTTGACTATTGGACATCATTTTAATTAGTTGAATGCTAAGTAAAATACCTAAAAATATATTTGCTATATACCTTTTTCTATACACCTTTTCGCCCTGTGTACAAACCCCTCGAGTACCCTCTCGCATTTGCCTTTTTCAATTTGATTCGTTTACAGATATAGCAAATATCCAAGCCAGAGCCAGTGCCAGTGCCAGTGCCAGTAAATTGTAAATAGTAGCAGCCACAGTTACAGTTCACTCGGACTCACTATGCCATGGACTGTCGATAGTTTTCGCATTAGAAATGACTCCCTCCCGAGGGGTCAAAGGGCACGGTGTCTGTGTGTAAGCGCTCAGATAACAGCAGATATAGTGTGTTTGTTGATTTGTTTGCCTTCTTCAACATCTTCTCTCGTTTTGTTTGTCGCAAGCAGAGTGAGACAAATAAGATTTTTGTCCAATATTTAGTTGTCTACGAAGGGTAGTGATGCCCCTGCAGAAAATGGAAAATAAAATATAACTAATTAAGGGAGAGTTTCATCATTGAGATTAGGCCTTAGATTATTTTTTTTTTGGGTTTATTTACAATTTTCAGAGCTTAAAAATATAAATTTTGTATATTTTCTGCAAGATATTATAACTACATATATTATTTGCAACTAATAATAATATTTTTTTCAAGATATAATTGCCATATTTTCTCAAATCAAGTTAGTACTTTCCTAATGAATTTTCTAACATAAATACATTTTATATAGTTTTAAAATTAACATTCCTATTATTTTATAATAAATATAATAGTAATACATTTTTATTAACAGTGAAAATTGTGTTATATTTATGGGCTCTTTAAAATGCTTTTAAATATGTCTAAATTATTTTTATTAATTCATTGTAAGTTAGTTTTATATTTACAAAGTAAAATGCTATAGCATCTCTGTTGTAAAACCCCAGAAGATGTCTAAAAAAATACATTATTCGCCTATTTATTATATATTCTTTTTCAAAGAGACAAACCAAGATTAAGCTAACATTTTCTTCTCATTTTGTTGTGAATGTAAAAATAGTTTGAGCCATAAGCATACACTATAAAATGGTTTCCATCACATTAATGATTTCCCCAAGCATTTGGGGATCATAAGGAAAGCGTGATGTGTTGACTTTTGCATTTGCTGCAACTCTTTTATGCATGCAGATTCCTGACACCACACTCCAGAATCCTTTAGGGGAAACCAAGGAAACTATCTCTGACATATTTAGGATGCTTTTAGGGAAATGGGCTAAAGCCAGGTGTGAGCAAAAAATAATAATACCCAGGCTTACTTCCTCCTATCTCTGCCGATTAATTTCTCCATTATAACTTCCTTAAATCGTATGCATTTTATTAAGTTTCGGGTTTTTAGTGTCGCAATAATTTACTGCCATGTGTGAGTCCAGAATTTTTGATGAACCTGAAGGCAAGGCTTAAAGTATATATGCAGTTCAACGATCTATGGGACTTCCCCCATCTGTGCATGCATTTCTATAAGTAGAGTAATAAATATTCTATTTCAAGCCCCCACCTTCTCATGTAGTGGAAATCTGAGAGCTTATGCGAATTTCTCACGAATTGCCTTTGGTTGGCTTGCAGATTTTTTGATTTTGATTTTTAGCACGAAAATTTGTTATTGCAATCCTTGAGCTGAACCGCAGCAATTTCTCACCGCCCATCCGCCCATCCGCCCATCGCCGGCGTTGTCTCGCGATGTGTCGCGGTTTTTGTGGCGCCCTTGAGACAGGCGCATTTCCACCTACAACCCCGCTCATGTGCACAAGAAGGGAAATGTTTTTCCATCCTACCTACCGATGGGTGGGCAAATTAAAAGAACATAAAACGTTGCAACAGGAAAATGGCAAAGGGTGGTGTTTATATATATATATTCTCGTCTAGCAAGTAGGATATTGCGGTAATGTTTTCCATAAATATTAAGTCATTTTCTCGCTTTGCATTCAGCAGGGCATAAATCAAATCAAATCAAGACGAGTCAACACGAGACGCCACCAGAAGGATGTAAATGTGAAAGGGAAAAAGCCAAGGGACCTGGGGGATTGGGAGTGGAAATGGGAGTGGAAATGGGTGTGGAAATGGGAGTGGGATTGGGAGCGGGATTGGGAGTGGGTTTGGGGCACGGACATGGGCTCGAGAGTGATTGGGCCACATGATGTATGCGTAATAAAACACCCCCAAGTCACACGCAGTCGTCGTCGAGGACGACCTCACTCGGCAAATAAAGGAAAAACTCAACTCGAAATCGGGTTCACTCTTTAATTGCAGATTAATTACTAACTGTGTAAGGCAATTATTTAACAAAAAAGGGAACTGCAGAGCTCATAGGGATTATGGATTATATATTATTATTTAGAGGGTGCATTAGAGACTTACTTGGCTATGGGAATAGTAATTTGAATATCCTTAGAGCTTTAGTTACAGAGTTTTTCTCTAGATATTCTGTTGTTTTTTCTGCTCTAAGAAACATACGTTTTCCTTTTAATGTTTTCAAATTCTTTAATTCCACAATTTTGTTGAAATTTTATAAATTCCATTTCATTATTTATTTTAAATATTTAAGCTTACTTTGATTCTTTCATAACTTCTTGACTATATAGTTACCTTTAGCCACAAATGTTTTCTTATATTTATAATTGGTTAAAAAATCTGTGTACTCAATTTAAAATTTTAAAAATTATTTTTATTTTTTTTTTTTTTGCAATTTTTGACAATTTTAACGATGTAACCCCTTATAAAATTTAGAAAAAAATATTAAAATCTTGTTTCCCTCCGGAGATGGCTAGATCAATTCGGATGTTGATGCTGATAAAGAATATATATAATTTATAGGGTCGGAAATGACTTCTTCACTTAGTTTATAAAAATTCATAAGTTAAATAAATTAATGCATTCTTGTTTGTTGTCGTCTTTCCACCTTTCCACCTAATTTTATTTCCCCATTTCCATTTCCATTTCATTTCCATTTTCCCCTTCAGGCTGCTTTGGCCATTAGGCTAATACCATTTTCCAGATATAATTTATGATTTAATTATAAATAAAAAGAAGGCAAAGAACAGCTGCCTTTTGATTTTGATTCATGAAGATTTTTGAGACAAACTTTACCCAACTCAAAAAAATATGATTATATATACATACATATATATATATTTAGATGGGATGTGGAAATTTATTCGACAGTTTTCCTTTTCCCCTCTTCAGGCTGTCTCTTCTCACCCCTTTGAAGTTGAAAAGTTACGGCCAGGGTTGGGGTTTTTTATTGTGCTAAAGTTTTTTGAGTGGCCCAATCGTCTGAGTTGCGTCTCCATTGTTAATCGCCATCATAAATAAATCAATGGGAAATAATGTTTGAGTGTACATACATCCAAACATATATAAGCGTTTTTTTTATTCACAATTTGTTCAATCAACGCTGACTGAAATATGAATTACTTTTTGTATGCGTTAAAATGCACTGGCAAAAGGAATTGGACTTTTTATAATTAAATCACATTATTGCTGCTTTTTTCCTGTGTGACAAACAAGTTAAAGAAATTGAATTTAAAATGGGAGGGGAAAAATAAAAACTCAGAAAAGATTTAAACATTTAACAGAATTCATGCGGAATTCATTCTTAAAGGCGAATTATCTGACAATATGTTAAACTTTCACAAGTATTTTATATTCTAATTGAAAAATATATTCTATTTAAGTAATCCTAAGATGTATTTTGAATTGTATTAAAAAGGTTTAAAAGGCATCGCCAATAATTTGTTAAATCCTCCAAGAGTGTTATAATTTTTGTCACAATTTTAAAACTAAGTGAAGGAGTCATTTCCGACCCTATAAATTGTATATATTCTTTATCAGCATCAACAGCCGAGTCGATCTAGCCATCTCCGACAGAAAAGAAATTTTTTCTAATTTTTTCAAAATTTTATTAAAATTATCAAAAATTGACAAAAAATTTCAATTTTTTTCAAATTTCAAATATAGTAAGCGGATTTATTAACCTTATAAAAACTAACATAGGAACGCTTTCCAAATTGAAATTAATGCATTTTTGGTTTAGTTATGAGTTTTTTAAACTTTGATTTTTGATAAAATTGTCATATAAAAATATCGAAAAATATCGATTTAAATAATATGAATATCGATCTGCATTGCAATTGCTAACATTCTTTTTTATTATACTTTATAAATATAAAATAATATATATTAAAAAACTAAATAAATGCTTAATGAACAAAAATGCAGATATCCCGTGAATATATTAAACTTAAAGTGTTAAACTCATATTTTATATCATTTTTCAAAATATAATATATATATTTTTCGAAAACTTTCCTTGCAAACTTAAAAAAAATTCATAATTTGTATGATAATTTTTTTTCCATGTGCCTTTTTTTATGTCTCTCTTTGAATGGAAAAGCGGAATGAAAAAATGCTTTCCCCCGGCACATTTTCCGTTTATATTTTTTTTGTGTTCCTTCGGGTCGCCCATTTACACGTCATTTACACTTTAACAGCTTAGCGCCTATATATATTTATATATGAATACGTATATATGTATATATATATATAGGAGAAATGGGGGCGGGGCAAACAAATTGATGTCGCTGATAATGCTGATTATACGCGTCTCCTCGCCGGATTTCTTTGGGTTATTAAACTTTATTGTTGCCGCGGATTTTCCCCACGTCCCGCCCCGCTCATTTTCCATTTTCCGCCTGCCGGCGGTTTATCAGCTCTGTGGAAATCGCAAATCATTTATTATTATGAATATACAGAGCATTTGATGTATTTAGTATGCCGTTCACAATATTGTATCGATTGAGTGGAAAGATATTGCCAAAAATGGGGGAAGTACATTTTCATTCTCATTTTCTTCATTTTTTTCCCTCTTTATTCTGCGTTAAGAGGGGATATTTATACGGTTCATTGGCCGTTTGAATTTATAATTTTCCCTAATTGTTGTCAGAGTCGTAAAAATTTCATTTTTCGTTTGCATATTTTACGGATAATTTGTCGCGATATTTATATATAAATCGAAAAGTGTTTATTGGTTTTCCCCAAAAAAAAAAAAATATATATTAGTTCCCTGTTTCGACTTGGTTTCCTGTTTATTTTACGACTAATTATAAGTGCATACATTTTGATTTACTTACATAAATATTATTTGCATTGACTGCAGAAATAAATTTGCTGGAAAAATACTGTTCAAAACTAATGACAATGACGATGATTGAGTGAACTTCGAACAAATTTTTCATAAATCCTTTGTACAAACACACAGACACGTGGGAAAAAGTTGACAAATGATATTTTCGATGCAAGAAAATGCAAATTTGTGTGCGTGTGTGTGTGTGTGGGTCGTCATCGTGTTAAACCACAATTGAGCAAAAATTTATATTTAATTATGAATAAATTTTGCAAGCGCATTAAGTTCTGCATTTTCAACTCAGCGGAAAATGGCGCATATTCCAAAAGGCTCAACTTGGGGAGTGCCCTGTAAAAAAAGGGCACTTTGAATTTAAATTACTAATTTATTTGATAATTTTAAATAGTTGTAAAATATATTGAACATTTTAGTTAACTTGAAATGCATATAGATCAGAAAATGTTAAAAATGTTTCTACCCGGAAAACTCATTCGTAATTCACCTTATATTTTCTCTGATTTTCATTGATTTGTATGAATATTTTCTTTAAATTTAGCACTATTTTTTGTTCTATATTTCCTTTCTGTAAAATTGATATTTTAAATTATTTTCCTGTAAGTTTTTCTATAAAAGAAATCCCATTTGTTGCATATACCCTTTGGCTGTGCGTTGGCCTTTTACAATGTCCTGGCACAATGTCCATGATGATGAGACCCAAACTCTGGGAAGAGGATGGACAGTAAATCAAGAGATAAATATTCAGCCGCACACAAACATGCAGATTCAGGATACAGATGTGTACATTAGGGTGTGCCTGCGATGTAAAAAGGAAGTTCACAAGAAAACAATTAAAACCAGCAATGAGTTTATTAGTTACAAATATTTTATTAGGAAATTTTATAGATTTTATTTTAAAGCAGTCTAAGCAATTATTATTTCCACAAAAATCCTAGGCATTACAATGTTTCAACTATGATTTATTATTATTTTCCAAATAGAAAATGAAAACTTTAAAGAATTTTTCTAGGTCATAGTTGATCACAAAAAGTTCTTTATTATAGTCTTTAAATATTCCCTCAGTTTTTACTTTATTTTATTTTTTTTTATATTTAATATACAAAAAAGACTCACCCTATTGAACATATGGGCATATAAAATATATGGAGTATGAATATCGAGGCACATTTCCCTTTGGTGAGTTCACAATTCGTTAAATGCACTGCGAAATTTATTTATGATGCAACAGCAGGCGGCAAATAATAAACGACTTCGCTGAGGTCAGGGGTCGGGGTTTTCCCAGGGTTTTCCCAGGGTGAAAGGGGGTGCGGTGCGGAAAAAGCCGCGACTGCGTCAGCATTTCAACTTTGACATGAAACGGGGCAAATGGATAGGATAGGATCGGATCGGATTGGATTGGATTGGATTGGATTGCCTGTTGTTGCGTTTAATTGCACATCAAAATTAACTTTAATTTTGTTTTAATTGCTAAACACGAACCCGTTGTTGTCTTTGCAATGCCATAATTTTCCGTTGTCAATTTAATACTCATCAGGCTTTTGTTTATGCCTGGCTAAGCACATAAATCAATAAAATCTAATGACCATCTGTCATATATAATTTGAGAATGTCAAAAGGCTATTCTTGGTTAAAGGTACAATTTTTAAATATAATAGATTACAAACTACATTGATTTTAGTAGCAGGGATTTTTAGTTCTTTACTTTTGTTTAAATTCATTTGTAAAGGTGTGATTTTTTTGCATCATTCACTTAAGTTATTTACATTTCCTTTCATTTTTGAGTATTACCTATAGTTCTTTGCTAATTAAAAAACCTAATACATTTTTCGAACTTTCGAACTTAAAAACAAAGCTTTTCACATTTTTTAAGTGCCCAAAAATAAACCCATAGTTGCAAAAACATTCTGGCCTCTTTGGTCGAGGATTTGCCGAGCATTTTTGGGGTAAGCATATTTGCTGGATTCCAATCCCAATTCGGAATGTCTCCAAACTGAATTCAGGCTACGAAAATGATGCAAAAATATATATATATATATACAAAAATGAAGTGAGCTAAGCGATGGAGGAAGATCTCAGGAATGGAGAACATATTTTTGCATATTCTCGCAATCGTTTCCTGTGTTGTTGTCGATGCTTTTAAACAATTTGTGCCCTGCATGAGCGTGTTTGTGTATGGAAATGGTAGAAAAGTGGTAAATGCTAAATGGGGAAAAATGGGGAGAATGGCAAAATATGGGAAAAACGGGAAAGCAAGCCTCTGTTTGTGTGTGTGTGTGTGTTGGGGATGGGCGAGGGAAATGGTGAGCCGGTCGCCGGGTTTTGTTTTTAGCCACATGACACATGGCGGGCATAAATCTTGCATGCGGCTTATGGCAAATGAATGCGCCAATAACTCAATAAAAAAAGAAAAACAACAAAAAATTATGACGCAAAAAAAAAATGAGAAAACAATTAACAATGATTATTTCTAGGGATAATGGAAAAGAATATATTATAGAAAAATAAACAGTGTGTCTTTGAGACATTTTATTGGCTCATCTTTATTGACAGCTCACATTTCAAGATGTTTTCGTTATCGATAACAAACAATAAACATTTCAAAAATACTTCATATTTGAAGCTAATTATTTGTAACCTTAAATGTTTTTTATTTTCAAAGTGTAAAACCGCCATATGTACATACATATATATTCTTGTATAATTTATCAAATTTTTTTCCGCTTCTTTCGATAAATAACTTGTTTTTTTTTACGCTCACCGCTAAGGGAAACTAACATGGCGCTGCTGATGCTGCATATGCAGTTGCCACTTCCGGCGGCCATCGCTGGCCCTCTCTGACAATTGACTTCCGTTTTAAATTTTGCACAACTTCCTGCCGATCTCGCTCTTTGCGAATAACCACGAAAATAGCAGAAAAAAAACACACAGACACACGCACACACAGAAAAACAAAAAAAGCCCCAACAAAACGGTTGAAAAACACAGAAATGGATGGAATGTGTGGCCGTAAAGAAAAATGAAAGAAAACATCACATGAAAGATGGCTGGAAAATGGCTCAAAGCTGCGCGTCCTTGACAAAGGTGCCAGCAAATATGACAAAATGGCTGCCGGGCAACTCAATGAGCTCAGAGCCACCAAAAGTAAACAACAGCAAAGCGTTAGAAAAACATGTACATATGTATATATGTACATGCATATACAAATGTGTTCTCACAAAAAATGATTATCCTTATTTCCGACACCAGCTAAGGGGTATTTTTTGTTGTTCTTGTTGTGTATTAGACAAAGGTGCATGGAATATGCGAATTTCTCTTAATATTTCTAGTTTAATTTTTGTTGAGTTCTATTAATATTATGCGATTGTTTATATTGCTAAAATTTAAATGTTTTTTTTTATAGGATAATAATAATAGGAGTAGTTCATTAAGTTCTTTTTATATTATGTCATTGCAGGTGGAATGAGCTAATGAGCTAGTTAAAGTTTTTTTTGTTAACAATAATATGGAGAGATTTATAATTAATCTAATTTCGATACTAATTTTTGATATTTCCCTTAAAAATCAATTTATACATCGATATTTAAACCTGGCGACTTATCGCAACAAATAAATCTATATTTTGTTTGAAATAATGGACTCATAAGGGATAAATAAATAAATATAGATAAATAATTAGAAAATTACCATATATGAATTACCTTTAATTAATAGTATTTTTAGTATATTATTTTCTCATATTTTTTGATAATGCCGATATTTTAACGACAAGTTATCGTATTATCTTAATTAATTATAATTAATAGTATTTTTCTGATATTTATTTTAATAATGATGATATTTTAAAGATAACTTGAATATATATATACATATTTTTTATTAAATAAAATAAAATAAATATTTATTATTTATTATTTATTTAATAAAAAATAGTTATATATCAAATAGTGTAAATAGTTTCGATATTAAATATATAACTCTATATTTATTTCTTTACATTTATTTATTATATTTATTTATTCTTCATTTATTTCTTTATTATTCTGAGTGTGCCATCTGAGGCCAGGCAGAGAAATATGGTTACTCGCGAGTCAGGAATTGAACATTAGGTTTTCCCTTGCTCCCCCCCTGGTTTAATTTCCATTTTTAATGGGTATCATTTGGGTGCATCTTGAGGCACTTTTATCCTTGGCCCCCATCCTCCAATTTCATCCCTTTTGTTGTTCCCGCTGATGCAAAAACAAAAAGAAAGCCACAGCACACACGAGACAAAAAAACAAAAAAACTAAAAAAAATTTTTGCGGGCCAAATGCAAACAATGACAAAACGCCGACAGAGGCAGCAGCAGAGGCAGCGACTGAGGTCGCCAAGTGTCGACGGACAAACAGAAAAGGAAGATCGAGGGGGGGGGGATAGGTGGAGGGGGGTACTCCCAAAAGTGGCAAAAACAAGTCAGCGTTGCAGCCTCCCTTTTCCAAAATGAGGTCGGCGCCATATATATATTTTTTTTTGTTTTTTGGATTTCGTTTTTCCTTTTTTTTTTTTGCGTGGAAGCTCTTGTTGTCTTTTAATTTTATTTGCAGTCGCTCCACTAGAAATACATTGTACTGGCAGCGCCACCGCCACCGCTGACCCCTGACCGCTGAGGAAAAGCTCTGTTTTGGAAAAATGTGTCATCATCTGCTGCAGCGGCTCCGCGAAAAGGGAAAAGCGAAAAGCCAAAAAGACAGAAAGAGACTAATAACGAGTGCGCTCAGATTTATATTCCAGCCTTGCACTTTAGTTTTCCTCTGAACTAGGAATACTTTTGGGAGAAAGTAATCCTTAGGATGTAGAGTCTATGTTAGGGGAAGAATTCGAATTCTATGATTTTGCTTATTTTTGAAACTCTGGAACTTGAGCCTTTTATTCGGAGGATTTTCCATATTCCTAGGAGTGGCCCTTCCCTCTTTTGAAGTCCTCAGGGATCCCTCATGGATCACTCTGGATATTTTGAATAGAATTTTGTATAGTATTTTTTATAGTATTTGGTATAGTATTTTGAATACTATTTTTGATAGTATTTTGTGTAGTATTTTCTATAGTAATTTCGATAGTATTTTGTATAGTATTTTTTTATAGTATTTTGTATAGTATTTTTTATAGTATTTTAAATAGTATTTTGCATAGTATTTTGTGTAGTATTTTGTATAGTATTTCAAATAGTATTTTGTGTAGTACTTTGTATAGTATTTGGTATAGTATTTTGAATAGAATTTAGTATAGTATTTTGTATAGTATTTTGTATAGTATTTTGTTTAGTATTTTGTATAGTATTTTGTAAAGTACTCTGTATAGTATTTTGTATAATATTTCCTGTAGTATTTTGTAAAGTATTAAGCACAGTAAAGTACTAAAAGTATTTATATAATTTGCGAATAATTACAAAAACAATATAGTTTCTCTGTTCTCAATTTCAATAAAATAGGCAATTTTTAAAGCTTTATAGATATTTAGAAAACTTTTCAAATATTTCGTTGTGGAACATAATTAAGGATATTACTTTACAACATACTCTAATACTTGAATCATGGATATTGACACACTTCTATCACACTTTTTAAGACATTCTGTAAAAAACACTAATCTTTTTGTAGAAAGGAGTTATCCTTTGTTGCTTCTTGCCTCCAAGTAATCCTTGATTTCCATGATTTCAATCCCAAACCATAGAGATTGATAAAATAACTATGAGTAACTACTGCTTCCTTATACATAAATACATAACATTTGTATGGTTTAGAGATGCCTTGCCATATGGCCAAAAAGGATATGGTATATCGCTTATGAGGACCTCCGCCTGAACTTGCCATCCAAATGGGCGACACCATATGCGCTCTGTGGACACACGGTTAAGGCGCAGATTTAATTTCATTTCATTTTCCACCTGTAAAAGGCCACTTCTAAATGAAATTGCTTGAAACTCGATCCCAGCTCTTGGGGTAGACAGAAATGGAAAAACTTTATGGTGACCTGACCCCTTTCCTTGCCAGCTAAATGGTGGAGAGGAGGAGGAGGAGTAGGAGCAGGAGAGGGAAAACTAAGAAAAGTGGGCCAGGCCAGGCCAGGCAATTGCATCCTTCACAGGCGCCCCTCTCTCACCCTCTCTCATCCCCTAAGGCCGCCCTTTGATTTATGCTTTGACCTTTTCCGCAGGCAGGAAAAATTTCTCTCGTTTTGTTCTCTATTTTTTGTTGTTGTTGTTTTCTGTATTTTTTTTTGTGAACTTTTTCTTTTACTCATTTTTAAGCTTAATTAGCGGCGTTAGTCGGCAAATGGCATTAGTGGGTTAATTAGGGGACACATACACATGGAGTTATCAATGTGTGCCAAGATGTATATATATTATATACACAGATATATCTATCTGACCTAATGAGCCCTGAAGATTTATAAATGGAAAGTGGAAAAACTGGAGCCCCCATTTTTTTCCTTTCCCCTATTTGTTTTTGCGTTAATTTGATTTTGATTAATTGAGGAACTGCTTGACAAAATCCAATTAATTAATCTGATTGCCTCCGGCTGAGGGCTTGGGTAATTAATTGGTTTATAGATGGCAGCTTGAAAGCATTTTTTTTGAGGCTATGAAGAAGTTTTTTTTGCAAAGGATTAACATTCATATTTGCAACTGAACTAATTTTTAAAGCCTTTGTAATGATTTCATAATTGCATTTTATTGTGTGCTGTTATTATAATTAATTTCACACCTAAATAAAAACATTATTAATAAGAACTTAATGCAGGCTTTTGTTTTGTTGCAATATAAATAAACAAATATTTGCTCAGATAATTAAATACTTAGCATACAACTTTAAACAATTTAAATAAAATTTAAATGTTTAAAAAAACGGTAAAGGTAAAGTTATAGTTATTTTCTTGTATTTGCTTTGCCATAGCAATTTAAAACTTATTTATTTTTGTCTCTCGGAATTTAATTCATAAAAAATACATGTGAATAGTGAAAAATATACCAAGGACCTGTCTTCAAAGCCTGAAAGGACACAAAATGAAAACGGTTCGGTTGAAAATATATCAGAAGGACTTATGCCTGACCAAAAACTGTTTTCTTTTTTTTTTTTGGTGTGATTACAAGGTATTGGCAGTGCAGGCGGGCTCGTTTGTTATTTTTTGTCCTTTTGTTTTGTTTTTGGTCACTTTACCGCTTTATGGGCGAAAATGTCACACAAGGCCGAGACCAGGGAAGGCGTTGGCCAAAAATGCACCTGAAATTCGGCAAAAACAATCCATAAAAATGCAGTTTATCGAAACAGATGCAGCAAGGACACCCTTCTGTGTGTGTGTGTGTATGTGCGAGCAGGAATATCTGGGTTATCCTGCCAAAAGCAACAACACTATTCTTAGGGGCCTGTCACCTGGACAGTGCCAATAAAATTAAAATATTTTCGACATAAATCAAACTCATAATTGGGTCAGACGCAAAATTAGAAAAAATTAATGGGAAAGCTATAGTGAAGTTATTTAATTTATATAAGATAAATATTAAAAAATAATTTTTGTTTGTTATAATAAAATGAAAGTATTAATTATTAATTATTTAAATTTCAATATATAGTGTTGTAAGTACAAACAAACATTTTCCAAAAAGTAATGCAAGAATAATGCCTATTTTTATACATTTTAAAATTCCTTTGTTATTAGAAATTAATGCTAACTTTTAGTTAAATATTTTTTCTAAATGTTAGGTAATTATCTAGTATTGTCTTGTTAGTTTTTTAATTAATTATATTGTATAATTTCATTAAACCATACAGTTTAAAAGCTAAATACATCATTTTCTTAAAGAATTTTACCCTATTAAGGATTAATATATTATAAATTAAATTCAAACCCATTTAATATTGTTTAAAAAATATGTCAGGGCTTTTTTGTTGCTGTGTAATTACGCTCAGTGTAGGCATTAGAAAAAGGCCTGCATTGCCCGATTGTCTGATCGTCGCGTCGTTGGTCGTTGGGTTTCGTCTGTCCCGGACACTCTGACATTCGCTGGCGCGCTGGAAATTGAAAATTGATATGGCATCGCTTGTTGGCTGCACCACCCCTCTGCTCCTCCATTTTCCACATTTCCCTCTCCGCTCGCCGCCTCCATTTTCCACCCTTTGTTTGGCTGTTTTCGCACAGGCGACGTCTGTGTCGCGTTTTTAAAACATTACCCATGCACTTATAGGAGCGGCATCGGGGCATCGGCAGTGGGACATCAGAAGCTCTAAACGAGCGCAAATAGTAATGACAATGCCGCACAGTGGGATCAATTGCAGCTCAAGTGGAACGCGCCCGTAATGATGGCGAAATTTAATCGGCTGAAAGGCGAGCTGAATGCAGGCATATGTGGTCTATAATTTTTTCTGTGGCGCATTTGCTGTGTTTGTTCAAGCTTGCACATATCAAATGTTGATTGGTGTTGCCTCAAGTGCAGTCGGAAAATTTGTGGAAAATATGTAGACACTTATGCCTATAAGGGGGTATAATTTAATACATTTGTTGTTGATTGTATATGGCGAGAGCAGGGTAACATAATAAGACTTAAAAATAATATACAATAGGTGGATCAGTGGCTTGGCGAATATTTCAAAGGTTTCTCGTTAAATTTAAATGGAAGAAAGATCTTTTTAAGCGGGGCATTTTTCTTTAATAGTTTGACATATTTTTGAAAATATTAAATTGCAAATTCACCTTTGTAAGATTCATTAAAATTGTTTTAAAATACAAAACAGGAACAAAAATCACTAGGGGTTTGAAACTTCTTCACAATGCGTCAAAAAGTATGCTATAAAATGTTTAAGCTATAAATTAATATTTTGTAGCACAGTTTTTTGGCATATTTATGGGGGATTTACTAACTAAAGTCATTTATCTTAAATAAATAAATAAATAAATAAATAAATAAATAAAGTTTTTTTTACGTGATTAGTGTTATGTTAACTGTAAAGTTATATATGTCTAAAAACATTTAAAGATGCCAAAATTCAATTTAAATCAAACATTTTAAAATGTTCGACTACCTTTAAAAGGATTTTTTTAAATTAAATAGCCCTATTTAGCATCATAAATGTTATTGCTGTATAATTATAAAGATTTATCAATATAAAAAATACTGGTAACCCTTGAAGGTATACAAATTAACGAAAAACTTGTAAAGAAAGGGTCTTACTGACTTTGTAATTTTTTCCGCTCATCCCCCAGAGGCTCCACTGTACTCTGTACAGTGGCTCCTCCTACATGCTGGACGATGTTGCTTTACTCATGGGCATCCCTGCATCCGAGCTGCTGTGAACTGGAACTGGAATGGCAGCTCCGCCATCAAGCATGTACAACTCCTTCCGGTTCCTTTTTAGTATGTTCGCGTTCCTTTTCCCTGTGTATGTGTGTGCGTGTGTGAGTGTGTGTGCTAGTGTGCAAGTGTGATTGGGTTACAAACGCCGCCATTTATTTCGCCGGGTTCTGTGTGTAATTTGGTTTTTTTTTTTCATTTTTTTTTCATGCCGACTGCAGCGGCTGCTACTGCTTCATCTGACATGATTTCCGTATGTCGTTTGAGTTTTTCTTGCCGCCGCCGACTTTTTCTTCATTTTCTTGTTTTTCTCTGCCATCTTCTACTGCTGCTTCTACTTGGGCCCACTTTTTATATGTGAATATAAAGTACAGTTGTGATCGCAATAATAACGATTCAGGGTTTTTTTTTGTATTAATAAAATTCTATAAATATGTTATAAAGGTGTATAGAACTTTTTTGTTGTGTAAAAATAAACCTATTACTCAAATTAAATATTAAATGCAAATAGTCTCTACAGAATGCTTTATAACACATCTATATTAATTGATAAAAATTGAAATCTATAAAGAAATCGCTGGAAAACCGATAAAACGATATATTATATGGGTTTCAAATTCTACAAATCGATATATACCGATTTTCTAAGACTTGAAACCCATATTTTTTTATATATTTTCAATCGATATATTAATGAGGGATATAATAAAATCGGTATTCTGTTTTATATATCGAATTATGCCAAGTTTAGTTATTTATATTTTGAAAAAATAACCAATTATTAGTTAACAACTAATTAAATCGAAATATTTGTTAGAGTAAACTATTATAAATGTATAAATTACATTATTTTTATGGCATCTTAACTTGATGATTTATCGGAATTTATTTAAATATTTATCGGAACTTGAAATTGATCGATTTCTTCGATATTTTCGACTTTTTTCTTCGATTTACATTCCTAGTTGACCTCAAGTGAGTGGCAGCTGTTTGGTTAATAAAAAGCCTCAGGAAATATTTTGCAATATCCCAACTTACTGCCTATAATTTCGACCTTAGCTGTTGGCAAGTTTGTCAATTTTTTTTTGTCGGCTCCTCGTGTGCTCAATTTCATAAAAAAAATGTCAGTTTATGTTGATGTGTGCATGCTTTTCCTGTCGCGCTGCTACCGCTGCCGCTGCCATTGATATCGCTGACGAAATTGAGAATTATTATGTTTAAACGTGTGTGGCATCGCTGCCATTTGGGGGGACTAGCTTTCCACACTCCTTTCTCCTTGGCGAGTTTCCCGCCGAAAATCGCCGGGAGATTCGTTTTGGGGCGGCGACATGCGAGTTGGCATTGCATGTGCTGCTGCCTTCTGTTGCAGACTTTGCGGCGCGACGCGTTCTTGAAATTAGATTGCCTTGTGATGACTTTAATGCAAAGCCCACTCTAGCAGACACCCACACATGCTAGCTAGCAATCACACACACACACACACACATGCACACACATATGTGTATATAACGTGCTGTCAGCTTCAGTTAAACCTATACAAGCACAAGTGGCAGGACAGGAAATGGGGCAGCCATATCCTTTGGATTAAACATCTCTTCTGATAAGAATTTGCTAAAATTAGTTGCCATAGTTGGATATCGATATTGTAGTTATATTTCAAGGATATACAAACATATAAACAATTGAAAAATCGAAACAAATTAAATCAACACATAATAATAATTTCTATATAAACAAGCAACAAATGCGGATCAAGAAAAGTCGCTATAAGAAAGTCTAAAAAGTATCTCTAGATCAAGTTGTTGCAGTTTTTTTAGATTGTAATTATTATTTCAAGGATATTATATTATTTAAAAGCTTAAAACTAAGTAACGGAGTCATTTCCGACCCCATAATTCATATATATTCTTGATCAGTATCAACAGCCGAGTCGATCTAGCCATTTCCGGCAGAAAATATAAAATTTTGCAATTTTTTCAAAAAAATATAAGGGGTTACATCGTTCAAATTGTCAAAAATTTGCAAAAATGTTAATTGCTTTTTAATTTTTTAATTGAGTATACAGATTTATTAGCCTAATAAAAACTAACATCGAGAGGCTTTCCGAATTAAAATTAAACGCTTTTTGATTTAGTTATGAGATTTTGTATACTTTGATTTGTCAAAAAAACTGTCATACAAAAATATCGATAAATACCGATGCAAAGAATACGAATACTTTAAGCTTATGATCGATTTCCAACTATAATTTAATTGCAAAATGCAAGAGTATATTAATTCAACCATCCCAAAGTTAGTTTCCTTTCTTATTTTTATTTATCTTTATTAATATTCTTTGATTAAATATATAAATTCATAACATGACGCAAGTCTTAAGAATTATTCGATATAATTGTCATTTTTCAACCTGTTATAATTTTATTGAATTATCCTTTTACTTGTCTGCCTCCTGATATATTTTTTGATATTCCATACTCATTTCATTTCACACCAATGTATCCATTTTGTGCTTCTGAAGATTGCCATTGAAGTTGGCTTCAGTTTCAGTTTCAGTTTGCCACAGGACAATCAATAGGAGAAGGCAACATTTCAGGCTCACGAGACGAGACAAAAGTCAATTCCATGTTCGTGTTGTGTCGCTGATGCCTCACAAAAAGGCTCTTTGTTAAGTACACACACAGATACGGGCACTGAAAGAAATCTAGAGTAGAAATTGGGTTATATTTACATATTTATTTTATTCATAAAATCTATGTAAATAAATGTGTAGGAATTGGTTTTAAGTTATTTAACCTTCTGTCTTTATCATTAGCTCTATTGATTCGATTTTTTAATATATATATCTTATAGAATATATATATCTTATGGGTCTAGGGATGATTTCATAAGTCTGTAACAATGTCATATGAAATTTGTACCAATGATAATATAAAGGGAAGATGCCTAACGCCCATAAATTTGACTTCTCCCTCTGGCTTTTTAAAAAGAAATTTCAATACAAATTGTAGCACATAAAATTCGATTGCAGGATAATCATATGGCGCTACTCATCTTGCAATATTAAATACTCCTTGGTTGTATCTTTCGTTAACAAGATGTATCTCTGAAATACTTTTATTTTAGTAAAAAACTACTATTTCATTCTTTGTATAATGGCCCAAGAGCTATAGGATTTATCTGTGTCATTCAATTAGAAAGGGCTTTCGTCGTCATTTTTCCCAGTGTAGAAATACAGACTCTCTCTCTCTCTCCCTCTTTCTGACTCTGACTTACTGCCAAAGGCTAATGAAGGCAAAAGGGTGAAGGGTGCACGGAGGCCGGGGGCTGGGGGGGTGGCATTTCAAATTTTAGAGAGGAGGACATGCCAGGATGCACTTGCCACTTGGCAATGCATGCAGCACTGTGGCTGCCACAGCTGCAACTTCAGTTGCCCATATGCCTAGGCCATGTTGACATCAAACAAACAAACAAACTGACACAACAAACAAATACACAGCAACACGCACACACTCACGCACACACACACACACACACACATACCGGCTAGCAAAAGAGCACAGAGTTGCAACAGAAAATAGAAAATAGAAAACAGGAACCGGGAACCGGGAGCGCAGGCAACAAAAAACACAAAAATTTGAAGCAAAGAGCGAGCGAAAAACAGGACCGAATGAAATTTGTATAAACTGCCATCAAGAGTCTGCCCGGAGTTAGAGTTCAGATTTTCCCCCAAAGTCCAAAATGGAAAACTCGTGTTCGGGCTTCAGCGAAAGACAGGCGACAGTCAAAAAGGGAAAAAGGCAAATGGCGGAGTTTTTGAATAAGTTGCCAGTTTTTCAAGTCTTATTTCAAAATCAGCAACTAGTTTCTGATCCTTCAGGGAGCCAAGGGAATTTCGGTGGGGAAATTAAAGGGTTTTGGAATTTAAATAAATTCTTTGAAAAGATTTTCTTATTGTGAGATTGTAATATATTTATTTAAAGAACATTTCTGATATTTTATTTGAATTATCTTTTATCGTAATAACTAAATTAAAGATATTTTAAGGGAAAACTCTTTATACTTTTAGGGAACTAAGTGAAATTAATAATTTAGACCAAAGAAACTTAATTAGATATATATATTCTATGTAAATTATAAAATGAATTATTTTTAAAGGTAAAACTATAAACTTTCAGGGAACTAAGGGGGTTTTGGGAGGAAAATGAAAGAGTTTTGCTTTAAAAATAGTTTTTTAAAAAGATTATCTATGTATAATTTATTTAAATATGATTTTTTCATGCATATATTATAATTATTAAAAGGAATCTGTGACAATGTTTATTTAAGCTAATACATTGTTAAATGATATATAAAACATATATTATATATTTTTATTTAAATATATAATTTATCAATATTAATTTTACAAAATTCTACGACACTGACTGAAATCTGCCGTGGTCTTTAGAATTTCTAAGCAATTCTAGCTGAGTAAAAGCTCATTTCTGCTTCACTAGCAATTCTGCATTTTCCCTAGTTTTCCCATTCAAGTGGAATTATTAATTATGCCAAATGCAGCTTTTAATGCTAAGGATCCTCTCCTCATCCCGTTGCCCTTAGCCCTGGGGCTAATCAGGAATTGTTGGCAGAGAATTATTCAGGAATTCTGGATATTTCCCTGAATACAGCCCCTTTTGCAATTTTCCGACTGTGTTCCCCGGGTTCTCTTTATTTATTTTTTGTAGCCATTACGATATTTATGTAAATTTATTGGACAACAAGGGGATTTCAATTAAAATGCAATCCAGACTGATTTAATAAAGGCGTATTTCAAAGGAGGCGGCGGAGTGGGCGTGTCACCGGCTGACGACAGGCAAAATAACTTTAAATTAATTAAAAACGCGCCCGGCAAAAATGTTTTAAGCTCGCGATGACAACAAACGCGGGCGAGCGGGGGTGTCAAGGCGTTTTGCAGGATGGGAAATCTCAGGGAAAATGGCAGGGTGTGACGGAGGGGAAATTCAGGCAAGGATGCTGCAGCAAAGACAGCACATATCTACGATGAGAGGGGCAAGAGAACTTCTCTACGGGTTGCCAGGGCGCATCAATGTCGCGGAAATTAATTGAAATGAAGGCACATGCACGGAGAGAAAATATAGAGAGTTGTGTAATAGAAAATTTGATACAATTTCGTGGAAAAAATTAAGATGTTAGTTTAATTAATATTAAAGAAAAAATAAAATTTGTCTAAACTTTAATAGTACAAATCTTATTGAACAAAAAACAAATATTTCTCTTTGTGCAGTTATTTTCCGTAGGACTTTACAGGAGTTTTTCGCTGAGAGGAAAAGGCAGGGTAGGAGGTGGGAAAACTGCATCCGATGCGCGTAAAATGAAATAAAGAAGATGCATTCTCATGTCCTGCCATGAGCGCCTTGGTCTCGCCCTCGGGCGAAAACTTGTTTTAGGCTGAAATGGAAATTTTTAGAAATCCCAGCCGAAGCGCATTTTAGGGAAATTCAATACCATTATTGAAGAAAAAGTTAAAGACATTAATCAAGGATATGGAAAGATGGTTGAAGAACATGAAATATGGCTGCAGTCTTCAAGCAATTTATGTTCTAACAATAGCTGTGCTATGTAATGATATTTTACTAATTTAAAAAGTTAAAATTACACATAAAATATATAATTAATTTATTATTATTATTAATTAATTTAATTAATTTATTTTGTTGCAATATCTTTTCTTCAAAAGTAAGAAAAACTAATAAGATGTTTAACGCCATACATATTTTTTGATTAATTTATATTATTAATATAAATAATATACAAAAAATATATATTTGATATATTTATAAGGAAGATATAAATGTATATAAAATAAATATATATAAATTTGATATATTGATAAGGAAGATATAAAGTCAGATATTGTTTTTAATCATATTAGAAAAATATGGCACTGGAGGTATACTCTTCTAACAAATAGAATACAAATAAATAAGATGGGTAACGCCATATGATTGTATTAATTTATTATAAATATGCGTAGGAAATTTAAATAATTAACAAAAAGATTTCTAGATCTGAAGAATATTATTTAGGATCCAATTCCTTATAGAGCTAGAAAAAGGAAGAGCACTCTGGAAATGCAGTCCTGATTTATACACTTGCAGTGATTATTTATGCTCCAAAGCCAAGTTGATTTCTGGCCACTGACCAGTTTTGGGGAAAATAGCCGGGCGAAAGAGATGGGTATACGGTTGGAGAAAGAGACGCAAATAGGGGTGAGATAGCAATGGGGAGAGCTTAAGCCAAAACATTACCGCACGTCTGCAAAGCTCCGCTTCAGTTGCTGCCCTCTGACCTCTCCCCCGAAAAGTTGCAGCCAACAAATGAAATTAAGCAAATAAATTTTGAGGCGGATTAGTTGTGGAGGGAAATGGGCGGAAAATGTTGGAAGGGAAAAATAAGAAGAGGGAAAAAGAGCCAAGGAGAAAAGCTATAATAGAGGGTTTAAACTATAAGATTACCCAAGGATCTCTTACTAGATGATATAAATATAAAAATAATATATAGAAAACAAATAACAAAAACTATGTATTTAAATGAGATAATTATAATATAATTTATATTTAGATATTTTTTTTTAAATATAATTGCATAGTGAATATACCCCGTCACTTATTTTCTAATACCTCGCATAAAAACTAAAGCAAGTAAACGAACTGCGGACCGTTTTGCGGCTTAGCGAGTTATCTGGCAAGTCGTTTAGACCTTTTCTATGTGCTTTTATATGGGGTTAGCCACTTTCCTGCATTTTCCACTGTCCGCCCAAGGAAATTGCACACGAAATTTGAGTTTTCAAGTTGAAAATTGGAAGTCGTGCAGGTCTGCGCGCCATCCCATCGAGGCAATTAAAATGTTGAGTTCCGGCCGGGACTGAGAGCTTGAGCCCGTCTCGTGGAGTTCTTGCAGCACCTCCATTTCCCCACAAATTTTCCACAATTTTCCCGCACTCCACATGTGAAGCAGTGGCGAGGAAAACAAATCCGAGCTCTTTATTCACTCAACGGCGGAGAGGAAAAAAGAAGGCAAAATAAAAGGCACCGAGTTCAAAGTGCATGATGAGGACATCTTGCTACCCCGGAAAAGACGCCGCGAAAAGGCAGCGTACATTTTCCTTGGCTAAGGAATCAATCAACTGGTTTATGGATATTTTCCTAGAGAGAGAGACTCGTTTATGTGACGGATTTTTATGATGTACAGTGTACACTTTTTATGGCACAACATTGTGTGTGTTGATATTGGGGGAAGCTGGGAGGACGAAATTGCTTTTCATTTATCTCTGGCTTTTGACTAAGTGAAGGAAATTATGCAATTTCGAAATGATTACCATAAAAATATTGCTTCTTATAAATAATAATATTAAAAGCAATATCAGTTTATTACTGTATAATAATAATAATAAAATAATAAAATAAAATAATAAAACTACAAACATAAATGCAAGCCCACAGAGTTATATCTAACTCAATATTTTGTAGAAATTGTATTTAATATAATTAAAATAAACAGGAGAATTTAACAGAGTAAATATTTAATATTTCATATTATTATATTTCATAGTTTTTAGTTTGACAAAAGTATATAGTAAAGAGTAAAGTATTTCAGATACAAAAATTAATAGAATATAACTATTTATCTAGTTAAAAATTAAGCGAAACATAGATTATAGAAAGAATCCTTTTATTTAATCAAACAAACAGTACATTATTCTTTAACCATATCAATTATTTAATTCTAAAATAATAAGTATCAAAAAATATAATATATTTCCTGCCTTAATAGTGGGTACTACAACTAACTGTCATTTAATATTTCCATATCATATTATTACTTAAAATTTTAATACTATTTTCCTGAAGAGCAGCCGGTGTGTGTGCTCTTCTGAGTTCCCTAATTAAATTAGCCCGTAAAGTGTATGAAAAAATCGTCATTTCTGGGACAAGCTTATATTTACTCAGAGCCACCTCCCGCCCCCTCGAAAAGTGCATTAAAAAACTAACAAAATAAAATATACTTTTTCTCTGTCGTTGCAGGTGAGTGCAGTTTCTTTCATCTTTATTTCGGTTCTGTTCGGTTCGATTCATTTCCCTCCGGCTAAGCCAGACAAAATAGGAAAACAGGAGAGAAGTCCCGAAACTTTTTTTGCGAATAACTTTGTTGGGCTTTTGTCTGTGGCCCGCTCCTAAGTAAAGTAAGTAAGTAAAAGCGATTTTCTTCCCATGCTTTCTTTTTTTTTGCTCTCCATCTCGGATGCGTTTTCCCTGCTTTTCTTTGTTGCCTTTTGCCGGTGGGTTGAACCGAATATGTCAATGATAAATGGCATAATCTCTTTGGCCCACAACAAACTCACGTAGAGATTGTCGTGGCTCCATCGTAATGATATTGCACAAAAATTATGCTAATAGCTTAATGCCATCGCACTTAAGCGCTAAGACAGCAGGGCCCAAGATGACAAGGAGGCCCAGACTGGTGTCCTCGAGCAGGAGTCGTGATGGTGCCCATGGTTGTGGCCACTTTGAATACCCTACAAAAGGGTATATGGCTTAGACTAACAAGTATTCTTTTAAATATGAGAATCAGCTTGTTCATAGTATACAAATTATAATACATTGTTTATATTATATATAAATAGTATTTAATGGCTCAGAAACAATCTTAGAAAATAAGATTTGTTGCCTAGAGCATATACTATTTATTTCAAGGATATACCAAATCCTTGCATTAATTTAGTTTTCGCATTTGTCTGTCGTCGTCGCGCCTTGCAAAAACTTGGCTTTGGCCTCACTTCCACTCCTCTTGGATTGGATTTTGAGTTTTGCTTGGCCAGTTTTGGGGTGTGTGTGTGTGTTGTGGGCTGACCCCAACACGGGGACTTTTTGGCAGCTGCGACCAGGACACAACAGCAATTGCAGTGGGCGGAATTGCTTTCGGCCAGGCCAGAGGGACGACGAGCTCGTGGCCGAAATGCCGGACCAAAAGCTACGTACTACCAACTTTCTCGGCCTAATGTGTGTGCAGCTCGGAAAGCTGGTTAGCCTCTGTTGTTGTTGCTGCAGAAACTTATGACCGGGCGAAACTTTCGTGAAGGAATCATTTTTGGATTGGCACAGATGTGACAAGAGGATAATACATATATACAACAAGGACAACCCGGGAATGGGAAGTCCAAACGCTTGGCATTTGAGGAAATGAAACGATCATAAATCCAAGAAGGCAGGGAAGGCAGGGGGAAGCTCACAGAGCAATGAAATATGATGAGAACTCTCAAGGAAAACCCACACACAAGTGCGACTTAAGGCAAAAGGATAAATGCATAAAGCATTGAAAAGTAAGGATATAGGCTTATTTGAATTAAGAAATAATGAAAGCTGCCCTTTAAAATTAATTTAAAATGTATTATTACGAATACAGAATTAATAGTTGAGTTTATATTGTCCTGTTTTTTTAAATAACTTGTATTAACTATATAAATATAAATACTCAAGAGCCTTGGGACAAAAGTGGTTTGTAAATCTCTTAAAAATAATCTGTTGCCAAAGGCAGATGGTCAGAAGCGAAAGAAAATAGATATAAACCAAGCAAATGAAAAACGATTTAAGCTGTGTCAGCAAAAGAAATGATTTTTTAAGTACGCACCTAAGAAAAAAGCACAGCCCTCCGCAGTAAATACGCAGAAAATGTGAAAGGGGGCGAAAAAAAAAAAAACAACAACGTGAAAAACTTGAACAGTGAAATGCAACAAATAACCACCAAATATCCATCAGATGGCTGCAGAAACCACAGCCAAACAAAGGCGAAAAAAAAGGAAAATAATATTAGCAGAAGAATGCATTATGGTCCGATGGGGAAAATGCGAGGAAAAATTGGAAAAACCAAATGATTTGCTGGGAAAATCACTTAGCAGCGCACATGAAAAGTGCCAAGTCTACTGAAAAGATGGGTGCAGGATTGGTGTTGGTTTGGTGTAGGGTTGGTATAGCGTTGGGTTTGGCTTAGGATTGTTTTAGATGTTGGTGTAGGTTTGGTGTTGGGTTGGTACGATGTTGGTGTTAATGTTGGTGTAGGATTGACGTAGAGTTTTGTGTTGATGTTGCTGCTGTTGTTGATAACGCTGCTTCTTGAATACATAATTCCTTGGGGGCATTACAAGCAGCAAAGGATTTGCGGCCAATAGAAAAGAAAAGCCACTCTAGAAAAGGTAATATAATATAACAACTTTTAAATATATAATTCTTTTTAGTTATTTTTGGTCTGCTATTTATTTTATATTTAAAATGGCCTTGTGGTTGAAAGGTCCCACAACTAAAACCATCATTAGGTTTCTCTAAATAGCTCACATCCTTTTTAGATTTTTACTTTTATTTTGCTAATTTGTAAAAATCTGCAACTTGGGACCCATGAACCGTAGGCTTCATTCTTTCCAAAGTGCAATGTGCAACATCCTGAAAAAAGGGTAAATTGCTTTTTGGAGTTCAAATGGAAGGCAGACGCAGGGCGGGGCAATTTGGGAACTTGGGCCGGACGGGGTCGACCAGTTCATTTCATTGACATTATGATTGGAAGCTGTCGTCCTTCGCCTCACATTGTGCAAGTTATGTGGATGTAGGATGTGGTGTGGTGCGGCTCAGTGGCCACTGAATGATGATGATGATGATGATGATGATGAGGATGATGGTGCTGCATTTCTATCCCGAAAATTTCGGACAAACGGAAACGACACACGAACAAAAAAAAAAAGAGAGAAACAGGATGGGAGCCCCGTTGGCAAAATGTGCTCCTCAGTCACTCAATGCTGACCACAGGTCAGCGGGATTATGGGGGTTAAGGGGCATCAGCGGGACTCTAAGAGGGTTAAGGGGGACAGGGCAGGAGAGGTATTTTAGTGGACGTTACACAGAGAGAAGCGATATACAGAGACGCGGGCACAAAAAGCCAGTGAAGAGCCCAGACACATTTGCCACATCAGCAAATGATATCAAAAACGTTATTTCCAGGCGCAACTGCCAAAGGTAATGGGCCAAAAGCCGGGGCCAAGGGATCCTTTCGCCACCAGCAATCACACCCATCGCACAATCAACCAGTCAGCCAGGCACACACACACACACCCATGCACAGTCACACACAGGACACTAAATTTGTGGCAAAAGGAGCGCAAAAAAGGTCCACAAACTACGGACCTAATGATGGGTAAAGAGGGTTCATCAAGGGGCGTGGCGCGTGTGGGCAACATCCGGGGGGGCAGTGAGCATACATGCATGTTGCCCAGCGTTACCCATACCCCTTTTCCCTTTCCCCCTTCCCATCCCCCGGCCAGTCCACACAAATGGCAGCAAATCAAATTTAATTGAAGCACAAAAATCGGTTGCCTACTTTTGCGGGCAATGGAACGATTGCGCGTGACTTCCTCGTCACATTCACACCCCACACACACACAGTGGTTCAATTTAACCCATGGCCACGGCCAAAAGGGCTTCTAATTTGGTTTGAATATTCGATTCAAGTTTGGAGCCAACTGCCCAGGCAATCGGTTCAATTATATCCGGCGCGGCTTACCAATATGACCGACCGATCGAGGGACAGCTTGCGAATGGCTGTACAAAAGGCAAATTTAATTATAAGAATTTGTGGGAATTTTATCTTTATATATAGTTGGTAAAATTCTTGGTAAATAGTAAATTTAATTTAATTTATTAAGATTAATAAATTTCATTAATTATAAGAATTTGTGGGAATTTTATATTTACATTTAGATTTAGTTGGCATACCAATGTTGGTACCAATAGAAAGGATATTTAAGATGGAATATTTAATTTTGTAATACAAGGGAATTGTATGTTTATATTAAGGTTAATAAATTCTAATAGTTGCTAAAAATTAAGGGACTTCTAAAAGTACACAAAGAGGTAAATTCAAAAAAGAAGTTTAAAAATATTATATTCAAATAGTTGGTATACTTAGGAGGGAATTTAAATTAGTTTTACATTAAGGTTAATATGTTCCAATAGTTGCTATAAATTAAAGTGGATTTTAAGGGCACACATAAAGGTAAATTTAAATAAAGAAGTACCTGAAAGCTAAATGCTTAGATTAATGTCTATTAAATAAAATTGTTGATATAATTTGAACTGATTCAAAAAGGAACATTGAATTAAAAGAATCTCAGAAATATTATATTTATATATAATATAATTCAATTTTTATATTAAAGATTCGCAATTGAAATAGTTGAAAAAATTAAATAGAGTGTCTGGTAATTTGTATTGTAATGTAATGATTTAATGTTTGAAATAGTGGCTCTAATTACAAGGGTTATTTAAGGGTTTTCATACAGAAATTAAATTTTAAATATAAATAAAAATATATATAAAAACATAAATGAGTGAAAAATTTGTTATTTATATTCAAATATTGTTAGACAGTTAATAGCTATAATTAACATGTAAGGAATAGGGATGCGATATAAGAGTAAGCAAAGATAGAATATTTATAAGGGATTGCCTAATAACTTCGCTTAATTATTTAAAATAGTTTATTTAATTATAAAGTATATTAATGGGTAATACTAAGGGGAAATTTAAGAAAGTGAATACCTGGATATTGAAACCGTATGGCAAAGTTGAACTGTCTATAATCGAAAAATAACTTTAAAGGTATACAAACTTCGCCTTCTCAAAAGTCATCGTCCCATCTTTTTCGTTGTCTGCCTTAGGTTTTTCTTGGATTTCTTACTATTTTCTCGGCAAGTCCTCAGTAGGGATTTATTTTTCCTCAGTTTTCCCCCCGCCCCGGCCCATCGCTCGGTTCGGTTGAGTTTAGTCCATTGACCTGCCATTGTGTGTGGATTTTACTCGGCCTCCTCAGTTGTTTCTTTTCGGCAATTAATTTAGTGATTTACTTAATTTCTTTTCCTGTATTTCGAACACGAACTGCAGAGTGTGTGTGTGTCTTGTTTTGGTCTCGTTCAAATTTTTTGATTGATGCATACCCATACGATACGAGTGGTTTTCCTCTTCCATTGCCATCCATTTTGCCCATTCGATTCGATTCGATTTTCCGCATTACTCATACGCCCCGTGGCCAAGATTTCACTTTATCAAACTTCAAGTTGCGTTTTCATTAAGTCGAAACACATCAGCATTTTTCCGGACCTAGTTGCTTGTTTTTTCCATTCTTTTTTTTTTTTACCCAATCCCTCTTGCCTTTGGGCCATTTCATTTGCATTCTTCACTGGCTTTCAGCTTTTCTTTACTATGTTTTTTTTTTGTTGTTCCTTTGTTTTGTGTGTTTTCCCCCCCGCTTCCTGCCCCAGCAATTTGGTAGAGCAACAAATGATGCGTAAGAAATGCTTTAATAAATTCGGCAACAGTTTTCCCACCCTCAATGGTGGTAGTTTTTCATTTCCCATTTCACATTTCCCCCCTTTTCTGGGCCATTTCACTGGCAAAGTCTTTAAGGTGCGGGTGTGCCGCTTCTCTCTCTCTCTCTGTGTGTGTAGTATTTTATAGTTTGCCGGCCGCACATCTATTCCGTTTGTTTAAGGGCTAATAAATATTTTAGCGGCCTTTTCAGTGTGTGTGTGTGTGTGTGTGTGTGTGGGGTGGCGGTGCAGGAAAATATGTTTGCAGCAGTTGGAAACAAACGAGCGAGCAAACGAGTTGAGTAAATCAAGCCGCACTTCCGCTCCAAGCTTCGCTTCTCGCTGGGCTTGGGTTTGGGTTTGGCTTTGGGTTTTCCAAGCCGAAAGCTTCTAGCAGCACAACCCTTTCCGGCCAACCAGCGCCCCTGAAAAGAGTCCTTGTGAACCCCCCTCCCCCCTTCACCCTGTTGGAAAAAAGGGGTATGGGGGGAGAGAGAGAGCTCTGTGATAACCCCCTTTTCCTGCTTTTGTTTGTCTGCTGTCTGCTTTCTAACTGAATGAAAGCCTTGGCGCGTTGACTGATTTCGAATGGATTTTGCACGCTTCGCATGTGTGAGTTTTCTCACTGAGAAATCTGAGTTCCAAGAAGCCAAATTCTTGGCAAATATTAAGCTGGAAAATATATAGCTTAAAATAAATAACTTTCTGGCAAAAGTTATATATTTTAATTAAAAATAAGGCATACTAAAGAAGAAAACTATGTCTTTTTAATTGAAAATCATCATTATTCAAATAAAAATGAAGAATATTAAATGTTCAAGCATCAGCAGCTTTTATATACATATATTTTGAGGTTGTGTTCCTTTGAACTTTGTTAAAAAATATTAAATTTAATTTAAATTTGTATTTGAAAAGCTTTATAATGTTTTTACAAAATATTAGTTTTTTATTCTTCATAAATTAAACGAATTAATAAAGTAATCGAAATCTTAAAATCTGCAGGAGTAAAAACCTGAATAAAAAGGTTAAAAATGTTTTTTACATTCCTTTTTCAACGCTAAAACTATTATTATAAAATTATAAAACTAAATTTTTATAAACTTTAACTGAAATATTTTATTTCAAGTCATTTTTCACTACTAAATAATATCATTGAGTGCCATAATTTGTAACTAATACAAAAATAGCATTTAAATATTTTAAGCTTGAGCTTTTGACATTTCCAAATAGATAACAAAAGTATAATTCACATAAATTGCACACATAACACACATTTTTAATTTAAAGTAAAACTACCTTCTCTAGAGCCCCCCTTTTTTCTCTCAGTGCACCTGATTGTTGGGTAGTGTGTGGAGTCACAAAATCCCGTAGGTGCAAAATAGCGCACTCCAGGCAACGAAGCACGTTCACGTTCACATTTGTGTTTTTTGTTGTTTTGTTTCTTGTTTTCTTTTTGTTGTTGTTGTTATTGTTGTTGTTGTTGTTTCTTCCTTTTTGCTGCTGCCGCCGTTGTTTCTCTGCTCATTTTTGTGTATTTATTTGTTTTTGTTCACTAGAAGCAACACAAGAAAGGGTATCTTGGGTATACAGACGAGCAATGTGCTCAGTCAGCGGAAAATTCGATCTGGGGAAAAGAGAGGTTCTTTTCTAAGAATTGTTCTTTTAAATAAATAAGATTTCCTTTTTTTTTGGTTTGAGATGAATAATGATTTAAAGGATTAAAAAAAAGAAGAAAGAATATATTAAAAACCCCTCAAAAATATACTTTTGAATAAGAGTAAAAAGTAATACTTTTAAATGGGACTAAAAAGTGACACCAATTAAGTTAGAAAGTCCATTTTAATGTTAAATACTCACTTTAAATAATATACATTACTTGTATATAAAGTGAAATTAAATTTAAAAATTAGGAAAATAGAAATAATACCCTGTACAGGTCATCAATTAGTTGAGTTTCCCCGACATATTCCTGTCTACGGCTTGGCTGTCCTGCCACAGTAAAGCCTCGACTGAGGTTTTTGCGTTAGTTTAAGGAACAACTGCAGAAGAAAAGGAGGAAAGTGGGAGCAAGAGCGGCAGAGCGGAGAAGAGAAGCGGGAAAACTCGAAAAGAGGAAAGGGGTGGGGGAAAATTGTGCGGCAAAATAAAATAAACCAAAGTGTTGGGGGAGACGCACTTCTGGGATTGGTTTGGTACACGCCGGGCTTTTCTTCCGATTTTTCCGCTTTTCTTTCCCCTTTTTGTTTGTATCCTTTATGTTTTTGCATTTGTTTTTGTTGCCTTCACCCCGTTGGGAACACGAATGCGATGTGCTTAAGCGGAAAACATCATTTTGCTGCTGGTATTGCAGGTTGCAGATTGCATGTTGCATGTTGCTGTTGCTGTTGCTGTTGCTATTGCAATTGCAACACCTCCAACTGTACTCCACTGACATCCTGCGACTTATTGAGGTGTTAAGCTAAACACAATTCCAATATTGGAAAGCAAAACAAGGCACGGGACACAAGAGGATAACAAAGGAACGGAACAAATGAGATGCCAGGACTTGATGGTCAGTGTGGGCTCTATTTCTTTTTTTTCTCTTTGTTCTGCTGGATTTATGCCTGTACCAATGCGGCGTATACTTGATATTGCGGATACTTGATATTGATGTTGAGCCTCAGTCCCACAAAGGAGAACGTGATAATCAAGAAGGCGAAAAAGCAAAGGAGAGCCAAGAAAACATACAGCCAAGACAGACATAAGCTGATTGCTTCTGTTGGCCATACACTCGTCCAGCGATATATAGTTATGTGTGGGGATATTTTGTGTGGCGCATAGAACACTTGATTTCTGATCATATATCAAAGCTGGACGGGAAGGGAAGTCCTCACTAGAGATGTGTGTGTGTGTGTGTAGCTGGTGTCCTGTTGATTTCCGGTCTTGCCAGCTGCTCCAGAGTGTGCATGTTGACTTGTATATGAGTTCCTGTTCCTGAGTGCTGAGTAACTTAATATCAAGTATCAAGAAGAGCTAAAAAAAATAATTTATTACTATATAGAAATTATGCAGCATTTAAAAGACATTACAAAATTTAATTTTATATAAATATATATTTTTATTTTAAGTAAAAAACTTTCTTACTTACTTTCCCTGGCTGCACTATCCCCTTGGCCCCTGCTGCTCCTGCTTTTTTGTCATTTGCTGAGCACAGCAAATTAGCATGCAGCCAACATGTGTTCGGCTGTCAGCCTGGCAGTCCTTCAGCCACTCCCCTTAATTCCCAAGTAAGTGTGTCACATTAAATGATACGCATCACTTGACACCAAAATGTGCGAAAGAAGAAAGCCAAAGCCGTGGGCGGGGGTGTGGCGGAAAACAGGGAAAGTATATATATATAAATGGAAGGAGCGGGGAAAACTCGGCTTGAGCAACGGGTTGTAAGTTCAGGAAAATTACGCCTTTTCCGTCTTAGTTTCTTAATGAGTTGTTGAAGACGCCAGCATATGTACAAGAAAAAATCAATATAGCCAGGGAATATTTTGCAAATGAAATGCTCAGAGGAAAGGAACTCTTTTCTTTTTTTTTTGTACGCAAAGAAAAGGGTTTAACTGAAAAATAAGGGGAGATGTAAATGGCAACAAAACGGAAGTTGATTTTAAGTTGTTAGCCCCTAGAGGAAAAGCCAAGAGAGAGAGAGGACTCTAAGATACCCTTTATATAAATATAAACTTTCTGGCACAAAAGTATTGCCTGCTCGGGAATACCTTCTTTCTATAGGGTATGCCAGGAAAAGTGCCGGGGGGAAAAAACAAATAAAACTCGATGGCGGCGGGGGCTAAGACAAACAAACAAGCAAAGGTCCAAGACAAGAGGTGACAGGAAACAGGAAGCACAGGATGCAGAACGTGCTCAAGTTCGGGACATTCATACGTATATATATATTTATATATATACAGATATAGAGTATGATATATATGTTATATAATGAAGACAAGTAGGCCCCGCGTTGTGTGCTAGAGGAAAACTCGGTTGCCACAGTACTAGCCGACCTGTCATGCCACACATTAGACTAGGATTATTTTGTGGAAACCTCACGAAAGAAACCCCCAAAATTTTCAATTAGAACTGAAGGCATAAAGTGCATAAAACAGAAATTATTCAAAATTATGGCACACCCCAAGATGCGGCCCCCAAAGCCAGCGAAGACCCGATTGGCATTACGCAAAAGCAAGGTCAAAAAAGCAAGCTTCAAGTCCACCAGTCCGAGGCGGAAGCTGAGACCCTTGATCCGTTCGGATGTCAAAAAGCGGATGCGAACCCCGCTGCCCACCACTGGCAAGAGGAAGTCCCAGAAAAAGAAGAAGCCGGCCAAGCTCAAGTCGGGCCTCAAGAAACCCATTAGGAAGATCAATCTAATCGATGCCAGTCATGGGAAGAAATCGAAGAAGGCGATTGGAACTAATGTGGTTTTCTTCGCCAAGGACTCTGTCGGGCGCAGCGAAACAAGAACTGCAAATTTGGCATTACTTTCGGCCATGAAGATCGGTCGCATGACCTCCAGATTTTGTAACCCCTCGAAGGCTCGCGAGGGTGTTGACTTCTTCAGCCATCTGGGCCAGAGGGTCCTCCAGTCGATGCCCGTTAATATGCGAGATGATGGTGAAGGAGGCTTTACCGAAAGAATTGTCGGCCGGAGAATGATGCCGGGCAGATTGGAGGCAGTCAGACTGACAGAAGCTGGCAGACTGAGAGCTGGCGGATTGGGCGGGGCTGTGGCAAAAGTAAACGAAGGTTTTGTCGGTGGATCGAGTGTTGGCTTCGAAAGTGGCATTGACTTCGCTGAGATTCCACATGGAACCAGGCTGGCGCTGGCAGTGGGTGTAGGGCCCCTGTGTCCGGGTCCTGTACTCAACAGTAGTGCCAGTCTGGCCGCCAAGGACGTTGTGGTGCCACTGACCAATCGCCTGCCCATTATTGATTTCATCTCGACCACGGAGTTCAACAAGATGGCTGAGACCATGAAGACACCGCGACGGCATAATCGTTGATTCAGGTACACAACGAGTGGCGAATTATTCATTCGACAGTTTACAAATTTGTTGTATAACTTAGGAAATCTTTTCGTTACTGAAACCGAGGGGGCTTACAAAAAAGAAGTGAAAATATACACAAACGTTTATAAATGTCGTCTGTAAGGTAAATTGCTATTTAGTAACGAGTGCAGTACACCACGACGAGTAGCTAAGAGTCAGGAATAACTAGTAATTAACAACTTCTGCGAGTTGAAGTTAGTAAAAGGCAACATTGCACGAATATGTACATAAAAAACTTACCATCAACGAGTGAAGCAAAGCAAACTCATGAGCCATGAACAACGAGTCGAGACGCAACGAGTAAAATGAAGTTTTAACGACAAACGGAAGACCATCAACGAATGCTGCATCGGGTAATGAATTCAGCAATCAACGAGTGCAGGATCTCAAGAGCAAACAACTTATTCGCACAACTTTCAAGCGATCGCAAAACATTTTCATTTTGCTTGGTTTATTTGGACATACCAGAAATACATATTCCCAAATGAAATTGTTGGACAAGATGGAATGGCAATGGGAATGGGTATGGGTTTCTGGTTTGGAATTAGGATGGTGGGGTGAAAGGGGTTTCCTGCTGGCTTCCAGTTGCGATTGGGGGCAGCGAGGTCGACTGCGCCAGTAAGCGAACTTTTGCGCAAATTATCTGCGTCGCGTTTATTTCGCGCAAACAAATCGCAAAACTTTTGCAGACGGCGACCCAGCGACTTTGCCTTCTGCCTTCTTCACCCGAATCTCATCATCATCCTGGTCCTGGTCCTGGTTCTGGCCCTGCTCCTCGTCTTGGTCTTCGTCCTGGTCCTGGTCCTGGTACAGTTGTAAAAGTTTTGCCGGTGGAAAAGTTTTGGAAGGAGCCGCCTCCTCGACTTCAGAAATCCCTGCTCCATGCTCCCGGCTTTCTTTCCAGTTTTCGGGGGCATCTTGCAGCAATTTACGGGTCTTGGGGAACTTGAGAAACGAATGGAAGATGGAAGCCAGGCAATTGATGCACCCCCGGACGGGTGAAGGGTGAAACAGGTTGCGCCATTGAGATGGGATTGGGGACTTTCGCGAGAATGGGGTGGGCAGGGGTGTCCCCCGCCGGTCCTGGAAAATTCCTGCCTGCCGCCCTTTTTTGTTGTTGTTGCAGCTCCGAGTTTTCCGGCTTGTTTTCATTTTCGGTGCCGGAGAATTTGCATTTTAGCCAGAAGGGCAAGAAGACGACGATTGCGGCTTTTAACCGCAAACCGAACGGAAATTGAGATTCATTTAATTCATTGTGCGCCGAGCTGAATTTTTGGGATAACAGTTGGGGCTCAGGGCAAGAAAGGGTAAAGCAGTGTATTACACGGAGAGAAATGTATGAGAATTTGTTGTTTTTTTAGGACAATTTTATATAGTATATAGCTCAATTATAGTTACATATTAAACAATTCAATTTGAGTAGTAACAATGATTATAAAGAGATTTTCATTTAACTTAATCAAATAAAAATATTAAAAGTTTACCTAAATTTGGCAAAATAATATAATGAAATATATCTTATAATTTATAATGAACGGAATGCTAATGTTTTATGACATGATTTCCCCAATTTATAATATTCATAATATTAAATTTAGATGGCTTGTTGTAATTTTTTATTTGTATAAAAGAGTTTTCTTTTAATTAAGATCTATTATTATTTAGATTTTTACTGTCAAAATTGGGGAAAGGATACCAAGGAGAACCAATAGCAATCCATTACGAATATTTGATATATTTATTGTAATCAATTAATTTGTTTGGCAAAGTATTGGATAATATTTTTCGTGCAAACTCCTTGCTATTTTCTCGCCGTGTAGTCAAAAACTTGGTTGACTGGCATAATCAGCGGGGCGGGAGGGGGAACAGGACTGAGGGGAGCTGCAGGAAAGTTAAGCAGGACCAAAGGAGGTGGCGCAGGAGCAGCTATGGCGGACAACAGTTAAATGACTGCTGCAGCCACGTCAGCGGCAACGCCTTTGCTAATATTTATGCCCCGGGCTTTTAAATCAGCAGCAGGACGCCGGGCAACAGTGTCCGCCTTCGGAAGGACCCTTTACGAAAAAAAAGAAAGAATCCTTGATTGCATGCAAGGAGCAGGCGGAGCATCGAAGATGCCAATTGGAATGCTGAATAGATTCTGCTTCTTTTTTTTGTCCAGCGAAGTGAGCCCAAATTGGCCGTGGTGAGAATAGAATTAAAGGGATTTCTGCAAAGTTGGGATATATATTTAGTAGGTAGATAATTTTTATTTATTTTAAAATTTTTTTTAACTTACAATTTGTTGTTTTTGTAAGCAGGCTGTTGGTACAGTCTGTATCGATTTAATCAGCAAACTTCTTCACCAATCAGACTCTAAACTTTATGGAATTCAGACTTGGGACTTTTTGGGACACTTTTACCAACACTTTTGTTGTAATTTTAGTTAAAAATTATAGTTTAAAATTTATTACAACCTATTATTTGTTATATTTCCTGATTTTTTTCAAGCAAATATCTTTGAAGAATTTTTGGTTTGGACTCTAATCGAAGCCTGGCCTAAAAAGTTGGGGGAAGTATGTACATATGGATTTTCCTATCATGAAATGAGCTCGTTTGTAAAAGGATAAATTGGACTGCCAATGGGGTTTTCGAGGAGGCGAGGAGGAGGAGGAGGAGGAGTAGGAGCAGGCAGGCTGACATCCTTCGAGTTAAACGCACAAATGCAAGTCGGTTATTTGAATGGGCTAGCAGCGGCAATTGATAAAGCAATTATGCAGGATGCAAGTGAGACTGGATGGCATTCAGGTCATATATATATGTGTGTGTGTGCGTGTGTCCTTCTCTCTCTCTCTTTGTCTCTTTCTCCCAATAGATCCTTCTCTTTCACCCCCTCCTGTATCCTTCGTTCGCTCTCTCTCTCTCTTCGAGTAGCAGTTCCCATTTCGACCTGCTTATTGAACGCAATTACCTGACACAGTTCTGTTCAGTTTACGCAAAAACGATGTCAATGCACGGGTCAAAGTTCAGCCAACAAAAAGGGAGAAGCCCAAAAGAGACAGGCATATGGATAGCTAGTGAGAGAGACAGCGTGTGTGTGTGTGTGTGTGTGGGTGTGTGGGTGTGCGGAACTTTCCTTTTCAGGACTTTGTTAATTAGGCAAACCCCTGTCCCAGATTCCACAAAATCTGATTCGCCACAGCGGGGCCCCAGCGACCGCCCAACCAATTGACCCAGTAATCCAAGCCAGATAAACTTTAAAAAAGGCAAATAAAACAAAAAAAGAAAACACAAACAACAACAACATTGAAAACAATGAAATAACAAAAGTGCAATATTAAAAAACACAAGTGCAAAAATCGAATTGCAATGCCAACAAGCTGGAAACTGAAATGACCGACGAGGTTACGACAAAAAACTAGAAAGGAAGCTAACTTTTATACCCTGTACTTATCTTTGGCAAAGAGTATGCATTCTACACTGAGTTTGACATTTTTTCGGACAGTTAAAGTCACTGTTAAGAAATTTTTTTCTCCCTGTTAAGAAAAAGCAAGCACTATAGTTAACAATTGGATAGTTAACAGCAATCTTTTATCTTTTTTCGTTCCGATAAATCACAGAGCGATTGAAATTTATATTTGGGATCAGTTTATCCTGGAATTTATACAAAAATAATACTATAAATAGTAATATTAATGTGCCCGTCAAGAAACCTTCGAGCAGAAGTGTGTTCGATATGCCGTGGTCGCAAGGACAATTAAATAATCGTTGTAAAATTACGCCATACATAAAGGACTATATAATGGGTTTTCTGGGAATTATGCCATCTATAAATGATGATGCCGCCGACGATGACCCTAAGGACTGCGATTACAGGGTAGGCTGGGAAGTGCGGAAGGAGGACATCCGTCCAGAGTGACCTCGACCCGGCTATAACTTGTGTTTGGCGGCCCATTGTTTTGGCCGATTCTCCTCTTTTTGTTTTTTTTTTTTTTTTATCGGGACGTTGTGTGGGATTTTTGTAGTTTTTGTTTGTATTTTCGTATATTTTCGTAGGACGGAATGAGTTGACCAGCAGCCAGTTATCGCAATCGCAATTGCTATCCATTTCATTTACCGCAGGACAAATTTTTATTGCTGACCCAAGCAGCAAGCGGCAAGGACAACGGCATGGCATTGTTTCAATTCATACATATATATATATAGACATATATATAAAATTGCCGGAAAAGTTGCTGCAATTGTCCTCATTTTCTTTCAGTTAACAACGATTTTATTGTTGTGCAACATTTTACATAAATAACAAGAACAGCACCAGCTCGGCTCAGGGCAGGGCACGACAGGACAGGACACGGCAGGACAACAAGACAACAGACCCAGCCCATGTCCCATGTCCCATGTCCGTTTTGACAGTCGTCAAGTGCATTGTGCACTTTGCTAAAAACAATTTTGCATTTTCCACAATACTACGACACTGTGGAAATTCCCGTATTCCGTATTCCCCGTTCCAAGTTCCGTGTTCAGCGTTCAGTGTTCAGTGTTCGTCAGTCAAGGGCACTCCACTGAATGTTTCTGAATAAACGAGCGAGTGCTTGTACATATTCATACGAGTAGGCTGTACCGCACTTGTGTCGGTGTTTGAGTGGCCGTGTAACCACAGAAGTCAAAAGCCTATTTAATTATGTTGACAATATGCAAATAACTAACCATGAACAGGCAACAGGAATAATTGCATTTCGGCCTGCGGTCCGAACTCAATTTTTATGCCTTCAACCCGTCACACGTCACTTTGTGATTAGAGGAATTTGTGTAGCATTGGATTAATGAATGCAAAGAGCGGTCTCCTCTGCCATTCCACAGTTTATTCCACATTTATTGGTAAATTGCAAATGCTTAGTCTTGACTGGCTGCGGTTGTTGCTCGAAATTGTGAACTTAACCTGCTCAAGTAATTCAATTTTGTACATTGGTCTGCGTTATTGTTAGGCTTAAAACAATGAAATTCTGAAGACTTAATCACTGATATCGATTTAAGCTACCTTAATATTGCAAAGAATTATTATTTTGCTGAGTTTTCCACACATTTGCCATAAATGCAATTTTCTATACGTTCGCCATAAGCTTGTGATTGGTTTGAATTGTTTAATAAATTTCATAATTTGTAAATTCAATTATAATAGGATTTCTACACCTGTGATTAATGTGTTTGTGTTTCTTCTAAAAAATATACAGGCCCAAAAAATTGTTTGAATGTTTATTGTAAAATGAAATTAAATGAGCCTTGTTATTATATTTGTGACATTTAAAGCCTTAGTATATTTAATATGCATTTAAGGTAATCTTTACTTTTATTTGTATTTTTATTATGTATATATTCTTAGCATTTATATATTTTTTGAGCTGGATTGTATTATTTTGCAATTGGTTTAATTTTGATAGATTTTTATCCAAGAGAAACTGCATGTATAGGCCTCACTTGACCCTTTGTCAGAGTAGAATACAAAGCTTATGCTTTGCTGAATTTAATTAGCAATAGATTGGCCGATATTGACGATTTGCTCAAACCATTTACAGCATACCCAGCACGATTCGCGGGCACATAATGCGATTCATAATGATGATGGCGAGGCGTGTTAGTTAGGGAGTCCAATTGTTTCACAGACAATGAATGTCATGTGGTGATTAGCATTTTGAACTGCCAACTTGTGGGGCAGATTAACTGCGACTGCTGGGGGGAGGGGAATAGGGGACTTACTGGGCTTGTGGACGGGAATATAGCTGGCTTCAGTTTGTCGTAATTTGAATGCCAGACTCTGGCTCTCTTGGCCTTATTGTTGTCACATCAAATGCGGCGACTTGGCAATTTATGCTGACAGAATGGCTATGGCTCCAGTCTCCTCCGTCTCCTCTCCGCCTGGTCTCGCCCCCTAATTGGATAACATAATATTTAACTAATTTATTTGATATATATACTCGTGATAAATGGCACAATGCCACGTCAGGCATTTAAATGGAAATTCCAAACTGCAATTGCAATTTATGTATGTCAGAAAGGCATTTCTGACATGACAAGCCAGGGAGAGGCGACTCAAAACCAGAAGCCAAAAAGCCCAAAGCCCAGGGCCCAGACAGGGCCCCCGTGCCCCGTCTGAGAGGCAATTGTGGGGGCGTGGCCTAATCAAATTATCGCAAAATTCAATGAATTTCAAATGAGCAAAGTCGGACAAGACGAGCAACGTCTTTGAGAGCCGCTCAGCTCAAGTGGATTGCGATGCGATGCGATGCTGATTGCCGGCGAGCAATTATTTGATTTAATTTAAACTCGAAGATTGTCCTAATGAATTGCCCAGTGGGATGGCTCTGAATGATGATGGGATTAAGTCAGGATCGAAGTGTGTTTGGCTGCTTTCTAATTCAATTAAAATGATAATGGTCAAAGCCATTAATTAGTATCAAGCAGTAAAATACTTAAGCTCCCGATTACCCATCTTAATTTCTATTATAAGCGCATTGTGCTGTCGTTTTCGATTGTTTAAATACCGATAGCTTTATTTTTTATTTTTGAATACTTGATTTCATCTAAAAACCAAGTAATATTCCATGTTCCTGATGTGTAACCGCAAAAGTAACCACTAATGATGGTCAAGAACATGGTCTATGGCCTACCCCTAATACGGATTTATTGTTGTATCAACAGTTTAGGCACAATTTCTGGCCATATAATTAGGGCAATGGACTTTTTCCCGGGGGTTCCCCCATTAATACATAAATACATACAAGTATATATGTATATTTCCTTTTTTTTTCATCTACTAGCGAAACTAATTGAAGCTCAACCGAAATTTCTGAAAGCAGCTCAGAGAACTCCCTGCCCAAAATACACACTCACAGCATAGAGAGGACCATTAGGGAACCACTTGAGTGTAGCAATGTGTCAATTAACAATTTGCGCGCACTGTGTTTATGATGCTGGCCGGGATGGAGAGGAGCGGAGTGGGTTGGTGTTCGAAGGGAGTGACATGGAGTGGACCAGAGTGGCGTCCAATACTGGGTGCTAAATGATGCTGCACTGCCCTGCCAGCTCTCTCCTGACCCTGACAAATTTATGCGCATCATTAGAGCTGAATATCTATATTGAAACGGGGGGGTAGTTTGTGTGTCTGCAGAGAGAGAAATTAACTTGATTAGGTATTCGATTTTATTAATAAATTAATACTAGGCAAATGTTTTAAAGAATTTCTAGAAACAAAAACAGAATATGGTGGGCTTTAATTAAATCTTTCACTTGTAAAATATAGATATTGTTACTTGTTCTGGCAATAGGATTATGTAAATACCATTTAATTAATTGCCAGCTTTTTCGCACAATGTCTATATTATATTCATAGTCATACGGATGTGTTTGCTGGGCCCAGTTGTAGACAAATGCCAGCTAAGTCCACTCAATTTGTTTGTTTTCCCGAACATTTAAGTGGCTCAAGTGGCCAAGCTAAATTCCCAATTGCTGTACATGTTGTAAATAAGTGTTAATAGCAACCCCTAAAAGCCACCCCTGTTGCCCACCTCAACGACCCAGCAGTTCGTTTGATGAGCTCAAGTGAGAAATTACTATAAGAATAGGTGTGGACAGTTGTCTAGCTTGAGGACTTGTGTGTGACTTGGGTTTTTTTTTGTGGCATTAGTCAACCTTTTTTGTGAGCTTTATGCTGTAAATAAAAGGGATTTAAAGGAGTAAATAAGTTATACTGAAACAATTTAAATTATAAAGTACTTTTGTTTAGTAGATTTTGTACAAATAAAAGGTATTTAAAATGAAATCATATTAAAGAAAATGTTATGTGATGATTTTATAAATTTTAGGCTGAAGTAGAATTGGGAAATGTATGTATATCGAGTGGAACAAATGTCGATATTTATCGAATTTTTGTAAAACATTGAAAAACACATATTTTGACATTAAAATAACGAACATTCTACTTATTTGTTTCTTTTCCGATTTTACTGGTCTAATAAATCAAACAGAAAATCAATTTATCGCACACTCACACAATATAAAAATATCGATTTTTAAATCGATTACTAACTATACTGATTTTTATTATTTTGTTTATTAGTATTTGTTATTTATTATATCTAGTGTTTTTTATATCTAAATATTTCGAATTTTGTCCATTTATTTAAAAGAATATCGATTTATCTTCATTTATAGAAGCATTGAAATATCGAATTATAAATCGAGTTGGGCGTAATATCGTTACTTTATATATTTTTATATATTGACACTCCCCTGACATCCCTAATGAGAATCCTGTATATTTAATTAAATATTCCAATTAACAATTAGGTTTAGTTGAATTAATACTAGTTATCCTGTGGCTACCATTCAAAACCCCCCTTTTCCAAGTGCAATCCGTCAATAACAGCCAATTGCGAATTGGCTTGGCCAATTAGCCAAATCAAACTTGGACTGTGTGTGCGAGGCATTTGGCCAAAGCCACCGCACAAACAGTGCGGAAAGGCTAATCAAAGGCCGCCGGCCGACAAAAGGAATGAATGAACGAGTGCTGATCCCTAAAAGGGTGTGAAAAGCGCGGAGGTCCGTGGCCGATGAGGTGACGAAATCGCATTACAACTATTAAAGCCCGCACACACAGGGCGCCCATCCATCGCAATTTGGATTTCCCGCAGACAGTCTGTGACTTTTTCAGCACCGCTTTTCCCCCGCCCCGCCCCCCGTTTTGTTGGCAGCCAATTGTCTAACAAAGACTTAAAGGCTTAAAGCGCAAATAATCCACTAGGCCAATTGAGGGGCTTTTGGGGTCGGGGTGGGGCCAGGGCCGGGCCATTCAATCAATGAAAATGAAAATGAAATGAGGTGGGGGTGGTGGGTGTGATGGGTGCGATGGGTGTGAGTGTGTGCGCACTTATTCATTCATTTGTGTACTAATAGGCGCACAATCAGACCAAATGACAGACAATCAGTCAAACAAACAGACAAATATACACACGTATGTATGCCCGCACACCCGCACACACACACACACACACTCCCGCACACACACATACACATGCCCTGAGACAAACAAACATTCAAACAAACAAACAAAAGCGGTCGACGATGGCAGACAACAAACGACATTATCTAAAGTCAACAGCACCAACAAATCACACGCACTCATACAACAGTCTCGCATCAAAAACTAGTAAATGTCCTTTTTTAGATTGGAATAAATATAGTGAAGGGTAATTCACAATTTATAAGCCTCATTTTTATTAATAAAATACGATTTAATACATTTTGTTCATTTTAAAGAAATATATAAGTAAATGAAAGAGTGGATTTTAAATATCTTTTCTTACAAAATTTAATGTTTTTCGAGGAGCTTTTCTAAACTCAACCACCTTATGTTTTTAAAGCCTATAAAACTAATAATACCATAATATTAATATAAAATAAAAATAATAAATAATATATTAGAAAATATTTAATTAAAATATATTTTAATAAATAGTACAGATAATTCAAGCTATTAAGAAAGTGATGAGATGCTTTTTGAAAAGAATATATTAAAGAATAAAAGAAAAGAAGAATCATTTAGTAGTTTGCGTTTCATTTTAAAATTTATATAAAGGATTTAAGCATTAAATGCATTCTTAGAAATTTAAAACAGAAAATAAATCCAAGAACATATTTGGAAAAAGTTTAGAGCTTTATTAATTATATAATATTTTATATGTATATATAATATATTATATTATTATTATATATACTCAATATATTATATTATATGGGATTATATATTGATACATTCATGGACTAAAAATGTTCTGAAATTTTAAGTTTCAAAAGTGCTACTTATTGTGTATATTTCATAAATATTATTATTAGCAGATAATGATTTTTAAATTTTTAATTTTCCTAGATTATCTCCTTTATTTAATGGCTTATGATTGTCCTGATTGCTATTGCTTTGACCGCTGCTGTGCTTGTGCCGCACACTTAACATCGATGCGGGCACCCATCCACATACAAACACACCCACAAACACACACATAAACACACTCATACACACATGGTGACATTAGGTGCGCTCTTTATGTTTTATCTCAAAATGCGATGCTTGGCTGCTGATGAGTTGCCTGTCAGCCAGCGCCACGCCCCCAACTACCAATCCCCATCCGCCTACTGCCGACCTACACCCACTTTTGGGGCACCGTCAACAAGCTCTCTCTCTCTGCAGAGATGGAAGCCTGTCATTTACCCGAGCCATGTCCTTTTTTTTTCCCCCAGCTTGGGTTTAATTTAGAGTTCTGCTCGTTCACTTAACGATTCTTTTTGCGATTTAAATATTAATGTTTCGGCAGTGTTGGAAAGGGCCTTGAAAAGCAACTTGCGCCAATTGGAAGACCATTCCGGGTTCTTGAATTCTCATTAAGGGTTTCAGAGCAATTCTACTTTGAGATTTATGCATGCATAAAAATAAAGAATAAACTGTGACTGTTTCACTTGTCATCAGAATCTGACTCGACTTTAATCATTCATATTTTTTTTAGTGTTAGAAAGGGCCTTGAAAAGCAACTGTTTATAATTTGCAAACCGTTCTGACTTTTACAATCTTCCATAACATTATAGTTTATTTATTTATACATTTTACAATTTTTGAGCAATTATTTATTTATTTTTTCATTCAAAACTTTGTTACATTTATTTCCACAAAATGTTTTCAAATGCAAAGCCAGCAGAAACATGTTGTCATGAAATGCGTAAACATCTGCTGTACATTATGATTGTTCATAAAAAGTATATACATATATACAAACAAATGTGCATATTGTTAGATTTATTCTGGATCAAATTACTCACAGAGAAAAAGATGAAAAAAAAGAAAGTACTCAAGGAGTTTTCCGGCAAGCGGTTTTCCCCAGCCCTCCCCCTCCTCCTACCAAGCGGCATTCATTGAGTTTCGTGTGGAAAACTCGCTCGACTTTGTTGTTTGCTTGTTAACTTTGACTCACTGCGGATGTTTCTTGTTCAGGTCTTTGTTGATGCTGCCATTATAGGTGGCATTATTGTACTTTATTTTTTTATTTGTTGTTGTGTAAACCGCTTAGCGTGCGTAATTTAAGTCTCCTTTGTTGCCTAAGAACTCGTTCGGCAAACGGTTGTTTAACATTTTTTATAACCAGAAAATAGGCCAATGGCAATGACACAAGAAATTAACAGTTCTTATTAAGAAATATAATTTATAAAAATTTATAAAACTCCCAAGACAAGAGCCCTTCAGTAAATCTAGCTACCATTCACGTTTACATTTATGAAATATATGTTAGATTAGGACCAAGTTTTTAAATGTATTTATTTTTGTTTTAGGAAACTAAACTAAAATCAATCTATAATAAAAATCAATGTGTTTCGGCTGCCTTTAGTTTCAGCACGGATTGCCTGTCTATGGTTACGAGTAACAAGTTAACCGGTCTGGCTAAGCCAAAGGGGATAAGACCTCAGGAATTTGGCCAAAGAAACCCAAGACATTCCATTCACTTCACTCTATTTTTTCATTTTTTTTTTTTGGGTTTCTGATTCCAAGTTATTGATCAAGCTTGAGAGAGAAAAAAAGAAAAACAGTCTCCGCTTGGAACTCCTCCAGCGGGACGCCCCTGTGTCTGGGACATGACAGCTACCAGCCTTCGGTTCCAGGGAATCCCCTTGCAGTTGATTTTTTTTTTCGGCGAATTTTAGATTTTCCTTTTTCTGTTTTTTTTTTGTTGCCCGAAAAGTCTTCAACTTGAAGTTGTGCTTCCCGTTTTTCCACGACTGTCGAACATTTTTCGTGTGCAGTGGCGAAAATTCCGTCGTGTCCGTCCTCGTCCTGGCTGTGGGTTGGATTTTATTTTGGGGCGTACAAAAAGAAGGAGGCAGAGCCAAAGGGGGGCGTGGTTAACATTGGCAATGTCTGCACGCGATAGTTAACGTCTGCTTCTGGGATCCCCGGGATCCGGAATCCCGGCAGCCAGCTCCTTGTGGCCACCTCCTGCGAGTCCCAGACGATAGGCAAATGCAAACAAAAAACTTGTTCGCCCTGCCATGCCACGCCCCCCCGGCCCGCTTACCGCCCCCTCACCAGACTGTGCGTGAGTGAGTCGGCCGCCGCTTCCGCCTTTGCCAAGCACCGCCAATCATTGGCGTAAATTGAGCTCATTGTGGTCTAACACCATTACACCGGGCCATGTGTGTGGGCAGGCGGACACAGATAGATGGAGCTGCCAAATTCTACATTCGGCAAATACACTGAGCGAAAATGAATGCCAGAGCATTCATTAATATAGCAAATAAAGGTGGTTTCTTACTGTTAAATCGGGGGTCAAAGGGAATATCTATGCATATTATAAATTATTAATATAATATATAACATAAATATCTATAAAGTTGTAAGGCGTTACGCATCTTATAAATTTGTATTTCCTTTGCTTAAGAGCTATACAAAGAATATTTATAATATATTATATTATATTATGATATACATTTTTAAGACACATTTTCATTTTCCAACATGAAAAAGTACATTAGTGTATGGGATTGTGCATCTTATATTTAGAGTCGTCTTCCATATTTGAATTCGTTATTTTTACTCCCTTTAAATATTGAATTTTAAGGCAATGAAATAGGAAAGAAATGGATAAAAATATTATTTTATATATTATTATTAAGATAATTATTATAAAAAATAAATATTATATATATTATTAGTAATATATATTGTACATTATTTTATTTGGTTTAACTTTTATTTTAACATTTTAACGTTTATGTTTTAAATTCCTAGACATTTTTAAAATTCTTTGCTATGAAAATTGTTTCTCCCACAAAATTGGGTACATACCTCAATTTCATTCAACTAAATTTATTAATCAATTGTCTTAACTTATGATAAAATACCACAATTGTTGAAGAATCTACTATAATTCCCAAGTTGGAATTCTGTGACAAGCCACATTTACTCCAATTTAATAAAATATATATATATACATAATATTCATATAACACAATATAGAAAAAAGTTAAATCATTATGATTACCAAATAAAATCCAAAAAATCCCCGAAAGGAGAGCGATTTTTCTCGCAGTGCCCCGACTTAGGCCAACTCTGGTGGCGCCTGTGTGAAGTCGTTAAATGCGGCAAAGTAAAATAAATTGAGCCAAGTCATGTTTCGAGCATGAAATGCATTTTTATTGCACCCAACGAAACGTTCGTGGTTCTGCCTCGATGGGGAGCTAAGGGGCTAAGGATGTGCCTGTGGAGAGGTCCCAACAAGGGGTAGCCTCCGAAATATATGAACTATTGAAATGCACAAGATATTGACTGCCGACTAACGACCCTCGACCCGCGACCCGTCCCCACTGGCGGCCTCTGAAGTTGCCGGCCATAAAGTTCATAAATTTACGAGAGCGTCTTGCAGCAAGTTGCGAGTTGCCTTTGAGAAGCAGACAAACTTTCATCGAATGGAAATTATTATTTCATTTATCAGTTTTCCCGCAGAATGGTAGTGGGAATGGCAGGCAGAGAATTTTAGGGAAAGGCAGGGTATGTCCTGGAAAATCACAATAACACGCTTAATATCTAACAGAAGTACATTTATTTATAAAACAAATATTTAGGGCATGAAAAGCACCTAACTTCAGCTGTATAAATTAAATTCCCCAACATTGTTTCATTACATTAGACGCACTCTTGGAAATTAAAACTTCCTCGCTGGGTAGTAATAATTAAACCTCAACTGGTTAACAATTTAACTAAGTAATTCTCATTCATTTGCTGAACTATTTATTAATTCAAGTCTTTATCTTTTGCTTATCTCGTTGCAGGTGAGTTTTACCGGCGCCAACCATAATGGTTAGCGAGCTGCGTGGAAAGTGGCTGTGCGGCGGTGTTTTCCGGGTGCCTTTGGCATAACTGTTGGCAAAAAAAAAAAAAAAGAAACTCCAGAGGGGGTAAGCTGGAGTAGCTTGCCGCTAATTTCCCCCCATTAGCAGATCCCTTAGATGCCTCAATTTCAGACCGCAGCCCGCCCGCTGTGTGTAAATGTATCCAAGTCCATGTTTCCCCAGCTCCTCTGTGTTTTTCGGCTTTTCCCGGGGCCAGCTGCCCCCCCCTGCAGCTTCATAAATTTGAATGTAATACTTCCATGTTGTGCCATTTCGATGGTGGTTGGGGGAAAAACGCTTACAACGCCGAAAATTATGCTATAAAAATGCACTGCCACTAATTAGGCCAACACAAACATGGCACAAAAAAATACTTTTTGTAGAAAGAGGAGCGAAGCCAACAACAGCAGATGCGTTCTTAGAAACTGCTCCTTGGCTGCCTTTTAATATACATATATAGTACATATATTTTTATGTACGATTTCTATATTTTTTTTACTACTTCTTTTGGGATCCTCAATGGCGCTCTTCTTGGTGCGCTCCGTTTCTGTTGTAAGTGTAATCATCGCACGATGAAAGCCGCTTACAATAATTGCCCCATTTTGTCCGGACATCGTGTCCGTGTCCGAGTCTGTATCCGTATCCGCTCCCGTTCCCTGTTCCCTGTTCCCTGTTCCCAGCTCCCTGTTCCCTGTTCCCTGCTCCGGACACGGACACAGGAGGGTCTGGAACACGGGGCTTCCTTCTTTTTTTCCTGGCGTCTGCTCTCCGGCGGCTAAATGCATTTGAAGTTGCTACGTTTTGTGTCGATTTCCATTTTCCTTTATAACATTTTTATAGCCTCGCAGCCTTATTAAGTAATACAACCTCGATCGAAAGTTAGTTTTGCTAGATAGTTAGCTGAAATAGGAAAAGAACAAATAAAAAATATATATATATATAAATATAAAATAAGTATAATTGATTATATAATTTTCCCGGGATTATTAATATATATACAAGCATATACATATATGTGAACATATTTATAATCCCTGGAAAATTATATAAAATATTATATGGAGTCCATATATTTATTTATATATTTATATATTATTCCCCATTTGTTTATTGTATACTATATCAGTTAACTTGATTTTATTTACTCGCAAAGATACTCTACTATATTCCCAACAGTAGAAGAATTAAATTAATATTATCTACTAACCAGCATCCTTTTAGTTTCCTTAAAATTCTCTAAACAAGATCAATATATTCAAGTTTCTATTTTAACTGAAATTTCATTTTCGGCTTAGACAAGTCTCCTTTTTCACTGCCATAAAATAATAGCCTTTGCTAGTTTGTAGTAGCTTCCTCTTACAATATTTTTAATGGAATTAAGTTTTTGTTAGTGTGTTTTTTAAGAGAGAATAACAACCAATAATGCTAATAAAAATTTTAAATGTGTTGTTAAGGAAAACATAAAATTATAAAGGTTTACATACAACAAATTATCATTCAAATACTCTATATTCCGTAGAAATTTTAAAACAATGAAAAATCCATTACTAACTCAGGTTAACCTTTAACAAGAAAATACATACAACTGCTTAGACATGGTTATAATATTCCTAAAAAATATTATGTAATACATATTACAATAGCTTAAAGAAATATTTAAAAGCGAACTAAATTCTATTTAACTTCCAAACTCTTTAAAAATGAATAACAAGAAACCAAGCTCTTGTAAAAAACCCAGTTTTCCCATTTAATTTATGTATATATGCAACCTTTCTCTTTTCCCCTTTGTTTAATTTGATTGCCTGCCTTGAAGTTTAACGATATATATATATATTTTGAAACTTTTTAAACAAATGTTGATTATTTAAAATTTTCTTTCGTTTTTCTTGTTTCATTCCTTAGCCTTTTCTATTTTCCCGGCGTTGAAATATGAATTTTAAGCGCTTTGGTCAGTCATAAATGTTATTTATTGCCTGTTTTAAGGGTAGAATCTGGGGATATTTATACCGCTTGGCTTTGTTGTCCTGTCAATGTTTTTTATGTAATTTCTGAGTTTTTGTTGTTTTTTGCTTTTTTGTTGTTGTTGTTGTTATTGTTGCCGCCTAGACGAGGGTCGAAAATGTGTTGGAAAACTGAAACTTTTTTGTTGCCGCCACTGATTCTGCTGTGTTGTGCGGTCATTTATGTCATTTCATATTTATTCAGCGGCCTTCCGCATAATTGGCAGTCCTCTCGTTGTCCCAAACAACAAATAGCAACAACAACAACAACGAAAAGCTTTCAAAAAACCACCGAAAACAGTGAAAAACTGAAGAAAAAGGCTGGAATTAACCCAACGTCACTTGGGACGTAAGCAGATTGTAATAAAAATATGAAACCAGTGGCGCAGAGAGGATTATAGTCGAGTGTTGCGACCATGCAATACCCGGCTTGCAGTTTGTTGAATTCATTGCATACTTTAGCGCAACTGTATTATTAATAATACTTTTTTTTTGGGCATGAAAAAAGACATTGGTATTTGGCTACAATATCTTTAAAAGTCTGAATAAAAATATTATTTAAACCAATTTTAATGAAATATTTGTGGCCAAAAGTCATATTATTTCATTAAATATATATTAGGACATTTCATGTAGTAGAAAAAAACAAATTTAATTGAACATTAAACAATATCGCTTCGGCATACCCTCTCTTTCTCGACAGTAGACAATTACAGAGTATTGAAATATATAAAAATATCAAAAAATATCCGAATTGAAATGGCCTTTAAAGGTTTATGTCCGATTGTCCTGCTGACCAGCTGTCCGGTGCTGCTTAAAAATAAATGCATTTAACGTGGTCCTGGGCGGATTAATTGAGTTGCCACTCCCTGGCAGTTGGTTACTGAATATTGCAGTGGATCTCCATCTCCATCTCCATCGCCGCCACCTTCTCCTCTGTGGATTCAACCCCCAGCTGGCATGCGTTCACATCATGCATACGCCATGTGGGCACACACTGCCGCTCACTGCAATTGACTTGGCCCCAAAAAGCAGCAGAGGCAACTTGAGGCCCGGCCAAAGAGTTGAACTGAGCCCAAGTTGAGTGAAGTTGATCCAGCGGAGCTAGGAGGCAGGGGCGAGAGTTATCCAGCGCGTGTCCCGGGGGCATTTTGCGGCTTTTGTGGCCCGCTTTGGCCTAAGTATTTCAGCACTTTTGCATGTTTTATTGTATTTTAATTAACTAAATCTCCGCTGCCGGCTCCGGCTCCAGCAGGGGGGACCAGGGATGCGGTGGTGGGGCTGCCAAGGAACTCTGTCAACTTGCGGTCAGCTTTCCGGTTCGCAGCAAAAACTGTGAGAATTTCCAAAAAGGGGAAAAGGCGCTTTTCCTAAGAGTTTGCGTTTGAACAACCAGAAAATTGGCCAAGAATTGTTGAAAGTGTTCAAATAAAAATGGAATTTTTAAGAGGAACTTGGAGGGTAAGAAAGAAATATATAACAGAGGCTTAACCGAAATGGTTTTGGGCTATGCTTTTTGTAAAATAAAATATTCAGGAATGCGACAGTCATCACTGAGGGTTTTTTTAAACTCTTTAAAGCGTTTCCAAATTGTGCCAGAAAATTGTAAATGGTAAAAAATGACTAATAATCAATATTTATCATTATATTTAAACAATTTTCTAATTTTGTATTATTTAAATGTTTTTTTTAGTACCCAAAGGGTATTTTCTTCTTCTGAAGTTCCCCAGATAAATATAATAATGAATGAATATTTCTTAATATTTTAAAATACGCCATATTGGTATAATATATATTTTGATATATAATATAATGATAAAATAATACAAATGCATTACATTCCAATATTTTAAATTAATAAATCCGTAACTAAATTCTGATTTCAAAGCAATATTAGTATCAAAAAGAATGAAATTAAATAGGATCAATAAAATGAAGTTTTACAAGAAAGGGAACTATCTTTTGGAAGACACAGTTTTTATACCCTTGAAAATTTCCGACCAATCAAAATTTGAAAAACTTATAATTTAGCCAAAAAAGCATTAATTTCAATACGGAAAGCTTTCCTATGTTAGTTTTCATAAGATAATTAAATCTGCTAACTCTATTTGAAATTTACAAAATATTAACATTTTTGTCAATTTTTGAGAATTTTAACCATGTAACCCCTTATAAAATGTTGAAAAAATTGGTAAAATTTTTTTTCTGCCGGAAATACCTAGATCGACTCGGCTATCGATGCTGATCAAGAATATATATGATTTATAGGCTCGCAAATGACTTCTTTCACTGTCTTGCAAGCTTATGACTAAAATAATAATACCCATTAAGGGTATAAGAAATTAAATAGTTTCAATACAAAATATGCCATAATACTAGTCAGAGTCTTATAAAAAAATCGAATAGTATATCATTAATTCTGATAAGATCGCTAATCCTTGCTGTGCCGAATTTTCATTATCCTTAATGGGAAAAATGGCAAACTTAAGACCTGTTGACGCTATCAAGCTCATCCCTCGAGTCAAAAGTTTTTGCCATCTGCCTTTGTTTTTTTGCTAACCCCAGAGAGTGATAAATCGGCATTAAAACCTCATTCTCAGGACGAAGGACGAGGACACCCATGTATGTCTGTGTGTTGTATGTCCGAAAAATTAAATGTCATGGACTAAGAACGGATATGCGAAAGCGAAGTAAAGTTAGGGATAAAAAACGAGAAGCCTTTTAAGCCAGTACCATGCCGTGCCGTCAGTCAGTGGCTTTCGGCTAATTTATCAGCAAATTTTTAAACGCATCTGACTGCAACTGAAAATAAAGCCCTCACATAAAACTTTTTGCTGGCGACAGTGAAAATCTCACTGTGACAAATTAAATATTGACTGGAGTGGGGAAATGCGGGGAAAATCCGAGAAAATGGGCGGGGGAATTGGCTGCGTCTAGACCATCTATCTGTGTATTTATCAAGTGTCACAGCTTCCTGGCCGGATAAATGCACTTAAACGGCTTTTGGCATCGCCATTTCAGCCTACTTCAGGCCAAGGAGCTCTGGAAAATAGCACCAGAAATATCCTGGGCCCCCTTCCCCCTTAAACTCCTCCCTCCTTGCCGTATTCGAAGGGTTTTAAGGGTCGCAGCTGTACGCAAATATTTGCCGCATTTTTTATGCGACCACAAAACAGAGAGGAAAAGCCAGCAGCAGAGGAGGGGAAGGGAGTAGCAGTAGATGCAGGAGTGGGAGAGGAAAAACCTTTTTATGCGATTTGCGTTTTGTCATAAATTTAACAGCAAGTAAATATTTGATTTGATTTTCGGTTCAACCCCAAAAAAAAAAAAAAAAAACCAAAACACCGCGCCGGAAAACGACATCAGTTGATTAAATGGAAATTTTGCAGGCTTACAATTTCACAGATTTTCCTTTATGTATTTAATTGAACGTTTTGAGGGCCCAAACAATTTTGTCAAGTTCATGGAAAGCCTGCTTAATGGAATATTACATTAAAAGAGAATATTTAACTAATCCATTGTAGCTGTAGCTTTACATTTAACTCTCTTTATTTAACTATTATTATTTACTTCTTTTAATCCTTCACAAGGCTCCACTTTTTCACTTCCAAATTATATTACAAAAAAATGGAGATTAAAGAAACCACCCTTTTTTAAGCTAACCACTTTTCGCCATTTCCACGTTCACCAATTTTCCTTACTAAATGCTGACAAAAAGTGCCTTATCCTTGTCTGGCTTTTCCCCCTCTTCTTTTTTTTGCTGCTCTCTCACTTCACTAATGGAAATAATTTGAAATTAGGAAAAATTATGATGAGAGTTTGTCCTCTATGCCATGTCCTTTTATGTCTTAGCAACCGGAGGAGGCTTTCAGCGGAGGCGCACACACAAACATGTGACTAGCCGAGGAAAATGAGCATAAAACAAAGTTTATATGCAACTTTTTGATTACAAATGCAAATTACAGCGTCGACTGAGGCTCAGAGCAATAACAGCAGAAAAAAAAAAACAAACTGGAAGAGAGGTAAAAAATGAAAAGGAGAAGGAAAAGCGGGGCTGGGAGTCAGAGTCGGAAAAAACTTTTTCATATTGCAGCAGAAATTGCTCCAATGTTTGTTCGTTCGTTCTCGTCGGTTCGTTTGCCTGCTTATTTCTTCGTTTGTTTGCCAGTTTGTTTGTGTTTCTGCCTGTTTGTTTGTTTGTTTGTTTGTTTGCTTGTCCCTGTTTGTCTGCCGCCATTTGACGCTGTTTTGGCAGTTCAGAGTTGACAAAACATTTAATTTGCAGGCAGCACCGAAAAAATGCGTAATCATAACTTTTTGAGGGGCTGATTTGATTAGGGAAATGAGGTATACATATATTTAAATGTGATGATGTGACGCGAAAATTTGACGCCTTTTGAAGTCCAATTAAAGGTGGCAAGTGGGCAGGATTTTCAAATGCACTTTGGGTATTTCCAAGGCATTTGCCTCTCTTGATATATCCAAAATAGGTGTAAATATACACCATATTTAAAGCCAATTATGTAGTAATTCAACTGAAACTTGATTGTTAAGTGTTATGGCAGTACAAAGTAGCCCCATACCAAGTTTCACAAGGCCAGCTCCTGTCCAGGCCGAGTTCCTTTAGGCCACTCCACTAAAAACAGCTGCCACAGTTGCCACACAGTTGCCATTACAGTTGCATTTTCCGCAATCATGGTACGGCAAAGGCACTGCGAGAATGGCAGCATTTAAAAGCAGACCTGCACTTTCATTGAAGTTTCCACTTGAAAGGCCCGGCGATCCGATCGGATCGGGCATCAATTTTGTGCTGTGTCTGACAGCGGCTGTCGCTTATAAATTGCCGGGCTCCCACAACAACAACAGCAGCAGCAGCAGCAACAACAACAATGGCTGCTGCTGCAACTATGGCAGCAGCAATGGCGACAAGCGCTCTGACATTTAACATCCGGTTGAAATTGTTCAACGCATTTCCGGTGCCCTCTGTGGCCTTCCTTCCACAATCTCCTCGCCCTCGCCTTGCCACCACGTTGCTTCCGTCCCAGAAGACAAGGCAGGACAGGACAGGACAGGACGCTGGGTCCTCGACCAGCAATTAAACGCTTATCGAGAAGTTGGCCAAAAAGAGAAAGCGCACTGCAGGCGAGGGAAAGAGAAGGAGCAGGAGCAGGAGCAGGAGACGACAATGAGCTGGCTTTCATATAATTGAGGTTATGGCCAACGCATGCCACCTTTGGCCCAAACTTTTCCGGCACCAGAAAAACAGCTCTTGTTCTCCTGGCAAAAGGTTTCGCCGGCACACAGAATAAGTTGAAATGTGTCCACCTGGCACACCTCACCTCGTTGTTCGGGTGTGGGTGTGGGTGTGGGTGTGTGCATATGCGGCAAATAACTGCAGACAAAAGCTGAAGAAATTAATTAGGGTCTCCGTCTACATCTCCATCGTCTCCTGCTCCTCCCTTCTTGCCATCATCACCGTCATTATCATCAGGATGGCGTGGGCAAGGAGCCCGGACCCGTCTGCGCCTGCATCAAAACTCTGGCAAAGCGGATGTCACCCGTAAACAAGGCAGCTGGCAGAGCGGGAGCACTGTATGGGGCGGCGAGCGGGACGGCAGCAGGGACAAAGGCAGAGACAGGGACAGCTAGCTGGGGGAAAAAAGAGTCGGCAAACAAATCGAGTTGTTGGCATGGAAATTAATTGCTGCAAATTGAGTAATGATGTTTGGCCCCTGTCAGACAGACCCAGAAAGTTAAAAAAAAAAATAAAATAAAAATAAGACACAAAAAAAGACATGTCGAAACAAGGAAGAGACAGGGCTTGAAAATGTAATTATCCAACATTTGGTGTTTTCAAAACTTTTGACTCAAAAGTTCTAGTTTTCATATGAATTTATTCAAACTTTATGTAGTTAACACATTTTCAAGTTAAATAGATTTTGCAAACTTTATGTAGTCAACGTATTCTGCAGTGAAAATACATTTTCAAACTTTAGCTTCAGCACATTCCAAAGCTAAATAAACATTTTAACTGATAAAATAATAAATAACTAAAAATAGTCCATACTTTTCTTCATTCTTTCTGTCTTTTCCTTTGCAGAAAAGAGTACTAAATTATGAAAATTTATATTTTCAACATACAAATATTGAAATATTATTTCTATTGCCAAAACTGAAAATAAATTGCCCCTTCTTTATTTAAGCGTATATATTGTTTATCTAATTAAATTCTGAAAAATGCTTTGCTTATCGTTATTTGCACTATTGAAATATTGAAATATTTTCCTTTAAAATAAAAACCGCTTTAATATTTTCTTTAAAATGTTTTAGTCCTGAAAAATTCCGTGCTTATGCATATTTTTAACATAACATTTTTGAAATATTCTATAAATATTTTTTGTTATATATATATAAATAAAAATAATATCCCTTTATTATATTACCTAAGGTTTTTAAATAACTGGTATATTTTTCTAAAAAAGATCATTTTTATCAAAACGCTTACCATAAACATATTGAAATATTGTTAAATATTTTGAAATCAAAAATAATATTATTTAGATTTATGTTGATTTAAATTACTTTTCGCAGTGATTACCTAGGAACAAAGAGCGTAAGAAAGTTAATTAAATATATATTCTTCCAAAAGAAATCTTCCGCTGATAAAAGCGTAAAAAGGATAAAGTAAAAAACTGTGCATATATTCGACCGTGACAGGACTCGAACCTGCAATCTTCGGATCCGAAGTCCGACGCCTTATCCATTAGGCCACACGGTCGCCTCGAAGTCCGCTGATTAAGAGGCGAATGAGCCAGGCGGGGGGCTAGAGGGAGATAGCAAGTGCGGATTAAGAGCGAGCGAGTCAGAATGAATGCGAATGAGAAAGGGAAGCAGAACCCAAATGGCAGTGGGGGCTAGAGACGCAATGTGTGTGTGTGTGTGTGTGTGTGTGTGCAAAAACAAAGCGAGACGCTAATTAAGCGACGCTCTAATGAACAGCTGACGGAATGACGGACTGACGGACGGACAAAGAGGTGCATCTGCTTCCTCTTCCACTTCCTGGCTCACGAGCAAGACAACCAACAATAGAACACGTTCCATACGCAAGCAATGAGTGCTGGAATAACTAAAAACGGAGAATAACTAGACGGCGGGGCGAAATATAAAAAATGAAATGTCAAGGAAATGTGCAAAATGACTTGGAAACTCTCAGCTGCCGCTGCTACCGCTGCTACTACTACTGGCTCTTTATTGTTTTTCTTTTCGTTTTTGTCTGAGTGGGAGGGAGGGGAGAAAGAGAAGAAAAGGAAGCAAACATGCTGGCAATGAGAATATATTTCCGGCTTCTTTTGCTCCCTATCTCTCTTCTGCGCCTCCCCGCTCCCCTGCACCTCTACCCCTGCATGCTCACTCAACCCTTGTTCTCTTTTGAGGGTGATTGAGCTTTTGTGCCACGTCACCGGCTTTAATGTTGCCACTGCGGCAACGTTAATCACTATGCTTAAAGCTGCTAGGGGGATCTCAGTGGGATCCGTGTGCTATTTTTAGACTATTTTGTTCTCTGCCTATCTCTCTTCCCATCATATTTGGTTTTTGGGCGTAGAAAGTCGGAGAGGCCCATTAGCTCAGTTGGTTAGAGCGTCGTGCTAATAACGCGAAGGTCGCGGGTTCGATCCCCTCATGGGCCAGGCATTACTTTTTTCCATTTTATAGTTTATTAAAAATAAGTACTTTTTTTTATTTCAGTAGAAGGAATATTAAAGCAAACTTTTATTGCGTAGTCAAGGTCTTTTGTGGCTCTCGAAATAGTACCTTCTTTTAATGAAAGACAATTATTAAACCATTTCAAAGCCTGGCCATAACTTTATTCGTTATGAAAAATATGCACAACACAAAGCCCAGCGCACACACAAAAGTAAGACTATTAAAATGCCTAAGCTGACTGTCATATCACTCATACGCAGTGTTGCCGGCACAAATTACTTGCAAGCTGAGCCTAAGCTGTAAATTGTGTGTGTTTATTCATACTTGAACTTCAATTTTATGTTATAAAGTAAGAGAGCAACAAAGAGGACTTAAATGTTTGGGAATTCATAAAAGCAAGGTAGAAATTAGACAGGAATTAATAACATTTCACATTATTACTTGTGTTTCGGACCAGCAAAAATATCCATTGTATTGAATTTTGGATTAAAATGTACTCTCCACAACAACAATCAAATTCATGGGCCTCATCAGCATTCCCGGCATCATAATCGGCCTGCCTCATCGTCAGTATGATTGGCCGAAGCCAGAGGCATCTTCCCCGCGCTGCGACTCCTTATTCATTCTCCTTTTCATTTGGCTACATTTCATTTGATTCAATTCAATTCAATTCAATTCGGTTCGATTCGGGGCGATTCCATGCCATTTCATTCCATTCAATTCCCTCGGAAGGCCAGCAGCAACAACTGCCTTCAATTCATTCGGCTCGATTCATGGCTACCAATTTGCAGGCGCCATTGCCGGCGCTCGAAAACAACATAGCATATTTTCCTTGGCCCGTAAGGAGGGGACAGGTCAGCGGGCTTGGTCCTGCCTCTGACTCTGGCTTGTAAATGTTTTTATTTCCCCTCCTTACTTTCCCCACAAATCCTTCGTATCTCTCTGCTCTCCCTTTTTTCTTCTTTTTGGCAAACATTCAAAATGAAAAGTCGAAGCGAAAAACCAAACTGAACCCCAACGATAATGTGCATCAAATGAGCTGTGCGCACATTTAGCAGGCGTCGCCTTGGCTATTGAACTTTATTAGCCTTGTACTTGTCGTAGGCCCCCCCTGAAAGCCGCCTCCTCCTCCTCCTCCTCTGTCTGGCTGGTCTGGGTCTACTGATTCTGGAAAAAAAGAGAAATAAAAATAGAAAAAAAAACGGCTAAGAAGCAGCAGCAGCAAAAAAATGGCAGCCGTAAACGTTTGAGAACCTCAAAGACTGCACAAGGGCAGGGGACAGTTTATCAAAAAGCTTAACTGAAACACGCTCGGACATTTGTCCTGGCTGAAATCCGGCAAGGATTTTCCCACAAACGACTTGGAAATTCTCTAATAAATAAGTTAGTTAATAAGTTCAGCTAGTGATTGCGAGAATTGAAGGGGTTTTATTTACTAAATTTAAATATTTTACAACTTCTAATTAGGAGGCATTTATCATATGAATAAAAATGTAAAGTAGAGCTATAACTTAAGAAGAAAAATTAAGTTATATGTGGGATATATAAATATATAAATATATAAATATATATAAAATACATTAATATGCAATTGCTTCTTTTAGATTACGTATACTTGATATTCTTTGGAAATTTGATCATTTTTGGTGAAAAATGCTTGTTAAAAAGTTTGAAAGTTTCTTTTATTGAAAGACTAGAGAATAATAATTTTCCAATACATTTTTCAATAATTTTTTTAATAACTTTTTCAATAAATTGTTTAATAAATTTTTAAATACATTTTTTAATAAATTTTTGAATACATTTTTCAATAAATTTTTCAATACTTTTTTCAATACATTTTTCAATACATTTTTCAATACATTTTTCAATACATTTATTAATACATTTTTCAAAGAATATTAAGACTTATATTACTTCAAGGAATAACCTGGTCTTGGGCTATATACCTGGCATAGGCCTCATTTTTTTCTAAAATCTATTTTTAATGTTGTTTAATTATTTACCAAATTAATTTGACCAAAGTTATATGACTTTAAATTCACAAAGACTTTAAAATCATTAAAAAATATTCACGTATCTCATCGATAAGTCCCAGGATAGTAAGCCGCAATAAGGTCAAATTTTCTGGTTTTCCGATAACCCCCAAAGGGGACTATAGATGTGCGGCATAAATCAATTGACCAATTGCATATGCCCGTTGCTGGAGGGTTCAAAAAACAAAAAAAAAGGAAGAGAAAAACAATATATGGCGGAGTTGGGCCACCAACAAATCATGGCTGGTCCGTGCATGTTTCGTGTCCACTTAGCCAAGAAGACGACATAACGACACCCACACACACATAGCACACACATATAGCATATAAGTACATACGTATATGTGTGGGTATAGTCGCCATAACTCCAGATCCAGTTTCAGGCCGGGAGCTGGGAGCTGGAAGGCAGCGGCAGAGCCGCCAACGCCATAGGGTCCACAGTTTTTGCTGCCACTGGCACTGAATTACGCTTAAATTATGGTAATTTATTTTACCCCAAAGAGCGATCTAACAGGGCCATGACGACAACGACAACGACAACGACAACGACAACGACAACGACAACGACAACGACGACATGGCCCCTGGTCTCATTGGACCCGCTGTCTGATGCCTGATGTCTGATGGCCCATAGTCCATGGCCAGTGGCCAGTTCCAATTTCAGAATGGTTTTCTCTTAATATTTGTAGCTGGAGCCTCCTATTTTTATTTTTTTCTTAAGCGCTAAAAACTTGACTCTATTATTTTTATAAACTTTGCCAATTCTGAAAATGCAAGAAGAGAAATATACTTTGCTAATTTTAATCAATGCATAATTTTATTAAAATAAGACCTTGTTAAAGTAGGTAAATTAATCTTACTTAATTAAAATTAAACATTAATCACATTTAGGAAAATGGAAAATGTTTTAAAACACTTATTTACCTCAATTAACGGCTTGTTTAACATTTTTCCATTTGGCCAAAGTCCTTATTATTGCTCAATTATAACAAGAATTTTTGCCATTTTAATTTATAATTTGCCATGGCCGGCTTCTTGGGTTCATTGCAAGAGTGTAAAAACACAAGTGGCTGGTGGAAATGGTGGAAAGCCAAAGAAAAGCTAGAAAGTGGCGACTGGACCGAACGTCGCCGCCTGCCATTGACGCCTCGTCAGTTTCTTGATTTATGCGACTCCATTTTTGACCCCTCCCCCTACTGCTTTCCCAAGTGCCGCCCCTAAATGCCACCCCGCCCTCAATAAATAAGCGTGAAATATATAAAAAAAAGGAAAATAAAAATTTCTGCCTTTCTACTACCACAGCTATATTCAGCTGGAAAATCCGCTCGGGGATTTCCCATGGCCGGGGGGCAATTAAAACACAAAAATGCATTCGTATGCGCTCGCGAAACAAATGCGATGGGGTTGCAGTTGGTGGGCGTGGGGTTGGGTGGATCCTGGTGGGTGGTGGATGGTGGGGAAAATCGCGTTGAATGACGACTTCTGACGCCAGCTACGTAGGTCCAGAGTTGGGAAACGGGAGCCAAGTCGGAAGCAGGGAAATGGGAGTTGGGAGTCGCCAGGCGGGAGTCCATAGTCCGGAGTCTCTGCACTTTACAGAAATAATGTCTCTATTTTAATTGTTATATCATTTGATTACTTCTAAAATTTGTACAGCAAAGACTCCGTAATAATAAGATGCATAAGGCCATAAAATTTAAAAGCATTTGAAGTATTATGGGCTGGCTTTAGAACTCGGCTTATATAAGATGTTGCTCATTTCTAACATAGGAAAATCCAACTTAATGGGCGTTATGCATTTTATGGTTGCATTGTCTTATCTTACTAAGCTCTTATTAAAATAGTGTGCTAACAGTTTACAATTATTACTTTTCTTTTCTGGCATAAGGCAAGCCATGGGCGTTATGTATCTTATGATTATCCTGTCATATCCTTTTACTCTCTTATTACAATCGTGTGTTAAAGGTTTACAATTCTTTTCTTTCTTTTCTTGCAGTAATTTCCAACTTTAACTGAACATTAAACCAAGGTATGTAAGAGAACTTAATAAAATAAGTAAGTTAGCTTAAAATTTGTCTAAAAATATAGTTAAAAGTCTTTAGTACTAAAACGTAGATAAATAATACATGAAATTGAATGGAGTTTCGCTTAGTGTAGTCCGTTCAGGCCGGGATGGATTAACATGTTGGCCACACGGGGCTCATTAAGTGCGTCGTTGACGTTTGTCGTCGTCCTCCGCTCTCTGTTCGCCGTACTCTGCCGTTCGTCCTTAGTCCTTCATCGTTCCTCGCTGACTCCTGCGAGTAGTGACTGAGTGAGCCCCAGTGGCTTCTAGGAAAGGATACGGAAAGGGGGAAATGGAGCTCAAGCCCTGGGGACTCCCCGGTTATGTGTGCTTAGAGCGTTCATCAAATAACAAATTAACGATGACGTCGCTACAGGAGCCGCAATCATTTTTACTGGTTTCCTTTTTGATTTATTTCCGCTTTTATTCTTGTTTTATTATTTTTATACTTATACGTATTTCCTTTTTTTTTTTGAACTCGCTGTGGGTGGTGCAAATATTTGCGCTCGCTGAATGAATGATTTGAATTAATAACTCAGTTCGCGTAATGATGAGTGCGGTTAACGTATCGAGAATGGCCCAGCATGGGTTAACGAGCCAGCGGGGAAATGGGGGAAAATTTATGTAACTCAAAGTGGATTTAAGTGGCAATAGAAGGGGGAAATATCTATATAAATATATATACATGTGTTTAATATAAAGCTATATATTTTAAAGAGTTCAACAAATCTCCTTATTCGTTCGCTTTACCCTTTAGAACTTTGCCATTTATTTATTTATTTATTTGAGTTATATTTAATATAGGTCACATATATGTATGGTTAATCCTTGACAAGTGTTGAACGTTAGCATATATACCCGAGGCTTAATTGCCAACTTTAACTTTACTAACTGGCCATCATCCGCTTGAGACACTCTACTTCCGTAATGGCCCAGTGCTTATATGGCAATTGATAATTCGATTTGTGTGGCTCGACGTCTTCCCCGGAATAAGTCTGCTTTTGGCTTAGAATACAAATCGACAGGTCTTTGGTCCTGTGCCTCCTTTGCCGCCCGCAGGACTCGTATCGGCAATCGTTCTACATGGAGCTTGACAAAGTCATGCGCCATCCCAGGCCGATAGTCCAAAGTCCACAGTCCACAGTCCGCAGTCCGTGGTCCATTCCCCCAATCTTGTCCTGCTCCAGATGCCAGGACAGCCGAGTCCTTCGTCCGTCCACCGGCGTCCTTACGACTCATTTGCGTTTGGCGCCCGTAAAGCAATTATGATCCAATTGGTTTGGCTTTGGTTTGCATTTCCCATTAATCCACGCCCCCGCTCCGCTCAACGCCCACTCCTTGTCGTGCGTTTAACCTGATTTGCCCAACTGTCATGCCAACAGCGTGCACTGAGAGAAATATGTAATAGCTTGTCTTGTCGCTTGAGATTCTAGGGACTATTCGACTGTTACCGAAGTTTTCTGGGAAATCAGCAGTATCCTTTTCCATTGTTACCTTCAAATTTAAGCTGTTGTTTTGGCATAATTAATATTTTATATATTTAACAAATATATCAAGAAAGTTAGAAGCTTTTTCTGCCAGTGTAAGCTGGCTAGAGCTGAAGTGTATGAAGGCTTCCCCCACCTTAGTCTTAGTCTGTGGGCGAGGGAATGTGCATACACATACAGACATACACACACACACACACACACACATACCTTACACACTCACCTACATATACATATGCATATAGGTGTGTGTGTAACTGGCCATGGACGTGTCTGATAACCGTAAAGGGAATGGGATAGGTAGCCTGAGAGCGGGGCATTCCAGCGGATGCGGATGCGAATGTGGATGGAAGTCCTTCTGCCGCCCTCCCACCCCCAGAAGGGTTGCCTTTGTGCATGATGCAATGAAATTATCACTTTCAATTGCATTTGCCACACACTCGCCAATTCAAGGAGCGGGCCGAGGGGCAGGGACCTATGCTTCCTCTGACTTGGCTCCATGCGGCGAACAAAGTCTGCAGGGGAATTCTATGTTTAACCGGGTCTGGAATGACATCTCCCATTCTGAATGCGAAAAGCAAGTAGTGATTCAGGTGATTCGGATAGAAGCTTATACTCTTCTGGGAACCATCATAAATTGATAGAGATTAATTAATTTTTTAAGAAGCCTGACTTCAAGTGAGCCGAGTATCCTTAGCTTTGGCACGGAAGTTATTTTAACACATAAATGCATTTAAGGCACATTCAAAGCAAATTCAAAACATTTTTATCTATATTTGCATTTAATAATTTCCATCACAATTTTATTGCTTTAAATTCAAAGTCAATGTGCTCATGTGAAAGGACTCTCGGCAGGTGTTGAGTGCACGTAACTTGGATATATAACCGCTTTTATGTCTGTACGTGTGCATCGCCCGATTCCGGGCTGTTCCTAAAATCTTTATGGTTTTCAAAAATGCTTTCAACCGCTCGAAAGTGGATCATAAAAATATTTCCATAAGATTATGGTTGTGTTTGCTGCTGCTGTGGAAAAACTTCATTTGAAGCGAAGAAAAATAAACAATAAGCATTGTGAAGATAAATAAATCTTGAGGATGCCTTTTTTGTTAATAAATTGATTCAGTAAAGTCATAAATATTTAATGGGAATGTATTTATTACGTTTATTTATATATCTATTTATAGCCAGACTTGTTAAAATTAAATTTTTATAGCTAATAATAATGCTTAGATGACATAAAAATTAACTATGACCATAAAATGGGTTTCAAAACTCTAAAAGAGGCTTATTTTTCATGTCCTGGTCCCTGGTCCCTACCGGTGTTTTACAGGAATCTATAGGCAACGAATGCATTTCATTCCAAGGTTCCTCGGTTCCTGGATGAGTCTGGAACATCCTTGGCATGGCCAGGATCCTCCTGGTCCCTGCTCAAATTGGACTCTCTTTCCGGCTTAATTTCTAGCCAGGGCTCGCAGCGAGCGCCATTTGTATTGCATACTTCTGTGCGCTGCGTTCATTTAATTGCAACGCTGTCGCAGACGACGGCAAGTGGAAGTGGAAATTGAAAGGGGATTCCCCCAAGTTGCGTCTTTGCCGCCGCTGCCGTCTTTTTGTGTGACAAACCAACTGTGGACTGCCTGCTGCTGTTGACTGAAAGATATATGATGCCAAGCTCAAAAGGCGAAATTCGCTGCTCTTTTTAGGGACATTTCCCCACTCCCCACCCCCTCCCATCCTTCTGCCCGGACCATTCATATTTGTTTTGTCTCTGTGTGCCTTTTTGTGCAAATTAAATTCTTTGCTCTTTGCTCAGCGCCACCCATTTGTTGTTGTCCCAGCCCTATTTCCATTCATTTTATTACTTTTCCTTACTTATTTTGTTTTTCTTTTTTTTTTTTTTGTATTTTTATGTAGATTTCCATTTAACTAAGTTCTTAATCAAGCGGCCCCGACAACTGTCACCGGCAGGATCAGATCCCTTAACCCCCTCACGGTGCTCTGACCCATTAAGGGAAATGTGTGTAAATGGAGCGCACATGCATAGAATCCCGTTGGGAAAAGCACTTGAAATCAAAGAAAATGTATTCTGCATCCTTAGAAAAATGTGCTAAGGATTTGGTTGTCGTAAAAGTTGTCCAAAAGTGTTTTTTAGCATTTCTAGGAGAGTCTTGCATAATTCTAAATTGTTAATAATTCTTTTAAGGGTTTCTAGACTAATTGTTAATAACTCTTTGAAGGTTTCGAGAGATTTTCTCGTTCTCGGTGCAATTTAAAATATACTTTCCTTTCATTGACTAATTTTTAGCCTCGCCAACTAATTTCAATTTCAATTTCAATTGTTTAACTTGGCTCACTTTCGCCGCTGTCTCTTTTTTCTTTTTGCGTCAGCCTAGTTTCAAATTCTGTTGCTTGTTGTTCTTGTTGCCGAGATTTTCCCTTGGCTTTTCCTCATTTTCGCGTTTTCGCATTTTGCATTGTGGCGCCTCCCTTCGATTTGTTCGTCCTGCTTTTTTGTTTACCCTTTGGATTTATAATGAGCTGCAGGAATAATTTGTTGCGCCCTGTCCGCTGCTGTTGCATCTTCTTGGCATTGTTGTTGTTATTGTTATTGTTGTTATTGTTGTTGGCCTGGCCTTGCGCCTATTTTTCCCCGGAAAATGGGTACACAGGGCGGCGATGGCTGGAGGTGAGAAACCCGACCCTTGTCACATTTCTTTATGCTTTGGCGGCTCATTAGCGGGTCACCGTCCCCTAGGGCAAAACTGCTACTGCTGCTGCTTCCTCATCATCCTTTTTCCATTTCCATTTTCCCATTTCCCATTCTCATATTGTCTCGCCCCTTTGGCTAACTTTTGCAGGGTATTATCATTTTCTTCAACAGTTTAAAATGACACATTCTAGATGGAGCCTGTGAAATGTGTATTAAGTTAATCAATCTAGCCAGAATTTTCTATTAAATATGATAGAATAATAAGATACGTAACGCCCAGTATATATAAATAAACTTGCACAGAATTTAGTAAGTACGTATTCAGGCACACAGATCTAGAATTTAGATCTAGCAGAGATGGGCTGGCGCTTTCTCTATTATGCTTACTCTCTAGCTTATCAGCCAAGAGAAGACTCACTCTCTCTCTCGTTCTCTCTGAGAGAGTACATACAAATCCTATGGCGTTACACTTCTTAGTATTATATTGTTTTTGCTTCTCTCCGCCTGATTCCGTACTACTTCCTCGTGCTTAATATCAATTGTTTAAAAACCTTTAAACAACTTTTACACAGATCACATCTGAAAATTTTCTGATTTTATTGTGATCATATCTGTCTTAATATATAAGCAAAAAATGTGTCAGGATATTAGAAATTCGGCTAGTGTTGGGTTTTCCTTAGTCATCTTTGGCATCTTGCGGCTCTCGTTTCTTGTATCTTGTCCACAATGCTGACAGAGGCAAAAGCAACTCTCACATGAACTTGTCTCCGCCTTCGTCAGTGTCTGCTCCTTTGCGGCCTGCCATCTCTTTACATTTCCTGTAAGTGTATGTGTGTGTGTGTAAATGTGTGTGCCTTGTCGCTGATAGCGCAAAAGCTGTCAGATGATTATCGGAACTGGGGAACGCCTTTTGTCAACATCCATAAACGACCTCATCTAGGCATGACGAAAGACTCGGTCGGCGGCAGGCCAGGCACGTCCACAAAAGCACACCCAGGCCACAGACACACACACAGCCCACTTCGTTCAAGTTCAATGAAGCAAGTTTTTTAAAGCGAATTAAATCCTGATTAGGTTGAGGTTTTAAAGATTATTTCAATATAGAATATAATACCCAGGAATGAGAAGATGTATTTTTGGCACCATTATGAGCTGCCTTAGTGCCAGGGTGCCTGGGTCTTTTGGCAGGCTCTGGCATCCTTTGCACACACACTTTTCCCGCTTCTGTTTGACTTGTGGCTGCGTTATTTTCTTGGCCTCATCCTGCCAGCCCAAGTCTTTAGCACGTTCCCCCTAACCCTAACCCTATCCCTAACCCTTCCCCGGAACCCTACTCGAACGAACCCCTGGGGGATACATAGCTGCTGCTGGTGCTGCTGCTGCTGCTAATTGGCTGCCACAATTTGACTTTTTTGTCACCTATCGGGCAAACAGAATCAGTTCCAGGAGGCAGGTCCATGGGCGACATCATCATCGTCATCATCATTTTCCCTTTGCCTGTTTTTAACCCCCTCGCTTAACCCCTTTATGGACCTTCTTCTTCTTCTTTGGTATGCGTGACTATCGAGCTGTGCGGCAGTTTTGCATGGAAAATGGAAAATTTTCATTCAATGTTGGCCCAACCAAAAGCGGCTTTCGAATTCCTACAGAGGAGAATTTGTTAAAAAAAAAACAAGAAATATACGAAAAATACAAATAGAAGTATAAATAAAATGCTGTAAAATTAGAGAATTAAAATGCAACCAGGGGTGGTAGTCTTGATAGTTTGCAGCTTAACCCTTGGTGTACCATTGAGACCAGCTTTTCATTGCATTTTTAAATAATTTTACCAGCACCTTGGGGATTTTCTCCCTTCTAATTTGATTTTTTTGCTTTGTGAGTCCCTCAGCTGTAATTCCCATTCTTACACAGTCATACGAGGATATATACGGGTATATATAGATATATACATATAGGGATATATATGGTTAGTGGTGGCAATATGAACTTATCATAAAATAAAGTTGGCTGCTTTTTAAACCGCATTTTTTGTGCGATATTAAATCAGCAGGTGTTGGAAAATGTGTGGTGTGTGTGTGTGTGTGTGTGTGTGTTTGGGAAAAGTTAACAAGAGCACAAGTAAGTATTAAAAAGGAAAATGAAAGAAGCTAACTCATATATATATATATAAATGTGTATGTGTGTGGAAAATGCAGGCAGCTGCACAAAATGGCTGCGACGAAATGGAAAATGGGAACAAACTGAACGAAAAGTCAATTTGCTGGCGGGTTTTCTCGAAAAAGATTATAGAATAAAGTATACCCTTTAGTTTAGGTTATAAAACATTAAGTTTAGCAAAAGATCGCGTACCAAGAGTGGTCTTAAAATTGTCTAAAATCTGTAAAGTGTAAATGTTAGAGAATATTGCTGAAATCTAAAGAAACTGTATCAAATAACCTGATGCAGGTGTAGTATTAAATCATATTATAACTACATTTTAGCCAATTAATTTCTCAATTAAATTAACTGAAATGAAAAGGCTTAAGCTTCCCTTTTGCAACAATAAGTATTAATATTGTCTCATGCTAAACAGGCAGAAATCAGCGCGAATGCGGATATATACATGTTCGTTCCATTGTTCAGGGTATATTTACAAAAGGTATGTGGAAAGGTGCAAAGCTGTGAAGGGGAAATTTAAAAAGGGGGAGGGGGAAGGGGAAGGGGGGCGAGTGGGAAAACCAGCGGCGTTGTCAAGCCAAAAGCAGCAGCGTTGACATTTTCTCAACTTAATTAATTTTGCTACCCCGGCTAATACGCACACAGAGACACATTCACACACACACACACACACATATATATATATATATATATATAAATGATATATATATATATGAAACTACATATAGATGCCTTTATGTGTATGTTTTATGGCTGTGTGTGTGTGTGTGCGGGAGCTGCTTTCCTTTGACTGGCGGTTTGTTTAGTTTTCGCCTCGCATTTTGGGCGTTTGATTAAATTTTAAGCGAACGGGGAACAGAGGGAGCAGAGGGAGCAGAGGGGGGCGTACGGGCTATGGCATAAATATTTCCGATTTCAATTTAGAAGTTCCAATTAAATTGAAAATTGTGTGGCGATAAATTAAATCAGCCATGTCAAAGCGTTTCAATTACGCAGCGAAAACAACACACAACACGGGGAGCGCTGATGGGGGATTTATGGCAGCGTTGGATTTGCAAGAGGCCTACTCACCACTTGGCATTGACTTTATAAGGACTTTATTAGTAAATAAAATGCCATAAAGCATAAACAGGCCAGGGTTAAAGGGCAGCGAGCCGTAGGCCATTCGCCATTGTCCTTGCTGCTTGCTCCTTGCTCCTTGCTCCTTGGTCTTTGGTCCTTTATTCTTGGCCTGCACTCAAGTGCTCAGCCCCGTATTCCTCCGCCTTTTGTGCACTCTCCCCTCACGCCTTCCTTCCGTTTTCCGCCTCCTGCATACTACTATGCCATAGTGTACTGCCTTGTGCCTTATGCCTCCTCGTGGCATTATGCAAATCGCAGAGCACAAAAGAGCCAGCGCCAAAGTATCTGGAATGCCGATGCAACAGCAACAGCAGCAGCAGCAGCAGCAGCAGTAGCAGCAGCAACATCAGCAACAGCAGTGGCAGCTATCGGCAGCTATGGCAACGACTTAAGTGGATTACAGCGGCAACTTGTTGGCCAGGCAACGGGATCCGGAGATCTCCGGGTTCAGTGTTCAATAAACACACCCCAGAAAACCACCACAGGATAACCAGCAAGGACCCCGGCACTGAAGGAAACGCCAGGCCGAGTTATCCATGCTTAAAGCAGATTTAAAAGTATGCTTCATAATTTATTGTATACTTTTGGAAGCTGCCTTTAGGAATTTCCAAAGGAGTGAAACAATGTGTGAGACATTCGTGATATTGTAAATTCTGCCAACCTTTCTAATATCCTTTAGTCGTTGCTAAGACAAACGCATATCCTTTTCATTATTTTCTAGAATATTGGAAGTTCTGGAAATATTTTAAACATGCTTTAGACCTAGCTAAGACAAATATATATTCCTTTCATTATTTTCTATAATATTTGGAATTTTGCGAATGTTTCAAATATCCTTTATCAATAGCTAAGCCAAACGTATATCCTTCTCAATATTTACTATAATATTGGAAATTCTGAGAACGTTTATTTGTAGCTAAGCCCATAGTATATCCTTTGCATTCCTAGCATTCCAAGTATATAACTTTGGGGATTAGTTTTACTTTTCACAAGTCATAAACGAAATGAAATTTAAGGAATATTTATTCGTACATATGTATACTAAAATTTGCTGAAATAATGTTAAATATATATTATTCCATTTGTTTTTAGAGTGTACTTGTAAAAAAAGTCCTCCCCTTTGCATTGCTTAGCGTGCTGGCAGAGCCTACTTCGATGGCAGGCAGCAACTCCAGCTGCAGCTCAATTTCCAGCTCATCTGCCTCAGCTCAGTGGGCTCTTTAGTACTTATGGATTTTCCATTTAGCACAGGGCAGCCCAGAATCTTCCGGATCTCCGGCTTTTCCCGCTCTCCCCGCCGTCCTCCGGCGTAACTCTTCTCGTGTTTGGCACTTCATCGATACGTTGCGTATACGCCATGTGGTCGCTGCAGGCCTCAAGGGTTATTATTTTTTCTGTTTCCTTTCTTTTGTGCTAGAGACAGCAATTAGCTGGGCAAAAGAATGCCAGGAGATTGAGTTCCAAGTGCTGGTCACATAATTTAAAACTCTCGCGAAACTGCAATTTAAACTTTGCTTGCTTACAAGACACCAGTCGCCAATTGTTTTCCATCTCTCGTCGGAGAATTTTCGCGCAGTTTTCCTTTTCTTTGGCCGCGTGTTTGAAGTCCCTGCAGTTAGTTGCCTAGCAAATAATAACTTCCGACTTGGCTGGGGTGTCTGCTTTGACTAAGAAATGAAATGATTACAAAACAAGGCCCGACCAGAGCAGGGGCCGAGAAGGATCTGGTCCAGTTTGCTGCACATTTTATGGCTTGAAGCGGAGGCAAGAAGCACAATTTACATTGCTGAAACTGAAGCAAACTTTATTACCGGCTAAACTTTGCGACTTGTGGGGAGGGATCGGCGATGAGGCTGGAAAAGTGCACCCTCCGGCTGATAGTTATTCTTATGTACTGCTAATAAGTACAACAAATAACAGCGGCAACAACCACGCCAGCGACATAAATAAATACCCACAGACACTCCCACTTCCACTCCCACTCCCAGTCAAGCCCGCCCCCCCGCAGGCACTCGAGGGTTAAGCGAGCGCACAAGGAACAAGGAGCTGAAACAAGGAAAACACCATTTCCGTCTCCCATCTCCGTACCGCCCACTTGATAGTTTTCCCAACCGAATCCCAAGCCCACTCATTGCCAGTCGATGGAGCGCGAGCGTCTGGAGAGTCCTCCAAAAACTTTCCTCGAGTTGATCGAAAAATAAAGCGCCGCAGCGATGCGATGCGATGCGATGCGATGCGAAGCTGGGGATTAACTTTCAGCCCTCCGATTCATTATGTTGTGTGACAACTCTTTTCGGCGGGGGCAATCAGCCATCGATTGTGTGGAACAAAGTCGAGAGAGTCGAGTGAGAAAAGCAGGACAGTGGTCTCATGCCTGATGTTCTTTCGATTTAAAATGGGATATACCTAATATTTGCTCTAGAAAATATGTTTAATAAATAATATACAATCTTTGGAATAAAGTCTGGCTTATATTTAAGCCTTTGAGGCATCGATTTCCGTTTTAAACTGGACAAAACTAAACTTGCTTTTGCTGCTCCTTCATTCAGTGAGTGAAACTCGAGTAACAGCTGGTTTACTACCATTTCCTCGTCCTTGGCCACTTCGTACTCCCTTCACCCATTAGATTTACTGAATCGCAGGACCGTTTTCGCCCTTCACTCGCCGTGTGTCATGCATTTTTCATGGCTCGCCATGAGCTCAGCTGCTCAACTAAATTAACGAAATCAATCATCATCATCATGCCGGGGCTGCGACAGGTTTGATACAGTGAACAAAAAAGTATATAGAGAAACTATTAATAGGATATTGTATTTTTATGAAATTCCATTAAATTAAATGAAACAAATTGTAGAGCATTAGGTATTTATAGACTCTCAAACTAAGTCTTTCTTATGCAAACAGGGCTAAATTGAAGAGTCTGGAGATCTTTACACTATGCTTCAAAATGTTAATAGTTTAAATATAACAAATGCTTGTTTGGTAGAAAAATATCACAACAAATTTTAATTGGAAATAAAATATATGTATATATATTTTTCGGTGCCTTATATCCCCACTGTTATTGGCCAAATCCGATATGTTTCAGTGCTTAAATGCTGACCCACTTTGGTGATAATTTCGCGCCACATGCTGGGGCTCTCACGTTGCGAACGATGTGAAAAATTACTGGGGGGCGGGGGGCGGTTGGCCAAGGAATGCCATTTCCCATCAGGCTGGACACACATACATCATTCGATTGTTTGGAACGCAATAATTTGTAACCGTAAGCGGCTTCCTCAGCCCTTGGTCCCCACCCAAAATCCATTCCCCTCGAAGCGCCTTCAATATGCATTTCAATTTAAGGACCCATCGCCATCGCCCTCCCCACGACTTTTTTAATAATGGCTGCAGTCGCCGGAAACTCGGAAAGCTTTCCTTTTGTCACATTTTCCAACCATGTGTGCCCGGGCCACGCCCCACGCCGCTCACCCGCCCACGTTTTGCTCTTAATGTGAAGTTTTTAATTAACTGCCCTACAAAAGATTTTCCGTTTTTCAGTTTTCGTTTTTTTTGCAGTCCGCCTTTTTGTGATTCGTTTTTCTTTTGGCGGGAAAAACTGCCCCCCAACAGAGCCACAAATTGACATTTTTTTAGGAACCGTGCCCCCCACCTTTTCCAGGTTTTTTTCCGGCGCCACTGGCGCTTCTATTTTCGATTTTTTTGTATTTTTTTTTAGCTAGCTTGCGGAATTTAATAAGCCAGAAATGCTGCCGCCGAACCGAAATAAATTTTGAGAAGCAAGCAAGCTCGGTACGTTCGCTAATTAAAGTCACCCAGGCTCCCTTGTTTATAAATTTATATATATATATACAATATAAAGTAATAGCAACTTTCAGGGGTATATTGCTTAAGATAGTTTTAAAATTAACGTTAATTAAAGTTACTTGTCAAAAGTACAAACTTACGGACATGCTTTTGTACAAATTTTGCAACATTTTAAAAGTAGAACTTTAAAATTTATAAATTGGCAGACAACAACAAATTTTATTAATTTTAAACTATCAAAATTTTCAATATTTTTATACCCTTGCAGGGTATTATAATTTGAGTTAGAAACATGCAATACAGTGAAGGAGTCATTTTCGATCCTATAAATCATATATATTCTTGATCAGCATCAGTTGCCAAGTCGATCTAGGCATGTCGTACAGAACAAATTTTTTTACCAAATTTTAAAAAAATTTATAAGGGGTTACTTTGTTAAAATTGTTAAAAATTCGAAAAAAAAAAATAAATTTTTTAAGTTAATGCAGATTTGTTAAACTAAGAAAAACTAACACAGCAAAGTTTTCTAATGGGAAATTAATGACTTTTTGACTGAGTTATGATGGTTTTTTACTGCAAGGGTATAGAGATTTCGGTTTTCCAAAGTTAGCTTCCTTTCTTGTTCTAGATAAATTTGAATATAATTTAGTGTTATAGTGTTTAGAAAATGTCGAGTACTTTCAACATCATATATTAGAAATTAACATTTTATAAATGCATTCAAGGCCCTTACTTAATTCAAAAACCACATTTAACATATTGGTTTAATTTTAATTTTAAGTATAAGAATATGGCAGTCAAATATGGCAAATAACCAACTATAAAAAATATTAAAGTTATCGATTATTTTATGGTTAAATCTCGATATATTAGCACTAATAATTGATATTTTTCTTGCCTTATTAATTATTCCTCTGATTAAACATTTACAAATTAAATTTACGTTTAAAAAAATGCATCCTTTAAAAAAATATATAGCTACAAAAAAATAAAGAAATTTTCTATAATTAATCGATAACTCAGTTCAATACATTGGTTCAAAATATCGATTTTTTCCGGATCTATAAAGAAGGCCTTTGATTAAACCCAGCAAAGCCCCAAAAAGTGTGCTATACTTTTTTCTGGAACGAGGTTTCCATCATTTCTACCATTTTGGAGCTCCGCTAAAAGCATATAGAGCCGGGCACCACGCCCCCAAGCGAACCGCCCCGCCCCGCCCCCCCTTAGGCTAATGACAAATAGTTGTCAGACCGCCCTGCTGCCAGAAAGAGAGCAGGCTAGCGAGGGCGAAAGAGACAGAGAGCGAGAGCGAGAGCTAATGCCTTTTTTTTGCACCTATTTTTGGCAGGCCAAAAGGGCAAACTGTTGGCAGGGATTTTCCTGGGAAAGCAGGGGCCGAGTGGGGGGCGGACAAGTTTTTGAAATAAATTGGAAGTAATGAATGAAGGCGCCAAGGGGGGGTAGGGGGGAGGGGGGAGGTGCGGCAGCAGCTGCTCTTTCGCTTGTGCAATTAACTGTAAAAATGCTGTCACAATATTTAAAAGTTTTAATTGTTTGTTCAATTACAATTGCAATTTCAAACTGGCGCCAAACTTTGCACTAAAGTTGTCACAAAAAAAATCATATATATATATATATATATATATATATTTATTTGTATAAAATAAAGTGAGCAAGTTGGCGGGCGACTCTCGCTCTCTGACATCTCGCTTTCCTCGTCTCTCATTTTCTTGTTTTTCTTTTTTGTTGCATTTCATTTTGCTTTTCCCCCTTGACTCTGTTACCATTTTTGGTATTTGTTGTTGTTGCAAAATAATTTAACATGAAAATATCGCATTTCATGGACTCATACATCACCCAGCACAGCACAGCGCAGTGGCGTCGAGGGCATGGCTGGAGAGGGGCGTGACTGGCCGGCGGGCAAGTGACAGCACTAACATAAACCACAATAATATCCAAAGTCATGAAGGAAGTAACCAAGTGTGAATTTTCGGTTTATGCTTTGCGAGCCCAAAGCGCTGCTCCAGCTCCTGCTCCTGCTCCTGCTCCTGCTGCTATTTCCCGCTTTTCCCCGCTCTTCGTCCTGCTTTTCCCATTTCCCTCACTTTGCCCTCGGGCATGGCTCGGCGGTGTTCCTAGTCCTTCTTCCTGTTGTCGGTGGGTCAACTTGGGTTGCCTTTGAATACATGTACGGACATGCAGCGGATCCGTGGCTCCGCCGCTTCGCAACTCTTAAATTCGGTGGCTTAATTAGAAACTTTGCTACAGCGTAAATACACAATGGTTTTTGTGTAAACAAAAATATGCAGGAATCTCTAAATTTTGAATTAAAGTTCGCGATAAAGTGCAATTATGAATATTTTATAGGCTCTTGATGTAATTTTTAAGTCCAAATAACATAGAAAATAATATATGTATACTTTTTTAAGTTTTATAGCTAGTACTGCACTCTTGTAAGCAAAAATATTCAAGAATTTTTAAATTTATACAGTTTATATCATTTTAATATCCTTCCAGGGTATTATTATTTTAGTCAGAAGTTTGTTACGTCGTGAAGGAATCACTTGCGACCCCATAAATCACATATAATCTTGATCAGCATCACCAGCCAATTCAATCTGGCCATGTTTTGTAGAAAAATAAAATTTAGTACATTTTTTCAAAATTTTATAAGGGGTTACATCGTTAAAATTGTCAAAAAATTTTTAATTTTCAAATTGAGTATGTACATTTATTAATCTAATAAAAACTAACATGGGAAAGCTTTTCGAATTTAAATGAATGTGTTTTTGGCTTAGTTGTGAGTTTATTAAAATTTTGATTTGTCGAAAAAATTGTCATATAAAAATGTCAAATAATGCGAATATTTTAAACTTTGTTATGATTAATATGCGATACGATCCTGTAATTCAATTCCAACCCGCAAAGGTATATAAACTTCGGCTTTACGCTATTAGCTTCCTTTCTTGTTAAATCAAAATGACATAGAAAATAATACAATTGTTGGTATGTTTTATAGTTCCCAGCTAGGACTATAGTCCTGGAATACATATATATATTCTCCTTATAAATATCTAGGAATTAAGTTGGTGAAAAATGTATTTGGTCTCCTGCTTTGTGGGGACCCTGGTCATCGGTCTCCGGTCTCTGTAAACCAAGAAGGTCTTCATGTGGCGGCCATCACTTTCCTTGGCCCGGCTCACAGTTGGGCTCATTGTGGCTTGATTTCCTGGGGCTGTATTTTTATTTTTTCCCTCATTTTTGCTACCCCCTTTTCTCTGGCTTGGCCCCCTTTCTCCGGCCTCATTTCGTTACCCCCACCCGATGCGACGCGACGCCACTGGCCGCTTGGCTGGTTACCCCTGCAGTTGTTTTATTTGCGCTTCCGTTTCGCGGACAGTTTGCTTCGCTGTTTTTACTTCATTTTTTTTGTAAACCCCCATATTTTTGCACCTCCTTTTTTATTTTTTCTTGATGTTTTTCTGTTTTTTTTTTGTTCTATGGTACATACACGGGAAAAATGTTGCAACAAAACATTTACGACGTCATCGTTTCACAATTTTCGTGCTGTGCTCCGAGATCCCCATCCACAGAGATGCCTCCTTGTGTGTGTTTTGTGTGTCTTGAAATAAAATTTGTTGTTGTCGCTCTCGTTCTTCGTGTTGTTGTACAAGGCCTGTCCACGCCCCTCCGCCACCCGCCGCTGCCTTAAAAAAAGAAAACAACAACAAAATACAATAATAAGAAACAGCGGAAAAAAGAAGAGCCAAACCTTGTGTCATTTATCATGCATTTCCACTTTTGGCTTCCGTCGACCGGGACGTGGCCCGCACAGACAAATGTACAGCGTCGGACAGAGAGACGGACAAACGGACAGACGGACACGGAGACGGACAAACGGACAGGCGGACAGTGGTCGTCGAGTCGAGTGGAGTTGTGGGCAAGGCAGCTTCGGCATTTAAAGAGGAAATAGGCCATACAGGTACCCTTTACTCTGGAAAATACTCAGCATTAAAGTCACATCATGTTTCAATGGAAATAGGGAAGATTGAACTATATTTACATATATATTAATAAATATTTTAAGTTTGCGATAGCAAATTTTGCGACATTCTGTTTGTTGTATCACAAATAAATAAGGCAACTTCAATCAGCTTTTTTACGTAACTATTTAAATGATTTAACGTTAATGTTAAATGTTAATTTAATAATTACAAATTCAATATCTTCATATTAAAGATTCCATATTTTTGTAGGATTAAATAAGGAGTCCTAATTTTGATATAAAATGTTCCCTAAAAACAAGAACAAACCTTTCTTAAATCTAGGCTGAAATTGCTAGTATTTATATATTTTTTCTTGTTTTTTTTTTTTTTTTTGCAATTTTTCTCAAGAACTTTTTTCAAATTAAATTTATTTTATATTAAAAATTAAAAAAAATGGTCTTAATTTTAGAACTATTTTTTTTTAATAGAAAAATATTGTTATGAACGTAGAAATTGTAAAAAACACATGACACGTGTTACATTTTCAGTTCCTTTATTATTTTTAATTCAAACCCAAACAGAAATGATCAAAAAATAAAGGCAACACGCAAATACCCTTGCTACCCATCACATGTCCTGCACATTTCTGCGCTGTTTCTGGTTTTTTTTTTGGCACTTCTACTCCAGGACTCGTTCATTCATCTCTCGTGCTCCCGTCGTCGTGGGTGTATTTCTGCGGGAACAAATGAAGCAGTGCACAAATCATACACAGACGACCAATTTATGCGTTTTCATTTGCGTGGTTATATGCCAGCAAACTAGCGACAAAAATCCCCGTCGACAGAGGGCGATGACAGAGGAATCTTTAAGCGAAAATTCAAATTTAATCAAAATGTGAACGAAAAGAAGAGCCGGCGAGCTGCGTTAAATTAATTTCCTCCACGTTGAAGCAACCATTTTCCGCTTTTTCTCCCGAAACAAAAAATGCCAAGTCATTTGCAAAATATGGAAATGTTGCCAGTGGACTCCGGCCACCGGAGGGAGAAATTCCTCAAATTCCATTCTTTTTTTTATATTTTTTGTAATATATTGAAACGCGCTGTAAAAGTTCCAGAGGCTTTTTTCCGTTGATATATTTCCGCAGCGAAAGGCAATTGATTAGGCGAAAGGTGGGGCTGCCTCCAGGTGAGCTGGCCTGGAATGAGTTGGCGATTTTTGGAATCTGTGGAAAAAGTTGCAAGTTGAAAGTTTAAAATTCCAGGCGCGCCCAGGAGCAATTTATTGTCCCGAATGGGTTGATGGGTTATGAATTTAAATGATTTCTTATTTATAAACTGGAAGGGAAAGTGGAAAGCTGATTAATATTACCCCAGGTCCAACATCTACATTAGGATCAAGAAGCATTGGCGTTTCCAAAATTGCTTTATGAGTGGAAGTACAGGATATTGTTTGCGAGTCAAATGTGAAATCAGGTTTAGTTGTGGTCCTTGTTTGTGGCGCTGCAGATCCCAGCCAGAGCGATAATGGGTCTGGAAAAGGTTACTTGCATATGGATGTGTTGTGAGGTAGAGTCCTTGGCGTGTTGCTGGCTTTGCCCTATCGCTGGCTGGGATATGGCGGGTTGATGTGGATTCTGGAATGTCCTGAACCCGATCCGATTAGTTGTCAATCTGGACCAGGTCCTTGTCCTGCTCCTTAGCCGGCTTCTTCTTCGGCACACCCTCTGGCTGATCATCCTCCTGCTTCTCTCTCTTCATCGGCTCCTGAACGCCATCCATCTGCTCCGCCTGCTCCGGCTGCTCCTCATCCTCGCTGTCTTCCCCGAATAACAAGAATCTACCGTCTTCGCATTCGGTGGATTCTGGCTTATACTTGATGCAGTACTCCTCACGGGTGGTCGGCACTTTGATCCCCATCTCGAGGGCATACTGCTGGGATTCCCAGACATGCTTGAGCACCATATCACGATACTTGGTCTCGGCGCCCATGGTCTCGCAGTGGCGGCGGTACCAGAATGCCGCAATTCCGTTGGCCGGCGACAGGATGTTCGGCTCGTTCAGGAGCAATATAACCGACAGTAAAATGGTGCGAACGTTCTGGGTGGGATTCCAGCGCTCGGCATGGTCTTCGACCATGGACATGCTGCTGGGCGGCTGCAGGACCGAGATGCACACCTTGCCGGACTTGTAGATGTTCGGGTGCCAGATCTTGGACAGGAACTTCATGGACGGCGGCGAGAACGGATAGTCGGGGGGGAAGCACAGCTCGGCCCGGAAGTAGCCGCCGCCGTAGAGGGTATCCGGTGGCCCAAAAATGCCCACCTCCCACAGGAAGTAGTTGTCGTCCACCAGCTTCACGCGGAATCCTTCGAGCATCTCTTCTTGCAGTCGTGCATACTCCTGGGTCAACGCACGCAAGGCGGCGCGATTGTTGATTTCTCCATTGTTGTTCTCCATTATTGCTCTTTTATTTGTTCGGCTTTTTGAAAATAATTTTCTTTCTTTTTTCCAAAGCGAAGTGTCGGAATCCCAGCTGAGCGTAGACTGGATGTGAGGTCGAATCGTAATATGACAAGTTGAAGTGTGGTGGTGCGCCAGGGCTTACTTTGATGGATAAATTCAGAAATCAGAAAATCCCATTTTTGGAGGTTATATTACGCTATCGATGCTGGCATAAAACTTTGTGCATATTCTTCAACTCTTTTATTGATATTGTTTAATATTTATTGTCTTGCCTTTACATATTTAAAATATATATAAAATCACTAAGGAACAAAACTCACACGAGAAGCTTGCAAGCCAAGGTTCATGCAAACTGAATTCAAACTATCGGTTTTATCGATAGTATTATCGATGGTTTGACATCTCAAATTTCTTCGGGGTTTTTCTTTATTTTCTTCTTTTCTACATTTCCCTTTTCCCACTCCCTGCTCTGCTCCTGCGACGCATCGAGACCGCATTTAAGTTGAGCCAGCTGTCAATGTGATAAATAAACTTGGCCTGCCAAGGGGTTCGGCCCCATGTGCTCTGCTGCAACATATAAATAATAATCGGGCGGCACAACGGCTGTCTCAGCTGCTACCAGACAGTGCGTTTCGCGAGTGTAAGCGGTTGCCAAAAAAGAAAGACAGAAAGGAACAGCAAACGAATCGAAAGGCGGAAAGAGGAAACAAGCCCGTTCTCATATAACTGACAAAATAATATAAATTAGCTTGAGGATAAAATAAATTACATATATTTATATATCTTCACATCTCTCCTTGAACATATTGCTTATACTTTTTGCATAAACTGATAGATTTTATCGGGCATCACTGTGAGAAGTTGCCAAAAACTTATTTTTGAGCTCTTGTCGGAAAGTTGGCCAACTGAAAATGAATATTTCCTTCTTTTCGCAGGACAAGCGGCACAAAGGCGACTGCAGTGTGAGACTATGGGCGTGGCATCGATGAGCAACGGGATGCTGGCACTGCCCCTGCTGGCCATAGTGTTCCTCGCCGGCTGCATTCTCCATGTGGATGCATACTCCAGTACGTATACGTGATATTCGGAGACCAGGAGCTGCCAGCTCCTGTTGCCGTTTATTATGATTATGGTTTTTCCCCCCTACCTACCACCTTGTAATCTCCCTTTTAAAATATCAACCGAGATCGACTCCGAGATCGGTGATGAAAATTTCATGCCTTCATCAAACCTACATCATTCACATTGAGAATCCAGAATCCGAGACCCCAATTGTAGGCTTATAATTTCTTGTTTTCTTTATCCTTTTTTTTCCGTATGATTTTGACCACACACACAACCCACACACACCCACACATACACAATTGAAACCCCTGATCCATGATCTATGATAACCCGAACTTGACGCGGGCACAGAGTATGGCCGTGGATGCGGGGACATCGGCTGCCTGCCCACCGAGGAGTGCATCATAACCAGCGACTCCTGCAGCTACAACCAGCGGGACGGCAAGGACTGCGGCAGCTATCCCACCTGCAAGCGGCGCTCCGGCGGCGGAGGATCCGTCAACAGCAGCCCCAACCAGGCAGCAGCGCCCTCGGCCAATCCGTCAGGTATTTACCTTGGAATCCCCCACACTTGATCTCTTATGTTGTGCGCTTCCCTGGGGGAGTTGTCGGTTGTCAAATTGTCGGTATCGGACATTTTTGTTTTGTGTGGTTCCTCCAAAAACAGTTTATGCGGATTAATTGGCCTTTTTTTTGTTCGGTATTTAATCTGGATTTATGGGGGGGAGGAGAAAGAAGGGAATTCTTCGGGCGCCGAAGATTTCAATATTCTTGCAGAGAGATCTGTGGTCTGCTTAATCCTAGAGTTTTATCATATCAATTGGTTTGTAAACCTCAAAGTGAACTGCAAGAAAAGCAGAAAGTCTCTAACTATATAATCCTTAACTAGGGAATTGGATTTGGTAAATAGAATATCAAATACTTGTACATTTCATTGAATTAAATTACCAAATAAGATCCCAAACTATTGTACAAGTTACTACTCTACAATAGCACATACAATAATAATAGGAAAGAGTTGTTATTGTTTAAGAAAATTAATTAAAAATAAAAATTAACTAATTTTGGAGATGACAGTTAAGTTGATCGTAAAGCTGATCCAAGTCTCTCATTAGAAACTCTCTGCAAGGATATTAAAACTACTCAAAATTGAACTTGTTTTGTTCTTCCCTAATTGTTTAGCTTTAATTTTTTGTTTTACTTTATTTATTTACTTATACCATTAGCATATATTTATGTATATGCCTTGCAATCAATTTTAATATTTATGGCAATCTAACACACAAACCTGCACACCTAAACTAAGGCAGACATACACCAATCAACCAACACACACACACAGACGCCCAGAGCTTTTGCCAGCTCAATCAATCCAACAATCTATCAATCAATCAATCACCCGCTCGCTCGCTCATTCATCGCCTCATTTGCTCAAAGGCTTTCCTAACTAACTATCCAACTAATCGACCGCTAAAGCAATGCCCCTCGTTGCTGCTCCAGCTCTCCGCCAAAGATTTATGCATGATTCAAACATAAAAAGAAAGCACAGGGAAAACCCCTAAAAAATAATTATTATGACAAAACAATATTGGGCAAAGAACTAAGGGATTCACTAAAGTTGAGAGTTTAAAACATACTTTTATGCCAATTTTGAAAGGCTTTAATTTCTTTCGACTTGCAGCATTTCATAATAGTTACTTGTAATGTTTTTTCAAAGAATTTGCTATAAAAATCAAATGAAACATAGTTTTTTCTGGCTGCAAAGCATAAAATTACATAATTTATAAATAAGTAAATCACATTTCCGGTAGTTTTTGAACAGGAAACTCTCAATTAAACGCAACTATAAACCCAACAAAATTTATCCAAAAGGACTCTAAGGTGGAGAGTGTGTTTTCTCTGTGCTTTGCGAGCGGCCAGGGAGCTGGGGGCAAGGGGGCAGGTTCATGGTCATGACCTTAAACATTAACAAGCGACCCCGCATTCTCTTTTCTGTGTGCTGCGCCGTAAACAACTAACCACTAACAGGATCGAGTCTGGGCCAGGGACCAGAGAACAACATCTTTGCACCCGCCTCATCGAATCCCACGCTTAACACCTACACCTACAGCCAGGGCGGTGGCGGCGGCGGCGGCGGCGACGCCCAAATGGCGGCCGGAAACGGAAACGCCGGAAATGGGGAGCGCGACAAGTCCGGAAGCGCGAACTCAAACGGTAACGGGAACGGAAACGGTAACGCGGGAGCGGCGGGCGCCTCCTCAACGGGAATAATCGATCCGCACTACGTTTTTGGGGCCAAGCACCACATGCCCATCATACCGAACATGCCCATCTTCCCGTACAACTCGCCCACGTCGGCGCCCTCGTTCCAGCAATTCCCCCAACCCAATCATCCAGGCAGCGTCCTCAATCCCGGCTACCCGATGCATGGCCTACAGCCGGTGAATCCGTACAATCCGCCCTTCGTCTTCGGCCAGCTACCGTTCTATGGCGGCGGTGGGCCCACAGGCACGGGCGGTCCGCCCGGTGGCGTTGGAGGCGGGGCAGGCATCGGTGGCGGCGGCGGCGGCGGCATGGGACTACCCAGCTCCACGCTGGGCATCCTGGGCGGCGGCGGCGGCGGCCTGGCGCCCTATGGCAGCAACTACCAGGGCTACCAGTCGCAGCACTCGAATGCGAACATGTATAACAAGCCACCGCCCCAATATCAGAATCAGAATCAACAGAATCCTTATAACAGGCGCACCCAGGCGCATCCCTCGGCAGGCGGCGTTATTGGCGGAACGCCGCTGCTCCTGGCCACCGCAAGCATCCTGCTCCTGGCCCTGCTGCACACGTAATAAACTGTGATCGCAGGAGCAGCCACAACAACGACGACGACGACGACGACGACGACGAGGACGATCCCTGGAAAAATCAAGCATTGAATGATCAAATCAAAAAAGCTTAGCTCAGAGCATACTTTTATTTTCGCAGAACAAGGACATTGAGTCGTAAATTTCACTTTGCAAAATGTACAGGGAATTGCGTAGAGAAAACACTTTAAAACAAAATAATGCAAAACAAGAAAACCAAGAGCAATGGCATTTCAAAATATTAACTAGTTGAACCCATTAAGATTGTAAACGTTCTGAAATAGCTGGTAGATTGCTTGCGGAAATGGAAGTATGCTCTTATATATCCCTTTGTTTTTACTTTTAGTACTTTTTTAGGTTCTCCCGATTTTATTATTTCTCTTATATATATTTTTTTAATGTTTCGTTTGGCATAAGCTTAAGACACATTATATTGTAAACCAGCAGCAGTGGCAGTTGAAATACTATATTTTTAATGGCCACAAGTACGTAATTAGAACTGTAATATATCAGGTTACTACAGCTTAGAGCCCCTTCTTTATTGCAAAAATTGCGAATGAATAATGCATGCAATTGGAAACAAATTCAGCCGCAGGACACACAGAGGACTCTGCAAAGTTTCCTGCAGCATTTTTGGGCACTTTGTGTCTCTTAGTTGTATTTTAATTACACTAGCAGCTCTCTCTCTCTCTCTCTCCACGTTATTGGCATTTTTTGTGCGCCAGCCAGCCTTTGCCGGTCTGGCACACACTTCGTATACGTAATTTCAATTTAATATTGTGTGCCGGCGAGCGAGTGTGTGTGTGTGTGTGTGTATGTGTATACACATACAACAAGTTCATTTGTGTGTTTTCGACAATCAGTCAAGGGAATCCCCCCCGGGAGTGGAGTGGAGTAGTGCTCTTTTTTGCAGCTCAATTAAATTGGAATTTAATTTCGGGCTTAGACGGCACCAGAGCCTCCCCCAAGTCTGACCGCTGCACACACACAGGCGCAGCCACAGGCAGAGAGAGACACACAGGCAGGCAGTCAGGCAGGCCGGCAGGATACTGGCTGCAGGACCTCGCACAAACGCATGGCTGGTTGGGCAACTCTGATGTTAATTTCGTGTTTGTTGATGTTACGAATTTAAGGCCAGACGGCCAGCTTTTTGCTAGCTGCCACTGTCGGATGCAGATACTTAGATGGATAGTGTTGTAGATACAGAGATACGCATGTCAATCAAAATGCATAATGAGCTACAGTCGAACCGAGTGACGAATTGCAGCAGCAGTGCACCAAGTGCAAGTTTCGTTGTTTGATTGTTTTTTTTTTTTTGTACCGAATAATAATAAATAATAATAACCAGTGAAAGCAATTTAAATCGCATTTTAAAAGATACGAAAGAACGAGGATTAAGCTAGCCTAAGGTGTTCGGAACTAATATAAAAACAAAACAAAAAGAGAAAACTAAAATTTAAAAACTAAGCTAAACAAACTAACAATAAGCCGACGGAGAATCAAACAAAAGGTCACGAAGAATGCATTTACATTTGCTAACAACCAACTGCCAGAGCCACATACATGAGACCAACATGGAAATCACACACGAATCGAAAGCCAAAAGTACTTGCATGACTTGCAGACTTGCATGAGTGCTTCAGAATGTTGATATTGGCAGGGAGCTACGCTCTGTGCTGCATTAGGCATTTGTCCCAGCAATATTTTACCTATTTAATATACAGTATTTTTGAGATTCACCAATCTCAGCCACGAGCGAATCGAATTCTGAGAGACCAAAGATACAAGCAGTTGATAAATCGTTCTACTTACAAATTATATGTTGATGCTGTAAATTCCGGAGAACCGGTCCGGGAATATTTACTCCGTCCGTTTGTATTTGAACATTTGATTTTTGGGACACATTTCGCCAGACATTCATTTGCCATCTCTGGGCTAAGGATCCGATAATAACCAGATGAGTAACGCCCTATAATTTGCCCTCGAACGCTTGAGTGTACATTCAAAAGCCCAGCACTTTCTAGCGAAAGTTGCGCGTTACGCATCTGGTTTTTACAAGATCTTTGCCTGAACCCTCAACGAACCATGTAAACCCTGTATGAACAGTATTAAAGAACTAACGAAAAACCGAAACCAAACAATGCAAATACTTATCCCGCAAACAAATTAACGAGCAAACAATAAGTATTCGAGTATTTACTAATCAAAAGAAACAAAAACCGCAACTAAGGACGGAGAGTGTTGTACATAGCATTAAACATGTGTATGGAGGTTATATATATTTAATATACTACAGCGAAGACTTAACTTAGATTTAAGCCCAGGCGGATGAAACTCAAAGTTGTGTAGATTTTAATCGGTGCAATTGTTAATCAAAACAAAAACAAAAACAAAAGCAAAAACAAAACAAAAAAATGTCAAAAAATGATAACGCTAAGCTAAGTTCATTTTGCCCCTTTTTGTGTTCTTTTCGCCTAATTTGTGCTCTCCGTTTTCTTTCGTTTCCATTTACCAACCTGTGTTTTATGTATCACAACAACCCAAAATGAACCCCGCTTTTGTGGCTAACACATTGCTTGCTCTGCTTGAACGCCGGTCCAGAGGTGAGCCATAACGCATACGCCCCGAATGCCCCCAGTGCCCCGGTGCCGGATGCGGATGCGGGCAGCAGCCCGAACGGGAACGGCGGATACGGTGGTGGCTTCTCGGCTGGCGGCCATTCCCTGTACCCCAGTCTCCCCAATGCGAACTCCGGCGGCGGAATGGGTGGAAGTGCTGGCAACAATGTCGGTGGTGGCGGCTACAATCCCTACGGTGGTGGTGCCAACGGCGGCTACAATCCGTACAACGGCGGCTATCAGCCTGGCAATGGCGGCTATCAGCCGGCTCCTGGCGGCTATCAACCCGCTCCTGGCGGTTACCAGCCCGCTCCGAGCGGCTATCAGCCGCGTCCCGGCTACACGCCACCAGCCCCCGGCTATGAGAACAACGGCGGCGGTGGCGACCAGAAGCCGAAGGACAAGAACGGCGGCTTCTTCTCCAACTTCTTCTCGAATCCGGCGGTGAGTCAAGCGGTCTCCGGTATCATTGCAGGCCAGATAGCCAAGCAGCTGCAGGGCGGCGGAGCCAATGGCGGCGGCGGAAATAATGGAGGAGGAGCTGCCTATCAGCCCAGCGGTGGCTACGGCGGCGGATCACCAGCTGGATCCAGCGGCGGCGGCTCCTCGGGCAGCAACATCCTGGGCGGCCTGCTCGGTTCCGTTCTGGCCGGTGGTGGCGGCAATGCAGGAGGCGGCGGTGGCGGCGGAGCTGGCAGCTTCCTGGGCAGCCTGCTCAGCGGCGGCAATACCAATCGAGGTGGAGCCATGGGTGGCGGCGGCGGTGGCGGAGGCCTGGGCGACATCTTCAGCTCCAAGAACTTTGGCGGTCTGTTCAGCGAGAATCCCTCGTCCAGGGGCGGCTCCTCCGATGGCTACTCCTCTTCCAGCAATGGCGGGGCCAAGAGCTATCCCACCCAGGCGCCGGGTAACTACTACGGCTAAGGTCCAGGACACCACCCATCATAATCTTTCCCAGGGGAATCCCCCCCCCCCATTTTGTTCTGTGGCAGCGTAATCAAATGGAGAACTTTCAAAGCAAAGAAATTTAACTGAACAATATTGAAATATATAAGCATATTATACGTAACTATTAACGCAGATTATACAAATACACAATACAACATATATATATAAATACATATATATATATATATACAGCATATATACCCGATTCTTGAGAGCGGTGTGTAGAAACAGCAAATCCCCATTCGGAGTTCATTTGTAAATAGAAAAGTATCTCAAATTGAAATTGAACAAAATAATAACAAAATATACGTAAGAATTGAAAGCCAGTTTGGAATGAGTTCTTTATTTTTGGGTGAGGGTTGGGTGAGTCACCCTGAAGCTGGGGTATTCTAATTTCCAACTTGTAAGTATTTTTTGAGAGGTTATAAAATAATATTATACTTAAATTAAATATTATTAAAATCACTTAACTAATGTTACTTCAATCTAAAGATTTTAATGTAAGTATTATAAATATCTGTATCTAATAGCAACATGAACGGAAACTAACATCAAGAAGCCAATGTGTGTATACCAGAGAACTGCAAGAAGCCACCGCACCTACAAGTACAAAATTAAAAACTCGTATTTTTTGTTCAGGCATGGCTAGGTTCGCCTGTTAATGCTGATCAAGAATATATATGCTTTATAGGGTCGGAAACGACTCCTTCACTGATAAAAATTGTATTTTCCTCTGGAAGATTCTTGAAATCGAAATTTTATGATTTCTTTGTATGGTATTTTTTGGGACAATCAAAGCGTAAAAAACGCATAACTTAGTCAAAAATGCATTAATTTCAATTCTGAAACCGGTCCTATGTTAGTTTCTTGGAGGTTAACAAATCTGCATACCTCAAAGATAGTATTTTTAAAAATAATTTTTTTTTTAGATTTTTGGAAATTTTACGATGCAACCCCTTAAAAAATTTTCAAAAAATTAAAAACTCGTATTTTTCGTTCAGGCATGGCTAGAAAGATTCGCCTGTTTATGCTGATCAAGAATATATATGCTTTATAGGGTCGGAAACGACTCCTTCACTGATAAAAATTGTATTTTCCTCTGGAAGATTCTTGAAATCGAAATTTGCATGATTTCTTTGTATGGTATTTTTTGGGACAATCAAAGCGTAAAAAACGCATAACTTAGTCAAAAATGCATTAATTTCAATTCTGAAAGCGGTCCTGTGTTAGTTTCTTGGAGGTTAACAAATCTGCATACCTCAAAGATAGTATTTTTAAAAATAATTTTTTTTTTAGATTTTTGGAAATTTTACGATGCAACCCCTTAAAAATTTTTCAAAAAATGAAAAACTCGTATTTTTTGTTCAGGCATGGCTAGAAAGATTCGCCTGTTAATGCTGATCAAGAATATATATGCTTTATAGGGTCGGAAACGACTCCTTCACTGATAAAAATTGTATTTTCCTCTGGAAGATTCTTGAAATCGAAATTTGCATGATTTCTTTGTATGGTATTTTTTGGGACAATCAAAGCGTAAAAAACGCATAACTTAGTCAAAAATGCATTAATTTCAATTCTGAAACCGGTCCTGTGTTAGTTTCTTGGAGGTTAACAAATCTGCATACCTCAAAGATAGTATTTTTAAAAATAATTTTTTTTTTAGATTTTTGGAAATTTTACGATGCAACCCCTTAAAAAATTTTCAAAAAATTAAAAACTCATATTTTTTGTTCAGGCATGGCTAGAAAGATTCGCCTGTTAATGCTGATCAAGAATATATATGCTTTATAGGGTCGGAAACGACTCCTTCACTGATAAAAATTGTATTTTCCTCTGGAAGATTCTTGAAATCGAAATTTGCATGATTTCTTTGTATGGTATTTTTTGGGACAATCAAAGCGTAAAAAACGCATAACTTAGTCAAAAATGCATTAATTTCAATTCTGAAACCGGTCCTGTGTTAGTTTCTTGGAGGTTAACTAATTTGCATACCTCAAAGATAGTATTTTTAAAAATAATTTTTTTTTTAGATTTTTGGAAATTTTACGATGCAACCCCTTAAAAATTTTTCAAGAAATGAAAAACTCATATTTTTTGTTCAGGCATGGCTAGAAAGATTCGCCTGTTAATGCTGATCAAGAATATATATGCTTTATAGGGTCGGAAACGACTCCTTCACTGATAAAAATTGTATTTTCCTCTGGAAGATTCTTGAAATCGAAATTTGCATGATTTCTTTGTATGGTATTTTTTGGGACAATCAAAGCGTAAAAAACGCATAACTTAGTCAAAAATGCATTAATTTCAATTCTGAAACCGGTCCTGTGTTAGTTTCTTGGAGGTTAACAAATCTGCATACCTCAAAGATAGTATTTTTAAAAATAATTTTTTTTTTAGATTTTTGGAAATTTTACGATGCAACCCCTTAAAAAATTTTCAAAAAATTAAAAACTCATATTTTTTGTTCAGGCATGGCTAGAAAGATTCGCCTGTTAATGCTGATCAAGAATATATATGCTTTATAGGGTCGGAAACGACTCCTTCACTGATAAAAATTGTATTTTCCTCTGGAAGATTCTTGAAATCGAAATTTGCATGATTTCTTTGTATGGTATTTTTTGGGACAATCAAAGCGTAAAAAACGCATAACTTAGTCAAAAATGCATTAATTTCAATTCTGAAACCGGTCCTGTGTTAGTTTTTTGGAGGTTAACAAATCTGCATACCTCAAAGATAGTATTTTTAAAAATAATTTTTTTTTTAGATTTTTGGAAATTTTACGATGCAACCCCTTAAAAAATTTTCAAAAAATTAAAAACTCGTTTTTTTCGTTCAGGCATGGCTAGAAAGATTCGCCTGTTTATGCTGATCAAGAATATATATGCTTTATAGGGTCGGAAACGACTCCTTCACTGATAAAATTTGTATGATTTCTTTGTATGGTATTTTTTGGGACAATCAAAGCGTAAAAAACGCATAACTTAGTCAAAAATGCATTAATTTCAATTCTGAAACCGGTCCTGTGTTAGTTTTTTGGAGGTTAACAAATCTGCATACCTCAAAGATAGTATTTTTAAAAATAATTTTTTTTTTAGATTTTTGGAAATTTTACGATGCAACCCCTTAAAAATTTTTCAAAAAATGAAAAACTCATATTTTTTGTTCAGGCATGGCTAGAAAGATTCGCCTGTTAATGCTGATCAAGAATATATATGCTTTATAGGGTCGGAAACGACTCCTTCACTGATAAAAATTGTATTTTCCTCTGGAAGATTCTTGAAATCGAAATTTGCATGATTTCTTTGTATGGTATTTTTTGGGACAATCAAAGCGTAAAAAACGCATAACTTAGTCAAAAATGCATTAATTTCAATTCTGAAACCGGTCCTGTGTTAGTTTCTTGGAGGTTAACAAATCTGCATACCTCAAAGATAGTATTTTTAAAAATAATTTTTTTTTTAGATTTTTGGAAATTTTACGATGCAACCCCTTAAAAAATTTTCAAAAAATTAAAAACTCATATTTTTTGTTCAGGCATGGCTAGAAAGATTCGCCTGTTAATGCTGATCAAGAATATATATGCTTTATAGGGTCGGAAACGACTCCTTCACTGATAAAAATTGTATTTTCCTCTGGAAGATTCTTGAAATCGAAATTTGCATGATTTCTTTGTATGGTATTTTTTGGGACAATCAAAGCGTAAAAAACGCATAACTTAGTCAAAAATGCATTAATTTCAATTCTGAAACCGGTCCTGTGTTAGTTTTTTGGAGGTTAACAAATCTGCATACCTCAAAGATAGTATTTTTAAAAATAATTTTTTTTTTAGATTTTTGGAAATTTTACGATGCAACCCCTTAAAAAATTTTCAAAAAATTAAAAACTCGTTTTTTTCGTTCAGGCATGGCTAGAAAGATTCGCCTGTTAATGCTGATCAAGAATATATATGCTTTATAGGGTCGGAAACGACTCCTTCACTGATAAAATTTGTATGATTTCTTTGTATGGTATTTTTTGGGACAATCAAAGCGTAAAAAACGCATAACTTAGTCAAAAATGCATTAATTTCAATTCTGAAACCGGTCCTGTGTTAGTTTTTTGGAGGTTAACAAATCTGCATACCTCAAAGATAGTATTTTTAAAAATAATTTTTTTTTTAGATTTTTGGAAATTTTACGATGCAACCCCTTAAAAATTTTTCAAAAAATGAAAAACTCATATTTTTTGTTCAGGCATGGCTAGAAAGATTCGCCTGTTAATGCTGATCAAGAATATATATGCTTTATAGGGTCGGAAACGACTCCTTCACTGATAAAAATTGTATTTTCCTCTGGAAGATTCTTGAAATCGAAATTTGCATGATTTCTTTGTATGGTATTTTTTGGGACAATCAAAGCGTAAAAAACGCATAACTTAGTCAAAAATGCATTAATTTCAATTCTGAAACCGGTCCTGTGTTAGTTTCTTGGAGGTTAACAAATCTGCATACCTCAAAGATAGTATTTTTAAAAATAATTTTTTTTTTAGATTTTTGGAAATTTTACGATGCAACCCCTTAAAAAATTTTCAAAAAATTAAAAACTCATATTTTTTGTTCAGGCATGGCTAGAAAGATTCGCCTGTTAATGCTGATCAAGAATATATATGCTTTATAGGGTCGGAAACGACTCCTTCACTGATAAAAATTGTATTTTCCTCTGGAAGATTCTTGAAATCGAAATTTGCATGATTTCTTTGTATGGTATTTTTTGGGACAATCAAAGCGTAAAAAACGCATAACTTAGTCAAAAATGCATTAATTTCAATTCTGAAACCGGTCCTGTGTTAGTTTTTTGGAGGTTAACAAATCTGCATACCTCAAAGATAGTATTTTTAAAAATAATTTTTTTTTTAGATTTTTGGAAATTTTACGATGCAACCCCTTAAAAAATTTTCAAAAAATTAAAAACTCATATTTTTTGTTCAGGCATGGCTAGAAAGATTCGCCTGTTTATGCTGATCAAGAATATATATGCTTTATAGGGTCGGAAACGACTCCTTCACTGATAAAATTTGTATGATTTCTTTGTATGGTATTTTTTGGGACAATCAAAGCGTAAAAAACGCATAACTTAGTCAAAAATGCATTAATTTCAATTCTGAAACCGGTCCTGTGTTAGTTTCTTGGAGGTTAACAAATCTGCATACCTCAAAGATAGTATTTTTAAAAATAATTTTTTTTTTAGATTTTTGGAAATTTTACGATGCAACCCCTTAAAAATTTTTCAAAAAATGAAAAACTCGTATTTTTCGTTCAGGCATGGCTATAAAGATTCGCCTGTTAATGCTGATCAAGAATATATATGCTTTATAGGGTCGGAAACGACTCCTTCACTGATAAAAATTGTATTTTCATCTGGAAGATTCTTGAAATCGAAATTTGCATGATTTCTTTGTATGGTATTTTTTGGGACAATCAAAGCGTAAAAAACGCATAACTTAGTCAAAAATGCATTAATTTCAATTCTGAAACCAGTCCTGTGTTAGTTTCTTGGAGGTTAACAAATCTGCATACCTCAAAGATAGTATTTTTAAAAATAATTTTTTTTTTAGATTTTTGGGAATTTTACGATGCAACCCCTTAAAAAATTTTCAAAAAATTAAAAACTCGTTTTTTTCGTTCAGGCATAGCTAGAAAGATTCGCCTGTTAATGCTGATCAAGAATATATATGCTTTATAGGGTCGGAAACGACTCCTTCACTGATAAAAATTGTATTTTCCTCTGGAAGATTCTTGAAATCGAAATTTGCATGATTTCTTTGTATGGTATTTTTTGGGACAATCAAAGCGTAAAAAACGCATAACTTAGTCAAAAATGCATTAATTTCAATTCTGAAACCGGTCCTGTGTTAGTTTTTTGGAGGTTAACAAATCTGCATACCTCAAAGATAGTATTTTTAAAAATAATTTTTTTTTTAGATTTTTGGAAATTTTACGATGCAACCCCTTAAAAAATTTTCAAAAAATTAAAAACTCGTATTTTTTGTTCAGGCATGGCTAGAAAGATTCGCCTGTTAATGCTGATCAAGAATATATATGCTTTATAGGGTCGGAAACGACTCCTTCACTGATAAAAATTGTATTTTCCTCTGGAAGATTCTTGAAATCGAAATTTGCATGATTTCTTTGTATGGTATTTTTTGGGACAATCAAAGCGTAAAAAACGCATAACTTAGTCAAAAATGCATTAATTTCAATTCTGAAACCGGTCCTGTGTTAGTTTTTTGGAGGTTAACAAATCTGCATACCTCAAAGATAGTATTTTTAAAAATAATTTTTTTTTTAGATTTTTGGAAATTTTACGATGCAACCCCTTAAAAATTTTTCAAAAAATGAAAAACTCATATTTTTTGTTCAGGCATGGCTAGAAAGATTCGCCTGTTAATGCTGATCAAGAATATATATGCTTTATAGGGTCGGAAACGACTCCTTCACTGATAAAAATTGTATTTTCCTCTGGAAGATTCTTGAAATCGAAATTTGCATGATTTCTTTGTATGGTATTTTTTGGGACAATCAAAGCGTAAAAAACGCATAACTTAGTCAAAAATGCATTAATTTCAATTCTGAAACCGGTCCTGTGTTAGTTTTTTGGAGGTTAACAAATCTGCATACCTCAAAGATAGTATTTTTAAAAATAATTTTTTTTTTAGATTTTTGGAAATTTTACGATGCAACCCCTTAAAAAATTTTCAAAAAATTAAAAACTCGTATTTTTTGTTCAGGCATGGCTAGAAAGATTCGCCTGTTAATGCTGATCAAGAATATATATGCTTTATAGGGTCGGAAACGACTCCTTCACTGATAAAAATTGTATTTTCCTCTGGAAGATTCTTGAAATCGAAATTTGCATGATTTCTTTGTATGGTATTTTTTGGGACAATCAAAGCGTAAAAAACGCATAACTTAGTCAAAAATGCATTAATTTCAATTCTGAAACCGGTCCTGTGTTAGTTTTTTGGAGGTTAACAAATCTGCATACCTCAAAGATAGTATTTTTAAAAATAATTTTTTTTTTAGATTTTTGGAAATTTTACGATGCAACCCCTTAAAAAATTTTCAAAAAATGAAAAACTCATATTTTTTGTTCAGGCATGGCTAGAAAGATTCGCCTGTTAATGCTGATCAAGAATATATATGCTTTATAGGGTCGGAAACGACTCCTTCACTGATAAAAATTGTATTTTCCTCTGGAAGATTCTTGAAATCGAAATTTGCATGATTTCTTTGTATGGTATTTTTTGGGACAATCAAAGCGTAAAAAACGCATAACTTAGTCAAAAATGCATTAATTTCAATTCTGAAACCAGTCCTGTGTTAGTTTTTTGGAGGTTAACAAATCTGCATACCTCAAAGATAGTATTTTTAAAAATAATTTTTTTTTTAGATTTTTGGAAATTTTACGATGCAACCCCTTAAAAAATTTTCAAAAAATTAAAAACTCGTATTTTTTGTTCAGGCATGGCTAGAAAGATTCGCCTGTTAATGCTGATCAAGAATATATATGCTTTATAGGGTCGGAAACGACTCCTTCACTGATAAAAATTGTATTTTCCTCTGGAAGATTCTTGAAATCGAAATTTGCATGATTTCTTTGTATGGTATTTTTTGGGACAATCAAAGCGTAAAAAACGCATAACTTAGTCAAAAATGCATTAATTTCAATTCTGAAACCGGTCCTGTGTTAGTTTTTTGGAGGTTAACAAATCTGCATACCTCAAAGATAGTATTTTTAAAAATAATATTTTTTTTAGATTTTTGGAAATTTTACGATGCAACCCCTTAAAAAATTTTCAAAAAATGAAAAACTAATATTTTTTGTTCAGGCATGGCTAGAAAGATTCGCCTGTTAATGCTGATCAAGAATATATATGCTTTATAGGGTCGGAAACGACTCCTTCACTGATAAAAATTGTATTTTCCTCTGGAAGATTCTTGAAATCGAAATTTGCATGATTTCTTTGTATGGTATTTTTTGGGACAATCAAAGCGTAAAAAACGCATAACTTAGTCAAAAATGCATTAATTTCAATTCTGAAACCGGTCCTGTGTTAGTTTTTTGGAGGTTAACAAATCTGCATACCTCAAAGATAGTATTTTTAAAAATAATTTTTTTTTTTAGATTTTTGGAAATTTTACGATGCAACCCCTTAAAAATTTTTCAAAAAATGAAAAACTCGTATTTTTCGTTCAGGCATGGCTAGAAAGATTCGCCTGTTAATGCTGATCAAGAATATATATGCTTTATAGGGTCGGAAACGACTCCTTCACTGATAAAAATTGTATTTTCCTCTGGAAGATTCTTGAAATCGAAATTTGCATGATTTCTTTGTATGGTATTTTTTGGAACAATCAAAGCGTAAAAAACGCATAACTTAGTCAAAAATGCATTAATTTCAATTCCAAAACCGGTCCTGTGTTAGTTTTTTGGAGGTTAACAAATCTGCATACCTCAAAGATAGTATTTTTAAAAATAATTTTTTTTTTAGATTTTTGGAAATTTTACGATGCAACCCCTTAAAAATTTTTCAAAAAATGAAAAACTCGTATTTTTCGTTCAGGCATGGCTATAAAGATTCGCCTGTTAATGCTGATCAAGAATATATATGCTTTATAGGGTCGGAAACGACTCCTTCACTGATAAAAATTGTATTTTCCTCTGGAAGATTCTTGAAATCGAAATTTGCATGATTTCTTTGTATGGTATTTTTTGGGACAATCAAAGCGTAAAAAACGCATAACTTAGTCAAAAATGCATTAATTTCAATTCTGAAACCGGTCCTGTGTTAGTTTTTTGGAGGTTAACAAATCTGCATACCTCAAAGATAGTATTTTTAAAAATAATTTTTTTTTTTAGATTTTTGGAAATTTTACGATGCAACCCCTTACAAATTTTTCAAAAAATGAAAAACTCGTATTTTTCGTTCAGGCATGGCTAGAAAGATTCGCCTGTTAATGCTGATCAAGAATATATATGCTTTATAGGGTCGGAAACGACTCCTTCACTGATAAAAATTGTATTTTCCTCTGGAAGATTCTTGAAATCGAAATTTGCATGATTTCTTTGTATGGTATTTTTTGGGACAATCAAAGCGTAAAAAACGCATAACTTAGTCAAAAATGCATTAATTTCAATTCTAAAACCGGTCCTGTGTTAGTTTTTTGGAGGTTAACAAATCTGCATACCTCAAAGATAGTATTTTTAAAAATAATTTTTTTTTTAGATTTTTGGAAATTTTACGATGCAACCCCTTAAAAATTTTTCAAAAAATGAAAAACTCGTATTTTTCGTTCAGGCATGGCTAGAAAGATTCGCCTGTTAATGCTGATCAAGAATATATATGCTTTATAGGGTCGGAAACGACTCCTTCACTGATAAAAATTGTATTTTCCTCTGGAAGATTCTTGAAATCGAAATTTGCATGATTTCTTTGTATGGTATTTTTTGGGACAATCAAAGCGTAAAAAACGCATAACTTAGTCAAAAATGCATTAATTTCAATTCTAAAACCGGTCCTGTGTTAGTTTTTTGGAGGTTAACAAATCTGCATACCTCAAAGATAGTATTTTTAAAAATAATTTTTTTTTTTAGATTTTTGGAAATTTTACGATGCAACCCCTTAAAAATTTTTCAAAAAATGAAAAACTCATATTTTTTGTTCAGGCATGGCTAGAAAGATTCGCCTGTTAATGCTGATCAAGAATATATATGCTTTATAGGGTCGGAAACGACTCCTTCACTGATAAAAATTGTATTTTCCTCTGGAAGATTCTTGAAATCGAAATTTGCATGATTTCTTTGTATGGTATTTTTTGGGACAATCAAAGCGTAAAAAACGCATAACTTAGTCAAAAATGCATTAATTTCAATTCTGAAACCGGTCCTGTGTTAGTTTTTTGGAGGTTAACAAATCTGCGTACCTCAAAGATAGTATTTTTAAAAATAATTTTTTTTTAGATTTTTGGAAATTTTACGATGCAACCCCTTAAAAATTTTTCAAAAAATGAAAAACTCATATTTTTTGTTCAGGCATGGCTAGAAAGATTCGCCTGTTAATGCTGATCAAGAATATATATGCTTTATAGGGTCGGAAACGACTCCTTCACTGATAAAAATTGTATTTTCCTCTGGAAGATTCTTGAAATCGAAATTTGCATGATTTCTTTGTATGGTAATTTTTGGGACAATCAAAGCGTAAAAAACGCATAACTTAGTCAAAAATGCATTAATTTCAATTCTGAAACCGGTCCTGTGTTAGTTTTTTGGAGGTTAACAAATCTGCATACCTCAAAGATAGTATTTTTAAAAATAATTTTTTTTTTTAGATTTTTGGAAATTTTACGATGCAACCCCTTAAAAATTTTTCAAAAAATGAAAAACTCGTATTTTTCGTTCAGGCATGGCTATAAAGATTCGCCTGTTAATGCTGATCAAGAATATATATGCTTTATAGGGTCGGAAACGACTCCTTCACTGATAAAAATTGTATTTTCCTCTGGAAGATTCTTGAAATCGAAATTTGCATGATTTCTTTGTATGGTATTTTTTGGGACAATCAAAGCGTAAAAAACGCATAACTTAGTCAAAAATGCATTAATTTCAATTCTGAAACCGGTCCTGTGTTAGTTTTTTGGAGGTTAACAAATCTGCATACCTCAAAGATAGTATCTTTAAAAATAATTTTTTTTTTAGATTTTTGGAAATTTTACGATGCAACCCCTTAAAAATTTTTCAAAAAATGAAAAACTCATATTTTTTGTTCAGGCATGGCTAGAAAGATTCGCCTGTTAATGCTGATCAAGAATATATATGCTTTATAGGGTCGGAAACGACTCCTTCACTGATAAAAATTGTATTTTCCTCTGGAAGATTCTTGAAATCGAAATTTGCATGATTTCTTTGTATGGTATTTTTTGGGACAATCAAAGCGTAAAAAACGCATAACTTAGTCAAAAATGCATTAATTTCAATTCTGAAACCGGTACTGTGTTAGTTTTTTGGAGGTTAACAAATCTGCATACCTCAAAGATAGTATTTTTAAAAATAATTTTTTTTTTAGATTTTTGGAAATTTTACGATGCAACCCCTTAAAAATTTTTCAAAAAATGAAAAACTCATATTTTTTGTTCAGGCATGGCTAGAAAGATTCGCCTGTTAATGCTGATCAAGAATATATATGCTTTATAGGGTCGGAAACGACTCCTTCACTGATAAAAATTGTATTTTCCTCTGGAAGATTCTTGAAATCGAAATTTGCATGATTTCTTTGTATGGTAATTTTTGGGACAATCAAAGCGTAAAAAACGCATAACTTCGTCAAAAATGCATTAATTTCAATTCTGAAACCGGTCCTGTGTTAGTTTTTTGGAGGTTAACAAATCTGCATACCTCAAAGATAGTATTTTTAAAAATAATTTTTTTTTTTAGATTTTTGGAAATTTTACGATGCAACCCCTTAAAAATTTTTCAAAAAATGAAAAACTCGTATTTTTCGTTCAGGCATGGCTATAAAGATTCGCCTGTTAATGCTGATCAAGAATATATATGCTTTATAGGGTCGGAAACGACTCCTTCACTGATAAAAATTGTATTTTCCTCTGGAAGATTCTTGAAATCGAAATTTGCATGATTTCTTTGTATGGTATTTTTTGGGACAATCAAAGCGTAAAAAACGCATAACTTAGTCAAAAATGCATTAATTTCAATTCTGAAACCGGTCCTGTGTTAGTTTTTTGGAGGTTAACAAATCTGCATACCTCAAAGATAGTATCTTTAAAAATAATTTTTTTTTTAGATTTTTGGAAATTTTACGATGCAACCCCTTAAAAATTTTTCAAAAAATGAAAAACTCATATTTTTTGTTCAGGCATGGCTAGAAAGATTCGCCTGTTAATGCTGATCAAGAATATATATGCTTTATAGGGTCGGAAACGACTCCTTCACTGATAAAAATTGTATTTTCCTCTGGAAGATTCTTGAAATCGAAATTTGCATGATTTCTTTGTATGGTATTTTTTGGGACAATCAAAGCGTAAAAAACGCATAACTTAGTCAAAAATGCATTAATTTCAATTCTGAAACCGGTACTGTGTTAGTTTTTTGGAGGTTAACAAATCTGCATACCTCAAAGATAGTATTTTTAAAAATAATTTTTTTTTTAGATTTTTGGAAATTTTACGATGCAACCCCTTAAAAATTTTTCAAAAAATGAAAAACTCATATTTTTTGTTCAGGCATGGCTAGAAAGATTCGCCTGTTAATGCTGATCAAGAATATATATGCTTTATAGGGTCGGAAACGACTCCTTCACTGATAAAAATTGTATTTTCCTCTGGAAGATTCTTGAAATCGAAATTTGTATGATTTCTTTGTATGGTATTTTTTGGGACAATCAAAGCGTAAAAAACGCATAACTTAGTCAAAAATGCATTAATTTCAATTCTGAAAGCGGTCCTGTGTTAGTTTCTTGGAGGTTAACAAATCTGCATACCTCAAAGATAGTATTTTTAAAAATAATTTTTTTTTTAGATTTTTGGAAATTTTACGATGCAACCCCTTAAAAAATTTTCAAAAAATTAAAAACTCATATTTTTTGTTCAGGCATGGCTAGAAAGATTCGCCTGTTAATGCTGATCAAGAATATATATGCTTTATAGGGTCGGAAACGACTCCTTCACTGATAAAAATTGTATTTTCCTCTGGAAGATTCTTGAAATCGAAATTTGCATGATTCTTTGTATGGTATTTTTTGGGACAATCAAAGCGTAAAAAACGCATAACTTAGTCAAAAATGCATTAATTTCAATTCTGAAACCGGTCCTGTGTTAGTTTTTTGGAGGTTAACAAATCTGCATACCTCAAAGATAGTATTTTTAAAAATAATTTTTTTTTTAGATTTTTGGAAATTTTACGATGCAACCCCTTAAAAAATTTTCAAAAAATTAAAAACTCGTTTTTTTCGTTCAGGCATGGCTAGAAAGATTCGCCTGTTTATGCTGATCAAGAATATATATGCTTTATAGGGTCGGAAACGACTCCTTCACTGATAAAATTTGTATGATTTCTTTGTATGGTATTTTTTGGGACAATCAAAGCGTAAAAAACGCATAACTTAGTCAAAAATGCATTAATTTCAATTCTGAAACCGGTCCTGTGTTAGTTTCTTGGAGGTTAACAAATCTGCATACCTCAAAGATAGTATTTTTAAAAATAATTTTTTTTTTAGATTTTTGGAAATTTTACGATGCAACCCCTTAAAAATTTTTCAAAAAATGAAAAACTCATATTTTTTGTTCAGGCATGGCTAGAAAGATTCGCCTGTTAATGCTGATCAAGAATATATATGCTTTATAGGGTCGGAAACGACTCCTTCACTGATAAAAATTGTATTTTCCTCTGGAAGATTCTTGAAATCGAAATTTGCATGATTTCTTTGTATGGTATTTTTTGGGACAATCAAAGCGTAAAAAACGCATAACTTAGTCAAAAATGCATTAATTTCAATTCTGAAACCAGTCCTGTATTAGTTTCTTGGAGGTTAACAAATCTGCATACCTCAAAGATAGTATTTTTAAAAATAATTTTTTTTTTAGATTTTTGGGAATTTTACGATGCAACCCCTTAAAAAAATTTCAAAAAATTAAAAACTCGTTTATTTCGATCAGGCATGGCTAGAAAGATTCGCCTGTTAATGCTGATCAAGAATATATATGCTTTATAGGGTCGGAAACGACTCCTTCACTGATAAAAATTGTATTTTCCTCTGGAAGATTCTTGAAATCGAAATTTGCATGATTTCTTTGTATGGTATTTTTTGGGACAATCAAAGCGTAAAAAACGCATAACTTCGTCAAAAATGCATTAATTTCAATTCTGAAACCGGTCCTGTGTTAGTTTCTTGGAGGTTAACAAATCTGCATACCTCAAAGATAGTATTTTTAAAAATAATTTTTTTTTTAGATTTTTGGAAATTTTACGATGCAACCCCTTAAAAAATTTTCAAAAAATTAAAAACTCATATTTTTTGTTCAGGCATGGCTAGAAAGATTCGCCTGTTAATGCTGATCAAGAATATATATGCTTTATAGGGTCGGAAACGACTCCTTCACTGATAAAAATTGTATTTTCCTCTGGAAGATTCTTGAAATCGAAATTTGCATGATTCTTTGTATGGTATTTTTTGGGACAATCAAAGCGTAAAAAACGCATAACTTAGTCAAAAATGCATTAATTTCAATTCTGAAACCGGTCCTGTGTTAGTTTTTTGGAGGTTAACAAATCTGCATACCTCAAAGATAGTATTTTTAAAAATAATTTTTTTTTTAGATTTTTGGAAATTTTACGATGCAACCCCTTAAAAAATTTTCAAAAAATTAAAAACTCGTTTTTTTCGTTCAGGCATGGCTAGAAAGATTCGCCTGTTTATGCTGATCAAGAATATATATGCTTTATAGGGTCGGAAACGACTCCTTCACTGATAAAATTTGTATGATTTCTTTGTATGGTATTTTTTGGGACAATCAAAGCGTAAAAAACGCATAACTTAGTCAAAAATGCATTAATTTCAATTCTGAAACCGGTCCTGTGTTAGTTTCTTGGAGGTTAACAAATCTGCATACCTCAAAGATAGTATTTTTAAAAATAATTGTTTTTTTAGATTTTTGGAAATTTTACGATGCAACCCCTTAAAAATTTTTCAAAAAATGAAAAACTCGTATTTTTCGTTCAGGCATGGCTATAAAGATTCGCCTGTTAATGCTGATCAAGAATATATATGCTTTATAGGGTCGGAAACGACTCCTTCACTGATAAAAATTGTATTTTCATCTGGAAGATTCTTGAAATCGAAATTTGCATGATTTCTTTGTATGGTATTTTTTGGGACAATCAAAGCGTAAAAAACGCATAACTTAGTCAAAAATGCATTAATTTCAATTCTGAAACCAGTCCTGTGTTAGTTTCTTGGAGGTTAACAAATCTGCATACCTCAAAGATAGTATTTTTAAAAATAATTTTTTTTTTAGATTTTTGGGAATTTTACGATGCAACCCCTTAAAAAATTTTCAAAAAATTAAAAACTCGTTTTTTTCGTTCAGGCATAGCTAGAAAGATTCGCCTGTTAATGCTGATCAAGAATATATATGCTTTATAGGGTCGGAAACGACTCCTTCACTGATAAAAATTGTATTTTCCTCTGGAAGATTCTTGAAATCGAAATTTGCATGATTTCTTTGTATGGTATTTTTTGGGACAATCAAAGCGTAAAAAACGCATAACTTAGTCAAAAATGCATTAATTTCAATTCTGAAACCGGTCCTGTGTTAGTTTCTTGGAGGTTAACAAATCTGCATACCTCAAAGATAGTATTTTTAAAAATAATTTTTTTTTTAGATTTTTGGAAATTTTACGATGCAACCCCTTAAAAAATTTTCAAAAAATTAAAAACTCGTATTTTTTGTTCAGGCATGGCTAGAAAGATTCGCCTGTTAATGCTGATCAAGAATATATATGCTTTATAGGGTCGGAAACGACTCCTTCACTGATAAAAATTGTATTTTCCTCTGGAAGATTCTTGAAATCGAAATTTGCATGATTTCTTTGTATGGTATTTTTTGGGACAATCAAAGCGTAAAAAACGCATAACTTAGTCAAAAATGCATTAATTTCAATTCTGAAACCGGTCCTGTGTTAGTTTTTTGGAGGTTAACAAATCTGCATACCTCAAAGATAGTATTTTTAAAAATAATTTTTTTTTTAGATTTTTGGAAATTTTACGATGCAACCCCTTAAAAATTTTTCAAAAAATGAAAAACTCATATTTTTTGTTCAGGCATGGCTAGAAAGATTCGCCTGTTAATGCTGATCAAGAATATATATGCTTTATAGGGTCGGAAACGACTCCTTCACTGATAAAAATTGTATTTTCCTCTGGAAGATTCTTGAAATCGAAATTTGCATGATTTCTTTGTATGGTATTTTTTGGGACAATCAAAGCGTAAAAAACGCATAACTTAGTCAAAAATGCATTAATTTCAATTCTGAAACCGGTCCTGTGTTAGTTTTTTGGAGGTTAACAAATCTGCATACCTCAAAGATAGTATTTTTAAAAATAATTTTTTTTTTAGATTTTTGGAAATTTTACGATGCAACCCCTTAAAAAATTTTCAAAAAATGAAAAACTAATATTTTTTGTTCAGGCATGGCTAGAAAGATTCGCCTGTTAATGCTGATCAAGAATATATATGCTTTATAGGGTCGGAAACGACTCCTTCACTGATAAAAATTGTATTTTCCTCTGGAAGATTCTTGAAATCGAAATTTGCATGATTTCTTTGTATGGTATTTTTTGGGACAATCAAAGCGTAAAAAACGCATAACTTAGTCAAAAATGCATTAATTTCAATTCTGAAACCGGTCCTGTGTTAGTTTTTTGGAGGTTAACAAATCTGCATACCTCAAAGATAGTATTTTTAAAAATAATTTTTTTTTTAGATTTTTGGAAATTTTACGATGCAACCCCTTAAAAAATTTTCAAAAAATTAAAAACTCGTATTTTTTGTTCAGGCATGGCTAGAAAGATTCGCCTGTTAATGCTGATCAAGAATATATATGCTTTATAGGGTCGGAAACGACTCCTTCACTGATAAAAATTGTATTTTCCTCTGGAAGATTCTTGAAATCGAAATTTGCATGATTTCTTTGTATGGTATTTTTTGGGACAATCAAAGCGTAAAAAACGCATAACTTAGTCAAAAATGCATTAATTTCAATTCTGAAACCGGTCCTGTGTTAGTTTTTTGGAGGTTAACAAATCTGCATACCTCAAAGATAGTATTTTTAAAAATAATTTTTTTTTTAGATTTTTGGAAATTTTACGATGCAACCCCTTAAAAAATTTTCAAAAAATGAAAAACTAATATTTTTTGTTCAGGCATGGCTAGAAAGATTCGCCTGTTAATGCTGATCAAGAATATATATGCTTTATAGGGTCGGAAACGACTCCTTCACTGATAAAAATTGTATTTTCCTCTGGAAGATTCTTGAAATCGAAATTTGCATGATTTCTTTGTATGGTATTTTTTGGGACAATCAAAGCGTAAAAAACGCATAACTTAGTCAAAAATGCATTAATTTCAATTCTGAAACCGGTCCTGTGTTAGTTTTTTGGAGGTTAACAAATCTGCATACCTCAAAGATAGTATTTTTAAAAATAATTTTTTTTTTAGATTTTTGGAAATTTTACGATGCAACCCCTTAAAAATTTTTCAAAAAATGAAAAACTCATATTTTTTGTTCAGGCATGGCTAGAAAGATTCGCCTGTTAATGCTGATCAAGAATATATATGCTTTATAGGGTCGGAAACGACTCCTTCACTGATAAAAATTGTATTTTCCTCTGGAAGATTCTTGAAATCGAAATTTGCATGATTTCTTTGTATGGTATTTTTTGGGACAATCAAAGCGTAAAAAACGCATAACTTAGTCAAAAATGCATTAATTTCAATTCTGAAACCGGTCCTGTGTTAGTTTTTTGGAGGTTAACAAATCTGCATACCTCAAAGATAGTATTTTTAAAAATAATTTTTTTTTTAGATTTTTGGAAATTTTACGATGCAACCCCTTAAAAAATTTTCAAAAAATGAAAAACTAATATTTTTTGTTCAGGCATGGCTAGAAAGATTCGCCTGTTAATGCTGATCAAGAATATATATGCTTTATAGGGTCGGAAACGACTCCTTCACTGATAAAAATTGTATTTTCCTCTGGAAGATTCTTGAAATCGAAATTTGCATGATTTCTTTGTATGGTATTTTTTGGGACAATCAAAGCGTAAAAAACGCATAACTTAGTCAAAAATGCATTAATTTCAATTCTGAAACCGGTCCTGTGTTAGTTTTTTGGAGGTTAACAAATCTGCATACCTCAAAGATAGTATTTTTAAAAATAATTTTTTTTTTAGATTTTTGGAAATTTTACGATGCAACCCCTTAAAAAATTTTCAAAAAATTAAAAACTCGTATTTTTTGTTCAGGCATGGCTAGAAAGATTCGCCTGTTAATGCTGATCAAGAATATATATGCTTTATAGGGTCGGAAACGACTCCTTCACTGATAAAAATTGTATTTTCCTCTGGAAGATTCTTGAAATCGAAATTTGCATGATTTCTTTGTATGGTATTTTTTGGGACAATCAAAGCGTAAAAAACGCATAACTTAGTCAAAAATGCATTAATTTCAATTCTGAAACCGGTCCTGTGTTAGTTTTTTGGAGGTTAACAAATCTGCATACCTCAAAGATAGTATTTTTAAAAATAATTTTTTTTTTAGATTTTTGGAAATTTTACGATGCAACCCCTTAAAAAATTTTCAAAAAATTAAAAACTCGTATTTTTTGTTCAGGCATGGCTAGAAAGATTCGCCTGTTAATGCTGATCAAGAATATATATGCTTTATAGGGTCGGAAACGACTCCTTCACTGATAAAAATTGTATTTTCCTCTGGAAGATTCTTGAAATCGAAATTTGCATGATTTCTTTGTATGGTATTTTTTGGGACAATCAAAGCGTAAAAAACGCATAACTTAGTCAAAAATGCATTAATTTCAATTCTGAAACCGGTCCTGTGTTAGTTTTTTGGAGGTTAACAAATCTGCATACCTCAAAGATAGTATTTTTAAAAATAATTTTTTTTTTAGATTTTTGGAAATTTTACGATGCAACCCCTTAAAAATTTTTCAAAAAATGAAAAACTCGTATTTTTCGTTCAGGCATGGCTAGAAAGATTCGCCTGTTAATGCTGATCAAGAATATATATGCTTTATAGGGTCGGAAACGACTCCTTCACTGATAAAAATTGTATTTTCCTCTGGAAGATTCTTGAAATCGAAATTTGCATGATTTCTTTGTATGGTATTTTTTGGGACAATCAAAGCGTAAAAAACGCATAACTTAGTCAAAAATGCATTAATTTCAATTCTAAAACCGGTCCTGTGTTAGTTTTTTGGAGGTTAACAAATCTGCATACCTCAAAGATAGTATTTTTAAAAATAATTTTTTTTTTAGATTTTTGGAAATTTTACGATGCAACCCCTTAAAAAATTTTCAAAAAATGAAAAACTCATATTTTTTGTTCAGGCATGGCTAGAAAGATTCGCCTGTTAATGCTGATCAAGAATATATATGCTTTATAGGGTCGGAAACGACTCCTTCACTGATAAAAATTGTATTTTCCTCTGGAAGATTCTTGAAATCGAAATTTGCATGATTTCTTTGTATGGTATTTTTTGGGACAATCAAAGCGTAAAAAACGCATAACTTAGTCAAAAATGCATTAATTTCAATTCTGAAACCGGTCCTGTGTTAGTTTTTTGGAGGTTAACAAATCTGCATACCTCAAAGATAGTATTTTTAAAAATAATTTTTTTTTTTAGATTTTTGGAAATTTTACGATGCAACCCCTTAAAAATTTTTCAAAAAATGAAAAACTCGTATTTTTCGTTCAGGCATGGCTAGAAAGATTCGCCTGTTAATGCTGATCAAGAATATATATGCTTTATAGGGTCGGAAACGACTCCTTCACTGATAAAAATTGTATTTTCCTCTGGAAGATTCTTGAAATCGAAATTTGCATGATTTCTTTGTATGGTATTTTTTGGGACAATCAAAGCGTAAAAAACGCATAACTTAGTCAAAAATGCATTAATTTCAATTCTGAAACCGGTCCTGTGTTAGTTTTTTGGAGGTTAACAAATCTGCATACCTCAAAGATAGTATTTTTAAAAATAATTTTTTTTTTTAGATTTTTGGAAATTTTACGATGCAACCCCTTAAAAATTTTTCAAAAAATGAAAAACTCGTATTTTTCGTTCAGGCATGGCTAGAAAGATTCGCCTGTTAATGCTGATCAAGAATATATATGCTTTATAGGGTCGGAAACGACTCCTTCACTGATAAAAATTGTATTTTCCTCTGGAAGATTCTTGAAATCGAAATTTGCATGATTTCTTTGTATGGTATTTTTTGGGACAATCAAAGCGTAAAAAACGCATAACTTAGTCAAAAATGCATTAATTTCAATTCTAAAACCGGTCCTGTGTTAGTTTTTTGGAGGTTAACAAATCTGCATACCTCAAAGATAGTATTTTTAAAAATAATTTTTTTTTTAGATTTTTGGAAATTTTACGATGCAACCCCTTAAAAAATTTTCAAAAAATGAAAAACTCGTATTTTTCGTTCAGGCATGGCTAGAAAGATTCGCCTGTTAATGCTGATCAAGAATATATATGCTTTATAGGGTCGGAAACGACTCCTTCACTGATAAAAATTGTATTTTCCTCTGGAAGATTCTTGAAATCGAAATTTGCATGATTTCTTTGTATGGTATTTTTTGGGACAATCAAAGCGTAAAAAACGCATAACTTAGTCAAAAATGCATTAATTTCAATTCTAAAACCGGTCCTGTGTTAGTTTTTTGGAGGTTAACAAATCTGCATACCTCAAAGATAGTATTTTTAAAAATAATTTTTTTTTTTAGATTTTTGGAAATTTTACGATGCAACCCCTTAAAAATTTTTCAAAAAATGAAAAACTCATATTTTTTGTTCAGGCATGGCTAGAAAGATTCGCCTGTTAATGCTGATCAAGAATATATATGCTTTATAGGGTCGGAAACGACTCCTTCACTGATAAAAATTGTATTTTCCTCTGGAAGATTCTTGAAATCGAAATTTGCATGATTTCTTTGTATGGTATTTTTTGGGACAATCAAAGCGTAAAAAACGCATAACTTAGTCAAAAATGCATTAATTTCAATTCTGAAACCGGTCCTGTGTTAGTTTTTTGGAGGTTAACAAATCTGCATACCTCAAAGATAGTATTTTTAAAAATAATTTTTTTTTTTAGATTTTTGGAAATTTTACGATGCAACCCCTTAAAAATTTTTCAAAAAATGAAAAACTCGTATTTTTCGTTCAGGCATGGCTATAAAGATTCGCCTGTTAATGCTGATCAAGAATATATATGCTTTATAGGGTCGGAAACGACTCCTTCACTGATAAAAATTGTATTTTCCTCTGGAAGATTCTTGAAATCGAAATTTGCATGATTTCTTTGTATGGTATTTTTTGGGACAATCAAAGCGTAAAAAACGCATAACTTAGTCAAAAATGCATTAATTTCAATTCTGAAACCGGTCCTGTGTTAGTTTTTTGGAGGTTAACAAATCTGCATACCTCAAAGATAGTATCTTTAAAAATAATTTTTTTTTTAGATTTTTGGAAATTTTACGATGCAACCCCTTAAAAATTTTTCAAAAAATGAAAAACTCATATTTTTTGTTCAGGCATGGCTAGAAAGATTCGCCTGTTAATGCTGATCAAGAATATATATGCTTTATAGGGTCGGAAACGACTCCTTCACTGATAAAAATTGTATTTTCCTCTGGAAGATTCTTGAAATCGAAATTTGCATGATTTCTTTGTATGGTATTTTTTGGGACAATCAAAGCGTAAAAAACGCATAACTTAGTCAAAAATGCATTAATTTCAATTCTGAAACCGGTACTGTGTTAGTTTTTTGGAGGTTAACAAATCTGCATACCTCAAAGATAGTATTTTTAAAAATAATTTTTTTTTTAGATTTTTGGAAATTTTACGATGCAACCCCTTAAAAATTTTTCAAAAAATGAAAAACTCATATTTTTTGTTCAGGCATGGCTAGAAAGATTCGCCTGTTAATGCTGATCAAGAATATATATGCTTTATAGGGTCGGAAACGACTCCTTCACTGATAAAAATTGTATTTTCCTCTGGAAGATTCTTGAAATCGAAATTTGCATGATTCTTTGTATGGTATTTTTTGGGACAATCAAAGCGTAAAAAACGCATAACTTAGTCAAAAATGCATTAATTTCAATTCTGAAACCGGTCCTGTGTTAGTTTTTTGGAGGTTAACAAATCTGCATACCTCAAAGATAGTATTTTTAAAAATAATTTTTTTTTTAGATTTTTGGAAATTTTACGATGCAACCCCTTAAAAAATTTTCAAAAAATTAAAAACTCATATTTTTTGTTCAGGCATGGCTAGAAAGATTCGCCTGTTAATGCTGATCAATAATATATATGCTTTATAGGGTCGGAAACGACTCCTTCACTGATAAAAATTGTATTTTCCTCTGGAAGATTCTTGAAATCGAAATTTGCATGATTTCTTTGTATGGTATTTTTTGGGACAATCAAAGCGTAAAAAACGCATAACTTAGTCAAAAATGCATTAATTTCAATTCTGAAACCGGTCCTGTGTTAGTTTTTTGGAGGTTAACAAATCTGCATACCTCAAAGATAGTATTTTTAAAAATAATTTTTTTTTTTAGATTTTTGGAAATTTTACGATGCAACCCCTTAAAAATTTTTCAAAAAATGAAAAACTCGTATTTTTCGTTCAGGCATGGCTAGAAAGATTCGCCTGTTAATGCTGATCAAGAATATATATGCTTTATAGGGTCGGAAACGACTCCTTCACTGATAAAAATTGTATTTTCCTCTGGAAGATTCTTGAAATCGAAATTTGCATGATTTCTTTGTATGGTATTTTTTGGGACAATCAAAGCGTAAAAAACGCATAACTTAGTCAAAAATGCATTAATTTCAATTCTGAAACCGGTCCTGTGTTAGTTTTTTGGAGGTTAACAAATCTGCATACCTCAAAGATAGTATCTTTAAAAATAATTTTTTTTTTAGATTTTTGGAAATTTTACGATGCAACCCCTTAAAAATTTTTCAAAAAATGAAAAACTCATATTTTTTGTTCAGGCATGGCTAGAAAGATTCGCCTGTTAATGCTGATCAAGAATATATATGCTTTATAGGGTCGGAAACGACTCCTTCACTGATAAAAATTGTATTTTCCTCTGGAAGATTCTTGAAATCGAAATTTGCATGATTTCTTTGTATGGTATTTTTTGGGACAATCAAAGCGTAAAAAACGCATAACTTAGTCAAAAATGCATTAATTTCAATTCTGAAAGCGGTCCTGTGTTAGTTTTTTGGAGGTTAACAAATCTGCATACCTCAAAGAAAGAAATCAGTCCTGTGTTTGTTTTCTTGTTGTAAATTTCATATTGCATGCTTTTTGAGGTTCCCTACGTGCAATTCTGTTTTTGTAAATAAGTAATACAAATGCGGTTTTCCTTGTTTTCTTTTACATTTTTATTGTTTAATTTAAAAACTATTCGTTTGGTGTTTATCACAATAGTTTTTGTTGTTTGTTTTTTCCTTTTTGTCGCGCGACACGTCACCGCCGGCATCGCCGTTCGTCAGCTCCTCCTCGTTCTCCTTCTCGTTCTCATTCTCGGCCATATGGTGGTGCTGCGGCGTTGTGGACGCGGCCAGCAGAGCGGCAGCCGCCTCGGCCTGTGAAAATACAATAAATTATATAGATTATATATATTAAATGGAATCAAATTATGAAAGATTCTTGAAATCGAAATTTGTATAGATTTCTTTGTATGATGATTTTTGGGACAATCAAAGCGTAAAAAACGACCTTATTAGTCTAACTGCAAGTGTAAATAAACTGCGGCTTGGCGAAGTTAGCTTTTTATCTTGTTAAATATGATTTTCATATTTGGTGGTTATTTGTCTATTTTTTATTGATTGTTAATTGAATTGAAAAATTGGCTGCTATCTTATAATGACAACAACAACCGCCATGCAATTCCCATTCAATTTCCCGGCAAACCTGCATGCAAATTTGCCATTTCCCAATTTCGGGTGGGGCAGCAGACCGCGACGGAGGTGTATTATTTATTGTTTTAACAGCATTCCTTGGCTGCATTCGCTCTACTGCATATAAGTATGCTATAATTTAATATCTTTTTAATATTAAGTACACCGCGAAAGTATGCAATGAAATGAATATGAACCAATTAACGGCCAAAGAATGGGGCATCTTTTAGGCTGAAATAGGGTTTTTAGTAGTTTATTGCCTACTTTTGGGGCTTTTCTTTAACAGAGGCACAGTTTGACAAGCACTGTCACAAGGGTGGGTTAGAGAAACCCCAAAAGAATGCAGTGTCTTTCACCGATTCTTCTGCTGCTTCAGCCCAAAAGATGCATTATTATTTGAATGAAAATAAATAGGAACCCCCAAAAGCATGCGCGGAACTAGATCCTGGCTGAAAAGGGCGACTTCGGGCTGCTGTTGGCCGGCGGAGTTCTGTAAATTAATTGTTTTGCATTTATTATGTATTATGTATATTTATCATATTGTCAGTTATATAGTATTTGCAACTTAATTCTTATCTGCTAAACAAATCGATTTAGGTGCGTTTTCAAAGCAATCGTGTTTAACACACAAATGCTGCCTGATCATTAAAATCAATTGATAAAACTACCTTGCTTAGCTAAAGGGCACTCATGAAAAGACCAGAATTAAAAGTTGTAAATTTTCACAGGCACTGAAAAGTTGCATTAAATTATTGCGCAATTCAATTAGGACGACGGCGGCGAAGGCATGAGTGAGAAATTTGGCAAGGGCGTGAACCGCTTTTCGGAAGTAATTTAAGAAAATGTCATAAGAGTGTGCACATGACCTTCCCACCTGTACACACCCACACACCTGCCCTTGTCCCTCATTCGGGCAAAAAATTTTCAAAAATTGAAAAACTCGTATTTTTCGTTCAGGCATGGCTAGAAAGGTTCGCCTGTTAATGCTGATCAAGAATATATATGCTTTATAGGGTCGGAAACGACTCCTTCACTGATAAAAAATGTATTTTCTTCTGGGAGATTCTTGAAATCGAAATTTGTATAGATTTCTTTGAATGGTATTTCAAAAATGCATTAATTTTAATTCTGAAAGCAGTTCTGTGCTAGTTTCTCGGAGGCTAACAAATCTGCATACCGCAAAGATAGTATTTTTAAAAATAATATTTTTTTTAGATTTTTGGAAATTTTTCGATGCTACCCCTTAAAAAATTTTCCAAAATTGAAAAACTCTTATTTTTCGTTCAGGCATGGCTAGAAAGGTTCGCCTGTTAATGCTGATCAAGAATATATATGCTTTATAGGGTCGGAAACGACTCCTTCACTGATAAAAACTGTATTTTCCTCTGGGAGAATCTTGAAATCGAAATTTGTATAGATTTCTTTGAATGGTATTTTTTGGGACAGTCGAAACTTAAAAAACGCATAACTAAGTCAAAAATGCATTAATTTTAATTCTGAAAGCAGTTCTGTGCTAGTTTCTCGGAGGCTAACAAATCTGCATACCGCAAAGATAGTATTTTTAAAAATAATATTTTTTTTAGATTTTTGGAAATTTTTCGATGCTACCCCTTAAAAAATTTTCAAAAATTGAAAAACTCTTATTTTTCGTTCAGGCATGGCTAGAAAGGTTCGCCTGTTAATGCTGATCAAGAATATATATGCTTTATAGGGTCGGAAACGACTCCTTCACTGATAAAAACTGTATTTTCCTCTGGGAGAATCTTGAAATCGAAATTTGTATAGATTTCTTTGAATGGTATTTTTTGGGACAGTCGAAACTTAAAAAACGCATAACTAAGTCAAAAATGCATTAATTTTAATTCTGAAAGCAGTTCTGTGCTAGTTTCTCGGAGGCTAACAAATCTGCATACCGCAAAGATAGTATTTTTAAAAATAATATTTTTTTTAGATTTTTGGAAATTTTTCGATGCTACCCCTTAAAAAATTTTCAAAAATTGAAAAACTCTTATTTTTCGTTCAGGCATGGCTAGAAAGGTTCGCCTGTTAATGCTGATCAAGAATATATATGCTTTATAGGGTCGGAAACGACTCCTTCACTGATAAAAACTGTATTTTCCTCTGGGAGAATCTTGAAATCGAAATTTGTATAGATTTCTTTGAATGGTATTTTTTGGGACAGTCGAAACTTAAAAAACGCATAACTAAGTCAAAAATGCATTAATTTTAATTCTGAAAGCAGTTCTGTGCTAGTTTCTCGGAGGCTAACAAATCTGCATACCGCAAAGATAGTATTTTTAAAAATAATATTTTTTTTAGATTTTTGGAAATTTTTCGATGCTACCCCTTAAAAAATTTTCAAAAATTGAAAAACTCTTATTTTTCGTTCAGGCATGGCTAGAAAGGTTCGCCTGTTAATGCTGATCAAGAATATATATGCTTTATAGGGTCGGAAACGACTCCTTCACTGATAAAAAATGTATTTTCCTCTGGGAGATTCTTGAAATCGAAATTTGTATAGATTTCTTTGAATGGTATTTTTTGGGACAGTCGAAACTTAAAAAACGCATAACTAAGTCAAAAATGCATTAATTTTAATTCTGAAAGCAGTTCTGTGCTAGTTTCTCGGAGGCTAACAAATCTGCATACCGCAAAGATAGTATTTTTAAAAATAATATTTTTTTTAGATTTTTGGAAATTTTTCGATGCTTCCCCTTAAAAAATTTTCAAAAATTGAAAAACTCTTATTTTTCGTTCAGGCATGGCTAGAAAGGTTCGCCTGTTAATGCTGATCAAGAATATATATGCTTTATAGGGTCGGAAACGACTCCTTCACTGATAAAAAATGTATTTTCTTCTGGGAGATTCTTGAAATCGAAATTTGTATAGATTTCTTTGAATGGTATTTTTTGGGGCAATCGAAACTTAAAAAACGCATAACTAAGTCAAAAATGCATTAATTTTAATTCTGAAAGCAGTTCTGTGCTAGTTTCTCGGAGGCTAACAAATCTGCATACCGCAAAGATAGTATTTTTAAAAATAATATTTTTTTTAGATTTTTGGAAATTTTTCGATGCTACCCCTTAAAAAATTTTCCAAAATTGAAAAACTCTTATTTTTCGTTCAGGCATGGCTAGAAAGGTTCGCCTGTTAATGCTGATCAAGAATATATATGCTTTATAGGGTCGGAAACGACTCCTTCACTGATAAAAAATGTATTTTCCTCTGGGAGAATCTTGAAATCGAAATTTGTATAGATTTCTTTGAATGGTATTTTTTGGGACAGTCGAAACTTAAAAAACGCATAACTAAGTCAAAAATGCATTAATTTTAATTCTGAAAGCAGTTCTGTGCTAGTTTCTCGGAGGCTAACAAATCTGCATACCGCAAAGATAGTATTTTTAAAAATAATATTTTTTTTAGATTTTTGGAAATTTTTCGATGCTACCCCTTAAAAAATTTTCAAAAATTGAAAAACTCTTATTTTTCGTTCAGGCATGGCTAGAAAGGTTCGCCTGTTAATGCTGATCAAGAATATATATGCTTTATAGGGTCGGAAACGACTCCTTCACTGATAAAAACTGTATTTTCCTCTGGGAGAATCTTGAAATCGAAATTTGTATAGATTTCTTTGAATGGTATTTTTTGGGACAGTCGAAACTTAAAAAACGCATAACTAAGTCAAAAATGCATTAATTTTAATTCTGAAAGCAGTTCTGTGCTAGTTTCTCGGAGGCTAACAAATCTGCATACCGCAAAGATAGTATTTTTAAAAATAATATTTTTTTTAGATTTTTGGAAATTTTTCGATGCTACCCCTTAAAAAATTTTCAAAAATTGAAAAACTCTTATTTTTCGTTCAGGCATGGCTAGAAAGGTTCGCCTGTTAATGCTGATCAAGAATATATATGCTTTATAGGGTCGGAAACGACTCCTTCACTGATAAAAACTGTATTTTCCTCTGGGAGAATCTTGAAATCGAAATTTGTATAGATTTCTTTGAATGGTATTTTTTGGGACAGTCGAAACTTAAAAAACGCATAACTAAGTCAAAAATGCATTAATTTTAATTCTGAAAGCAGTTCTGTGCTAGTTTCTCGGAGGCTAACAAATCTGCATACCGCAAAGATAGTATTTTTAAAAATAATTTTTTTTTTAGATTTTTGGAAATTTTTCGATGCTACCCCTTAAAAAATTTTCAAAAATTGAAAAACTCTTATTTTTCGTTCAGGCATGGCTAGAAAGGTTCGCCTGTTAATGCTGATCAAGAATATATATGCTTTATAGGGTCGGAAACGACTCCTTCACTGATAAAAACTGTATTTTCCTCTGGGAGAATCTTGAAATCGAAATTTGTATAGATTTCTTTGAATGGTATTTTTTGGGACAGTCGAAACTTAAAAAACGCATAACTAAGTCAAAAATGCATTAATTTTAATTCTGAAAGCAGTTCTGTGCTAGTTTCTCGGAGGCTAACAAATCTGCATACCGCAAAGATAGTATTTTTAAAAATAATTTTTTTTTTAGATTTTTGGAAATTTTTCGATGCTACCCCTTAAAAAATTTTCAAAAATTGAAAAACTCTTATTTTTCGTTCAGGCATGGCTAGAAAGGTTCGCCTGTTAATGCTGATCAAGAATATATATGCTTTATAGGGTCGGAAACGACTCCTTCACTGATAAAAACTGTATTTTCCTCTGGGAGAATCTTGAAATCGAAATTTGTATAGATTTCTTTGAATGGTATTTTTTGGGACAGTCGAAACTTAAAAAACGCATAACTAAGTCAAAAATGCATTAATTTTAATTCTGAAAGCAGTTCTGTGCTAGTTTCTCGGAGGCTAACAAATCTGCATACCGCAAAGATAGTATTTTTAAAAATAATTTTTTTTTTAGATTTTTGGAAATTTTTCGATGCTACCCCTTAAAAAATTTTCAAAAATTGAAAAACTCTTATTTTTCGTTCAGGCATGGCTAGAAAGGTTCGCCTGTTAATGCTGATCAAGAATATATATGCTTTATAGGGTCGGAAACGACTCCTTCACTGATAAAAACTGTATTTTCCTCTGGGAGAATCTTGAAATCGAAATTTGTATAGATTTCTTTGAATGGTATTTTTTGGGACAGTCGAAACTTAAAAAACGCATAACTAAGTCAAAAATGCATTAATTTTAATTCTGAAAGCAGTTCTGTGCTAGTTTCTCGGAGGCTAACAAATCTGCATACCGCAAAGATAGTATTTTTAAAAATAATATTTTTTTTAGATTTTTGGAAATTTTTCGATGCTACCCCTTAAAAAATTTTCAAAAATTGAAAAACTCTTATTTTTCGTTCAGGCATGGCTAGAAAGGTTCGCCTGTTAATGCTGATCAAGAATATATATGCTTTATAGGGTCGGAAACGACTCCTTCACTGATAAAAACTGTATTTTCCTCTGGGAGAATCTTGAAATCGAAATTTGTATAGATTTCTTTGAATGGTATTTTTTGGGACAGTCGAAACTTAAAAAACGCATAACTAAGTCAAAAATGCATTAATTTTAATTCTGAAAGCAGTTCTGTGCTAGTTTCTCGGAGGCTAACAAATCTGCATACCGCAAAGATAGTATTTTTAAAAATAATATTTTTTTTAGATTTTTGGAAATTTTTCGATGCTACCCCTTAAAAAATTTTCAAAAATTGAAAAACTCTTATTTTTCGTTCAGGCATGGCTAGAAAGGTTCGCCTGTTAATGCTGATCAAGAATATATATGCTTTATAGGGTCGGAAACGACTCCTTCACTGATAAAAATGTATTTTCCTCTGGGAGATTCTTGAAATCGAAATTTGTATAGATTTCTTTGAATGGTATTTTTTGGGACAGTCGAAACTTAAAAAACGCATAACTAAGTCAAAAATGCATTAATTTTAATTCTGAAAGCAGTTCTGTGCTAGTTTCTCGGAGGCTAACAAATCTGCATACCGCAAAGATAGTATTTTTAAAAATAATATTTTTTTTAGATTTTTGGAAATTTTTCGATGCTACCCCTTAAAAAATTTTCAAAAATTGAAAAACTCTTATTTTTCGTTCAGGCATGGCTAGAAAGGTTCGCCTGTTAATGCTGATCAAGAATATATATGCTTTATAGGGTCGGAAACGACTCCTTCACTGATAAAAACTGTATTTTCCTCTGGGAGAATCTTGAAATCGAAATTTGTATAGATTTCTTTGAATGGTATTTTTTGGGACAGTCGAAACTTAAAAAACGCATAACTAAGTCAAAAATGCATTAATTTTAATTCTGAAAGCAGTTCTGTGCTAGTTTCTCGGAGGCTAACAAATCTGCATACCGCAAAGATAGTATTTTTAAAAATAATATTTTTTTTAGATTTTTGGAAATTTTTCGATGCTACCCCTTAAAAAATTTTCAAAAATTGAAAAACTCTTATTTTTCGTTCAGGCATGGCTAGAAAGGTTCGCCTGTTAATGCTGATCAAGAATATATATGCTTTATAGGGTCGGAAACGACTCCTTCACTGATAAAAATGTATTTTCCTCTGGGAGATTCTTGAAATCGAAATTTGTATAGATTTCTTTGAATGGTATTTTTTGGGACAGTCGAAACTTAAAAAACGCATAACTAAGTCAAAAATGCATTAATTTTAATTCTGAAAGCAGTTCTGTGCTAGTTTCTCGGAGGCTAACAAATCTGCATACCGCAAAGATAGTATTTTTAAAAATAATATTTTTTTTAGATTTTTGGAAATTTTTCGATGCTACCCCTTAAAAAATTTTCAAAAATTGAAAAACTCTTATTTTTCGTTCAGGCATGGCTAGAAAGGTTCGCCTGTTAATGCTGATCAAGAATATATATGCTTTATAGGGTCGGAAACGACTCCTTCACTGATAAAAACTGTATTTTCCTCTGGGAGAATCTTGAAATCGAAATTTGTATAGATTTCTTTGAATGGTATTTTTTGGGACAGTCGAAACTTAAAAAACGCATAACTAAGTCAAAAATGCATTAATTTTAATTCTGAAAGCAGTTCTGTGCTAGTTTCTCGGAGGCTAACAAATCTGCATACCGCAAAGATAGTATTTTTAAAAATAATATTTTTTTTAGATTTTTGGAAATTTTTCGATGCTACCCCTTAAAAAATTTTCAAAAATTGAAAAACTCTTATTTTTCGTTCAAGCATGGCTAGAAAGGTTCGCCTGTTAATGCTGATCAAGAATATATATGCTTTATAGGGTCGGAAACGACTCCTTCACTGATAAAAAATGTATTTTCCTCTGGGAGATTCTTGAAATCGAAATTTGTATAGATTTCTTTGAATGGTATTTTTTGGGACAGTCGAAACTTAAAAAACGCATAACTAAGTCAAAAATGCATTAATTTTAATTCTGAAAGCAGTTCTGTGCTAGTTTCTCGGAGGCTAACAAATCTGCATACCGCAAAGATAGTATTTTTAAAAATAATATTTTTTTTAGATTTTTGGAAATTTTTCGATGCTACCCCTTAAAAAATTTTCAAAAATTGAAAAACTCTTATTTTTCGTTCAGGCATGGCTAGAAAGGTTCGCCTGTTAATGCTGATCAAGAATATATATGCTTTATAGGGTCGGAAACGACTCCTTCACTGATAAAAATGTATTTTCCTCTGGGAGATTCTTGAAATCGAAATTTGTATAGATTTCTTTGAATGGTATTTTTTGGGACAGTCGAAACTTAAAAAACGCATAACTAAGTCAAAAATGCATTAATTTTAATTCTGAAAGCAGTTCTGTGCTAGTTTCTCGGAGGCTAACAAATCTGCATACCGCAAAGATAGTATTTTTAAAAATAATATTTTTTTTAGATTTTTGGAAATTTTTCGATGCTACCCCTTAAAAAATTTTCAAAAATTGAAAAACTCTTATTTTTCGTTCAGGCATGGCTAGAAAGGTTCGCCTGTTAATGCTGATCAAGAATATATATGCTTTATAGGGTCGGAAACGACTCCTTCACTGATAAAAACTGTATTTTCCTCTGGGAGAATCTTGAAATCGAAATTTGTATAGATTTCTTTGAATGGTATTTTTTGGGACAGTCGAAACTTAAAAAACGCATAACTAAGTCAAAAATGCATTAATTTTAATTCTGAAAGCAGTTCTGTGCTAGTTTCTCGGAGGCTAACAAATCTGCATACCGCAAAGATAGTATTTTTAAAAATAATATTTTTTTTAGATTTTTGGAAATTTTTCGATGCTACCCCTTAAAAAATTTTCAAAAATTGAAAAACTCTTATTTTTCGTTCAAGCATGGCTAGAAAGGTTCGCCTGTTAATGCTGATCAAGAATATATATGCTTTATAGGGTCGGAAACGACTCCTTCACTGATAAAAAATGTATTTTCCTCTGGGAGATTCTTGAAATCGAAATTTGTATAGATTTCTTTGAATGGTATTTTTTGGGACAGTCGAAACTTAAAAAACGCATAACTAAGTCAAAAATGCATTAATTTTAATTCTGAAAGCAGTTCTGTGCTAGTTTCTCGGAGGCTAACAAATCTGCATACCGCAAAGATAGTATTTTTAAAAATAATATTTTTTTTAGATTTTTGGAAATTTTTCGATGCTACCCCTTAAAAAATTTTCCAAAATTGAAAAACTCTTATTTTTCGTACAGGCATGGCTAGAAAGGTTCGCCTGTTAATGCTGATCAAGAATATATATGCTTTATAGGGTCGGAAACGACTCCTTCACTGATAAAAAATGTATTTTCCTCTGGGAGATTCTTGAAATCGAAATTTGTATAGATTTCTTTGAATGGTATTTTTTGGGACAGTCGAAACTTAAAAAACGCATAACTAAGTCAAAAATGCATTAATTTTAATTCTGAAAGCAGTTCTGTGCTAGTTTCTCGGAGGCTAACAAATCTGCATACCGCAAAGATAGTATTTTTAAAAATAATATTTTTTTTAGATTTTTGGAAATTTTTCGATGCTACCCCTTAAAAAATTTTCAAAAATTGAAAAACTCTTATTTTTCGTTCAAGCATGGCTAGAAAGGTTCGCCTGTTAATGCTGATCAAGAATATATATGCTTTATAGGGTCGGAAACGACTCCTTCACTGATAAAAAATGTATTTTCCTCTGGGAGATTCTTGAAATCGAAATTTGTATAGATTTCTTTTTTTTTTTTTTGGGACAGTCGAAACTTAAAAAACGCATAACTAAGTTAAAAATGCATTAATTTTAATTCTGAAAGCAGTTCTGTGCTAGTTTCTCGGAGGCTAACAAATCTGCATACCGCAAAGATAGTATTTTTAAAAATAATTTTTTTTTTAGATTTTTGGAAATTTTTCGATGCTACCCCTTAAAAAATTTTCAAAAATTGAAAAACTCTTATTTTTCGTTCAGGCATGGCTAGAAAGGTTCGCCTGTTAATGCTGATCAAGAATATATATGCTTTATAGGGTCGGAAACGACTCCTTCACTGATAACAAATGTATTTTCCTCTGGGAGATTCTTGAAATCGAAATTTGTATAGATTTCTTTGAATGGTATTTTTTGGGACAGTCGAAACTTAAAAAACGCATAACTAAGTTAAAAATGCATTAATTTTAATTCTGAAAGCTGTTCTGTGCTAGTTTCTCGGAGGCTAACAAATCTGCATACCGCAAAGATAGTATTTTTAAAAATAATTTTTTTTTTAGATTTTTGGAAATTTTTCGATGCTACCCCTTAAAAAATTTTCAAAAATTGAAAAACTCTTATTTTTCGTTCAGGCATGGCTAGAAAGGTTCGCCTGTTAATGCTGATCAAGAATATATATGCTTTATAGGGTCGGAAACGACTCCTTCACTGATAAAAACTGTATTTTCTTCTGGGAGATTCTTGAAATCGAAATTTGTATAGATTTCTTTGAATGGTATTTTTTGGGGCAATCGAAACTTAAAAAACGCATAACTAAGTCAAAAATGCATTAATTTTAATTCTGAAAGCAGTTCTGTGCTAGTTTCTCGGAGGCTAACAAATCTGCATACCGCAAAGATAGTATTTTTAAAAATAATATTTTTTTTAGATTTTTGGAAATTTTTCGATGCTACCCCTTAAAAAATTTTCAAAAATTGAAAAACTCTTATTTTTCGTTCAGGCATGGCTAGAAAGGTTCGCCTGTTAATGCTGATCAAGAATATATATGCTTTATAGGGTCGGAAACGACTCCTTCACTGATAAAAATGTATTTTCCTCTGGGAGATTCTTGAAATCGAAATTTGTATAGATTTCTTTGAATGGTATTTTTTGGGACAGTCGAAACTTAAAAAAAGCATAACTAAGTCAAAAATGCATTAATTTTAATTCTGAAAGCAGTTCTGTGCTAGTTTCTCGGAGGCTAACAAATCTGCATACCGCAAAGATAGTATTTTTAAAAATAATATTTTTTTTAGATTTTTGGAAATTTTTCGATGCTACCCCTTAAAAAATTTTCAAAAATTGAAAAACTCTTATTTTTCGTTCAGGCATGGCTAGAAAGGTTCGCCTGTTAATGCTGATCAAGAATATATATGCTTTATAGGGTCGGAAACGACTCCTTCACTGATAAAAACTGTATTTTCCTCTGGGAGAATCTTGAAATCGAAATTTGTATAGATTTCTTTGAATGGTATTTTTTGGGACAGTCGAAACTTAAAAAACGCATAACTAAGTCAAAAATGCATTAATTTTAATTCTGAAAGCAGTTCTGTGCTAGTTTCTCGGAGGCTAACAAATCTGCATACCGCAAAGATAGTATTTTTAAAAATAATATTTTTTTTAGATTTTTGGAAATTTTTCGATGCTACCCCTTAAAAAATTTTCAAAAATTGAAAAACTCTTATTTTTCGTTCAGGCATGGCTAGAAAGGTTCGCCTGTTAATGCTGATCAAGAATATATATGCTTTATAGGGTCGGAAACGACTCCTTCACTGATAAAAACTGTATTTTCCTCTGGGAGAATCTTGAAATCGAAATTTGTATAGATTTCTTTGAATGGTATTTTTTGGGACAGTCGAAACTTAAAAAACGCATAACTAAGTCAAAAATGCATTAATTTTAATTCTGAAAGCAGTTCTGTGCTAGTTTCTCGGAGGCTAACAAATCTGCATACCGCAAAGATAGTATTTTTAAAAATAATATTTTTTTTAGATTTTTGGAAATTTTTCGATGCTACCCCTTAAAAAATTTTCAAAAATTGAAAAACTCTTATTTTTCGTTCAAGCATGGCTAGAAAGGTTCGCCTGTTAATGCTGATCAAGAATATATATGCTTTATAGGGTCGGAAACGACTCCTTCACTGATAAAAAATGTATTTTCCTCTGGGAGATTCTTGAAATCGAAATTTGTATAGATTTCTTTGAATGGTATTTTTTGGGACAGTCGAAACTTAAAAAACGCATAACTAAGTCAAAAATGCATTAATTTTAATTCTGAAAGCAGTTCTGTGCTAGTTTCTCGGAGGCTAACAAATCTGCATACCGCAAAGATAGTATTTTTAAAAATAATATTTTTTTTAGATTTTTGGAAATTTTTCGATGCTACCCCTTAAAAAATTTTCCAAAATTGAAAAACTCTTATTTTTCGTTCAGGCATGGCTAGAAAGGTTCGCCTGTTAATGCTGATCAAGAATATATATGCTTTATAGGGTCGGAAACGACTCCTTCACTGATAAAAACTGTATTTTCCTCTGGGAGAATCTTGAAATCGAAATTTGTATAGATTTCTTTGAATGATATTTTTTGGGACAGTCGAAACTTAAAAAACGCATAACTAAGTCAAAAATGCATTAATTTTAATTCTGAAAGCAGTTCTGTGCTAGTTTCTTGGAGGCTAACAAATCTGCATACCGCAAAGATAGTATTTTTAAAAATAATATTTTTTTTAGATTTTTGGAAATTTTTCGATGCTACCCCTTAAAAAATTTTCAAAAATTGAAAAACTCTTATTTTTCGTTCAGGCATGGCTAGAAAGGTTCGCCTGTTAATGCTGATCAAGAATATATATGCTTTATAGGGTCGGAAACGACTCCTTCACTGATAAAAAATGTATTTTCCTCTGGGAGATTCTTGAAATCGAAATTTGTATAGATTTCTTTGAATGGTATTTTTTGGGACAGTCGAAACTTAAAAAACGCATAACTAAGTCAAAAATGCATTAATTTTAATTCTGAAAGCAGTTCTGTGCTAGTTTCTCGGAGGCTAACAAATCTGCATACCGCAAAGATAGTATTTTTAAAAATAATATTTTTTTTAGATTTTTGGAAATTTTTCGATGCTACCCCTTAAAAAATTTTCAAAAATTGAAAAACTCTTATTTTTCGTTCAGGCATGGCTAGAAAGGTTCGCCTGTTAATGCTGATCAAGAATATATATGCTTTATAGGGTCGGAAACGACTCCTTCACTGATAAAAACTGTATTTTCCTCTGGGAGAATCTTGAAATCGAAATTTGTATAGATTTCTTTGAATGGTATTTTTTGGGACAGTCGAAACTTAAAAAACGCATAACTAAGTCAAAAATGCATTAATTTTAATTCTGAAAGCAGTTCTGTGCTAGTTTCTCGGAGGCTAACAAATCTGCATACCGCAAAGATAGTATTTTTAAAAATAATATTTTTTTTAGATTTTTGGAAATTTTTCGATGCTACCCCTTAAAAAATTTTCAAAAATTGAAAAACTCTTATTTTTCGTTCAGGCATGGCTAGAAAGGTTCGCCTGTTAATGCTGATCAAGAATATATATGCTTTATAGGGTCGGAAACGACTCCTTCACTGATAAAAACTGTATTTTCCTCTGGGAGAATCTTGAAATCGAAATTTGTATAGATTTCTTTGAATGGTATTTTTTGGGACAGTCGAAACTTAAAAAACGCATAACTAAGTCAAAAATGCATTAATTTTAATTCTGAAAGCAGTTCTGTGCTAGTTTCTCGGAGGCTAACAAATCTGCATACCGCAAAGATAGTATTTTTAAAAATAATATTTTTTTTAGATTTTTGGAAATTTTTCGATGCTACCCCTTAAAAAATTTTCAAAAATTGAAAAACTCTTATTTTTCGTTCAAGCATGGCTAGAAAGGTTCGCCTGTTAATGCTGATCAAGAATATATATGCTTTATAGGGTCGGAAACGACTCCTTCACTGATAAAAAATGTATTTTCCTCTGGGAGATTCTTGAAATCGAAATTTGTATAGATTTCTTTGAATGGTATTTTTTGGGACAGTCGAAACTTAAAAAACGCATAACTAAGTCAAAAATGCATTAATTTTAATTCTGAAAGCAGTTCTGTGCTAGTTTCTCGGAGGCTAACAAATCTGCATACCGCAAAGATAGTATTTTTAAAAATAATATTTTTTTTAGATTTTTGGAAATTTTTCGATGCTACCCCTTAAAAAATTTTCCAAAATTGAAAAACTCTTATTTTTCGTTCAGGCATGGCTAGAAAGGTTCGCCTGTTAATGCTGATCAAGAATATATATGCTTTATAGGGTCGGAAACGACTCCTTCACTGATAAAAACTGTATTTTCCTCTGGGAGAATCTTGAAATCGAAATTTGTATAGATTTCTTTGAATGATATTTTTTGGGACAGTCGAAACTTAAAAAACGCATAACTAAGTCAAAAATGCATTAATTTTAATTCTGAAAGCAGTTCTGTGCTAGTTTCTTGGAGGCTAACAAATCTGCATACCGCAAAGATAGTATTTTTAAAAATAATATTTTTTTTAGATTTTTGGAAATTTTTCGATGCTACCCCTTAAAAAATTTTCAAAAATTGAAAAACTCTTATTTTTCGTTCAGGCATGGCTAGAAAGGTTCGCCTGTTAATGCTGATCAAGAATATATATGCTTTATAGGGTCGGAAACGACTCCTTCACTGATAAAAAATGTATTTTCCTCTGGGAGATTCTTGAAATCGAAATTTGTATAGATTTCTTTGAATGGTATTTTTTGGGACAGTCGAAACTTAAAAAACGCATAACTAAGTCAAAAATGCATTAATTTTAATTCTGAAAGCAGTTCTGTGCTAGTTTCTCGGAGGCTAACAAATCTGCATACCGCAAAGATAGTATTTTTAAAAATAATATTTTTTTTAGATTTTTGGAAATTTTTCGATGCTACCCCTTAAAAAATTTTCAAAAATTGAAAAACTCTTATTTTTCGTTCAAGCATGGCTAGAAAGGTTCGCCTGTTAATGCTGATCAAGAATATATATGCTTTATAGGGTCGGAAACGACTCCTTCACTGATAAAAAATGTATTTTCCTCTGGGAGATTCTTGAAATCGAAATTTGTATAGATTTCTTTGAATGGTATTTTTTGGGACAGTCGAAACTTAAAAAACGCATAACTAAGTCAAAAATGCATTAATTTTAATTCTGAAAGCAGTTCTGTGCTAGTTTCTCGGAGGCTAACAAATCTGCATACCGCAAAGATAGTATTTTTAAAAATAATATTTTTTTTAGATTTTTGGAAATTTTTCGATGCTACCCCTTAACAAATTTTCCAAAATTGAAAAACTCTTATTTTTCGTTCAGGCATGGCTAGAAAGGTTCGCCTGTTAATGCTGATCAAGAATATATATGCTTTATAGGGTCGGAAACGACTCCTTCACTGATAAAAACTGTATTTTCCTCTGGGAGAATCTTGAAATCGAAATTTGTATAGATTTCTTTGAATGATATTTTTTGGGACAGTCGAAACTTAAAAAACGCATAACTAAGTCAAAAATGCATTAATTTTAATTCTGAAAGCAGTTCTGTGCTAGTTTCTTGGAGGCTAACAAATCTGCATACCGCAAAGATAGTATTTTTAAAAATAATATTTTTTTTAGATTTTTGGAAATTTTTCGATGCTACCCCTTAAAAAATTTTCAAAAATTGAAAAACTCTTATTTTTCGTTCAGGCATGGCTAGAAAGGTTCGCCTGTTAATGCTGATCAAGAATATATATGCTTTATAGGGTCGGAAACGACTCCTTCACTGATAAAAAATGTATTTTCCTCTGGGAGATTCTTGAAATCGAAATTTGTATAGATTTCTTTTTTTTTTTTTTGGGACAGTCGAAACTTAAAAAACGCATAACTAAGTTAAAAATGCATTAATTTTAATTCTGAAAGCAGTTCTGTGCTAGTTTCTCGGAGGCTAACAAATCTGCATACCGCAAAGATAGTATTTTTAAAAATAATTTTTTTTTTAGATTTTTGGAAATTTTTCGATGCTACCCCTTAAAAAATTTTCAAAAATTGAAAAACTCTTATTTTTCGTTCAGGCATGGCTAGAAAGGTTCGCCTGTTAATGCTGATCAAGAATATATATGCTTTATAGGGTCGGAAACGACTCCTTCACTGATAAAAACTGTATTTTCCTCTGGGAGATTCTTGAAATCGAAATTTGTATAGATTTCTTTGAATGGTATTTTTTGGGACAGTCGAAACTTAAAAAACGCATAACTAAGTTAAAAATGCATTAATTTTAATTCTGAAAGCAGTTCTGTGCTAGTTTCTCGGAGGCTAACAAATCTGCATACCGCAAAGATAGTATTTTTAAAAATAATTTTTTTTTTAGATTTTTGGAAATTTTTCGATGCTACCCCTTAAAAAATTTTCAAAAATTGAAAAACTCTTATTTTTCGTTCAGGCATGGCTAGAAAGGTTCGCCTGTTAATGCTGATCAAGAATATATATGCTTTATAGGGTCGGAAACGACTCCTTCACTGATAACAAATGTATTTTCCTCTGGGAGATTCTTGAAATCGAAATTTGTATAGATTTCTTTGAATGGTATTTTTTGGGACAGTCGAAACTTAAAAAACGCATAACTAAGTTAAAAATGCATTAATTTTAATTCTGAAAGCAGTTCTGTGCTAGTTTCTCGGAGGCTAACAAATCTGCATACCGCAAAGATAGTATTTTTAAAAATAATTTTTTTTTTAGATTTTTGGAAATTTTTCGATGCTACCCCTTAAAAAATTTTCAAAAATTGAAAAACTCTTATTTTTCGTTCAGGCATGGCTAGAAAAGTTCGCTCGTTAATGCTGATCAAGAATATATATGCTTTATAGGGTCGGAAACGACTCCTTCACTGATAAAAAATGTATTTTCCTCTGGGAGATTCTTGAAATCGAAATTTGTATAGATTTCTTTGAATGGTATTTTTTGGGACAGTCGAAACTTAAAAAACGCATAACTAAGTTAAAAATGCATTAATTTTAATTCTGAAAGCAGTTCTGTGCTAGTTTCTCGGAGGCTAACAAATCTGCATACCGCAAAGATAGTATTTTTAAAAATAATTTTTTTTTTAGATTTTTGGAAATTTTTCGATGCTACCCCTTAAAAAATTTTCAAAAATTGAAAAACTCTTATTTTTCGTTCAGGCATGGCTAGAAAGGTTCGCCTGTTAATGCTGATCAAGAATATATATGCTTTATAGGGTCGGAAACGACTCCTTCACTGATAAAAACTGTATTTTCCTCTGGGAGATTCTTGAAATCGAAATTTGTATAGATTTCTTTGAATGGTATTTTTTGGGACAGTCGAAACTTAAAAAACGCATAACTAAGTTAAAAATGCATTAATTTTAATTCTGAAAGCAGTTCTGTGCTAGTTTCTCGGAGGCTAACAAATCTGCATACCGCAAAGATAGTATTTTTAAAAATAATTTTTTTTTTAGATTTTTGGAAATTTTTCGATGCTACCCCTTAAAAAATTTTCAAAAATTGAAAAACTCTTATTTTTCGTTCAGGCATGGCTAGAAAGGTTCGCCTGTTAATGCTGATCAAGAATATATATGCTTTATAGGGTCGGAAACGACTCCTTCACTGATAACAAATGTATTTTCCTCTGGGAGATTCTTGAAATCGAAATTTGTATAGATTTCTTTGAATGGTATTTTTTGGGACAGTCGAAACTTAAAAAACGCATAACTAAGTTAAAAATGCATTAATTTTAATTCTGAAAGCAGTTCTGTGCTAGTTTCTCGGAGGCTAACAAATCTGCATACCGCAAAGATAGTATTTTTAAAAATAATTTTTTTTTTAGATTTTTGGAAATTTTTCGATGCTACCCCTTAAAAAATTTTCAAAAATTGAAAAACTCTTATTTTTCGTTCAGGCATGGCTAGAAAAGTTCGCTCGTTAATGCTGATCAAGAATATATATGCTTTATAGGGTCGGAAACGACTCCTTCACTGATAAAAAATGTATTTTCCTCTGGGAGATTCTTGAAATCGAAATTTGTATAGATTTCTTTGAATGGTATTTTTTGGGACAGTCGAAACTTAAAAAACGCATAACTAAGTTAAAAATGCATTAATTTTAATTCTGAAAGCAGTTCTGTGCTAGTTTCTCGGAGGCTAACAAATCTGCATACCGCAAAGATAGTATTTTTAAAAATAATATTTTTTTTAGATTTTTGGAAATTTTTCGATGCTACCCCTTAAAAAATTTTCAAAAATTGAAAAACTCTTATTTTTCGTTCAGGCATGGCTAGAAAGGTTCGCCTGTTAATGCTGATCAAGAATATATATGCTTTATAGGGTCGGAAACGACTCCTTCACTGATAAAAACTGTATTTTCCTCTGGGAGAATCTTGAAATCGAAATTTGTATAGATTTCTTTGAATGGTATTTTTTGGGACAGTCGAAACTTAAAAAACGCATAACTAAGTCAAAAATGCATTAATTTTAATTCTGAAAGCAGTTCTGTGCTAGTTTCTCGGAGGCTAACAAATCTGCATATCGCAAAGATAGTATTTTTAAAAATAATATTTTTTTTAGATTTTTGGAAATTTTTCGATGCTACCCCTTAAAAAATTTTCAAAAATTGAAAAACTCTTATTTTTCGTTCAGGCATGGCTAGAAAGGTTCGCCTGTTAATGCTGATCAAGAATATATATGCTTTATAGGGTCGGAAACGACTCCTTCACTGATAACAAATGTATTTTCCTCTGGGAGATTCTTGAAATCGAAATTTGTATAGATTTCTTTGAATGGTATTTTTTGGGACAGTCGAAACTTAAAAAACGCATAACTAAGTTAAAAATGCATTAATTTTAATTCTGAAAGCAGTTCTGTGCTAGTTTCTCGGAGGCTAACAAATCTGCATACCGCAAAGATAGTATTTTTAAAAATAATTTTTTTTTTAGATTTTTGGAAATTTTTCGATGCTACCCCTTAAAAAATTTTCAAAAATTGAAAAACTCTTATTTTTCGTTCAGGCATGGCTAGAAAAGTTCGCTCGTTAATGCTGATCAAGAATATATATGCTTTATAGGGTCGGAAACGACTCCTTCACTGATAAAAAATGTATTTTCCTCTGGGAGATTCTTGAAATCGAAATTTGTATAGATTTCTTTGAATGGTATTTTTTGGGACAGTCGAAACTTAAAAAACGCATAACTAAGTTAAAAATGCATTAATTTTAATTCTGAAAGCAGTTCTGTGCTAGTTTCTCGGAGGCTAACAAATCTGCATACCGCAAAGATAGTATTTTTAAAAATAATATTTTTTTTAGATTTTTGGAAATTTTTCGATGCTACCCCTTAAAAAATTTTCAAAAATTGAAAAACTCTTATTTTTCGTTCAGGCATGGCTAGAAAGGTTCGCCTGTTAATGCTGATCAAGAATATATATGCTTTATAGGGTCGGAAACGACTCCTTCACTGATAAAAACTGTATTTTCCTCTGGGAGAATCTTGAAATCGAAATTTGTATAGATTTCTTTGAATGGTATTTTTTGGGACAGTCGAAACTTAAAAAACGCATAACTAAGTCAAAAATGCATTAATTTTAATTCTGAAAGCAGTTCTGTGCTAGTTTCTCGGAGGCTAACAAATCTGCATACCGCAAAGATAGTATTTTTAAAAATAATATTTTTTTTAGATTTTTGGAAATTTTTCGATGCTACCCCTTAAAAAATTTTCAAAAATTGAAAAACTCTTATTTTTCGTTCAGGCATGGCTAGAAAGGTTCGCCTGTTAATGCTGATCAAGAATATATATGCTTTATAGGGTCGGAAACGACTCCTTCACTGATAAAAACTGTATTTTCTTCTGGGAGATTCTTGAAATCGAAATTTGTATAGATTTCTTTGAATGGTATTTTTTGGGGCAATCGAAACTTAAAAAACGCATAACTAAGTCAAAAATGCATTAATTTTAATTCTGAAAGCAGTTCTGTGCTAGTTTCTCGGAGGCTAACAAATCTGCATACCGCAAAGATAGTATTTTTAAAAATAATATTTTTTTTAGATTTTTGGAAATTTTTCGATGCTACCCCTTAAAAAATTTTCAAAAATTGAAAAACTCTTATTTTTCGTTCAGGCATGGCTAGAAAGGTTCGCCTGTTAATGCTGATCAAGAATATATATGCTTTATAGGGTCGGAAACGACTCCTTCACTGATAAAAACTGTATTTTCCTCTGGGAGAATCTTGAAATCGAAATTTGTATAGATTTCTTTGAATGGTATTTTTTGGGACAGTCGAAACTTAAAAAACGCATAACTAAGTCAAAAATGCATTAATTTTAATTCTGAAAGCAGTTCTGTGCTAGTTTCTCGGAGGCTAACAAATCTGCATACCGCAAAGATAGTATTTTTAAAAATAATATTTTTTTTAGATTTTTGGAAATTTTTCGATGCTACCCCTTAAAAAATTTTCAAAAATTGAAAAACTCTTATTTTTCGTTCAGGCATGGCTAGAAAGGTTCGCCTGTTAATGCTGATCAAGAATATATATGCTTTATAGGGTCGGAAACGACTCCTTCACTGATAAAAATGTATTTTCCTCTGGGAGATTCTTGAAATCGAAATTTGTATAGATTTCTTTGAATGGTATTTTTTGGGACAGTCGAAACTTAAAAAACGCATAACTAAGTCAAAAATGCATTAATTTTAATTCTGAAAGCAGTTCTGTGCTAGTTTCTCGGAGGCTAACAAATCTGCATACCGCAAAGATAGTATTTTTAAAAATAATATTTTTTTTAGATTTTTGGAAATTTTTCGATGCTACCCCTTAAAAAATTTTCAAAAATTGAAAAACTCTTATTTTTCGTTCAGGCATGGCTAGAAAGGTTCGCCTGTTAATGCTGATCAAGAATATATATGCTTTATAGGGTCGGAAACGACTCCTTCACTGATAAAAACTGTATTTTCCTCTGGGAGAATCTTGAAATCGAAATTTGTATAGATTTCTTTGAATGGTATTTTTTGGGACAGTCGAAACTTAAAAAACGCATAACTAAGTCAAAAATGCATTAATTTTAATTCTGAAAGCAGTTCTGTGCTAGTTTCTCGGAGGCTAACAAATCTGCATACCGCAAAGATAGTATTTTTAAAAATAATATTTTTTTTAGATTTTTGGAAATTTTTCGATGCTACCCCTTAAAAAATTTTCAAAAATTGAAAAACTCTTATTTTTCGTTCAAGCATGGCTAGAAAGGTTCGCCTGTTAATGCTGATCAAGAATATATATGCTTTATAGGGTCGGAAACGACTCCTTCACTGATAAAAATGTATTTTCCTCTGGGAGAATCTTGAAATCGAAATTTGTATAGATTTCTTTGAATGGTATTTTTTGGGACAGTCGAAACTTAAAAAACGCATAACTAAGTCAAAAATGCATTAATTTTAATTCTGAAAGCAGTTCTGTGCTAGTTTCTCGGAGGCTAACAAATCTGCATACCGCAAAGATAGTATTTTTAAAAATAATATTTTTTTTAGATTTTTGGAAATTTTTCGATGCTACCCCTTAAAAAATTTTCCAAAATTGAAAAACTCTTATTTTTCGTTCAGGCATGGCTAGAAAGGTTCGCCTGTTAATGCTGATCAAGAATATATATGCTTTATAGGGTCGGAAACGACTCCTTCACTGATAAAAAATGTATTTTCCTCTGGGAGATTCTTGAAATCGAAATTTGTATAGATTTCTTTGAATGGTATTTTTTGGGACAGTCGAAACTTAAAAAACGCATAACTAAGTCAAAAATGCATTAATTTTAATTCTGAAAGCAGTTCTGTGCTAGTTTCTCGGAGGCTAACAAATCTGCATACCGCAAAGACCGTATTTTTAAAAATAATATTTTTTTTAGATTTTTGGAAATTTTTCGATGCTACCCCTTAAAAAATTTTCCAAAATTGAAAAACTCTTATTTTTCGTTCAGGCATGGCTAGAAAGGTTCGCCTGTTAATGCTGATCAAGAATATATATGCTTTATAGGGTCGGAAACGACTCCTTCACTGATAAAAACTGTATTTTCCTCTGGGAGAATCTTGAAATCGAAATTTGTATAGATTTCTTTGAATGATATTTTTTGGGACAGTCGAAACTTAAAAAACGCATAACTAAGTCAAAAATGCATTAATTTTAATTCTGAAAGCAGTTCTGTGCTAGTTTCTTGGAGGCTAACAAATCTGCATACCGCAAAGATAGTATTTTTAAAAATAATATTTTTTTTTAGATTTTTGGAAATTTTTCGATGCTACCCCTTAAAAAATTTTCAAAAATTGAAAAACTCTTATTTTTCGTTCAGGCATGGCTAGAAAGGTTCGCCTGTTAATGCTGATCAAGAATATATATGCTTTATAGGGTCGGAAACGACTCCTTCACTGATAAAAAATGTATTTTCCTCTGGGAGATTCTTGAAATCGAAATTTGTATAGATTTCTTTGAATGGTATTTTTTGGGACAGTCGAAACTTAAAAAACGCATAACTAAGTCAAAAATGCATTAATTTTAATTCTGAAAGCAGTTCTGTGCTAGTTTCTCGGAGGCTAACAAATCTGCATACCGCAAAGATAGTATTTTTAAAAATAATATTTTTTTTAGATTTTTGGAAATTTTTCGATGCTACCCCTTAAAAAATTTTCAAAAATTGAAAAACTCTTATTTTTCGTTCAGGCATGGCTAGAAAGGTTCGCCTGTTAATGCTGATCAAGAATATATATGCTTTATAGGGTCGGAAACGACTCCTTCACTGATAAAAACTGTATTTTCCTCTGGGAGATTCTTGAAATCGAAATTTGTATAGATTTCTTTGAATGGTATTTTTTGGGACAGTCGAAACTTAAAAAACGCATAACTAAGTTAAAAATGCATTAATTTTAATTCTGAAAGCAGTTCTGTGCTAGTTTCTCGGAGGCTAACAAATCTGCATACCGCAAAGATAGTATTTTTAAAAATAATTTTTTTTTTAGATTTTTGGAAATTTTTCGATGCTACCCCTTAAAAAATTTTCAAAAATTGAAAAACTCTTATTTTTCGTTCAGGCATGGCTAGAAAGGTTCGCCTCTTAATGCTGATCAAGAATATATATGCTTTATAGGGTCGGAAACGACTCCTTCACTGATAACAAATGTATTTTCCTCTGGGAGATTCTTGAAATCGAAATTTGTATAGATTTCTTTGAATGGTATTTTTTGGGACAGTCGAAACTTAAAAAACGCATAACTAAGTCAAAAATGCATTAATTTTAATTCTAAAAGCAGTTCTGTGCTAGTTTCTCGGAGGCTAACAAATCTGCATACCGCAAAGATAGTATTTTTAAAAATAATATTTTTTTTAGATTTTTGGAAATTTTTCGATGCTACCCCTTAAAAAATTTTCAAAAATTGAAAAACTCTTATTTTTCGTTCAGGCATGGCTAGAAAGGTTCGCCTGTTAATGCTGATCAAGAATATATATGCTTTATAGGGTCGGAAACGACTCCTTCACTGATAAAAACTGTATTTTCCTCTGGGAGATTCTTGAAATCGAAATTTGTATAGATTTCTTTGAATGGTATTTTTTGGGACAGTCGAAACTTAAAAAACGCATAACTAAGTTAAAAATGCATTAATTTTAATTCTGAAAGCAGTTCTGTGCTAGTTTCTCGGAGGCTAACAAATCTGCATACCGCAAAGATAGTATTTTTAAAAATAATTTTTTTTTTAGATTTTTGGAAATTTTTCGATGCTACCCCTTAAAAAATTTTCAAAAATTGAAAAACTCTTATTTTTCGTTCAGGCATGGCTAGAAAGGTTCGCCTGTTAATGCTGATCAAGAATATATATGCTTTATAGGGTCGGAAACGACTCCTTCACTGATAAAAAATGTATTTTCCTCTGGGAGATTCTTGAAATCGAAATTTGTATAGATTTCTTTGAATGGTATTTTTTGGGACAGTCGAAACTTAAAAAACGCATAACTAAGTTAAAAATGCATTAATTTTAATTCTGAAAGCAGTTCTGTGCTAGTTTCTCGGAGGCTAACAAATCTGCATACCGCAAAGATAGTATTTTTAAAAATAATTTTTTTTTTAGATTTTTGGAAATTTTTCGATGCTACCCCTTAAAAAATTTTCAAAAATTGAAAAACTCTTATATTTCGTTCAGGCATGGCTAGAAAGGTTCGCTCGTTAATGCTGATCAAGAATATATATGCTTTATAGGGTCGGAAACGACTCCTTCACTGATAAAAAATGTATTTTCCTCAGGGAGATTCTTGAAATCGAAATTTGTATAGATTTCTTTGAATGGTATTTTTTGGGACAATCGAAACTTAAAAAACGCATAACTAAGTCAAAAATGCATTAATTTTAATTCTGAAAGCAGTTCTGTGCTAGTTTCTCGGAGGCTAACAAATCTGCATACCGGAAAGATAATATTTTAAAAAATAATTATTTTTTTAGATTTTTGGAAATTTCACGATGAAACCCCTTAGATTTTTTTGTATGATGTTTTTTGGGAAAATCGAAACTTAAAAACCGCATAACTAAGTCAAAAATGCATTAATTTTAATTCTGAAGCAAGTCCTGTGCTAGTTTTTTTGGAGATTAACAAATCTGCGGAAAGATAATATTTTAAAAAAGAATTATTTTTTTAGATTTTTGGAAATTTCACGATGAAACCCCTTAGATTTTTTTGTATGATGTTTTTTGGGAAAATCGAAACTTAAAAACCGCATAACTAAGTCAAAAATGCATTAATTTTAATTCTGAAGCAAGTCCTGTGCTAGTTTCTCGGAGGCTAACAAATCTGCATACCGGAAAGATAATATTTTAAAAAATAATTATTTTTTTAGATTTTTGGAAATTTCACGATGAAACCCCTTAGTTTTTTTTGTATGATGTTTTTTGGGAAAATCGAAACTTAAAAACCGCATAACTAAGTCAAAAATGCATTAATTTTAATTCTGAAGCAAGTCCTGTGCTAGTTTTTTGGAGATTAACAAATCTGCATACCGGAAAGATAATATTTTAAAAAAGAATTATTTTTTTAGATTTTTGGAAATTTCACGATGAAACCCCTTAGATTTTTTTGTATGATGTTTTTTGGGAAAATCGAAACTTAAAAACCGCATAACTAAGTCAAAAATGCATTAATTTTAATTCTGAAGCAAGTCCTGTGCTAGTTTTTTGGAGATTAACAAATCTGCATACCGGAAAGATAATATTTTAAAAAATAATAATTTTTTTAGATTTTTGGAAATTTCACGATGAAACCCCTTAGTTTTTTTTGTATGATGTTTTTTGGGAAAATCGAAACTTAAAAACCGCATAACTAAGTCAAAAATGCATTAATTTTAATTCTGAAGCAAGTCCTGTGCTAGTTTTTTGGAGATTAACAAATCTGCATACCGGAAAGATAATATTTTAAAAAAGAATTATTTTTTTAGATTTTTGGAAATTTCACGATGAAACCCCTTAGATTTTTTTGTATGATGTTTTTTGGGAAAATCGAAACTTAAAAACCGCATAACTAAGTCAAAAATGCATTAATTTTAATTCTGAAGCAAGTCCTGTGCTAGTTTTTTGGAGATTAACAAATCTGCATACCGGAAAGATAATATTTTAAAAAATAATTATTTTTTTAGATTTTTTGAAATTTCACGATAAAACCCCTTAGATTTTTTTGTATGATGTTTTTTGGGAAAATCGAAACTTAAAAACCGCATAACTAAGTCAAAAATGCATTAATTTTAATTCTGAAGCAAGTCCTGTGCTAGTTTCTCGGAGGCTAACAAATCTGCATACCGGAAAGATAATATTTTAAAAAATAATTTTTTTTTTTAAATTTTGGAAATTTCACGATGAAACCCCTTAGATTTTTTTGTATGATGTTTTTTGGGAAAATCGAAACTTAAAAACCGCATAACTAAGTCAAAAATGCATTAATTTTAATTCTGAAGCAAGTCCTGTGCTAGTTTTTTGGAGATTAACAAATCTGCATACCGGAAAGATAATATTTTAAAAAATAATTATTTTTTTAGATTTTTTGAAATTTCACGATGAAACCCCTTAGATTTTTTTGTATGATGTTTTTTGGGAAAATCGAAACTTAAAAACCGCATAACTAAGTCAAAAATGCATTAATTTTAATTCTGAAGCAAGTCCTGTGCTAGTTTTTTGGAGATTAACAAATCTGCATACCGGAAAGATAATATTTTAAAAAAGAATTATTTTTTTAGATTTTTGGAAATATCACGATGAAACCCCTTAGATTTTTTTGTATGATGTTTTTTGGGAAAATCGAAACTTAAAAACCGCATAACTAAGTCAAAAATGCATTAATTTTAATTCTGAAGCAAGTCCTGTGCTAGTTTTTTGGAGATTAACAAATCTGCATACCGGAAAGATAATATTTTAAATAATAATTTTTTTTTTAGATTTTTGGAAATTTCACGATGAAACCCCTTAGATTTTTTTGTATGATGTTTTTTGGGAAAATCGAAACTTAAAAACCGCATAACTAAGTCAAAAATGCATTAATTTTAATTCTGAAGCAAGTCCTGTGCTAGTTTTTTGGAGATTAACAAATCTGCATACCGGAAAGATAATATTTTTAAAAATATTTTTTTTTTTCGATTTTTGGAAATTTCACGATGAAACCCCTTAGATTTTTTTGTATGATGTTTTTTGGGAAAATCGAAACTTAAAAACCTCATAACTAAGTCAAAAATGCATTAATTTTAATTCTGAAGCAAGTCCTGTGCTAGTTTTTTGGAGATTAACAAATCTGCATACCGGAAAGATAATATTTTAAAAAATATTTTTTTTTTTCGATTTTTGGAAATTTCACGATGAAACCCCTTAGATTTTTTTGTATGATGTTTTTTGGGAAAATCGAAACTTAAAAACCGCATAACTAAGTCAAAAATGCATTAATTTTAATTCTGAAGCAAGTCCTGTGCTAGTTTTTTGGAGATTAACAAATCTGCATACCGGAAAGATAATATTTTAAAAAATAATTATTTTTTTAGATTTTTGGAAATTTCACGATGAAACCCCTTAGATTTTTTTGTATGATGTTTTTTGGGAAAATCGAAACTTAAAAACCGCATAACTAAGTCAAAAATGCATTAATTTTAATTCTGAAGCAAGTCCTGTGCTAGTTTTTTGGAGATTAACAAATCTGCATACCGGAAAGATAATATTTTAAAAAATAATTATTTTTTTAGATTTTTGGAAATTTCACGATGAAACCACTTAGATTTTTTTGTATGATGTTTTTTGGGAAAATCGAAACTTAAAAACCGCATAACTAAGTCAAAAATGCATTAATTTTAATTCTGAAGCAAGTCCTGTGCTAGTTTTTTGGAGATTAACAAATCTGCATACCGGAAAGATAATATTTTAAAAAATAATTATTTTTTTAGATTTTTGGAAATTTTACGATGAAACCCCTTAGATTTTTTTTGTATGATGTTTTTTGGGAAAATCGAAACTTAAAAACCGCATAACTAAGTCAAAAATGCATTAATTTTAATTCTGAAGCAAGTCCTGTGCTAGTTTTTTGGAGATTAACAAATCTGCATACCGGAAAGATAATATTTTAAAAAATAATTATTTTTTTAGATTTTTTGAAATTTCACGATGAAACCCCTTAGATTTTTTTGTATGATGTTTTTTGGGAAAATCGAAACTTAAAAACCGCATAACTACGTCAAAAATGCATTAATTTTAATTCTGAAGCAAGTCCTGTGCTAGTTTTTTGGAGATTAACAAATCCGCATACCGGAAAGATAATATTTTAAAAAATAATTATTTTTTTAGATTTTTGGAAATTTTACGATGAAACCCCTTAGATTTTTTTGTATGATGTTTTTTGGGAAAATCGAAACTTAAAAACCGCATAACTAAGCCAAAAATGCATTAATTTTAATTCTGAAGCAAGTCCTGTGCTAGTTTTTTGGAGATTAACAAATCTGCATACCGGAAAGATAATATTTTAAAAAATAATTATTTTTTTAGATTTTTTGAAATTTCACGATGAAACCCCTTAGATTTTTTTGTATGATGTTTTTTGGGAAAATCGAAACTTAAAAACCGCATAACTAAGTCAAAAATGCATTAATTTTAATTCTGAAGCAAGTCCTGTGCTAGTTTTTTGGAGATTAACAAATCTGCATACCGGAAAGATAATATTTAAAAAAATAATTATTTTTTTAGATTTTTTTGAAATTTCACGATGAAACCCCTTAGATTTTTTTGTATGATGTTTTTTGGGAAAATCGAAACTTAAAAACCGCATAACTAAGTCAAAAATGCATTAATTTTAATTCTGAAGCAAGTCCTGTGCTAGTTTTTTGGAGATTAACAAATCTGCATACCGGAAAGATAATATTTTAAAAAATAATTTTTTTTTTAGATTTTTGGAAATTTCACGATGAAACCCCTTAGATTTTTTTGTATGATGTTTTTTGGGAAAATCGAAACTTAAAAACCGCATAACTAAGTCAAAAATGCATTAATTTTAATTCTGAAGCAAGTCCTGTGCTAGTTTTTTGGAGATTAACAAATCTGCATACCGGAAAGATAATATTTAAAAAAATAATTATTTTTTTAGATTTTTTGAAATTTCACGATGAAACCCCTTAGATTTTTTTGTATGATGTTTTTTGGGAAAATCGAAACTTAAAAACCGCATAACTAAGTCAAAAATGCATTAATTTTAATTCTGAAGCAAGTCCTGTGCTAGTTTTTTGTAGATTAACAAATCTGCATACCGGAAAGATAATATTTTAAAAAATAATTATTTTTTTAGATTTTTGGAAATTTTACGATGAAACCCCTTAGATTTTTTTGTATGATGTTTTTTGGGAAAATCGAAACTTAAAAACCGCATAACTAAGTCAAAAATGCATTAATTTTAATTCTGAAGCAAGTCCTGTGCTAGTTTTTTGGAGATTAACAAATCTGCATACCGGAAAGATAATATTTTAAAAAATAATTATTTTTTTAGATTTTTTGAAATTTCACGATGAAACCCCTTAGATTTTTTTGTATGATGTTTTTTGGGAAAATCGAAACTTAAAAACCGCATAACTAAGTCAAAAATGCATTAATTTTAATTCTGAAGCAAGTCCTGTGCTAGTTTTTTGGAGATTAACAAATCTGCATACCGGAAAGATAATATTTTAAAAAATAATTTTTTTTTTAGATTTTTGGAAATTTCACGATGAAACCCCTTAGATTTTTTTGTATGATGTTTTTTGGGAAAATCGAAACTTAAAAACCGCATAACTAAGTCAAAAATGCATTAATTTTAATTCTGAAGCAAGTCCTGTGCTAGTTTTTTGGAGATTAACAAATCTGCATACCGGAAAGATAATATTTTAAAAAATAATTTTTTTTTTTAGATTTTTGGAAATTTCACGATGAAACCCCTTAGATTTTTTTGTATGATGTTTTTTGGGAAAACCGAAACTTAAAAACCGCATAACTAAGTCAAAAATGCATTAATTTTAATTCTGAAGCAAGTCCTGTGCTAGTTTTTTGGAGATTAACAAATCTGCATACCGGAAAGATAATATTTTAAAAAATAATTCTTTTTTTAGATTTTTGGAAATTTTACGATGAAACCCCTTAGATTTTTTTGTATGATGTTTTTTGGGAAAATCGAAACTTAAAAACCGCATAACTAAGTCAAAAATGCATTAATTTTAATTCTGAAGCAAGTCCTGTGCTAGTTTTTTTGGAGATTAACAAATCTGCATACCGGAAAGATAATATTTTAAAAAACAATTATTTTTTTAGATTTTTGGAAATTTCACGATGAAACCCCTTAGATTTTTTTGTATGATGTTTTTTGGGAAAATCGAAACTTAAAAACCGCATAACTAAGTCAAAAATGCATTAATTTTAATTCTGAAGCAAGTCCTGTGCTAGTTTTTTGGAGATTAACAAATCTGCATACCGGGAAGATAATATTTTAAAAAATAATTATTTTTTTAGATTTTTGGAAATTTCACGATGAAACCCCTTAGATTTTTTTGTATGATGTTTTTTGGGAAAATCGAAACTTAAAAACCGCATAACTAAGTCAAAAATGCATTAATTTTAATTCTGAAGCAAGTCCTGTGCTAGTTTTTTGGAGATTAACAAATCTGCATACCGGAAAGATAATATTTTAAAAAATAATTATTTTTTTAGATTTTTGGAAATTTTACGATGAAACCCCTTAGATTTTTTTGTATGATGTTTTTTGGGAAAATCGAAACTTAAAAACCGCATAACTAAGTCAAAAATGCATTAATTTTAATTCTGAAGCAAGTCCTGTGCTAGTTTTTTGGAGATTAACAAATCTGCATACCGGAAAGATAATATTTTAAAAAAGAATTATTTTTTTAGATTTTTGGAAATTTCACGATGAAACCCCTTAGATTTTTTTGTATGATGTTTTTTGGGAAAATCGAAACTTAAAAACCGCATAACTAAGTCAAAAATGCATTAATTTTAATTCTGAAGCAAGTCCTGTGCTAGTTTTTTGGAGATTAACAAATCTGCATACCGGAAAGATAATATTTTAAAAAATAATTATTTTTTTAGATTTTTGGAAATTTCACGATTTTTTTTTAGATTTTTTTGTATGATGTTTTTTGGGAAAATCGAAACTTAAAAACCGCATAACTAAGTCAAAAATGCATTAATTTTAATTCTGAAGCAAGTCCTGTGCTAGTTTTTTGGAGATTAACAAATCTGCATACCGGAAAGATAATATTTTAAAAAAGAATTATTTTTTTAGATTTTTGGAAATTTCACGATGAAACCCCTTAGATTTTTTTGTATGATGTTTTTTGGGAAAATCGAAACTTAAAAACCGCATAACTAAGTCAAAAATGCATTAATTTTAATTCTGAAGCAAGTCCTGTGCTAGTTTTTTGGAGATTAACAAATCTGCATACCGGAAAGATAATATTTTAAAAAATAATTATTTTTTTAGATTTTTGGAAATTTTACGATGAAACCCCTTAGATTTTTTTGTATGATGTTTTTTGGGAAAATCGAAACTTAAAAACCGCATAACTAAGTCAAAAATGCATTAATTTTAATTCTGAAGCAAGTCCTGTGCTAGTTTTTTGGAGATTAACAAATCTGCATACCGGAAAGATAATATTTTAAAAAAGAATTATTTTTTTAGATTTTTGGAAATTTCACGATGAAACCCCTTAGATTTTTTTGTATGATGTTTTTTGGGAAAATCGAAACTTAAAAACCGCATAACTAAGTCAAAAATGCATTAATTTTAATTCTGAAGCAAGTCCTGTGCTAGTTTTTTGGAGATTAACAAATCTGCATACCGGAAAGATAATATTTTAAAAAATAATTATTTTTTTAGATTTTTGGAAATTTTACGATGAAACCCCTTAGATTTTTTTGTATGATGTTTTTTGGGAAAATCGAAACTTAAAAACCGCATAACTAAGTCAAAAATGCATTAATTTTAATTCTGAAGCAAGTCCTGTGCTAGTTTTTTGGAGATTAACAAATCTGCATACCGGAAAGATAATATTTTAAAAAAGAATTATTTTTTTAGATTTTTGGAAATTTCACGATGAAACCCCTTAGATTTTTTTGTATGATGTTTTTTGGGAAAATCGAAACTTAAAAACCGCATAACTAAGTCAAAAATGCATTAATTTTAATTCTGAAGCAAGTCCTGTGCTAGTTTTTTGGAGATTAACAAATCTGCATACCGGAAAGATAATATTTTAAAAAATAATTTTTTTTTTAGATTTTTTGAAATTTCACGATGAAACCCCTTAGATTTTTTTGTATGATGTTTTTTGGGAAAATCGAAACTTAAAAACCGCATAACTAAGTCAAAAATGCATTAATTTTAATTCTGAAGCAAGTCCTGTGCTAGTTTTTTGGAGATTAACAAATCTGCATACCGGAAAGATAATATTTTAAAAAATAATTATTTTTTTAGATTTTTTGAAATTTCACGATGAAACCCCTTAGATTTTTTTGTATGATGTTTTTTGGGAAAATCAAAACTTAAAAACCGCATAACTAAGTCAAAAATGCATTAATTTTAATTCTGAAGCAAGTCCTGTGCTAGTTTTTTGGAGATTAACAAATCTGCATACCGGAAAGATAATATTTTAAAAAATAATTATTTTTTTAGATTTTTGGAAATTTCACGATGAAACCCCTTAGATTTTTTTGTATGATGTTTTTTGGGAAAATCGAAACTTAAAAACCGCATAACTAAGTCAAAAATGCATTAATTTTAATTCTGAAGCAAGTCCTGTGCTAGTTTTTTGGAGATTAACAAATCTGCATACCGGAAAGATAATATTTTAAAAAAGAATTATTTTTTTAGATTTTTGAAATTTCACGATGAAACCCCTTAGATTTTTTTGTATGATGTTTTTTGGGAAAATCGAAACTTAAAAACCGCATAACTAAGTCAAAAATGCATTAATTTTAATTCTGAAGCAAGTCCTGTGCTAGTTTTTTGGAGATTAACAAATCTGCATACCGGAAAGATAATATTTTAAAAAATAATTATTTTTTTAGATTTTTTGAAATTTCACGATGAAACCCCTTAGATTTTTTTGTATGATGTTTTTTGGGAAAATCGAAACTTAAAAACCGCATAACTAAGTCAAAAATGCATTAATTTTAATTCTGAAGCAAGTCCTGTGCTAGTTTTTTGGAGATTAACAAATCTGCATACCGGAAAGATAATATTTTAAAAAATAATTTTTTTTTTAGATTTTTGGAAATTTCACGATGAAACCCCTTAGATTTTTTTGTATGATGTTTTTTGGGAAAATCGAAACTTAAAAACCGCATAACTAAGTCAAAAATGCATTAATTTTAATTCTGAAGCAAGTCCTGTGCTAGTTTTTTGGAGATTAACAAATCTGCATACCGGAAAGATAATATTTTAAAAAATAATTATTTTTTTAGATTTTTGGAAATTTCACGATGAAACCCCTTAGATTTTTTTGTATGATGTTTTTTGGGAAAATCGAAACTTAAAAACCGCATAACTAAGTCAAAAATGCATTAATTTTAATTCTGAAGCAAGTCCTGTGCTAGTTTTTTGGAGATTAACAAATCTGCATACCGGAAAGATAATATTTTAAAAAATAATTATTTTTTTAGATTTTTGGAAATTTTACGATGAAACCCCTTAGATTTTTTTGTATGATGTTTTTTGGGAAAATCGAAACTTAAAAACCGCATAACTAAGTCAAAAATGCATTAATTTTAATTCTGAAGCAAGTCCTGTGCTAGTTTTTTGGAGATTAACAAATCTGCATACCGGAAAGATAATATTTTAAAAAATAATTTTTTTTTTAGATTTTTGGAAATTTCACGATGAAACCCCTTAGATTTTTTTGTATCATGTTTTTTGGGAAAATCGAAACTTAAAAACCGCATAACTAAGTCAAAAATGCATTAATTTTAATTCTGAAGCAAGTCCTGTGCTAGTTTTTTGGAGATTAACAAATCTGCATACCGGAAAGATAATATTTTAAAAAATAATTTTTTTTTTAGATTTTTGGAAATTTCACGATGAAACCCCTTAGATTTTTTTGTATGATGTTTTTTGGGAAAATCGAAACTTAAAAACCGCATAACTAAGTCAAAAATGCATTAATTTTAATTCTGAAGCAAGTCCTGTGCTAGTTTTTTGGAGATTAACAAATCTGCATACCGGAAAGATAATATTTTAAAAAATAATTATTTTTTTAGATTTTTGGAAATTTCACGATGAAACCCCTTAGATTTTTTTGTATGATGTTTTTTGGGAAAATCGAAACTTAAAAACCGCATAACTAAGTCAAAAATGCATTAATTTTAATTCTGAAGCAAGTCCTGTGCTAGTTTTTTGGAGATTAACAAATCTGCATACCGGAAAGATAATATTTTAAAAAATAATTATTTTTTTAGATTTTTGGAAATTTTACGATGAAACCCCTTAGATTTTTTTGTATGATGTTTTTTGGGAAAATCGAAACTTAAAAACCGCATAACTAAGTCAAAAATGCATTAATTTTAATTCTGAAGCAAGTCCTGTGCTAGTTTTTTGGAGATTAACAAATCTGCATACCGGAAAGATAATATTTTAAAAAATAATTTTTTTTTTAGATTTTTGGAAATTTCACGATGAAACCCCTTAGATTTTTTTGTATCATGTTTTTTGGGAAAATCGAAACTTAAAAACCGCATAACTAAGTCAAAAATGCATTCATTTTAATTCTGAAGCAAGTCCTGTGCTAGTTTTTTGGAGATTAACAAATCTGCATACCGGAAAGATAATATTTTTAAAAATAATTTTTTTTTTAGATTTTTGGAAATTTCACGATGAAACCCCTTAGATTTTTTTGTATGATGTTTTTTGGGAAAATCGAAACTTAAAAACCGCATAACTAAGTCAAAAATGCATTAATTTTAATTCTGAAGCATGTACTGTGCTAGTTTTTTGGAGATTAACAAATCTGCATACCGGAAAGATAATATTTTAAAAAATAATTTTTTTTTTAGATTTTTTGAAATTTCACGATGAAACCCCTTAGATTTTTTTGTATGATGTTTTTTGGGAAAATCTAAACTTAAAAACCGCATAACTAAGTCAAAAATGCATTAATTTTAATTCTGAAGCATGTCCTGTGCTAGTTTTTTGGAGATTAACAAATCTGCATACCGGAAAGATAATATTTAAAAAAATAATTATTTTTTTAGATTTTTGGAAATTTTACGATGAAACCCCTTAGATTTTTTTGTATGATGTTTTTTGGGAAAATCGAAACTTAAAAACCACATAACTAAGTCAAAAATGCATTAATTTTAATTCTGAAGCAAGTCCTGTGCTAGTTTTTTGGAGATTAACAAATCTGCATACCGGAAAGATAATATTTTAAAAAATAATTTTTTTTTTAGATTTTTGGAAATTTCACGATGAAACCCCTTAGATTTTTTTGTATGATGTTTTTTGGGAAAATCGAAACTTAAAAACCGCATAACTAAGTCAAAAATGCATTAATTTTAATTCTGAAGCAAGTCCTGTGCTAGTTTTTTGGAGATTAACAAATCTGCATACCGGAAAGATAATATTTTAAAAAATAATTTTTTTTTTAGATTTTTGGAAATTTCACGATGAAACCCCTTAGATTTTTTTGTATGATGTTTTTTGGGAAAATCGAAACTTAAAAACCGCATAACTAAGTCAAAAATGCATTAATTTTAATTCTGAAGCAAGTCCTGTGCTAGTTTTTTGGAGATTAACAAATCTGCATACCGGAAAGATAATATTTTAAAAAATAATTATTTTTTTAGATTTTTGGAAATTTTACGATGAAACCCCTTAGATTTTTTTGTATGATGTTTTTTGGGAAAATCGAAACTTAAAAACCGCATAACTAAGTCAAAAATGCATTAATTTTAATTCTGAAGCAAGTCCTGTGCTAGTTTTTTGGAGATTAACAAATCTGCATACCGGAAAGATAATATTTTAAAAAATAATTTTTTTTTTAGATTTTTTGAAATTTCACGATGAAACCCCTTAGATTTTTTTGTATGATGTTTTTTGGGAAAATCGAAACTTAAAAACCGCATAACTAAGTCAAAAATGCATTAATTTTAATTCTGAAGCATGTCCTGTGCTAGTTTTTTGGAGATTAACAAATCTGCATACCGGAAAGATAATATTTAAAAAAATAATTATTTTTTTAGATTTTTGGAAATTTTACGATGAAACCCCTTAGATTTTTTTGTATGATGTTTTTTGGGAAAATCGAAACTTAAAAACCACATAACTAAGTCAAAAATGCATTAATTTTAATTCTGAAGCAAGTCCTGTGCTAGTTTTTTGGAGATTAACAAATCTGCATACCGGAAAGATAATATTTTAAAAAATAATTTTTTTTTTAGATTTTTGGAAATTTCACGATGAAACCCCTTAGATTTTTTTGTATGATGTTTTTTGGGAAAATCGAAACTTAAAAACCGCATAACTAAGTCAAAAATGCATTAATTTTAATTCTGAAGCAAGTCCTGTGCTAGTTTTTTGGAGATTAACAAATCTGCATACCGGAAAGATAATATTTTAAAAAAGAATTATTTTTTTAGATTTTTGGAAATTTCACGATGAAACCCCTTAGATTTTTTTGTATGATGTTTTTTTGGGAAAATCGAAACTTAAAAACCGCATAACTAAGTCAAAAATGCATTAATTTTAATTCTGAAGCAAGTCCTGTGCTAGTTTTTTGGAGATTAACAAATCTGCATACCGGAAAGATAATATTTTAAAAAATAATTATTTTTTTAGATTTTTGGAAATTTCACGATGAAACCCCTTAGATTTTTTTGTATGATGTTTTTTGGGAAAATCGAAACTTAAAAACCGCATAACTAAGTCAAAAATGCATTAATTTTAATTCTGAAGCAAGTCCTGTGCTAGTTTTTTGGAGATTAACAAATCTGCATACCGGAAAGATAATATTTTAAAAAATAATTATTTTTTTAGATTTTTTGAAATTTCACGATGAAACCCCTTAGATTTTTTTGTATGATGTTTTTTGGGAAAATCGAAACTTAAAAACCGCATAACTAAGTCAAAAATGCATTAATTTTAATTCTGAAGCAAGTCCTGTGCTAGTTTTTTGGAGATTAACAAATCTGCATACCGGAAAGAAAATATTTAAAAAAATAATTATTTTTTTAGATTTTTTGAAATTTCACGATGAAACCCCTTAGATTTTTTTGTATGATGTTTTTTGGGAAAATCGAAACTTAAAAACCGCATAACTAAGTCAAAAATGCATTAATTTTAATTCTGAAGCAAGTCCTGTGCTAGTTTTTTGGAGATTAACAAATCTGCATACCGGAAAGATAATATTTTAAAAAATAATTTTTTTTTTAGATTTTTGGAAATTTCACGATGAAACCCCTTAGATTTTTTTGTATGATGTTTTTTGGGAAAATCGAAACTTAAAAACCACATAACTAAGTCAAAAATGCATTAATTTTAATTCTGAAGCAAGTCCTGTGCTAGTTTTTTGGAGATTAACAAATCTGCATACCGGAAAGATAATATTTTACAAAATAATTTTTTTTTTTAGATTTTTGGAAATTTCACGATGAAACCCCTTAGATTTTTTTGTATGATGTTTTTTGGGAAAATCGAAACTTAAAAACCGCATAACTAAGTCAAAAATGCATTAATTTTAATTCTGAAGCAAGTCCTGTGCTAGTTTTTTGGAGATTAACAAATCTGCATACCGGAAAGATAATATTTTTAAAAATAATTATTTTTTTAGATTTTTTGAAATTTCACGATGAAACCCCTTAGATTTTTTTGTATGATGTTTTTTGGGAAAATCGAAACTTAAAAACCGCATAACTAAGTCAAAAATGCATTAATTTTAATTCTGAAGCAAGTCCTGTGCTAGTTTTTTGGAGATTAACAAATCTGCATACCGGAAAGATAATATTTTTAAAAATAATTATTTTTTTAGATTTTTGGAAATTTCACGATGAAACCCCTTAGATTTTTTTGTATGATGTTTTTTGGGAAAATCGAAACTTAAAAACCGCATAACTAAGTCAAAAATGCATTAATTTTAATTCTGAAGCATGTCCTGTGCTAGTTTTTTGGAGATTAACAAATCTGCATACCGGAAAGATAATATTTAAAAAAATAATTATTTTTTTAGATTTTTGGAAATTTTACGATGAAACCCCTTAGATTTTTTTGTATGATGTTTTTTGGGAAAATC